>CP099419.1:2426815-4853630 GCA_024114885.1 Septoria linicola
GCTAGTACTATATAGTCTATAGCGCTAAGTACTCCTAGTAGTAGTCGATATAAAGTCTTAGCCTCTTAGCTAGCTTCCGTATATAGTATTAGGTCGCGATACGAGCGTATAATCGGTAGTAACTAATATAGAATTAGTCGTTATAAGCGCTCTCGAATATATTACTCTCTAAGATCTTAGGAATATATAGTCGTTTACTAAAGTCGTACCTATCTATCTATATAAGTCTATCCTCGTTAATCGAGAACGTAGTCGATCTAGGTTAGGCGGTTTATAGTATCGCTTTAATCCGACTTAGGTATTTATCCTATTCGTAAGCGGTTACTAGCTACTATCTAAAAGCTTCGTCGATCGATAACGTCGTTACTACGTTATAGGTAATATCCTCTAGAGTATCCTCTATTAGTTAATCCTCGTCTATCGTCTCTAGGCGAGATAAGGCGTTAGGAACTATATATTCTCTACTAGGTTTATACTTAATCTATAGATCGAACTAAGATAGGTATTAGGACGCTCGGATTAGTTAGTTATTTAATTTATCTACGCTAGAGGAGGTTAGAGCTGTCTAACTCGTAATACTTACTATAATAGCGTAGTCGGTTAGGACGATAACTTTAGACTTAGTAGCTTCTATTATCTATCTAATCCTCTTTACTATCTATACTAAGTAGGCTACCTCTAGCTTAGTTAGCTAGTACCTACGTTCGGTCTAGGATAGCGTTTTTAATAAGAATATAATCGGTTAGGTCTTGTTCCTAGGTAGGTCCTTTAATACTATATCGCTCTCGATATATACTATTATAACTCTAAACCCTCTCTTATAGGAAGCGTTAATATATACGTATAGTAGTCGGTCGTAGAAGAAGTAGTATAGGATAGAAGGTTTTACGAACTCCTTTTATAGAGCTTTAAAAGCTAGTCGTAATAACTCTATTAGTTATACCTCTATAGTCGACGTATAATAAGCGTAAGTATATTTCCTAGTAGGCACTTTTTTAAGTTTATCGGTTTTAATACTCTATAAAGGCTCTACTAGCTATACGTAGTATCCGATATAGGAACGTAGCTAACTCGTTAGTCTAAGGTAGTATTCTATATCCTTTAGGCTCTACGAGAACTTAAGCTTTAAGATAGTAGCTAGCTTCTTAGCGTCGGTTACTATACTAAAGGCGTCTACTCTTATATCTAGTAGTTTAACTAATAGGTAGCTAATAAAGGCTTTATCGGCTACTATAGTTAGATTATACTTCGATAAGGTAGTAAAGAGTTAGTCTAGGTATTATAAATACTCGTCGAGGGTATAACTAAAAATTACTATATCGTCGACGAAAGCTCTAGCGAAGGTATAGGCTTTTTCGGTCTATAGGATACGGTCGATCTAGCGTTATACGTAGGGTAGTAAGTTCTTATAGCCTATTACTACTATATTATAGAGTTCTTAGCCGTAGTAAGATACGACTACGAGTTTATATCGGTTACTTAAATATACTAACTATTAATAGAAAAATGCTCTTATATCGACTATTAAAATATAGAGGTATCTCTATACTATAGCTAGTATATCGGTCTATAGAGGTATCGGATAGGCGTTAGTTACTATAATTCGATTTAGTCTACGGATATCTACTACTACTCTACTCTTTTAGCTAGCTACTAATTCCTTCTATTATATAAACGTTAGAAATCTAAATAGAGTCGGTTTATCTACTTATAATATACGGCCCTACTAATATAGTTAGTCGTAAGTCTCGTTAATAACTTCCTTATCTTTTAGTCTAAGTAAGTATACTCGATAGGCTAATTTAGCCTTAGTAGTATACTAATCGCTTACTAAGGAGATAGTTAGTTAGTTCTCTTCTAGGACCTTAGTAAACTTTCTATCGTCTATAAATAGTAGTTTATATTTAGCTAATAGCCGTTCGTATTTTTTAATAGTCTCTATATCGCTAAAAAAGGTTACTCTATAGATCTCTTTATACTTAGCTAAAGCGTCGGTTATACTTACTATAAATAATAGTAGGACTATTTTTCTAGTCCTCTATATTACGCTTATAGAAACGTACCGGTTATCGAAGAAAATTATACGCTCTAAATAGAAATAAAAAGTAATCTTTTCCTATTATAGTACTTCTATACCTAGTAGTACCCCTACTACTAGTCTATTAATAATAAATACTCTTATTCTTATCTCGTATCTATTATTAAAATATAGATATAGGTTAACTTAATTAGTTAACTATATTAGTTAGTTACTAACTCTTTATACTCGAATAGGTCTATCGGGTTTAATTAGAATCGCGCTAGAGAGATATTTCTATACTAGTTATTAGTCGACTAAGGTAATAGGGTTACTACTATCGAGGTAGATAGCTATAGAGGGTCTATCCGACCTAAGTTTTACTTATATAGTAGTATACTTCGTTATCTCTCTTAGCTTATTAGGTCGGGTAGCCTCTAGGATTTTCTATAGTCTATCCTAAGGTAGTAATATAGCTTGTTATTCGTTAAGAACTATTACTTATATACCGTATATATTATACTACTAGACGCGATAGCTAAATATATAACGTCTAATTCCTCTTCTTCTAGCTCGTCTCTAGGCCTATTACTCTCTTTATCCTCGTTAAGGTAATATACTCCGTCGTTATCTTTACTACTCTTAGAGTTATCTTCCTTAAGCTAGTAAGCGTCTATCTTCTAAGTAAAGAGCTTTAAAGGTTATAAGGTTTTACTATTATACGCTTTTCGATCGTCTCTATTAAAAGCTCTATATAGCTAGCGTTCGTTTTAGTCGAATAGTCTACTTACGTATCCCTCTTTATAGAGCTTCTAGGCGTCGTCGCTCTATCGGAAATTAGAATATAGTAGTAGTTACTACTAGTCTATTATTAACGAGAATTATAACTAGTTAGGTCGCGGTTCTAGTCGTCGATCGTTTAGTAGCTCGCGTTCTTACGAGTATTTACGGTAATTACTTATATTCGTATATTATAGTAGTCGGGCTATATTATTAGTTCTCCTACCCTAACGCTAGGCTAGCTTATACTATATAGACTACTCGTTCCTTAATCGAAGAGCGAAGTCGGTCGCTATAGTCGTAGCGGTTAGCGCCTATATATCCTAGCGGAGTTCTACGTCGATATTACTCTATATATAGGTTATACGCTATAGAGTATCGTTTATACTAGCGTTACGAGTATATTAGTTAACTTTATTTAGGTAGGCGTCGGTCGATCTCCTATTAGCTATATCTTACTAGGTATACTTAGTCGCTATTAATTTACTAAGCGCGTCTACTAGAAGAGCTTTAAAGTAGTTAACTAAGTAGGTCGTCTAGTTATCGAGCTCTAGAGTATATCGTAACCCTTACTTTTCTAGCGAGGTTAGTATACTAGTATACTAGGTTAGAGCCGTTCTTCTTAGTAAGATAGGAATTCTAGCTTTTATAGTATCGTCTCTATAATAGGTAGCTATATCTTTTAGTTAGTCTACGAAATTATAAATATCCTTAAAGAAGGTATTAGAGCCTATTACTAATAGGTTAGTAGCTTCCGCCTCTACTTCCCTATTAGGCTAGAAGTAGCTAATCTCTTAATCTTAGAGTTAGTTAAAGGTTATACTCTATTCCGGATTAGGCGTCTAATCTCGTAGGCCCGCGATAGTAGCCTAGATAGCCTAGAGAATCTACGAGTCGAGAGGCTATTCTTCTAGTATAGTATTAATTAAGATAGTTATTACTTAAGTATAAGAGGTCGCGTTAGTCGTTCCTATCTAAGAACGTATAAGATCGGTAGTCGTACTCTCTAATCTACCTCTTCTCCTAGTTAGAGTCGTAGTAGTATCGTCTAATCTTCTACGTAGTTCCTTCTTCTAGAGAGTTCGTAGTAGGTCTATTCTTACTAGAGACCTAAATAACGCTCTCGCTCCTTCTACGAACCTCTACTATACTAGTCGTCGTAATACTAGTACGTCTAACTACTTAGGAGGATAGCTATTAGCAGCTCTATACTATCGTAAGTATTATTAGGTAAGCGCGCGTATTTCTACGTTAGGTACTTAGCGTAGGTACGCGCTTACGAATACGTAGAATTACTAGAATTCTAGGTTTATAAAGCCTTACTTAAGTAGAGAGCGGAAGTAGTACTATCGTCTAGCGGAGAGTAGAAGTAGTACTATTATCCGTTCGAGAGCGACGTAGTAGTCTTATAGTAGTACTAGTAATAGCTAGTAGTCGTCTTCGGCTAGACGCCTAGTATACTCGAGCTACTAATTAGTAGTGATCTAATAAGTTATAGTAGAAGTAGTTAATTAGAAGAGAGTCTGTCTACAGCCCAAGGTAAGTAGTAACCCTCTGGTTACGTCATAGTCATTTGACCTGAACTGTCGCTTCCGTAACATCACCATTCTACTTCGCGAACGTTGTTGCAAGCGTGCTGAGGATACAACAGTTGACGATTGCAAGCACACTGATGATAGTCAAGCAGCTCTTTTCACTCACGGGACATTGATGAATACTACTTGGCCAGCTTCGCCACACGCCGATCGGTCGGCCACCAGTAAATGTCTATCACTTCGGTCCCTCTCCACGCTCAGTGCAGGATATGTGCCACTCGGCTCAGCGCATTGCTTGGGAACTACTGCAACCTAGGAGAGCAGGATTCAAGCACACATGTGAAGATCAATGATATTGATGGCAGCGGTGTTCACGAAGTGCTGCCGACGACAGATGTGGGAATATATTTACATATTGGGAGGTTGCAAGGCAGCGTGGTGTGACGATAACGTCCAGTACCTTGACGACAACAGCAGCAGATATTGAGAGCCTGCGCTTGCTTGACACCACTTTTATTGCATATCACAAAGATTGGTGATTTCGACGACGAATACTCGTCGACTTCTTTCTTAGCAGGTCGCGCCTGTAACCACGCAGTGCTACTGGGGCATGGCTAGCAGTAAGCATGCTCGCAGCGAATGTGCAGTTTTTCCAGCCTTAGACCCATGTCAGCCGAGCATCATATCTAGCTATATGTACAGGAGAACGCTCAGACGTGAGCCCAGCCGAATTCGTAGATGACCTGCATCTCATCTATCGCGCAAAAGTCGCCACTTTCGAAGTGGGTTCCAGACTCTGCCTTCCATTCCGCGATCCGCTGATGTATCGTAGTCGCTTTGTGCCGGATCAATGAGGTCCATCGCAAGAGTCGATTCGTCCACAGCCCATACACTGCGCGGAACGTAGACACCCAGGCCTTCTTATGCACCACCTCATATGCGTGTGCGTTATATCCGACACGCACATTTGGGTTGAGCCAAACGCCTTTCCAGGTCGAAAGTGGGTTATCAGCATGGATCAGACAGCACTCTGAAGCCTCTAGACGTGCGTTCGCCAGACTGTCGTCGAGGCCGCGAAACGTCAGAGATCGATGACCACCATAAAAGGCTTCCGCCTGCATGGCCACGATCCCATTCCAACAGCTCTTTACCCTCGCAGGCTTACTGTTCTTCACCGCATTTCGACTTTTTCGAGTCCCAAAATACGGCCAAGTCTGCATCATCGACTCCTTCCCATCCATATCTCTGAGTGCAAATGTATCGTAGAACCCAGGAGGCTTCGAGAAGTCTAACGAGCAAGCAGCTGCGTATTCACCCTCGTTCGTATGCAGCAGCGTCTGGATGTCGTGGTTGTCAAACACCACATCATTTATAAAGAGCACCTTGTCGAACTTTAAACCCTTCTCGTGCAGTTCGAACAGCGGCTCCAAGGCCATATTCCTTAGCCTCGCAAGGTATGGTATCCGTCTCAATTCCATCTTTCCTGTGGGCGTGTAGTCCCAGCCTGGCATACCTGTCGTAGGCCCTGTTTCGGGAGTCTGGATCCATCCTTGCCTCTGCTCGCCCACTGGCGGTCTCTTCTCGATCTCGTCCAGATGAGTCGTATTGTCTAAGACTATCTTTCTACTGATCCCAGCTGTTTCAAGTTGAGCGTCCAACTCCCGCAGAGCGCCTTTGCTGTTGTCCAAACTCCCACTCTCATACACACTGACGTAGACATTCTCGCGACCAATGGCCATGGTCAATTCGACAACTTGAGGAATCCAATGGTCTCGGAGGATCCCTTCGGACGTCCAGTGTATTGATGCGATGAAGATCTTTTCTTGACCAAGTTCTGGAGATTTCCTGGCTGCTTCACGGCCTATGGCACTCTTCACGAAATAGACCTCGATTACTGTCCATGCCAGAAGCAGGATGGCTAGGTACTTGGCATATCGTTTCGGATAGGACGCATATGCATCCCGTCGCCTGCGGGCGCTGCTGGCTTTGCTGGGTGTGAATCTCCCCAAAATCCCAGAACTCCTCCGTCGCCTAGGCTGCTGCATTTGTGAAGCATACGAGAACGTGCGATCTTCTCGAGTGGACTCAGCTATCCCATCGAGGCTGGGTCTCCATGCCATGCGCACACGTGAGGTGAAGTAGCGGGTGCATGCATTGTCAAAGTGAGGACGTGGATCTGCCGCACAAGCGCATTGTGGTAGCTTCGAGCCAAGAGTCTGGAGTACGTGTCTCGTATAGCACTAGTTATTGGCCGTGTTGATCACAACGACGACTGTTGATTGCGACTGATGTTACATGACATGGATGCTAGTAGACAGACATGAAGATAGTTGCTGTGCAAATTGTGTTTTCAATTCGCAGCAAAAGCAGAAAGCTGCACCTGGTTCAATACTGCTCTAACAATTCCCCTCCGCGAAGAGCTGCAATTCTCTCACAGCAGTGCTGCTGTCCTGCTCCATTTACAATGCAAAGCACGTCTTCTCATAGCCATGTGTATGACTGTGACAGCAGATACCCTGCCTGCAGCTTGCAGGCGAGCAGTGCGTTCCATATCTGCCACATATGTCCCTGCCCACCTCTCCTCGACTGCTCGCTTCTTACTGTCCCTTCTTTTCTTTCGATCCTCTAAGCACCTTCCGCCTTTGTGCCATCATGTGCGTGTATAGCACATATGCTCCCGGGACATAGACAAACAGTACCAGTTTCAAGACCCACTCCCATGCCTTGTTCAGGCTTCCGGCAGGTCCAATAGCTTGGTACACTAACCAACACTCACTCGATATTCCTAGTGGATATAGCACGAAGAACGTGTTGTATCTCAGCCAGGTCATAAAGCCAGGCACTTTCCCGTACGTGAGATTGACCGCGAAGTACGAGTAGCGTATGATCTCCGTGATGCTCCATGCCAGAAGCATAGTGCTGTAAGCCACCGAGCGGGAAGTGTGAATAGGAAAGTTGTGCGCTATGCCCCAGACGAGGAGGAAACGAGAGGCAACTTGCATGAGCGTTGTGAAGAGAGGAGCGCGGACGATGCCTAGAGGAAACAGGAAGAAGAAGTACTTAGCCTATGTTTCGCAGAGTGTAGTGTTCGCATCGTGGTGAATTGATTACCAGTTGCTGCGTGCAGGACTTCGAGGCCCGCCAGCGTCTGTGCCCACTTCGTAAATTCTGAGGTGCCGAGAAATACATTGTGCCAGCCTCTGAGAGCGCCGATGAGGACCACACGGCCTAAGACTACACTCCAGAGAAGTGCTGAGACGAAGTTGTATAGGATGAGATATGCCGTCTTGGGATTCGAAGGCGATGGTTTGCGGGCCGACTTCGACGCTGGCTGAGCTGGCTGCTGAGAATCGCTCGGACGGTCCATACTGGGCGAGTATTTAGGTCGAGTGTGAATGTGTCGATGGCAGACGTACACGCAGTAGTTAATGGGATGGAAAGCTGTTTGGACCCTGCCAAGGCAAGACATGAGATCTGTATCACTACACTAAGAGCGACTGTGCATGTCGCCAGCCAGCGAAGTGCCTCTGCTATCCTGCACGCATATCCTGGAGTCTTCCGATAGCTCTGAAGTGAGAACCAGTTCGATTCGATGTCGCTAGAAGCAATGCTTTCCGCCTGGCCGCTGTAGCCCGATGAAGTTTCTCCATTACGATCTCGACACCTGAACCTCGAGACCACTGTTGTCCTCCGGCCAGCAAATGTGATGTACAATACAACAGCTAATCTTAGCCAACGACCCTAACTTCCGACGTAGACGTGTAGCATGGCCTTCGGACCAGCTTTCTCCTTACACCCATGCACCACGCACTCCTTGAATGGCATTGGCATGCTGTGAGCCGGGGCCTTGCCTTTACCGCGGGCAGCCTTCGTCCGTAATTGTACGCAGTTGCCGCAATATGCCTAGAGTATGTCAGTAAAAGCAAAGAACAATCAGCTGCGCTGAGATCTTACATGGCCACATTTCTTGATGATCCAGACCTCCGCCTTCTTCTCATTTTCGCTAACAGCAAGCTCGTCGCCACAGTTTGGGCACACGACAATCTCATCCTCGCCTGGTGAGCGCGTAAAGCCTTCGCTGGCGGCCGGCGGTGGATCGTACGACTTCTCTGCCGAGTCATTCCCTCCAAGACCCAGGTCGAATGCAGGTGCGTCGTAGCCCATAGTCACAGGCATGAAACCTGGCATGGGGGCAGCAAATCTGATCTGACCTCGCGGCCCACCCATGGCTATGCCCTCATCACGTGCATTAGTGTTAGATGCTGCCCCCAGTCCCCATAAACGGCCGAACAGACGTCCATCTCCTGCCATCTCTCTGAGATCATTGACCCGGTCGAGCATTGAGCGCGTTCCCGAACCTGCTGTCGTTTCTGGTCGTGCTGCATTGACCCCTGCTCTCATTTCCAAAAAGACTACGTCGTCATCTTCTCCAGTCAAATCGATAGGCTCCGTGGCCCCGTTGGGGTATGGCGTTACGCTTCTGTGACCACGAGTACTCTCTCCATTGAGGCGGTTGTGCCGTGAGCGTCTGCCAGCAGAGTCATCCATTTCTGCTCTCCTGGCAGGCGATATGCGGTCTGGTCGACGAAGGCCAGAGAAACGTGGATGTGGATTGGTGGTGCTAGGTTGCCGGGTTGGAAAGAGAGTGAGCCAGTTTGGTCGAGTAGCAGGAAGCGCAGGAGCATGTGAATTTGTCCGCGTGTGAGCTTCATCTTCGGCCTCACTTTCGAGATCTATGATGTTTCGCCCAAAGCGCGGCCCTCGCTGAGCACGTGAAGCTCCTGCTGTGCCGGTGTGCTCTGATGCTGAGGTCATGTGTCCTCCATTCTCATGTGAATCCTCCTCTTCTGTCAGATCTATCACGCCTGCTGCAGCACCAGGGCGCCGTGTGCTGCTGCTGTTGCTACCACTTCCATCTCTAGACATGACCGGTCTTCTATAATCGAGCCCGTCGCCAGGGAAGTGAAGAGGTGGTGGCGGCAGAGCCAGGCGGCTCGCTCCTCGAGGTCGTCGTGAAGCGTGCTCGTTATCGTAGTGGTCGTCCTGTGCCACGAAAAGTGTATCGGGCGAAGTGCTGCGTTGGCCCGCGTTCATCCTACTGAAGGTACGCTGTGCGATCATTGTCAGATACCATACGGTGAAAGCAGCGAGGTGCGTTCGAAAGTGTGCTGGCGTTGCAGAGGCATACCTTTGTGCTCTCACGGCGAAGTAGTGGGTACCCGCTGGAACCACTGGCCATGTTGGCGTCACTGCGAAGGCCACTCGTGGGCTTCCCCAATACTCGATTCAAAATGAGAGATAGTGCTGCACGGCAGCTCGAGTATACTCGGTATCGAGAAACGTGCGGGGACTGTGGGTGAAAGTGCGTTGTCGTGCGTGGCAGTCCTGAGAGCGAGGCGTCTAGTTAGACGGAGTGAGGTGCTTGCCGTTGGCTGCGTCGTTCTTCATGCAACAACGCACGTAACCGGGCGAGTGCGATGCTGTGTGTGTTGATCAGCGTCCGGACACTGCTTCAGCTCGCGAACGGAGATCCAGTGTGTATGGCTCGGCGAGGCAATTGCGCCGTCCGAAGTAGACAGGGTGTGGAGGAAGAGGTCATTTGGAAGACCAAGTCGAAGTGGCAAGCCCATCCACGGAATTTGCGGTATGTCCGAGCTATGGTACAAATACTACATACTCTAGAACTTCACGACAGGCACGTAAACATGCAGGTCCAGCAACCGCATGTTTGCGGCGCGACGTGTATGCTGCTGGATTCACTCGTGGCTATCGTCTATGACCCAAGGACAACCACCGCGCTGTCTGTCAGTGCGACCAGGCTCTGCGCTTTTGATCCCCATTTTACGTCAACGGCATTCAAGGCTTTGGTCAACGGCGTGGTCCATGCCTTGCTGCTCTTCGTGTATTGCGACACCACAACTCCTCCAGGACCGCTGGCAGCCAGAAATTGACCCGTGTAATCCCATGCCAAGCCAGTCACGGCTGTGCCAGCATCTATGGACCGCAGTGCCTTGAGCTTACGCAAATCCCAGACTGTAATTGTGTTCTGACCAGCGTTCGCAGATGCGAGCCAGGTTCCATTCTCGGAGAATGTGACGGCTGACACGGCATTTGCGCCCCCTGGCGATGGGAAAGTATGCGCTAATTGCGAGTTCTTCACGTCGTAAAGTCGGAGGGAGCCATCCGCGCCTCCTACAGCAAGGAGGTGGCCGTCTGGGTGGAAAGCAACGCTTGTGAGTTCTGCAAAGCATTAGTCTCGTCCTCTTCTCATCAAAGTGGTATCTTCACGAAGCCGCGAAAGACTTACCAATATCCCCGAATACTTGGGTTAGCACTTGCATGGTGCTGAGATCGTACACGATGTAGCTCTTGTCGTAGCCCACCGAGACCAGCAGCTCCCCACTTGGGTGAGCCGCAAGTGCGTTGGCGGCACCAGCATGCTGCTGAAACTTGCCTTGCACAGCGCCCTCTTGAGATACCACAACTGTGCCGTTGGCCGTGGACACGGCCTGCTTGTCATTAGCCCAGGCACCACTCAAGATAGCACCTGCACCGAGGTTGCTCCTCGTAGTGAATGCGCCTGCTGCCAGGTCGAAAACCGCAATTGTGCCATCGGAGTCGCCTATCAAGAAGAAATCGCCAGTCGAATCGGTGGCCAAGTGCTTCGCTCCTGTGAACTGGGTATCGGCAGACTTCCGAACATCATAGCTCTGCATCTGATCACCAGTGGCCCAGTCTTGTGGTACCACGCGCTGCTTTCGTGTGCTAGATAGCCGTTCCTGGGTTTCCGTCACCTTCGCGACTGCGTGGCCCGAAAGAGGTTGGTTGTCCACTTGCATGGCGTCGCCATTCGTTCCATTCGTGCCGTTTGCGCTGCTACCGCTGACCGAAACTCTTGACAAAGCATCGCGTGCCTCATCCCTCTCCTTTTGCAGACGTGCAATTACTCGTTGCGCAGCATCATTGTAGTACAGCGCGGTGCTGAGCTCCTGCCTCGTTTCAGCCAATTGCTGCTTCAATTGGTATGCCTCCAGAATGACCGCGTCCCACTCGTTTTGGAATGTCGACAGAAGGGCCGGGATCGAGGTGAGTGTCGGAGGTCGAGGTTTCACAGCGCGTGCTTGCTTGAGGTCCACGAGATCGTCTACCGTGAGATCCTCGCCATTGACGGGGTCGGTGCCATGCTCGGAGATGTAAGCTTGAATCAAGCGTTTCTCGAAAACATTTCCTATACCTACAGTAAGCTTCTATTCGTCTCGATGGCGCACTGCGCTTGACTGACCACTCTTGCGACTGGCGACTGGCTCTTGCGGCGCCTCTCCTGAAACTGTGCACAAATGTTACTTAATGTCCGATCCAGAAATTGCGCACGTGGTCACTTACTTGCGCACAGCATGTCGTTAGTCTCGTGCGAAAGATTGATGGATTGTCCATAGCACTTTCTTGTGTCGCGACTTCCGAAAACTTTCAGTCCGTGCACTCACGTTTCTAAGGCAAGAACTATCTTCAGGCACACAAGACCAAACCGGGCCTTCTTCAGTTCTGATCTCAGTCCGGTCCACAACGACGTCGTGGCTATCTCACAAGGCTGGAACCAGACCTGCAACAGCAGATTGGCCGAAGCACGCCCGCTGTTGGGCCAATCAATCACAGCCAGAAAGTCATACCTCGTTGCTTTTTGAACGAAGTGTTGCTTGTGCCGCCATGATAACGAGGCTAAACAAATAACACCAATGCAGGTCCAGCGTCCAGCTTCGCAGGCGCGGAAGTCCTCGGGCATGCGGTTCTTGAGCACGGAAAATGCAGGGATGGCGCAGTGCAAGCAAGCAGACTAGCCCCGCCAAAATGCCCCTCAGCTGTGTGATGCTTGACGTATTGTTTGGCAGTAGCGACAAACTCTTCAGTCAACTCTGTCTTATAACTCCCAACCCCAAGTAAGCTCCTGCGATACAACTACATTCACCAGCCCATCAAGGTCGACTCTCGAAAACTTTTTTGTCCTTTAATACCCAGCAACAACACAACCCACCGATCCACCATGGCTCAGAGCGTGCTCAAGCAGAAGACCGGCGTCATCTACGGAGATGATGTCAAGAACCTCTTCAAGTACGCACAGGAGAAGAAGTTCGCCATTCCAGCGATCAATGTCACATCCTCCTCGACCGTAGTGGCTTCGCTCGAGGCTGCCCGCGATGCGAAGTCCCCAATCATCCTGCAGATGTCCCAGGGAGGTGCTGCATACTTCGCCGGTAAGGGCGTGCCCAACAAGAACCAGGAAGCGTCCATTGCTGGTGCCGTTGCCGCTGCACACTACATCCGTGCTGTCGCGCCATCGTATGGCATCCCAGTCGTCCTCCACACCGATCACTGCGCCAAGAAGCTGTTGCCATGGCTCGACGGCATGCTCGATGAGGACGAGAAGTTCTTCAAGGCAAACGGTGTTCCTCTCTTCTCCTCGCACATGATCGATCTGTCGGAAGAGGCCGTCAAGGAGAACATTGAGACCACTGCTGCATACCTCAAGCGTGCCGCACCAATGAAGCAGTTCCTCGAGATGGAGATCGGTATCACCGGTGGTGAGGAGGACGGTGTCAACAACGAGGACGTCGACAACAACTCCCTCTACACTCAGCCAGAGGACATCTACGAGATCTACAAGACTCTTTCTCCAATCTCGCCATACTTCTCGATCGCTGCTGGATTCGGTAATGTGCACGGCGTCTACAAGCCAGGAAACGTCAAGCTCAGGCCAGAGCTGCTCCAGAAGCACCAGAAGTACGTGCAAGAGAAGGAGGGCTCCAAGGAGGAGAAGCCAGTCTTCCTCGTGTTCCACGGTGGTTCCGGATCAAGCAAGCAGGACTACCTCGATGCCATCAGCTACGGTGTGGTCAAGGTCAACCTCGACACCGATCTCCAGTACGCATACACTGAGGGCATCCGTGACTACATGCTCTCGAAGAAGGACTACGTCAATTCGCAAGTGGGCAACCCAGATGGTGAGGACAAGCCAAACAAGAAGTAAGTCAATTTCACTGCTGCGTCTCACTTTGAAGCAGATTGCTAACACAACCCTCAGGTACTACGACCCAAGAGTGTGGGTTCGCGCAGGAGAGCAGACCATGTCGAAGCGTATCCAGGTCGCTCTGGAGGACTTCAACACTGCCAACCAATTGTAGATGTATCATGTGTTACGAACATTGTCAGGTGAACTGCAGATCATGAAGAAATGAATGAAAGCTATTCAAAAACTGCATATATGTCCCGTCTTCTGTTCCATCCCTTTTGCCTTGAGTGCCTCTCTTCGACCGCACAGCATGATTTGGGCTGTCTCACTAAGAGCTATGTGTAGCGTATATGAATACCTCGGCCATTACGATGTGCAAACATAGCTTGTGTCCCGACTTGCTCCGTTCATACATTGTTGTCCGTTTCTACCGTGTAAACGAATAGCCACAATTTACCTTCAGCCTCACGAACATGCATGACATGCCCTGTCTGTCGGCAGATATTGGACCGAGAGGGTGTTCGTGCAGGGAGTACAGAGGGCAGCTACAGAGCGATCAAGTCAATCGTTTTTGGTCAAAAATATGTACATCTTAGCTAAATGCTTACGATTATCAACAGTGACGTCTCCAAAGGCCGTTTCCTTCGTCTTTCATGTTTCCATACACATCTTACAAACGCGCTCATACACATACGTACTCTTTCTGCTGTACAGTTATTGGCTCAAAACATTATCAGTACACTGATCGGTCTAAAGCTGGAACGCCGGGCTGGCGAAAAGGCAGCTTTCTGATCATACCAAGACCTAAAGGAGTGGAAGCCAGTGTCGACCTCGTGATAGAAGTGGACGGGGATACATCGTTCCCAAAGTCTGCCCAGTCGACAGCATTGATGAATGCATTTTCCTGGAAAGGTGACTCCAGAGGTGGAAGGCTGGTATAGTTCCGCTTTGCAATGAGGTTCGATGTAGTCTTGGTGGACGCCGGTTTGCGCCCTCGAGGCTTGGGTGCAGTTTTCGCTTTGGTAGATTTTGCTGGTCTGGATCCACCATCATTGCCATCTGTATCATTTGAGCTGGAACTCTTGCTCATCACTGGTCGCTTCATGTCGCGAACGATTTTGTTCAGCTCGGCAGAAGATGATGCAATCTGCGCGCGCAGGTAAGCTTGCGCGTTTGGGGTGGGCAGACCCTCCATGACCGGCCGACGAGGAGTGTACTCGAAACGTTCTGGTTGAGGCGACTCTAATGGCACTTCAGCTGGGTCCAGCAATGCCTGCTCGCCTTTGGCAAGAAGCTGAGTAATGTCGAGAGACTCCCCAGGCCGGATCTTTTCTGGGTGCGACGGCGTAACACAATCCATGTCGACTTCTTTCCGAAGCACGTGGTCAATGTCAACAGCACTGAAGTATGCACACGACTGTGGCAGGTCGTCAATTCCCATCTGCTGACTGAACATGGCTCGTGTCCATACATTAGCAACCTGCAAGGCCATTGCAGTTCTGTATTTGTCCTTTTCTTCGGAAAGGTAGCGAATCTCGTCATGCACTGTCAATGCCAGCCGGGCTGTGATATTGTACCGCTTGCACAAGTATTCCATGCTCACGATGAGCAGATGGAGGTAATCGACACCAGATGACTGTATTGCCCAGTTGATGCGGCTGGTCATGAAGCCGCCCTTGCTAATAAAGCGCCGCATCAGAGCTTCGGTGATGCCAGCTCCTAGGACTGGAGTCCGTGGTCGCTCCTGCTCGGCGAAGTCTTCGAGCTTGTTGAATACCAAGCTCTCAGTTCCACCTCGCCAGAACTTGCGATCACGTATAGCCTTGCTTCCAGACTTCGCTCCCTTTGTCTCTTGGTACAGATTGGTGGCAGTAATCTTGGCTTGTTCTTCCGTCACCGATGGATTGAATTGTCGTAATAGACTTTGTGCAAACTTCAAGCCAGCACCATAGATGCGTCCGTAGTTGAAGACTTTCGCATCGTTGCGTGAAATCCCCAGAATCTTTGCTGTACGGGAATGCAGATCAGTACCTGCAGCTTTCGTGCCCTCCAATGTCATGAAGCCAATGGCGTTACCACCATGTATTTTGAAGCTAGAATCACCGACCAGTGATGCGATCCAGAGCTCTTGACTGTCAACGTCTGCACCGACAAAGCAATACCCGGGAGGAGCGGTAACCATACTCTTGAGCTCAGAGCCTACACGATTTTTCTTGGCATTTGCTGCTGTCAACCACGTGTTTTCCACTGCACGCCGTGTGATGGTTCCCATTGGTATGACCTGCGGCAGAATGTAGCCAAGACCAGCGTCCGTGGAGGAGGATGCAGCCTTCTCGCTTTCGTACACTACCATCTGCGACATGATCCGGTCACGAGCGCTAATCCAGTACGAGCACGATGCATTCATCTCCAAAGCTTCTTTGGCGTAGGCATACTCTGATGACAGAGTTCCGTTCTCGAAGTATTGGAGATAACCCTTTGCGAGTGGAGACGTACATCGCGCATCAGGCCCATCTTTGTGCGGCAGCTTGAAGTACGTGTGCTCCAGATCGTCGTGAAGAAGCAGGTTCTCTTCTTCCATCATGTCACACGCAGTCATGCCTTGATCGCGATACTTGTTCGCCTCAAAATTGGGTACTCGCAAGGTGAACCCATACTTGTCGGACCAGATCAACGGCCGCCCATCCCATGCCATTCGCAACAGTAAGGGAGCGATGCGAGTACGCACGGTCAGTGCGATTTCAGAGTCGTTGGCGCTGAAGAGATCCTTGTACCAATTCGGCATGCCTGGTTTCTTTTGTCGTGCTGCCGGTCGTGCAGGATCACCTTTCTTCTTACCCTTTACCATGCGTACCTCCTGCCCACGCCAGTCAAGTTGCGATAGCCACGGATCGTTTTGATACATCGTAGGGTCTTCTCGGTGTGCAACTGCGCGTTCCGTTAGGTCAATTAGCCTTTCCTGCACACCTGAGGACAATCCGTGGTATGTGGCCTCTGCGTTGGCAATATATGATTGCCAGCTCTTGTTCACGGGTAGGATCTCGGTCGACAGGTGCCTTAGCGCTGCAAATGAAACAGGGTGTGGAGATGTTTCGAGAAACAGTGGCAATACCTTCTTGTACACCTTGTGTGTAATATCAACATCGGCTGCACAATAGTCCAGAAGCTCGTCGAGACGCTCTACCACCCCATCGCGATCCAGCTCGCCAAACCATTCCCTGCGAGCTTTGTCGATCGTGATGTTGCAGTGGAATTTGGCCACGTCTCGCAAGCTATTGACAGAGGCCCGACCGACCCATAGCTCTTCCTCACTATCGAATGTCGCTTTGCCAGACTCCAGCAGTGCCGCCAGATCCGCACTATCATCGGAGGCTGCAATCTTGTCCTGCAGGTCACGCTCTTTCTTGTGCTTGTTCCACGTGGGCCGCTGCCTACTGCACATACCATTGGTAGCAACATGCAGACTCATGGTATCCACGAAGAAAGTCTGCGACTGTTCCAAGCTGTACTCTTCGGCGATTCGCGCTCGATCATAGCCGATATTATGTCCCACGACCACTCTTTGTCTCGTCGGTGGTCCCAGAGGTATGAGATGTCGATCATTCTCACTTTCTCTCAAAAGCCAAGGTGATAGCCATGCATACCAGTGTCTATCGGACACGGCGCAAGCCATGGCCGGAAAGCTCGTCTCACGCCACATCACTTCTGTATCGAACGTGAGCACTTCTGCATTGGGATAGTCCACGGCCTCTGAAGTCCCATCCTCGTGATATTTGGTCCAGCCGCTGCGTTGCACCCACTTTCGTGGTCTCGATGGTGGCGACGCTCGAGCGAACTTGGTGGCCATGCTCAGAAACGGCTCCGCGCTGTCCATTCCCAGTCTGTAGAAATGCTCGTCTAGGGAAGAGCCATGAAGGGCAGGCAGATCAAAGCCAATGGGCTCGGATGTGTCACTGGTCTTGCCGAGTAGTTCATGGCGAGCCAGATGGTCCTTGGATAGGGCGACCAATTCCTCCGTTGGCTTTGGCGCAGTCGTTGACGGGAATAGCTGCGGGTGAACATATGCGCTGACCTGCTGCACGCCTATTTCGTTATGTCTCGCGTTCGAAGGTACCGCCAGCGTGCGCACATGACTGTCGCTGCGTACTTCCTGAGTGGCAGTGGCCGTGGCGTAGGTTCTACGAGCACACGAGCGCGTCAGGGGAATTCGGCGGAGCAGCGACGTCTGCTGCGTTCGCTCGAGCGCATCGGCCAGCTGTCGATGGCATCTTGATCGCATAGCTTGGGCGATGATGATTCACGCGTTATTACAACATGTTAGCAGCAGGTATTCGACCTGGAGTGGTGCCGGAGGAAGAGATTGGAGATCGTCATGATGTCTCGCTCATTGGACGGAGTCTGCTTCAGCCCTGCGACCCAATTCAAGCCTCCTGTGCTCCTTCTGCCGGCAGCCACGGGAAGTGGAGCCGCAGCAACGATGTGCAGGCAGTCTGGAGGTGGCGCTCGCGACTCGCCGACGAGAATGTGCGTGCTGGCGGGCAGTTCTAGCTCTGATGCGCTATTCTGACCACTGCTTCTTCGTCCGTGACATGCAGCATTTGCCCTCCATCCGCTCGTGAGCAGATGAGTGACAAGTGTCTGGCGATATGTCGTGGGACTTTAGCAGCGTGGACGATGTGAACAGCGATGACTTTCTGTACATGTATGGCGAGCTGGAGCGGGAGGAGGAGGAGGAGGAGGGGCACGAGGGCAGCATGCTGTCTGGCGGACGAAGTGATCACAGGCATGCTGCACACGGACATGCACTGTAAGGTTCAGAAGTGAACAAACGCAGCAGCTCGAGAACTCATCACTTTCACAGACGCAACAACGGCACCATCACTCGTCCTGCCCGCATACGCAGCGTGGTCGATCTCAACCACGACAACCCGTCAACACGATCCTCCGCCGCCGCAGTCTTCACGCCCACTTCCCACGACTCACATGAATTTGTGACTCTCCAAGACACCGACTCAGACGACGACGACTCAGACGACGACCAAATGGCACCACGACGCCGCCGCCAGCCATCTGCCATAGTCGATCTGACGGAAGGTTCGCCGGATCCTGCACGACAATCAAAACGCAAACGCTCAACCGACAACGCTTCCTCGACTGGCGATGCTCGTGCCAAACGTAGGAGAGCATCGGCCGAAGAGATCGAGGAAATCGACTTGTCGAATGAAGCTCCCTCTGGAGAAGAAGAGCTACTGCAAACTCAGCAGCAAGAAGCCATCAGAGTGCAGCAGCAGGCTCTTGAAAATTCGGCACCACAGAGAATCGGCAAGCGGCAATGCATCATCTGCTTAGAGAACTTCACCAACTGCACTGCCACGGCATGCGGGCACTTCTTTTGCCACGAATGTCTGATGCAGGCACTCATCGCAGCCGCCAGGAATAGCGACAGGCAAACGGGCAGCTGTCCGGTCTGTCGCAAGAGCTTGTCACAAAAGAAGAAGGGTGATGTGCTGCCTATAGCGTTCATGACCAAGAAGGAGTACGACCAACGTTACAAGGACCAGCCACGGGCATAGGTGGTGCACCTGGTACATATTGAGAGTAATGGCAGGCCGGCCGCGTCGAGGGTTGTCTCGAGCAGGCATGGCTGCGGCGCCATTCGATGTGGCCATGACAGAAGCATGGCCAAGCTTTCTGACAGTTGATCGATTATCTTAAGCGTGGAGTTTGGGGTTCTGAGGAGAGTTCGGAACGGGATGATGCATGCAGCTACATTTATACCCTGATGCCGCATGTTCTGATATCAAGAAGCATTACCGCAAGCTTCATCACACACTTGGAAGGGGGCCGAGGCCAAGCTTTGGGGCTGCAGTCGCGTTGTCCCACGTCACTACATCAATGAGCAATCCTTTGGCAGTGATCACAATAATGGCGGTCCGATTCCTGATGCTACACATCCTTCCAGCTTTGCCAACCTGTTTGGCGTGCATGCAGACACGCCATGAGTACGAGAGTTGATGCATTGATTGGGTCGGCGGCTGAAGATCGAAGCTAGGGACGTCATCGTCGCATCGCGTGCCCGCCCGCGTGTTCTGGTCGAGCTTCTATTTAGAAGAGCTCAGAGTTTAATCTTGTGTGTCCCTCTTGTCATTGATACTCACCGCATTTGTAGTCGCAGCAAGCATTGTGCCAGAAGCAGGGCTGACATCGAACGTCAATCTACCACGAACTCACAGCAACCTCACACGAATTTCGACCATCTCAACACAGATCACAGTAACCGAACCAGGATCGTATACCGTTGACTGACTTCACGGCTTCGTCCCCAAATGGAAAGCTTAAAGGCTGCAGTTGGGCTGGGCGATGCCGCAACCACCACTGCAACAAACGAGACCAAAGGCCATGAGCCAATAAGTGGCGTGGCAGGCGCTGGCACGGCAGATCAGCCTTACGACTCTGGCAACGTTGAAGATTCTCACTTGGCACAACCCAGTGCCGCTTCTGCGAGTCAGTCGATCGTCAACTAAGAAGCTTTATGTTGCCGCGTCACTAACTTTGGCATTGTAGCTGCCGAAACCACAGATGTTGCAGCGCCCTTGAAATCGCTTGCTGGTGAAGAGCCTGAAGCAGCCCCGTCTGGAGGTATTCTGGCCAGTTTGGCCTCGGCAGTAGGACTCGGGGGATCAAGCACATCTCCAGATACAACGACCGTACACGATCAAGGGCAAGAACCAATATCTGGAATGACTGGACAAGGAACTGTTGATCACTCTTACGATGCGGGCAACGAGGACGACCCATCGTTGGGTGGCAAAGCAAATACGCTCACAAGCACAAATGACGGCCTACAGTTCATTGGCGGGACTGGAGGAGTAAACACAGGGAACGACCATACTGGGCAGACGCAAAGCCATACATCGATTGCCCAAGCAGTTAACGAAGGCGCGCTGGGTGGCAGCCAGGATCCCGCCCAGTCGAATGATGGTCTGGCCTTCGTGTGTAAGTCACATCGCCAATCAACTCTTCCCATCGACTACATCCTGACATTATTATCTAGCCGGCAATGATAAACACCCTACTGAGCCTCTCGTACAAAAGACCAGCAACCACGAGCCAGTCGGTGGAACTTCTGGGACCTACACCATAGGCCACCCTCTTGGCACAACGCAAGACGCGGCAACGAAATGTTCGATCGATCGAAGCATTCTGGATACGAACAAGAGCGAGACCGCCAACATTGAAACATCGTCTGGCACTGAGCCTTCACAACCAATTAGGTACGATCAAAGATCCCGTTCATTACAACGGGCAGTATATTGACTTGTTACAGCAATCCTACTGCGTCCGGACCAGACACTACATACAACCCAGAACCGTTGGACAAAGATGGTGAGAAGCCTGCGAAGACTGGCCCAGCGTTCATTTCATCACTTTTTAGCAACCCGTTTTCAAAGCGAGAAAGTATTTCAGGTGCCTCTGGAGAGGCTGACATGGACCCAAAGACGAAGGCTCTACCAGGAGCAGAGCCAATTCCTGAACTCCAAGATCACGCTGTGCCCGTTAAGGTCACCAAAGAAAAGCGACCACTTCCGACCGAATCATCGACCACTCCCCAACCGCCAGTTCCTAGCAAGCCGGAGCCGACCGTCGTTGAACCAAAAGAGAATGGAGCTGTACGACCACCAAACCATCTCGGATCTGACGTGCCGCCCGGAGCAGCGTCTCCTAAGCGTGAGAAAGGCAAGGGCAAGGTCTATGGCGACGGGGACAGCAATAGCACGCGATCCAGTGTTACCAGGAACGAGTCTATCGCCACCAGCCAGACTGGTGCATCTACCAGAGACAGCCGGCGTTTCTCTTCGCATACACCTGGCAAAATTCCAACTGCTGGGGGTATTGTGCTTGGTGAAAGGGCATCGCAGGATCGCGAGCGACGGGCAAGTTTGGCACCTAGTGGTCACTCAGCAGTCACGTCTGAGCCTCAGTATGTTGGCCGAGAGTCTCTGCAGAAGGTGACGGAGGATGTCGAGCGAGCGCCTGTGGTGCAGCAACCGCCAACACAGGCTCCACGGCAAGCCACTGCCATCGAACAACCAGCGTCTTCGCACCCCTCACAAACCGCTGCCGATCAGCATCTAGCTGCTACCAGTCCTGTCCAGGCTGTCTCACCAACTCTGCAGCCTGCTGCAGAGGCACCAATCACACCACAGAACACGACCGCTGATGCACCTCGATCTTCTACTTCTGCCCGTGTACCGGGCACAGAGAAGGGCACATTGTCATCACCGCCGCCATCTACATCTCGATTTTCCGAGCAGGGCATCAGAGATACGCCTTCGTCGCCGGATCCTGCGAGCTCACCCACAGCTACGGAGCGCAAGCCAAGCCTCGTTGCACGCATTGGTCGGAAGCTCAGCCTGAAGAGTTCTTCCAAGTCAAGCAGGACAAGTACTTCCGGAACCCACCCTGAAACAATCGCTGAGAAGAAGTGAAGAGTGGAGAAGACATGATGAGAAATGACAACGAATAGTTTGACTTGGATATACCCTTTTGTACATAAGCAAGCAATAAGAGAAATGCAATTTCGTTCAATGCATTGAAATTTCAATCGTTTATCGTTACAGGAAGAGAAGCGAGGCTGACTTCATTTGAGCATCCAGTAGATGGAGCCCATCGCAAAGATCCGAGAAACCCTAATCTAATCATAGGCTTGGCAAAACGGTGAGATATAGTCCGAGTATGCCTTCGACATGCCACTTCGAACGAGAGCTGTTCCTTCTGCGGAGCAATTCAAAAGACGGCAAGTGAGTGAATAAGGCAAAACACAGCAGCGACGCTCTCAGTATAAGTATTCTCAGCTATGAAGGCGTAGATTTGTATCAACCAAAAGCTAAAGTCTGGTAGGCAGTTCAGAAAAGTGGCCTGGGGTATACGAGGTTCGAAGTTGGGTTGTTCATGTCTATTCTCGCGACTGGTACGCCGAAGGGTGTTACGGAGGTTGGATCGAGAGAGGGTTGTAAGACGGACGAGGAGGAAGCGCTTGCGGGATTGAGACCTTGGAATTTTGTGATTAATGTGAAGGCTGGCACGGCGGATTTTGCTGGTGATGGAAAAGCCGAGATGGTCTTGACCGATATGAGAGACATCGCACGGTTTGTCTGGGAAGCGCTGAGTCTGGAGAAGTGGAAGCCAGTCATGGGAATGCGAGGTGATGTTACCAATTTTCAGGCAATCGTGGCTAAGCTGGAGACGGTGAGTGGGAGGAAGTTCCTGATAACACAGAACAGTATCGACGCTCTCGAGCAAGAAGCCAAGGAGGACCCGAGTAAGACGTTTTACGACCAAGCTCGAGTGGCAGTCGCGAAGGGCTGGGCTATGGTTGGGACGACCAGAATCTTGCTTTTCCGCACGTGGAGACGATGAGCGTGGACGACTTCATTGACAAGTGGTGGACTGGTGTGAAATTAGACGAGCCATCGTGGATTGAGAATAAGGCTTTCGCAGCGGAGGACTTCTGATGAAGAGGCGTGTTCCGAGTGTATCTGAGTCCCTATGTATTCCATATCAGCCTGCGCGGTCATCAGCTGTGCTGTACTGCGCGATACTTGCTGGGAGCTTTGGCTTCCCGGCTTTCCTAGCAGTCGTATAGCTGTTTGATTATGTTATGGTGGACCTTCGTGCTGGCTCTTTCTTGTGCTCAACTGAGCCTTGAATACGATAAAGTGAATCATAATCCACTGACCTGTACCTGCAGACAGCAAGGGCACTACAAATATCTGAGAAGGCGTCTGACGGATACTGCCCTCAGAGCGAACTCTCAAACGTGTCGGCTACACATTCGCTTGCTGAGCTTGGTCAGTGGTGCAGAACTAGAGGGAGCAGTATGTTCTCGCGATGCTCAAGATTCTGATGCCAGGCTGCTACATCTCCTGTCGCTGGATGCGAGTATGCCGAGTGGAAGCACAGTCTTGTGTAGCACTCAGCTCGAGAAGCTGAAGTGAAATGTGGAGTCCCATCTTGCACACGATCGTTGTGATTGGGTCGTGCAGACACTGACCCTGGTTCAGCGGCATGCACGCTCCGCCCGTCTTTGAGTTCACAGCCCGGGTCACTTGGCCTCTATTCCTCCTCCATGTACACAACAAGCACACCGGAATATGCATGCAGATCGACCAGAGGCTGTGTCCGTCAGCCCTTTTCGAGCGTTTTCGCGACAATCATTGGCCGTTCTTGCCGGACAGTTCTGGTGGACTGGAACGACCAAGCGTTCTGACCCACAACCCTAGGCCAGTGTATCTGAACATGTCCACCGACAGGCACGAAGGATGCCACCACGCTCTCAGCCGCTTCTTGTCTTTCAGCCTCGCGTACTATTTGCAACCCCTTGGCCGCCCTCTTTGATGCCATTGTCTACGATGGATGCATTATGAGTGCATATGCTGTCTGACACACCAAAGAATCCTGCCTGATGGCACTGTGCCTTCATGTTGAACGATCTCATAAATGGATGACTCCCTTTCGGCTTACTGAGCTACTTACCCAGCTATAGACTCGATTGTCCCAGAGAAACACACAAACCTCTCTCATTCCAGCAAGAAGAACCAAGAGTATTCGGCGCGACAACAGACATAGACCAGGCACGCGTGTGTCCAATCATTTCCAAAAACTACTAGTCTCGGAACACCGACCAGTATGGACGGCTGTCATACATCTATCTCGAAGCAGGCGGCCGGGCACCAACCCAGATTACCCAAGAAGCTGATTGTGTGTTGCGATGGAACGTGGATGGATCGCGATAATGGCTATAAGAAGGGCAAACTGCAGAACCCAAGTAATGTCACTAGGATTGCTAGGGCGATGATGTCCGAAGACGATGCCAAACATCCTCAGATTGTGTACTACCAAAGTGGGATCGGCACCGGAATAGGTCTCTACGATCAAATTCTAGGCGGTGGCACTGGTTTGGGCTTATCTGAGAACATACGGGAAGCATATGGATTTCTTGGCACAAATTACTCTCCCGACGATCACCTCAGCGGACCAGATTCAATATTCTTGCTCGGCTTTTCGCGAGGTGCCTTTACAGCCCGGAGTCTTGGTGGCTTCATAGCGGCGGTAGGCATTTTGACCAGGAAGGCTATGCCGTTCTTTTACGATGCCTTCCTGGATTGGGAAAACGTGGGCAAGGACGGCTATGAGCCACGCTTCATTGATGCCTACTGTGCTGCCAACCCGGACGAGAAGCTGGACTCCAAAGCAAATCAACCAGACCCGGCAATAGCGAGATCGAAGAAAGCTCGTGCCATAGACGAGTACATGGAACAGTACAAGAAGCATCTTCTAGCTCTGGGCTTGACGCAAGAAGCTCAGATCAAATGCGTCGGTGTGTGGGATACAGTGGGAGCATTGGGAATCCCCGTCAATCCTTTCATACAGGCCGCAGGGCTGCCAGCGTTCATCAAAGAGTATCGTTGGTACGACACGCGGCTGAGTAATGTGGTTGAAAATGCATTCCAAGCTCTCGCGCTCGATGAGCGCCGCTTTCCATTCTCACCTGCGATATGGGAGCTTGATGAAGCTGGAACTACGAATCTGCGGCAAGTCTGGTTTCCAGGTGCGCATTCGAACTGTGGCGGGTCGTATCAAGACTACGGCGTCGCCAACATCACTTTGGTGTGGCTCATGGATCAGCTGAGTGGTAACACACGACCGCCAAACAAGCTATTTGATCCTCTCGACTGGATCAAGTTCGATGATGACTTCATCAACGTGTGTTTCCGCCAAACTAGCAACTACTATGCTAAGGACTCCAGTGGCGAGGACTACAACGGCTGGGCCATGGGCAAGGTATATGACAGCAACACTTTCCCTCAATTCCTCACAGGGTCAAAAGTACGAACTCCAGGGTTGTACCAAAAGATGGATTACAACACTGGTAAGAATACTGGAGTGCCCTTGAAAATCACCAACGAGTGCATCCACTCATCTGTGCGCGCTCGCATGGATTTAGCTGGTCGAGGAGTAGAGCCTCAGGAATGGTACCAGCGCGTCGCTAGCTTCTTTTGGCGCCTCATTACGTTCCAGAAAGGGCCAAAGATGTATCATCCCCAGCGAACGCCTCGTGGTAGAGGACTTATCACGCTTCCAGGACCGCTATACGGATGGGAGCTCATTGACGGCCACCCATCACACGATGCACCCAACATGCAGATCGACATGTCGCCGGGCGGAATCAAACAAGTCCACTGGGAATACAAAGGCAAAGCAAAGTGTACTACAAGAGTAATGAAGGAGGATATCTTCGCCGAGCGAGGCTATGAGGAAAGACTGTTGTTGCACGATCAGGAGATCGCAAACAAGATCATCTACTCCAATAATAAATGGCAGTGGTTCAAAAAGCCGAAGATGGAGCACCATTGGTCGAAGACGTTCTGAGGTGGCAGGTCCTGGTGTTTACATTGGCGAACGATTCCAAGCGGGATGATGTCCAGAGCTGTAAGTGTGTTGTGTTGCATTGACATGCGCAGTAACGTCCCTGTAAGCATTAGTCTATACTAAGATATTGGGTAACGCAATTATCAGATTTCGTGGTCATGATCATACACTTTCCATTAAAGTCATCTTCTTCTAGTTGTGCTCCGTCCCGCAATCTATCCTACACTCCAACAACATGTATCTTCAAGGCCCATCGTATGCCCCGACTTTTCTTAAAAGCATGGTCAACTTCATGACCTTCCAGGAATACTGATGAAGATCTACTCTCAATCCCACGACTGCACTCCGTGACCAACTAGCATCGCTATCGGCTGATTTTGCACTTTCCAAGAAGCCAACTAGCCACTTGGCCATGGCAACAAGATTCTCGAGTAACGAGTCGATCCCTCGTCTGTATCCTCTACATCGAGCTGGGCCAGAATATTCCATATACCGCAACAAGTTGTCCAGCGTCCCGATGCCACCTCGAAATCGTTCTCGTACATCGTCAAATAGTGCTGTGCCAGAAAGCTCGAAAGGTACTGTATCGTGTAGTGCTGGTGGAGCGAAGCCGAGATCGCGCTTGGGCGTCCAGTCGGTGTCTGTAGGAGAACTATCATCGACGACGACTGTGGGTGATCGATCGTCTTCTATTGTGCCATATGTGGTGGAAGGAGATATCGTGAAGGGCGAAGGTCCTAGGTAATGCTTGGCGCTATGGTCTGGCGTGCCGACAACTGTGGGCGATGAGCCTTGCCTTGCTTTCATTGTTGTATTGAGAGGTATCTTGCTGAGAAGAGCGTCAAAACGACTTGGAACTATGGGCAGACGTGAGCTCTCGTGTATAAGTCGTGTCGCGTGTACCGTTGAATTGTTATTGGACTGGCCGTGGCGCATCTGAGACATACCTTTATCGCCCACCATATTGTGTAGCCCCGACGACAAAGTGGCGTTGGTATGCCACAAATAAGAGTGTTGAGACGTGCAGGAATACAATGAGAAGGACTACCGATACAACGCAGGTCTGTCGAGCTGCGTAGGATGCCATATCGTGCAGTCTTTTGTCTTCCGGAGAATGCTCTCCTCTCCCAAGTCGGGATTGGGTAGCGGCGCCGCCTTGGGAATCGTACAAGTCTATCTTTCGATTGGCGTAATAGGTGGACCGGAGACAGAAGTACGGCACGATCTTCTGAGAAATCTATGACTTGTGCAGCAGGGCTATGCAGGGCCAGTCGCGAATCTCAACGTCTGCGCGCTTGAGCATGATAAGATCTTGTCAAGAAGTAGGTTGTCTAACTTTCCGAAGACAGGGCGCATCTTGGTCGAGCCTGCAAGACCGAAGGCGTGACTCGATTGACTTCGAGCATGCAAAAGCAGAAAAGCAGGATAGAACGATGCAGTTTGGCACAGCCGCACACGAGCACCGTTGTTGTGGAAGTAAGCACTTCTTGCTCGATCAGATCATCGTGAATGCACACGGTTGTCTTCGGTCTGCACAGCGGTCGTTCTCAATGTGTTGCGTAGTACGAATCAGTTCGAGCAGATCCTGTGTTTCCGTGCGGATGTGCACGTCGCATGGTGCGATGAGCGAGTAATCGTCTTCATTTTGTTCACAGGATCCTGGCGGCACAGTTTCAGAGTCTGCGAACACTTGCCGCCCAGACGTTGCGTGTTTGTTGTCATGTTTCAAGAAGAGTCAGCAATCAGGTTGGTGGAGAAGTTCGAAGACCGTTGCCAAGATCCATCGTGCTTGAGAATCATGCCTCGCAGCATCTGTTTCGCGTCCTGTACATAATCTACTGGTACTCTCATCAATGCCGTCGCTAAGTGCGCTATCAATTTTATGTCATAAGAGATCATAACTTTTCGACCGTGACCTTGTCGTCGCTTTTCATCCCATTACTCTTCATGAAGGGGGATCTTTCTCGCAAATTCCTGCCTTGCCAAATGAACACCAAAGGGATGAGACTCAGCAGAAGGGCAATAAACCCGAGCAACGAGCTCGCCCACTGGAAACCCAAGTTCGTGTACATGCTGGCTTCTGCCAATGGCAAAGCAGCTGCAACAATCTGTTCCCCTACAACAACAGCTGCGATTGCACTGCCTGCAAAGTCTGATGCTGCGTACAGATCAACAACATAGTCTGCGATTACACAAACCACAATCTGTATGCCAAACCCAACCATGGCCAGGCCAATGGCTGGGGCATACCACGGAAGAAAAGGATAAGACGTCCAGGCGTAGACGAACATTCCAGACGTGATGCCCACAAATGATCCGAAGACACTAACGTAGAGACGTGCTTCCGGGATTGGGCGGCCAGGATCCTCGCGGTTTCTTCTCGCAGATTTGAGGTATAAATTGGTGCCGTAAAGTGTTATGGGCCATCCGAGAAGCTCGCCAATGACAACTGCGGCCTGGACATAACCACATTGGTATGCGGTCCAACCATAGAGCTCTTGGAAAACTTGCTCGGTCGACTGAGTAAATGCAAACACCAGACCCAGTGCGAAAGCCGACCATACCGTGCTGGCTAGCAAAACTGGCTCTGTGAACAGCAGGTACAATGGTCGCGCGACCGATTTGAGCAGTCTCTCCTTGATTGGAAGAGCGTCGCGCTGCTGTACCGTATAGACAGGTCTGCCAGACTCTTTACGGATGCGTTTGGCCTCATTGCCGAGGATGGTGTGTCCTCTGGTTTCTGGCAAGAAGAACAGATATACTGGAGCGAGAGCTCCGTAGACAATCAGCTGGATGTAGAAGATCCAACGCCAGTTCCCGATGTACTGCATAACAGGAGAGAATACCACTGGGCCCGCCGTATTGCCAACGACATAGAGCAAGATGTAGAGACCGACCGGGACGCTCCTGGCACTGTCGCTCTCCCACAGATCGGGTATAGCACTGGCGATTGTGTTGGCTAGTACAGCTGTGCAGCCGCCGCTGATGATCCGTGTAACAATCAATGTCGCATAATTCTGCGCTAATGCCTGTGGAATGACCATGCAGAAGAACAGAGTGTAGAACAGCATATAGGGTCGTTTGACGCCGAAGTCTTCGAGCAGAGGTAAGAAGAGCACAAAAAATGCGCCGCCCATGTTCCAACTGAACACCATCCAGTAGGTATTGCTGAACGTCGAGGTGTCTATGATATGGAACTCCTCACTGATTTCATCGGCAGCGATAGTGATTCCAGTACCATTAAGCGTAAGCACGAAAGTGCCAAAAAGGGTGAGCGCTGCTGTGATCCATTTGCGAGAGGAGCTCCAGTTGTATGGGTTCCGCGCATCATTAGGTGTCCACTCTAGAATCTCGATCTTATCATCTTTGTTATGACTTGAAGGCGACTGAGAGTGTGCTGGTGCTGCTTGTGGTGATGGATCCAAGACTTCTTCTTTACTGGCTTGCTGAAGCCACTTGCGGCCACGACCTTCCTCGAGATCGGCCATACCAAGGAGCAAGAAACGACAAGCAATGCGAAGCAACAAAAGATGTGTATTGCCTTAGAAGAAGAAAATGGACATGATGGCGAGAAGCATACTTTGTACCTGGTATTCTGTAAACGTAGTGATTTTACGACGTATTAGCAGAAGAGACGTCGTAAAAGCAGAGACCAGATGGCGACAGGGAACAAATAGAAGTGGTCAAACCATGTAGCCAGCCGGTGCCAAAGTGCTAACTAGTCTTTCTGGTGGTTCCATTACCTAACTCGCCTTTCCGCATCATGCCCACCACTACTTGGGACAAGCGAGCTCGCGACGGGTCATTTTGTGATGCCCATAAAACTGCTTGCTGGACCGGCTTGCTGCAGATGACCTGGTCTGTGAGAGACTGATCGCAACGCTTCTCCGTACAGCAAGGCGCGTAAATGCTGGTAATATATTGGGATTTCCAGAAGCGCGGCAAGCGAGTGTGGTTGAATGAAAATCGAGAGCCGATCGACGTCACCACAATGAAGACGCCGGCGAGTGGGTTCCGCCCATAACCTTATGCACGATCACCATGCAGCCAAGATCCAATGGCAGCTCTGGAGATAAGCAGAGCGTTATCATTCTGATGACCTGGATGCTGGTTACTGTCGCTGTACACCCGCGACAGGCACCAGTAAAGCACAATGGGAGGCAACTACGCAGAAGCTAGAAAGGAGATCTACGCCGCCCACGATGAGGACCCGACCAAGATCAGCGGGCCTGATGGTCAAGAGATAGCGTACGAGACGCACTATTCGCAGAAGATGGAAAGATACCTTGAGAAACGAGCGCCCCAGGCATCAGACGTACTGAGACTCGCAATCTGTGGCCAGCACTTCCGCCGATGGGAGGTACCTCGATCACAGTTTCCCATGACCAAGATTGGCTATCATTCTTGGAGGACCCATCTGAAGAAGCGACAGGCCAAGCTGGTGGGAGAGATACTCGACAAGAGCGGCTACGCGGAAGACGATGTCAAGAGAGCTATCGCATTGATCGAGAAAGAGGGGCTCAAGCAAGGTGAACCCGAAGTGCAGGTGCTTGAAGATGTGGCATGTTTGGTCTTCTTGGATGATCAATTCGACGAGTTCAAGGAGAAGCATGATGAGCAAAAGATCATTACTATTCTGAAGAAGACGTGGGTCAAAATGTCAGAAGACGGCCACAACCTCGCACTCCAGATTCCAATGACGGACGAGTGCAAAGAACTTGTTGGCAAAGCACTGGGTGCTTGAGGCGGCTGAGAGGGCACGATTGTGCGCATGACTCGCCTTTGTCGATGACCGGCATGAGAGACCGCGTTTTCATGCAGTCAAGCGAAAGTCAAATATCTCGAGCAGGGCTATGTGGCACTCATGACATGGCTTTCACCGACTGCACATAGCAAACACTCTGCGAGACCTTGCTCTACATTTCTGCCACTACGCCATTGCGGAGCAGTGTCTTGTGCCTAGCTGTGATGACAATTCAGTGGATCCAATATAAAGTGCGATGCGGCTCCGGCGACAACCAGGTTGGCCGCCCACGGCTTCTTCGGCATGCAGCTAGACGAGACACCAATGATGCGCGGGCCGTCCTAGGTCGAAGCATAATCCGAGGAGGCATCTGCGGATGCAACAGCTCTCACCACGCTGACCACTGAGCACACATCCGTAATCGAAAGTTCGTCAAGAGGAGTCGGGCCTACCGAACTCTACATTTTTCAGTAACCGCGCCTTGCTTTCTGAGCGCGGTAGCCGCCATAATGGATACTCGACAGTCTTCGAAGCACACAACACTGTCGCTCAAGCTTGTCACAACCTCCATGGGCTGCCTTCTGTGCCGGACTCGGCATGCACTTAGACGAAAGGTTGTCCCTCAGTGACCAACCACATCGAAGAATGGTGTTCTTCTCTGTATCGTGCTTTGCATGCACAAACACTCTCCCACGATACAGCCGTTAGTACTTAGCGATCACATTCCAATCAAGGCAATTCGTTGTCGCTGCTCATCAATTATTTCTAGCCGCGAACAGCGCTCTGCGCGCGATAGCCGCCTTCTTGACATGAGAAACGATTGCGTTGAAAATGCTACCTCACGGTCAAGCATAGCTGAACATCGATGGACTACTTCCGCTAAGCTCGCATCCGCTGATTTGCTCCTGTACGTAGACGTCGGCTCTCGGTGGTCTAGCAGATTCATAGCGGTCTGCAAGGTAGTTGTCGCTAGTGTTCAGTCCTGCTATGTAGCTTGGTCTACGAACCTGGGACTGATGTCTGATTGCTAGAGTTGTCCTGATGCTCCCTATCGACACACCTGACTACAGCAGGTACTCTGCGACGCTGCATATTGAGAGCTGAGACACAATTGGAACGATTGCGTTCTACGAAGTCATTCTACTACCATCCTACTCCGGCCTCCGGGGCTTTTTGTCAGCCAGTATTGTTGCAAACATGGCCATAGCCTGCATGTTGACCTCAGCAGGAACCGGCTGATCGGGCTTCGCTAGCTGACCCAACAGCTTGAAGTAGTTGATGTAGAAGCTTGGCGTGCTCGTGAAGAATATCTTCGCCTCTTCGTCGTTCGGATTACTGCAAAGAAAACTAGCGTTCAGCACGATCAAGCTTCATTACACAAGCCCTGGTACAGCTTACCTGAAAGTGTGTGGCGCTCGAATCGGCACGACTACATAGTCTCCAGTCTTCGCATCGATGATCTTCTTGTCTTTTCCCTCCTCGGTCGTATCCGGGACGTGGAAGCGAACGCTTCCCTTTGTGATGTAGAATGTCTCATCATGCATCTCGTGCCAGTGAGGTGGTGGTCCAGGAGTTTTTGGAGGCATCGTGAGCTCTGCAACCCCGATTCTGTTATCTGTTGGTATCATTACATCAGTACCCTTCTCATTCGTGTTGACATTATCCTGACCTGTATGCGATCCATCTTCGAGCACCCGGCAGGTGATAGGACCAAGCTTGAATGTCTCTCCAGCTTTAGCTTCGATGAACTCGATTCCCACGTCTGGAACTGACACCAGACCGGCCATCTTGTAGACTTGAAGCTCCCGGCTCTGCGAGTACGCTGTATAGATAGCTTTAATTCGCGCTATAGCTTGGGAAACAGTGGGAGGGTCAGAGGTGCAAAGCTCTCAGCTGTGTCTTCGCTTCAAGTGGGGCGTTATTGCTCAGATAAATTTCGAGCCACAATCGGAGACTATAGAAGACACTAATCATTCACCAAGTTGTACAGATATCAGCATGACATGCTTGAGCGAAGGTCGTGCTCGGTGCCGAGAACTTTCGAGACATTCGTGCATGTCGCCATCACAATATGGCTCGTGATTGTCAGATGCTGGGTCTGAAAACGAAGCGGAACAATGATCGCACCTCCCGGCAACACGAGTGTTGTCTGAGCATGACTGCCATAAATCTCGTGATGTGTGAGTGTAGAGGCGGACTGCCGAAAGTGCAGCACGGACACGCGTCAGTTTCGTGAATCCTCGGCGCCTTCACGCGTCTACAGCTCCTCTTCACTCCATTCTTTTTACCATAGGCCGGCCACAACGGGCCACATCATGAAGCCCTTCAAGCCGCCGACCATGGTCAATCGGCCACAAACGGGGTTGGCAGCATCATCACACTTCACGCAGCCACCTCCGGCCAAGAGACGACGCATTAGTGATGACGACGAAGATCCTGTGGCGACAACTGCTGCTGCAGCGAATGTCTTGAAGCCTGCACCATCCCAGGGGTTCCAAGCGCCCGCTGTTCGGACCCCTCTGGCACCAGTGTCCAATGGTGCGTCACAGTCGAGCCCCGGATCTGAGCAGGTACCGGAGAACTATTTCGTTGTGGTATGGCGAAAGTTTACCACAAAGAAGAACAAGACCTGGGATGGTGATGGCGTCCTCTCTGTCAAAGGCACGCAAGCCAAATTGCAGAACATTGATGGCAAAGAATTTGGTCGCGGCGCATGCAAGTGTCCTTTGCTGGTAGGGTCTGAGCTGTCCATCTGTGGCCGCGAGATTGAGGTCGAATCCATGATCTCAAAAGAGGACTATGTGTCGGGGCGGGTCTTCCTGGGTAATGCAAAGGCCATTAAGAGTGCACCGACGCCATCGCTCAAGGAGATCAACGAAACAAAACGCGTCACCAACAAGGAGCAGGCGAAGTTTAAGAAACTCGCCTTGACCCAAAAGGAGACCTTCCTCAAACCGGCCATGTCAACCGCGGCCAGCAAAGCAGGCTTCAAGGCACCACTCATGCAAAACAACGTGTTGGCTTCAATCAGGAATGCTAGAGTTCCAACGCCGCGTCACAGCCTGGACACTCCGAACGCTCTTGTGATGAAGCGGCCGGATAGTGTACCCAAGGGCAGACAAATTGTTGATGTTGTGGTAGATCCGCTGCTCACCAAGTCTCTTCGCCCACACCAACGTCAAGGCGTACAATTCCTCTACGAGTGCGTCATGGGAATGAAAGACTATGATGGCGAGGGCGCGATCTTGGCAGACGAGATGGGACTCGGGAAGACACTGCAGACGATCACTCTCTTGTGGACCTTGCTGAAGCAGAACCCGATTGCGGATGATCCTCCCGTAATCAAGAAGGCTCTCATCGTGTGTCCAGTGTCCCTCGTGAAGAACTGGCACAAGGAGTTTCGAAAATGGCTCGGCAATGAGCGCGTAGGCGTCTACATGGTCGAGAACAACAAGATGCGACTCACCGATTTCTCGAAAGGCAAAGCGTATCAGGTGATGATTATTGGCTACGAGAAACTCACAAAGGTGCAGAAAGAACTTCAAGGTGCATCTGGCATCGACATCGTCATATGTGACGAGGGCCACAGACTCAAAACGAGCACGAACAAAGCAGCGACCGCCATCAAGACACTGAGCACCGAGCGTCGAGTCATCCTGAGCGGCACACCAGTGCAGAACGACCTTGCCGAATTCCACACCATGGTCGACTTTGTCAATCCTAACATCTTGAGCAAATACACGACCTTCAAGCGAGAGTTCGAGACTCCAATCATGAAATCACGGCAACCTGGAGCGGCGGACAATGACCTTGAAAAGGGCGAAGCGCGTAGCGCAGAGCTGGCCGAACTGACTGGCAAATTCATTCTACGGCGAACGGCAGAAATTCTCGAAAAGTATCTGCCGCCCAAAACCGAATATGTTGTGTTCTGCAGGCCGACAACAATTCAAGCTCAGATATATCGTCACATAATCAGCTCTCGGGCGTTCGCGACCGCTTTGAGTACGCCGACTGTTGGCCTTGAGCTGATCATGATTTTGAAGAAGTTGTGTAATCATCCTCCTCTATTGCAGAGAACGAACGATAAGGGTGAAGAGATCAAGCGTCGTGACTTGATGGACGGCATACCTAAGAGACTGCTGAACATTCCGGGCACGAGCGCAAAGCTGCAAGTGCTTGACGAGTTGCTGGTCAAGATCAGGAACGAGACTGACGACAAAGTCGTCCTAGTCAGCAATTACACCTCTACTATGGATGTGCTGGCCAACCTGATTACATCGCTCGGCATGAGCTATCTTCGTTTAGATGGAGGTGTGCCTCAAGCGAAGCGACAAGACATGGTTGATCGGTTCAACAGATCGCCGCAGAGCAACTCGTTCGTCTTCCTGCTGTCAGCGAAGGCGGGAGGGACGGGGTTGAACCTCATCGGTGCTTCCAGACTAATCATGTACGATCTTGACTGGAATCCAGCTCTCGATCTGCAAGCCATGGCTCGTATTCACCGAGACGGTCAGAAGAAGCCATGTTACATTTATCGCCTCGTCACGCAAGGTGCCATGGACGAGAAGATCTTCCAACGGCAGGTTACCAAGACTGGGCTCGCAGACAGCATTGTGGATGGCAAGGCTGCAGCTAGCGGCTTTTCGACAGCAGAGCTACGCGATCTTTTCTCGCTCGACGAGGAGGACGACTGTCAGACCCACCGGCTCTTAGGCTGTACGTGCGAATGCAATGGCTTGCCGGTCTCCGAAGCAGTCGAGCAGAAGATCGTTGAGCACGTCGGCAGGAACGATCTTGCAAAGCTTGACAGCGGTCCAATCGAGGTTCTCCACCTGGAAGACAGCGACCAGGAAGAAGCTTTCCTTTCCAAAAAGTGCACCACGACTCTGGCCAACGTTGATCGTGATGCTCAAGAGGCCGAGCTGAAGCGCAAATCAAAGGAGAACCGCGACTCCACCGGTAAAGCTAAGATGCTCAGTCTGATGCAATACACGCATTTCGACACATCACTGGCCACGAGAGAGAGCGTGCCAGGGCAGAACAAGAACGAAGCTGGCGACGATGATGACGATGAAGTCTCGGACGTCAGTCCTGTTGATACAGCAATCGAAGACACGGCTCTGCGCAACGTCATTCGGGATACTGGGCGCAGAATCGGTTTCGTGATGACCAAGATGGGCACTTCACGTATTGATGAGGAGAGCAAGGACGACATCGTGATGGATGAGTGAATGAGATGAGAGACGAGGCATGATCACGAAGTTTCTGGCATCAAAAAGTAATGGCTGTTCACGCTGATGATGACTGGCTGGCGAATAAATGTATGATAGATGTGAACATAGATGTATAGATGCATGCATGCAGCAAGAAAGACGATGTATACAATAATGTATAGATGCATACAGCAAGAGGTACATATGACAGAAGGAAAATGACGGCAAGTGGAGAGAGAGAGGTATCAGTTGAATGTCAAATTTTCGATGCTGCTATCGATTCTGCCTTATGTTCTGGCAGCTCTTCACAGCTAGTCCCCACCATTGACGACCTCCACTGTGCTGTCTGCCTCATGCGACCGCAACCACGAGCCTACTCTCCTCGGAATCCGTTTGAACCACAGTCCAGGCCGAACCTTGGCCCATCCTCACTAGGAAACTCCTCCCTCAACTTGTGCTGTATTTTCTTGCACCACTTGTTCGCTATCCACTCTTGTGCGTAAAAGAGCCGCTCCTCTACTCTGAACTCCAGCAGGTTCACAGCCGTCATGCTGTATTCGACGTCGTAATGTTGACCCCATGGGAGACGTCTCTGGCCGGTGACGGTCTTTCCCTTGTTACTCGTCTCCAGCCTGTTATGCACAGCTTGGGCCCATGGCCTGAGCGCTTCAGCGAGCTGCTCTGCTCCTCGACCGGGGCCAGCAGGTCGCTCCAGCCACGCATAAAAGCGTAGTCTCAAGTGCTCCAGATTGTCTGCGCCAGCCAGATGTGAAGCTAGTGGCCCCAGTTCCTTCCATGGTCCATTTGGTTTGGACCAGGTGACTTCGACTTCTTTCAAAGCGTCGAGACTCACTGCTCGCATTTCTTCTCTCCAGTTGTCTCCGCAGACGATGATCTTGGTAGCGCCGGCGACGATTGTGCTGACTTCTTTTCGCGTTCGGCGGTCTAGTTGGAGAAGACCGGAGCGTAGATCGATCTTGCCATCGAACTGTATTTGCACTCTTTCGGCCTCCGGCACGACGAGAGCGTAGTGGTAGATGGTGTTGCGCAGCTCGGGTGGAAGCGAGTTCCAGCCGGCGCCAGCTTGATCTGAGGCTGGGTGACGCCGAGCGGTGGTCTGCTGAACAGATTTGCTCAGAGCGCGATCGCGAGCTCTCATCTTCATGAGGTTCTGTCGAGCCTGGACTGAAAGCACTGCAAGGCGTCTGTTGCGCCAAATGCTTGAAGTGTCGATGTGTTGCGTTGGCTGCTTGTTCTTGTCTGTTGACCTGCCGGCCTTGGTGATCTTGTGGTGGGCTGCGGCCTTTGTCAAGCTTGCCATGTTGCGGCTCCTTGTTGAGTGCTTGTTCATGGTTGATGAGCTGCTGATTTTGGCAGTCTTTTCTTGGTTTGCAACCTTTGCCATCTTGAAGATGCGGTGAACTTGGTCTTGTACTGTGTAGTAGTGGTTGATTATTTGCGTTCTGCTAGTGCTGCACGCTTGTGACTTGACTTAATGTTTGTGTATGTTCTGAATGTAGTGTAAAGGTGTATCGGAAATGCAGGATAGCAAGCGGGTTATAACGTATTGCGGCAGGCACTGTCCTCATTTTTCTGTCCTCAATACCAGACATATGGACGACTCAAAAATAGCCTTTGCACAAGCATCAGGACAAGCTTTGGCTGTCTACCAGATTCTGTTGTACGGTCACCTAGAACGTTATTATCTATCCTCATCGGCCTCACCTCGTATGTCAGTAAAGACGTGTAAGTACTTGTGATATGGGCTCATGATATGGGCTTATGATATGAAAGCTGCCATGATGGTCGAAGGCTTTTGCGGACACGAGCTTTGCATGGTGTATATGATACGTTACGAGTCGCATGCTCCGTAGACCCAATGTTCGTGCTTCAAGCATACCTTAATGGAGCTGATCTGAAGTGAGATAGAACTCAAGGAGCCTTGGAGGGTCTTGACTGTTTCTCGATTTGGTGCACGTCCTTTCTTGCCATATTGGCCGTCTTCAAAGTCTGAATCGTCATTGCCTACTATGGGCTTCCAATGCTGATGATGTTGTGGTCCACGTTGATGGCTTGGATAGAGATTGTGGTGGAGTTAGTTAGGCAGAGGCGAGAGTGTGTTTGCGGAGCGTCGGGGATGCCCTTGACCAAGTCCGACCATCGAACATCACATCGCATGCAGCATTGGATGCAATGCATCATCACCGATAACGCTTTCGTATCTGTCACTCAGGAGCCTCTAAGATGCAGAAGAGCACACGAGCGGCGCGCATGCTGCCTCCGGGCCATGGACAGACCATCTACGCGTACTGCAACATCCGCACAAATCAGGTCCTCTACTCTCTGGAACGGACACTTCGAGTATGTCTGGCCCCTCCTCCTCCTCCTACATATACATGATCTAACGATGTCTTCCAGCAATCACATCTCACGCAGCTCGCCGACGTGGGCGCCAACAACAACCCGCCCAAACTGCGCAAGGACATCTGGCGACCACTCTTCACCGTGTCGCTGCCCGACCAACGACAAGGACTGGACGTCTTCAAGAGCCTGCGCGAATACCGGATGCTGCACGAGACGAATTGGGAGCTGACGAAAGAGATTACCACGCCCTACACCGAGAAGCAGATCGAGGCCCTCAAGAAGAAGCTAGAAGACCGTGGCGGAAGCAAGAAGGAGACCGTCTTCGATGTCATCAAGCGCCAGAAGCAGAAGATGCGCGTCAAGATGGTCATGGACCAAAAGGCAAACAGCGTCGCCGATTTGGCTGCCATTCTGTTGAGACAGGAGGAAAAGGGCATTTCGTTGGTCGATCTCAAGGCGGAATCGGTACAGCAGAGGAAAGAGCAAGTGGTTGCTGAGATTGAAGAATTGGCACGCGCATTTACCCGTGGTGGGACTGAGGCGCTGGACAAGAAGATTGCAGAGCTCAAGGAGGAGGCAGAGTCCGCATCCGCAAAGAGCAAAGATAAAAGCAACAAAGTGAAGCAGAGGAAGGAGGAGCACCAAAAGGCGAAGAAGTCTCTCGAAGCGCTGGGTCAAGTCAAGCTGCAGAGAAGGAAGATGCTGTACGCTGCACAAGCCGTGAAAGAGGCGAAGGAGACGGCGGCACAAGAAAGCGCCGCACAAGGTCCCCCATCCGAAACATCTCCCTCCGCGGATGCCACCGAAAACACAACGCCGCCGACTTCAGAGGTTGACTACAGGCAATACATTCAGCCTTATCCGACGAAACTCGACCCCGTCCGTGCAGCCCAGGAAGGTCTCGCTGTCAGCAAGAGAAGTCAGGCGCAACAAGCACAAAAGGAAGAGATCAAGCTTGCGCGAACCCCTATATTCAACAACGATGGCGTTGCGATCAAGTGGGCCAACTCGTTAGATGCCGAGTACGCAGAAATGTGGCCCAAGGCTGTCCTGCACGAGAACATGGGCTTTGTGAGAAACGCCGCACCAGTGCCAGATCAGCCCATCGCAGAGCAGATTTCAGACTTCAAGGCGCAGCAATGGAAGACGCGGCCGGCAAACTGGGATGCTGCGCAGAACGGACAGCAGGAAGAGGCTATTGAGCCTGTGGCAGAGGGCGAGTCAGTCGTTGAGACCGAGACGGCGGAAACAGCCCAAGCACAAGACCGTGCGGCTGTGCTCGCAGACGTGAAGAGACAGATTCTGGACGATGTGAGATACAAGGTCGGGAAACCTGTGTGGGTGTGGCAGCGAGGCCTTGCGATGAGAGAAAAGAGAGAACGACGACTACAGGGGCGGAAGGCGACGGCACAACCGACTGGCGGCGAGACACAGATCGATGCGACTCCTGCCGAGCCTACGAGTGCGGAAAACGCACCGACGCTGTAGTTGAACGCAATCTGTACCACATATGTATGCTACATGACGAGTTGGCAGGAATGTCTCTGTGGTTCCTGGCCGCGAGCAAAGCAATATATCCGTTCCAGAAGGCTGAGAAGAGCACTGCCCTCGACCGCGTGTCAATCAGCCAGTCGCCTGCCGTCCCCAGACGCTCTCAAGATGGTACACGGGGCCGTCATCTCGCTGCTCACAGTCGCGAACAGTCTTGACTCTCGCCTCCAGCTCCCGACTCTGCTGCTCAAGTCGTCGATCAACCACAGCAACAGACTCATCCTCCTGGGCCATCTCCTCATCATGCACGCCGGACCTTCTCCTAACCTCCAATCTCAACCGATCACGCTCCTTGCGAAGCGTTGAAAGTTCCAATCGGTATTGCCGATGAACCTGCTGGATCTCAACCTCATGCTTGGCTTTGGTCATCCAGTCTCGATCGTATCGCGCAGCTTGAGAATTGCGAGCTTGGACCGCTGATCCCAGGTCTCGCTGTGTAGCTTCGAGTTGTATCTGAAGATGAGCGATCTCGGCTTGTTTTTGATGGAACTCGAGTTGGAGGCTAGCGACTAGTCTTGCGTGGTCTTGGGATAGTCTTCTCGACCAGCTGCGCTCAGACCGCGAGGTGTTCGTTCTGTCTCCGAGATATGGCTGCGTTGCATGGCTTAGGGTGTTCAATGACTGCGCGTGGCGGAGAGCACGCGCGATGGGATGTGGTCTGATTGCATGATGGTGAGGTTGCTGCACTGGCTGTTGAGCGTTGTACATGCCGTTTGGTCTTGCTGGCAGATTGTAGAACGGCGGCTGGTGAAGTGATGGCGATGTCGCTGCTGGCATTTGGTGCTTACCGCGGTGCTCGCCACGGTAGTACGGGCTGTCTGGCGAGAATGTAGGGAGATCGCTTCCATTCTGCTGCTCGGCAACCTCGATCGACAGGAAGTCTGGTTGTGGTCGCCCAGGCGGGTGCTGTGAGGGCACAGGAATTGTCCAGTCGTTCGGCATTGCGATCTGTGTCTGCCTAGATAAGCGTCTGTCTCCTTCACCGAGATCCATGAAGTTAGCTTGCTCAAGCTTGATTACTTGTATACAAGCGCGTTATATATATGTACATCAGACCAGAAAGTGACTTGTTGTCATGGGCGATCCCATCTTCGCGAACAGAATGTATGCAGGTCGTCACTTCTGGTGCGCGCCATTCACGAGAACGAATCACGAAGTGGCCACGTACAGATTCCAGACTACAATGTGATTACTGGCGACTGACGCGGCTTATCGCTCGAATCTTGATGTCGCCTAGTGAGTGATGTTATCCTTGGCATGGCTTCTTGGAGAACAGTCCACGAATTCTTGTACTGATGGCTAGACAACGAAAGAGGCATACTTTCGCAGCAGTCGGCCTGTCGGATCGTCCCCTTCGACATGAGCCCATGCTCCAGCCATATGAATGACAAAATCGCCCTTCTGCCACTCCCGTCCATCTTCGTGGCATTTGATCTCGGGCGGAAATGCATTCATTTCATACTGCTTGACGAAAGTGCCTTTCCTATTGATGTTGTTCGTGTCTTCTTTGACCATGTCCTGCAGTAAGGTCAGCACAATTAGCACTACGGCAAGCATATAGAGTGGCACTGTACCCCCAGACAATCTTGCAAACTTCTCTTCCCTGATTCCGGTGTCTCGATTTCACCTTGCCGCCACATTTCTCGTATCCAGTCAAGAGACCATTGTGTGGTTCGGACGAGCAGACTCCCGCTGTTCATAGGAAAGCAATCTGGAGTCATGATGATATCGATTTCGGATCTGTGAGCCTTGTTCTCGATCCTTGCAAGCGCTCCGTCGACAACATTCTCGAGTGTAATTGAGGAGTTTGTGATGATTAGATCATAATCAGTCCACCAGATCCATTCATAATCATTTTCGCCCCTCAATTTGGCTTTGATGATCTTTTCCATTGAGGTTAGTCGATCCCAGTCCTTCCCGTACTTGTCGTTCCTCTCGAAGTCCCAGACAATGTCGTAAGACTGCTTAGCAGCATACAGATTCTTGTTACTGATGACAAGCCAGTCGTAGCTCGTTTCTCGATCTGACATTGAGCCCATGACGAACTTTGGTCTTGTGGTCGTCGTGAGTGATGTAGGCCTGCATGTCATTGTCGCATCCGCCGGTGCATCTTTAGGTGACACGTAGTGAAAGACATCCTCAACATCCTTGATTTCTGAAATATCGACCGCAACAGACCTGGCGCCAAAGTGGTAAGCAGTGAAAGCCTGAAGTATGAATGCCGTAATGAGTATAAGACGGCCACGATCTATCGTTCCCATGCGAGTCATGTCGACACCTTGATCCGCTTCGAAACAAAGAGCAGTCGACGTTCAATATCAGGCAATGTGCTAAACCGGGAGGGAGACGTTGCTTAGCGATGAGTAGTACCGACGAGATCCAGAACGAGTCGCGGCATGCATTGCGGAACCACTGCATGAGCAGATGTCCAATAATGTAATGGCCCGCTTGCAGCCTCATCTCTAGAATAGTTCTACCGCTTGTGGCGGCACTCACTTCTCGTAGTGAGAAGTGGCTTCTCGCGAGGGCACTCTGCGGAGTGGCATTCATGCGTACAGCAACCTGTACATATGCTCTGGGCGAGAAATAAATGCTCGAGACGCGATCGTGTTTAGCATTGGTCGATCACGCATATGTAAAGGACTCACCCGACCGACGCGATCAGAGCTGAAAGGGAAGCGGGCAAAGTTCCATGGTGCTCGAATACGCCAGTCCAAACCTCCTCGTCTTGGCTCGAACCATGCGTGCCACGTCGCACGCGAGATTCAAATTATATATCTGTTCATGGTGCGAGGCTGCGATGATGCTAGCTGACATTCCGGTGATTAGGATACACGCTTGCTTTTACGACAGATGTCGCAGGCTCCGCAGCGAAACCGTTCCATCTGGGTCTTCTCAGTGCGATACCCCATGATGGCACTTTGTGCGCCCGGAGTCGGCATGTATTGACCTCTGCTCTCAATCGTGTGGCTGCGACGAGGAAAGGGCTTTCTTGCGACGGACTTGATCGCCTCCACGATCATAATGGTATCGTCCAGAGTAGTGCCAAGCCGGCGATATCGGATGGCCTCACTGCTTCACATTCTCGAAGTCGCGACTCCTTGACATACTTCAACGGGAGCTTACACCTTACACGATTGTCAAGGCTGGACATAATAGACTTCAACGCAAGAGCAAACACCAAGCTTGGGCAGCTTCAGTGCAGTAATTGTGTGACAACGCCACTCGGAGAGCCGTCATCGTTGCAGATGAGACGGCTGAGGGCAAGTCGCTACCTTCGTGAGATCGCAATACATTAATTATCGTGATTGCTTACCTTCGCTAGCCTTTCGTCCGCTGTAGACACGCCACAGACCTGAATGAGAGCCACCTCTCCCGGTCAATATTCCGAAGCAAGAGCGACTCCTTGAAAGCGCAGTATTCGCAGATTAAATCAGTCGTGCCCGACCAAAATCCACTGCTCCAAAGTCGGCGGTATCGACTGTGCTATCCAGAGCGCGACTTCAAGACCCGTGCTGCAGAGTTGTGAGCCGAATCGATAGTGGTCGCGGAAGATGCCTGAGATGTTCACTCATGCGGCTGACATATGCCGCGGTGCGGCATATAGCCTTCCTCAATCACTGACCAGTGATGCATAGAAGTCGATGCATCCTGTCGCCGACGTTTCGTATCACACGTGTGCACGATAGGCTCATAGCCGTGTCAGATCGCATTAAAGACTTGCTCACGCTACCGGATCTAGCCATGGTCGCTATGTCGCCCTAAGAACTATATCACACTGATCTGCAGATCCCAAAAAGCTTACTTCATGGCTTTAATACTCCTCCGAGGTACTGTAATAGACATAGCACCCATCATCAAGAATCATGAAGAGCCTTAGAGTAGTTATGCCTTTACTACAATGAGCATCTAGCATCCTCACTCAAACAACAACGAAGTACTCCTACCCCAGCAACAACAGACCGACAGCCACAGATAGCAACAGAAGACAATATGCTCTACACTGTAGCTCTGATCTAAGAGGCGATATCTTTGATCACGCTCGAGCTGACCACTCATCCAACGACTGCTTCAACTTCTACGATACGAACAGCCCAACATTTACCGGTTAGACATACTCTGGAGCAACCAATGGTGCCGGACCTGGTTATTGCTATCTCAAGAGAGGCGAGCTATACCTTAGCGGATCCGGTGAAGGCCTTGTGGCAGCAGTGCAGGTGTCTAACACATCCGATTCAGACCCATGGTCTACTACGAGTGCTCTTGCCAGCAGCTCGGAGACAATGCCCAGCACGATATCAACGTTAGCCAGTACGACGAACAGCGCATCTACTGGCACAACGCCGTCAAGCACAATGAGCCCGGTACCAACTTATGTTCGCAACGACGGCAAGCGCGGGTTATGCTATAACAACGATTCTCTCACATTGCCGTACGCTCACGCTGGCACAGACTCTCACGTATCGTGGGGCTACGATTGGTACTATTCTCGCTACAGCACTCCGAACGACGGCATCGAGAACCGAGCGATGACGTTCATTCCACTTCTATTCAACGACAATCCTTCTCTGACGGACGTCTGGCACGAAAAGGCTCAAGCAGCCATAGACGCTGGTGCAGATGCTCTCATGTCGTTCAACGAGCCAGACTCCTGCTATGGTGGCTCTGCGTGCATGTCAGTCAACCAGTCCGTCGCGGCATACAAGAAGTACATGCAGCCATTTGCTGGTATCGTTCCGCTTGGTGCTCCAGCAGTGACTAATGGTGGTCCTCCATATGGACTTACATGGCTCTCCGAGTTCATTGGGAACTGCTCCGCGGCGGATTGCCAAATCGACTTTATCAACATACATTGGTATGCTAACTCTTATGCATTCACATACCTGCAATCGTACATCCAGGAGGCGCATGATCGCTTCGGTAAACCAATATGGGTGACTGAAATCGGTATGGATGGCGGCAAAGATCTCGACACTGAGGAAAACGTGGAGGCGTTCATGCGAAAGGCCGTTTCTTGGCTCGATGCTGTCCCTTATGTTGAGCGATATGCATGGTTCATCGATGCTCCTGGAAATCTCATCAATGATGATGGGAATGGACTGAGTGCTCTGGGTGTCATCTACAATAACTACACTTCGCCGTGTCCCGACTGGCAGAACACTGATGGCCACTGTTGATACTGCACCTGATGATGCTGGAAATGTTTGATTTATAGCTTTTGGGTATCATAGAATCGTTACGTATCTCTTCCGCATGTCATATCGCATGAGGTCTCAACGACAACCGACCGTCCAGGTTCCGGCCCAGCTGGAAGTTTGGCGTTCTTGGTGGACTTCTCTCAGTCTCAGAGCAGGGGAAGCCAAAGTTGTTGAGCTGACTGTAAGGCGTTGGTGCCGGGGGCCTTTCGTGTATCACAGACTCTGGACCGCTGAGATCGGTGCGGGTGGTCTTGCAAGTCAGGTCGCTCTTCTGCGTGCGGACACTCTTTTCGTTGCTCCTCTTGGCTGGCACGATTTTGCCAGTAACGTCAACGATATACTCCTGCGATCCATCATCTATGGCCATGTCCTTCTCCCACCACTCCTCCCACTCGTTCACGCGGCGACCTAGGGTTTCATAGTCCTTGACACTGCGCCTCGTGCGGTCCAGATTTGAAAGCTCGGCGACAGAAAGCCCGGCTGGATCTTGTCCACTGCCCGCCCGTGGTCCTGAGAATTCCCCGATCCATCGAGGGGCAACGTGTCGGAAGAAAAGACGCATGATAGGTAGGCATCCACATATGATGACTAGATTTGCTTCCACACATATCCACATCGCCGGCTTGGCTATAGCCCAGGTTGCGTCGACTGCGGTGATCATGGGCGGCAGCAGTGAAAGCCGCACCAGGCTCGTGACCAGTGTCAATGATCCCACGCTAAACATAGCGACCAGCCCAATCTTCTGAGATAAGGGAACGTGGAGCTTGAGCACCATTGGAATCGGAATGACTAGCAATAAGACATCCGTGGCCGCGTTCAAGCCTGCCGTGGCGAGGTACATGCCGCCTTTGTTCGCGCAGGTTCCAGAAGTGATCGTTATGTCCCAGTTCACCTGAAGTGGCGTGCAAGCAAAGATCAGAGCAAAGAAAAGCGCCGCACTGTATCCGATCACAAAGATCACAGTGGTCCAGAGCATCCACTTAAACCATGCTTCCGGAGACAGTCTTCGGTAGAAGAGTAGCAGCGAGAATTTGGCAAGTGCCATCAAAGGAATGTAGATGACACTGCATATCGATATCAGCAGGATCGCCAGGTTTGCTTCCGGTATGTACAGGTCCCAGAGATGCACGCTGATGAATCGGACTGCCCAAAGATAGATCACCATTGTCTGCAGAGCGATTGAAATCATCTGCAAGATGATCAGCAGTAAGTCTCACCTTTTCGGAACATGAGACGTACCCAAGCCACGATCATAGCAACATCGTCAATGCCCCATAGACGCGCAAGATATGTTTTGGTGTACACTCGGAGTAGAATGAACGCTGTTGACAGGACCATGCCCACAACACTGATGATCATTCCGGCTTCCCTATGCCTGGTCTCTGGGTCGTCGAAGTTGGCTTTATAGCCATCAGGCGCAGACGCAGCCGGCACTTTAGTCAGGTCTGACATATTGGAGAAGTTCGGTAGTCATCTGGTCCGTCACGCTGGTCCGCCGTTCATGAGGTCGTTGCAATCAATATTCTGACCCTTTGAGAAGCAGGTTTGATTTTTCCAATGTGAGCCATTGACCTCAAGGAGGACTGTGAACGCAGTCGCAGCCATGCACGAGAAGACGCCGTACCCGCGACACTGGGCCTTCGCGTGTCAAGGTTCATGCCAACAAAGCACGTGTATGCGGCGAACGATATATTGACGATGCAGCAGGCGAGCTGCGGTACCTGCGCCGGCGTTGCAAGATGTTGTTTGTGCCTGTCGATTGATGCAGACATCGCGTGTACAGACACGTTCGAGACCCGGCCTCATTACTCGTTTCGGTCCTGATGGAGCACTTTCGCTTGCTCGAGCACTATTGATGCTCCACTATACTGGAGCACTGTCTCATGAAAGCCAAGACTCTTATGTGTGCCGCGACTTGACTGCACTGCCGAAGTAAGGCATCGAACACGCCGAGATAATTGACGCGAAGTGTCCTTGCGAACGATTTGTTGTTTGTGTATATGAAGGGGCTCATTGTCAATTCGTCGTTGCAGTGTCTTTGGTGGCAGCACCCTTGTCCACCCGCGAGGCTAAATCGCGGACTACACACCCATGTCTGGCACGAGCACTACACATTTTAGTGCTGTGATGACATGCTGTAGCGGAGACAGCTTCAGAACGATGGCAACACAGGGCCCAAAACCTCGGTGGCTTCACGATTCCAAGCATCTTGTCTCGCTGTGCCGCAAAGATGGGCAACGTAGCTTTGAGATAGCCTCCGGAGCCCTGTCGAAAGTAAATATACCAGTGAGTAAGAGTTGATGTGATAAGTTCATTGTTATTGTGAAGAAGTAACTAGCTACGGAAACCTCGAGTTGCGAATGCGTGTCGACATTCTTGGCACGCTAAAGTGCCTGAGGCATCCATACTAATCAAGTCACCCCCATGTCGACTATCATGATTAACTCGTGCTGTGATTAGTAGACAGCCAAACTGCCTTGTCTATACTATATATACTAGAAACGCTTAATCCGGTACTAAACCCTTCGGCTAATTAGAAGCGTTATAATTCCTTAACCTCTAAGTCTTAAATACTATCTATTAGTCTAAGCTATTAAGTAAAGCGCTCGTACTTATTATAGTCAAGCGCCTTTATTAATCTATCTACCTTCTAATACTCTATTATAATCTACTAGATAGTAATAGTATCGTCTACTAACTTCTCGCGAATAAAGTAGAACTTAATATCTATATACTTAGTACGAGCTTTAGTAGCTCTACTATTACGTAGCGTAATATCGATTACTAGCTAGTTATCTTTATAGATAGTTATTAGAAACACCTTCTTATATCCTAGCTCTTTTATAGTATTACTAAGTATAACGGCTTCTTTAGTCGCGAGTGCTATTTAGACGTATTCGGCTTCTATACTAGAGTAAGTAACGATTAGTTATCTACTAGACTTCTAGAGAATTAGTAAGTTACTAAGTATAAAAATAAAACTCTCTATTAATCGCCTATTATCTACGTCGTCGGCCTAAGACGCGTTAACGTAGTATAATAGCTTGTCGTTATTATCGTCGCCGCTAAGCGTAATACTATAGCCGGCATTATAGACTAAGTACTTTATAACGCGTATAGCTACCTCTAGGTATTCTAGCGTAGGGTTTCTAAGATAGCGTAAGAGATAGCCTATATAGTAGGTAATGTCTAGTCTTATAATTATAGCTAGCTATAGAAGCTTACTAATAATTGTTTAATATTACTTCTAAAGTAAAGTAGTAGCTTAGTAGCCCTCGGAAGCCTTACGGAGTCTATACCTCGCTTATAATAGTATATATAGTAGTAAGGAAACCTTAATCTAGTACTTCTTACTAAGACGGTCTATATAGGCAGTCTAGCTAATAAATATAGTATTAGAGCTATAGACAATGTTTATTCTGAGATAGTAGTATACTAGTCTAAGCTCGTAGATCTTAAAGCGGTCTCTAAGTTAATCCGCTATAGTATAAAGCGCCTTAGTTATACTTATAGCGATTATATTATCTACGTAAATAGCGATAGTAACCTCGTCGTTATAGAACACGTATATATTAGTACTAATTACTATAAAGCCGATAGAAGTTATAAACTTCTTAAGTTCTTAGTACTAGAGAAGCGGTAATTACTTAAGTCTATAGAGCGCTCTCTTAAGTAGGTAGACCTTACTACGTATCTTAAAACTATATAGTATTTAGATATAGATATTACGCTTATTAATTAGTACGTTAAGAAACGCTATAATTACGTTAAACTACTAATAATCTAAACCCTTTATTACTATCTATATTAATAGTATACGGACTATTACTAGCTTAACTACTAGCGCGTAGGTCTCGTTATAATTAATACCTTTACGTTATATAAAACTACGTATAACCTAGCGTACTTTATAGCGTATAATATTGCCTTAAGTATTATACTTAATAGCGAATACCTAGCGTCCTTATAGGATATTATAACCTACTAGTTTATCTACTTCTTACTATATATTATTGTCTATTAAGCTCTTTATCTCTTTAACCGCTATAGTATACTACTCCTTTACCTATAGTAATAATATAGCTACCTTATAGGACTATAGTATCTTAATTTCTTAACTATTACTAGCCTATATAGAGGCTATAAACGCGTAGATAGCCTCGTATAGTATACTAGTAATGTAGCTATTCTATAGGTCTCGAACGTACGCGGGTAGTTATCTCGTACGGTTAGAGCGGCGTAGTACTAGTAGTTAGACCTCGAGTTATTAAAAGGCGACTATTACGTCTTTAATAATATCTTTAATATCGTTATTTAGTAGCTTCTCGTTATATATAGGAGCCTCTAGAATAATATAGACATCTACCTATAGCGTAGAGTCGTCTAGTTAAGTATCGCTTACTTAATTAATTATATTTAGAAGGAAGAAGTTACTAAATTCCTCTATATCGTTAATAGCTTTATTAACGAGTAAAGTGTTAGTAAACTTAACGTCCTTAGTACGTATAATACGATTACTAATAAGTATACGATAGAGAGAGTAGTTATAATAACCTACTAATTAACCTACCTTACTACGAGCTTTAAACTTATCGCCTCGAGCTATATTATAGTCGTATATAATAGCCGTAGTGCCGTAAGCTCTCAAATAATCAAGTCTAGGCTTATATTACTATATAGCCGCTTATAAGGCGATAATAGCGTATAGCGTATTATTAAGTATCTATAAGTAAGTAATATTAAGTAGGTAGACCGTAGTAGAGACTACTTCTAGCTACTACTTCTTTACGAGTCGTATAGTAAGTATAAGCTTACGCGCCTTTATACTAATAATATAGTTACTTACCTCTACGCGTCTATTCTACGTTAATAAGTTTAGTACTATAATACGTAGTTAAATACCGTTATCTATAGCCTATTATAATAGCGCGTTTCTACTATACTCGCGCCTTCTATCGAGTACGTAGATTAGAATACTAAGGTTAAGTTAAGTCTAGATATACTAACGGTGTTACTTAAAGAATATCGCTATAGATAACTTAAAGCGTAACGTATAAACGTGTTAGTAGAGTAAAGTTACGTCTATAAACAGAGTATAATACTTAGAGCCGTCGTAGGCTAGTATTAATACTATAACTACGTCTATATAGACAATAGTATATATTTAAGTCGGTCTATTACGTAGAATACGGCTATATACGCGTTAAGCGAGTACTTAGCGATATAGTAAGTAGTTAGTAGTCTTACCTATACCTATAATATAGATTTAGCCGTTAGTAGCTATCTTATCGAGTATTAATTAATAAGAGTAACCGAGTCGGTCGTACTACTCGTCTACTATTACTAAGGGTACTCTAGGTTAAGTACGTAAGTTAGTAAGTACTATTTGAACTAGCGTATTAATCTATAAGCATAGTAAGCCGTCTTACTTTATAACGCGTATAATAGTAACTATGTTACCGTTCCTACCTCTTATATAAAGCGTCTAAAGCTCTATTAAGTAATAATAACGCTTATTATAGAGTTGTTCTATAGAAATTAGGTTAGCTACGAGGCCTAGTATAAATAACGCGTTTATAAACTATATATCTTGTCTAGTAATACGTAGCTTAATCGTATAGCGCGTAGTAGCTATAAGATAACTATTACCTATATTAAAAGTAGAGGGCGTTTATAGATACTATACAATGTTAAGGAGGGTATAGCGTAGTAAAGAAGAATAGGGGATTAATCTTGAACTAACTTATATACATAGTATAGTAGTAATATGCTAGGAACTAAATACAAAGTTGATTTTGTTAGTTATCTAAGAAGAGAAGAAAGAGAAGCAAGATATACCTCTTACTAAGCCTTAGGTAGATGCCTTAGGTATCTAGAACTATACTTAGAAGTCTATATCTAGACTAACTATCTAGGATACATTCTCAATACTCCTACTTATGCTATATAGTTAGATCTTTTAATAGATTATCTATAGTACTCAAATACTAGTCCTAATCTTAATTAGTTATTAAGTACTTACTTTTTAGACTAACAACTAGACAGTACTAACTATTAATCTAACAAACTTTCTATACTACTATCTCTTACAAAAAGGCAAAAGAAATGCCTTCTATAAGATCTTCCTCCTCTCTTATATAGGAGTAGATTATTTAGAACATAGACTATCTAGTAAGTTGCCTCTGTCCTTTCTTATAGCTAATTCTAATAGCTCCCTAGATTCCTTATAGCCTAGTCTCCTACTTAGTTATATTCTATATAGCTTCTTAGTTCCCTAATAGTCTTTAGGGTATACTATTCTTAGCTATAGAGATCTTATATCAAGCTAGAGAGTAGAGTAACTATATACTAGTAGAGGAGATAATAGCTACTATAGAGGAGGTCTTTAATATTAACTAGTACTTAGCCTTAGAAGGTGTCCAGTTCAGCTAGGTGCTATATAGTAGTATTATAGTTAGTAATAGGTCTAATATTAGTAAGGGCATTTAGGACTTTATAAAGTCTAACTAAGGAGGAGTTAAGTAACTAAAATCTTTCTTTTAGACTCCTCTTAGTTTAACTCCAAGGCTTGGAGTTATCTTTTGTATATCTCTTATATAAGGTAGAGCTACCTTACAAACTCCTGAAACTGTAGTCTATTCTTTAGCTTAGTGAGACTATCTACTACTATCTCTTTTATATTTATATATTCTATAGAGATAAGTCTGTTCTACTAGAGCTTTCTTATAGTATTATATAAGATATTAATATGTTTAGACTTGTTATAAACATATGAGTCCTTAACTAGAGTAAGGGTAGCTTAGTTATTACCTTTTAGCTAAATTAGCCTGATTCTAGTAATAGTTTCCTAGTTACTAAGGATCCTTAGTTAGTAAGAACATTCTCCTACTAACTCTAGGCATCTAAGCTCTCTTAAAAGAGCACTAAGGAACTATAACTGTTTTATATATACACCTATAGCTATGTATTTAGCTTCTATTATAGATATAGCTATAGATTTCTACTTCTTACTTATCTAGGAGATTAGTGCACTATAAAGGAAGAAGACATATCTAAGGATTGAGACTCTGTTAGTCTTGTCTATTGTATAGTTAGAGTCTATATATCTAGTAAGAAAGCCTTAACTATTCCTTAAGTATCTTAGACTAAGGTCTAGGTTTGATCTTAGGTATCTAGTTAGCTTCTTTAGAGCCTTTATATGTCCTACTATTAGATTACTAATATAGGAGCTTAATCTTCTAAAGGCAAATGAAATGTCTAGTCTTGTAATAGTTATAAGCTATATCTATGTTCTAATAATGGATTAGTACTCCTATTTGTTACACTTTTTATTATTTAGTCTAGTAGGCTTTAGACTTTTATAGCTATCTATTAGTAGAAGAGTTAGTAATACAGTCTCTTAACCTATTCCTATCTTAGCTAGGTTCTCTTAGATATAGTGCTTCTAGTCAAGTTTTAGCTAGCCTTACTGTCTGTTTCTTATTAGTCTTATTCTAAGAATCTTGTCTAGTTCTCTAAGATCTTTGATCTTAAAGACCTTGCTAAGTTAGTCTTTAAACTAGAGGATATCTTCTAGTCTCTCTATAGTAATAGGTATGTTATTAATATAGATTAGGATTATTAGGTCTTTCCTTTTCTTATAGATTAGAAGATATAGGTCTACTTCTAATTATCTAAATCCTATTCCTTTTAGCTTTAATATATACAGCTGATTCTAGTCTCTTATAGCTTGCTTTAGCCTATAGAGACTCCTTAGAACTTATAAGACTATACTAGTTAGTAGGTTAATACCTAGTAGTAGGATTATATAGATGTCCTTATATAGGGTACTCTCTATAAATGCATTGTTTATATCTACTTAGTGTAGAACTAGGTCCTTCTTATAGACTACAGCTATGAATCCTCTTAGAGTATCCTACCTAACTATAGGGGCAAAAGTCTCTATATAGTCTACTCTATACTTTTAGGAGAACCCTCTTATAACTAGTCTTGCCTTAAACTTTTTAATAGCTCTACTAAGCTTTCTCTTAATATTAAAGACCTATCTTAAGGTAACTAGGTTAGCCCCTTTTAGTAGGACTACTATAGTCCAGGTGTTGTTACTTATAAGTATATCTAGCTCCTTCTAAATAGCTTCTTACTAGAGATAACCCTACTTAGGATTACTTACTACTTCCTTATAGTTCCTTAGGATTAGAACCTCCTGTTTGTGTATTCCTGCTTCTTTAGTAGCTAAGAATATAATCTCTTTAACTTCCTCTAAGAATTCTAGGTCCTATAGGATACCTAGGTTAATAGAGCTTATAGCTAAGAAGAAAGCCTAATGCTCTAGGAGCATTTCCTTGTCTAGCTAACTATTCTAATCTAGCTCAAGCCTAATTGGCTTTAGCTTCTAGTTAAATCTATTAAGTTCTTAGGATACTTTCCTCTTTCTAAGGGTTTATTTTAAGGCTGTCTACTCCTAATCTACCTCTATAGTTTCTTAGGTAGAATTCTTAGATTCTTTCTTAACTTTCCCTTAGTCTAGGAATTTTCTATACTCTCCTACATCTTCTAGTAGAGGTAGAAGTTATATAAAGAGTTTCTTTCCTTCCTAAACCTATACTAATAGCTAAGAAGGAGGAGGCTTCTACTAGCCTAGACTAGGAGCACCTAGGGTACTCCTACTAGCTTATAGAGTAGGCTAGCTAATAGTTCTTAGCCTTCTAATAGGTCTTCTTTCTAGAGCTAAACTAGGGAGATTCTTAATCTTAATGTTCAAGTCTAATTCTCTACCTAGCTTATCTTTAAAGAAGATTATATTAGTATACTACTTAACAGCCTTTATATCTGGCTCCTAGAACTTCTATACCTTTACTATATTATTATAGTATCTAACAAACATAGCATCCTTTCCTCTGTTTATTAGTTTATTACTCCTTACCTACTAAGGCTATACTCTTATATCTATATATACTATAGCTCTATATCCCTATACCTTGAGGTAGGAGACTGTTAGTTTAATCCTATTAAAAGCTTTATTAGGTAAGAGCTTGAATCCCTTAATATTAGGTCTATTTAGAAGCTTGTTCCTTATATACACCTATACTTTAAGGGCTTCTAGCTAAAACTTAATAGGTATCTTGCTTTCTTCAAGCATTGCTCTAATAGAGGCCTCTAATGTTTAGATAGACCTCTTAACTACTCTATTCTAGAGTGAATTGTAGGCCTTAGTTAGCTTAAGGGTGATTCTAAAGTCCTTCTCTTACTGTTTAATTAAAGTAGTAATCTCTCTAGCATTATTAGCCCTTATAGACTTAAGGAGTGCTACTAACTGCCTTTCTACCTTAATCCTCTAGTTCTAAAGAGTAGTTAGTGTATCTAATCTAGCCTTAAGTAGAAATGCCTATTTCTTTCTTAAGAAGTTATTAATAATCTTAAGCTACTATATAAAACCTTTTACTAATAATAGTAATAGTCTATAGATATCTACTAACATAAGGGCTAATCTTTTAGGTCTTCTCTTAATAGACTTGCCTAGGTGTTTCTTTATCTTACCTATTATATAGATCCTATACTTATACTCTTCCTAGTTAGGAATTAGAATTCTTTCCTTTAGGTTAGTAACTTTATAAAGGTTTAAGAGTAACCCTCTTCTAAAGTATGCAAATCTTCTATACTATAGCTCCTACTGTTTTAGATCCTTCTCTAATAGGGTAGTATAGGCATTATTAACCTCTATAGGATTATATAGTAAGTAATATAACTTTTCCTATAGGAGAGGTAATATCTTACTAATAAACGGAACACCTCTAACTAGCTTAGTCTTTATAACTATTTAGCTATCTAGGGAGGTAAGAGTGAAATCAGGCTTCTAGACTCTAAATTGCTTACTAAACTAATCCTATAATATAAGATTTACTCTAAGATTAGGAACAAATAGTACTCTATTAAGTAGAACTTCTCCTCCTAAGATTCCTTTTATCTATACTAGTCTAGAATAGGTTATATAGAGGTATCCTCCTCCTACCTTAATCTACACTTTCTTCCTTAGTAGCTTTACTAATCTAAAGAAGGATAGTTAGTTAGTTATATAGGATAAGATATAGGAATCTAAGAGCTATTCTTAGAGTAACAACTTGCCTTTAGCCTTAATTATAGAATAAGCTAACTTATCTTAGTTATTATCTTCTAATAGGGAATTATTATTGCTTCTAGAACTAGAGTAAGTTCTAGAATTAGAACTAGAACTAGACTCCTAGGCTGAAAATCCTTTCTTTAGAAGCTTTCTAGACTTTTCTATCCTTTAAAGCTACTTGCCTATTTTCTAGATAACCTTCTTCAGCTTATTATATAATAATGACTTATAGACAGCTTTCTTAATATATCTAGTATTCCTTAGTAAAAAAGATCTTCTAACCCTCCTTCTAAGGAATAATCCCTAAGGGTCCTTCTAGTTCTTAGTACTATTTCTCTACTAGGACAGTTTCTTAGTAGTAGGGAGGTTAGGACAATCCTTCAACTAGTACTTCCCTTTCTTATAGAGCTAGTATATTAGTAGAGACTTTCCTTAGTAGGGCTACCTAGAATAGAATATAGCTAGACCTATATCTATCTTATCTAGATTATCTCTTACCTCTTAGGACTTAAGTAGAAGGAGAATAGTGTCTATATCTAAGGATAGTTAGGTCATAATAGTATTCTTAGCTACTTAGTATAATATAGGTAGGGACTATAGGAGATGTTTCAGCCTTTTCTCTTAGCTCTAGTAGTAGGCTTCCTAAGGATCAATCTTAGTAATCCTCTTACCTAGGCCTCTAAGGTGTCTCTATACTTCCCTAATTGTCTTATTAGGTAACATCCTAAATATAACAAACTACTTAATTAGACCTATAGTATAGGACTTTAGGACTCTATTATACTTGTTCTAGAGAATCACCTATATCTTAGCTACTAGTATAGTAATATACTATGTCTCTAGCTCTATCTTATTATCTTTACTAATACTATATCTAATACTAAACCTATATACTATATTGTCTTTTAAGAAGTATTGATTCTAAGTAACATATATCTGAAGACTAGTGTCCTACTAAACTATATATAGGTTCCCTCTAATAATTAGTTAGCTAATTGCCTAGAACTAGTCCTTTCCTTCTAGCTTATCTATCTATAGCTTGAACTATCTCTTCTAGTTAGTTCTGTCTAGGATTAGAATCCTTTAGCTCTTCTTGTCCTCTTAGTCTATTATAGAAATAGGTAAATAGAATAAATAATTAGTAGAATACTTTAGACTAGCTAAGGATTCTAGAGAAGAGTAATTTCTTGTAGTAGGGAGACTAGCTCTAAGGGACAGGGATTCCTCGTATTTAGGAAATTACTAAGACTTAGATCTTTCTCTCTTAGTAGAGTTTCTATTACTAGGTAGTAGGAAGGCTAAGTAGCCTCTTCTAACTCTAGTGATACTAGGTACAATAGTAGAGAACTAGGTAGGTATTAATAAAGTAGAAATATACTACTGTCTTATAGAGATCTTTACTAACTTATATACTACTAGGTACAAACTAGCTTCGTTAGTAATACAGTTAGGGAAACTTCTAGGCCCTAAATGTTTTCTATAAACTGTAAGGGATACAAGTAACCTATACTAACATAGGTTGCTCCTATTTAGTATATAAACCCGGGCTTATAACCTATTAAAAGTAGAGGGCGTTTATAGATACTATATAATGTTAAGGAGGGTATAGCGTAGTAAAGAAGAATAGGGGATTAATCTTGAACTAACTTATATATATAGTGTAGTAGTAATATGCTAGGAACTAAATATAAAGTTGATTTTGTTAGTTATCTAAGAAGAGAAGAAAGAGAAGTAAGATATACCTCTTACTAAGCCTTAGGTAGATACCTTAGGTATCTAGAACTATACTTAGAAGTCTATATCTAGACTAACTATCTAGGATACATTCTTAATAACCTATCTTAATATAGATAGTATATAGCGTACTATTAATAATAACCGATTTATCGTACGTTATATATATTATCGCGCTAGAATCGACTACCTAAGCGTTAGAGCTTAATACGGCTTGTAAAGCACGTACTATTAACTCGTTAAGGACAATATCGGTTAAAGCTATAAATATACGCTACGAGTCCGTAGTCGTAGTTATATTAAGTTATAAGTAGTTACTTCTAGACTATCCTTAAGTAGACTTCTTCTATTATTACTTCTATAGACTACGACGATATTCTACTATTATATAACTAGTCGTCGTAATATAGTTATCGTAGTAGAGGGTAGGATTCTTACCTTTATAGTAGTCCGCTACGATATAGCTAATCTTACTATAGTTATTATACTTCTTCGTACTCTCTAAATTCTGCTTCGCGAGCTTTACTATATTAAAAGTAGTCTCTAATCGTATACGTATAAACTATTTATTATTAGTAGTAGCGATAACCGACTCGAGTATAAGTTTCTTCTTATTACGTAGCTATATACGCTATATCTAATAGAATAACTCGAGAGGTAGATAATAACTAAGTAAACTAATTATCTAGTAGGCTACGAATATATCTATAATAGTAGCCTTCGTATCCTTTAGGTTATTAACCTTACGCCTAAATTCGTTAGTAAACTTCTTAATATCCTTACTATTAAAGTAGTATTCTAGGAACTCCTCGAAGTCGCTAAAGTCGCGTATAAAACCCTATTAACCGTAGGTCTTCAAGAGTTACTCTCTAACCTTCTTAGAGGTTTTAAGGATAGTAAGTATAATATAGACGTAATTAGCGTATTACGTAAGTATATATAGGCGTACTTATTAGTCTCTTACGACCTATTTATCTACTCTATCTTTAAAGGCTTCTTATATCTCGTTCTTATTTTAGACGAGTAGTTTAGTACGTAATCCGTTAATATAGTAGAGTAGTCTCGCGCCCTAGAGCGCTAATTTAATTAAATCTTCCTATTAGATCTAATTCTCTAACCTCTTTAGCTTGAAGCCGATAGAGGGAATAGTGTTAGTAGATATAGTACTTAATATAGTGCCCTAGAGGGTCTTCGAGTCGCCTTATTAAAGATCTTTTAAATCGTCTACTAGAGGTCTTTAAGTCGCCTACTAGAGGTCTTTTAGTTATACTAGATAGCGCTACTCTTACGAGCGGTAGTACGAGGGCTTATAACTAGTTAATATAATAAGTTTATTATTATTGTAAAGAAGTAACTAGCTACGGAAACCTCGAGTTGCGAATGCGTGTCGACATTCTTGGCACGCTAAAGTGCCTGAGGCATCCATACTAATCAAGTGTAAGGTTGTGACTCACTTTGAGGAGGCTATGTTCTGAGCCCAGCTTGCACAACACGCCAATATCTGATTCGTCATCGGAAGGATTGCTCGCCTGTCTGCTCAATTCTTTAGAAGCCTTGAGCCGGGCAATGTTCCGAAGTGCCTCTATGGCAAAGCTGCTATTCGTCGTCGGCGCCAGTCTGATACCAACAATAGCAGCAGAAAGATTCGCGGGCCCGAATCAATGCTGTGAAGCCTTGCGACTGTCTGGATTGGAAGCACGACTTGACTATCCAGGATACGAATCGTATACGAGCCAGGTTTCAAAGTACTTTTCTCGTGGAGCTCATCTTACACCACACTGTTTCTTGGCGCCAGAGAGTACGTTTGAAGTATCGCTAGCCCTCCAAGCTCTCGTACGCACCAACAAGACCACCACTGAGGGCTGCAAATTCGCGATCCGTTCGGGAGGGCATACTCACTTCGCTGGAGCGGCTGGCATCCAGGACGGTGTTACTATCGATCTCGGAAAGCTGAACAGCGTACAGTACCATGAGAGCAATAATTCGGTTCTTGTAGGACCTGGAGCAGTGTGGGGAGATGTATACCGTTACCTTGACGCTCTCGATCCTCCTAAAATGGTGGTAGGAGGACGAAGCGCGTCAGTCGGCGTGGGCGGTATGGTACTTGGAGGCGGGAATAGCTACCATGCAGCACGCAAAGGATTCGTGTGCGATAACGTCTTACGATTCGAAGTCGTCCTGGGGGATGGCCGTATTGTCGCTGCGAGCGCGGATGAGAATAGCGATCTGTTCCAAGTGCTCAAAGGCGGCTCTTCAAACTTTGGCATCGTCACGCGATATGAACTCGCCGCCTTCGAAGGTGGTGACATCTTCGGTGGACTCGTCCTCTATCCGGAGAACACGGCAGAAGACCAGTTCAGTGCTCTGCTAAACTTTGGATCCAAGATCGCCGAGGACTCTTTTTCAAGCGCAATCGTCATTGGCGTATACATGTCTGCTATGCGCATGCCATTGTTCATGAATGCGTACGAGTACACAAAGAAGCAGGAGCGACCAGCTGTATTTCGAGAGTTCTTCGAGATCCCGGGAAACATATCGGACACGACTGGCATTCGAAATCTGACTTCTCTGGCTGAGGAACTGGAAGAGTCGAAGGATTACCGCATCAGCTTTAGTACTCTGACCTTCAAAGCCGACATCCGGGTCCTTCGGAAAGCCCACGAAGCATTCATAGCTGTCGTCGCAAAACTAGAAGAAGAGGCCATCGGAGATTGGGCTGCTTTGACCCTATATCAGCCCCTTCCCGCAGTATTTACGCAGCATAGTGCACGTAATGGTGGCAACGTGCTTGGACTCGATCGATTTGCAGAAGACCTCATTCTGTATGAACCATACCTGAAATGGCAGAGTGCAGACCAAGACGCACTGTTCCATAGCCAGGCACAGTGGCTGAGGGATGAGATCGAAGCTTTTGCGATGAGCATCGGCGCTGAGAACGAGTTCGTATATCTGGTAAGTAATGTCCCCCACGAGACAGCATTTGTCGACCACTGACAGTTCCATAGGATTATGCTGATGAGCATCAAGACCCCCTAGGCAGCTACGGAGCTGCCAGTGTAAAGAAGATGAGAGCAGCAGCCGTAAAGTACGATCCAGAGGGCGTGTTTCAGTACATGGTGCCTGGTGGATTTAAGTTATCAAATGTACGTCCAGCGAGTGTCTCCAAGTGTTGTTGCCCCATGGCTGACATCTGGCAGGTCCGCCTGAAAGGCGAGGAGAAGCGCTTCGCTCACAGTGAATTGTGATGCTACATCTGAGAACACACCCGCTTCCGAGCAGGTGGAACTGAGGAGGCTGCAATATTTCTCGCGATATATCTCCTCTACGAAAGAGTCTGAACACAGACTTCCGTCCTTGGCGAAACTCGTTCGCTCGCTATCGTTGCACAATGCATTGTATGCTGTGTCCCGTGCCCGTCATATCTCGTTATCTCAGAACGCCGAACGCTTGCGCGTGAAAACCCTTAATGTCATGATCCTGCTGCGCCGTGTGTTTCTATACAATGTGTACACTCATTCCGTGTATTCCGGCCGAATTCAATCATCCTTGCGCTGGTACTGCGAGGTGCGAGCGATCGACATGCGACTTCTGAAGGGCCAATGCCAAGTCCTGTTCTGTGAACGGTTGGTGATCATGTGCCGTGCTGACTGTCTTAGATAATCCATTCGCTGGCGCTCTCGTGCTCTCCGCTGTTCGTGGTCGTTCGAGCGGCTGATATCGGTGGTCTTTCGACTGTACTCTGGATAGACCGACTAGATCTCATCAGTATGATAGCCGTATTCCATGCTGAACAATACACACCATTGTGAACATCATCATCACCCTCTACTTCGGGCTCGGTCTGCAATTTGGTCGGCACAGCCACACCCATATGCAGTGTACCCTCTCGCTGTCGAACATTGCTCTTTTCTGTATCGCCGCTGGTAATACTGTTGCTTCTGCCGTCGGTGCTCTTCCCACTGAAGCTCTTTCTTCCCAGACTTATCCAACTACTGCGCCGGCTGCCGGGGTTTCGTGCACTGTTTCGCCTGCTAGGCGCTCTCGTGCCCATAGGGCTGTATTGACTTTGGAAACTCTTCCTTCGCCATGCTTCTGCGAAGCTGAACGATTCTAGCTTTTCCTTGTGTTCCTTCTTCGGAGGCGCGCGGTATTTCGGCCTGGGCATGGGTTCGCCGGGCTTATATACATTGCTGGGCCATCGCTCGTCAGAAGCCTTAGAGGAGGCTTTTGAGATTTGGGAGTCTCGATCGGACTTGGACTTTGACTTGAACAGGGCCTTGGCTCTTTCCCGAATTGCCATGATTGAATATGTATGCGTGTAAGAAGTGAATTGGGAGGTTCTCAAGAGCGTCTTATCGGTCTCCTTCCAGTCAACCCATGCAGCGCGACACCGGGGCTCGTGCAATTAGCTATGATAGGAAGGAGGATGTCTCTTGGTATTGGCGTTACGTCAAGGCAGGTAAGGAAATGTCGTCGTGGGTTGGGATCTTAGGAGTGTATAAAGAGGGCAAGAAGTGGAAACGATGGATGCTCCACGGCTAGAAAGCAGTAACATCAATATGACGGACACTCACTGTGAGGTGCGCACAAGAGGAAGAGAGCAATGCCTCAGAGACAATGGATTGATGTCTGGAGGACTACTGTGGGGTGAACGGCATCCACAGCCCGAAGTGCAATGCTCCGGTCGATGTAACTAGCGCTTTTGGGTATGGTATGAGAGTAAGCGCCGCATGGCGGCAAAGGAAGGCTGCGGTTCAGCCCCTGCGACTCGTCCAGAGCTGGGAGGAGAGTGACTTTGGAGAGGGAGAAGTAAGCCCGAAGATGAATCCGAGCGTGGATGAAATGTGACGAGAAAGACGGTGTTTGCTCTCACAACTCATCGCTCACCAGGGACACCCTTCTCTTGCATTACTAGAACTACTTACGAGCAACCGAGCGCCCATGCAGAGATCTTCTCGTTCCTGCAGACGTGTTACACCTTGCACATCATGCTCGTGTCCCTCGCATCGTGCCCGAGCTGTTGACGGTCCCAGCAGGAGGAGGTAGTAATGTATCCTGCTGCGAGACAGGACACCACCGACACTGGTTGAGCGCCGATCAACGCCGCCAGGAGGGTATCACACCACTCCAATCCTCAGCCTAAGTATTTTTCCTGAGCCGAGATCTCGGGACGACCAGGCAATCACGATCTGTGACATGGGCTGACCAACCCCTAACTTAGTCGGACTTCGGGCACTCTACTGACTTCGACTCTTACCTGCTCTGTGACATTATTGACCTTTGCCATGGATGCATTTCATGTCTGCTCGATGGTATGGAGCCTTTCAGGTCTCCATCTGGCTCCAGGTTCTCCACAATGGCGGAAAATGTGGTACCGAACACGGCTGTCCGCTTAAGTGGCTTATGACTGGGCGCACGAAGTGGTCCAGATCTTGTAGAGCCGCAACGAAGGTCGCTGCGGAGCTCACATTTGCAAGCCATGTGTGTGAGCGCATAGTGATAAGATCGATATCCTCTGTGGCCCCTCAGATCTCATGGCCACGCGGTTTGGAGCTCCGATCTTAGAGAAGCTGCCAATCTTGCCCGTTTCTTGCGCCATCTAGGATCGCCCCGAGCTCTTTGTGCAGATGCGCTGCGCGTGACGAGCAAGCGGGAGAGCAAGACCACTCATGACCTCAAGCCAACACGTTGCACACCGCCGCTCGTCTACTGCCAAGTTCGTCGTTCGTGGCGCGTCCTAGACTCAGAACTTGGGCAAAATACGTGCTGAGATGACGTTGTGCACGCAAGCTATGAGAGCTTTGAGCAGTGTGCCCCTCTTGTAAACAGGTCAGAGGGCCTTTGTTGACGACCACTATATACCTTGGAAATCTCTTGATCCAAGTCCACGTTCGACTCTACAGCTTGACAGTGTCAACAGCAACAATGGATCAAATCAAAAAAGTCTTGTACGTCAAAGCCGTACAGTAATTTGTAGCGGATATCTGTGCTGACGAAGTTTCCAGCTCGCCTGGCTCGACCAAGGATGACGAGCTCATGTATGGTAGCGAACAGTCGAGACTTCAGAACGTAGCAGACAACGAGGCCAAGAAGGACAGCTCCACGCTCTATCCCACAGACGGGCAGGCAGGACAAGAAAAGGAAAGTGGAGGAGTACTTCGCCAAATCGTGAACCCTGGTGGAAAGAAGTGAGCATTCACCCTCCTCTCACTAGCAATTGATCCTCTAATCAGGCTACAGATATGACGAGCAAGCATTAGGAACTACTGCCACCACTGAGAGGCCAGGGCAGACAGAGGGCCTGGCTGACAGCCGCACTGGCGCTCAGGCTGCGCAAGACCAGTCAGGTGCTCACGGTGCCGGACGTGATGTTGGCACCGCCAGCGTTGTCAACAGGGCTCACGATAACGACCCAAACAAGGGCGATACTATCCTCGCGTCGACTGGCACCACTTCCTCAAGTCGGCCACTAGGTGACAGCAATCTGACTAGTGGCAGCTCCCTTGGTCATGGTCAGCCTTCTACGTCGAGCACATCTGGTGCACTCGCAGGCACAAATTCGTCTCGTACTGGCGGAATTACTGACCCATCAGACCAGACTTTCTCAAGCGGACAGACTGGGTCTGAGTCTCACCTCGGCCGTGACGCCGGCATTACAGGAGGCCTGGCTGCAGCAGGTGCTGGAGCAGGCGCATATGGTGCTCGTTCTCACAACGAAAGCAACCTGTCGAGCACTGCGGGAGCAAGCACTTCGCAGCCACTCGTTGAGCGATCTCATCCTCTCACGTCTGGCACAACTCATGGCCACATCAACCCTGTTGGCGGTCCGGAGGCCAGCTTGAGGGAGACTGGAGGGCAATCCGGGCCAGAGCCTCATGTTGGCAGTGCCCACTCGGGCGCACTGGGTTCCTCGCAGCACAACACAGGCATTGCACCCGGCGGTGTGCATAACAACGAGGGCACGACGCAGCTTAATCAAGCACCAACTGATGTACAAGGTGCCACGTTCCTTGACCGATCCTTTTACATTGGAAAGCCTGGCGACAGTGTCAGCCATGGCCCACATGTTCCAGGCGAGTTCCCTGTTGAGTCTACCACCATCGGGACGTCTAGCACCACTGGAGCTTCCAGCATTCAAACGCCAACAAACACTACCCAGTACGGTAGCCCAAGTGCTCAGCAAACGTCCACTTCTTCTGATCACACTACTCGAAACGCAGCACTGGCCGGCGGTGTCTTGGGCGCTGGTGCACTTGGCACTGGAGCATATGCAGCAAGCAGAGATCACCCATCTGCTACGACGGGACAGTCTGGTATCTCTCAGACCGCAGCTCCGACGTCAGGCCTCTCGCAGCCCACCAGCACTTCGGGTGCCACGCAAGACCCGGCCTTCTCCCACTATGGCCGAGATTCCTCTATACCAACGACTTCAGGACTAGGCTCCCGAGATATCTCTGCACCAACGACTTCGGGACTAGGCTCCCGAGATACCTCTGCACCAGTGGCTTCAGGTCTGGGCTCTCGAGATACCTCTGCACCAGTGGCTTCAGGGCTGGGCTCTCGAGATACCTCTGCGCCGGTGACTTCAGGACTAGGCTCTTCGAGCGTCACACAGCCAACGAACACTACAACTACGACCACTCATGGAAGTGTGACTCCTCGTTCCGATGTTGCACAGACCGGCGTGCCAGCCACTGCTCACGACCTTAAGCAGGATACCACCCGTGAGGACCACCACTATGGTCGTGACGCGGCTGTAGTTGGAGGCGTTGGTGCGGCAGGTGCTGGCGCATACGCCGCGACACGCGATCATGCCGAGCCAGGCAGCACGACTCACGATGCATATGGTACCGACGATCCAAACAAGCACAACAAGCTCCACAAGCAGTCTCCTGATGACAAGAAGCTTGAGAAGGAGCACATCAAGGAAGAGAAGCATCACCAGAAAGAGCTTGACAAGCAGCAGCACGAGGCTCAAAAGCAGCACGAGAAGGATGCCAAAGAGCGACAGCATGCCGCGGAGAAGGCCGAGAAGAAGCACGAGAAAGAGTTGGAGAAGCAGCACGAGAAGGAAGAGAAGGACAAGAAGCCCTCTCTCATTGATCGCATCTTGCACAGACACAAGGACGATGACGAGAAGGAGACCAAATACAACAAGGACGAGAAGTCTGGTGAGCCTCTTCACATCAAGGAGAACACCAACAACGGTCCGCTCGATCATCCTCTGGTCACCGCAACAGGCGCATCGACGGCGGCTGCCGCAGGTTCAGGTGCAGGTGTAGCGGGCGCATCTCATCAGACAAGTCACCAGCACGGCACTGGAGCGACCTCCAGTAGTGAGCCTCTCCACCTGAAGGACAACTCTGAAAGGGGCCCTCTTGACCACCCTCTCATCACCGCAGCTGGTACCTCGACTGCAGCTGGCGTTGGCGGAGCATCTGCATACCAGGCAGGACATCAGCATGGCACCGGATCTGACCTCTCTGGTCAACGCCAGCGAAACGTTGAGCCACATCTGAGCGGCCACAACGACACCATTGGTTCTTCCAACACGACTACCTCTGCTGCAACGGCTGGCGGACTCGGTGCAACTTCAGGAGCGGCTGGCACCCAGGTCACACCCGCTGCATATCAGCAGGGACGACACAACACATCAGACCTCACTGGGCAGCGTCAGCGAGACGTTGAGCCACAGCTCAGCGGCAACAACAACGCCATTGGATCTAGCGGCGCCGGCGCCGGAACCTCAGCCGCAGTCGCAGGCGGTGCTCTAGCCGCTGGCGGTGTAGCAGGAACTCAACACCACCAGGGTGGTGGCTCAAACGTTGTCAATGAGCCAAGAACTGGTCTGCCAATGGACTTGAACAAGGGAACTGGTGCAGGCGGTACCGATGGCAACCCACGCATTGAGGGATACCAGTCCCAGTCCGGAGCATCGACTACTGGGTCTGGCATCGCTGGATCTGGCATCGCTGGACCTGGCATCACTGGATCAAGCACTACCGGGTCAGGCACGACTGGATCAGGTTTGACTGGATCAGGTTTGACTGGATCAGGTTTGACGGGTCGTCGACAGGATGATGTCGACCCATATATCACTCCTAGCAGCAAGAACTAGGTGCAAGAATTTCGCGAGCTGAACCGGGTTCAAGCAACATGATGCCTCATTAGGTCAAGGAGGAATTCGAAACTGCATGGAAGGGCGTTTGAAGTATGTCTGTATATGAACGACGGGGACGGCCGATTTGATAGTACATGATACCAATTTCTGATTCGTGGAGTGCATCTCTTCTTCCGCCTCGTTTCACTATAGTCTGGGACGACTGAAGATCGCTCGTAGGAGGTCGCAATCATATCTGAGCATGCAGCTTTGTGCTGATACAGCGAATTATTTACAAGTGGGTAACGGCCGTTGGGCATTCGTCTCTATATCTAATTGAGGTTCCGATTACCTCTTCTCCCGCCCTTGGCTTTCCGACTCGTATGCGCCTTCAAAATAGCCCGTTCTTCCACGAGCGACCGCTTGCCTTTCCTCTTTGCTTTACCCAACGTCATCAGGAAGTTCTTCTTCCTGGCCTTCTCCTTGTTCGTCGTACTCTTGCCCTCGCTCTCCTTCTTCTCTTTCCTCCTTGCGGTGGTGGAGCGATGGTCGTTCTCATGATCACGCACAAATTTGCCGGTCGTTGGGTCAACATGACCGCCCTTCGCCATTGCAATCTTCTCGTCTCTCGTGGCTTTGTGCGACAGCTTTGCGAGACCTTCGATGTTTGCTGCTGTGATGGCATCGTCAACGTGGCGGTTCGTGGCTGGCAGAGGACCCGATGTGAGCTTTCTACGTTTGTTTGCAGGCATTGCTGCTTGGACTGCTGCCGACTGTCGTAACTCATGAAGCTTGACAAGATCAGCCGGAGTCAGAATGTGTGTTGTCGCAAGAGTCGAAAGCCGCGCTTCTTCCCGTATTGCTGCTGCTTCCGGTCCTAGTGAGGCTGTCCGTCGGGACTCCTCGTCGCTAGTCTTTGTGTCCGCCTCTTTTAGCTTGTCCTTCTTCTTCGCATTCTCCTTCTCATCCTCGGAATCGGAAATGTTGATGTCTTCACCATCGCTTTCCACATTGATCCAGCCACCACTGCTCTCGCTGTCATTCTGCTCGGCTTCCCAGTTCTTCCAGTTTTCAGCGTCCTCCGCTTCACCAATGCCCTGCTCTTCTCTCCACTTCTCCAGCAGCTCAAGCCCTTCGATGCCGCCTGCAACCTCTTCCTCGCCGAATCTCGCGGTGACATTGTTCCCTACACGCAGTCCGAGCGCAGCATCCCGCCCGCGGTCTCGCTTCTTCAGCAACTCAGCTCCTACTTCTCTGTACAATGAGAGCAACCCTCTCGCGGCCATTTGCACACCCTTGTCTTTGCTCTTTCGGTATTGAACCAGATCCTGTAGCAGCGTCTCGGTCATGGCCAGGGGCTGCCGCACACAGACCTCTCTGATACCATTCAACCCTGCAGAGCAGACTTCTGCTGCAGACGCTTCCGACACAAACTCGTTCGCAATCTTGACCACCAGCGGCTCCAGTAGATCCGGCGGTACGAGGTTATGCGAAGCTTGTGCCAGTGATGCGAGGAAAGATGTGACGGAAGGCTGTTTGTGCGAAAGGAATTTGATGAACCAGGAGTACAGTGGAATGAGTGTCAACTTGTGCAGACCTACTAGCCGCGAGACCAGCTGCAGCACGAATAGCTTCTGCTCGAGGTTCAGCTTGACCTTGGGGTTCGTAGGTTGCAGGTGCTGTTGGAACAGCTTCTCAGCGAAACCTTGCGGGTCGTGGAGGAGATGCAAGGCCGAGAAGTTGAGTGTCTGGTGTGCATTCTTCCTCTTTTCTTTCCGCTTGACCTTTGCTTGTGCGGCGGCGAGATCCTTCTCCCTCTTTTTCGACTTTTTGTTGATGCCGACCTGATGCTTGATCTGGCGAATGTCCACATCGCTCTCGTCGTCACTGTCGTCCTGGTCGGCATCTTCCCGCTCCTGGTCAGATCCCAGGAAGAAGCGCACGCCAGACGTGACGACCTTGGCGTCCTGTGCGAGTGCGGCCACCTCCATGATGCTGACTGCCTTTGCGTCTGTCCATACGGAGCGCTTCCACAACTCTCGCGTGAGCTTCACTGCCCACAGTCCCTTGGGCGATGTTGGGTCTGAAGCGATCAAGTTGTAGCATATTGTCTGGATGTTGCGGTTCAGCTTGTGGTTTTTCGTCTTGTTGTTCGATGTTCGCAGATCGGACACAATCTTCTGGAAGAGCAGCGTGCGGAGGGCCTTGGAGGGCGTCGAGATCAACAAGGGCCAGAGGGTGTTGAGCAGTGTGTTGGAGTCGAGAATGTCCTTTTTCCGCAGCAAGACCAGACAGCCGACAATCTTGTCTCGCAGTTCAGCATCCAGTGCGGCGTGGTGCAGCTCGATCAGGTTGATCAAGTCGACGGGGAAGGCCTTGGTCAGCGTCGGATAGCAATCGGCAACGTGTGACACGAAATCAATCAGATCTCGCAGCTTGACCACGCCCGTGTCGTCGGTCGTGGTGGGCGAGGCCAGGAAGAGTTCGAGCAGTGAGCGGTATTGGCCATATTGCGCCACAAAGTCCTCGCGGTACGACGGAGGGTCAACTTTGATCTTGTGCTGCAAATTAGGCAAATCGGCGTCCACCTTCTCCAGTGCTCCCACCTTGCGCTTCATCGTGAGTGTGGTGAAGTAGAGTACAACAGTCCAGTGATGGTCGGTCTTTCCTCTCTCACAGTCGCAACTTCCCAAAATTCTCCAGACGCGGACTCGGGTCCGTCGCGCCAGCGGCTCTTCGCGAGAGACTAGGATATACCTTGTTCCAAAGATGCCGAGGATCCATTTGAGACATTGTCGTCGGTCTCTGTGCTTTCACATGCCGTCAACCATCTGTACATACATTCAAGCAGAATACGGAAGGCTGTTCCAGTATCCATCGGATTGTTCTCAGACACTGCTATCTGTCATCACAACTCATCTCTTGTGTGACATCAAGTTTTCTACTTCGGACCCGAACTCAACCACGACCAGGCTTCCAGCTAGACTGATGATATAGCAGCTGCCTTAAGCATAGTCTTGGGCCGCAATCGCTCGCTATCACTTCGCAGGATCCTAGCCGCACATGAACAAACCACAATGTCACAAAAGCGTCAACTCGTCCCAGAAGGCTTCGAGGTCCTCACCGAAACCATTTCAATACAGCAATCTGATGCAGCTACAGAAGAGGGCTCACCATCACTGATCGTCATATGCAGCTGGATGGCTGCTTTCCCAAAACACATCCAGAAGTACACCGATCAGTACAAGAAGCTGTTCCCTTCATCTACGATCCTACTCATTCAGTCCTCTTGGACTGATGTCGCAGCTACGGACGCGAAGATGGTATTAGCGCTTCCAAGAGATCAATCGTTTGAGGTTTTCTGACTTTCTCCAAGGTATCACGCCTCTCTCTAGCAGTCTCAACAATCAAAGGCCACACTCCCATCGACGGCAACAACAAGAACAAAGTCTTTCTACACGTAAGTTCGATGGGCATAACCCATACTGAGACATCATGAAAATCACATGGCTCGTGCCCTAACACATTGGTAGATCTTCTCCAACGGCGGCGCAACAGTCGCCAACCATCTCTCGATCCAGCTGCATTCCCACTTCAATCAACTCCTACACCACGGCAATCAGAAACTCTTCTCCAAAGTCATCCTGGAATGCACTCCCTCTCGCCCAGAAGTCGGCCGAGCAGTAAAAGCAGTTGCGTACGGCATACCCAACTTCTTCCTCATCCGGATCATCGGCACATTTCTACTGCGCTGCTATATCACTTTCGGTCTTTGGCAATGTAAGGTTCGAGGAATAGAGAACATGGTCGATCGGATCCGACGAAGACTGAACGCCGTCTCGTCGTTCGACGAAAAAGTCTCTGTGCCTGATGTCGTGAGGCGTTCACCTGCGTATAGAGATGGCCAACTGTGGGATCGTACTGTACCGAGATTATATCTGTATTCCAAGTCAGATGAAGTCGTAGGCTGGCAGGATGTGAGAGATCATGCCAAGGAAGCGAGGAAAGCCGGGTATCAAGTTGTCCGGGAGGAAGTGTTTGAGACTGCTCCGCATGTTGGACTGCCGCGAGAGGACTTTGGGCGGTATTGGGGCATTGTAGAGAATTGGGTGCGTGAGGGGAATAGAGAGGCTTGATGATGAAATGTAATGTGGACATAGAAGTGGCATCCTCAAGGCAACAGACCGTGCTGTAATATTGAGAACGCTTACTCTCCAAGACCTCATACTCTATCAGGCATATCAACGAACAATCTCGCGATTTCCGCTCTGTACAGGTGTGCCACTGTTCTCGCCTCAATTTCATTGTACTTCCTCGTTCTCTGCCACCTCTCGGCCCAAACCTCAGCCATGCCATCGAGCTGCCTTTCGATATCTTCTCTCGAGCCAAGAGTGAACGTCGCAGTCTTGCTGCCGTTGAGATAGAATCTAATATCCAGTCTTCCACATGGATGGAACAGCTGTCTCAAAGTCCTCATATGGTCCCAATCGATCGTCAAAGGCTGTGGATGCGTGGTCGGGTGCTGGCTCTTAAAGGACGCAAGGCTTATCGTCACGTCTCGCGTTTGTCTAGATTGCGAGAGACCAATATCCTGAGCCAATTCGAGAATGCGCTTGATGATGAGATCCTTCTGTTCAGAGTCGCTTTTGAGGTATTCTGTTTGGAAGTGGAAGCGATTGAGCGAGTAGTATAGTGCCAGCGTCTCCCTGCGCAGCTGTCTGCAGGTCGCCGGTAATCCGCATAACAACAGAGAGCCATTGCCATGATCCTCGGCTGCATGGTAGGCCTTCAGTCTGTAACGTGAAATGTCATTGCTTCTATCCGGGCCGATGTAGATGTTCTCGGGCCCGTCGTGCCCTTCTTGCAGACTATACTCATAGATTGCGTTGCGCAATTCGGCCGGCAGTCGTCCAAAAAGTGAGTAATCCATGGTTCTTTCGTTGTTCTGGCGGTTAATGCGGTTGAGAGTCGTGTTGAGTCTTTTATCGATCTGTCACGAGCGGTCCTCGCGTGATCGGTCGGAGTGGCTTGGAACAGTCTCAGATGAGAACCACTGGAGCATGTGCAATAACCACACTATTAAGTACGAAAGCAGTTGATCGCAAACTCAGCAGCAAAGAAACCTACACTCTAGTTCGACACGTCGGCGAAGCTTCTGATGTGTGACGGCAGGTGAACGGTTAGAGGAGCTCACCTCGGGACTTCTCCTGCAGGGACGATCAAGATCCGAAGCTGATCTTGTCCCTCGCACATGCTGCGACGACAACGGTACATGCTGCTCATTGGTCGAGCTGATTAAAATTAACGAATAGCAGAGCTGCAACAAAAGAAGTTGCGACGTGCAGACGTCAACCCTGGAGCGGGGATGATGATCATCATGCAGGGTCTCGCAAGGCTGATCACTGTCCGGGCTGCCGGGCTGGGTTGAGTGCCCAATTCTTCAACTTTGTATACCTCATGAACATCCTGTGTGATTGTAGTCCAAGAAAACGACAACTTTTCACTCAAGGTCTGCAAACTACAGCTCAACTGTCCTGCCCTCGCGAGAAGACTGCTTGGCCAAATCAATGACGTGCAAGACGTCTCTCGCCTCTTCGGCCTTGACAGGCACGTCGCCTTCTCCTCTTATCGCCTTTGCGAAAATGCGGTAGTACTCCACGTACGTGGCAGGAGCGACAGTTGGGTATTTCTGGACTACTGGGGTCGCCTTTTCGCTTTCCACAGTGATGAGTGTTCCGTAGTGTGATTCCGGGTCGACGCCAAAGTCCTTGTGTCCTGGTCCAATGTTCTCCTTGCGAAGCTGGTCTTCTTGGCGGTCGAGATGGAACTATTAGAAGATGTCAGTATGGTCCCGAAGTGAGCACTAGATGTTGTGGAGTCAGTCTCACCTTTTTGAAGCTGCCCTTTGTGCCTCGCACCCAGTAGCGAAGTTGCTCCACTTCTGGGCTAACCACGCCTGCCTTCACTGTGACAAGCAGCGGTCCATCGTAGTGCAACAGCACCGTGATGGAATCTGGAGCACCTCCTACCACACCTCGCCTCTGGTTACCCACAAATGCGGTTACCTTCTTTGGCAAGCCAAACTGGACGTAAACCTGGTCGATTAGGTGGGTGCCCAGATCGTAGAGAGTTCCATGCGCAGGCTTGTCTTCATTCTTCCAGCTCTGTGGCGGAGCATCTGGTCTGTGCCTGTCGAAATGCGTCTCAAACTCCGCGATGTCACCCAAGTGACCATCGGCAATAATCTTCCTCAATGTGAGAAAGTCCGCATCCCACCTTCTATTCTGATAGACAGTGAGCTTCTTGCCAGTCTTCTTTGAGATTCCGGCAATTGGGCAGCCTCGTCGGCAGTGGGCACAAATGGCTTTTCAACGACAACGTGCTTTCCACTTTCTAAAGACTTCTTGGCGAATTCGAAGTGCCCATCCGGAGGAGTAGTAATGATCACGACATCAGCTTCCGGATCAGCATACACTTCGTCAATTGATCTCCAGCTCTTGATTCCTGGGTGTATTTTGGAGGCATCATCTTCGGGCTTTGGTCTAGCAAACATTAGCACTGCGCTGGTTGGGTGCATCGACCCTACGCGAGCCCACTGATCATAAGCCAGTCGGCAGCACGGCTGGGCACTTACGTCCTCTGCACTACACCGTAAAGGTGAAATTCTTCTGGTAGTGCCTGCACCAATGGTATGTGGAATACTTTGGCAGAGAGACCGAAGCCCACGACAGCGACGTTCAGTGGTTTGGACGCCATATTGTTGATCTACTTTTCTCTCAGTGTATGCGAGCGATGCCAACCTGATATATGATCTGCTTTCTATGTTGGTCAAATCTTCGTGAAAACCTCGCCGATAGTTGCCGCTGCGGGTGAGCTCCCATCGCTCAACTTTTGGCGGGGGCATTTCCTCTTCTGTGGATCCGCCTGGGCTCCAGCTCGTCATTGCTTGGAGGGAACACGAAACTGGCGCGGCCGCATACCAGTCTTAGATTGTAACGCAGCTCATGATATGACTGTGTTGCGTCTGCTGACGCCGCGAGGATCTTTACGTCCGATCACAGCTTCCAGTGCTTGTGTAAGCGCTTTGGCGTCATATCGACCTCTCTTGCCGTGCTCGTCACTTCTGCCATAGACTCGCATTGACTCAATGCCAATTTTGTTGAAGGCGGCCTTGTCGACTGCTGGAGATGTGGGTCCATCCAGGTAGATGACATGTGTCACATATTGCCAGTAGTCATGGGGCTGAGCCTGCGACCGTCCTTGAGATGTAGCGCATGCGTTTACAATGGAGGCAACAAAATCCATTGCCGTAAAGGCATTGCTCGATGGACCTGTCTCACGATCTAGAGTGCCGTTCAGAATGAGGATCTTAGTTCTGATCAACGGTGATGAGATAGCAGCGCCGACACCTTTCAGCACTAGCGAAGGTACCAGGGATGTGAACAGAGAGCCAATACTGTAGATGATGCACGATGAGTTCTTCACCGCCTCCAGAACACGTGGGTTCGCCGGTATTGTGATTTCATGGCCATATGGATTGATGTAGAAGAGCCGTTCTATGCGGGAGGGCAGCTCTTCCTCTTCGTCCTTGGAGAAGGCAATAGCCGGCTTCCTCAATTCTGGATGAGTGCCCGGCATGTTGGCATCTTCCACTTTGTCATGCTCTTCTGTCTCGGCCTGGAGCAGCTGTGTAGGCGACACAGGAATATAGTTGACCGATGCAGCAGGAGCTCCCGGGTGACTGATGTTGTTCTGTCCTGTTATGACTGTGCCATCTGCAAGTCGAGCAGCGATGTGGTGGGCAAAGTTCGTGTTGAGCACGGGCAGTATGGATACAGAGGATGGCACACCACATATGGAAGAGACAAGATAGACAGCTGATTCGAAGCTGCCAGTGAAAAGTCTCGCACTGTAAAATGATCAGTTATTGGTCTTGTGTAAGTCACGGTAAGGATGATACCCAGTCAAGAACAAGTTCCCAATGGCTGCACCAGAGAAGTCAAATCTGCTGGTCGGTCGTAGTCGTTTGACAATCTCTAGATTCATCGAGTTGAGGAAACTGCGGATGAGTTCCTTCTTTGGACTTGAGATACCGAGCCATAGGGGATGCTGAGCTTCGACTATATCAAGCCATTCTGCTCTGGCTGGAGCATATGCCTTGGGCAATCGATGGTTGAAGAAGGTCTTGATAGCTTTTGCCTCATCGCCATCGTCTGGAATCAGCCGGACGAGTCGCGAGCGAACATCACCGATGCCTGGCCATTGTGTGAGTGGAGATCATGCTGTTTGTGTTGGAAGGTGGAAGTGTTACCTGGTCCGCCAAAGACGCGTATGATTTCGCTTGAGGAGCCGCCATTATCACTGATGGGGATGACATAACTTAGAGCAGTGTTGTTTGCCTCCCGTATGTCATTAAAGACGTCGACGAGACTGTTTGCTGCGCTCCCGCCAGAGAAGACAACGATACCGCCGCGTGTGGCTGCTAGAGCAGGAGACGCCGAGCGCGATGCTGCAGGCTCCAGTCGCAAAGCAAAGTCGTGAGAATTCATCACCATCGATTGTCGACGGCGCGTAAGCTGCAGATGGTGCACGATTTATAACCACGGCCGAACATGAGTGACTGTTGGCATGTTCAAATTTGGGCACGATGGAGAATTGAAGCGGAGCTGCCATTTGCGATCGAGCCACGCTGATTCTGACCTTCCCGCGATTGCTTATATACAGATCAAGCAGAGATTAGGCACATGATGGCAATGCCCGCCATAAAGTGCCTTCTTGCATTTGAGAATTTTTCGTTCATTTCATACAGGTGAGAGTGTCCGTCGCAGTGAAGTCCCACGACCAGCCATACTCAAAGAAGCTTGTCCTTCCTCTGGTGCATCGAAACCTCCTCTCGCAATCGCTCACACCAAACATTCACCTCCGTGTGATCCCTTTCTCTCCATTCTCCACTCTCTATTTAAGCTGCAGCTCCACGCTCCTCCACAGTAGCATGTGCGCCGGCCTGGTGCTTCTGGAAATCAGAGCCCAGATTCTGGCCTTCTCGCTCGGCCCTTCGCTTCCTCTTCTCAATGAGTCGTTGTCTTGCATCGCCTAGATAACGCATTTGTCTGTCGTCCACGCCCTGTAGCCAGTAGCCGAATGATGCTCCGAGGCCTCCATAGATGGGGTAGATGAGCCAGTTTTCGCGCTGAAAGAAAGGGCGCATTTCTATGCCAAGCTGCCAGAATCTGACGGCCAGTCCTGTGCTGCTGTCAGTACATGCTATAGAGCTCGTCGTAGCTTCTGCCTGGCGGGTTGATGGACATACCGAAGCCAGACCAAAACAGGATCTTGTTGACCATGGTAGTGTGTGTAATGTGCGATTCTCGGTTTGCGCGAGTAGATTGTCGAGACGCGCAGTATTACAGTAGGGACCTGCCCGGTGATGTGTGTCTCGGTGCGAGGAGTTGGTGCTGGTGGTGGTGTCGCGTGAGGGAGATAAGCAAGTAAATCCTCGTCGCTAACTAACTAATGGTCTCGCTCTCTCCTCTCGATCTCATGATGAAGTACGCACGGACCACCACTTTCAGGCGATCCTCGCGACACACCTCGCGTCTCGAACATCTTTCTGCTTCCCGCTGCTTCATCGACAATCGAGGTTCCTCTCGACACACAGCTCGCCGCCATGGCGACCGACATCATCATGGGCGGCACAGGCGAATTCGAGCTGCCGCCGCGCAAAAAGCCAAAGACGAGCGAACTGCCTCTGTCGGGCGCCCAGCACTCCGCGATTGATGGCATGCTGCACAGCTTCAAGAAAAAGGGCGAATTTGATGCATTGCGAAAGAAGGTGTTCCAACAGTACAACGAAAGTGCCAACCGTGGCATGTTCGAAAATGCACTGCGCAACTTTACGACGACCGAGATTGATCGTGATCCGCTCAAGTACCTCAAGCCAGACCGGCGTATCGCTGCACCTTTGCTCGAAGGTGCTGCATCCCGCGCTGAGGTCTACAGCAAGACGGAGCAAGACATCGACACCTACATCGACCAGTTCATGGCCGGTGCAGAGCACGCCCTTCGAGATGTTCGACGCAAAGAGATAGGCGATGAGGCTGCAGATGAGGAGGCTCGAAAGGGAAGCAAGAGCGACGAGGCATATGCTGAAGAAGCGGTGCAGAGGAAGCGCGATCGGGCGACAAAGCACAAGGAGGACGAAAGCGTACGCCGCAAGAGAGAAGCGCGTGAGAAGAGAGTCAAGGAAGTCGAAATGCTGAAGAAGAAGGAATTGGCTCTCCAAAAAGAGACGGAGCGCTTGCACCGAGAGCAGAAGCGTCGTGCTGAGCGAGAAGCGTGGAAAGTGGCCGAAAAGGAACGTGAGAAGGAGCGCATCAGGCAGTTCAACGAGGAACGTGAAAAGGCCAAGAAGGAAGCAGAGGAGAAGGAGCGCGCACTCAAAGAAGAGCGGGAACGTCGGCAGAAAGAGCGAGCCGAACGCGAACAGAAGCGGCTTGAGGCTGAGGCGTTGGAAGCACTGCTCAAGGAAGGGGAAGTCATGGCGGAAAGAGCAAGACGTCCTGAGCTCGAACGTAGCGAGAGCATGGAGCCGCCGTCACGACTTCGACAACCGTCGAACACGAAGAGTGAACGGCCAAGGGATCTGCTGCCCACATCTCTTACACTCAAGAAGATCGAGAGGCCGGAAGGATCGAAGGCACCTCCATCGGCACCGACAGGACCTGCTCGTGATCGCGAGCGCGCTCAACAGCGCGAAAGAGAACGGGAGCGAGAGATTTCCCGAGCACGTCCGATTCGCCCTAGATCACCATCGCCCGCACGATCCATACGGCGGCGTGATCCTTCTCCAGATGAGCGCCGAGCACGACGTGGCGATGGCCGAGACCGACGAGAGTCCCTGTACCGCGACATTAGTGCTGAGCGAGAAGCATGGAAGGCTCGTCAGCGTCCGAGAGATGATCGTGATCGCGACCGCGACCGAGATCGTGAGCGAGAGCGGGAGCGAGATCGGGATAGAGATCGAGACCGGCCGAGAGAGAGAAAGCGTGATGATGATCGGGACGAAGGCGAGGTGGTAGAGCGTACTGCTCGGAGCAGAAGTCTTCCAAGAGGTCTGAACATTTACCGGCCAGGTCGTCGTGACGATAGCCGCAGTCCGCCTCGCCGCAGAGAGCGGTCACGGACTCGATCACCGCCAAGACGTAGAGAACGATCACGCGACCGATCCAGGGACCGCCGTAGGGATGACCGAAGCCGTAGCCCGGCTGGCATTGACCGCTACATACCTGGTGGACCTGCAGCGCGCAGAGCTCGAGAGGAAGACGAAAAGGCTGAGAAACCACGGTCACGTTCTCCTCCGCGTCGAAAGGAACGGTCGAGATCGCGCCGGCGAGGAGATGACGATGAGCAGGATAAAACAGCTCCTCCACGACGTGCGCGCGACGATGACGGCAAGGACACCCCTAAAGATCGTGAGCGGGAACGAGACCCGGAGAAGGAACGCGACCGACTTGCCTCCATCATTCGCGACGAGCGTGACATGCCACGCCGGAGAGCACGTTATGATGAACGCGATCGACCAGGCGACATCGATCGATACATCCCAGGGGGCAAGCGTGTGCGACCTGGTGAGGAGTCCCCAAGGCGCCGCGAGAGAAGTCGAAGCCGGGATCGAGAGCGAAGTCGTGATCGGCTGAGGAGTCGAGACCGTGAGCGAGATCGTCCTCGTCGAGATAGTCGAGATCGTAGAGGCAGCAGAGAGCGCAGAGACAGCAGGGAGCGCGGGCCGAGCAAGACTGTACCAGCCGATGCTCTTGCCGGAGACAAGACGCAGCCATGAATCAGCAGCAGACTCTAGAGCAGTAAAAGAGCGTGCCCTGCGCACAGAGATCTGCTCGGCGCGATCGTCAATGACATATCTGCACTACAAATTCACAGCTCCACTAGACCGTGGGCGATGGTGTTGAGAGAGAGCTTGAGCGAGCTCGCATGGTCTCGGCATCCAAGACTGTCGGGTGTGCGCAACATATCACTCTGTGGATAACGAGTGGCATTGCTACATAAATATGTTGATTCCCTTCAAAGTTCGCAACACCTCGTGTGTCTAAATCTGGTCTGCCTACGGTCGTGCAAATCTGGCTATGGTACCATTCATTGAGCGTGTGAAAGCGCATCCAGTTAGCAAAAGCGTGGGCGGGCAACTATGTCCCCTGCCCAGGTCGAAAGGAAGTAGACGGTACCCGGGAAACTGGATTGGATCAGTGTCATGTCAATTCTAAAAGTGCAGGTTGGTTCCTTACGAGTCTTTGTTGCGTTCAATATACGAAGACGCTCTAGCTTTGCCTCAACAGGGAGAGACTCGACTTGACTCGCATGATGCACCCAGCTACGGTGGACACATGTGGATCAAGTGCGTGTTACCAACAATGCTCCGCCACTATCAATCTATCTCGTTAATTGAAGCCTGTGTGTGTCGAGTACTGTGCCTTCTCGAGACTAGGAATCACATTGGGGAGAACATCTTGACTATTACTACAGCGCCATTAGTCACAGTCAAAGCCGTATGGTACGACTCGCTCGTTAAACTGCTATTCCTTAGCGTTGGTCGCGAGCCTACCCTATTCCGCGGGAGGGTGGCACATTGCCCGTCGACAAGCAAGAGCCGACATCATAACACATGCGGCACATGAGGCACAGCTGTTAGGCTATATGCTATACCTCGTCTAGTGAATCCTGCCGCGGATCTCAGGCTAGGGATTAGCGCGGCAGTGAGCTTGGCGTGCTAATCCTGTGTCTTGGTATTCACGCCGCAATAACAAGCCATCACTTACTCTATCACATTGCATGTTACTGACGACAATCCTGCTTCGACGTCTGTTGGTATGGCGTACTGTATGCTCAATGACGAACCGGAGCAGACCTCAGTGATTGCAATCGTGGACAAAGCCCACAATCGCATGCTTCCAAGCGCTGAAACGGATACTACTGTTCAGCTCAACAACGATCATGCGCGGATAGCAGGCACAGTATTGATGCCAATCACGTAGACCAAGCGATGTCTTCGAAGTTGTTGGTAGGTAGTAGTGGCTGTCATGCTCTCACCGATGGACATAAAAGCTGCCGAACAGAAGCATCTTACTGCCACATTATCGAACAATTCACAAGAAGCAAGAAGTCAAGCGGTATCACCATCATCACATCATCTCACGGGCACGATAAAGTCTTCACTACCATCGCGTCATCATGTCTCCAACGTTTTGCCAGATCATTCTTCTCTTCATCCTCCCTTTTGCCTCAGCCTGGCGCCTTACATTCTACTCTGGCATCGGATGCAGAGGCCAACGGATCGCCATTCGCACACCCACACAAGAATGTACAGAACCATCTGAGGGTATGTCTGCCACGACCACATCTGTCCTGGTCCAGAAGGAGCCTGGCGACCTGGACAGCGAGATCATGGCCTTCTATCAATTGAGCGTTTGTGCTCCAACGCCCTTCGCGACATCTGAGGGAGGCTGTGTACGAGTATCGAGCGCAAGCTCTTTTCGAGGCTACAGGGTCGCCACCAAGCTCTAAGAATATGTCGAGCGAGATTTCTGTCTGTTCGATCCCAGATCTCGCAACACATCGACACGATGAATCACGAAATGTTATGTTGTCACCAATGGGAAACCCCATCGAAAATATGAGAACGGGAAATGTGAACAGGAAACGAGCACAAAGCATTCAAACCACCAAGGCGATCGGAAAGATAGATACGAGATGGCATCAGGAGGATCTTGAGCAGGTCTCTCTAAGCACTATATTTATTTAGACTCTTGTAGGTATCACGGAAAAACACAGGTCAGCTCCGGAAGAGTCTTCAGGTCACCGTGACACGATTCGTTGTGCGCCGTATGCTACAGCCAAAGTGATTATCTGCTTTAGCCACCTTGGAGACAATGTTGTTGTATTATGTATTTCGCTAGAACGCTCCTGAGCAATGCCCGATATGCAAAAAGGTGCTCAAAGAGCCACCAGGTCGACGTTACTGAAATCTGGCGGACTCTTTCGGAAGACTACTCTTCCCTTGCCATCAATAGCGGTGCCCTCATTGCTCATCCAAATGTTCGTCGTCTCCTTGCCATCTACCATTACTGTTGACATCTTCTTCGCCCTCTTGATCTCGTCGTCGCTGACTCCGAGCGCATCTCGAGGGATCCAGACGACTGGCCTACGTGCTCGGAGCGCGCTGTGTTGAAACGCGTATCGAACAAGAAGATCTCGATCCTCGGGGGTCAGATCCTCAATCTCATCGGCAAAGTCCCCAAATAGGACATCTCCAACAGTGTGCTGAGCCTCGACATCTTTATGCTGATGGGTCTTCTCCATGCTCTTTGATCTTTTGCCATCCGCCAGGAAGCGCAGTCGCGCAACAGCTTCAGGTGCAGCCTTCTTCCAAGCTTCCGTCTTCCACAGAGGTTTCTGCGCATCTCGCCGTTTCCAATCTGGTGATTGCGGCGGTTTCGAGGTCGAGGATCTCCCTGCTTCGACTGGTCGATCTTCGCCATCAGGACTTAATCCTTCATTCTCTTCTTCTTCTCTTTCTTCTTCGTTGTTGGCCTCGCCATTCTCAGCCTGTCTCAACGACGCAAATTTGCTTTCCTGTGCCTTTGCAAACTGCTCATCTCGCAGTACTGCTTCGTCTTCCAAAGTGATTGGCAGGTACTGAAATAGAGGCTTAAAGCTCTGCCTCAAAAGTACCTGAAATAAAACTGTCGCTGCGAGTGCCACAATCATAATTATTGCTTGTGGGTAGCACACGTTTCCTTTCTCGTTCTTCGAAGTGAAGAACAGTCCAATGAGGCAGAGTTCCATGAAGTAGAAGCCAACGAATAGCTGGTTAATGGCAACGGGGAAGAGTAAGCCGCCCGTGTCGTGCCGAAATTGGTAAACGAACAGCACATTGTACCGGTAGACGATCCAGAAGAGTGAGAAGATGATAATCACGAAGACCACGACTAGAGGAGCAATCGTGGAGAAGATCATGCCAATGACCGCAAAGTTGGTGAACAACGGGAAGAACGAACCCCACTGAACATTGCTTAGTGTGGTCTGTCGGCGCCACTTTTGACGTGCCGTGGAGTCCATAATGGGCGCCAGGATGAACCTAGGGCATGATTAGCTCAGCGCGACAGTCTGTTGGAAATATGAGCATCTGACTCACCATCCCAGAAGGCTGCCAATCTGAATGAGGGCACTAGCCGAATTCGAGAATGCCTGGACCGTGAGATAGGAAAAGTAATAGGTTGATGCTCGCGGCAGTGAGCTTGAGATTGTTGTCAAAATACTGGTAGGGTCCTGTGCGATTGCGATCGCGAGCTGAAAAAGACCTGTCGCAGTCAGCGTAAGGCTCACGATTGCCCGGCGTGGACATTTACATGTCCCCACTTACCTCCGGAGATGGTCGGTATCAGGAAAACCTGGATGAATAAGAAGGCGAACAACCACAGCTGGACGCCTAACTCCCTGTCATTGCCTGTCGCGACGCCTTGGTGTTTGACGAGAAACCGAAAGATGATCGGTACAATGAGCAGGATCAAACTCAGTAAAACGGGTGGGAGGATGCCCTGAACAATAGAGATGACCTAAGGCGCAATTTAGTGCATTTCAATCTCATAGAAGCGCTCAAGCAAGCTTACCGCGCTGGGCGCATCGTTCAACCACGATAGCCAGGGGAATCTTGCAGTGAGGTCTGAAACTCGATTGAGCAGTGACGTGAAGACGACGGGCACCGCGTACAAGATAATGAGACCAATGCATATCACCAATACAATGCCTAAATCCAATCAGATACTTCATCGAGTACTTGGGACAAGACCAAGAAGGCTCGAACTGACCTGTTCGGAGTGGCCTCTCCCACCAGCGGATCGACATGTTCTCCCAAATTATGTCGTCCGGACTAATCTCGATGAGCCTAGGAGCCATCTGCTGAGGAATATGATGACTTAGCGACTGACAGCACATGTGTGCCGCAATCTGGTGGTTGAACTGGATGAAGGCAGAGTTCATCATGGGGAACCTGTCGATATGATTTTGGTCGTTCTCGATCTCAAGGTTCATGCGGGCGAGCTCACGCCTGAGATGATATATGCGATCCACTTTCTTGCCGACCAGAGGAATACTCGGCCACCATGTAGGACTGAAAAGCGGCAGGCGGATGGTCTCGCGGTCCTTAGGCTCGAGATATCGACGCCAATATGGCTCCTCGTCTTGGTCCTCGTCCCACTCGTTGTCGTGACCCTTTGCGTAATCATTGAAAGGCTCCTCATCCGACTGCCAGAATGCTAGCTTCTGCCACCAGGCCTTGCTTTTCTCGGATGAATTCTTCTCCGTTGTAGCGGAATGTAACGGGAACTCGTCGTCATTTTCAGCCGCGTTTGGCTGCGGCGATGGGAATCTAAAAGATTTGTCGTTGTTCTTGAACACATCTAATGGCAAGCTGAGCAGTGATTTTCTATTTTGTGGCGGGGCTGGCTCCTCGATGTCGAAGCCGTGCTGTGGAGGCCTAGATCCACCAGAAGGACGTGTCAAGGTCTCGTCGCTCGTCTGTGAGCCTCTCGTGCCGTCCAGGTTGGATGAACCGGACTATATCGTGTCAGTCTAGTCCTCGAAGACACAAGGATGAAAACGCAGGAGTTCCGGGAGTACCTACTTTCGGTGCTGCATTGGACAACATGTCTAAATCCTTCTCCTGGTGCGCAACGTGATGTTCGCCATCCTCAACGGCATCTTGCAGACCCTTTGATATCTCATGGTTTTCCCCCGCGCTGACTCCTTCGTCCTGTGCCATGCGATCGGCTGCAGCATCTTCGGTAGCTTGAGCTTGCTTCTTCTCCTTCTTCGTCTTGCTCTTGGCCCCGGCCGCCTTCGCTTCCTGCTCCTCTTTCTTCAGTTGAGCCTTGCGACAGTTTTTGATCAGCACAGTCTCAGCGTCTTCCAGGTTATTGGCAAGCTTTGTGCGGTAGTCGATCTTGTCCGCAAGTGCATCATAGTTGCGATTGATCCAAATATTGCGAATGCCACCGGGGAAGACGTCGTAGAGACCTGACAAGGCCTCATACGTCAGCCACTTCCTCGGGATACCCGTAATGAGCACAGTTGTAGCAGAGGCGCGCAGTCGGTGCTGAGGGCTCGTCAGATGTGCCTGACGAACTCGTATGTAACCTCGAAGCTCATTGAGGATGTTGTAGCCAGCCCAGATCAGAAACATGCAGGCCAAAAAGGTATGCGCCCACAGCCTGTCGCCCTGTAGTGATCCAATGTTCGAGATGGAGTACTTGTCAAGCCCCGCTTGACCATCACTGCCTGTGGCATTCACTGGCAGCAGAATGGGCAGGAGGAGGAACGCAGAGGGCACGAAGATCTTGACGAGCATGCGCAGAAAGCGCAAGAAGAAGTAGGCGTCCAGACCACATTTCTGAATGATGGCGAGGTTGCTGGTGCTCACCACAGGATAGAGCCATCCAATGAGGCCTTGAGGTGGCGCAGGAACGCGCTCCTTTTCTGGCACGAGATATGATCGTGGCCGGTAGATTCGTGACAACTGCAAGCGGAGGAGAGTGAAGACCAGTACCTGGGCGCCGAGCGACGCAAAAGACCCAATAAGCGAGGCGGCCAGAGTGTTAACTGTCTGCCCTTCGCTGTTGCTGGCGACGCCGGAGCCACATCGGAAGAAGTCCAGGATACCGCCGCAGTCGGTGGTGTTGACGTTGGCCTGTGACATGCTGAATTATGTATGTGGCATACTCCGCCACACGGTGCTCGTCCACAGGTTCGTAGGATCGTGGGGGGGAGCGGGGTTCGTCGTTCGACAGATGTGTTTCGGAGATCGCGTGTGCGTGTGAAGAGCGCTCGACCAGCGAGTCGTCGTGGCTGTTGGCGTCTCGGTGTTATCGACTTCCTGAGAGGAGAAGGGAGGTGCAATCGGCTGTGTCGCTGAACAGGAAGGTGCGTGCCTGCTGGCACATCTACTCGTGCTCTTTCTTGCAAATTGCTCTTTGCCACAACCCCATCACTCCATTCCCTGTCCTCTTTACACTCTGCGGCGGAGAAAAGCACAAGTACAGCAGGCAAACCTGATGTTGTTGTCGTTTTGCCTTTCACAGATCACCAACTTGGCGCGACCGACCGATTTAGCGCGCTTGCGATCGTGACGCATTGCGTCAATGGCGTTCCGTGGAGTTGTTTCATCGTGTCGGCGGCTACTTTTGGAGCCTCAAATTCATCGTTCTCTGCTCGCAGCCAGAGACGATGTGACCTGACTACCTGACCAGCAGAACAACAGAAATCGTTTCAGGAGCAGAGAAGGATCTCACCATCAGATCTGCTCCGTGGGTCTCCTTTAGTGTCACGACAGGCACCCTTGCAATCACAATCTGCCAAGATGTGGAGAGTGGTGAACCCGTGTGTGCCAAAGGTTGAGTACATGACGATATCGAAGATGAAGTCCTAGAGGACATGAGCGGATGTAGAAGAAGCTGTTGTGGTAAAACAGCGAGCTCTAGCATCCGATGTCTCCAAACGTAGTGCCTGTCAGGGCGGCAAGCAGGAAGACTTTGACACTTCAGCAAGGCTTAACAAGTAGTGAGCAGCAGACGATAGAGCGTGAAGCTCAACGAAGCTGTCACATGTCAAGTGAGGGTGGAATATCGTGCATCACTGCGCGTGCACGGCTCTCAAGACATTGGCACGAGATCCCGCGGTCTGCACACCATGGTCGATGACAGGAGCACGATTGCTTGCCCCTCCCCAAGATATGAAGTCAACTCCTTGCATCGCTTATGGTCGCGGAAACTACACCACCATCACTGAATAGCATTGACACTGCACCCAAACCAGTCGCTGGAGAACCATCATTGGATAGGAAGATCCTGCTGGCGTGTTCATGCTCAACACCACTCATCGCAACCAACATGAGACTACTCGCAGCTATCACTCTGGTGCTTTGGCCGTGCTTATGTGCCGCGAGCCGCACGGCTGGACCTCCTGTACCATTCGGCATCGACACTGGTGTCAATATCACGAAGAGGTGGTACTCTATTGATGACAGAGTGGGCACGAGTTTACCAGCACCACATCGATTCGCCTGGCCAGCAGTACGTAAAGCGACTGCCAGAAAGCTTCTTTCTTCATCTACGTGTCTCTGTCTGTTTTGCCGATGCTGCGGCAATTATTATTCAGATCGGCATAGGAGCAGCGAAGAGACACGCGAGACATGAGTGAGACACTGCTGACCTTCCACCTATTACTTTTCAGATATGCTCTGCTCCAAAGATCGTCCAACCACTTCGCTACTGCTTCAAGGACAAACGATCAGCGAAAAACCTCAATGAGATTGTACAGGAAGCCATCAGAATGTGGGCACCCGCCATAGCAGTCACGTCATTGGCTATAATTCCTGATCCTCATTGCACGAATCCGGACGAATGCGTTTGCGTCGACGATGGCGCAGAGGTTGACGCACTTGTGATCTCTGATGAGACGAAAGATGGAGACGACGAATGGAATCAGAGTGAAGAGTGCGAAACGTCCACGACGGTGGGTTACGACTACATTCCACGCGGAGAACCTGATCGACCGTGGCGACATTATCTTAGGTTCTGTGGATGGGATCCGAACGATCCTCACAAGACCAGGCCATTGGCAGTTCGTGGCATGGCACACGAAATTGGTAAGCAAGTCCTGACCTGCACCAGTACCAAGCTGACCAAAAGACAAGGACATGGAATCGGCCTTCTGCATGAACACCAGAGAGCTGACAGGGATGAACACATCAATTTCAAGCCTTGGCTGCTTCTAGATTACAAGTATCTTCGGGATTTGGTCGAAGAGGACCCAGAGAACCTGTTCGATGACGGACTCACTTGGAGACAGAGACTTTGGGAGGTGTACGTCTCCCTGCGGGCACTTTATGTTGAATCGGAGGTTAGCACTGACTGTTGGCCATAGGTTCGACCGTGGAAGCATCGCCATGCACTACTTTCCCATCATGATTGAATTCCTCAAAGGCGACCAAACCGCAGGGACTCCTGATGAAGCATATTCAGTCTCCTATAAGAGCTCTGTTGACTTCGACTTCGATAGCATCATGATCTACGACTCCTGGATGGGCGGCTACGGTAGTGCGGACGAGCCAGAGCTTTTCGTGATGACAAGGAAGTCCGATGACTCCCCTATATGGACAGGTGGCTCCAAAGACGGCGTGAATGCAAAAATCACCGAAGGCGATATCGCGAGAGTCGCGCAGCTTTACGACGCTAGGACACCGGAATGCGAGGAAGCAAAGAGAGGCACCAAGAATTGGGCGTCCACTGGTATGAGGGTCAAGATTCGGGATGGTCCATGGGTCATAGTGCCGACTCCGAACAAGAGCAATTTCACTAGAGAGTAAGGCGGTTCGAGCGATGGAGCACATGTCTATCTCTCCGAGCTCTGCCCAAGTGAGCTCGCCCAACGGAGGTCACATGTAGGTTGAGAATCATGCTTCAGTTTCGTCTATGCATTCACCAGTGTCATGTCCTGTTCTAGGACCAGGAGCATATACACCCTCTGCGTTCAGCAGCAGCACTCGGTCCTGGCAAGACTCCGTTGACGCTATCACTCCGTCGGCGGCGTACTATTACAGAGCGTCACTCGCTATGCGATTCGCCCGGATGCTCACAGTTGCGCTAGCATACTGCGCTACTTCGATGGGCCACACACACAATTCGACCGTGCTCTTCAACGAGCAAAGTTGGAACAGCCCGCGAAAGCGATGGCTCTCAGTATCTGATAGCCCGCAGTTGGCCGAGGGCACCACTCCAGGCCCCGAGCACGTCTACGCCTGGCCAGTCGTCTGTAACGACCCTGTCATACAGCCAATATACTATTGCTACAAAGACGCGAGATTACTAATGAACCTTCGGCGGTACGTCGACCAGGCTATACAAGCATGGGCACCTGCCATGGCTGTGTCATCTCTTCGAATCCTTCCAGATCCTCGCTGCGCTCAAGTGGCTTTTGGATTCCACGGGGACACGGAGAACTGCATATGCTCACAAATGGCCCCGAAGCAATCTGGAGAGGACCACTTCGATACCTTGGTGATATCCGACACCACCAAAGACAACGACGATGCCCATAACAAAGATTCTGCGAAATGCTCCACTAACTGCAAGCAAGGCTATAGCTACCATGTTCCTGGTGAGCCGAAGCGACCATTTAGGCATGTGCTTCGGTTCTGCTATCCGGAACGCTTGGGTACCATGACAATAGAGCAGGAGAACGAAGTGCAAGCAGCAATGAATCATGAGGTTGGTGAGTGATGGAATACAATGAAACTTGCACTGTCGATCTCAGCTGATCATACCCCAGGACATAGTGTTGGTTTGGCCCACGAGCATCAACGACCCGATCGTGACCAGTTCATCCGCTTCGAGCCGCGTGTTCTGAAAGGCCATAAGAAAGCGCTTGAGAACGCGGAGAAGGACCCCGACGGGCTGTTCAAGTTCAAAGGCGCCCCGAAGGATGTGAAAGGAAGAATGGGTCAAATGTGAGCGCAGATCGGCGAACGTTACGCATCTCATGCTAACACAAGCCACAGCATTAGTTTCGAACGATTTGCGAATTACTTTCCTGGCATTCACAACTTCCGCAAGGTCAAGCAAAGCCAACCAGCCAAGCCCAACGCCCCTTCTCGATGAAGCAAGAATAGTCTGTCGACTTTGACTACGAGAGTATCACAATGTACGGCTCCTACAACGGGATTCGACCAAAGGATCGAGAGAAAGGACAGCTCGTCCTTCAAAGACTGGACAATGTGAATGGGGGCGTAATATATGGCTGCGGCAAGTCCTCGGAGAATGGGCCTGCGAAGCTCTCCGAAGGCGACATCGCTCGTGTTGCGCAGCTCTACGACAACTACACCCCTGAGTGTAAAGCGGCACAGCAGGGCAAACAAAATTGGGGTAAAGGTGCCAGGGTGAAGATTCGAGATGGCGACTGGATTCATGTCGAGCCCCCAAACAAGAGCAACTTCACCAGGAGAGACGAGCTTTGAGGGCCTCTGCTTATGTGGCTTCCTATTATTTACGACGATCAGCTGGAGTCACCATGTGTGTCTCTCTTATTGCGATGCAGAGCGCGAGTGCATACCGGATATAGTTCTATTTGCGGGAATGTTCACTTTTTGCTCACGATACCCGAACACAAAGTGATTGCGACGTCGAGGTCGAAGGGTACTCTGATCTGAAATTCACATGAATCTGACCGGATCACTTTACCCACTCACTTATAAGTTATACTGCAGTCAAACAGCGTCTACAGATACCATGCTACAAACAATGACAAATTTGCTGCGACTTTTTTACGCATCGCGAGGATGAATTCCTTGGCTACGACGCTGCTCATTGCAGCTCTGTGTAGCGCTACCAGTGCATGCTCACTCGCAGAAGAACACACATGCAGCGCCGACATACTGAACAAGAGATGGTTTGGTGTACCTGAGCTACCGAACGATCAAAGTTTGACAGCTCCATACCGCTATCCCTGGCCAGTGACTTGCACCGACCCAATAGTGATGCCCGTGCGATACTGCTTCAAAGACAGGAGATCAGCAAAGAACTTGGGCAAAATCGTTCTTCAAGCTGTTGCTGGGTGGTCACCAGCCTGGACTGACGGATCAGAGCTGCTTTCAGCTCTACGCATCATTCCCGATCCAGGCTGCGGTGACGAGAAGTACTGTCTGTGTAGCAACTTGAACGTCGCCAAAGATGCACTGATGATCTCAGACGACACGAAAGACAATAATCCCGAGTGGAACGATGGCCCGGAGTGCCAGACCGTCACTACAACAGGATACTCATACATCCCAGAACACGAGCCAGAAGCTCCGTTCAGACACTACCTGAAGTTCTGTGCATACGACCCGACAGACAACAATCGACAGGAGATGAAAGCGATACTCTACATGAAACACGAGATGGGACACGCTATGGGCCTGTCACATGAACATCAGAGAAGAGATCGCGACCAGTATTTGTGGTATCAGATCAAGAATATCCTGGGCTATGAAACAGCCGTCGAAAAGGTCACAGTGGATGAGCTTGGATTCTTTGAAGAAGATCAGACGATCGATCAGAGAGTAAAGATGGCGTACTGTCTCTTGTATGAGCACCTCCTAATGTCTATTCGCTGACTGTATCTAGTGCACGTAGAGGCTACATAGCGAAGCACTACTTTCCCGAAGCGGTCGATTACGCCATGGCCATTTCACACACCGAAGGCTACGATGAAGCAGCGTACATGTACGAAGCCTTTGAAGCCTCAGCCAAGTTCGACTACGACAGTATCATGATATACAGCTCAGATCTTGGCGCTGTAGCTCCGGGGAAGAAGATCATATTCCGGAAAGACAACAAGCAGGCGGTGTATATGGGCGGCGATCCTGATGTGACGAAGGCTGGAATTAGCGAGGGTGATGTCGCGAGAGTCGCTCAGCTTTACGATGCAAAGACAGAAGCTGGGCATCGCGCCAAGAGGGGTGAAGTATGGGGCATCGGAGGGAGTGGTCCGAGCAGACTTAAGGTAAAGGTGCGCAGCGAGGAGATCGCAGTCGTGCATGCGCCTGGTCGGCGGCGAAGTGATGAGCGAAATGAGCTCTGATACTTGTATCATGCCAATTCCCGCGCCAGAAACGATGAAGTAGGAAGCTGCGCTCTTCTTCCGCCGCTTTGAACCTGACTTTTGGCCTTCGTTTCGTCATGAACTGGCGCTTCACCTCCTTCTCGAATCCACACCAGTGCGTACACTGTATAATGCAGCCTGCCCAGAGTCTTGAAAGTGTGCGCGCGGTGGTCGCCAATATCGCTCGGCCCCCACCATGTGGAGATTTCCTGTCCGCTGTCCTCGTTGATCATCCATTGTCCAGGTGAGAAATGCTTCTGCTTGATATTTGCAACAAGTTCTTGCAGTTGGCCCTCGTTGAGCTTGATCGTCTCCATCTCCAGTCTGAAAGTTTTTGCGCCATAAAAGCTGTCGTGTGTAAGCAGCATTGGAATCCAGCTATCGTCCATGCGAAGCTTCTCAGATATTTCCCAATTCCACCAATCTGATGGAGTTTGTCAGGGAGTGTCCGCTCAAGCACATCAAGGACAAGCTATCCAGCCGCTAGCTTACCTGTGTGTTTGATGGTGAACGTGACTTTAGTCGGCCATATCACCCGGGTATGCAGATTGTGATAGTTGATGGTCTGGCTGAGGAAAGCTTGCAGGTGGTGGTTACCTTGCTCGAGCCAGTACATTTGCGTGAAAAATTGGACGCTCTGAACGTTTCTCCTATTTGCTGGAGTCAAGCTCTTGAAGAAACGAGTAAACCTGGCCTCTTCTGTCTCGTATATTCCCAGCCGGACCTGTCGACGAGCCCCACGGCTGGCGCGTCCTGGTATTTTTCGTCCTTCGCTCGAGAGTAGCTTGTTGGTCCATCGAGGTCGACGATCCTCATCTTTGACAAAAAATTGGAACTGAGCTTGCCGCATCGGAAGGTCGTTGCTTTCGAGCCAGAATCGGCGACATGTCAGTAAAAGACTTGTATTATACTTGGGCTTGGCACGGCAGCCTGGTCTTGACCAGAAGTCGGACTAGGCATAAATGTGATCACGATCATCATCGGGCAGGGTTGATAGTCCCCAGACAGTATTGCGTAGCTCGGCGGGAAGCTTGTCGAATAATGGCGATTGTTCCTGAAGGTGGCACTTGAGTAAAGATGCCGCTGTCACTGACGATTCAAGCGAGATGCTTGGGGTTGTCGAGTCGTTGGAATGCACTGTCGCAACAATGAGTGTGTGCGAGAGGTGCGAAGGACTGGTCGGAAGCGTGACTGAACACATGGTGTTTTCCATCGTACTGTCTTGCAAAGGTGTTGCGCAGCTGTGCGGGGATGCGTTAGAGTGTATATGTGCAGCCAAGGTGACACTGCAGGCAGCACTGGGCTGAGCAATAGTGCCGAATTTCACCAGTACGACCTGCCTGCTTCTAAGCGCATCCTGCGACCTTAGGAGAGCATCGTGCAGAAGTGCCGAATACAACGAAGCTGCACAACCGGACACGCTCTGACCGAATACAGACTTGCGCATCAATGCGACGAGAGTGCAACCTGGTAGAGATTTGGTTGTCAGAGAAGACGAAAAGGTGAGAAGCATCGAGAACTTTTATTCGTGCAGCTACGAGCGAGTATGCCGCTTTCGTATCATAAAGTCCTCCTCATGCCGCCGTGAGCTTGCTAGACAAGATAGGGCCCCTACATCTAGTAGAAGAAACCAATGACCTTGCCAGCGACGTGCTTTCTCCTAGCCTCCTCGTGGTCCATGATGCCGGCGGAAGTGGTGAGGACGATGTAGCCGAATTGACGCGATGGCAGGAGCTTGACGACCCACTTCTCCATGTCGGTGAGCTGGACGTTGTAGCGTGGCGAGATGACACCAGTCTTGTTGAGGCGGCCGTTCAGCTGGATGACGATCTTGCCGTTGCGGTGGTCGTCGACCTCCTCGAACTCTCCAATGTAGCCTGAACAGATTGATGTTAGTGTGATGTCGCGACAATTTAAACGTGCTCTTTCAGCCCGAAATCCAAAGACGTGTAAGAATTCTCGCCAGTTATTTTCAATCTTCCGAGCACTTAAAGGGCGTTGGTCGTGGTAGTTTGAGACCATTGCCTAGTTATCAACCCGGTGTGCTTCACGCAACTCATCTTCATCCCGCGGTCTCCTCCTCTTGCGCTGAAGTGAACACGACTGCAGGGGCTTAGACATACCGTGCTTCTGCATGACCTGGAGGAACTTGACGATGACCTTGGAGGATGGGCGGATCAGAACCTGGCGCTTGCCGGTCTTCTCGGCGTTGTTGATGGCGTTGAGCGCATCGTTGAGGACGGAAGTCTTGACCATGTTGGCGGTGTTGTGTTCTGAGATTCTCGGGGCGCGAAGAAGTGCGGCACGAGGTGTCTAGAGCAATGAAGGAAATGTCAGATCTCGAGGGCCATGGTCCGGAGCGCGAAGGTGCTTCTGCGACATGACCACGAAGAAGTCTTCGGCTCGATGCTATCGAGGCAAAGCGGTGTCATTGCGGGGACAGCAATGATCGCATTCCTCGTGGCCTCCCGATAAGTGATGTAGTTCGACTTACCTCTTGTTGTCGCGGCGAGCTGTGAATTGAATCTGTTGCAGAGGAGGAAAAAAGCTCATCTTCGTCGCCAGCCAATTTCGCCGTGTCGATTTTCGGTAGGTCCGTGCATAAGCTTGGCATTGCCCCAAGACCCGCCGCCGCCTCCAGCAGATTTCGAGACCCTCGTTTCTGCCCCGCGGCAAATCTTCCACCTTTTGTCGACCGCAACAACTTTCACATTTCTTGCTTCACCCACCTCGACCACTTTCTTGCACCCCAGTACCTTCTTGACCCACCGCCAACATGATTATCTACAAGGTGAGTTAGTTCTCCGAGTTTTGTACGAGTCTAGATGGACTACAAGCCGTCAGCAGTCCTCGACCGTCTCAACAGCCAGATTTCACGTGAAAATCCAGCTAACACAGTATGCTAGGACGTGATCACCGGTGACGAGCTCATCTCCGACTCGTACGACCTGAAGGAGGTCGACGGTGTTGTCTACGAGGCCGACTGCAAGAAGATCACCATTGGCGCAGTCGAGGTGAACACGGGCGCCAACGCCTCCGCCGAGGGTGGTGACGATGAGGGTGCCGAAGATGCCGCAGAGACCAAGATCGATGTTGTCTACTCTTTTCGACTCAACGAGACCAGCTTCGACAAGAAGAGCTACCTTTCCCACCTCAAGGGGTACATGAAGGCTGTCAAGGAGAAGCTCAAGGCCAACGGTGCTAGCGATGAGGAGGTGACCACGTTTGAAAAGGGCGCTGCAGCATACGCAAAGAAGATCGTTGCCAACTTCAAGGACTACGAGTTCTTCATTGGCGAGTCCATGGACCCAGATGGAGCGTGAGTTTGCAGCGCATGCTATCTGGCACATTCGCATACTGACAGTTTTGTAGCGTTGTCCTTCTCAACTACCGTGAGGATGGTGTCACTCCATTCGTGACGATCTGGAAGCATGGCCTCAAGGAGGAGAAGGTCTAGATTGAGGCATGCATTGAGTTATGATGAGAAGAAAAGCGCACAAGGACGACTTGGAGATTGGAGTGCGGGCTGCATTGGGCCTCCCAGTTATACTCGTCTCTGGTCCGATATAATGCTAGACACGACTTGCATCTACGCGTGCTGCTGCGATCCCGCCAGCTCGCAAGATCTCTCACGAAACGATACCACAAAATTCACATGCGACTTCCCAGTTCCGTCGCCCAACACAGTGCTCCCTGAGGCCTTCCTAGCTAGATGGAACAATCCTCACCTCCAATGCTTAACGTATTGATGCCAGATTCGAGGTGCTCGTGGCCTGAAGACTTTCCCAGTTCCTAAGATTCCTCCGTACAGCAAAGCCATCAAGCTAATCATATTCTGCCTGGCGAAGGTCAGAAGCTCTTGCTGTGGGGAAACATCTATCAAACGCCTTCGCACCTCCCAATTCATGTCTCACACGCGGACGCCCTCTTGACATCCCTGCCCCTCTTCACACGGTCTCACGAGTTTTGGTGTTGCTACGCGAGGACGCCAAATAGGCACCGAACGTGCAGGGCTGGGCATTCTCGACCACTCACGGAGTGGCGGCCGCTTCCTGCCGCCGCGGGGCGCAAGGCGCGCTGCTTGCCGCCTGCACACTGGGCTGAACTCAATTCGTTCTCTGTTCGTTTCGGCCTCAGTCTTGCGATCTGGATCCACCTCCCATCAGTTCCGCAATGCCATTGATCTAGCAGGAGAAGGCATTGGTGCCACTGAGCATTTGATGCTCGCCTAATGGCTCGAAAACGGAAGAGCTCTGAGGTAGAGGCTCTACCTCCAACAGCTGAGACAGCCCATGGCTCCGAGATGGAGGACAAGGCTGCAACGATTGTCGGACAGTTCAAGGAGCTCTGTCGAGCTGCAAGACTTGACTTGCCAACTGCAAGTTCCAAGTCTCCCGATCGCGGCTTACAAGAGAGATCCGACAAGCTATGGCAAGCTTACAGACACCTCTCATGGAAGAATCCACAGCGGCTGAGCGAAGAAGTCGCTACCTTTCTGTGCAACGTAGAATCTGGCCAAGCTTCTCATGGCACCCGACTGGGCCTGCTTCTCGACACTTTGAAGACGGCCTCGGATGAAACCGCAACTCCCAGAATCGACAGGTTTCGTAATCCTGTGAAAAGCAGCAACGACTTGCCGACAATCCCAGACCAAACGCAACCATGTTCTACCGCAGATTATCTCAATCCACCTCCATCTCCCAGTCCATTGGTTTCAAAAATGCCAGGTCAGGCAAATTTAAAATCGAGCTTCAAGACAAAGAAAGCAGGAGCCGACATAGCTCCCTCCATCAAGCCTGTAGTTCAAGCCTTCCGACCGCCTACGCCGCCCAAAGCAAATAAGGCGGCGGAGAGAACGAAACAACAGAGACTTTCGTTTGCTGCACCGCCGAAGCCCCCGGTCTTCATAGAGCCAGCTGCACCGGCACACCGACCAGTAGCCAGCAACTTGAAACCTAACCCCAACACATCTTTTGCCAGTACAGGCGCGAATACATCGTTTGGGCAGAACAATTCATTTTGGTCTTCCCAAGACACGAGGAAGTCCTCCCAGACCGATGCCACATCTTTCAGTGATGTACCTCCGCCAGCACATCCTCGTGAATCGACCAACTATGGCTCCACGCTCTCCTCTACAGAGGCCGAAAAGTGGCTCGAAGCTTGCAGGCAATTTGAGTCATCCCAAAAGTCGTCTTCGACTGATAAGACCATCAGGCCTGCTACATCCCTTTCAGCCAATTCAGCAGAGTCGAATTCGTCCGACTATACCACAGCGCCAACCTCCCCATCCAAGGGCATTATTTCCGGACCCCGCAGAGCTCAAGATGCTGTTTTCCAGAGCTCAATACAAGAGACCGACTATGGCTCTTCTATTGGCGGTAGCACGCTAGGTGATCTGGATAACTACCGCTTCAGACCTGCTGGAGTGTTTGATCATGAGATGCCAGATGCGCCTGTACTGACCACCGTGCACGAAGGATTCACCGCGGCGGCAACGCACTTAGGCCCGAACGCTCTCAATCTCCCGGAAGACCAGCCTCAACTGTCAACGATGCAATTTGAGCCCACTTCGAGCTTCGCACGACTAGCACTTCCGTCGTGCTTCGAAAATCTGCCCTTTGTCATAATGTGGGAAGCTCAACGTCTGCTCCAGAACGGCAATGTTTCTACAAGCGATCTGGTTGCCAGGTGGAAGCCACGAGATCTGCATACTTTGTACAGATTGGAGACAAGTGGGCAGAAAGGCTTTGAGAAAGGCTTTGCCTCAGAGGGCGAAATTGATCTCGAAAATATCACATTCGGCGCCGGACTACAGTATTCACAGTCAAGTGCTGGCCCAATCTTCGATTTGGTACTTGCGGCCCCGAAGCACGATAAATCGTGCGACCTGCAACGACGCTGCGGTGCTGACCGGGTCCTCTATGTTGACGTGCCCTCCTTGTCAAAGCCGCCACAGCTGCACAAAGGTCGAGACATTATGGCAAGATTCGCCGACATGGCCAGCAAGCCGCAACGATTCCTTGGGCGACGCTGGATTTTGTATGTTGTGCAGCCGAACAAGCAGTCCAAGAACTCTGCAATAAGCGGCAGTAGTAGACTGATCTTCTTCGCTATTGACGACGCGCCCGTATGGACTCTATTCGACGACATAATTCCCTATCACGAGAATGCTCACCAACCAGCTCGAAAGCTATACACGAGACTCGAGCTCTCTATGTCTAGAACAATAGCAGCTTTGCAATTTCACGAGGATGATATAGAGTTTAAGGCCGAAGACCAGTTCGCGACTCGTGAGCGCGACGACGATACCTTTCTAGACCCGGATCTAAGATCATTGAAAGCTCAGGTAGATTCTGAGCACAATTTCGATCCAAAGAAGGAGATGAGCGATGGCTGTGCAGTTATGTCCTCATGGGCATACTGGCAGGTCCACAGGGCACTAGGCATGGAGAACATCCGATCCGCATTCCAAGCGCGTATTGGAGGCGCAAAAGGCGTGTGGTACAAGGATCGAGAAGATTTCACAGGCATGGACCAGCAGAAGCCACCAGGACCACACATCAAGCTTGCGAGAAGCCAGGTCAAGGTCAACAGAAGCACATTGGCTGGTTGTAACGTGCACACTCTGTCGTTCAACGTTGTCAAGTCTAATTCGTACGCAAAGACGTCTTTAATGCACACTGGATTCATGCCGATCCTTCTCGATCGCGGAGTGCCGAAGCAGGTCATGCTAGATGTTATCCGCTCGCAAGTTCGGCGCGAGATGGAGCAATTCGAGGATGCTGTCAAGGGAGGACCCCATACTCTGCGTCGCTGGATGCATGCTCAAAACGGAATGTTCGAAGAGAGGAACCGCGAACGTGAGATGCTGCTGCGTCCCGATGGTCTGCCGTTGAGTCGCGATGAACGAATTGTGCAACTCCTGGAAGCAGGCTTTGACCAATGCAGTTTACCATATCTGGCGCGCGAGGTCAAACTTATGGCGCAGCAGGCATTCGATCTAAAGAAGAAGAATTACAAGATCAAGCTTGACAGGTCCACAACGTTGATGGGTATTGCCGATCCTTTCGGATGCTTGCTTCCAGGAGAAGTACACGTCAACTTTAGCACGCCGTTCCTCGAGTCCACTGGGATGTCTTGGCTGAGATTGAACATGGACGGACTGATCGCTCGAAACCCTGCTTTGGCGCCATGGGACATACAGAAAGTTAAGTTTGTGTGTAAGCCTGAGCTGGAGCACCTTCCTGACCTGTTCATCTTCTCGACCAGAGGCCGACGACCACTGGCTAGCTTGCTCCAGGGTGGTGACTACGACGGCGATACGTTCTGGGGCTGCTGGGAGCCAAAGTTTGCCCGGTTCTTCAAGAATGCTCCGTGCCCTGTTGAACTGCCGGCCCCAGAAAGTTTCGGCATTGTGAAGCGTAAGGAGACTCTACGACACTACGTGAGGAATCCTCAATCAGATGATGAGTGGTGTCAGTGGCTTGGTGAGATGGCTGTGGCAAGTCTAGGGATGAATCTTCTCGGAGTGGTGACCAAATTGCATGAGCGGCTCGTATACAAGACTGGCGATCTGAAGTCACGGCAGGCCATACAGCTGGTGCACCTACACGATTACCTCGTTGACGCGGGTAAGCAAGGCTACGACTTCAGCTTTGATGCTCTCAACGAGTTCAAGAGGTCAATTGACATGCCTCCCAGTCTGCCAGACCCTGCTTACTGGGAGATTTTAAAAGGGGATAGAAATGGCACTGACTACGAGAACGAGCCCGACAACTATCCCGTGGACAAGATAGCGGTGGTCGGCAACATAATTGACGAAGCTTATTTCAATGTGGTGCAGCCGTTGATGGCAGAATCACTCCAGCGGGTACAGGAGATACTCGCAATCACCGGCAAACGTGACCCAGATCTGACGAAGCTCTACGAGCAAATGCTAGCTGCTTCCGTCGACAATCCAACCATCGAAAATGCACTACACGAGCTCAAGTCCGATCTACAGAAGGTGCGCGATTACTATGGCATCAACTATAGAAAGTATGATTTCGATGATTTGATCGCGGCTGTGCGGCTCGAGTATGATCAAGTCCTACCTCACGATACCCACGATCCGACGATAGTTGAGTGGCTTCGTCGTTGTGGCAGTGATCTCTCGATGTGGGACAAGCTGAAAGCTTCGGCACTTGCCAAATTCCAGCACAAGGGCGCAGACAATCCAGGCAAATTCATTTTCAGCATCGCTGGCGGCGAACTTTGTCAACTGAAGCTATCAGAAATGGGGTCGACACGAAGCATGTGCATGGATCAATACCGCATGCTGAAGTTGAGAAAAGAACGAAAGGTGAAGCTCCGTGATGATTATGCTAGTGATCACGGAGACAACCTCGAGGATGACGAGCTAGTTGGAGATACTGCGTACTATTAAGTATGTCGCATGGTTTGCTGCACCTCACCTGCTGAACGAACTTTGATGGCCAACGTCTACTATGTGATCTGAGAGGCACCAATACTTGGCGAATTCTGGATATTTTGAACACCAGGACGGACAGTCTGTCCAGAACAGGTATGATTGAGATGACGATCAGCTTTACGGAATTTTGCGTTATTCAGGCAATAGTGATACCCATTTGTTTCATGATCAGTTGGATCAGCAGAGAGCAATAAGAGCTAGAAAAGCGAGGAGTGTGCTATGAAGTCGATTTTCCTTTTCCTCATCACGTCAGATCAGAAGTTCCATCCATCGACTCTTCTTTCCCCGTGTTGTCAATTCTTTGTATGCGCTTCGCAGTCTTGTTGCATGATTTGGCCCTCGTGTCTCCTTTGCCGATCTCCAGACGATCCTCGTCGATGCGACATTCATTCGATGAGGATCTACTCTCGTATCGCGACCGTGGATCGTACCTCGTGGAAGTAAGTCGCAGCCCAAGTGGGATGAACTGAACCCCAGAGCCAGTATTCACCGCTGCAGAAGTTTTGGCGCCCTTCCCTCCCTGCCCAAACACCCTGCTCCTCCACCACTTCTGTCATCAAGCAGACTCCCATCCCTTCTCCCACGCACCCACCTCAGCACCTACATCTCGCTCTTCCTCTTCCTTCACTTCCACAGCATGCGTGTACTCGATTCTGAAACATAGATTTCCACCTTCACCTCCCGCGTGATGCAGGCAGAGAGATGCGCCTTTGGAGAGTTGGTAGGTGATGTAGAGCGCGATGAATGTGAGGAGCAATTGGAAAAGTTGCATGATGGTGGTCTTATTGACTGCTTGCTTTTGTATCTCGACGCTTTTGTTTTTTGTTTTTTTGCTGGTCGAAATGGTAATCGATCTTGTGCGTTCCTCTTTTCTTTGGTGAGACTTGCGGCAATAGTAGACTGTTTAGGCTGACGAGGCAGCTGAGATTCGTGTCGACTGATGGTGGCAGTATTTATGCTGTCGTAGATATGTCAGGCGACTATTGTTGTTGTTGCTATTGTCGGAAATAGCTGCAACATGTCAGTGAAGTGAGGCAGAACTCCATCCAGCGAAATGTTGACCATACAAATAACAATGAAAGAGCAAGGTCAGACTGGTGGTATCATATTGCTTCCCGTCTGGGTATCGCTTTTTCTCATGCCGGTCATGAACAACGTCTATCTACCCATAACAATCATGCATTTTCGCTGCCATGCGCAAGCAAATTCATCTCGACACATGCCAACGATACGACTAATCCATAGCGGTAACAGACGATGTCTACTTGAAGACCTTGCCGTCAGCCCACTCGTACTCCTTTCCATCAACAGTGATTGGCTTGTCCCACGCCCACTGGTCATTGACAAACTCCTGGTGCTCCTTGTTCTTTGGGTCGAGCTTGGTGAACTCGTAGCTCTCGAAGTCTGGAGCGACATCGAAGGCTGCAGTGGCGTCGTTACCACGGATGAGGAAAGCACCCTTGATGATGCTGTCGTTGGTCTTGCCGTAGACGGATGCGGCGCCGAAGATGTACTTGCGGCTGGCCTCGAGACGGGTGAAGAAACCGCCGACCAAGTTGGAGGTCATGAAGGTCATGGTGAGCTCGTCGTTGTACTTGTAGTCGAGTTGCCACAGGGAGTACTCCTCGAAGTTGACGTTCTCCCAGAACCAAGGAAGGGCGACTTCACGGGTCTCCTCGTTGGAGTACTTGCGCTTCCTAGGCGACTGTCAGTGCATGGATCAGGAGACGATAGGCGGGCAGAACTTACAAGTCATCAAGAACGAAAGTTGGTCGGCCGAGGGCCTCGATTGGGTGCTTTGGCTTTGGTGCCTCCTTTGGCTCGTCATCCTCCTCGTCAGCAGCTGGCTTTGGTGCAGCCTTTGGCTTCTCGGCCTGCTTTGGCTTCTCAGCCTTTGGTGCCTTCTCGACCTTTGGTGGGGTGTTTGCAATGGCCTTCTCGATGAACTTTGGCTCGCCAGCAACGTCCTTGTAGATTGGCTGGTTGACAACAGTCTCGAACCATCGGGTGAAGGATGGGTGCTGTGCGCGCCACTCCTTGTCGAAGAAGTGCTCAAAGCCGCGGGAGGCGATTCCAGCGACAAAGATATCAGCCAGAGTCAGGCGCTCGCTGACGAGGTATGTGTTGACGGTGAAGTGCTCCTCGAGGACCTTGATGTTGGCCTGGGTAGCCTTCTGTGCATCATCGACGTTCTTCTTGTTGTATGGGTCCTTGCCGATCAGAGGGCGGAACCAGCCACCGAGCTGTGGGAGGAGCTCAGTGTTGGCGAAGGACATCCATCGGAGGATGGAGGCGTAGTCCTGCTTGGTCTTGCCGAGAAGGGTGGTCTTCTCGTTTTGCGATGTGACTATCGATGCACTGTCAGTCTGCCGCTCCATGGCCTGCTGACCGAAATCGAATGCGATTATTGGGGTGGGTCTTTTCAGAGTGTGAATACGTTCTCAACAGTAATCTTCAGACAGGGATAACTGTAATTGAATATGATCTTTCATCATTTTGCAGAGGCATTGGTGGTGGGGCGCGCGCGCGGGGCGTTTGCATGTGTGTTGCTGGTGCTCGACAAGGCGGGATCACGACTCACGGTAGATGGCAATGGCCATGGACTCGGTCAGGACGTATCCATCAGCGCCCTCGAAAGTTGGGACCTTGCCCAGCTTGTTGAGCTTGCGGTAGTCGTCGGTGACCTTGCCCGGCTCGGTGGTGACAACCTCGACGTCGAGACCGTTGGCCTTTGCGACAGCGAGGATGGCGGTGGTGCGTGGGTTGCCCTGGTGGAACAATATGGTCAGTGAAGAGCTCTTTTTTGCCCAAGCTGTGTTTGTGCTGGGTTTTTGGAAGATTGGAATGGGCGGTGGCATCTTTTCAGTTTCGAGGACGAAAGATGTGGGTGCATACCGCGTAGCTGTAGATCTTGCCGAAAGCCATTGGGAGTGTCTGCGTATGGGAGATTTGAGATCAAGTGTGCCTTCGTTGGCGATGTTGCAGAAGAAGGCGAGAGGAGTGGTGGTGGTGGTGGTGGTGGTGATGTGTTTGGACAAATAAGTGACTGGCTGCCCCTCGAAAATCTGGCAAGCAAAACGTCCGAGCTTTGCAGCCCGAAACGAGAGACAGACAGACAGAGCGATTCTTGGCTTGGCCGCGCATCGAAGTCGACTTTCTGAGAGACGCAATCATCGACCACTCACCCAGCTCAACAACGCTTGCAACAATGGAGGCAGTGCTGGGTCGCCATTGCCTGCGCAGGGCTGTTGCAGCATGTCAGCGACCATGTGTGCGCCAAGGGAGACGGACAATGGCGACAGTCAATGATGTGCAGGGAGGACAGCCGGCCATCAATGCGGCGCCAGAGCTGCCCGAGGAGAATGGCAAGATTGTGCTCAAGAGGCAGTCGCGGTCGGGCTCAGTGGACACACAGGCGCGCGCAGAGATGATCGAATCGCCGTCGTCGACGAATCGAGGGAGAGGCGGACAGAGCGGAGGCCGACTGAACAGAGGCCAGCAGCAACAACGAGGTGGAGGACGAGGAGGAAACCAGGACGACCCGCGCAACCATCCCGTTCTCAGACGAATCCGTATTGTGCCTGCGTCGCCCTCATACTTCACTGCGACTCCACGATACACCGATGATCTCCTGTCCTTGTCCGCACTTCTACGGAAGTACCAGCTTTTGCCTGTTCTGCCCACGGGAGAGGCGCCGCGAGTGGCATGGAAGACCATCGACCAGTATAAGGCAGAGGTCGCTGAGCCAGTTCGTGCAAAGAGCTACAAGATGCTGCTGGAGCTGCTGAAGCGGCTCAATTACATTCATCCTTCACTCATCCCTGCTGAAGTCACACAATCATTGGAAAAGTACAAAAGGCTCGTGCAGCCTCATCACAACAGACCCAATCCGATCCTGGTTGATAGGCATGGAAAGGCAAAAGCCGTAGGCCGAAGAAAGAGCAGCGCTGCATCCGTGTTTGTGGTGGAAGGAGAGGGCAAAGTGCTCATTAATGGAAAACCATTGTCGGACTATTTTGGACGTCTGCACGATCGCGAAACTGCCGTGTGGGCGCTAAAGGTCACTCAGAGGCTAGACAAGTACAACGTATGGGCATTGGCGCAAGGTGGAGGAACAACAGGACAAGCCGATGCCATTGCGTTAGGTCTGGCCAAGGCTCTGCTGGCACACGAGCCGGACTTGAAGCCAGCGTTGAGAAGAGGTCAGTCTACCAAATGTGATGTTGAGACCGCAGAACTGACTCTAGCACAGCACGTGTCATCACTCGCGATCCCCGACGAGTGGAGAGAAAGAAGCCCGGAAAGCTCAAGGCTCGCAAGATGCCGGCCTGGGTCAAGCGTTAATCTGTTTTGCCAATGTATCATATTGTACAGCATGCTGCATGCAACTCATGACACTCACGCGTGGTGCGAAAGATGGCGAATTTCGCAGTACTGAGACTGAGGTCTCATGAGCTTGTCACACCACTCTACCATGACTAACATCGCCCGACAGTGGCCTCAGCGTGATCTCTGAAGCTTGGCCACAACTCACTAAGCAGCGCCATTGTTCGCTTTCCCACTGCATCCTCACCAATTGCGACATGCGTCTGCCGGCACTGCAGCAGGAAACCCACTTCATCTACACATGCGCAAGCCTGCGAGGGGACAATGTCGACTGACCATTCACTCCAGAGTGCGACTGTGGGAGCATATGAGAGCGACAAAAGCGAGATATACGGTAAAAGGCCATATCATTACAAGAATCTGCCGCCGCTGGCAAGACCTAAATCTGCACGGCGGTGCCTGCGCGATGTATCAATTCTATTCAACGAGGGTCATACATCGTGATGCTCATCATACAGCTCTACGCCAATTTCTCTCTGTGTATCTCTTTCAACGCCTGACGTCATCTGAGTTTCAAGAATTTTGTAAGCTTAACGAGCAGTCAAAGACTCTACGGCCTTGAGATCCGTACCAACAAGCGCCGGAGCTGGAATATCACCAGCAGGAACAGCCTTGACTTCCTCAAAGACCGACTCTCTTCGCTCTTTCGGCGCGCGGCGTCTCTTGAGTGACTCATCCACTCTGCGGACAATGGCGAGGAAAGCACCAAGAGCCAAGACGGCAATACCGATGGAGAAACCACGACGGTAACGTGGCTTGTCATCAGCACGGAAGATCTGGGCACCGTAGATGCCGGCAATATTGGCACCCATGATGACAATCGCCATGGCGAGCGCGCGCTCTTCCGAGTCGGTGCAGGTGAGCGACAGCCAGCTGATGTTGAGCGGGTGCGAGAATGTGCCAAAGGTTTGCGTGAAGACGACACCAAAGTACGAAGCGCCCTGGTTGCCCAATTCGGTGAAGATGCGGTTGAACACGTATGCCAGCGTTGCGAGGGAGAGACCGGTGATGACCGTCTCACCACGTTGATCGAAGCGATCGGATACGTAGCTGAAGAGGAACGACACGGGGATTTGAATGAAAAGACCAACCGATGCCAAAGCGTTGGAAGTCAGACCCTGGAACCCCATATCCTTGACGAGCGAAGGAGCGTACGTGTCGAAGCCACGCTGAGGGCCGTTGTTGCACATGGTGATGAAGAAATGGATCCACACGCGCCAGTTCGAGAATGCCTTTGCGAAAGCCGGACGGCCGATGGACTTCTTCTTCCTGCCTTTGGCGGGGTCGTCGAGCAGGACACGGTTTTGTAAGATGTAGAGCTCGCGCGCCGAGAAGATCTGCCACTTTGGCAAAAAGGTCGTGTGTGGGTTCTTGAACGAGTCGGGTAGGAAGAATCCAAGGATGAAGCCACAGGCGATCGTGAAAAGACCCATGAGCACGAAGAGCCAGAACCAACCTGGCTTGCCGCCGACACCCTTCATGTGCAAGATACCATAAGCCAATAGCTTAGCAGAAGCTTGACCGAACTGATTGCCAAAGTAGAAGATCATGACACGCTTGGCAGTCTCCTTGCGTGTGTACCAGGTGGACAGGGTCCAGAGACCTCCGGGGATGAAACCAGATTCCGTGATGCCCAGCAGGAGTCGAGAAGCGATGAAGGAGCCGTAGCTGTTCTGCCATGCCTGGAATGTGCTGACGGTGCCGAAGAGGAATAATTGAAGGGTGAGCCATTTGCCAGGGCCAACACGGTACAAGACCATGTTAGACGGAATTTCGAAGAGCACGATACCGAGTGAAAGCATCTGCTGGCCAACGTTGAACTGATCTTGTGTAATGTTGACATCTTCCAGCAGGGTATCATTGAGGGCGTTGGCGATGTTGCCTCTGTCGAGCTGGAGGCAGAAAAAGCCAAGCGTCAGGAGAGGCATGATGACAAAATCAAGTCTGCCGGAGTTGTTAGCATCATCCTTCCGCCCGTGCGTCTATTATCTACCAACTCACTTTCGCTTTGCCTTCTTCTCCTCTGCTGGCGACCAGTCAGTGGTAGGGGACAGTGCCCGCTCACCACTACTGCCATCGTGGTACTCCTTCTCTGAGTATTCCTGCACACCCATGATGAAGAGTGCTTGGGATGTTGATGCTACGGGAAGGAACGATGATAGGAACGCTTTCGGCTGAGAAGAAGCCTGTCTTAAGACAATAACATTGAGGCATCGCCAAGGTCATCGCACCATCACGTGGCGCTCACAAAGAATGCAGTTCGTCCCGATTGATGGTACCAGCGAGGCTAGAACGCCGATGAGAAAAAAGCATCTCACTTGGTAGCTGGGCGTGGAAGACAAGGTGGCGGCTCTGATACGTAGGTTCTCGGGCCCTCTGCATACTATCCTATGAGGCTGTTCTTGGGCGGTTATGGCGCACTTGGTCTACTTGGCTGTACACGGTAATCATGCTACACACGTGTGCCTAGGTGACTTGGCCTGAAATTGGCTCTGGTGTCGCGATGTGAGGCATTATGGCGTGCTTCGGGAAAGGTCTTGGCGCCCATGGGTCGTCGGTACCAGGGCCGTCGCTTTGTCAGCGATATGGTCAGCCATTGTTGTTCGTGATGGCAGCATAAAGAGCTCAGAAGATGTCTTATCTGGTGGGGCGACACTGCTCTTAAAGCATAATTCGCATACCGCGTCGATGCGATGAAGAGTGACGCTGTATCGAAATTTGCTCAATTGTGATATGAGCGCATCGTCGGATACAGCAAGAATCCGCAAAATCGGCCGTCTCTCTATTGGTTCAACCGGTCACCTCTAGCAAATGGCAGTATGGTGAGAGCCCAAGCCACTCGCAACTGGTGACCGGATCAAGGCGTTCGAGGCCATTTCTGCACGGCAGCACATCGAGCCGTTGAGGTGAGAGTCGAACGCAGACCATTCTCCGCGTACTGTAATCATCATGAGCAGCGCCAAGAGGAGGACGCCGTTCATTTCGCCATGTTGGACGTATCAGCTTCGAAAGTGGACGTGGTGGTGGAAAGTGGTTCCATCTCCTGACGAGGCGATCTCAAGGCTGAGCACAAACAGTGCCCGTAAGGTGAGCTCGAATTGGCGAGCTACGTGCCGCGACGATTGCGTGCTACTCTTGACCTGCAGCTTTGGCTATCCTCCCACCTACGGCACGCGCTCTCGTCGCGACCTAGGTCTCCTCGGCTTGAGATTTTATCCCTATTGAGTAAATGACCAGCGCGAGGATCTCCGCTCCACGTGACAAGGCTCTAGAGCCTCTCGATGTGTCCAGATCTGAATGCAGATCTCCTTCGTGATCGAAGACAAGCCTTGCCTATACAATGTCGAATTCCACATCTCATATGGCGACATTGTCTGTGTCGAGCGACGATCTAGATCGGAGGTCGAGACGTGACGTCCCTCTCTGCTTGCTTATCCAGCTCGCATGCATGTCGTAATTGAGCGATCTATGTTCGGCGGTATAGCAGGGTAGCCGCGCATACTGTCTGTGTTCCACGCAGGGCCCGAGGACCCGTTTCTTGGGCTGCGAGCATGTCAGCCACAGCGTTCACCGGGCGCTTCCAGCTCATCGGAAAAGCGGTTTCATCTCCAGCGACTTGTAAAACGGTTTGGCGGTGCTTTCTGCATGGGCATGGTTTGTCTGGCGATGTAACTCCGGGTCGGTGCACACTTGTTGTGTGGTTGCTGGAACGAAGTTGAAGCCAAGAAGGGCTTGGTTTTGAAGGATCGTCGCTACTGCCCACCGAGCCTCAGTGACGACTTCCTGAGAAGGAAATTATGCCCAAACAACGTACGCTTATCTAGAGCGATGTCTATAGCAAGAACCATGAGTCCCTCGTGGAGGCTACATAGCCTACCACAGTGACTCCCTCGGACACTCACATCGGCACTACCCAACAGGCATAGCATTCTCGATTGTGCCATCGAATGCGACAAAGTGCTTGTCACAGTCGTCATCTGCCAACGTCAATGGAGACTGGGTCGTTGATGGCGTTAGTGCTGAAGATATGACATGCCACGGCGATGAAGCCCCGACAGTACATCCTCGCGACACGAAACTGCAAAAGCCCAGCGGAGCGGGCATAGGCTCAGCCCTATGAATGAGGCACGACACTCGATTCAGGCATGCTCAGAAGTGTATGGACTAGACGGATGTGGTGCGGCCTCGTTCTTGTGAAGTTATGGAGCGTCCAGACTGCTGGCGACTGCACAGTGTGCAATGTGTCTACGAGATATCGTGAATGTGATTATGTACACACACCACACCGTCTCCTAGTACACTGAGATTGGCCATCGCCACCAAATAGCGTACCTTACGTGCGGATGGGGTATCGTTGATTACTACAGCATGTAAGCGCAAGTAAGCACTGTATATAATCACACGCGCTGAGACCGTCTGTCAGTCATTGCGCAGAGCTCTCCATCTCCGACCGGCAATATCTCTGCGCGCATGTAGGCATATGCAGTACGCACAACGTCAGCAGTGGGAGGAAGAGGATGCGGAGGGCAGCGAGCGAGAGAGCTCACGAAAAACGCACGCTAGCACCCCTGCCAAAGTCCAAAGTTACCTCCGAAAGCTGTGTCTTACATGTTCACAAAGCACTCCTGCTGTTTCACTTCTGCTTCTGCTTCCTCACCACCAGTCACTCCTTAGGCCAGTATAGCGATTCCACCCACCATGCCGCCGTCCGAATCCACCGCAGCGTTTCCGCCGCTCGTCAAGCCCAGCGTGATCCGCCAGCACAGCTCCAACACGCTGGGCCGCACGCGACGCAGGAAGAGCTCCAACCTGGGCGGAGACCCACGGGGAGACACTGGCGCTCAAGCGTTGGCGACCACCGACCTTGCCCAGGCTCACCAGTCTCGCCCCGAATCACCCGTCAACTCCAAATCATCCTCCTCTTCCTCGTCCGCGAGATTCTCCAAGCGACGGAAAGCAAAGGGCTTGTTCAACCGCTGGAAGCGCATGTCGCTCAAGCATACCTGGGTCAATCCCTTGATCCTCGCCCTCGTCATCCTGGCTGCGTACTTTGTCAGTCCCGGCGAGCACAATCCTCTGCATTCGGCCATCTTCCTATCATATCCCAATCCAGCATTGGAGGAGAGAACCAACACCATTCCTGCGCATGTCGGGAGCCCCGTGCAGTATGGCAAGGGCAAGAAAGACTTGGCTTTTGTGGCCTTCTACACCATCGTCTTCTCCTTCACACGAGAGTTTCTGATGCAGCGTATGATCAGACCCATTGCGATATGGTGCGGGATCCGGAATCGGGACAAGCAGTCTCGCTTCATGGAGCAGTTCTATACCGCCATTTACTTTGGCTTGTTCGGACCCTTCGGCCTGTATGTGATGAGTAGAACGCCTGTGTGGTACTTCAACGTGCCCGGCATGTATGAAGGGTTCCCGCACAGAGCACATGAGGCTATATTCAAGGCGTACTATCTGCTGCAAGCTTCGTACTGGGCGCAACAATCACTAGTGCTGGTTCTTGGATTAGAGAAGCCCAGAAAAGACTTCAAGGAGCTTGTGCTGCATCACATCATCACGCTATCTCTGATCGGCCTAAGCTACCGCTTCCACTTCACGTATATCGGTGTTGCAGTGTACATTACTCACGACATCTCCGATTTCTTCCTGGCTGTGAGTGATCATCGGCTGCAACATAGCCAACCTCTACTGACAGACTACAGACATCCAAACTCCTGAACTACCTCGATGCCTGGATCACTCCGCCGTACTTTGTCTCATTCATCGCCATCTGGGCTTATCTTCGCCATTACCTCAACCTGAGAATTCTGGTCTCACTCTTGCCAGGAGGTGAATTCCAGACAGTAGGGCCTTATACACTGAACTGGGCAACTCAACAGTATAAGTGCTGGATCTCCCAGACAATTACGGGTGCTCTACTGGCGAGCTTGCAGGCAGTCAACCTCTTTTGGTTCTTCTTGATCTGCCGCATCTTAGTCCGCTTCATCCGCACCGGTGAGGAGCGGGACGACCGATCAGATGTCGAAGAAGAAGGCGAGGTCGAAGATGCTGTGAGCCAGCAGCTAATGGGTGACACGACACAGCCAAAGGTCGAATTGAACGGCGAACCTATTGAAGCGCCAGGCACTGGTATTGATAGGACAGCGAGAGAAGGACTGAGGCAGCGATGATTGGGCTACGTTGACATGAGATTTTATGATTTGGCGCAGCGTTCAAGCAGCATAATTGGAAGAGGGAGATACTAATCAGCTTGGAAGTGCCTCTCCCAGGTTGGAGAATGGCTCAAGCTTGGAAAAGGAGAAATTGTGTAAGACTACGGAATCGAATCTCTGGCGAATGGCCACGATCGATCCGACAAGGACACTCGGCAGTATGGCAAATGTGCCGAAAACTGTCCAGCAGCCCATGTATGGCAACCTAATAATGTAGCACATGTCAACATCATAGCGGAAGGCAAATCTGCCTCGTCAACAAGAACTCTCAGTGGATATCCCTCCCACGTCACTATCATATGCCGCGATTAGTAGCTCAAGAACGGTGACCTACTCTTCCGGTGCCCAGGAATCAGTGCTTGCGGCACGAGTTGATCGCAGACCCGCCGCGCTCAAACCGGCCTCATCCATTGCTTCGATCAAATTCTTCAAGGCTTCATCGGCAACCAATCCGTCCTCGGCTGCTAACTTCGTCTCTTCCACCATCAGCATCAACCCTTTCAGCTCCTCCATCCGCGCTTCTTCGAGACGTCTAAGGAGCAAGTTAGTTGGTCCGCAGACCCCCATCACTCTCGAGACCAGGACCTACCGAATCTCATCCTCCATGTTCAAGATATTGGGTCTGAATTTCTTGCTCTGGAACAGTTTCTGGTCGTACCGCCCTTTCAGCTCTTCTCCAATGCTATCTTCCTGATTCTGCAGGCTTTCGAGTAAAGCTTGTAGCTCAGTGCTGAGGACCACCGGCTCAATGAGCTCAGGATCAGAGTACGACAAGGCGAGGGCTTTGTAGCGGAGAGGAAGAGTCTCGAGAATATGCCGAAGAGCTTGGACTTTGACTTTGGCTGAACTCACAGTCGAGGAGATGGAGTCAGTGGTGAGCGTGGCATAGGTTATAAACGTGGAGGTAATGCTGGTGTGGTGCATCCAGTGGGTCAATTCGTCAGAGATGATTTCGCCAAGGATTGAAAGAGTCGGGAGCGGAGACACTGTGCAAGTCAAGGAGGCGGAAGTGGTCGTTGGGGCTGTTGATGGCGGTGTTGGCAGTGGGTCGACGGTTCGCTTGGTGACCGGCTGGCGCTTGCTTCTTCGGGGCGCCACAATTTCACTCGTGCTCTCGAGATCTGGTAGCGGGCTGTGATCAGCAGCTGCCACCTTTTGACGCTTGGGTGGGGGAGCCTTTCGACGTGCAGGAGTTGTCGGCTTCGGTGGCGGTGATGGCGTGGTATACAGATCTTCCGGCTTCTGCGTCTTGGCAAGAAGTGAGAAGGCAGGCATGTTGTCAACATCCGTTCCAAGCAATTTGAGGCATGGAATTTCCAGAACGAGTGGTGGTTATGAGAGTGCATGTGAGAGAAGTGGTCGAGGCAAGCGACATACTAGAAGTGAGGCATCTCATTTCATATCAGAGTAAGCAGGACGTGACACCAAATCTCAACATCACTCATGGCTTAACGCTTTGATCTCAGTCGCACTATGACTGCTCGCTATCAAACACCAAAGATCCAAGTTCCTGCCTGGGCGGCCAGAAGCCTCTTCTTGTCCTCTTCCGCACGTTCTGTGACCGATTTCTGATCAGGTCTGTGCGTATTCTGGCTCGGAGCTGTCTCGACACTTCTCGACTCAGCTTTTGTATCGACAGAGATTGGCCGTGACATGCTTACTTGCTCTGGGTACTGCTGGGTGCCGCGCGCTTTTCTGGGTGCGAAACTTGTGCTATTGGTTGCACTGCACCATTGGGCTTAGCCGATCGCGATGCAAGCCACGCTTTGGTGTTGCTACGCGAAGCTGTGATTAGCGATCCGATGCGTCGAATCTATACATTGGACGAGGAGAGTACAATAGTGAAGACGAGCGGGTGGTGATTTCGGGCGTGGTCGAAAGGTGTTTGTTCGAGCTGAACAGCGACGGAAGAGGCATGTTGGAAGCGCTGACTGAGGATCGTGACGCGCCAATTACGAAAGGAGCAGCTGGCTTAGTACATGAAGCATCTTTGGATAGAGACTCGCAGAAGGATCATTCTGCTCAGATGACCTCTGCTGCGCGAGGCTGAGGGAGTCAAATATCGCTCCACCATCGCTTAGCCAGAGCCGAGGAAGGGTATGCGGGTACCAGACAGATATAGAACTCGCAACGGCTGGTTTTCTCGTGGAGCGTGCAGTCATGTATTTCTGCTACGTTCTAGCTACACATGCCGAAGATCTGACTTTCACCTGGTGGCGTGCAGCCATTTCCGTGCTCGTTGCAAGGCGCAGACTATTTTCGTTAGCATGATCGAGCAGACTCTCGTCATATGGGAAATTAGAGGCACGGCACGACATCTCCAGCCTCTCGCTCCAGGCTTAGCGGCATCGTCGCCGTTAGGCCGACAATATCCATAGCCCCACGAAGATCCCCCGCAATCTGGTTGTTTGCAGCAATTCTGTGATCGAGTATCAGTTTACTGACTTTGAGCTAAGCGCCATTCAGACTCGCTACCCCCAGTATGCCGAAGCAGGTGTGAACAGTGTGAAGATGCCCAAAAGGACAGAAATAGCGGCAGTTCTCATGCCGGTTGTATCGCAAGTAGCTCGTTCGACGTGGTCAAGAAATTGTCTGACGTGCGTTTGAGTGCTAATGCGACAACACCAAGAGCAAGGCGAAGGAGCTGCACGATTAGAAATGCTGGGGTGGCAGTTTCGGCGTATTCGACGGCAAGCTCATAGCCCTTGCGCGCTTGAGACTTGGCAAAGGGTGAGCCCAGTCAGGAGAAGCTTGACTGCACAGCGATCACGAGAAGTGCATACCGCTTGTGCTGGCTGAAGGGCCAGACATCTGCTCATGCGGAAAGTGCATCGCGCACTTTGTCCTTTTCCCTCTGTGGATATTGGTGTGTGCTCAATTCGGGGCGATGTCCATCTCACTGGCTCCGTTCGCCGCACCAGGCAAGTGAGCGCTACTCTGACATCCGGGACAATTGTGGACAACCTCGTGGCAGAAGACATCGCAATCAATGCAGAAGTGTTGCTCACAAGTCGAGCACTCATATCGGGATGAAACCGATGCACCTTCTGCGCGTTTCGGTCTGCTATGTCCGTCGCTAGAGCCGTTGATCACGTCGCTTCTGCCTGAGATCGGGGGAAACCTTGTCTGACAGCCGAAGCACTGAACGCTGCCCTTCTGCTCTGCGCGCTTCCACGAAACTTCTACCCAATTTTGTAACGGGAAGAGATGGTGATACGATCTTGCCAGATGGGTGGACAGGATCAAGGTCAGCTCACATGTCGGGCACGTGGCAGGAAGGTTGCAGACTTTGGCTTTGCATCTGCTGCATAGGTAGCCACCTCTGGTGAGATTTCCATGGCAAGCGCACAAGGTCGGTTTCTCCTCGACTATGCGTGAGGGGAAGCCCATCATCAGCAGTGCAGCTTGGTTTCGCTTTTGCGCTTCGACATCCGAGGCTCGCACAACCGGTGGCGTTGTTATCGCCATTAGTAGTTCTCTGTAGTGGACCTCGTCGACAGCTACATTGTAGCAATTCGTGTCGCCTTGGTTGGTCTTTCGACAGATCTCAGCACAGATGAACATTTGTGCAGCCAACCCAATGATGTTGACTCTGATTTTGTCTTTAATGCAAGCTTTGATCGTGTCGTGAATGTCTCCTGGATCGGAGGTGTGCAGAGCCCCGAGGATAATCGCGACTTCTCGTGTCCCATGGGACGGCGTGTGATAGAGTGCAGCTCGTGCCATCTCCAGCGCATTCTGCAGCGACGGATTGCCCTTGGGATCTGTACTCCGAAGTGCCTTGATCGCATTGATGTGATCGTTCGGATTTCCTGACATATCACTAATCCGAATTGCTAGTCCTTCGCGCATTCCGAGAATTCCAAGCTGTGAGATAGGATTCTGCTCAAAGTACTCACGGATGAATACGATAGTGTATGTCAAGGTCAGAAGCAATCGCGTCGGACGCAAGTCCTTTTCCGTCATGGCCACTGAAAGGTCTATAATGAGTACAGTGTGTCGAATGATGCCTCGCTGAAGAGGTGTCGTGTCTTTGACCAATCTAGCGTTTGCATTAGAACAACGTTGAGACAAGCCTATGGGGGTAGTGGCAAAGGCCGAAACGGACTGACCTTTTGCGTTTGGCAGCCTCTTCGATACCACCTAGCACATCCAGCAGATCGCCGTCTGCGCCTTGGCGAAGGTCGCCAGTTCCAGTGGCACCTTCTTCCCACCTGGCTAGGGCTCTCGCCTTTGGCCGCGATGCCATAGATTGGCCCCGACCATGCCCATTTGGCCGGATGTCATCATCCTCGTCGTAGTCATGATCGGAGTCGGCCATTTTTCCGGCACGACAGCGCCGACGGAGATGTGGATAAATGTCTGCACACAGTGCAGATACAGGCTCTCCAGATTATATCATGTTCCCTTCATCGACTGAGCTGTAATTGTAGCAGTCGCGATGCCTGCGCGATACCGGTCCGAGCGAAACCTGCTCAGCCGCGACGTTCTGTATTGTCCAAAAGAGGACAAGTCGATGGCGTCCAGGAGATAGAGTTGCAGGCTGGATTGTCGATAGCAGAGAGAACGTTAAGCTAGGCGGGTAATGGCTTTCACGTGCTGAAGTCTTGGCGCAAATGCAAGGGCCAGGGTCTACACAAAGAAGGAGTGGCCGTCTGCGACCACATTCGACCACGACACATTTACCACTGCCACTACTTGCCATACCACAGCACGAACGACCACCGCGAGAAGTTGCACACTGTCGCCTCATTTGCCACCCACCGCTCCTTCCGCGCGCCGACCAGCGCTCTTGCTCGCACATCGCCAGACGGTCCCCGCCTTGAGCCCCCTCCACCGCTAGATCTGAATAGGCCGCTGCAATCGCAACAATGGCTAACGACGAATACGATGTACGATGTCACCCAGAGTGAGCGTTTGGATGAGAAGAACACAGGCTGACAGCACTGGGCGCAGTTCCTCTTCAAGGTGGTGCTGATTGGAGACTCGGGCGTTGGAAAGTCCAACCTGCTCTCGCGATTCACACGCAACGAGTTCAACCTCGACAGCAAGTCCACCATCGGCGTCGAATTCGCCACGCGTAGCATCCAGGTCGACAACAAGACCATCAAGGCACAGATCTGGGACACCGCCGGCCAGGAGCGTTACCGCGCCATCACTTCAGCATACTACCGTGGAGCCGTGGGCGCCCTGCTCTGTTACGACCTCACAAAGAGCCAGACCTTTGACAACGTGACGCGGTGGTTGAAGGAGCTGAGAGATCATGCCGACACGTGAGTGACATGTCGAGACACGTTGAGACTGCGAACGGGTTAGGCTGACTGCTAGGCAGTAACATTGTGATCATGCTCGTCGGTAACAAGAGCGATTTGAGACATCTCCGGGCTGTGCCCACCGATGATGCGAAGTCGTTTGCTGCAGAGAATGGTCTCTCATTCATCGAGACATCTGCTCTTGATGCCAGCAACGTTGAGCTTGCGTTCCAGCAAGAATTGACTGAAATCTACCGTAAGTGCCTAGCCTCTGGCCAGATCTGCATTGCAGTGGTGGAGCTGACTTTTCCTCAGGTATTGTGTCCTCAAAGGCGCTCGACAACGATGCTGGAAGTGCCGGCGCACCAGGCCAGGGCACATCGATACCACTTTCTTCGAGCAACCCACCTGGAGGTGATGCCAAGAAAGGACAGTGCTGCTAGATCAGCACATTCTATTCTGGATGCCCGATTTTAACTAGGGAAGATGCAGCCGGTGTTGGTCGGGTAGATTTGCACGGAGCATGGAATGTGTGGCCTGTGGACTGGCTCCGAGAGTCGCGATGGGAGTTCCAGGCGTTTCTAGGTAACGATTCTTGTCATCCCATACGCAAGATACGAGACACTATGCATGACCGCAGTTCAGTAATCATATTGACAATGACTGGCTCGCGCCGAATTTGACCTGAAGTAGTATTGACGTGTGGTAACAACGGAAAACAGCTAACGGGGGGTGATACTGGCCAACTTTGCGCGTGGGCGAGACCGTGCCAGAACCGCCTGCGTGTTTGCTCTTGATGGATCTCTGTATTCGCAGACTTTAAAGAGAGCTAGACCGCCATATCTCTGGCGAGACCTGTAAACCCAGGATGGCAGAGGGAGAACGTGCGCGCAAACGTAGGCGGGACACAGCGTCAAACGCGCCTTTCCCGCTGGATCTCAGTCTCTTTTCACGGGCTCAGGATAGCGATGCCACCTTGCCTACAACGCATGGCAGTCGAGACGAGAGACACGGCTTGCAGCAATTGGGAAGCGCACGCGTAGAGCCAACGTCAACGGCAACAGTAACACCAGACAGAGCTTCACAGCAGCACCCGCACCCGCCTCCATCTGTGTCGGACGATGCACGCAGCGACGACATGGAAACTGTTATCAGTAGGTGGGCAATTTCCAAACGGCATCGTTTGGAGAGTACTGGTCGTTTGGCACAACTAGACAGCCAATTCGAGCTCGAGGACTTGGCCACTGCTCTGGACCACCATTTGCGAGGACAAGGCTATATGCATCGAGGTGTGCCAGACGATGAGAAGATGTTCTCTGCCTTGGAAGTACATGCGCTCCTCAAAGATGCTGCGTCATTGCCAGACAGCGATTCAGGCCCGGCGCCACATCTGGAAGTCCTGCGCTTGCTGGCAGAAGGCGTCGCATTGACACGTGCTGCTGGCGATGAAGCGAATGCTCGACTAATCGAAGAATACCTCCACTCCGTGCTTGGACAGCCATCAGTCAGAGTTGTCGATGAGAGTCGTGACTTCAGAAGCTCCGTCAGAGCTGCTGAAGAGCACACAGGTGGCTACGTTGCATGGCTTCGCGAAGACGCCGAGCAAGGCATGAGGGCATATGGTAAGAGCTACTTGCTAGCGCAGGCCACAAAGCTGGATCTGATTCCTGGAGTGACACTGGCGCAGAAAGCCAGGTTGATAGCACTTGTCGATAGTCTGTCATAGATACGAAACTGATGCAAGCTGACCGATGTACGACTCATCTATTGTTCTACCTCATAGCATATTACAACTTGCTCTTGATCGCGTACTCTCTGTTTAAGCTCTCCAGCCCGGCTGCACCGTCATAAATGTCCCTCTCAACCGCTCTCGGGTTGACGTGCTGTATTCCGAGCTCACTGACCTTCTCCACGCCCAAAAGCCTCATCGCAGTCTCTACTTCAGCCTTGAGGATCTCCAGCACCCGCTCCACTCCCGCTGTGCCTCCAGCCCCAAGTCCAAACAACGGAGCACGCCCAAGCCCTACAGCTGTGGCACCTAGCGCAAGTGCCTTGACGATGTCCGTCCCACGCTTGATTCCACCGTCCACATATACCTCAACCTTGTTCAAGACCTCTGGGCAGTACTTCCTAATTTCCAGCAAAGTGTGAATGGCAGGCGGAGAAGTATCAGCCGCTCTGCCTCCGTGGTTGCTCAGAATGATGCCCTTGACCTGCGGCGCATGTAGAGAAGCCACATATGCATCCTCGTGCGTCTGCAAGCCCTTGAGAACGATCGGAAGATGTGTGTGCTGCCTCAGCCAGGGTAACGTGGTCTTCCACGTCAGATCTGGTGCTGTACCCGCGAAGAGAGCTTTGCCCACACCGCCCTTGTCTGCCAGCTTCACGCCCTCTGCGTCTGACTGTACTTCATCTTCCTTTGACGTTGTCTTGCTTGCCGTGCCCTGCTGCACGCTCGACCGAACGGCCAGATTCGAGCCAACATTCTTGCCTCGTTCATCGTGTTCTCGCTTGCCCGGCACAGGTGCGTCTAGCGTCAGACATATGAACTTCACTTGTGGCAGTTTATGTATCCGTTTCAGCATATCCTCACTCTTCTTCCTCTCGTTTTGTACGTATAGTTGCCAACCAAATACTTGGTCTTCTGGTGCACCCTCAAGGATCTGTTCAGGCGTTTGGGACGCATTGTTCGATATGATTTGTAGGGCACCAAACTTGTTCGCAGCTCTGGCAATACCGTGCTCACCGTCTGGGTGTCCCAATCTTGCCATCGCGGCTGGTGAGACAAAGAAGGGCACATCGACTTTGTGGCCGAGTATCGTAGTTGAGGTGTCGCAATTCGTGCAGTCTACGAAGACTCGTGGGCGAAGCAGGATGTTCCTGTACACTGTATTGTTCAATGTCTTGGAGACCAGATCGTCGCCAGCGGAGTAGTAGTATGCCCATGCCTTGTGATTGATCTTTTGTGTAGCCACAGTTTCGATGTCATCTAGATTCAGGCATTCCTCTATGCTCATGATCTCCTCTTCCACCTGCGCTCCCGTTTCCACAGGCGATTTCTCGACAGCAGGCAGGGTGCTGGCGTCGATCGTCCCTAGCTTCGCAGATTCTGGCAGACTGTCTTCCAGCGTTCCAGGTGGATGAATGGGATCATATTCTTCGGTTGCATCTGAGCCAGCGAGCTGCAGGATAATTTTGCTACCACCGGGATGTTCTGGTAAGAATGATGTGACATCGTAGACATTGCCGTAGAGAATGACCCAGCACGAGTCTTTGGATTTGTGCTGTTGCACCTCGTCGAAAGTGAATGTTTTGGCCATTGTCTCAACCCGGCGTGCAACCAATCGTATCGGGTCAAGTCGTAAGCTGCTCGTAGGCAGATGCGAGACAACAATTATTCGAAGTCAGTCGCGCGAAAAGTGTACGTCTGACCACTTTGCAATGCGCGAGAGATCGATCACGAGTATATGTTCAAGGACGCTGAGTATATGAGTGGAAAGTAATCCTCTTCTGTTCGTTGGCCACTGGCCTGGCATATGGCGGACCTTCGGCATCTGCTTTCCCGAACAAGCGAAGTATCGGCATCTGAAGCAGCACAAGCAATGTCGCGCTTGCCGATGTATCGAACTTCTCACTACCCAAAACATACTTTTGCCTATGTCACGGCTGTATGAACCACGAAGGGCTCGACGGAGACCAGTGGCTTCAAAATGACGACTGCTGCTGCTCCTTGTACCTGTATGACTGGACGTGGACATGCGCGGATGTGCGTTTAGAAAACGCCTCTCCGGCGAAGATTGCCTTGGATGTGCTGCTGAGGCATAGACTTCCGATGCCGCTGTTGAAACGTTGAATAGGCTCACTTTGCGAATGTTTTTGCAATTGGATCGAGTTCTATACTTCTGTTGTTCTTAGCTACCCAACGGTGAGCATGTATCTGCGCACCATTGTATCAATGCTCTCACGATCTGTTCACCCCTCTGCGCTGCCTGTTCACGAATGACATTCCTTCATCCATGCGTAGCAATGCTGTAAGCATTCGCACAGCCATGCCAATGATACTATCGTCTCGCTGGGTTCGAGGCCTTCAGTAGCTCCATCCATGCACCTTCTATTCCTCTTTTCACTTCTTTGTAGCTGACAATAAAGATGCTCTCCTCGTCGCGACTGATGAGCTGTATCTTTTCATCGATCCCGGCATCAACTTTATTCAGGCACGTTAATATGTGTCCCAAGTCGAGGACGGGTCTCCCTTCAGCGTCGATCTGATGGAAGACGTAATCGCGGAACAGCTTCAGGTAATATCGCTCTCCCGTCTCGGACCACGCCGCGGAGGGCTGATTGAGCAAAGCTGGATTACCGCGTGTGTTTCCGGCTATGCTGATGTCTGGTCGTTCCAAGATGATTGCAAGCTTTGTCAAAAGTCGGACGACTCTCCCATTCTCTAGCTCCCGCGCCAGTTGCGATGTGATCTCGTCTTCGTAGTGCAAAGCACTGTCATAAGTTGCGATAACTTTATCGGCGATACTGGTAAGTAAAGCGTTGGCACTGTACTCCATGCTCGGCACAGATAGTGTTCCACCATTGCTGTCTTGTTGCAACGGCGGAGGTGCCAGCAGCCATGCTATGCATGATCGAAACCTTTCTGTGTACGACCGGCCTATTTGGTCAAGGGACTTCTGAACACTTTGATGTGCCATCTGGTTCCGTGTAGCTATGCTTAGGATAAGCTTGCCAAAGTCCTGAAGATCTGCCCTTTGCAGTTCGAGAACCGCTGGTCTTTGTTCATATTGTACTATATCTTGAACGGCACATCCATTCAACCGCAGCCGGTTCTTGGACGTCAGAAGCACCTTCGACAGGATGACAGTCTGCGCTGCTTGTCCCGCTCCGTGAATAGTCCTCAAGGCATTGGCGAGCTGAACAATATATCCCCACAGCTCGCCCTCAGGCACAATCTGGCCATGCGGCTTGTTTGCCAGCCGCTGGGGGCTGAAATACTTCTCCGCAAGACTCTGAGCGCGAGGATGATAATCAGTGACAATTATGAGCGAACTATCACCGAACCATCGCCCTGTGAAGGCGTCGTGGACAGTGACTATGCCGGAGCTACTCAGTCTTTTCCAGGCGTTGATCGTCCTGATTTGGGCCTCACTGGCAAGGCGAAATCCTGCTATACGACGAAGAGCGTAAGTGTGACCATCCGCACTGGATGTAGCTTTGTACACCGAGCTTGGAAAACCAAAGGTCGCTGGAGTCTTCGCGTTGCCGACATTCAATGCCACCAGCGAGTGAAAGTGCTCGACGCTCTGCGGAAGAGTGCTATTAGCAAAAGTCTGCAGCGTCATTTCCGATTTTCTCTGGAGGTCCTCGCGCAGATCGTCCGGTAGAAAGAAGTCGGTCGTGCTTCGCTGAAAGGCCGTCATATTCTCTCTTCGTGGGCCAAAAGGAGCGTACAGGTGGTAGTTGAGTGGATACGACAACTCGGCGGAATTCTGGTAATAAGACTGCACTCCAGTCGCCCCAGGCTGCTGCGCATAAGGGTTCAGCTGAACATGAGGTGCATCTAAGCCTGCCAAGCCTGGTTGAGAGAAGACGCTCTCGCTGTACGGATTGTATTGCTGAGCAGTCTGTGCATGTGCATCGATCTGGTGGTTGTCAGCGTGACCACAGCCAGCACTTGAAGGATACTGACGGTAGGTGGTTGCATGAATTGCTGCCCGGGCACAAATTCCATCATAGGCGGGACCTGCTGGAACGACTGCTGTGGTATAAATTCTGCTGAAAGCTGCTTGCTGTGCAACGTAGTGGCAGGAGTTACAGAGCCTGTTAGAGATGAGCGTCGCCGATGATGCTCGGGTTTCCGTGATCGGTTACCTGAACCACGAGGAGTGAATGTGGCTGCAGCCGCCGCTTTCGGTGATATGCCAATCTGCTTTGCTGGCTTTGTTTGAGCGAGTGTAGGTGTGAACGCAGGCGACTGTACATTAAGCGCTCTCTGAGATCTGCAGTATGTCAATCAAGGTGTAATTCCCTGGATACTCTTAGACTGACGCATTGCTGGACCCATTTGGAGACATGGAATCGGAGAAGTCGTGAGAATAGTAGCAGGTGCCTGTCCTTCGATCAGTACCAAATTAGAGATCACTTCGGGGAAAAAATGACCTTCTTCACGCTTCCTACAGCCGGGTCCGTTCCTACACAGTTGATGTTGACCTGGCGGCCGGTTCTCATTCCGATTAGACCGCCTGGAGTCACTGGCACGAGACGTTACGTTTGCCATGGAACACTGATGCGATCTAGGAGTTTATGTCTCCTGGCTGCGTGGATCCTTGTCCTGCGGAGCGGCGCGTTGCAGAGAACTCTGCGAATCTTGACTGAGCACGCGATCCTGCGGGTCCAGCGTGCGATCGTACGCCACGTTCTGGTAAGAAACTCGAGCTCCTGGGATTGCGCTGCTGCTTCCTCGCACCGTACTGGTACCCACAGGTTTGGAGACTCCGAGCCTAGGGAGGGGAGCAGTGGATGGCGTCTGGGGACCTTCCGTTTGATGGAATACACCACTAGTGCTTGAAGGGCCAGGACACTAGACGACCCCAGGCAAAGACCCCGGAATGAATGTCCGAAGGGGCACCTGCGAACACTGTCGTGCTTCTGTCGTCCCACTATCTTTGCGTTGTGGAAGCGAATCAAGACGAATGCCACTACCCAACGTGGGTATCGAAGCACCGACCGACGTATTCAGGTCGAGGCTCGATTTGTTGGTATCTACTGATGCTACGGATTCGGCGTCCGTGGTAGCCAGTGCTTCGAAACGTGCGAGCTGTTCCTCAGGCCCCGGATCTTTGTTATCTGAGCTCGGGAGGATTTCAGCTTCGCCAGCCTGGGCGCCAGATGGTTGCGCAGTTCCAAGTGCGGGAAATTCCTGAAGCGTGATATTCTGCTGAGAAGACTGCGGTACTGGCGTGCTAGTCTCTGAATTGCCTTGACCTGGGAAAAGATTGCCCCAACTGGGCTGTGGCGGTGGTGCTGGTGCTTCTGAATAGTCAGATGGCTGTCTTGGAGGATTTGCGCGCCTGTATGCTCTCCGCTCGTCTTCCTTCATGGACTTCCAAAGCGATTCAGGAAGAGCATTCGGTTCATACCGCGCCATTCCCAGCGTGCATGTCTGTCTGTGATGATGCTTGCTTGATACGAATGAAGTGTATGAAGAGCACGGAAAAATGTAGCGAAGACGTGTACAGGCGGCAGAGAACAAGACGACATACCTTGGGATGTATACGCACGGGAAGCGACAAGGTCCAATGTGGCAATGGTGGGCAGTAGTCGCTACCTCAGCAAGTGAATCAGGCTCCTTCCTCTCTCTTCCATCGCGAAGCCATGAAAAGTCGCGGTTCCAATGTGATATCCAGCCGCAATCGCAAGCAATACACCAGCGCAACCGATGCGGGCTCAGCCTCGCGCTACAGTAGACAGAATGCGATGTGGGAGAGTGATGTTGTCAGATGTGAAGTCGCGTTTCACCAGCGCTACCGCAGCGCCCCACCGTGTCTTGCTCGGGCCGGCCGTGGTGATGTAGTTTCAATAGCTGGCCCATTACCTGTCCTTTCTCATCTTCTCATCTTCCACCGATATCCACGTTCCTTATGCAGCGCATGAGCTGCTGTCGCTATCAACAGCTGCAGCAGTCAACATGGCGCAACCCTCGATCGATCTGTCGGCCTTGACGGAAGCACAGCAGCTTGCACTCCAGCAATACACATCGGTAACGGACCAAGACCTCGAATCGGCGGTCCCTCTGCTGCAGAAGTGCCAGTGGAATGCCCAAATCGCCATCACTCGCTTCTTCGATGGCGACGCAGAAACGATTGACCCTGTCGCCGAAGCTGCCCGGGCTCCGCCTCCAGCTCAGGATGCGCGCCGAGCAGAGACACTCATGGACGGCATCCCTACCAGGTCATCACGAATTGCTAGAGCATCTGGCCTCGAACCGGCACCTCGAGTAGTGCCCACACCGGAGAGCCAGCTCACACAGTCACTTCCCTTTCCCTTCTCCGTCATCCTGTTGCCCTTCAGCTTTGCATACACCGTCTTTCAGCGACTATTTGGCGGCGTTGGCTATGTCTTTCCATTCCTACCACGGCTGCTGGCTCGCTTTTGGTCTGGACGAACATCGCGACCATCTCGAGATGCTTCACGAAGGCCTCTGTCGCCGAGGGATACGGCGGCACGTTTTATCAGGGAATTCGAGGAGGAGCACGGAGTGGAGCACGGCACGTTGCCTTTTCACGAAGGGGGGTACGCGCAGGCATTTGATATTGCGAAGAGAGATCTGAAGTTCTTGCTCGTGGTCTTGCTGTCTCCAGAGCATGACGATAATTCAGCCTTCGCGCGCGACACGTTGCTGGCGCCGGAAGTCGTGGAGTTCGTGAACAGTGCAAGCAACAACATTGTGTTCTGGGCTGGAACTGTACAGGATGCAGAGGCATATCAAGTCAGCACTGCGCTCAATGTGAGCAGATTTCCGTATGCAGCATTAGTGGTGCATACTCCTTCAGTCTCATCCACAGCGATGTCGAAAATCGCGAGCTCGGCAGGACCTGTACCTGCGCAGGAGCTCATCACGAAGCTACAGGCGGCAATGCAGAAGCAGAACGCCGAACTAGACAGGGTCCGCCGCCAGCGACAAGAGCAACAAGCTACTAGAAATCTACGGCAGGAGCAAGAGAGTGCGTACGAGCGCTCGCTGGCTCTCGATCGTGAGAAGGCTCGGAAGAGGAAGGAAGAAGAGGCTGAGAAGGAACAAGCAGAGCGTGAACGATCGGAGGCAGCAGAGCGCAAGGCTAGAGACGCACAAAACTTGGCCCATTGGAGAAGATGGAGGGCACGAAGTATTCCACTTGAGCCTGGGCCCGATGTCAAAGACGCTGTACGAATGAGTCTGAGAATGCCTTCGGGCGAGCGTGTAATACGAAAGTTCCGGCCAGATGCCGAGTTGGAAGAATTGTATGCCTTCGTGGAATGCTACGACGAGCTTCAGGAGCCTACGGACGATTCAGCCCACGAGCCAGAAGGTTATGAACACAGTTACAAGTTCAGACTTGTATCACCGATGCCTCGAGAAGCATACGATGCGGAAGGGAAAGGCACGATTCGAGATCGCATCGGCAGAAGTGGAAATCTCATAGTCGAAAAGATTCTGACTGAAGATGAGGACGAAGAAGTCAGCGATGCAGAGTAGTGATCCAAATATTCGCCCTCACCACTGATAGCTTGGTACCTTGGAATTCCCTCTTTCACGAAGTACTACTATATCTCAGGCTCACACTGATGTTGGTAGATTCCAATGGCGACCTATCATTGCCACCCTCACTTGCTCCATTTACAGCTGTGGCGCATAGCTCGACGACATGGCCGACAGCGTGTGATCTGAACCATAGTCACTACGGTTTAGGTACCGTATCCGATAAAGCCCCCACAGGAGCAGCATGAGCACTGATCATCGACCGAGCGATTGCCACACTGATGCAAGATCGTCCATCAGCTCCCGCAAGCTCCAGCACGGCAGCCCGAGCGCTGCGGTCGATGTTCTTACTGTTGAATTCGGCGAGCCGATCGGCTTGATCACGGTGCATGCCTAGCAACCTCCCACCAAAGTCCACCATCAAGCGGTCCTGGCACTTTAGTATCTCTCGGACCAAGGTGGTGGAGGTGGATTTGTGCCAAATATCATGCTCGAAGTAGCGAACAGAGAGGAGGCTTGTGCTGTAGAGCGTATCACGAAACTCGGAAAGTACTTGTCTGTCTGATGATTGTCAGCATCGGTGCTGTCTTGGTTTGGGAGAGTCAGTCAATCGAGGTACTAGTCAGTAGGAGGCCTGGCGTCTGGCCGATTCCAATGTCACGAATGTGGTAGAATGCTGCAAAGTGATAGATGAGGTCGCGAAGCTCGCGCGGCAGACTCATCAGCCTGGAGCTGCTACCGGCTGCCGACACTGTCTCTATCTGCAGACGCTGTTGCAAGATATGAGAGATACTGCGAAGCTCTTGCAAAGTCATGCGCTCCATGAGCTGCGAAAATTGCCGAATGGGAGACATATCCAACTGGGTGGTCGAAAAGACTTACGCAAGGGCACTTTATAACCTTTTGTGGAAAGGAGAAAAATCAATGCTGGATCCCGTGAAGGATGTTACAATCAATACACAGGCAGCAAACGCCTTCATTGCTGCCGCTTTTGTGCAAATCTTGATCAATTTCTGCTTCGTTGTCTCATTCTGGCATTTTTCCTTTTTGTGTTTGTGTTCTTGCCATCCATCACACAATCGCTATATGAGGTCTCGTCTGAGCATGTTGACAATGCTTGGTCATCTATGGACCTCAACCCTTCCGGTAATGCTTGCAATCGTGCGGAACGAGACGCGTTTGCGACATGCCAGATGTGATCCCTCATGAGCTGCAAATGGACCGAAACATTTCTCATCGCTCGTAGTCAGGCACACCGATTGTTCAGCCTGACTTCGCGTATTGCCACCCATCTTCCACATCAGAATACACGTAGTCCAAAGTCCAAGCTTGCTGCTGCTGCCTTGCCGGAGTATCGACTTCGGGATGATCGGTGTGGCTGCTAATGCTAGCCACGCCGCGTTCTCACACAATGTACCGCGTGATCACGGTGAACAGTACTCAGGCCAAGGCTGACATCTGTTGATGTGCGACAGAGGCGTGCAACTGACGTGTGCTCGTACGTACCGCGCGCTTGGCTTTTGATGCAGATCAACCAGGGCTTGCTGAACCCTGCGTTAGTTAGTTCTAGCACAGCCTCATCTAGGAGCTCTCCCTTCACCTCGGAATCTAGACTATTGCTGTCTGCTGCCTATACACAGCTGCTGCATATCCGTTTCAGTCGCATCGCTGGTCGCTTGGATCTTGCTTGAGTGCTGCAGGCCAACATGAACAAGTTCAAAGGATTGCTTGGAAGGACTAAGAGTATGCCTGCCAGCTGCCATCGAGACGAACTGTAAGCTGACGGCCAGCGCGTGCAGGTCTGTCAGCTCGCGCCGGAAGTCGCAATTCGACCACCAACTTCGACGATGCCCGTTCAGACTCACCCGAAGCCAATGTCCAACGAGCGATCCGTCTCTTCTGCGAGTCCGGCTCCGTCAACAATGGCGGCGAGGAAGTCCTGCACCTCCCCGTTATCGTCGAGTCCGCCGAGTCTTCGCCCACCGCCGCTGCGAGCGCTGCCAACCAGATCAAGAAGTTCCTTGGGAAGGACTTTTCCACGAAGCCCTATGTACAGTACAACTCCATCATGCTCATCCGCATCTTGAGCGACAATCCAGGACCACGATTCACCCAAAACTTCGACAAGAGCTTCGTGAGCACAGTCAAGGATATGCTGCGTGGTTGTAGGGATCAGAGCACGCAGCAAATCCTGCGCGAGACTCTGGACCACTTGGAGAATGACAAAGCCTATGATGAAGGCCTACAGCTGCTCTTCCAGATGTGGCGCAAAGAGAAGGGGCAGGGTGCGAGCTTTAGCCAGGCGGGTCACAGAGGTTCTTACATGGCGCCAAACGGATTCCAGCAGCCATATCACGGGGGATATGAGCGTTCGGGGGCATCGGGAAGAGGTTCGAGGGGGACTGGTCTGCCAACAGCCGCTGAACTTGCCAGCAGAGTGGAAGAGGCGCGAAACACGGCAAAGATTCTGTTGCAGCTCGTGCAAAGTACCCCGAGTCAAGAGCTGGTCAACAACGAGCTGATAAAGGAGTTCAACGAGCGGTGTCAGACTGCCTCGAAATCGATACAGTCATACATCAATGCCACCAATCCCTCGCCCGACGACGATACTATGCAAACCCTCATCGAAACAAACGAACAGCTGAGTCTGGCAACCAGTCGATATCAGCGAGCGATACTGGCCGCGAGGCGTGCGATGGGCGCATCTCCAAGCCCACAGCAAGGCGCGCCACAAGGCACTGAAACAACGTCTTATGGCGCTTTCTCCGCCCCATCAGGTCCGCCGCCAGCACAGCAGGCAGCATCAACAAATAATGCCTACACTCCTGCGCCTAACACATTTGGTGGTTATCAGGCGCCCATGGGTCCTCCACCAACTGGCAACACCATCGGTGGAGGTGCGCAAGCGCCACAGCTACCTCCTGTACAGCAGCAGAATCCATTTGCCGACCCAGAGCCAAAGCAGTACGGAGCTTTCCAAGCTCCACAAAATCAACAGGGGCATCATCCACAGACAGTCTCTTTCGACGACTTCGATCGACAACAACAGCAACCCTTCCAGCACTCGCGCACTTTCACGATCGAGCAGGAGCCCAGTTTCGCGGCGCCAAACCGGAGAAACACGAATGAACTTGAAAACGCATACTCCTCTGAGCAGCCAAAGGTGTCACCCGTTCAGACTCGCGATGACCATGTTGTCAGCCCGTCATCGCCACAGCGACCGGCGCTAGGTCCCTACCATCAAAGTGATATTACCCAGTCATATGTTGGCAGGCAGTATAGCGCCGCGAACGGCCTGACTATGCATGGTGCACAGCCTTACGATCAATCAGGCGGTCATGATGTGAGCCCCGTGGAAACGAGAAGGTAGCACAGCTTCCGGTACATGAATGGCAGGCCTGATTGAGAATAAGCATGTGAAATGTTGTTGCATGCGGAATTTGACTTGAGATACCTCTGCTGCTTTGTTCTGTTCTTGTTCATAGACTTACCGATCATGATCGCTTGAAGCCGTTCCTCTCTGCATCTCTCTATGTCAACGTACTCATCAACGGGCCTGCAGAACCCTCTACACTTCCAGTGAAGTGGGGAAGTCAATTGAGAGACATCGATACCTGCCCTATTCTCAATAAATAGAAGCATAGGTAGAGGCACAGTCTGATGAAGTGCGCTGCCGACACCACCGCCCGCATACAACTCCCGCGTCATGCTCCGCGTCGCACCGGCGTCTCACCTGGAGACGTGATCTCGTTGCCCACGGGTAGGACGGTCGTATTGCGGCGTAATGTACTCGTCGACTCCGCTACATCGGTTCGATGCTACTGTCATCCTCGATGCAACGCTGCATTGGATGCTCGCAGCGGCGGCAAGGAATCAAATCAGGTCATTGTCCAGTTCAGCAGACACGATCGGTGGCGTGGTATGTTGGAAACCACTGACGGTGAGGTCAGGTGTAGCGACCTATCTCTGATCGGCAGTCGGACGTAGCATATTCTTCGTGCTTTCGCAGCATCTTCTAGCGTAGTCTAGGCGTGCGTCAAGCTCACCAAGTTATCAGATCCTTGCTGACCGAACTTCGTCCTGCATCCGATGCCATGTTCTGATTGATGAAGATGGGTCCGAGCATGACGTGTGGGACCGATGCTGGCCGTATCTCGGTGACATATGAGTTGTTGTACGATGCTCCACATCAAGCTATCTATCTGTATCAGACTATCAGCTGCTCAGATGATTAGATCAAGCGCGGCAATTCGACAACGCAATGTAGATAGTATCAACGACTGGTGACAGAGTTTATACTCTGGCGACAAATCAGGCCGTCGATCGACAGCCAGGTCTCTACCATAGCAGGTGCTGTTGGGCGTGATCGACACAGGCTCGTCGGTAGTCGACCTAAGGCGATTTTGCTTGCAGGTCTAACTAGGCTCGTCCCGCCATCGGCTGGCGCCGTCAGTACCGTGATTCGCAAGGATGCATCCCAGGAAAACTCTTTTCTCGAACTTGTCTACGATAAGTGGACCTGCCGCACGTCAGACCTCACGTTGGTCTCGTGCAGAATCGTTCAACTCGGATAGAAAATCACATCCGAGTGGTCGAAGTCGGCAGACGCAGCAGAAGGCCGACACCGAACCAGCAGGCTAGTCAGGAAGAGCTGTTCACGGTCGCAAAGCCAGCATCATCTTCTTTCATCATAATGTGCAACAGCGAGAAGCAACTAATCCAAGTCAGGAAGTGCAAAATAAGAACACTGGCTTCTAGAGCAATTCTCGTTCCAAATTCGTGGCAGTTTTTCTTAGAGACCCGCCGAAGCACATGTTCAAGATCCATGTCTCGAATCAGAATAGAGTAGAAGTGGTCCGAACACAGCGCATATCGGCACGGTCAACATCGGAGTCGACGGTTTCTGCAACCCACCAGACCGCACTCGCCGCTGTGGGCATGCCACGGGCCTCCGTCGACAGGCCCCGCGACTCCAATGTCTTTGCAAGCGTTGCCCCCGTGAAATCTTGTGGTCGAATATAAGGGGAGGACGTCTCGCTTTGTCTTTGAACCTCATCCGCCTTCTTTCACCATCCTCTCGTGGCATTTGTCGATCGGACCGTCAATATGCCTTTCCTCAAGCGCACTGAGCGCGAGGCTCAGCATGCCAACCAGCTGGAAAAGGCGCCTTCACCCAACGCTGCCACAGGTCAAAAGGTCACCTTCATGGCTGTGTTCCTCGGACTTGTCGCTTCCATAGGAGGCTTTATGTTCGGCTACGTCTCAGGTCAAATCTCTGGTTTCTTCTCGATGGAAGACTACGGTCGTCGGTTTGGTATCATCTTGCCTGACGGCACCATTGAATTCTCTGCTGCCCGTCAAGGAACCATCACCGGTATCCTCTGTGTTGGCTGTCTGTTCGGAGCTCTCATTGCTGGCAAAATCGCCGACACTCTGGGTCGCAAGCTGTCGATCTCGGTCTCGGCTTTCTTCTGCATGATCGGAACTGTTATCGAGGTTTCGTCCAACACCGCTTGGTAAGGGAGACATGGTCGATCTATTAGAGCCTGTACTAATGTAGTGAAGGTACCAATTTGCCATTGGAAGACTTGTTAACGGCTTCGGCATCGGCAGCCTGAGTGTTCTCGTGCCAATGTACCAATCCGAATCTTCCCCAGCGATCATTCGTGGTGTGCTTGTGGCAAGCTACCAGCTGTTCATTACTCTTGGCATCTGGACTGCTGAGATGGTCGACTGGGGAACTTCGGAGAAGACCAACAGCGCATCTTGGAGGTAAGTGGAGACGTGCCGCTGATGAGGAACAAGAGAATTAGGCACTCATGCATCCCAGAATCCCCAACGGCATCTCCTTCGCTTGGGCCATCGTTCTCGGAGTCGGCATCCTCTTTCTCCCTGAGAGCCCTCGTTACGCATACGCTCGAGGCCGTGTCGAAGAGTGCCGTGCTACTCTTGCCAGACTTGGCGGTCTTGCACAGGATAGTCGGGAGATCAACATGTTGATGAACGACATCCGCATCAAACACGAAGAAGAAGCCGCAGCCGGTAAGGCCAACTATTTCGAGGTGAGATTGGATCAATATAAGCCGGGGTCTTCGTGTATGCTAACGTTACAAAGTTGTTTACCGGACCCAAGATGCTGTACAGAACTGCTCTCGGAATTGTGCTCCAGGTTGGTGAAGACGTTCGACCATAGATGCTGAACTGTGCTGACTGAAGATGAATAGGCTGGCCAACAACTCACTGGTGCTAACTTCTTCTTCTACTACGGAACTACTATATTCAAGGCTACCGGCCTGGAGAACTCCTTTGTTACCCAAATCATCCTTGGAACGGTCAATGTTGCCTGCACGATCGGTGGCCTCTACGTTGTGCAGAAGTGCGGTCGCCGCAACGCTCTGATCGTCGGTGCACTTTGGATGTTCATGTGCTTCATGGTGTACTCCTTCGTGGGCCACTTTGCCCTTGACCAGACCACGCCGCAAAACTCTCCGGCTGCCGGAAATGTCTTGATTGTGTTCTCATGCCTGTTCATTGCCGGTAAGTTCATTCTGTAGCTCTTTGACGGTGTCGATGTTAGCTAACTCTCTCGCAGCATTCGCCACAACATGGGGACCATTGGTATGGGCTGTAGTCGGAGAACTTTACCCGATGAAGTACAGGGGTCCTGCAATGGCTCTGGCCACCGCATCGAACTGGTAAGTCAGATATGCATCATAAGTAGCAGTGGGAATTTCGCTGACGAACACTGGCAGGCTGTGGAACTTCCTCATGTCATTCTTCACTCGATTCATCACTGATGCGATCGACTATCTTTATGGTCTTGTCTTCGCTGGTTGCTGTTTGGCATTGGCTGTCATCGTCTTCTTCTTCGTCATCGAGTCCAAGGACAGGAGCCTGGAGGAGATTGACACGATGTACATGCTTGGTGTGAACCCAATTACCAGCGCCAAATGGGATGGAAGCAAGCTGCCTGTGAGCGCAGACACCAGCGGCAGGAACAGCAGTGATGCTGCGGCGGCTGAGAGCGGTTATCCAGCCCGACAGAAGTCAGTAACCATCGAAGAGTAGATTGAGCTCGTGGGCACTCGGTTCGTAGGACCGTACTTTAATGTCAACTGCATAACATCGAACAGTCCGCTTGGTCTTGTGAAGTCGTATTGAGTTGGTCAGCGCAAGCAGGAGACAGCAGTTGAAGAAGTCGTCCACGGAGTCAAACGTGCCCAATGCGTCACTAACTTAACTAGTGCGTTGTCAGCACCAAACTCTAAATGTGAGATGTACTGACAATGATGGCATCATTCCATCCTCCACGACTACAGGCATCGGGGATTCGAGGCCGTACGCATCTCCGTGTATTAATGACGCACTGTACAGTAGATATAGCCCTTGACCATTGTCGCTCTCACTCCTAGCAGAAATATACCGTTCCACTGATCCCTCATTCGACCAAAATAACATGGGTGTCGACCTCAGCACAGCGCGATACCTCGCGCCAGCATCCTTCCTCTACGACTTCGCGGCTCAGCAATATGGCATGCTCAGCTCGCCGAACATGAAGGATATCCACGACAAGAACTTGTCCTTCTTCAGCCCTCAACCATTCTTTATTGCGGGGTTCTTCTTCCCACAGCAGCTCTTCCAGGTGGCGTGGCTGTACAAGCTATGGAGCTTGAAGAAGGAGAACCCTCAGGACAAGAAGTCTCTCGACCACATTGTCAAGTTCGTTCCTTACTATGCCCTTGGCAACGTCTGCATCGGTACTTGGATGTTCTTCTGGAACAGTGAGATGCTCACAGTCTCGAACATCTTCGTCTGGATTAACACAACGGCACAGCTGTTCTACGTCGCCACGCAGCTAGAGCCGATGGACACTAGCAACACTGGAAGCTGGTTGACGCATGTGGTTTCCAAGACCTTCGCTGGAATTGGTGTTCTTGACGCTTTGCACAACACTTCTGTTGCGTACTACAAGAATGCCCTCCCAACCACTACGATCAAGCTCCTGACAGGTCTCGGGTTCGGAGGTGCAGCTCTGGCTAGCGATTGGATTTTTGGAGGCTGCTTGGTGTACGATTTGATCGCTTTGAGCGTGGGACAGCAGCAGTACGACACAACTTGGTCCAAACAGCTCGGATTTATGGCTGCTGGCACGGCTGCGATTGTCGGCATCAAGAACTACTTGAAGTAGGTATACACAGTGTGTTCTGATTCACTCTGCGGGATCACGCAGTACAGATGAAGCAGCGCGCATGAATACAAGACGAGATCACTAACGGGTCGTACTTAGACCACCATATGTAAAAGGCGATTATGCACAAATTGTGCAAGATGAGGCGGATGACCGAGCATGAGATATGACCAGGAGGATATGCTCAAGGGTTCTGTAATAACAATGTATGATGACATATCACAACGCCAATCGGCACAATTGTAGCATTACTACTAGGGTCGTTGTCCCTGGATTGCTGCTGCTCACTCTCGATGGATGACAGTGGGTCGCAGTCATGATCCGACTTCCAAGCCACCAGCATCATTGGAGTTCCACCATGCCATGCAAGACAGGAGACTTTCCACCATTTCCCCATATTCTCACACTATTGATGGTCTTCTTGCCGAATACCTGTTGATGCTGGGCCAAGAGTGGCGCGATGCCCACAAAGTTCTCAGTTCCAAGTACGGCTAGGAATGGATCAGACAATTTGCCATGTTGGTCATTAGGCGTGAACATCCAGAAATTCGGCCAAGGCAACACTTCTTCGTTCTTGTAGCCATCAGTTCGCATTGCTTCTGTGATCAGTCGCTGCGTTGCACGATTCGTTATCCCTCGGACGAATACATATCGCAAAGGAGACTGTTGCTCTTTGTTGGTAGAGGGGAGAAGATACCAGCTGAGGAAGGTCAGGTCGGACCAGTGGTGGAGCTGCGGAAGAGGCGATTTACTTAGGTGGCTCGATGTCGATTTGCGGTAGCTCGGGCTGTGTCGATCGGAAGCAACAATGACGCCTTTGGCAGGACTGTAAACAGCGCAGTATTCAGCGTTAGTGGCCTATAGGCTGTCAGCATGGCACTTAATTGAGGGCTCGATCACTCTGCCTCATACAGGATACGCTATACCGTCGATTTTGACATCCTTGCTGTGCTCTACACGAACAGTCATGCTAGTAGCAGATGAGACCTGTAAGACTTCCAAAGCTGCTTCCAGGCCTGAGGTCTTGTCATTGAACACTTCACCATTCTGATCGGACTTGACAACCCAGCCCCATTTCTGGACATCTGAAGGTACCCAGGTAGATTGCTTTGTTCTCATGGGGTCGTTCATTATCGCCCACATATCTTTACCTTTCCTCACAGCAGCTTTGTAGCTATTGGCTGGAACTCGGGGCTCGAGTGGCGGCGGTAATATAGCAACAGAAGCCGTCGTGATATTCGTCACGCTTGTGCTAGCCTGATGTTCGTAGAGAGGTGCTGCCCCGGCCAAGATTGGCAGACTGAGCTGAAGGAGTGGTATTGTTCTCGTCAACATCTGGTATCACCAAGGCGGGGCTCAATTGTGCTATGCTGAGCAATGACCAGTACAGGAACTTACTGATAGCTGTGATTGCGGCTATTTCAATGTCTGTAGTCATTTAGATTGATGCACACTCCCATCCGATGTTTGCTTACGGCGACCATCAGAGCATGAACGTGATACAGGTCGCAGAGATTTCAGTCATGCGGTCATGATAGATGGACATGAGAACAGCACTTCGTATATGCTACTCTGTCACTCCAGGCTGTCTCCAGTTGGTCAACTGAGATTTGGCGTCGCTCTCGTTTCTCTACGCATGCTTGGCAGATCGACTAGCGGTGGCAGATTTATGTTCTTGACAGACATCGTGAAGTCTACTCTGCCCGTGTCCGCTTCCGAGCAGGACAATGCAATAATCTCTTATACTCGGACATTCTTATCGACTGCACGCCAGGAGAGGTTTCGAGGCAAGATCTTGATCAGTTCCAACTGTGCAGGAAGTATGCCGAGCTCAGCACACAGTGCATATACTTGCAAGACCCTGCCATTGATGCACTTCTGTTGCTTCTAGGCTTGTGTGATAGGGAGAGGTGTCAACAGAGCAGACACGATTAAGCGCTTTGTCCGCCAAGACATATCGTCACTCCGAGCTCGAGTGAATGAAGAACATCGACTTGCTCAGGCGCAACCCTCACCATCTGAGAATCATGACCAGCCGAGTGGAAGGTTTTAGCTGACACTTGCTGCGACTTGCTCATGCCATGAGCGGCGACTGGCTGGAGCAGTACTCAGCTGCTCTTGATGCACGCGATGCTCGCGAACAGATTCACAAGCCGTACATAGACGCTTGTATGCATCGACCTTACTGGGACTTTCACCATCAGCGGTATTAATCTGAATAGATACGAAGCTCGCCGACCGTACAGCTGCTGCCGCTCAAGCTCGAGCTTCTGGTCCTGCCGGCTCAACGCCAGCATCGCCAGCTCTACCAGATCGAACGGCGACGCCTACGAAGGGCCGGGCCTCGACGAAATCGCCTTTACCAGAAGCGCAAGCCACTGATCTACTTTCCACCTTGCGGGCAGACTTGGCAAACACTCAGCGCGTTCGTGCTTCGCTACAAGCCCAGGTCACTGAGCTCACCACGTCTTTGACACAACTACAATCGACACAGAAAGACTCGACTGTACAGATCGGCCTCCTGACAAAGCAGAAACTCGATGTGGAGAGGAAGCTACGAGATCGTGAAGAAGAGATTCGAGGGAAAGCAAGACTGGTCGAGGAAGCTCAGGATGAGATGGTGAGTTTGCAGTTGCAGCTGAGCATGGCAGAGCAAAAGAGTGAGAAGCTGGATAAGGAGAACAAAGAGCTAGTGGAGAGATGGATGAGAAGAATGGGAGAAGAGGTTGAGAGGGTCAATCGGGATGCTGGGTGGCAGTAAACAGCACCGCAGCATGTCTACAGGGAGCATCACATTCGGGACAAGATGCCAGATTCGATCGTAGATCGACGAACGAAGTGAGTGTGCTCTCGAAATGACTTAATTAACTTGCAAGATGCTTTGGCTCAATCTGCTTCAACGCTTGAACGCTCTATACCAGATCACGACTATTTCACTCCTACTCCCCTAGTCCTCATGCGTGACCGTCGTGTCTAGCACCTCTGCTCTTGCTTTGCCTTTGGTTTGTGTGCTCACGAAGTCACTGAGTAATCTGTATGCACCAGGCTCCACGAACCCTATGCATTCCCATTCTTTGCCAGAATTCTCTTCTGTCTCGACCTGCTCCACAAAACTCAAGATCTTGTCCTTGACACTTCCAGTGGTAGCCTCCTCCCCTTCTGCCTTTGGCGCAGACTTCACATTCTGTTTCAGAATGTCAGTCGGACAAGTAATCCTCAGCCTCATCCTTGCTCGCGCTACGGGGATTGGTTGATGTGCGATCAAGGCCTTCATCGCATCCAGAGCTTGCGACTTTGCACTCCTAGTCGTCACTACGCCCGTCCATTTTGGCTTTGCCTTGTCTTCTACTTTCGCCTCCGCTACCTCCCCTCCCCTGGCAGGCGTACTTGCCCCCGAGCCTGCTGCTGGCGTGCTCTGTTCTCTGCTTTGACTTCGATCGCCTGCTGCGGCTCCAGCCTTTCCTGCAGCTCTTCCTGCGTGCCCTCCTTGACTGCTCAGCTGGTCCAGCGCCTTCTCGATCATGCCCGTCGTGTACACTCTCTTACTCTTCGGGTCCACTAGCCTTCCAGCGACAATGTCGATTACCTCCTTGTGCACGCGATCCAGCTCTTGGGAACGCTCCTTCTCGCCCACCTGAATTTCGCCCTTTTTCAGAATCTCGAGTACCACCTCGTCTCTCGTCATACCAGGGAACGCTTTCTTGATATCCTCGTTGTTGGCCACTTGCCCTTTGCTCACGTTGAGAAAGACATTTGGTATTTGCAAGACGTTGTCGAGATCAGTTTCGTTGCCAGCTCGGAAGGATGTGACGGTGTTTTTGTAGCACGCAACCTCGAAACGCTTTTTGCCCTTTTTCATCCTGACCAGACTGACATTTGTCAGTTTTATCTGGTTGGAGGGCTGGTTGATTTGTGCAGCAGGCATTTTGTCCTGATTCTGCTGCTTCACAAAATGCGGTATGGACTATTTCCAGTCTTGAGAGATTGCCTTGGATGCTGCTGTGATCTGTTACTTGATATGTATGCCTTCTCCTGAGTTCACGTCGTGTTCCAAGGTGCTTCGGTGGTTGTTGTACTATTTATCTCTGGACAATATTTTGGAGCCGGTCAGTAACTGAGTGTCGATGAGCCGAGATGCGTCATCCGGAGCCAAGATTATTCCAACGCCGGACTCCGTGTGGGATGAGCAAGGAGCTATGACCGCTACACGGTACCTGCAGAGCGGATGATGCGTTGCTGGGGAAGTCACCTTGCTGTCGCCTGATACCAACCTCCCGCCTCACTCTCTTGCTATCTCTGCTTGCTTCCACCACCTGTCAATCTCCACGCCATCCAACACCACTCTGTGAGTCTCCAGATAATCTTCAATTCGCAGAGACAGGACCCGTAAAGCTAATATTAGTGAATACCGCTCGCAGCCTCCATCTCTCCACACTCGCACGCACCACGCTGCCCAAACGACCATGAAGGTCGCCACATCCGCGCTCCTGATCGGAGTCGCTGCTGCTGCCGTTCCGCAGCAGCAGCAACCACTGCAGCCTCCTCAAGTCGTGCAAGATGCATTCAAATCTGCCGGCGAGAAGGTTTCTGGCTGGTCCAAACCGCTAAAGAACCTCCAGAAGGAGCTAAAGCACTTGACTAAGGAGGCACAAGATGTCTGGGAGGAGGTCGCTATGCTTTTCCCCGAAGAGATGTCCAAGGCCGCATTCTTCTCCTCGCCAAAGCCACACACCCGAAAGCACGAAAGGGAATGGGACTACGTGACCAAGGGCCTGGATATCGAGCAGCTCTACACCACGAACTCCAAGGGTGACCAGCAGCGCGAGATTGACGGTCAGCTCGAGAACTTCAACCTCCGCACAAAGAAGGTCGACCCAAAGAGCCTTGGCGTGGACAAGGTCAAGCAATACTCTGGTTATTTGGACAACGAGGAGGACGATAAGCACCTCTTCTATTGGTTCTTCGAATCTCGCAATGACCCAAAGAATGACCCAGTCGTTCTGTGGTTGAACGGCGGTCCAGGCTGCTCTTCTCTCACTGGTCTCTTCATGGAGCTTGGCCCTTCATTCATCGGCAAGGACCGTAAGCCTGTGTACAATCCATCCAGCTGGAATGCCAATGCTTCAGTCATCTTCCTCGACCAGCCAGTCAACGTTGGCTACTCCTACTCCGGCAACGCCGTCAGCAGCACTGTCGCCGCTGGCAAGGACGTCTACGCTCTTCTCACGCTCTTCTTCAAGCAGTTCCCAGAGTACGCGAAGCAGCCTTTCCACATCTCCGGCGAGTCGTACGCCGGCCACTACATTCCAGTCTTCGCATCTGAGATTCTCTCCCACAAGAACCGCAACATCAACCTGCAATCTGTGCTTATCGGCAACGGCTTGACCGATGGTCTGACTCAGTACGAGTACTACCGACCCATGGCATGTGGCGACGGTGGTTGGCCAGCTGTTCTTGACGAGTCTGCTTGCCAGAGCATGGACAATGCCCTTCCACGATGCCAGAGCCTGATCGAGAACTGCTACAAGAGCGAGTCCGTGTGGTCTTGTGTCCCAGCAAGCATCTACTGTAACAATGCTCTCATCGGCCCCTTCCAACGCACTGGCCAGAACCCATACGATGTTCGCGAGAAGTGCAAGGGTGGAAACCTCTGCTACGACGAATTGAACTGGATCCAGGAGTACCTCAACCAGGCTGATGTGATGAAGGCCCTCGGCGCCGAGGTGGACAGCTACGACTCATGCAACATGGACATTAACCGTAACTTCCTCTTCAATGGTGATTGGATGCAGCCATTCCACCGCCTAGTGCCTGGAATCCTGAAGGAGATCCCTGTCCTCATCTACGCTGGTGATGCTGACTTCATCTGCAATTGTAAGTTCTAATCTATGATCTGGCGCTTGAGTGGCGTAGTGCGCACCAGAAACTCAAAGCGGCGTCAATGTCACACGCGCCATCGCTGCGCATTCTCGCGTACACTACGCCACTCAAACGCGTTCTGATCCGCAATGAATTCTACGATTATTCAGAGCTAATATCTATATACAGGGCTCGGAAACCTTGCTTGGACCAAGGCCCTCGAGTGGCCTGGCCAGAAGGCATATGTGAAGGCTCCTTACGAGGATCTCACTCTCCAGTCCGACGACAAGACCAAGATTGGGTCGGTCAAGTCGTCAGGCAACTTCACTTTTATCCGCATCCATGGTGCCGGCCACATGGTGAGTTCACCTAACTTCGACCATGTGATACAGACTAACAGGCAGCTTAGGTGCCATATAACCAACCTGAGGCATCCCTCGACTTCCTTAACCGATGGATCGGTGGCGAATGGATCGAGAACTAGAGGAATGGACACCATTTGCGAGGAGATACCTATGTATAGTAGGCAAATCACATGAGACTGAATAGTGCCTAAGAATGGAATTCATCAAATTGTATCACTGACTCTCAGAATTCCACCACGGCTAAATCCACGGATTCGAGCTGCGGCATATGACTGGTCACACGTTTCGCGGAGCGATACGATGTCTTTCGAGCCTTGACATGATTGAATCAACGCCTTACATGAATCTTGAACAGGACCAAATGGTGACCACTAGGCAGCACAGCGTATTCCCGCCTCAGACAAACCGCGTGCAGCTGTGCTATGCTTGAGCGCTTGGGACTCGTCTTGAGATCACTGCGATCGAGAAGGTATGACAGTCGGTTGACTCGACGAGGGTCATTTGCCAAGATCCTGCCTCACAACTAGGAAGGCTATTGCAAGCTACAAGTGCCATCTCACTATTACTCGTGAAGGTAGGCCGCAGGATCTGTGAATAAGACATTGTTAAATAACTTATCGGCTACAGCACAGGATAAACGCACAATGCTATCCTACTCCTTCAATACTGTAGGCAGTTGAAGGACGCCCCGAGCAATCGTGTATACTGCACATTGCTTGATACAAAGCGTATCGCTTCGCTTGCACAACCTCATTACTGCAAAACTCCAGAAAAGTAAGAACAGCGACCTCGAAAAACAATCACTAATCTCTAGCATACACTCGACTGCAGTTCAATCATGTCCAACGAATGGTGGAGAGCTCCAACTCGCTACACGCAGCAGGACTACAACCCAATGGGCTGGGGTCATCAAGGTCCACGTGACGCCGCACAGCGCAAACAGAGCAATCTGTGGAAGCAGCAGCAGAAGCAGGCGCAGAGCTGGCAGGACATGCAAAGACGCTTGCATGATGGCAGAATGGGCATTTATCGATATGGACAAGGCCGGTAGCTGGTAGCTGCAGCCTTTCATTCTGTATGATTGACTTCGATGTCGAGCGTGAAGACTCGAGTATCAATAGCTGAATTGGAAACTTTGACTGTTCATCAATCAGGACTTGCCCATCCAGCTGTCTCCAAAATAGTGTACGTTTGCAAAGTGGATAGAATTGCACTGGATGAAGCAAGAAGCAAGCCGAACCTCGCCCGACCCGTGTGTAAACTTGGCAAGAGCTTTCCGCGGCCTTGGCAGCCTCAAAGTTGCTGAGAGCAGGGTTCACTTCCGATGACGACAGTCCACGAATGCGCACTCAAAGGTTCGCCAGTTAAGTCGCAAAACATTGCAGCTATCCAATTCTCATCTGCCTACTCACAGTCGCAGCTGGCATGTCTCAGCAAGATCAAGATCAGAGTCGACTGAACGAACAAGACGTCGAAAAGTCCAGTAATGGCGACGAACAACAACATCATCACAGAAAGGAATTTATGCCAAATCCTCCGGATAGCGCTGGCTTCAAGGATCGAATAGCACATTTCACGTGGCCATGGTTTTCTTGCACAATGAGTACGGGCGCGTTGGCCGTGCTGCTGGCCAATACGCCGAATCGCTTCGACGGACTCTGGACGATCGGGACAATCTTCTTCATTATTGATCTGATACTGTTCGTCTTGTTCACGGTAGCAATGAGTCTGCGAGCGTTCTGGTTCCCGAAGAGATTTCTGGCCTCGCTGCATCACCCCGTGGAAGGCTTGTTCTTTGGATCGTACTGGGTCTCGGTCTCGCTCATACTCAACGCGAGTCAAGCCTATGGCGTGCCGAATTGCGGTCCATGGCTTGTCGATGCACTACGAGTCCTTTTCTGGCTGTATTGCGCAATTGTCCTGCTCGTCGGAGTTGGACAATACTACGCGCTGTTCCAAGAAGAGCGTCTAAAGATCACCGATGCTGTTCCAGCTTGGATCTTCCCTATCTACCCACTACTTGTGATTGGTTCCATGGCTGGAGTCATGATTCCATCCCAGCCAGAAGGCGCAGCATTCAACATGTGGATTGGAGCTGTCATGTTCCAGGGACTTTCGTGGACTGTTGCTTTGATGATGTACAGCCTGTACACTCAGCGACTCATGACAAGTGCACTGCCGGCTCCAAGTGTGCGGCCAGGGATGTATGTGTCTGTTGGACCTGCAGGATATACGAGTGCAGGTCTCATATCTCTTGGAACTCAGGCTTCCAGTGTCTTGCCTGAAGACACTTTCAATGTCAGTCAGCTTCCAGATGGCGACATTGTCCGCGTCTTGGGCATCGTCAGTGGGCTGTTCATCGTCACCTTCGCCTTTTGGTTTTTCTGCATCACTACCATTGCAGTCATAGCCGGAGTCAAGCGCATGAGTTTTACTCTCAACTGGTGGGCCGTAAGTCAAAAGCAACTCTGCGCAGCCACAAATGTCCTCTCATGGAGACTGACGTCTACAGTTCATCTTCCCCAATGCCGGCCTGACACTTGCAATCATTCAGATTGGATCTGCATTGTCCAGTCCAGCCATTGATGGCATCGCGAGCGCTTTCACAATCTTACTTGTCATCATGTGGCTCTTCACCGCTGTCTCGAATGTTCGTGCTGTGTGGCAAGGAAAAGTCATGTGGCCTGGGAAGGATGAAGACAAGGATATGTGGCAGCTAGGCTGGGGGAAGTTCAGTGCATGATCTGTAGAGTTTGTGTGCTTTTCACTGGCTCACCTTCGCCATGTTTGACCGAGTACAGTCAGAGTTTTCAGCGCCTCTTTGTGCACGTCTACCCGCACCGTCTTGTGTTCAGATCTGTTCGCCTTCACTGATGATCTCGTCTGAGTTCGGCCGATCTACTTCATCGCAGACTGCTTGCCACTGTGCGCTGATCATGGTATCGGCGGCTTCTGTTTTCCCTTCCCCGGCAAAATACAGAATTACCAGGCCATAGGCTATTCCAAACAGCATTCCGCCCAAGTGAGCGTCGTGCCCGATGCCATCGTTGCTGAAAAGCTGAGTGACATCTTTATAGGCCGGATAGAGGAGACCTAGCCACATCGTGATGATATCTTTAGACCGCAGAGCCTGTCGTCTGCGAATGCTCAATATGACCAAGGCTGCGTGAACGCCAGATCTCAGGCCACTTGCACCCAAATTTCCAGTTCCGGTCTTGTACCTCGGCTGCATGTCTACTGTGACGTTGTACACTGCGAATATGTGTCCAGCGACTGTGCTCGAAGCGGCGCTCCCTAGCCAGAGTACAACGGTATGGATCATGCCAACCTCTGGTAAACCCCATGAATCAAGCCGTGCAAAGGCAATTAGACCCGCCATATTGAGCACAAGGTGGTTTGTGTCTTGATGAGAAACGGAAGATGTCAGCCATGTATACCATAAGTTCGGCTTGGTATGCGGGTACTCGTAGTGGATGAAGTGGTAGCGAAGCCAGGTTTCTAAAGGGCAAGTATCGAATTTATATGAAGCTCGTAGGGCGTAGAACCAAGGCCGTCTCGTAACATCAAGCTTGTGTGGGCATCCAACGTGAAGAGTGTCATGGAGTCGGCCATTCGTGGCGATCTGCCAGGCCAAGTAGACAAGGGTGCAGATGAGTATCAATCCAGTTAGGAGCCATCGCACGCAACGCCATTCGCGTGTTTTGACTGGACGGACCAGCTCCATTTCTAGGACGGTTTGGTCGTTGTCGTTGTCGTTGTCGTCGTTGTTTTTGTGTCTGACTATGCGTCACTTGCATACACTGTAGATAGGGATGTGGTGTGTGATATTTAAGCGGTTGTGATGATTCAAGTTAGACTTTCGAAGCAACCACTCCTGAGCAATCGCAGCTGACCAGTCCTGTTGCTTGGCAGAAGTTGCGGCAAGAAGTTCGAAAATGTGGCTTAGCGAATGTCCGGAGGACTGCGAGTAACGGCCCAGCATCTTGCCGTGGCGTGTATTTCCATCGCTACGTAGCTTTCTAGACAGCTCCCTATCGTATCTCATCGACAGTATCGGGTATCCTGGCTCCTGAACCCGCGTCCATGAAACTCTTACCTCGATGTTCTCGCTAATACCAAAATGACCGATCGAATTACACAAACGCCGTACGTCTCCGCTAAAGTCTTACACCATACCTCTCCTCTGATCCAAGCTTACTCTCCCCTCGTTCCCGAAAAGCTCTCCAGCCTCTCTGCAGAAACGTGCTTCGCCTCGACCACCAGCTGTCTCGCTCGCCCAGCAGATCATGGATGCATCTATAACGCCACCCACAATGTTCTCTATGCAGCCTAACACTGCGAATCCTATCGTGCCAGCAATCATACCGACAGTATAAGCATACAAGCTTCCTCGAAAGCCCGATGCTGCGCCCTGAATCTGAATACTATGTGCGGCACGTACCCAGCCGCCAAAGCCGAGTGCGAACGACATGATCCAACGAGTCGCTTGCAGCAGGAGCTTCGCTAGTCGGTACGGCATGAGCGCGCTGCCAGAATGCGTGGGATTGAAGTTTCGGGGACCCAGAGTGTTGCTGGGATTCGTTCGAGAGATGAAATTGAGCTGATTCAGACCACGCGCAGAGATGCCGAGCGGCTGACTATGTATCGCAGCGTAAGTGAGTGTGAGAGGATTTGTTAGTGTTGCCAGGCTGCTGGGCATGATCCAGTACGCAGCCATGTTCAGAACTCCGGAGAGACGCCCCGGAAGTATAATCAGAGGTAGTCGGACGAGCAGGCTGAGGAAGGTGCTGAGGCAAGTCGTTCCGAACAGCGCTCCCGTGGCATGCAGGAAGCTAGCCTTGACCACCTCTTTACTCGTCGGCTGTGGCACGGCCAGGCGATGAAAGTACCACTGGCTCACGACTGCGGCCGTAGTTGCTCTTTGAAGGCCAGCAATGACACCCAATGACCAAAGGTACTGCAGGATGAAGTATGCTCCGAGCCACCAGCTGTTGGCGTTGATGACCCACTTCTTCGCGCCGGTGAAGTGTCCTGACAGGAAGATGCGCTCAAACATCAACAACCAGGTCCATGAAAAGACAACTACCACCCCGAGCGCGAAGAACCCCAGCATAATCAGATATGGACTCGCTGCAAGAATCCTTGTCGAAAACTCAAGGACTTCAACTGAGCTGTGCAAGCTATGGCGGTTTTTGATCACGCTCCATGTCCAGAAGATTCCCATGATTGCCGGGACAAATGAGCCCCATCGCATCGCCTTGTCTTGGAATGAATTACCATTCCAGGCACCTTGGAAACTGCTGATGAAAGGGTACAGGGAGAAGGAGAACAGTACCACAGGGACCGCCACAATCATGATGTACACGAGCGGCCGGACATGGTTTCGTAGCAGTGACAGCCACAGTAGTGCCACCACGACCGCAATCAGTGTGTCCCATACCAGCATGCTCGTGCTGCCTCTGAGGGCAGTGTAGATGGTGTCGCCCAGTGAGCTCTTTGGTGCGGAGGTTTGGAACCATATCAAGACGAACACTGCAAACATTGTGCAGAGAGAGATCTGGAAGAGGTTGGCCCAGAACGCATCATGCTTGGGGGGTTCCTGCGCCGGCAGGATAACGGTCGGCGGAACGCTCTCGCGATCGGGAGACATCGGCCGTGGATTTAGTCTTTGCGTCTCGTCATTCGTTTCCAGTGGCAGGAACGAGCTGAGGACGTTCGGTTTTGTGGTGGACCTAAACGGCTTGAATGGCGTGGGCGGTTCGTCTAGGTCGATCGAGGGCGAGAGATTCGCCAGTGAATCCGGAGGTTCCTCATGAATGGTACTGTTGAGATTGACGTCCACGAGCCTCCCTTTGCCCTTCCCACTCACATCTGAAGCTCTACTCTCTGCTCGTGATGATGGCGGATATGGTGCTCCAAGTCTTCCTCGCGGCACGCTCTCGTCTCTGTCGTGATTCTGGCCCTTGTGTGTGTCTTCCAGCTTCTCGATTCCATCATCTTCCATCTCTGAGCTCTCTGTCAGATGACTTGGGCCGAAATGCTGCCTGCTCCTCTGCAGTGCATAAAAGTCAGCGACTTCACGCTCATGCTCGTCGCCTTCATCCTCCTCTTGAAAGTCGTCGGTGGCACTGTAGAACAGCGGGGCCTGTGGATCCTGGCGTGCCAATCGCGAGGCAAAAGGAAAGCGCGATTGTGATGAAGGCGGATTCTGATATGGAGGGTTCATGCCGCCGGGTCGCTGGACGTATCGTGAATGTGAAGCAGGTGGACGCCGTCGGTCCAGAGGATTCCGCGATCGACTCCTCGCATCATCCTGTGCTGTGAAAGAGAGGTGGGCGTTGGACTGCTGTAGGAAGCGAGATGCGTCTATCGGTCAAGTGCTGTTAGTCACGCGAGCTGATGTCTGGTGTCGCATGTCGTGCTGGCTCTGGGTTCGAGAAGGACAGACTAGAGGAAGAGCAGACTCACATTCGGAAAACATAGCGAAGATGTGTCTATAGCAATGTCGTGGTTGTTGTGAAGCTGTATCCGAGTCGTGCTGCAGTCGCCGAATGCGGTATCACTAGTGACGATGATGCGCCCGACTGACGCCGTTTAGCTTGTGTTCATGCGAGGCCGATGCAGACAAGCGATGGATAGATGGTAGGAAGGAGAAGAAGAATTGCCAGAAGTGAAGAGTGAGTAGGTAGCCAGTCAGTAACTTAGGACAGCCGGGTAGTGAGGCTCGACGTCGATGCAAGCAGGCAGGCAGGCAGGCTACGGCTACGGCAAGCGGTGTCATGCAGATCAGATCCGGTGAAGTAATCAATCACATGTCGAACCTTAGATCGTACACCCACTCCAAGTCTCTATCGTTCCATGGCTCTGGAAGTGTCGGTCTTCTACAACAAGTGTGAGGAGAGAGAGAGAGACGACTGCTGCCAGTCTACGCTTCTCCCCAAGGTGATGATGATGATGATGATGATGATGATGATGTGATCTCCAGCAAGGACAAAGGGCCTTATCTCGTGTCGTGGGCCGTGGCCCCGTTGCCGCCAAGTAGACGCGGCATCGCCCACGTGCTTGGATGGTCGCGCCATTCGCGAGCCAGCCGAAGAAAGTCTTTGGTGGAGAGCGCGAGTCTTGTCGAGACGTGTCGCGTAGACTGTAGATGACCAATTCTGTACATCGTCCTGTACTGATGGCGCTATAGCACAGACGTCATCGCTTCACCAACCCCTCCATCCAGTCGAAGTACGGACAGACTTCAGCACAAGATGCCTGAAGCGGCAGCAGTGGCCAACAATGGCGCTGCGGCACAGGACGACTGGACCGCCAAGCTATGGTCCGTCGGCAAGAGTGTTGCCATGTTCGTGGCCATACAGTTCGCAATGAAGCAGTTCATGGGAGGAGGCGGCGGCCAGAAAGCTGCACCATCAGTCCCATCAACGACTCCAGGCGTAGAGTCTGTGCCGGGAGAATACAGTGCCATACCACAAACGCTGTTTCCACTATGGCCTACCGACGCGACTGTCGATGTCAGTCTATACATCTCGCCGAGTGTGGTCATGCCGGCATTCAGTGCCATGTCAGCCGATAGCTTGATCGTGAAAGAGACGAACTTCTCCTTGGATAGATCTGCGAAGGACCACAGGGAGGTGCAGAAGACTTTTACAGTGCCAAAGAGCGTGCAGAACAACGGAACATTGTTCGCGCACATCTTCGTGGCACAGAGCGGCGCAGAACTAGATCCTGCATCGCCTTCTTACGATCACAAAAAGGCATACCGCATGCTTCGCCCGATCACTTCCTATCTGGCCAAGAAGAAAGTACACAAGGTCCGCAATCTGCTCGGAGCCCAGGATGCCGCTGAAGTTGAATCTGTCGAGGAAGAGCCCATGGGGCCCTCTGTGGCTTCCTACTACCACCCAAACTTTACTCTGTCCTTCGTGCCAGACGTTGGCAATGTGCAATGGTCCACCCTACACCCGGCAGTGAAGCAGTTCTACACTCTGGAGGCATCAGGAGCGCGCGACGAGACAGGCAAGAACACCTGGTACTATCCAGTGCTGTACCTCAACACGTTCTGGCAACTCAAGTCGCAAATGATAGAGCTCAACTCCACCATCCCACAAACTACACTACCGATAAACGTTGATCTGAGCACTCTGGCTAGCTGGCAATTCAGTGTCATGTGCAGCATGGATGAGGGTATGAAGGAGACTGCACGCAAAGCTGCTCATGGCGAGAGCACCCCTGGTGGCGGAGATGGCTCTGAAATGGAGCTGATCAAAGAGACACTCCTGGACACGAACCCCTGGCTCCTTGGCACAACTGTAGCTGCTAGTCTGCTACACATGATCTTTGAGTTGCTCGCCTTCAAGAGTGACGTTGGTCATTGGCGCAAGAAGAAGGACAACGTGGGGGTTTCTTTCCGCACCATCCTGGCCAACGTGGTGATGCAAACCATCATCTTCCTGTATCTCATGGACAACAACGACAACACCAGCTGGATGATTCTGTTTGGCCAAGGTATGGGCATCGCAATCGAAGCATGGAAGATCACCAAAACAGTCGATGTCCGCGTCCGCCAGCCCGCTCCAGGCTCTTACGCGTACAAGCTCGGCCTTCCATATACCGTCGTCTTCGAAGACAAGCACAAGCTCAGTGAAACCGAAGAGCAGACCGAAGAATATGACAAGATTGCGTTCAAGTACATGGGCTATTTGGCCGTGCCCCTCCTCCTCGCATACGCCATCTACTCACTGTACTACGAAGAACACAAGTCCTGGTACAGCTTCATCATCACCACCCTCGTAGGAAGTGTATACGCTTACGGCTTCCTCATGATGGTATGTACCTCCCAGACCGTAACCCTCCATCCGCCGTGTTCGCATGCTAACACCTCACAGGTCCCAGCCCTCTACATCAACTACCGCCTCAAATCCGTCGCACACATGCCCGGCCGCACCATGGCCTACAAGTTCCTCAACACCTTCATCGACGACCTCTTTGCTTTCACAATCAAAATGCCCATCCTGCACCGTCTGGCCACTCTCCGTGACGATGTGATCTTCTTCGTGTACTTGTACCAAGCCTGGGCATACAAGGTCGACTACAGCCGTGTCAACGAGTTCGGACAGGGCGGCGATGACGAGGAAGAGGAGAGCAAGAAAGCTGCCAAGCCTCTGGTGAGTGTTACTGGAGATGGTAAGAAAGCTGATTCTGAGGGCAAGGTGAAGGGAGAGCTGAATGAAAAGATTGATGGTGCCGCTGCTGCTACTGTGGCAAGTGGAAAGGATAAAGGCAGCGCGAGGAAGCGAAGAGCATAGAGGAGCCTCGATTACAGAATAGATGACTTGTGTAGAGTATATATGTGCATGTTTCCAAGATGATGTAAAGCACAACTTGGAAGTACATCTGACGCGATACATCTTCGGTTGATTCTTCTGTCCTCGAGTAAAAGTGGTTTGCGATGACAATAGTCCTATCGACAATGACATGCTGTTACTGTCCCTTCTCGCTATGCAAAATCCTCACAAACGCTAGCCCAACACAAAATGCTTCTCGTAGCATGCTGGTCGTGCTTCACTGCTAGATATCTTCAACCTCTTCCTCCTTGGCCGCTCGAGCCTTTGTAGTGCCGTTGCTGTTTAGCGTATCCAGGTTGATAGGGGCACCAGCTTTGGCACTCATGCCAATCGCCTGCCTTCCGGTCTCAGAGTTCTCCAAGAAATCTCGAAGCTTCTCCTTGAAGATTTCGAGTCCTTGCGAGCTGGCGGCGTTGGTCATGCGGAGCATAGGTCCCCACAGGTTCAGCGTGTAAGTTACGTAGGCGCCCGCGCCCAGGAGAATGAGGAGAATAAAGTAGACGGGGTTGCGGAGTACTATAGAGATGATCATGTTAGTCAATGTCCGAACACAGTACGTCACGTTGATGCTTACCTGCAACGATTTCGTTCCAGCCCAGCGCCAATAGCAGACCATAGAAATAGAGGGGGACCTGTGCGATGCCACCAATTGCACTGCGCTTCGCTTCCACGTAGACACCGTCCGCAGTTTTCTTGAACCGAGTTGACAAGTCCTGCTGTCTGGCATCACTGATGACTGACATCTCTTCTTCCAGAGTCTTGTCTTCGTCTACACCGCCGATAGGATTCAAATCTTCCTCGTCCGCAGTTGTCACAGTGCTTGGCGGCTCACCAATCCATGCATCAAGAGGTGGAGGTGCTGACGTACGCGATAATTTGAACCTCGCGAGAAGAGGTATAAGCATCAACGTGCTTTCTCGAGCTTTGGTGTACATGCTCTCGATGTCATCAGTCGGTCGCCATATCCTTGGGACTCCTTCATCGTCGTAGCGGAACTTGTCTTCGAAGTTCTCGCGAAGTTTCAGCAGAAGGTTGCCTTCCATGAGCTCCTCTTCAATCTTGTCGCGCAGTGCTCCCCACGACTTGCGGCGAAGACGCCACAGACCGACCTCAACCTCGTCGGGACTAGCATCGAAGCTGCGAGCTCTATCTGTAAATCGAGTCTCCGCTTGCGACACTGTTTCGGTAAATACATTCCAGATGCGGTCCCAAAGATCCTTCTCAAGAGGTTTCTCGCCTTCTGCAGGAGCTCCAGAGCCTGCACGACCAGATCCCAGCTTGTTGAATTCGACACCTACGCTCTCGCTGAGTTTACTGCGCACCCATCGTTCGCTCCTTGTCGCCAGTCGTCTCATTTCATCTTGTCGCAGGCGTGCACTGACTTCGTCCAGATCTTTACGGTAAAGGTTGAGCTGTTGCTTGTAATCACTCCAGGAAGTCCCTTCTACCAATGAAGATCTCGCATGACTCTCGAAACGGTCCAGAGCCTTTTGCTTCTCTGTCGTAACGATCTCATGAAAGTCATAATTCGACCCCTTCTTCTGGCCAGCCTTGACCGCGCTTGAAACAGCTTCGGAGAAGTCGTAGACACCTGATTTGTGTGCAGCATTCAACTGAGCAAGGAAAAGTACTTTCAGCCTGCCATCAACTTTGGTTCCCAGCTCTGCTTGTTTCCGCTTGAATACGCCTTTGTGATATCTGCTCGCTTCTTCCTCGAAGCTGCTAAGCACAAGCTTCCGCGCAGAAATCAGCTTCATGCCAAGGTCCGCAATGACAGAAGGCTTGCCTGCCGCGATCGCGCTATTCTGCAGTTCTTCCAGCGGCGTGATCACTTCGTCAAATGGTATCAGAACTTCCTTCGATATCTCGTCACACCGGAACTGCGCGAGAAGCTCTTGTTGAGTAGGCAGGTCTAAGTCCTTGTTGCTGTCAATTTGCTCCCAGACACCGGAGGCATACATAGGGAAGCCATCTGCTGGGATTCGGCGGTGATATTCAGGTAGGAGGATAGGCTCGTTGTCGACCAAGCCAGCTCTCTTTGGATCCTTGAAGCCTTCTCGGAATCGCGTTCCCAGACGTGCGACTTCCTGCTCGAATTTGTCGGGCATCAAGATCTTGTGCGGCAAGGCGACAAATGCAAAGTCAAAGTAGTCTTCGATTTTACTCTTTTCGAGTCCCGGTGGCTTCGATAGAGAGGACCATATCCTTGACAGGTCCTGTATGAGGGTCTGCTTGAGGTTTTCGAGTGGTGTAGTGCCCAAATGGTCACGGATGACGAAGAACAGCAACGTTCGGGAAACGCTCCTCGAATCCTTCAAGAACAACTGTAGGTTGACCTCAAATACAGTCTTGAGGAGACCCATGTTGGCGCCCTGATACAGTCCAACTTGGTGCTCCCAAATGTTCACAATGAGCACCTCACTCGTTGCCAGCGCGAACAGAGCACTCTTGCGCTCAAAGTCCTGATCCTCGCCTCTTTCTCTGCCGTCTGTACCTTCCACGTCCATGACCAGGATGTTGGCCGCCATAGCCTGCCCGTCGTCAACGGCATGCTCTCGCTTGTTCTTGGACATCCATATTCCCTTTGTGGTCTGCTGTCGCTGCTGCTCGTTCATCACACCGAATTGTGTTCCGAAGAGGTAGTTGAGTAATGTGCTCTTTCCCGTGCTTTGACTGCCAAACACGGAAATCAGGTGGTAGTTGAAGCCAGCTTTCGTGATGCCCTCCACCTGCAGGTATTGTGCCAGGTTCGCATTGAACTCCTTGTCCGAGTCGATAATCTGCACGCCATGTTCGAAGTCGCCCTTGGACAGGTCGCCATCGGCGCCTGCGAAATGGCCGTTTGGATTCATGGTGGGTGGTGAGGTGAGAGCTCGAGCAGCGGCGCTGGGCCGTCGAGGGTCTGTGGTGGTGGCCGCCATGGTTTTGTTTGGTTCGCGCAGCTAAGCGAATAGCCTACGTCTTTGTGACACTCGATCAGGTGGCTGCAGCAGGTTGGCACTTAGGTCGAAACTAGGGAGGTCCAGCGACAATTTGGTTGCAAGTACCGGAAAGGTGGGATATGCGATCATCGCCCCGTTGCCGAGACATGCACATGGAAAGAAGTCGCCAGCTATGCAACAAAGTCACAACCAACGTCATTTGTGTGTCCATGCATGTGTGATATCTTACAGTCGAGACAGTTACTCGAGACATGCGGCAACTTGTCAATGCTCTCTATTGGTACATTGTTTAGCTCGACCTCCATGGTGCTTCGCAGGCCTTGGAGGACCGTCAGCTAACAAACTTATATATTATTCTTCAGTCTTTCCAATCCGCAGTATACTGCTGTGGGCCCTTGTTGCCGCACACTGTTTCGTTGTACCCCAGTCTCGTACATGCTGTGAAGACGATCTAGACTGTTTCCCGTGCAGCACCATGCACGTAGAGCTACTCAAAGCCTTTCTCAAATCCTTCATTCGCATGCTTCTTTCGCAGTGACGTGTTGCTGAAGTCTCCTCTGTATTTGATGAACGCCTTCGCCGTGACGAGTCAATACAATGCGTGTCGCCGTCGCCTTGAAGCAATACATCCTTATATTGCTCATCATCAGCGGGCGATCCTTGATTGTAGATACTTTCCTGGGGCTCTGCTGGGCAGCATAACAGCGCAAGTAACGCTGTGTCCACGACGAAGTCCATTCTGTGTACAGTGGAGGGGCTCATACGAGCCATATGTACTAGTGACACGAGCCGGCTGTGGAGCAATTATTCCAGTGCTGTTTCCAAGCAGCAGTGGAAGGCCCCGACCATGGGCCATAACAGAGCTGAGCACAATTGCCATCTCTGTGATTGGATGCATCGACTGTGGCCGGGATGCTAATGCATGTCTCGAGCGCTAGGCCTCGACTCAGGTGTTGGTGGCCCTCGTCGCAGACTGAAGTAATCGGTATTGCGGCCCAAAGCCCACGATGAGCAATACCACGATGGAGCTGGATGAGTAGACGAGTCGACAGCATCGCGGCAGTGTAACGCAAGGGCGCTGGCGTCGTTCTCGCTAGCGACTGCCTCGCATATCTTGGTCTCTCCGAGTCCATTCACCCACCACCGATAGTCGTTCTCAAAATCATCTTCGGATACACACCAGACAGAGCCGCATGGGAAGCCGCATGCCTTTTCGAGTCTGCTCGCTTCTAGCCTAGCCTCCTCGTTGTTGCAATGCATTGGCCAACCCAAACGAACACCTCTTACGTGCCTTCTATTCTCGCCAACTCTGACCTTTGCCCAACGCTCTAAGCCTTGGTCTTGAGCGTAACGCTTTCTCTTGAACGTGTTCCGACTGAAGTATGCCTTCGAGGCCGCCAGCCGCAGAACGTGGCAAGTCTGCAGAAGTCCGGGGCACTTGGACGAGTCCTCTGCCGATACGACTTCGTCATACGACACAGCGTAGGTGATGATATGGTCAAGTATGTTTCGCGGTAGGTTCAAGAGGGGGCAAAGTTGTGAATTGGCCTGTCTGAGGCATGATGGGGTGAGCAAAACATCGATCTGTTGTCCGGCTTGAAGCAATTGAGCTGGTGTCAAGTCCCTGAGAAGTTGTGACAGATTGTCTGTCTGCGCAAGGCTGGCCATGGTGAGTGAGTGAATGCCAAAAGACGAAAAGGCCGCAGACAAAAGGCCCTCGCAGTAGTGGCAAGCGCGGCAGCTGGGCGATGCAGTCCCGCCATGGTGTAGTATGCCATGCTGACACTTGAGTCCTTGTTGCGCGAACCAAGTTGGGCAATCGGAGAAAGAAGCTTGGACGCCGCGTTCTTGCAGAAGCAAGATTCGAGTGCCAAGTCAGCATCTGGAAAGCGAAAAGGGTACAGCGTGCATGCAAGCCTCTCGCGCTAACGATGGGACTTTGGTGGAGGAGTGTCTCTCTTGCGTGTCGACATCGCCGGATCGCGCTGGACACGATTCGTGATGCCGTGCGAACGACCTCCGTGCTTGTTACTGGTCGTCATTGTTGTCACTCGGCCAGAATCTGAGCCGAATTGCTACTTGCGGATGCAATGTGCCAGACAGTTTGGCACAAGCAGGCCTAGTCCTACCATGGACAGCGTAAGGCCTGCTCGTAACAGGTCATGCAGGCAGGTTGGCAGGCACAACCTTCTCAGCTACGATGCCCTTCGGCGCCGCTCCGAGCACGATCAAAGGTTTACCTCACAAGGGGCGTCCGCTGTGTGCTTCCATGATTTTGCCGAAACGTGCTAGGTTTCTAGCTTGCTGGACGACAGAGAGAACTTGGAGGTGCCCATGTTCGTCCATTGCCGGAGCGCGGCCGTATGGCCACCTTCCTCCTTGGAGCTCGCAAGCAGGCAAACCACACACATGTCAACCCTCGCCGCGCGGCAATACGAGCCAAAGAATGTGGCGACCTACACTGATGGTCGTGCGATGAGACTTGGGGCGAATCAGGATCGAGATGTGGTCTGTGTGAACTATCTATGCGTCCACGAGGTGGGCGTGCGTCTCAGGCACACCTGAACGTGCACAGTGCAGCGATCAAACGTTGGAAAATACCCGCCAGCAAGTGATTCGGCATCAGCATCCAAGCTGAAGTCGGCTAACACTAAACGGCTTCGCAAGAAGGCTGTCCATGACAACCTGCTGATGCGTCGCTGCTGGTTCCCACTGCTTGGACGACAGACTCGTTCGAGGAATCGAGCTCGCGAAATCGTCATCATGATCGACAGGTACCTGTGGAAGTTGAGGCTGAATTACAGTTTACCGACACCTCAAACTCAGATGAGGAACTTGGTTCATAGTGCCGACGACCAGTGGTGGTGGTCCGCCACAGTGGCATACAACCAGTCCGATATCGATCATGAGTTGCTAGCGCCTGCTGAGACCTCGCCAGGGAACTGATGTCGAGCACTACATTGTCAGCCATGCAGTGGCGTATCAAGTCAGATACCTGTTCGCGTGTACAAGACAGTGGTGCCTCGTATAACGTCACTGCGGGCAGACTGACATACTTGGCACTGGACCCTAGACTCACGACCTTCACTCTTTTTTCCAGATGAAGTGTTCGCAAGACTACGCTACTGGCCTGGCGACAAATTCACCAAGCCTCGAGGCTTGGGAGAGTTCGTGTATTCGCTCCTCCTTTGGCTGCTTGATAGTTGATGAAGTGTCCCGAAAGCCACGAAGTGACGAAACAACAGGAAGATGCGTGTATCTTATCTTTTCCTGACGAGTGTTCAGCCTCATCGGTGACACGATATCATTGCAGAAATCCAGTCGAATATGAGGCCCCGGAACGCTTGATCACGAGGCTGTAAGGCAGATCACGCAAGTCAGGCAAGTACGAGCATATTGTCGCAGCCTCTTCAAGCATATTCTCATGTTTTAATATACATCTCCTCGGTCCATTGGGTGGCTTAGCACTACGTTCCCTATGTTGTGCCGCGCTTGATATGTAGCGAAATGTCGCAGTCAAGTTGTGTAGTAAACAGAAGAGGCCAGTCGATCAAATCGGCTGTGTTGGTCGGCACACGTGACCGCATGATCAAGCTCCGTGCACGCATGGTTCCCGTCACAGTCTTGGAGAACGTCCAGGACAGCCTTCACGCAACATGCCGATCCCTAAGAAGGCTCAGACTGAAGGTTCATCGACCTTCAACCCTGATCAGTTCTTTGAAGCGTGGGGCAATGAAGAGCTCACCGCGCCATATGACAATGACTTTCGCAAATTCATCATCAAGTCTTTCGGACTCCGTCTGAACGACAAATATGGCTATCGAGCTACGACTGAAGTAACGCTAGTTGGAGCGCAGTCTCATATCGATGCTGGAGGAGCCAATGGTCTGCATGCTTGGTATCGCGACGGAGAAGGAAAGCCAGTAAGCAGACATACGGCATTAGATGCGCGAGACTGTATCTCATGTCAAGCATAGTCCTAAGCGTCTTCCCAGAGACCAAATCCCAACGCGACCGACATAGCTGCCTATACCGATATCTTCCGCCCTACTACTGTTACCTCAAAGGCGTTGGTAGCCTTCGGCTCCAACGCGAAGAGAGACACTGTCCGAGCCGACATAGCCAAACATCTTCAAGCATTGTATGCTCCGCCAGATGCCGCTCGTAAGTTGGTGGTGAACAAATCGAAGGTCCACGTCAATCCTTACTTCGACGTTTCTGCATGGGCAAATCAGAATCTGGAATGGGCAGGACCTGAGGACAACACAGCGAATGTAAGATTCAGCCATGCTATTCTGCCCGTTTTATATCATCACTTTGGCTGTGTGTGCCCGTCATACGAGTCATTGTCGTACGTATCTCAAGTTGCAAGGGGGAGGACGATCCTTGATATCGGGAGTGGGAATGGATACTGGACCTATATGCTTCGTCGTTTCGACAGTAATCCCAAGAAGAAGCTTTCTGTGACCGCCGTGGACAACGGACTGAGCGAATGGAGAACAATGTGGGTTGACGACACGATCGAGGCCGATGGGTATAAGTGGCTGCAGCAGAACCAGGGGGGCAAAGATGGAGTTCTCTTGCTCGTCTACCCGATGGTAGGGCTGGAGTTCACTTCGAAGATGATTAAAGCATATCGTAAGTCCGCCCAGTCTGCTGAGCAACCCAGACCTTGCTAACACATGATTCAGACGGCACAACAATAATCTCGGCAGGTGCTCAAAATACTAGTGGCTTCACGGCATTTGCGAAAGAGACTATAGCAGACTGGATAGCACGAGAGATGCCCGAGTGGGAGAAGGTGTTGCAAATTCCACTGCCATCGTTTCCGGGCAAGGACGAAGCACTCTTTGTATTCGAGAAGAAAGGATCGGAAGAGAAGTAAGCTCCAAGAATCCCGAGTCTCTGATCTTTACGACAATTGTTCAGCATTGCCGCAAGATGGAGAGGTTTGCAGGAAGTGCTATCGTGGTCGCTATTGTCAGCATGCATCGGCTCCGGGCGGGAATCCAACCGGCTGTCCTTGCGTGAGTCACATCGGCTAGCTGTTCAAAGAGAACGCCAGAAGACGAATGTAGGCTGTCAGCGAGGAATAATACGAGCACTAATTATCATCTCGCCGTTGCGAAACAACCCGCGATAATGCATGTTGATACTGACAGATCTGTCTCAGAGCTGCAAGGTGGCAGCAAGGCTAGTTAGCGAGAGCGCAGACCGCGGTTTTTAGAGCTTCACACTGGGTTCGAGAAATGTACCACCAAGAACGTTGAAGAAATATGCACTACCACACACATTGTTCTTGCAAATGAATTGCTACATTGCATAATTATCAACCGTCACGTCTCGGACTCGGTCGCGACTGCCGCACCTCGGTTCTCTGATCAATGTGGGGAAAGCACTCGTGGAGAGCCATCTATGAAACTTGAAGTCCTATTATGCATTTCCAACTCTCCGGGTTTAAGATGCTGCTCAATTACTCCCGGGTCCATACAGAACGCACAGATTACTTCCTGATATGCAGGCTGCATCAGGAAATGGCGATCTCGTCTCGTACGATGCCGGCCACCACGAAGGTCAGCTTGCCAATAACCCGAGAAACATTGAATCGTTGAAGAACGGCTTGATCAACAAAATTGAGGGCCATTCTCACATCACTCCTACGAGTGCAACGAGTGCTGAGGAGAGCGGACATGCTGTCAAAGCCAAGCCAAAGCAGAAGAGGAACAAGCCTACTTTATCATGTTTGGAATGCGTGGAACGAAAGACAAAGTGCTGTAGAAACAGGCCGTGTTTGGCCTGCGTCAAGAGACAGAGCGAATGTGAATACACGGCTGTAGCCAATCTCATCGCCTCAGCAGACCGGAAGAACAGTAACCCAAGCTCCAAGGCTCGGTATGTCATGAAACCGCCTAGCAAGGTCCGGAAGACGAGTCTCATACAGTCGTCCTCGTCTGTGCAAGCCTTGCCCATCGACAATGGTTGGCCTTCTCTCGAGGGCAGAACTCATCATCAGGAGGTGTTACAAGACGGATCGCCTTTCTTGTTCTCAAACGTTCCGATCACACAGCAGAGTTCACCTAGCAATGTTTTTGGTGTTGGATCACAGCATCCGTTCTCAAATTACTGGACGTGTCAGGGTGGCTTACCTGAGGTGATCACAGTTCTTCCCAGCAAAGATCAGGCGGATATGCTAGTCTCGAAATACTTTGAGATCGTTGATCCGGTCTATCCATTCCTACACCGCAGAACCTTCTACTCGGACTACGAACTTTTCTGGGCGCTGCCTCAAGAAGAAAAGGGCAATACAGATGCCTCTCTGATAGCCCTACACTATGCGATATATGCTCTGGGCACGCAATTTATGCAGTTCACTCCCTTGGAAGAACGCTCGCAGACCGCAGAGTTCTATTGCTCAGCTGCGAATCAGGCACTACGTGTGTACTCATACCTCAATCGTACATCAATGCGAGCAATCCAGGCGATGCTTCTAATGTCATACTTTCTCATGAATGACAACCATGCCAGCGATGCATACGCTTGGGCTGGCATACACCTACGACAGTCGTACGCAATGCGACTGCATCGAGACCCAGAGATTGTGGTACCGGAAGCCTCGACACTAGAGAAACAGCAAAGACGAAAGCTCTGGCAGGCTGTCTTCTTTCACGACACGTTTCTGACCATTCTGCTCAAGCTTCCTCCGACCGCCACTCATAGCGATGTGCCGGTGGAGTCTCTATCGGACGAGAATGAGCTGAGCGACGATGGTCTAGACGTCTGTCTAGGTGCTCACTCCAGGATCGAAAACCTCATGAGCATCAACGTGATCGCACCCCAAATTCCGCAACCTCTCGCGCCACCACAGCCTCACCACATGATAGATCAAGGTACCATGAAAGCAGACATTGCTTACATGAGAAGTATGTGGCATCTAGGGAATCTGGCGCAAGAGAGCTTATCATCACCTCTAGCCTTGTCACTGCCAGTAGCGAACAGTGTACGGCACAAAGAATCACTCGTCGCTGCGTTCAAGAGACTGTACAAGACGTTTCCTGCTTCGCTTACTATCCTCGACTACAACGCACTAGAGAAGCAGGCGCAAAGCAATTCTCGCGTTGTGCGACAGAACCTATTCCTCACGTCCAATTACTACCATGGGCTCATGCTACTTCAAGCTTCTGAGAACAGAGGACAGGGCGTGGAGCCGAACGTCAAGGCTGCGCTTGAAGCTGCTCACGAAGCACTTTGTGCATTCTTCCACCTGTGGGGCTTGTTCGAAGTTGAAGCCGTGGTCTGGTGGGCGTTCCAGCATCGCGCATTTGAGGAGAGCCTTTTGCTTGCGAAGTTTCTGGCTATTCCGCCGCCGCTGGAAGCACACGACGAGCCGATCTACGCAAAAGCCAAGGACGACATAGGTAGAATGCTGGAAATCATGGAAAGATATGGTAGCAATGTTGAGATGCACAAGACGAGAAAGGACGTTTTGCACGAGGCCTACTTGCGGATAGCGGCTTGACAGAAGTCATGATCAATTTATGATATCGCATCTGCCGTTTGCTAGGCTCAAGCAGCACCTTTAGGGCCGGATTGATGCGTCTCACTTGCGGCACCTTATGAGATCTGCTGTCCTTCATGTTTCCTTCATAGCTAGCATGCGGATGCGCAGCTTCATCTGCACCTCGTCGACGAAGGCTTCACGGCTTGGAGACCCCTTGGCCCGTTGAATCTCGAAGAAGAATCGCACATCCTCAGCCTTCCTTGGCACTTGCCCACTTTGTAGGCGCGAGCCGGGTAGCTTTGCCACGAGCTCGAGAAAGCTGTTCTCCCGATGTTTCGGCTCGTTGGGCGCCTGCTGCTGCCACATACCATTCCACCCTTTCCAACCGATAAGACTCTCCGGCCAGCACTTGCCACGCCAAATGCTGCTGCTCCAGAACTCGCTCGAGAGCTCCACTGTCAACTCATTGATGGCTTCTTTGTCATTGAGAAGTGCTTCAAGCAATTGACGCCAGGCGTCTGGATTGGTCTGCGAGGAGTAACGCAGAGCTATTGCCAACATCTTGTGCTCGGGCGCTTGGTGGTCTTTCAGAAACGCAATGCAACGCTCCGGTTTGTCGTCAAAATACAGCCGTCGATCGTAGATGTGCGGTATCGCTAGTTGGTAGCAGCGCTTTGAGACGAGGAGGAATGGCAAGCAAAAGCCGAGACGGAAAGTTTCATGCTGCTGGGCATCGCCCGCACTGGTAATCGCGGTCGGGTAGGGCCAGCCGTGGTATGTGAACTGAGTGGACACAAACCCAAATGGGCTGCGCGTTTTGTAGGTCTGCTGCGAAGAGAGGGCTCTCAGAGCCGAAGTAGGCAGATCGTTCACCATCATTGCGTGCGCACTCATTCCAGAAGATCGCGGGAAGAGATGCCCCAGTATTGCATCCATCACCTTGTCTGGAAGCTGAAGCAATCCAAGTCTTGCCTCTTGACAAACGATCTTCGATTCTCCGTCCTGTACAGCCTTCGCCTTCTTCGCTCTTGCTGGATGTAAAACTCTCGTCTTACTGTGCTTGGTGGTCGATTCGGTCTTGAGAGACAAGACGAGTTTCGGCCGCTTCTCATCTTCAAGATCGCGCCCGAAGTTGTATCCAGTGACAAAGGCATCGGTAAGCCCATTTCCATCCCACAGAGCACAAATCCAATTGATATTCCTAAGCCAGACACGGCGGAAGTCCACGTTGACGAAAGAGACGTTCTTGAGCTTCAAGTCCTCCATCAGCACGTCGGAAAAATTGCAATTGAGGAAGGTCACACCATCCAGATCACAGTCTTTGATAGTGAAGGCCTGGAGGCTGCTGTCTATCACATGGACGTCGCTGATGAAACAGCGCTTGTAGAAGACATCGTTAGTAGGCTGCTGTACACTTTCTGGAGATGACGTCGGCTGCGATGCTGTTGAAGCGCCTTTTTCGATTGAGATCGGCGTGCCTGGTTCGGAAGCGCGACTGATATCAGACTCGACACACGCGTCTCTGAAGCCCTGTTTCCCAGCACCCCGGTCGCACTTCGTCTTGCAGCTTTGTTGCTGGTCCAGCTCTGGAATTGGAAGGTCGAGTATTGAGGATTCCGGTTGTTGCGGCTTCCGCATCTCGCCAGTGACTCTGGACTCGCAGACTTGACATAGCTCAAGCGCCTGCGTGATAGCACGCAATTTCGTCACTGCGTCTGTCATCTTTGTTTGGTCTTGCATTGTCGAGTCGGAAGCAGAGGAGGAAGTGAGATCTGATTGTAGCTTCACATGACCCCTGTCTAGCTTCATGCACATGCGCGCAGTAGCTCGCTTTTTCTATGTGCAATGCACTTCTGGCCGCGTTCACGCCAACCCTGACCCTTATGCTTTCACGACACATCACTCGACGACGCATGAATTTGATCCATTGTCATCAAGCTGATGCTGGCCCCTGACATTCGTCTGAAGCAAGCCACTATCATTCGTTGTCCATCGCCCCATCATCTTCGCCTACACGCGAACAGCTGACATTCACGCGGGCCCGTTGCAGTATCAATGCGTGCCGGGCGAAAGATGGGATCAATCGATCGATTGAGCTCTCCACGTACTTCCCAGTATGTCCGCCGGCTCCACGCTAACCAGCACATCCGTATGTCCTGCCTTCGACTGCTAGCAACCGTTCACTTATTTGGCGCCACGAATAGGCTCGGCTTCATGTTCAGCTTGCACAGCTTCGCTACACACCCAGCAAGCTGAAGATAGGTCTGCACTCCCTCCAAGATCCGCATGTGAGCGAAACCGATTTCGCGAATGAACTCAAGCTTGGTATGCTCCGAAAGCGACGGAATCGTCTTCGTGACCTTGAACATGCTGCTGATAATGTCGTGAGAGGAGTATCCCAGACCCCTGTGCCAAGTTATCATTAGTATCAATCACCCTGGCGAGCAGAGATATGAGAACTTACCACAATTCTTTTAATGAGTCCAATGCCTCGTCGATCTTGCGTTCATGACAGCTTTTAATCATGGCCTGCACCTTAATAGGATGCGGGCTGTCCACTACTCTGAACACATTGTCTCCGTTCACAAAGCCAAAACCCGCGTGGGTACTCTGCAAGTTGTTAATGGCCTGCCTCATATCTCCCTCAGCGCTGAACACCAATGCTGCGATTCCATCGTCACTGTATTCCACACTCTCCGCCTTGCATATCTGATACAGCCTCTTCACCACTTGCTCGTCTGTCAGCCTCGCGTATCTCAAGATTGCACATCTCGATTGGAGAGGCTCGATAATCTTGTTGCTCTGATTGCACGCAAATGCAAATCGTGTTGTGCCGGAGTAGATCTCCATGGTCCTTCTCAACGCCTGCTGGGCACCACTCGTCATGCTGTCCGCCTCATCCAATATGACAATCTTCTGCCTGCCCGCCGGTAACGTGACCTTCTTCTGGGCGAACCCCTTGATCCTATTGCGCACCACATCGATTCCACGCTCGTCCGAGGCGTTGAGCTCGAGCACAGCCTCTTTGTAGGCATCACCCAGCAATTGGCGAGCGAGACAGAGAACGGACGTCGTCTTGCCTATGCCTGGCATGCCACTGATGATGACATGGGGCATGTTCCCATCTTTGGCGATAATCTTCAGACGCTCGATGGTTTCTGTGTTGCCCACAATGTCGTCCAGGAAGACCGGTCGATACTTCTCAACCCATGGTAGCTCGTAGTTTGATGGTGGGTCGTTGCTGTGAGATTTGACGCCGTTGGATTGCGCGGCTTTGGATGATTCTGCGGGCGCCATGGTGTCGTCGCTGATGCTGGAGAAAGACGGCAAGCTGGAAGACGTGCATCAACGCGACATCGACGCGTTCCTGCTGCGAACGCGGAGACGCAGCCGCCACCTCCCAGTAATGCACACCACAATCTGTAGCAGAATGCCTTGCATACTCGGGATAGCCTGTGCATCGCCTGCTTCAAAATCGCGCAGAAATACTTTGGACGTTGGATAGCATCCAGCCTCACGAGTCCGAGAACAATGACACTCACATCATACTGATATACACCGCAAAACATGATATCTCTACGGCGATATGCCGTGTACGCTGGCCTGGCAGTATTTGCGCTCATCGCCATCACACACTTCCGACAAAACATAGCATCTCATGCCAAAATCCGATACGCAGCATTTTTTCCCTCGGCCAAGAAGCATGCCGATGATGGCAGCTTTCATTGGGAGGATGTACCAATTCACTACCCTGTCAAGAGCCTCACATCTTTGCCGACCGCAAGTCCCAAGAAATTGCCCAAAGTACAGTTCAACTTTCCAGCCGAGACCTCAGATCATGCCGCTGTGCGAAGGGAGAGGCAGACCGCAGTGAAGGCTACGTTTCAGCGATGCTGGAAGGCGTACACCGAACACGCTTGGATGATGGATGAGGTAACGCCAATCACTGGCAATGTCAAGAATGGCTTCGGCGGATGGGCTGCTACGCTCGTCGATTCACTCGACGTCCTCTACATCATGGGACTGAAAGACGAATTTGAACAAGCGGTAGAGGCAGCACTGACCATCGACCTCTCCAAGTGCACGGAAGAAACGATCAATGTGTTTGAGACCACAATTCGGCATCTCGGGGGCCTCTTGTCCGCGCACGACCTGAGTGGCGACAAGAGACTATTAGACAAGGCTCTCGAATTTGGTGAGATGCTGCTGAAAAGCTTCGACACCCCGAACCATATGCCAATTACAAGATGGAAACCACAAGCCGCGTTGACCACGAAACAAGTTGCCGACGATGTGGTCCTGGTCGCTGAGATAGGATCCTTGTCCATGGAATTCACTCATCTGTCTCAGCTCACCGGAGATATGAGGTTCTACGATGCCGTGGATCGAATCATGAAGCTATTCGTGAAGCAGCAGGAGGAGACTCACCTGCAGGGCATGTTTCCTGTCGTAGTCAACGCCAAAGACGCTGACCTCACCAAGGACACATTCTTCACACTCTCAGCAATGTCGGACTCTCTCTACGAATACTTCCCGAAGATGCATGCTCTGCTTGGTGGAAGCGAGATGTATTCGAAGCTGTACATGCGCAGCATGGAGACCGCCATCAAGCATAATCTTTGGAAGCCGATGACGCCAGATGATTCTGACATCTTGATGTCCGGTAATGTGCGAGCAATCATTGGAGGAAAACCGAAGCTCGAGCCTCAAGGCCAGCATCTGGTGTGCTTCGCAGGTGGGATGTTCGCTCTCGGTGGAAGGCTGACAGAACAGGAAGCGCACGTTAACATTGGCAAAAAGTTGACGGACGGCTGCATTTGGACATATCGAGCCCTTCCCATGGGAGTGATGCCCGAGGTCTTTGAAATGGTCGCATGTCCCTCTCGTACCGGAGCTTGTCCGTGGGACGACCAGAAGTGGCGCGATACCATTGCTGCATCTGGTGTCGCCAGTGTACAAGATACGATTGATGGTAGTCGACTTCCCAAAGGGTTTACGAAAATACAGGACACACGTTATATCCTTCGGCCGGAAGCCATCGAAAGTGTGTTTGTTCTATACCGCACCACTGGACATGAGTACCTATTGCATCGAGCATGGGAGATGTTCGTCAGTATTGTGAACGCTACAGAGACGCCAATCGCGAACGCGGCCATTGCAGACGTGACTTTTGATCCCAAGTGGCTCAAGGACACAGGACACAACGTGAAGATGAACAGCATGGAGAGTTTTTGGCTTGCAGAGACGTTGAAATATTTCTATCTCATATTCAGCGAGCACGACAAAATCTCCTTGGACGAGTGGGTCTTCAATACTGAGGCCCATCCGTTCAAGAGACCAATGGCAGCGTAATCACCAATATGTTCGCAGACTATTCCTCTTCATTCGTCGTTTACAGTGGGGAAACATGCTTTCAAAGTAGTCTGCTTCAATACGGATTCATACATAAATAACAAGACTCGCGAGGGACTGTTGAGGACATCTTTGTGTCTCGGGTGCACAATGTGCACAATGACTGTCAAATGTGGTGGCCAAAACAGCGATCATGAGGCTACACCTGAAACGCCGCCGAGAAGCGCTCTTGGCCTCCGACTTGGCCACCTGTTTGATCCACTAGCATGCAGCTCGTGCTCTGGGAGCGATGCACCTCAACATCTTCCCGAGATTCGTGGCACAGCGTTTTCGAGGCATGGAGACCTTGTGAGAATCTTCCGCAACACTGACGGGTAGTAACAGTGCACTCGACCATAATGTCGAGCCGCAACACTATGCACGACGTCGCACGATGCGTCTCCGCGTTGTCCGTGGATCATCTTCGTTCAGCCTCAAGAATGACCTTATATGATGTGACGGACTAATTACCACTCTGACAATAGGAAGAAGAACCCACTCAACCTGATCTGACAGGCGCTATCCTATGTACATGCACCTCTCGACAACGTACGCCGAGAATGGGGACCCGATCCTGGACGAGGATACACTGGCACTGTGCAACACCAAGCAGTGCTCAAAGACGATATCGGGCAAGCATCTCATCCATGCCAAGATGTTTCGTCGACGAGGCAGAATGGCAGGCAAGCACTTCAGCACTGGCCAAAGATGAAGTCACGATAAGATTCGACCGTCGTTCGCTGCAGAATTTCTTGCCTCCTCTTGTTGCAAAGCCAAATCGGCATTCTTGTTTGGCAGTGCCGACTTTCGCCCCTGCCCTTTGATGAGCTACGTAACCAGCAGTCTGCCACGCAAGCATCGGGACCGCCTCCATCAACCATCTACATCGCTAATAGTCTCACGATATTTGCATTTACTACTTATTCCAGCTGATCACGTTCACGGTCCACGACATCAGCTGCGTCACGACGGCAAGAGTTGAACATCTCTATTCTTGGCAGCAGTTTTGACGATCAAATCTGGCGGCTAGACCGGATCCTGGGGCACTTTTACACGCCGTCGCCACATGTGGATATAACGGCTTGTCAGACTAACGGCCGCGTCATTGTGAATGCGTAGTACATTGAAGAAGACTTCTTCATCGCTTGCTTGCATGAATAGTCCTTCATTCCTGGTTGTCGGTCCGATCAACATTCTTTCTGTTGGTATCTGCGTTACAAGATGAGGATTTCCACTTCTGTTGCCACAACCGCGGTCATCCTTGGCGAGGCTAGTAACGCGATCAACCTGGTCAAGCGCACAGATGGATCGCCGCCACGAGTAGTTGAACATACCATACAACGAAGATACATCAGCAATCCGCTGGATCACGACCGGAAACGTTGGCAGCGACGAAAAAGAGATACTCTTTCAGTCACACTCGATAACGAAGAAACGCTATATTTCGCCAATGTATCGATTGGTACGCCAGCACAGGACTTTCGAATGCACTTGGACACTGGAAGCAGCGATCTATGGGTCAACGTCGCAGATAGCGAGCTGTGTCAGTCTCGAGGCGATCCATGCTCGATATCCGGAACTTACAGCGCCAACGATTCCTCGACGTACACGTATCTCAACAGCCAGTTCAACATTTCCTACGTCGACGGGTCTGGATCATCCGGAGATTATGTCAGCGACACAATGAAGATCGGCGACGCCTCGCTGGAGAATCAACAATTCGGCGTCGGATATACCTCGAGTTCACAAGAGGGTATTCTTGGAATTGGCTATCCTATCAATGAAGTTGCTGTTCAATATAATGGCGGTAGGCCATATGCCAATGTACCACAAAGTCTGGTGAATACTGGGACTATCAATTCCAACGCCTACAGCTTATGGTTGAACGACCTGGATGCATCCACGGGCTCCATACTATTCGGAGGCGTTAACGAAGACAAGTACACAGGCTCGCTGCAGACTATTCCAATCGTCAAAGAGCAGGGAGTGTACGCTGAGTTCATCATTGCGCTCACAGCTGTAGGTGCGAACGGCACCACGGGGTCGATCGCCAAGGACCAGGCGATTCCGGCACTTCTGGACTCTGGTAGTTCGCTTATGTACCTGCCCAACGACATCACGCAGTCAATCTACGACGCAGTCGGTGCATCGTACGATGAGCAACAAGGTGCAGCATTTGTGAACTGCGACCTCGCCAACACGGACAGCACAATCGACTTCACCTTTTCTTCACCAACGATCAAAGTGCCATTGAATGAGCTCGTCATCGTGGCTGGCGTTGACCGCGGGCAACCAGTGTGCATCCTTGGGTTGGGACCTGCCGGCAGCAGTACGCCAGTACTAGGCGACACATTTTTGCGATCGGCATATGTCGTATACGACATTGCGAATAACGAAATCAGCTTGGCACAAACCAACTTCAACTCAACGTCCAACAACATCATGGAGATCACCAACTCGACAGGGGTTCCGGACGCTACTGTCGTAGCAAATGCTGTCACCAGCGTGGCAGTGTCATCTGGAGGCGCACGGATTGACAGTGGGACTGACGGCACCATCACACTCGATGGTCGGGCTGCGCAGCCTACACCTGCGCCAGGTTGGGGCATGGCAGCAATCGGAGCCGCGGCAGGAGCTGCGCTCTACGCGCTATAGGATGACGACCAGGGTTCATTCCAAACAGCTTCATTTTGTACAGCGTGCGATATTGTTAGGCATTACGATTGCATCCAAGGGCCAGAGATTTTACGAGACCACGAAATCAGCGACTTGGGCATTTCACCAGCGAATACCAGGGTACAGAGTTTAGATTAGATCAACACCGCCGCGGCGTTTTACATTGTCCATGTGGCTTTCGTTTCACTTCCTGTGCTATCATGTCTTCCCCTCCACAACTGCGACGTTCCGTCCAGTTGGATAGTTCTGGCTGGAGTCTAGTCAGCCATAGCCCCCGTTTTTTGGTAATTCTCGACCTCTGCGGGACTCGCCAGCATTTCTCTATAGTTCAGAACCATGCAACCAACGATTTGCTGCCTGGGTGAAAACAGGCTGGGCTTCAAACGAGCTTACTTGCGATACTAGTCAAAGTTGATACTCGTCAGAGGTATGCGTCTGAAGCAAAAGTAAAATACATAATCTTTCATCTACAATATTGCCGTTTGAAGCTATGGCGCCTCGTTCCAAATTGACACCAACGTGTCTCCCTCTACGATGAATTGACACAATAGTGTCTAGCCAGATGCTAAGGCATCTACAGTGAGAAGGATGCTAAGGCATCTCGAAGTAATGCACGATGGTGCAGGGGAAAGTGACGCGATGGCGTCTGTGCCAAAGATGCGATGGCATCGGAGGCTTATGCTTCCTCGTTCTACAGGGCACGTCGATGCACGATGTGTTGAGCCATGATACCGGCACGATTCGCTTGATTGGTTGCTATGCCAGATCTGTCGCCGATTATAGACACTGGTGATCAGCAGAGCAGGACGAGCCGCATGGCTTGGCGTTTAGAGGCGAAGGCAGCGAGTGAAGTCGTGATGCTGAAGCAAAAGTGCAGCACCGGGGGCTCGAAAATGGGTCGGTGTCGATTTTACGGCCCAGGATAACAGATGCTATCGAGCAAGGAGGGCAATCACGCTGCGTCCGTGGTACTTGTGCTGTCAGAACCATGCATGCTTTACGACGCAGTTGCCTCGGTCTGAGCTGTCTCGGTGCGAATCCTGTCCTGCACCCATTTTTTTTAAGCTCGTCCCGGGCCATCACCACCTGCGCTCTATCGGCATTTCTCCCCGCCCACCCAGTTATTCGAGCGACGCAAATGAGGACTTGAAGCTTTTGCCTGTTGCGAGCACGAAGCTTGATGCTTCAGCCGCTGCGCGCAACACATTCCAACGTCCACTGCTCGGGTCCGTGCCGGGCGGACATGAATTCTTCAGTAGCCTGCATCTGTGTGCAATGAGCGATCGGAGGACGCCTCTAGCATGTTTCTCTCGTCTCGGCCAGACTTTCCCATAATCGCCCTCAAGCCCTCATCACTTTCCAAGCCCAAACCAGCCGCCCTTCTTCGCGCTTCCACTCTCCTCAACAGCCGGTGCATCGCCCTCTCTCGGAAGCACTTTCGTGCTGTTCAGATATTCCCTCACTCTCCCCTCTCGCACCTCGTTCTCATTGGCATGAGTGGACACATCCAAGCCCTGCTCCTCAGCAGCCAATCTTCTCGCCCGCGCAGCCAATCTTCTCTGCTTCAACCTCTCAATCTCCTCCTTGATCTCGTCCTTTTCGAATGGGATCTCGTGAGTCTGACCTCGCTTGGGCCAGAAGTCGGGGACGGAAAAGCGAGAGTCGAGGTTGATGCCGAAGTAGTACATGAACCCGATTGGGAACATGATGTACATGCCGAACTAGAAGAGGAAGATTGTCAGCGTGATGCGAACGAGTTGAGCGGTATCATGCTATTCACCTTGAACACTTCGAGGTTTGGACCGCCCATGTTTGCTGCTATGGGGTTGTGAATGGATTGATGCACGTGTGAAAGCTGAACGAAGCGTCTGAGAAGTGCTCGAGAGTCGATGATGGCAACGGAAGTCTGCTCCGCAACTCGATCACCGAACTTTGGCCGAGTCGGATGCAAATTCAAGCAAGAGCTGGAAATGTAGAGTTGTGCTCAGGGGAATCTCATCATTTGTTGGATGCACCAGGTCTAGTCTAATGTCCAGTGCTGTTCTTCCCGAACGCCTCGCTAAGAGCACCGCAATATATAATACAATCCGATCATCGTCATCATTAGTCCCAGTCGTAATCTATCGTGTAGCAGCCCGCTAGAAATGCACACTACATGCAGACGCAGTGATCGTCATGCGAAAGTGAACCGAACCTTTCGCTGTGGGAGAGTCGAGAGTGTAGCTTCCGATTTGGAGAGGTTGAGTTGACAGGCACTTTGAGACGGTTAGCAGACGATCCTCACGTGTGCTGGGAATAGTATTCACCTCTACACCATGTCGTCTTGGGCTCTTCTCAACTGGAAGTTTGGCACTTCGTAGAACCACTCCGTGTCCTTGTCCCACTTGTACGCCTTGAAGTCCACGCCATAGGGCTTTGGCTCGAGACAATAGAGCATGCCGAGCGGCACGTCCAGATCAGCGACCTCCTCACGATTGAGGCCTCGGAAGTAGGCCAACAGCACACGGGCGACGCTGCGATGTCCTACGAGTAGGACATGATCTGTCATGCGCTCCAATTCGACAATCACAGGTCGAAGACGGTTGATAATATCGAGGTAGCCCTCACCACCCGGACCAGGATATCGGTAATGCAGCTTGTCAGCTCTCCGGCTACGGTATTCATCCGGATACTGTGTGCTTATACACGAGTATGTGAGACCTTCCATGACGCCAGCATTAAGCTCATCCAACATTCGCATCTGCTTGGTGTCGTACTCCTCATCGTCGAAGTACTGCGCAGTCTGGATACTACGCTTGAGCATAGATGTCCATACGCAGAACGATTTCGGCTCATATCCAACAGCCGACGCCTCGGTCAGGATCGAAGCAGTCTCGTCATGCTCCGAGTCCGGTGATTGTGGTTGATAGTACGGATTTGGTGGCGTAACATCACCTGGCTGTGGTGGGAAATGAGTATTCTTCAGATTCTCAATCTGCTTGATGTCCCACTCCTTGCGCTTCTCCTCAATGAACTTTTGCAGTGATTTGGCGTACTGGAGCCCTTCAGACGCAAGATCGCTATCGCCTCCGATCTTGCCAGACACATTGTCTTGGCTGAGGCCGTGGCGCGTGATCCAGATTTGTCGTGGGGCAAGGTTGAAGTTGAGGAGGTAATAGTTTGCCTGTGCCATCAAGAAACCTTTGATTTGGTGGCTGATGACCTTACGTCCTACATCGATCATCTGAATGTATGGCATGTGCATATTCTCCTCATAATCACCGAGAGAAACATACGCCTTTTCGTACTCGCGCACGCGCTTTCTGAAGTCTGCGAGAGCGATCGTTGGGTCCATTTCGCGGTAGTCGGGTCCTTGGAGTTTCAGGCGCATGTTCGCTTCCAACAGATCCTGATCTACGCACTTTGATTCGAGAAAGAGCACATTGAGCTGAGGTCCGGCGCGCTCACGGATGTGGTCCATGATCATCTTTCGTCGTGCCAAAGTACTGTTCGTGGCGTCCAGTATGCCTATGCTGCCGTTCTCGTACAAAATGTAGTCTAGAAGCTCGTCTAGTGTCTCCCGAGCGACTTGCTCGCGGATTTGTGAAGCTTTCTTGTTCTGTGGGTCGAAAAAGTTCGCGTTCTGCTCCATGTTGTCCTCTTCCACTTCTGGCTTCTTCTCCGGGACATCCTTCGAAAGAACAGCAGTAGCTAGACTCTGCTTCCTGGAAGGCACCTGCGGCGCTGTGCTAGCGCTCGATACCTCCAATGTGTTGCTGCGAGGTGGTGTGGGAGGAGGGTCGAGCTTCGTTTCGCCGTTGAGAATGATCTGCGCTACAGAGGGATGGTGAGCTGTCTGCTCGGATCGTGGGTAGGGAAATGGCTTCAAGACGTCTTGAGCATCGTCGGCGTGGTCCTCATGGTGCTGCTGACTCCTAGTCTTCTCCAGGCTATTTGGACCACCGGCCACTGTTCGACGCCGCTCACCCACGTTGAAGATGCGTGTGTCATGCTGCAACCAGTTGAGATATCGAGCCAGCTTTTTCGTTATGTAGCTTTTGCCTCTCGCGGGCAGACCAACCATAATGATCACTAGCTTCGATCCAACATCTCGCTGTGCAATCCGTCCATCTGGAGAGACCTTGCTCTTGGTCAAGCCTGGGATGTCCAGAGTCGTTGGTCGCACTCGTGGTGTGGATGTGCCAGAGTTCTGTCGCCGTGGAGCCAGGTTCCACTGGCTAGGATGGCTAGGACTGTCACTTCCATTGCTACTTGGTGCCTGGCTTTTACCCATGATCTTGGGCGAGTTTGGCGCAGTCGTTGCAGGCGTGTCGTTCAGCGCAGCAGTTGCGCCGGTACGCTCTGGCAGAGTGCCGTTCATGGCTGCAGCTAGGGCACCAGCACGGTACGAGGGTAGTCGTTTAGGAGCAGCAAGAAAGTCCGATGCTGACCTGTTCCTGACTGTGGGAGGCGCACTACCATTATTGTTGTCGCGACGGGCATGATTCGAAAACGTTTTATCGAGGTGATCGCGGAGCAGATCCACTTGCTGATCGGTCGGCGTGTCTTCGTTGCGGCTGCTCCGCTCTTCAGCGCTGGCCGTCATGGCGTATTGGGCTAGCTTGGACTGCTGGACGGTCTGCGACTGGCGACGACGATAGAGGCCCAGTTGCGATTTGTCTTCCTCGTGGCAAGAACACGTCCGCGCACTGTGAGCGTCTACATCGATGCCATCATGATGGTTCTCCTGGGAACTGCTGTCGCTGTCGCTTTGATTGTGATTACTCGCTGGCACGGCGTGGGGCATAGCAATGTATGGCAGCCCCGGCTAAGGATGACGGAGGACGAATGAAGTCCGATGTTGAACCACAAGCGAGCTTTCTGTCATTCTTTTGTGTGGAGCGCTGGAAATTTCTACCAACGTTCCATCGGGCGTGATATGCTCTTCACGCGTTGTGCTGAGCGCAGTACAGTCACACACTCCCGCTGGCGAGCAGTCTTGGTAGCGCCGAGATCGCCGCGATGCTGGGAGATCAGAGTTCGGGGTCCTCGTCTCGTTCCAATAATAAATGAAAATGGACAAGAGTTGTCCGTCTGGGCGCAGGAGGCTCAGCTGACGATTATACAAGCACAGCGGCCGATGGACTGCGGCATACAAGTAGCTACGAGAAGCTCCTGCAGAAATGCGATTGGACTGCTAGCAGCTTGTTGTCGTGAGGACTGCTTTGTCTGGACTCTGCGGCAGGAGCTGCACGTGTCAGTGAACTAAAAACTATGGGAACTCAATCTGCGTCCAATCTGAACGCGAGCCGTCCGCACGCCGCCAGAAGCTCTGTGCCTGCTGACGGCGTTTGATGTTGAGCCTCATCTCACAGTCCCGTCTTCCCCTGTCCTTACACAGTCGCTCTTTCCTGTCTGCATGGCGACATGTGTCGAAGCACATCCATTCACACGGCTTCGAACGAATACCAATGTGTTGGCCGCTTTGGACCAAGAACACGGCTTCACCATTGCGCAAATAGTTCTCGAGCGCTCAATCGGCTTGTAATTCGCAAGAAGGCAAGAGTCCGCAAGGAATGAGTCCATTGTCCTTGCCTCTTGCAACGCCTGGTGTCGGTCATGGCTGGGCTCTTGGCTACTCATTCAACTTTGCAATTGGTAACTAGTCCTGCACTCCGAGTCCGCCTATGCTGCGGTCCGGCCTGGCCCTGCGAGGCCCGTCAACAGGATGCACCAGAGCGAAGCAGGTCTGACCCGCAGTCTCCGGCCAAGCCTATGAGCTGCATTGCTGACAGCTAAGTCGGACTTGATCGTCCTCTCTGACCTCACTTGTGAGAGCGCGGCATCGGCCTTGCATGGTTTCCAACGGAGCTCCAAGACCGCACGTGCAGATGACCAGCCAGCGCAGCCTCACCGGGCTCCGAGTCCCACAAGCATCTGTTACTAAGAGTGCCGTGCAGTCAGACAGGATAAGTCATCCATCATTGCATCCGCCTTGTCATGGGCGTAGCCACCTCGTGAAGAAGAGAGAACGTGCTTCCAAAGGAATTTGAGAAGTACGTGTCTGCTACGATGGTTCTTCGAGCTTCATGTCGACGAGTCGTCGGCAGTATGGCACGGTCAGCCAATCTCTCAAGCATAGATCTCATTGCAAACTCCATCCCAGAGCTTATGAGGTACTTGTCTAAGAAGCCACACTGGCTCGTTGTCTAGACCACGGCATCGTTGCTCATGGTCGATGAAGAGTGTATCGTGTTTTGCAAACGCCTCCTGCCAAGAATGTCACCAGTATTTCAGCTGCTTAGCTTGAAGATAAAGAGCAATGTGTCTCTGCTTCGCGTATTGTAGACCCAGCGCAATCACCTGCAAGGACAGAGTGAGGAGACGAGGGCTGTGATAGAGCTGCGATTGAAACGCTCACAGATTGTGGAAGAGCATTTATTCATTACACGTCTTTTAGCCTTAGCGTCAGCACAAGTAATGTTACATAGGCAGCCACGCTGAGACTCGTCAGGACTGCCACCACATTGCCACTAGTTCTGAAGCGTTTCCTGCTCAAGCCGTCCTCTCCGACTTCTGTGAAGAATTGCCTATTCGATTGCATTCGTCGAAAAGCGCTGACTGCTAGCACGCCCGCGCCGTACACTGCGAAAAGGGCGCCTGGCCAAGGTCAGTGTTGTTCCGGACTTCCATAAGAGCTAATGATGTACCAATGCTGTAGAACTCGCTCGTGAAGATCTTCAATACTACCAGCGCGAAGCTGAATTGGCTCAAACTTGTCCTGATATAGGCTCCCTCGAAGGTTCGCTGTGCGGCTCGAATTTCGACCAGTTCTTGAGGCGTGAGCACTACCGACCGAGCCCGATGCAGGCGGAGGTGGTATCGATCTGATGCATGACGAGTCTTTAGGCCAGTCAGTGAATTGCGTGTCGTGGGAAGCAGGCCAGTTCTGGAAAGCCTCGATGCTTGGACACCCTGGGCTGTGATGAAACGAGACTGAACTCTTGTCGAGAAGTAGGTTGAGGATGACATACCTCGAACATGGTGTACTATCGACTCATACTGTCCTTCGGACGACAAGATTTTATCTCTCCCTCATCTCTCCCGTGACGAAACTTGAGGTTTTAGTTCGAGATACGTGAGAGCTGATGAGGAGGAAACGAGATGTCGTCTGCCTCTCACGTGGCATAGATCTAGCTTGCTCGTGTACGGGGACCTGCACACCAACACTGCTGCCGCGACTATAGCATTTGGCGCCCTCGCCGCCGACAGCGTAACCCCGTCGACAAGGCACCCACGCAGGCCACTGATGAGTCGATTGGGCCTGTAAATGATGGAGCGGGCCCGGGTACTTGACCAGCAACCCCACTGCCCGTCGACTCCGTCTCTGGTGCATGCATAGCCTATACAACACATACCTTACCTGTCGCCTCGCCCGCCCCCGTCTTTCACCTGCCCTGCTGTCTGTCTCCACAGATCTCTTCCGTTCCTTCCACCGCAGACTTGACGTGGGGAAAGCACGTTGGCGCCATTCGCCTTTGCCAGCGGACTCTCGAGGCTGAGCTCCTACTTCACCGCGAGCTTGTCAGCAACTCGATGTGGGACGAGCAGTGTGCTTCCGCCGCTCTTATCCTTCGGCAATCGATTTCTGGCTCGTCGTCTTGAGCCTCTCGACGGCATACAGCTTCTGCTACAGCGAGACATCATGGCACACATTGACGCTTCCAATGGCTTCACAGCCGTCAACCCAGCATCTGCCCCGGCGCCGGCACTCGCGCAGCCTGATGCGTCCCTCTCCACCGCCGGCACGAAACGGAAGCGCGAGTCCAAGAGCATGCTGAAGTTCTACGCAGTGCGCACGGGCAAGACACCCGGCATTTACCACACGTGGGCAGAATGTCTCGATCAGGTGCGTGGCTTTCCCAAAGCCATGTTCAAGTCATTCACTTCCCTCACCGATGCCGAGAAATTTGTCAACAACGAGGGCGATGCCAGACCCTCGACTGTCACGAAATGGTATGGAGTGCAGGCTGGGCGAAATCCTGGCGTGTACACGAACTGGCAGGATGTGCTGGATCAGATTACGGGCTGGAAGGGGCCGAAGCACAAGGGCTTCAAGACGAGGACTGAGGCAGAGCAGTATGTGGCTGAGGGCCAGGCAGCGTTGGCAGCCACGGCGGACATACCTGTCGGTAGCATCGAGCAGGGAGAGCCGGCACTGAAAAAGGTGAAGGGCGCCAAGAAGAAGATCGATGGAATCAAAGAGGAGAGTCTCCCGCCCTCGACAGAGCAAGGCCAGTATGAGCCGGGAGACGCACCTCTGCCGGACGACGCAGAAGACGGCTTCGACCGAGATACAATCCTGGACGCCTCTACAGACGGCATTCGATACAAAACGAGAGAGGAACGTGAAGCCTACAAGTACCAAGCAGTGCGGCCAGTGAAGGACGCTCCGATACGGATATACACGGACGGAAGCTCACTTTCAAATGGCAAGACCAACGCGTGGGGTGGTGTGGGAGTCTACTTCGGGCCCCAGGATAGACGAAACATCAGTGAACCGCTGAATGGGACCAAGCAAACGAATCAGCGAGCAGAACTTACCGCCATTGTCCGTGCACTCGAAGTGGCTCCGAAGGACAGGAAGATTGTCATAGTCAGCGACAGCAGATATTCGATAGACTGCGTGACGAACTGGTTCCACAATTGGCAGCGCAATGGCTGGGTTAATTCCTCGAAGAAGCCCGTGGAGAACAGAGATCTCGTTCAGAAAATCCTTGATATGCTTGAGGAGCGATTTCGACTGAATGAGCATCGGATGGAAGATGCTGAAGACGCTCCTCCAGCTGATCAACGCGCACACTGGGACCGTGGTCCAGGTGGTGTGCGATTCGAGTGGGTGAAGGGCCATGATAAAGACGAGGGCAACAACGCTGCTGACGACTTGGCTACCGCTGGTGCGAGGTCTGCGCGAGAATTGGGAATGGATGTGAGCCTGTCATCGCAGGGCTAGATGTCGAGCGTTGCTGCTGGCACACACGAGGAAATGTTACCAGAGCTGTTGAGGGGCTTCATGAAAACACGATCAGAAGATTGCCGCGCAGCCATACTATCTCTAGAGCCCATGAGGGGACGAAAAGTTCGGGAGCAAAGATGATCCGCTAGCATTCGCGCCCTTCTAATAGCCATGAAATTCATGTCAGAATGTGGAGCATGATAATTGCAATGCCAACCCACGAGCTCATCTCGTCCCCTACATTAGAGTTGAAGTGCCATCTAATTCCACTGAATGCCTGCCATGCATTGCTTTCGATCCTTCGCGAGCTTTGATTTGGTTTGCCCACTCGTTTCTGCCTGTCTTACTTGTCGCTCGTACGTCTCCCAGCAGCGGGCCCAATCTTCTTGTGTCATACCACGCCGGTTTTGTCTCTCGAGGTGCGCCACGCCGTGTCGTTGAGTCTGCCAAGCTTGCGCAGTCGCTCTATGCACTTGTCGAGCCCTCCATCTCTGGCCACAATAGCTCGAGTGTTGTAGATGAATCCGCGATAGTAGTTGACAATTGCAGTGTGTGCTTGCCGCGAATCTGAGACCGGAGCTTCCTTCCGTGCTGGCTGCAAGCTCATGGTCGGTGCGTCGATATGGTACACTTGGAGATGCTCCGATGAGATGATCAGTTGTGGTAATGATGATTGGCTTCCTTGGTCGACGATATTGTTGTTGTTGTTGCACTGAGCTCGACTTGGAAGCTGGCGTTCTTGGTTACACAATCGTCGTTTCCGGTCAATCTCAGGTCACAGGAAGCAGGTGTCAACTTTCAAGGCGTCGCTGCCGCCGCAAATGGTCCAGAGCCCGAGACACTGCTCGCGACACTCTTGCTTGACCACTTTTCGGCACCGGCCACTACGTCCGCCATAATGCCTCCGAACAGACCATCGAGAATATTCTCGGGCTCTCCATTATGCTCAAGACCTACATCACCCAAGATCGCATCGCCTCGCAGTGGCTTTCCCAAGAACATCCCAATGATTTCTGTGACCAGATTGAAAGGTGCTACAACGAATGCTCTCACAGCATTGCCAGTCAAGATGAAAACTAAGGTGTGCAAGAATCGCAAACCTTCCTCGATGCCCAGTGGCTCAGTAACATGATCCTGCATCCAGTTGTCCAGCTCGCTCACGTAGAACAAAAAGTGACTTTTGTTGTCCCAATAGTGCTTGTTCATATGTTCTCCAAAGCGGACCATCATCTGCTGCATTGGGTGATATGGCTCAAACTGTTCATACAGTCTATCGCCTGTCATCATTGAAAGCATCTGATTTTGAAAGGCTAAAAGTAACAGATCGAAGGTCAGCAATGTCTCGTCCATGTCTCGCGTCTCTCTTCGCTGCTGCCACACCGGCTTGGGCGATGAATGCCGTAGCATCGGCGTAACAGGCAGAGACACTTGAATCGGGGTGTATGCCTTTGGGCAGTCGCTTTACGTACTGGGAAAGGTTGTCCAAGGGAGACCAGTGTATGCCTCTTTGAGTGGAAATTCGATGATGCGGGCGGTGACTGGTCGTAGATTGCTATGGTCAGGGGCATACGAAAGACCAGCTTCTGCGAGTGCATCCTCATCTAGAGGCTCGTCTTCGACCAAGAAATGTACGAGTGCTGGACTTCTTGTGCCCCAAACACCACATAGGAAGCCTGCAGTCCCTGTGCATTGGGCGAAGTAGAGGCCTGTTTGGTTGAGCTTACGATCGCCTTGGGCGTAATTGATCGCATAGATGAAGTCTTCATCCCAGTGAAAAAATCGGAACCCATGGTATGTGAGGAAGACCCACTGCTCTCGAGGCTTTTCTGGCTTGCCGCAGCGTGCCTCAGTAGAGATATCTCGGACGATGTTCTCGATGTCGGCGTACTTGTCGATGGGCAGGTCTTCTGTAGGTATCCCACTTTCTTCGGAGTATTGCTCGGGTAGTATGAAGCCCAGCTTCTCTAGAAAATCATTGCTGTTGATCCGCATCGTATGGAAATCGTTATGCGTATCCTGGAATTGACGGAAAGATGGTACACCTTTGCCAACGCCCCAATCTCCCAAATTGTCCTTGGCTTCGTAGAGAAACTTGTCGATGTTCTCGCCGACATATGCATTGTTCCAGAAAGCGTACACGATACCGTCAAGCATGGCAATGAGCAATGGGAGAAGTGTCACCGGCAGCGTCAACAAGAAAGGCCATTTCACAATTCGCCAGAGGAGGCGAATGAGATTTCTGAGCATGATGCTTGTTTGCAGCCTCAATTCGAACAGACAACTCAGGTCTTGGTTAGTTTCGATGATCGCTGAAGGTCTCCTCTTGGATGAAATCTGCACAAGCGAACGTGTGATATAGTAATGTAACAAGCTTTCAAAGAAAACAAGCAAACCGCATGCCACTACTGCCGGCTGCTCTCGTTTGTGAACTGAAAGGAGGTGGCGGAAGGATTCTTGCCGTCTTGAAAAGTGGGTCCATAGTTTCGGCTCCGAGCAATTCTTCGATTTGTCTCCCTGCTCCAAGTCCGATGGTGCTGTGACGTGAGCCAGATCAATGTATCGAAGCTCCACGGTATCGCATTATGTCTTGAAGACACTCCAGGCTTGACAGACTTACGTTCTTCGCGGCCGGCTCAAAGTTTCTCAAGTCCAGTTTCTTGGAAAGCTTTGCCTTTCTACGGCATCTTCATCAGTGCTTGAAAAAGCGGTACATCGATCGCACTTGAGCAGAATCACGAGCGGTGAAGTGTCGTACTTTGAGGGCGAGATCTCCGTGATACATCAGACATGGGGATTGACGCCAGCTGCAAAAGCCAAGCATTAGGCATCAAGGTCCAGTGAAAACAGGCCAAGCATCCTGCAAGACATTCGTCGTAGATTGTGAGTAGGTCAACGAGGGTGTCGGTCAACGGGGCTCGATCGAAGTCATGCGATTCCTCAAGATGCTTTCGTCACTCCTTCACACGAAAGTAAGGTTTTGCAGTTGCCTTTCGACCTGTGATACTGAATGCGGTCAGCGCACACGACATTGGTGCACCGTGGCCTATGCTCGCACGAAACGCGACTACACCTGTTTGAAAAATCGCCCACACTCTCAGGATGTGTAAGATCGTTTCCCAAGTCCGACCTTGGCGCTGCAAGATATGGACTCTCAGGAACAGCTCAGTGTCCAAGCTGCGACGGGTATGATGCTCGTCGTGGCCACTTTGCATGCGAGCTGGCACGGCCATATCACGGTCGCTGCGATGTTTGAAGTCGTAGTTGCCATTTGATGGAAGTCTGCTAGATGCTACTCGAGCAGGGACATTGCTTGTAAGAGCTTCCGCTGTTCGGCACTGTTCAATAATGTTGTAGTCGTGCATGTGCATTGATGCATGATTAATCTCCGCCACGTAGCGCGACTCGCAGGCCAGCGTGTGGTATTACCAGACACGAGGTGCAACCGACAAGGTGTTGCATTCTAGCCTCTGCGTCCTGAGAATGTGAAGCTTGCCACGGCAGCAGGACCCCAGATCTCCATCATCTGATCATAGTGTCTTTCCAATGGACGAGTCTCTGCATCGCTGGATGATTGCGTGAAGACATGACGCGCAGGCCGTTGAAGCATACCGGATCAAGCACGGGCATAGTGGCTTTTTCTGCAAGTGTTATGCTGCCACGTAAGACGCGACTCGTGCTACTTCCGATGTGTTTCCATACTCAAATGAAAGGTAATAGTATAGTCGCACTCCAGCTGAGCTTGCTGTTGAGAGGACAGCGGTTCTGGCTGTGGCTTTCGGAGGCCTGAATAGCAGTTGTAGCAAAGAGATCGAAAGTTGGTGGAGCGGTTAGGAGTTCAGAGAGATCTCTTGGTACCGACAGGGGTGCCCTGCAGGAACAGAAAGCTGGCGCAATCATGTCGGCGAGACCTTGTCCGTTCCAGGTTTCGACTTCAACGATAACCATACTCCCAACATTCAGGGTAAGAACAACAAGTTTGGGGCATGAAAACACAAGTGAAGTTGTACTACGAGCGCAGTAAGCATTCGGCCCCTCGCACATCATCCTCACGGCCACCAGCTCTAGCCTATCGTCTACCTCGGTCCGATCCCATCAGGGCGCTTGCGTCAACTCCCTAGTGTTCATCCGGCTCACCTGTTAGCACCTTTCTCATGGCCGGCTATTTAACAGAGTCTCCTGTTCATGTGAGACGAGAGCGCAAAATCACAGTCATCAGAGAGCAGTCGATGGCCTCCGACGCCTGTTGGCTCGTCACAGTGACTTGCGTGTGCCTCAGATGGCGCCTTTGGTATGTGCCGTTGCAGACCAAATCGGTGCCGCAACAGACGTCCAATATTGATCGTCAGTCGCCCTAGAGCCACATCACGCACTCGGCTTGGGCCGGCGCAGTCTGTCCTAGATTGTCAATATACTCTGCATCGTGATACTATGGGCCAACACGCTCCACGGAGCATTGAGGTACTGTAAGCTCTAGTCCCGTGTGACCATATGGAGAGCAGCATCACTGGCAGGACAGTGTTGTGCTGGACGACGATGTGCAACATTTCGAAACCGCACGCAAGTCCGAAAGCAAAGCCACGACGTGCAACGCCTCCTCCCTGAAATGGACAAAGCGCTCTCTTGCCGATCCGCTCGCCTGAAGCATAACACGGCCAAGACTCCCATCACAGCTGGTGCGGATGGCTGATCCCCACATCCGCTCACTTGCCGATCGACGAGAGCGATCAAGCCGGACCTCTGATTCGTGGTTGTTTAAGAAAGCCAAACGACTATGCTTATGCATGCTTCCCGTGGCCGGACAGGCACAGGCACAAGACCAGCAGGGATCTCCTTCGATAGTCTGTCTGAAAAGCAGGCTTGCAGCGGACATGTACGCTCATAAGCCCTCCCTTCTGTGCTTCCCAAACCGGACCATTTCATTGTACCACCATGGTCTATCCTCGACCCGCACACATTTTGATGACCATTCAGGACGCCACAACGTACAAGCAATGAGCGATGACCACGAGCGACTTTCGGCGCAGACAATATGGCCGATTTCTCAATAGGACGATACACGCCAGACCCACGCAAAATGGCTCCGATCATTTCATCTTCGATTGAACGCATTGAAGCACCCGTCACAGTGAAGGCGTACGCGATGTGTGCTTTCGCGGCTTTCGCTGGCGTGTTGTTTGGATACGATTCTGGCTACATTTCTGGTGTGCTTGGTATGGACAGCTTTAAGCGCGATTACGGGCATCCTTCGACTACAGACCCATCTGGCTTTTCTTACGAGACCTGGGAAAAGTCATTGATAGTGTCTATATTGTCTTTGGGTACTTTCTGCGGTGCTTTAATATCTGGCTGGTTGGCAGACTCGATAGGACGAAGACCTACCTTGATCGGTCCCGGGTGCGGTGTGTTCATGGCTGGAGTAGTCGTTCAGATGTCTGCCCAGCATGTTGCTGGCCTTTGCATCGGAAGATTCGTCGCTGGCCTAGGCGTAGGATGCGTCAGCGCAGTCAACATACTGTACATGTCCGAGGTAGCGCCACGAAAGGTCAGAGGGGCCATCGTCTCGGCTTACCAGTTCGCTATCACGATCGGTCTGATGTTGGCTTCCTGTGTTGGCTATGCGACCCGAGACCAGGACAATTCAGTAGCCTATAGGATACCCATCGGTATCCAGTTCCTCTGGGCGCTGATACTGAGTATCGGCTTGTTCCTACTGCCGGAGTCACCAAGGTATTATGTCAAGATGGGCCGTTATGACAAGGCTGTACGCGCACTCGCTCGCGTTCGAGGGCAACCTGTCAGCTCCCCGTACATCGAAGACGAGTTGTCCGAGATTGTGGCCAACTACCAATATGAGCAGCAGGTCGGCGAGGTATCATGGCTAGGAGTCTTTGGAGGCGGCATCACCAACAGCAACTCGAACATGCGCAAGATCTTTATCGGGACAGCTCTCCAGATGATGCAGCAGTGGACCGGGATCAACTTCATCTTCTACTACAACGTCACCTTCTTCCAGTCAGTGCATCTGGACAACGCCTTTTTGATCTCTATGATCACCACTGTGGTCAACGTGGCCAGTACACCACTTTCCTTTTATGCGATCGAGAAATTCGGACGTCGCTCGCTACTCATCTACGGAGCAATCATGATGTGCATCTGTGAATTCACGATTGCCATTGTGGGCGTGTCAGCTCCTGACTCCGATGCGGTCAACTACTGTCTGATCACTTTTGTTTGCCTTTACATCGCTGCATTCGCTTGTACATGTTCGTATTCACATCCCACGCTACATGTAGAATCTATGCTGACATATTTCAAGGGGGACCATCAGCATGTAAATGAACCCAGATCATTGTTCTTGTACTGCGCTAACCCTAAGCAGGGGTCGTTATTGGCGAGATCTTCCAACTACCGATTCGTTCGAAAGGCGTCGCCTTATCTACTGCTAGCAACTGGTTCTGGAACTGCATCATTGGCATCATAACACCATTCATTGTAGATCGCGACAAGGGCAATCTCGGCGTCAAGGTCTTCTTCATCTGGGGCACGACCTGTGCGTTTTGTGCGGTATTCGCGTATGTGTTCGTGCCCGAGTCCAAGGGCCTTACCCTCGAGCAGGTCGACAAGGTGAGTGTCGATGTTGCATAGACAAGTGAGGGAGATGCTGACTGTTCTAGATGATGGAACAAGTTCCAGCTTACCGAAGCAAAGCGTATAGACCTCAAGACACATTTGCCGACACCTATGGGTACGGCCCAAAAGCAACAGCAACTCGGCCTTCGACATCCTTCTCTTCGAGAGAGGCAAGCATGGGAACGCCGACGACAGTCGAAAGCTTCATTGAGATGCATCGTTGAGGAGCTAGGCACTTCCGAGGTGCGAGATAGACATACATTGAGATGTGGCGTAATGGAGCTGGAATATTTGCAAAACCTCGATGGAAGGACGAGTTTATGATACCCTGGACTCATGATTGTGTTGGACGCGTGTGAAACAATGGAAAGATACGAGAGGAGGCAGTCATGCTGGAAGTATGGATGAGATGTAGCGTACGTTGTAGCCTGACTAGACTACATTCAAAATCATGGCCCTGACTTCGGCAGCTTCCATCCTGAGCAATCGAAGTGCCGCAATCAGTTTCTTTAGTCCATTGTCAAGACCGCCCTGAAACGGACCTTGCCACTTGTCATATGCGCAATCGCCTCGTTAGCCTTCTCCAGAGGGAACTTCTCGATCATACATTTGACATCGTGAGTCTGAGCGAAAGAGATCGCCTCCTCGCTGTCCAGTGCGTGTCCTGAAGGCCACCCATGCACAGAGAGTGCGTTCAATACCATGGAAACAGTGTCGATAGGCACTGGACCAATGGCGACGTGAATGAGGAGCTTGCCGCCAGGCTGTAGACCACCCATCAGTGGTGTGATGACTTCTGGATTTGGAGCAGTGACCACGACTAGTGCGGCGCCTCCTAGAGCCTGAAGTGCCTTGCCCACGTCCTCAGCCTGAGTGTCGATGTAATCTGTGGCTCCAAGCTTCATGGCAAAGTCCTTCTTGTCGGTGCCGCGGGAGAGTGCGACAGTACGGTAGCCCATCTTTCTGGCATACTGAATGGCCAAGTGGCCTAGGCCACCCAGACCTTGGACTGCAACCACCTCGCCACTCGTGACATTCAAGCGGCGGATTCCATTGAAGACAGTCACACCAGCACAAAGAAGAGGTGCAACCTCTGCTGGGTCCAAATCCTTCGGGATCCTGACTGCAGCTTCGGTACGCAGGGTGGCATATTCGGCATAACCACCATTTCGATACACACCGTTCACAGTCTTGTTGTCACACATTTGGAACTGGCCACGAGAGCACTGACGGCAGTTGCCGTCATGTCCTCCATGCCATGCACCGCCAACACGATCACCGATAACCCATTTCTTCTCCTCTGGCGGCACCGCAACGACTGTGCCAACAAATTCGTGCCCAAGGACGTCAACGCCGGGAGGACCAAAATCGCCGTGCAGGACGTGGTAGTCGCTGTGACAGACTCCGCACGCAGACACTTTGACCAGGATCTCGCCTGGCTGGACTTCGAGCATAGGTAGCTCTTTGATCACGAGCGGTTGGTCGATACCATTGAGTACCGCCGCCTTGAAGGTCTTCGGTAGCTGAGAGCCCATCTTGCGTGGCTGTTCAAGCCTTGATTCTGTGGCCTTACTGTCTGGTCAATCTGTTTAGTAATTTGAGCAAGGTAAGCAGTAGCTCGGAAGTGAGTAGAAGAGCTTTGATAAGGCTGGTCAAATATGCAAGCTGAAAGTCTGCAACTTTTCGCCTCTTTGTACTTTCTGCAGCTGCTGCTAACGTCCGGCCGTGGACATTGCGGATCACAATAGCTCCGCAGCTTCGTTGTGATCAGCAAAGAATGGCAGGCGATGAGCGGAGGTTATGCTTCTTCGCCATGTCAGCTGTGGCAGAAGCTCGCCCGGCGCAAAGCTGCATAGCGTCCAGCCAATGGCCATTCTCGAAAGCCATGTGTGTCATGTCGAATGAGTTTGACGATCGTACTGGCACGTCGTTCGTGAGGCAAATGGCCTTACCCGAAGCAGAAGCTGTGATAGCTGCCTCCTGTAAAGGGATCTGCTTTGGCCTTTTACAGCAAGCTCCAACCGAGGGGGAGGGGACTCGTGCGGCATGAGCTCGTTTCCCTCGCTCTTCATCATGGCTCTCCAACCTACCAAAATCGTACAATGTCCACAGCAAGTTCGGACGTCGAATCGGGACAAGCTAATGGGTGGCCATTTTCCATGGTCTCCCGACAATCAAGCACGAGGTTCTTGGTTCAAGCGAATGTCTCCGATATCGGCCTTGAGGTATCTACACACATAGCATGTTGTCGAAGCGTTAGGGAACAAGTGATCAGCGTAGTGCGTGTCGCACGAAAGAGAGTTGAGTGGAAAGAGAGAAGCAGTGGTGAAGGGAGATAGTATGTCGTGAAGATAAAGCTCGCACCATGGACTACCTTGATGGCAGGCCTCATGAATTTGTTAAAAAGTGGTACTCCGTTGATCACTTCAGCACATCGCAGCTCGTTGTAAGCCAAACCCAATGTATGTGAGCGCTTGCTTTCGAATGCATCGCGTGGACATCCAGATTTGAAGATGAAGCGTCAGTGTCGCTATGAGAGGCTCAACGACTAGCTGACAACATTGAACTCTGCAATGCTGCACATTATGTCAGCGCCGGCTTTGGCATAACTCACATGTCACTTGCTCGCTACGATTTCTACCGCTCGTTCACCACAGTAGTTTGAGTTCAGGACAATATCGAGTGAAAGATGTGTCAGAAGCGCTTCCTTCATATGATCGGTGCTGTGAAAGCAAGAGCGAATGGTGCTGATCACACGCACTTTCGGGGCCATGAAGGATGGAAGGACGGCTGTCATTATGCTCTGTACTCCTGAGTCATTGTGTCGTGCTGCCCTCGACCATAATCTCGACCACGGCGACCGAATCAAGAACAGCATGTCCAATGCTTATCTGCCCACAACATTGGGTCTTCGGATTGTGCGAGCTGTAGGCATACGAAGCAGGCCGAACAGCATCAATGGCAAGGGACGATGTGATATAAGTTAATGTTTATGCCGTATTTCGCTCCTTTATACACAGTGGCACTCGCTGCTGCTGCTGAAAAGTGTAATGAGTTACAAGCGCTTCCCTCTCCTCTACTTTCACTTTTTTGCCATACCTCGTTCTACAGTCAACGCAAGAGAAACGCTTCGGGAGTTGCGTGAGATATGCGAATAACCGCTCTAATGTCCACAAGTAGTACAACAAACCACAGCCAAAGTCTAAGTGCGTAGTTTACTCGTCCTTGCCCTTCGGCGGTGATTGCACAAGACCCTTGCCCTTGTAGTCCTCGCCGCCGATAAAAGTGATGGGCTCGATTTGCTTCTCCTATAGGGTGATATCTGATTAGCACGTGTTTCTATGTAGTCACCAATGCTACGGTGTTCTTGTCGAAATTTGTCATGTGCTCACCTTGAAGTACTCATTGGAAGCTTCCTGCCACTCCTTGTTCAAAGTTCGTGGCTTCTCGCGGGCGAAGTATCGAGTAAAGGCGAAGAGCGCGCCAGCGGCAAGTACACCAACAATGGTGTAAGCAAAAACCTTGGTGTTCTCACCTGGAGGAGTCTGCGCGCGAGGGCCGTGTGGGCCAAAAGCAATCCAGTAGGCTGTGTGACATTCTGTTAGCCGTAGTGTTCAGATGTCATTGTGGTCAAGTGCCAATGGCAGCCATGTGTCGCGGCGCATGTTCCACGGCCTTTTCCCGGCCTGTTCCGCGACATCCATATGCTCTGACTTCCAGGCGTGCACAACTACCACGACGCAAGGTTATCAAAGTAGAGACACGTACCAGCCTTCTTCTCCTGCACGGTGAGCTCGTTCCAGTCCACCTTCATGCGATCTCGCAGGGCCATCCACAGGTCGGCCTGCTCTTGTGGAGGCATGGCCTCCCATCGCTTCTCAATGTTGGCCAGGGTTGGGTTGGAAATGGCGTGCGCGCATCGCACTTGCTGTGTCGTCTGGTTGCGCGCCAGAGGAGTGAGCGTGGCAGCAGCGGTCCGCTTGGAGGACACACTGGTAAGGGATTGACGGAGGAGAGGTGTTGTCCGAAGCATTGTGCCGGCGGTCGGAGGGGGGCGGAGTGGAGAGTCGAGAGTGGTGGCGTCGGGTGGAAGAACGGCGCAGTCAAGCCGTGGACGGTGTCGCCAGCGGTGTATCTGAGGTGGTGGTGATGCCGGCGTGCAGTGTGTCTCCGATTCTATGATGTGAGCTTCGAGAGAGAGAGAAAGCTCGGCTTGTGCCGTCAGCAACGGAGCAACGTCGATTGGTCAATTGGCCTAATTCGCCCGAAACCCTCTACTCCTTCAACACAGCGATCACCAACATCAGCATTCTGCGTGGAACGACTGCAATTGTGACGCACATGATCTGATTATGAGGCGGAGCACTGAACAAGTCAAGGGACCTCTTCAGAACGACACTCACTGACGCCCGGAAGATTGAAGCCATGGACTACTGAATGGGCGTAATTACACAAGTTGGCTGAGCAGTAGTGGGCATTGACCAGTATGGACTACTCTCTAACAACAAAGCTATCTGCGTCCAAGTCGAAATACTTCCTCATTCGCTTCCCCATCTCTCTCAGCATGACGGGACCTATGATCGAGCTTGGGTGAGGCTTATGGAACACGATTATGCCTTCGTCTTTCCGTGAGGTTTCAGCCCTCTTGAAAGAGACAGCGGAGCCTCTATTCTGACTGACGGAGAAGCCAGCATCGGCTATCGCAGCAATGAAGTCATTCAGCTTGACGAGCTCTGTTGCCCATGAGCGGATTGAACATGCGTTGAAAAAGCGTCAGCGAGGACTTGTTCACCGGTATGGGGACGGCGCAGGTCTGAGGGGCGTCGTTGACGATTATTCCATCCTCTTCCACGCGTGGCGTGACTTCAACCACCTTTGGACGGGTCTTAACCTTCTCTCTCGGCAGCGAAGCGCTCAAAATTGGATCTGGAGCATCAACGCCCCAGGTGCTCCGCGTGGCGCCTATTGTGTCGATGTACGTAGATGGCTTGCCACTAGGAAATATTGCCTTCGACTCTGTCAAGATTTAGTGAACAGTATGTCTATGCATGGTTGGGGGCAGACTGACCTTTAGCCTCGATGGCAGAAAGCGAGAGAGCTCGCTCCCGTTCCCACGGATCCTTGCTCATGTGGGTAGCGCCCATCAGAGGCTTGACAAAAATATTGAAATGGTGAGTGACGGCCTGTTCTGCGTTGCAGCATAGAAAACGACACCTGGACATTCTCCACGTCTGGACTTTGCTCCAAAGGTTGTTGAGCGTTGCGTGGGACCTGTCCAGTACTGCCAGGGCGCCTCTGCTAATCTTGTCGGTAGGACGAGGCAAGCCCACGAATCCCTCGAGAGGTGCAACGAGCTCCAGGTATGGATGATCAATGCCTCCAACCGTTTCGGTCAGATCGATCTTCATGGCATCGTAGCAGCGTTCCATAAAAGCGACTATGGTGGGGGACTTAGTTTGCTGTGTCCAGCGGAGAGAGTCGAAGCTGTTGATCTTGGACCAGTCTTTGTCTTGATCGGCAATGGACTTTGGCGTTGTGATGCCCGGTGGTAAGACACCTCGTGGCCGATGACATCGGATAGTGTCCAGAATGTCCCCAATGTCGCCCATATCGAATATAATGTTCCACATTACCTGGTCTATTCGAGCGGCCTCTAAGGGCGGCTGTAGAAGCTGCTCCAATTGTGCGATGTGTAGAGATAACGGGAAGGAATACTTGTCATGCCATCTCCTCAACTCCATGACATGCCAAGCGACCGGATCCTGCTGGTTCTGCTTATTCGTGCCCTCAATGGCGTACTGCCCTGACTCCTCCTTCCGGGCTCTAGACATACAGAATGCATTTTATGAGATGAGCTGCAAATCAAGTTGCCGCCCAAGTGACAGGATGTGCTCGTGCAGAACATGCTCGAGAAGTCCGATTGCATGGCTGTGAGCCAACGTGAACGAATCTTCTGTCGTCCTCGGTATTGGCCTTAGGCTGAGTGTCTTCATGGTCTGCTCGCATTCTCCGACTGTATACTGCCAGGCTTCCACCAGCTGGACAGATGCCATGATCCGCTGAACAAGCTTAGACCGAAGCCTCTGTTGCCCTCGTGCTGCGACGCCAATGAGCCACTAATGCGAGCAAGGTCTTCGCGTGCGACTGCAGGGTCTTTTTGCAAAAGCCAGAGGGTGTCTTCGGCGACTCGCAAACGAGCCTGCAGAGTCTGGTGGACGCGGTGCACGTCGAGAACCGGTGGTGGCCCAAAGGGCGACACGACGGTCTCCCGTAGGATCTCGCCAGCCGGTTTGAGGTTCGTGTCCGGCACGAGAGCCTGGAGTTTGCTCATGCCTAGAGCTGGTGTCCTACCGCCATCCGTGTTGAGCAGGATCTCAACAATGTTCCGCAAGAAGATAGATAGCGTGCACTGTGCATCAAGCACCAATACGGCTCTGATGAAGCTGATCATGTCCCATCTGTGAAAAGTAAGTGTGTCCCAAGCGACCGTCTTGCCGAACTCGTTGACATCTATCAACACGCAATGCGGATTGTACTCCATAGCGACAAGCTTAAGTCTAATTCCATAGCCGGTCTGATGAAGATCAAAAGGTGCCCAATCTGCTGGGCTGTAGTGCGCAACGCCAGGAGGGTCGGCACATTGTCGGAACTTGCGCTCCGCGCTTCGACGTTGAGCCAAGGTAGCAGAGACATCGCTCGCATGCGCTCGTCGTGCTCGCGACTCTGGTCCGCTTCCCGAATCGGGCCGTTGTCCCATCTATACATTCCAGGCATGGCCTGCATGAGAACATTGGCTCGCTTCTGCTGGGTACGCTTTGGCCAGCGTTTCAGAAAACTGTCGCATGAGCCTCAAGTCTTGCTCGAACATATGCGATATTGTTCTTGCTCTGCGTGACGAGAGCACCAAGGCGTGCCCAGGTCTCCAAGCTTTGAAGTCCTCCATGTACCTGTCGACAATTGGCCGCATTTTAGGGTCTTCCCTAAGAGCATCCCAGGTCAGCGGGGCATCGCCGTTCTTGTCCGGGTATGGACCGAGTTGGCGAGCAAGCTCTAATTCTTCTAATCCGAAGTCGTAGCCTGATGCTGCGCTTAGCTGCTTGAGGAAGCGACGTCGGCGTTGATAGCGGCCATGGCAGCTGTTCACACAGCGTACTCAGGGAGAGTGCAAGGTCAGTCAAGTCCAGGAGAAAAGGTTGAGGTCCTGTTTGGGCCGCGTGGAGTCGTTTGATAGCACTCGCGAAGTGAGCGACCACGGACAAGGGTTGTCGTTACACAGGCTACAGCGCTCTCAGCTTCTAGCTGCAGCCAGCCGACACGCGACGTATCGACTGCTTCACCTGTTGCCCTTCTCGATGTGTCAGATTGTGCTTGCGAAGATGAACGAACAAGCTACTCACATTCGTCCACGCATCCCAGGCCTTGGAGACGCACATTCTCAGCTTTGTCCTGCCATATCAACCATCGAGATCCCAGTATTTACTCACCTTGTCTCCACCAACATATTGCTCGGTGTACTCTGGCATATTTACTCCCAAATCACTCATCATAGACATCTCCAGCCATCGTGCGTAGTTGCCATCGCCTACACTTCCCCCAACCACGGCTTTCCCTACTCCTCTGACCCCCTCTAGCAGTTTCAGCACCGCGAAGTCGCAAGTGCCATAGGAGGGTTGGAAGACCTCGACTTCAAGGTATTCCAGACCCGTAAAGCATTCGGTAGCCTGGTCTCTCGTGTACCGAGAGTCAATGTCCAGACGTACGTGAAACAAGTACTTCTTGATCATCTTTGCTACTCGAGGATACAAGACCGGTGGCAGCGTGTCTTTCGTGTTGGGCAGCTTGAAAAGCAAAAAGGCCGGTAACGTAGTCAGAAGGTTTGAATGGGCCATGAAGGTGTTTTCTCCATACAGGATTGGGGCAGCCTCGGTGTGGATCTGCTTGCACGTCTGCAGCACATTGGCGCAGAAGCGGTGTTGGCCTTTTCGCTCGCGCGGAGGAATGCTGATGTCTTGTATCAAAAGCAGCTCATAGATTGTGTTTCGTAGCTCCGAAGGCAGCGAAAGCAGGCGACAGGCAGACTGGTCTGCCATGTCAGCGTCCTGGATGTTGTTCGCAGGCAGCTCTTTTCGAACGAGTACAATCATGATCGAGCTGCGTATGTGAGACTCTAAAAGACAACCTACGATACTGGAAGCATGGTCGTGTGCATTGACGACCCTACTACGCCATAGATTCGGCAGTGATAAGCTCTGGGAGCTTGCTCGGGCGATGGGCGCTGTCGCAGGAGGTACAGCTTTGGTAAGACTGTGTGGGACGGAAGAGACCAGTGACGGCCGAGATGCCTCGTCTCGAGGTGCGATATGGCTACACCAAGTGAACGCGAGGCAAAGATTGACTTCCAATGTACGCGCACGGCGACGTTAGTCAGATCACGCGTTCCCGAAACTCATTCTTCTCATATCAAGCGATTGCGTATCTGTGTGTATTATTTGTACATATCCCTCATGCTCTATGCCGCTCTCCCAATGTGTGTGTATATGCTGGTCCTGTACAAATCCTTACTCTTCACTTTTATCGCTTCTCTGTCGTATGCGTTATTCATTATCGTCTGCTACGTTTGGTTTCGTGTATGCGATCCAAGAAAAAGTCCCCGCTGAAGTTAATGCTGATCGGCAAATCCGTGAATGGGAATGTTTTGGCTATTCTCGTGCGTCAAATCAAAAGGCCAAGGCCAGCCACCTGTGGTAATTTCAGCAGGTAGCTGGAATTCATCGTGTGGTGTGCGCATTCCCAAGTTGTTGGTCATTGGCGGAAGAGACCCTGAAGGCAGTACCGGGTGATGTCCATTTGGTGCGTTGCTCGGCAAATAGCCATTGCCGTTGGTTGCGTTGTGTGCGTAGGGAGCTATGTGCTGACTCTGTTGAGGTGCTTCAGACAGCATCTGACGCTGTGCTTGAATGTATTGGTCAATCTTGTCGGTCTGCTTGCGAAGCTCTCGACTGGCTCCAGCTGCCGGCTGCAAGCCTGCTTCGAGGTCTTCCAAAAGATCAGCCAGTTGACCCATGAGCGTTCGTACTCGTTCGTAGCTGCTCTCGTTGAGGACGCCCTGCATAACAGAGGATAGAATGTGCCCAATGCCGCCGAGATGATAGACCAGCGGGGTCGAAATAGCTCTCAGATACTGCTGTGGGATCTCCCCAAACGTTTGAAGCACTGTTTCAGCAACGCGGCACTTCTCCTCCACATTCTGCGCACTACTCGCTCGTGCTTCGAGTAGTGTCATACGAACAAGCTGCAATGTCGCCTGTATGTTGGCGGCCTGAAACCCGAAGATGTCTTGGCTACGGTCGCCGGTCAACTGAACTGTATAGTTCTTGAACCTCGCAGGCAAATCGTAGTATAAGTTGATGACATTATCCATGATCTGCACGTCGGGCATTGTGTTGGCCATCATGAGCCTCACCACGGAGATTCTGTCCTCGCGTCCAGATTTGCTGATCCGGAGTCGTTTCGTAGCGTGTTCCAATACACGATACAAGTCCGTTGTGAAATTGAAGCCTCGCAGCCAATTGTCTGGGTTCTGGTAAGTTGTCACACCGGAGGCCAATTCCTCGTCTGTGACTTCACTGGGATACGCCACGTTCGAATGAGTCTCCTGCGACTTGTGTATCGTATTGAAGACCACGGAAGTGTAGACATCAAAGCTGTACATCGACCAAAACAGCCTTCTGCGCTCTTCCCGCTCTTGTACCGACAAATCCTCTGGCCAACAACTTTCATCATGGAAACGTTGCATCGCGCTCAGGGTCATGTAGTGCCCCATGTATTGATGCATGGTTTGCACCTGACCGTACTGGATGCTCGTCAATGCAAGCAGAGCAGCGGCGCGAAGGTAGCCCAAGCCTGTCATTTTGGTGAGATCCTTGCCGATGTTGTCTTGTGCTGCTGAAAAGAAAACCTCAGACGTGTTTGCAGCACTCTCTTCGATCTGGTATTTATTGCCAAGGGCTCCGTCTCGAGTTCGTGCTGACGCCAGCGCGCAAGCTGCCATGACTGACGCAAAAAAGCCGCGATCTTTCAAGTGTTGTCGTTGTCGGACACGATCCCACAGTGTCGGTAGATGGAAGAATGGAAAGAGAGGATAAACAATCTCCGTGTAAATCTCCAGGTACCGGTCAATACTGCGCTGGTTGGACGCCGCGAAGCAATGCCATGCTACACTCAAGAGATCTTCTGGCCGCCCTTCTCGTACAACCTCATATGCACCAGTGAATTCTGTCGAGTGCAGAGGAACGACGCCATTTGAGTAGCCGCCTTCTGTTTTGATAGATGGCGATATTGGCTAAAAAAAACAACAATCAGCTCAGAAAGCTACTCAGCCAACTCGGTTGCAATATGCTTACCGAAACAGTCTGCTGATTCTGGCCAGGCAGGACATTGCCTGGCAAGAGCTGTGCAGCTGACGGGTTGCGACGCCGACGTGATGGCCTATTGTAGGTACAGTCGACCGCGAAATCATAGCAATTCTGGCATTTTCCGGGCTCCTCCGCACTCGGGCGGCACCTTATGCTCCGCCGATGGCATAGGTCGCAAGCTTGCGAAATGCGTTGCAGTTTCCTTGGTCGTTCATGGGTACTCTTTGTGGACATATTCTTGAACCGCGGACTGCAGTCCGCTCCCACATGGCCGGTTAGCAGCTTAGTAGAGTCGTGTCAGGACACCTGACGACAAGATGGCACTGGGGGTGAGAAAGAGGATGGAGAATTAAGCGCGTAGGCTGGGATTCAATAATTGGAGAACCAGGCACCATAACAATCCCCTCGGTTCCGTGCTCCGGGTTGCCCTCCGTCATGTTTCCTGTGCTGTGGCTCACCGATCCTCGAATGGGAAACTCCAGGAAACTCCCCAAAACTCCCTTGGTTGAAGTGCGCCTCTGGCCTTTGTCATCATCGCAGTCTGGGCTCGAGTTTGACCAGATCACCTGCCCGATCGAGCAGCTGTGGGTCACAGCGGTAGCACTTTGGCCAACGAGGTCTCGATACACGACGCCGCGAAGAACGCACCCCAGTCCGAAACATCCGCCTTCGAAGTTTGATCGCCATATCTCCCCGCGAGGACGACTGTTGTTGGGAAATACTGCACAGATGATCGCAAATCTTGTGCAGGGTCAGAGATCAAATCACGATCTGTAGCTTCGAGCGAGCAGATATGCGACCATCTCCGTGGAAATGGATCTTTCTTGGTCAGCTACAAGGTGACAGATTGTTGCGAGCAGAGTATGGAAGGATCGAAATTATTGATTAGAGGCCTCGTCAATTCTGATTCATGCGAGATTCGCGGTATCCAGCGCCACGGTCAAAGGTGACCTCAAGCCTCGGAAACTGATTGAAATGTCCCAAGATGCAAGCATTGAGATGCCACCTGGAATGCAGCATACCATCTGGATGTTAGGCAATGCTATCGGTCTCAGAACGCCCGGACTGTCATTTCACTCTGTCCATCAACAACATCTTCCATCTCATCATGCTGGCAACGGTGGCCGCTCCGGCGCTCTGGTAATTGTCAGCTCTGCCAAGCTCGTTAGTGGCGCATTGATCGTCCAAGATCCCTGACGCTAGTGGAGATGAGCCCGCCTCCGGTTCACGTGGGCTTGGTTTGGTGTCTTCACACATTCGGAACCAACCGGCAGGTGCTACAGTTGCTGGCACGGCCGACCTTCTAGACGAAGTGGTTTGTCGGTGTTTTCGACCATGATATTACCTGCCATGATGATGGAACAACAACTCTACCAGCTCTCCCGCCCGGGTATGACTCGAATACTCATCTACAAAGTCGCAATGTCATGATCTATCGCTCTCTCGTCATCGTGGCATGCTGCACTGAACTATAACTACTGCCGTGACCGTAGTCAACGAGTTGTTATGATCATTATTTCTCCACCCATGCCTTGGACTGAGGCTATTGAAGACGTAGCTGCTCTAACCTGGAGGTGCTTCCAACGCTCACTGTTCTGCAACGCTCGCCCGTTCCTTGAAGCGATAAATTCGCACCGAACAGTCCTCGCTCGAAGCTGCCAAATTTGGGTGGTGGTCAGGTAGCGTGTTATCTGTTGTCAAGGTCGGTCGCCAGCGAAGCGAAGTCACTGCCTTCGAAGGAGTGCAGCGTGCAGTCACATCTTCTAAGGCAACAATGGCGAGTGATTCGGGCTCTAACCGGACAATAGTAATCTTCCCTGTCTCGTCTCCGACAGCCAATAGCAAATGCTGTTCGAACGGTTGTCCGTTGAAGCAGATTGCTGTCGGGGGTGCAGTGGTAGCATGGGTTGACACACACTCCACCTTCCCTCCACTCAACTTCCATATTTTCACTGTTTTGTCCCTGCCAGCGGTTGCGAAGACATGCCCAGCGGCCAGCGGTGCCCAGCAACAATCCAAGATCATACGGGAGTGGCCCTTTGGGTTGGTCGTGAGCAAGGTAAACACAGAAGTCTCGTCTGCGTGGAATAACGCCCATTGTCGATCTCGGCCCACACTGAGAAGGTAGGAGTCATCTGGCGAGAATTTGAGGCTTGTCACTGTCAAGCTATGCGCTGTAAGAGCCGGCTTGACCTCGCGCCACTCTTTCGTGTCATACAGCCTTACCACTGCATGATCCAGCGAGCTCGCCTTGCAAGAAGTGGCAACTATTGTTCCATCATTACTGGCAGCTACCGCGGATATCTCATAACCATGACCATAAAGCTTCTCATGCTCAGGCCACAGCGTGTGTCGTGCCAGATGATCTTCGAAGGGTGGATGTTCAAGATCTAGTGTGGCTTTCTTTGCTTTCGGGGCACTGTCGTCGAAATCATGTTCGTCGGTCCGTGGGTCATCAGTGCCTTCGCCCGGCTCGTCCTCATCCAAGGTGTTCACTGCTTTGTTCGACAGCCCAAGCACAGGTATCGCTGCAGCGTCAGGCAAGTCGCTGGCTGATGACGCATCAGTGCTCCCAAGTTTTGCAAGCAAATCATTGACAGCTTTCGGTTTGTCAAAGACACGCAGTAGCTTTTCATCTGCACCAGAAATAAAGCGATTGTCGTTGATAGTGTCGATACAATTCAAGTCGTAGCCATGGATCTGAGGTCGAGTAAATTCGTGCCATGTCACTGATTCTTTACCTGATTTACGCCATTGTGAATAGAGCCTGGTCGTCTGATCCGAGCCGGTTGAGAGAAGGTATCGACCAGATCGCGCCCACGCCAAACTGCGGACTTCTTCGACATGGCCCCCGACTCCGACTTCTTGCACCCACATATCGCTCTGTGGATCAAACGCCCATTTGCGCCAGCTACCTGTTCGACCCAAGCTGACGACAGCTTGCGAGTCGGATTGCCACAGCCCAATCCAGAAGCCTCCAGTGCTGCCTGTGGCAGTCGTGGAACCCTTTTGAGAGCTGACTTCGCCGACTCTGCTGCTGCAGATCCACAATCCAGAAGCAGGTTCGGCATTCCAAATGGACAGGGAATTGTCTGCAGAAGCTGTGAGCAGGGAAGGCACTTGACCTGCTTCTGCTCTTGGTGCCCAGCGTGCTGTATAGATCCAGTCTTCATGCCCGACGAGGAGTGCTTCGAAGGTCACCGTATGTTTCGAGCTCTCCCGTCCGACACGATGCGCTTTGTTGGACAAGGACGTCTTCTCTGCAGCCGTGAAGAGTTTATTTGCTTCGCTCACTGTGCTATCAGCGGCGCTTTTGCCCTGTCTCAAGCGCCACAAACGGACATACTTATCCTGACTGGCAGAGGCAAGCAAGATATCACTATCACGATCGTGGTGCTCGTGTGTGAAGTCTAAAGATCGCACCCACCCTTCATGGCCTGTCAGAGTGGCTTGGAGCTCAAATTGCTCGCTCTCCGGCTGAGTTTGCCCAAACAACTGTATGTAGTTGGACGTTCCGGCGACTGCAAGTATTGCTCCACCGCTTTCCGAAGCTGTAAGTGCAAAGCATAAGGGAAAGTAGCGTGGCTTCAAAGAGATGGTTTGAATCAGCTTAGCTCTAGCACCTTCCAAGTGCCATATTATCACTGTGCCATCTGCTGCTCCTGATGCAATCAGACCTAACTGAGGCGCTGCGGCGATTGCGTTAACAGATGCAGTATGGTCTGTGAGGCACTGAGATTGCTTGAAGGCTGTCTCTGAATCGCTGCTTGGAGCCCAGATGCGAACTGTCTTGTCGGCGCTTCCACTCACGAGAAGTCGCGTGTCTGGAGCATCTATAATCTTGATGGCGTTTACTGTGTCAACGTGCCCTGCGAGCAGTTCATGCACACCTCTGCGATTGTGGTCTTCGGGATTCCATAGCGCGATATTGTTACCCGCTCCAAAAGCGAGAAGCGACGACGACCAGTCTGCTGCAGACGGGTGCCTGTTGCCGCCAGCGGCGATGTACTCGACTGATATCTGTGTCATTGTAAAGTGCACATGTTGCGGTTTGTCGACAAAAGCACGGGTGAGTGTTGTGACAACGAGAAGTTCATGGTTGCTGAGTCAAAATTTTGAGAGAGCCAAGACTTGGAATGATTGCCTCTAGTTAGTTAGCAAGACGACAACACTGTCACTACCAGCGTTAAGTACATACAAGGACCCTTCGCAATATGGCAGAGACGATCGGTATCACTATCGAGTTCACGTAGGTCAAGGATCTTTCGCAGACGTCAACGTCCTCTATTTCCCCCAAGCTCTAAGTCTTCATAGTGGAGGCCTCGAATTGCTCTTCTCAGACCAACGCAAGCACGCAGTAAATCTTCCTGCTCAGGACAGTCAAGGCAATGCAGCGACCGTCGCCTTCCTCATTCAATGGCTCTGTGACAACCTGATGAAGGATCCGCGGAAGGACATGTTCGTCCTTGACGATACAGTGTAAGGCGGTCGATCGGACCATGTTGCGTAACAGACTGAGCTATTGCTGACTGTGTACAGACGGCCTGGAGTGCTCGTACTCATCAACGATGCAGATTGGGAGCTTGAAGGGGAGGAGAAGTATGAGGTCCAGCCCAGGGATACCATAGTCTTTGTCTCGACTTTACATGGAGGATGAGAGATCAGCCAAGAGAACTGTCTTGCCGCACAGGTTGAATCGCGGGGCTGAAAGTGCGAAAATTGTGCCCCTCGATTTCAAGGTGAACCCATCCACATCCCAGTCCTCACCCATTGCCCCTGCAGTAAATTTGACTTTTTTATACATCGTCGGTTTCTGCTGACGCATCGGTTGTATAGTGTAGCGGTTATCACATCGGATTCTGATATATCAGAACTTTCCGGGAACCCGTAAGCACAAACTCCGACTTCCCTACCAAGCCATGTCCTAACATCCTGTAGCGGTTCGATTCCGGGTACGACCTTCATGTCACCCTGAAGCCAAGCTTCAGTGAATCTTCTTTTGCCTCCTGGAGCCATATAGGAGGCTCCTGAGTGCCAGATCTAGTTCAAGAAATGCGTTATGGACTCCTGATGCCCTCACATAAGAATACTGCGGCGGGTCGATCAGGTGAGGTCTATCAAACTACTTTTTGGATATCAACGACCTTCCCTATTCGACCAAAATCTTCTTTGTTCGCGACTCAGCCGCTGCATTAGGCAGGTCCGTACGCCGACTTGCTTCGTGGCGAATATCATATTCGTTAACAAAGAGCGTTCCCTTTGTCTGCATTGGCAACCTGACGTCCAGCTTCAATGGATTCTCATTTGCTTCCATGACCCATATTGGAATCATGTATGTGGTACTTGAGCCGGAGCTGATCTCAACTGCAACGATATGAGCTTCAGACTAAGCAGAGCAAGGCCAGGATGGGGACAACTATGGTCTGAGATCTTTTGAATGCAAAGGCACGAAAGGCTTGTTACACGTCTGAAGGGCCGCAGCGACATCTCATAGCGAATGCAGCAGTTATGCAGTGTAGAGCTCTGTCGATGCTTTGCACAGTTTGTGCCACTCAAGCATAACGCTAGCCCAAATGCCTATCAAGAGGCAAAGGAGCCTGAGCAGTGCTACCAATTTCCCAAACAAGCTAGCATGATAGCTGCAACACAAATGAAAGTGTTTCGAAATGTTTGTCAGACCTATACACAAGCGAGTCTATATCCCTCTCATTCTGTTCATACAACAAGTTCCTGTTCAGCATGCACTGACGGTCTGTCATGCCAATGCACCGAAACAATATGCCGTTGTGAATATCTACAACTTCGACTTTGGCGTCGACTCTGCCTCTACTTCAGCGTACATCTCGTCGATTAGCTGCCTGTACTTCTTAGCTGTTTGTGGTCGCTTCAATTTCAGTCTACAAACAAAACACGTTAGCATGAGCGACACCTACAGTTCCTCGGCGAAAGGTACTTACGTTGGTGTGAGGAGCTCATTGTCGATGGTGAACGGCTCAAGCATCAATCTGACAGACCTGACGTTCTCGTAGCTGTTGAACTTGGCCTTCTTGCCAACCTTGGCCAGCTCTCGTAGAGCAGCCTTTTGTACCTTCTTCTCGGCGCCTGCTGCCTCGAGCGCTTGCAGATCAGTTGGTGCGATTTTCTTGCCAAGGATCTTCTCCACCCAGAGCGCGAAGAGATCTGGCTGGATGCCGAAGATTGCGACCAGGTTCGACTGGTTGCTGTCGCCGTGCACGTATCCTTGAGCGAGGAAAGGAAGGTTGCCAAGGTACACATTCTCGATCCGCTCTGGCGAGATATACTCTCCTTGTTGCAGCTTGAGGACGTTCTTTCTTCGGTCAATGATCTTGAAGCGACCCATCTCATCGATCTCGCAGATGTCTCCGGTCTTGAACCAGCCATCTTCAGTAAAGGCCTTGGCAGTCTCCTCCTCGTTCTTGAAGTACTGCTTGAACACAGTTGGGCCACGGATCAACAGCTCACCACGGGGGTTTGGCTTGTCAGTGGACAGGTAATCCATGTCTGGCACATCGAGGAGGCAGAGTTCGCTAGCTGGAGCGACAGCACCACAGTTGCCAGCACTCATATCTCCCTCCAGCTGTGCCAGAGCAATTGCGTAGGTCTCAGTGAGGCCATATCCTTGGAAGAAATTGTTCGCGAAGACAACACGCAGGAATTGCTGCAGACTAGGATCGATGGGAGATGCACCGGAAACCATAGTCTTGGCTTGGTCCAGTCCAAGGGCTGCGGAGACCTTCTTTGCCCAGATGCGGTCGTAGAAGAAGTGCTTGTTAGTGGCCTTACCAGCTGGCTGTTTTGTCAGGTTGGTGAGCTTCTTATCCACGATGTGGCGGGACATGGAACCACGGAAACCTGGAGCCTCGATCGTTGCGGCTTTGATTGCACCTCCGAATCTGTTGTAAAGACGTGGCACGGAAGTGAAGGTCGTGGGTCGGAGCAGCTTGAAGTCGTCGACCAATTCCAAGATGTTTCCATGGAAGTACCCGATCGCGACACCTGCCCAGAGCGATGAGTGCTCAGTCACGCGCTGGAAGATGTGAGCCAATGGCAAGTACGAGCAGATCGTGTCTCCCTTTGACGCTCTGCTGATGCAGAGTGATGCAGATGCAGCTGCCACGGCATTTTGGTGTGTGAGGATGACACCCTTGGGATTTCCGGTAGTGCCAGATGTGTAGTTGATGGTAACAGTGTCCTCTGGGCGCGGTGGGTGGAACGGTCTGGGCGACTTCTGGCCAATCGCCTCAACATCCTTCATCTCGTGGATTTGCACACCGTGCTGCGCAGCAATAGCATTCAGAATGTCCTTCTTTGATGTTCCTGGCAGTTCGCCTCCAGTCGATAGCGGGTCCAGCGAGATGACGAGCTTCAGCGAAGGACATCTCGGCGCAAGCTTCAGTAGGGTTGGGATGTGGGCGAGCGAAGAGCAGACCGACGTGAGCTGAGCATGGTTGATGATGAACTCGGTGGCATCAGGGCCCAGAGTGTCGTACAGTGAGACGCTGAAGAGCGACTGCGACATGCAAGCAAGATCGGTAATCTGCCATTCGGGTCTGTTCTGGCACCACAGACCGACACCGTACTGTCTGCCATTGACACCCACTTGCTCGTGGAGCGCCACCAGTCCAACACCAAAGTTCTTCCTCCGCTCCTGGATCTGCGCATATGTCTGCCACACGTACGGGCCCCATGTCTGCTTCGTGGAGTCGTATGGGCGGAATCCCAGACATTTGTTGTTCGGCACACGTTTGGCCGATTGCTCGAAGAAGTCGTGGGCGGTGGTGATTTCGTTGTCGAGCGTGTGCAAAACACCGTCCTTGTTCCGCCAGTGTCGGTAGACAGCACTGCGGCCTTCCGCTCTGCTGCCAGGTACCGCGATCGAGTACGGCGCGCCCACTGGAGGCGGCTGCACCATCTCGGCAGCCTTATCGATGGCTATCTGGCTTCCCATGCTGGCGGTAGCAAAGGCTCACGAATGTGTGGTGTGATTGATGACGTTTCTGCGGCGAGCTGCAGCGGGAGTGAGATTGCTTTGCACGACCAGACGACGGCTTCTGAGGCTATACGTAGTATCTGCTTGCAATATATCTGCTGTCAGTGCATGAACTCCTTGAGAGCTGTCGGCGAGACCGATGATGCTGTCGTGACTGACGATCTCGACTGGTCCAGACTCAGCCTTGCGAGAGGTGCTCCTGCGACTGCGACTGTTGCACACGAGGAAACGTACAGAGCGAGATGATACACACAATTGTGGAGATAGTCGTGAGACAGAGGCAGGGCGCAGGAGAGAAGAGGGAGAATAACAACAGTCCATCACTTGATCATTCTTTCGCAAGCAACCGGGATGCTCGGTCTCTTTCAGCGTCGTCTTCGCACGCGTTTCGCCTCGGCTCAATCAGCTCGACCAGAACTAACCTCCAGCTTGGCGCCATCTCTTTGGGCAGTACGTCCGTACCCACCAAATGCTGTGTGGCCGGTTCACAGCAAACCACCTCGGCACAAACCTAGACAACAGAGGAAGTACCGCGCGTCGAGTTGGTATCGATTTTTGATCTTATGTTTCATTTCGGGGGTATTCTGTCATTCACGCTTCCTATCATAACCTAGCGATGCCCTAGACCACTGGCTTTCCACCTGGTGCATTCGCATCGCCGGTGACATTGCTGTTATCCTGTCCCTGCCCAGGCTTCGTGGCCGCCTGCGCAAAAGACTGCTCAAAGTCGGCGATGATATCGTCAATGTGCTCGGTACCAACAGAGATACGGATAAGGTCCTAGCACAAGTGTCAGTATCGATCCGGCAGCAGATGGATGCGCTACCAAGCTCACCTCGGTCACACCACTTCCAATCTTCTCCTCATCGCTGAGCTGCTCGTGTGTGGTGGTCCATGGGTGAATAGCAAGAGTCTTGGAGTCACCAACGTTGGCGAGATTGGAAATGAGCTTAAATCCATCGACAACTTGGCTGCCAGCAGTTCCGCCTCCGGTCACACCAAAGGACAAGACACCACCAAATCCTCTCGGTAGGTACTTCTTCGCCAGCTCGTGGCTCGGGTGGCTTTCGAGACCTGGGTAGCTGACCCACGCAACGTTTCGGTTGTTCTCCAACCATGTCGCAAGCTTCAGAGCGTTCGATGCATGGCGTTCACATCGCAAGCTCAGTGTCTCGATACCGATCAGCAATTGCTGTGCGGCAAATGGATTGAGTGCGGCTCCAAGATCACGCAGAATCTCAACTCGCAGGCGGATGATGAAAGTGATGGCCCCGAAAGTGTCCCAGAACTTGAGCCCGTGGTATCCATCCGAAGGCTCACTCATCTGCGGGAATCGCTTGCGAGCAGCTGGAGTGCCCCAGTCGAACTTGCCGGCGTCAACGACAATACCACCAATTGTTGTTCCGTGACCTCCAATCCACTTGGTGGCACTGTGCACCACAATATCCGCACCGTGGTCAATCGGCCGAGCGAAGTAGCCTCCAGCACCAAAGGTGTTGTCCACGACAACTGGAACGCCAGCTTCATGTGCAATCTTCACAATTTTCTCGAAATCTGGCACGTTGTATCGTGGGTTGCCGATGGTCTCAAGGTAGATGGCCTTGGTTTTGTCATCGATCAAAGCCTTGAAGTCCTCGGGCTTGTCACCCTGCACCCACTTGGTGGTGATGCCAAATTTTGGGAAGAAAACTTTGAGCTGGTTGTATGTGCCTCCGTACAAGTTTGACGTGGAGATAATGTTGTCTCCGGCGTGTGCGAGAGCAGCAATAGTCATGAACTGAGCTGCTTGCCCAGAAGCTGTAGCGAGAGCGGCAACACCACCTTCCAGAGCTGCGACACGCTTCTCAAGAACATCGACGGTAGGGTTCATGATACGCGAGTAGATGTTGCCGAATTCCTTGAGGCCGAAGAGCCTCGCACCATGAGCCGAGTCATTGAAGACATACGAAGTTGTGGCGTAGATGGGAACTGCTCGCGACTTGGTCGTTGGATCGGGCTCTTGACCTAGAGAGTGATAAGGAATCTGTCAGTTATACAATTCCTCCCTCGAGTCCGAGGAGTCGGTAAGCAGATAGAAAAGATTGGCAATTGCGTACCTGCATGTAATTGCAAGGTCTCGAATCTCGGTTGCTGCTCTTGTCCAGCCATCTTGGATAACTGTTCTGTGAATAATTTCAATCTTGACTTCGCCTTGGGCATACGCTTCCAAGGCTTTCTAATCCGTCAAGTATGGGAGTGATGGAGAAAAGAGAGCTGACCGGGGAACTTTTGTTGATTTGTTTGTGTGCGAGAGCGGCACGAGCTGCAAGCAAGCAACAAATGTGATTAACTAGCCCCGCCTGCTAGAGGTGTCCCCGCAGCTTCTTCGGTCTCACGTTCAGGGATCTTCAAAGGATAGCTATGGCGTGCTGCACTGAATGGCTCGTGCTAAGCCCAAAATGAGCTTGCAGAAGACTTCAATTCGGACGAGGCCTCAAGGCATTGGACAATGGGCACTTCACTACAGGCTCCGGGCTGTGAACACGCGGGTTAAGTTTGGTGTGGACGAATGCTTGTGAAACTCTGTTGGGATTCGCGAGAATGGGAGTGTATCACGAATTATTGCGGTGTCGACATCCATTACTCTACTTAGAGGACTGTCACAACCTGTTCGATCGCACTGTGCATCCCTCTTGCGAGCGGGATACGCGGCAGTCATGTCTTCACGTGCCGTGGAAAAGTCTCGATTAGTGCTGTGAGGCCACAGACAGTACTCTAATTGACGTCGTCAAGCGTTATCAACAATGGGGTATCTCGCTATGCATCCTGTCTATCCTGCCAATGCTGAGGGACTCCCACTCATCATGTCACTCATTCATCGCTTGACTGCGCTCTTTCTTCGCTCAAGACGACCCACTCGTGCCAGGCCTCGATGGAGGCAGTACTGTCGAGTCGGGTATGTATACTGTGGTAGTCTGAAGGTCCCTTATGACATGCACAAGTTCTCCTGCAGACTCGTAATGCGTTTCACACGTTATTGACGTCGGGCTCCGTGCTTGCTCTTTGCCATCGCCTTTGAAGTCCCCCAGCTGCACTTCTATCATGGGAAGTGACTGGCGACCGGTCCGCAATGGAATTAGCACAACGCTGAAAGTATGGACCTCATCGGTCACGGGCACAAAATGCTTGCGCTTCTGTCCTCCTATAAGCCACGCATCCGCTTCGTTGTCCACGTTGATTACGTATGCTGTTGGCTCATCCTCACCATGTATCTTGAAAGTCGGAACATTTGGAAAGAGGCTCTTGGCACTCCAGCTCGCTGAATGTCTAATTCGCACGTTCGCTGTTACTGGCTGTCCGAGCACGAGTATCCTAGAGTCTGAAATTGGTGGCTGTGTATCCGGCAACTGAAGTGAGGCACTAAAGACAATGTCGATATTAGGCACATCAACAGAAATGGTAATTTCCTGTGATGCCGTGCCACCGCTGTTGTCCAGTGGTAATGCCGCATTAGTGTCGTGCCAAAGCCGCAGCCATGCTTGCAACGAATCCCGTCGCTCTAAAGGAAGCGTCGCAATGAGTTCGCTCCAGCCGACGGCATGAAAGTCCGGGACATGAGCCTCATCAAGCAAGACCGCAATCTCAAGGTCCGATCCAGTGATGCTCTGACGAGCGCGTTCAAGTAACAGTGGAAGCAGTAAGCGGTGGTAATCGCCAAAGGAACTTTCCTGAAGATCAGAGGTGAATCTACGCTCCAGCAAAGACAAGTAGAGACCATCTACTGCTTCGTATTGAAGTTTCAGAGCAAGCGCAGCATCACGCTTCAATGTCCTCTGGTCCGAAGGAAACTTTCGTGTGATGTTGTAGAGTAGTTTCACTGGCTGTGTTTGCAGCACGGTTAAAGGCAGTGGCAGTGTAGGAGGCGCCTCGACTGCGAACATCGGAGAGTCGCGCAGCTCTGCATCAAGTATTCTCAGAGGCGTCTGTGTTGTGGTGCGCACTGTGAAACTCGAGTACAGATCATCGAGTTGGAATATATCGTTCACATCGACATTCAATGGGAGCTCGTCCGCTACACTCTCGGTCGTAATGTATGTGAAGCCGCCCTGGGGAGTTGTGTACTGAACCTCGAGCCGAAACGTTACCTCCTTGTTGGTCTGTTCGGTCGTGTAGGGAATTACTACTCCAGCAGTCGACCCCGCGGAGAGTTGTCCTAGTGTAATATACCCCGGTCTGGCCTCTACCGTTCCATCCAACGCGATATCCCGCAGGGCTGCATCGCCAAGATGAAGGCGTAATCCTGCTGTCGTAGGCCTGATCCTGATGTCAATGCCGGTAACCTGATTTCGTCCAGATTGCAGGCTGAGCTCCAAATGCCGTGGCTTGTCAATCCACGTCTCCCGGGCTCGCTTGACCGAAACAGCAAATGATTGCGCATGTGGGTACAGAAACACGAAGGCAGGCGGCTTGGACGAGTCCCGTATCGTTGTCGTGGGCTCAATAACGGTTATCCCCAATGGGGTAGGATCCGGTGTTGTACGCAATTGCTCGACGAAGCAAAGTTTCTTGACTTTGAGTTGCACCGTGTCGACAAGATATGGTCCGTAGGCGATGTTATGCGTTCCGAGCTGGATCGTGTTTGTGCCTCGCAACAGTGAAATGCGACCTACGCTCTCAAGCCACACCTCTTGAGTAGGGTCAGTCACTCCCACAAGGCGTACCCGGGCTTCATCTAATGCAATTTCATCGTCCAGGACATGCTTCAAGCTCAAAGTCAGACAGATGGCATCCGTCTGCGCATGGTGTGCTATGACCGGATCGAGCTGAACATCGCCAAAGAAGTCCTTGAGTGGCTGTATTTCTTCCAGTTCTAATTCGCTAGAAGCTTCAATCGCCTCTAGGAAGACGCCTGTAGTCTCGTGATCTTGAAGACCATGCAATGGCGATTTAGTCGGAGTTCGTGACGGTTCAAGTGCTCTTCTCTGTCGACTCGTCCTTGCTAATAAAGCCAGCGTGCCACGTACAAATTCTTGCTTCCTGTTCAACCTTTTCAGACAGTATGTGTAGGTACTGAGTCTCTCCAGATCCATCATATCCCAGCCAGCATACGTTTCGTGAGCTGCAACGCCCTCAAAATAAGTTGCAGCACTCAGCCAATCGTCCTGCTGGCACTTCAACATGGCGAGATCACCCAACAATCTTTCCGCAGAATTGTATTGCGTGGCAGTGCCAAAGTGCTTGATGGCTGTTCCTGTGAGCTTCTCATAGGCAGTTTCAAATGCTCTCTTGCTGGCTAGCGCTGATCGAAGGAATGGACCCAAGCTGTCCAGTGGCAGTGGGCTCTGCTCATCTTTGTGGCTGTCATCAGAAGGTTTGCTCGCATCCTCAAGAGGCAGATCGTCCAGCTTGCTAGTCCTGGCATGCTTTGCAAAAGCCGAGCCCGCATACCAACCATGGAAGCGCGCTAGCTGTTCCAGCACACGGCGCCGCATTAGTATCAACTCTGCCCGATACGTGGCCAAATCTGCTTGACCAGGCAGGCCCACGTTCATTTGTGAATCAGCCCCTGTGCCTGTTGCTGGCCGAGAGATGCCATTTGGTGCCTGCCGCAGTGCTGGAGGTCGTGCCATGTCAACAGCGGCTTGGGCATCTGGTAAACTTGACGTCCGTTGAGGATGAGTATTGGCGCCAATGCCAGTGCTTGTTGCTGGCCGCTTGACGGCACCGTTGGTTAGCTGGTGCACGCCTTTGTTAGTGAGATCTAGCAAAGCAGGCACAGCAGTCTCTGCTAAGACTTGACCTGCAACGGCCCATGTCCACGAGCAGACTAGACCTTCTGCAGTAGCAGGCGGCACATCGCCATGCGCCTGGTCTTGTCTAAGTGCGCGAGCCGCAACGTGGATGAAGTTTGAAGCGCGCCAGCACACTTCAGCGGTGAGTACGAGATCTTCGCCACCTTCTCGCCCTGCATCCTCAAGACGAGCAGACTGCGCATTTGCAAGTCGTAGTATCAAGGCCTTCTGTCTGTGAAAGATGTAGCACATGAAGTCGAACACGGAAATGTTGCTTCTAAGAATTTGATCTCGGTAGTCCTTGGTGAACAGCAATTGTGCATCATGTTTCTCGTTCACGAGACCATTGGAGACGCCACTTGGAGTGGATTCCGGAGGGCCGAATATTCGTGGCTGAATATCATTCGTGTGGTCTGCAAAACTCGTGGCAGTGCCTTTAGCCTGACCGGAGGCCATTTCTCGGAGTACTACTTCAAGACCCAGGGAGAGCTCATCGTATATCGCTAGGGCATCTTCAACAAGACCAATACTTTCCAGAGCTATAGCCAGACCTTCCTTGTGGATGAAGAAAGTACAGAAATTCCAGCCAGGCAGGGATCTACGCTCTTCCTGATCTGCAATGTCGATTTCATACTGGCGTACCCGCCTGTCGAATGGCCCCAGTATCAGAGATTTGAGCTTGGACACCAAATCGTTCCAGGCATTCTCTCGTTCCTGGGCAGTTTCCTCGTATGTGGGCGCCACGGCTGGGGTGGGCAGCAAATCTGCAGGCGCTTCCTGCTTCACTATGCGGATCTGTGCAATGCGATCCACACCCGACTTGGAATCGTTGAAGTCGGCTCGAAGTCTGTCGAACACAGTACGGGTACTCTTGCCGATCAGCTTGGGGCCACTCTTGCGTTCTTTCAGGTCGTCCGGATCCTTGCTGCTTTCCCGCCACCTCGGCTCGCTTGCAGCAATTGTATCTGGTACGACAACATGGAGGATTAACCATTCGGAAGCGTCGTGGTCCTGCTTGCTGTCTGACTGTGCAACCTCTTTGAGCCACTCACGTATCCTCCTCTGCTCGCTCTGTTTGTAGGCATCTTTGTCGTCGCATCTAAGCACATAGACCTTGAGGTAGGCGCTTGATCTGAAGCCAGGAATCTGGTGTCGTCTCTCCTTGGTCGCCTTGGCACCACTCCTCACGATGTCGATGCTGTTCTGCGGACCGTCGGAGTCGGTGCGGCCTACATAGGGCCGCAGAGTCGCCTTTGTCTGCTTGTCAGGCACGAAGTCGAGGTGCAGCGATTTGATCTGGCGCAGAGGTCGAGGCGGTGACTGCCAATTGAGATTGCGGAGCGGAAGTTTGGCGGCAATGTCCTGCCAGACCAGCGGAAACACTCCAGATGGGTCATGGTACTCGACTGCGTGGTGATGGGGGTCTCAGCGAATGCCTCTCAGTGTATTCATTTCTGTGCCATGTGGGCAACATACCAGTGACCTTGGAGTTCGACATCACTCCCGAACCGGATTGGCCGTGTATCACACATGGCGCTCTCTGGAAACAGGTGCCCGTGTGGCTCGTCACGTCATTACCAGCGAGAGGCAGCGTGGAATTGCATGAAGTGGTGGAATGAGTGGTAGGCCGTGTGCGGCAGCGCACATGTCAATCAATTGGCGGTCGGTGGTGCAGTCCCGTTCAAGGGTCTCTCTATGCTCTCGCTATGACCGCGCCGCGCTGCTGAGGCTGATTGGCCGACAAGACTGACAGCCGATTGACATTCTACCCGTCTTCCTCGCATCACATCCACACACCCACCACATACTCACCACACAACATGAGGCCTGCATTGAGATTACTGGTATGGTGGAAGTTATTGCTGCACGGCAGGGACATGCGCTGAACGTGATTGCAGAACACCTCGCCGACGCTCCAGGGCGGCGCTGGACTATGGAAGAGCGGCGCGCCGGGCACTCACGTCTGGCGGAAACCTATCAAGGTGGACAGCTATAAGAGTCCATATGGTCCACAGTATGCCATTGTTGGGAAGGAGCGGAGTTTGGGGTGCATTAGCTGACGGAATGCGCAGATACAAGATCAAGCCACACGTCTTTGGCGTTGATGCTGGCAAGGGTTACTACCTGTAGGTCACGCCCATAGACTGCAATTGTCGCAACGAGCGCTGCAACACGGTCAATTAACTAACGCGATTCGCAGTGGTACCATGGCGGCCGGCTTTGGTGTCGCAGCCGGCACATTCGCCATCCTGTTCTTCGATGCAGTGCCAAAGGTCAAGCAGGATATCCTCGAAAAGGTCCCATTCCTCGCCAGCTTCTACCACAACGAAATTGCCCCGGAGGACAACCCATTTTAAACGCCCAAGCGAGCCGATGCGATTATGATGCGACATTTTGTGGACTTCCGAGGCAAGATAGAGGAACAATGATGTAAATAGGAGCGAGGAGACTGTACTCTATGAAGCAAACAATACCCACACATCGCCCCTCATTCACGTTCCTGAAGATTCACATGTGCGCACATGGTCATTGTCGCGGGGTTGGCAGCACTGGAACACTTACAGAGCCAGCAAATCTTGCTATGGAAGGCGATCGAAGGGCTGGCTCAAGGTACAACGTCACGAAGTAGACGCATGGAGAGTGCTGTGTGAGGCGATCGCGAAACCCAGAACGTCGGCCCTTGGAAGTTGCCTATCTATGTCATGCTCTAGTGGTCCACGGCACCCGAATATCGATTCTCTGCCACCTTCGGGGATCTTCACTGCATGCGCCAGCCAACGCTTCGAGCACATCCCTCGCTCTGACACCGGTTTGACTGTGCACAGGTACATAGACGATCACCGGCTCATCCGACCTGCGAATCAGACCAAATCTGGATTTCCACTCTCGCTTACGAACATAATACAGCCCGACATGTACATCGCTGCAGGGCATCTGTGTGACATACATGTCCAACCACGACTCAATCGCATCAGGTTTCGTTCGGAATTGAGAAGTCTGCATCCGAATCGTCTGTCCATCGCATGGAAATACTGGGTTGAACTGCACTGGTATCTGTTCCTCGCCAGGAACTTCCGGTAACACACCGAGACTCGCTGTGGATGGACTCTCGGGGATTCCTCCCATTGTGAAACCCTTGCCAGACATCCGAGCAGTGATGCATGCAGCAGCATTAGGATCGCGATGATTGTCGTAGACGAAGCGGGAAAGATTGCCAGATTTCGGGACGAAGCCGAGGAATTGTTTTCGTTGTAGAGTGGGAGAAGTCTTGATTACAGCTTGCCAATGCATCGAAACTCGTTGAACCCGAAGGAGGTCTCGCATGTCCAGGTGAAGGAGGACTCCTTCGAGGAGTTCCACTGCGGCGAAGACTTGTTCGCATGCTAGTTGGGTTGCTGGCAGTGGTTCTGGCAGACTACAATGTTGCTTTCGTCCTTGATTACTCGTGATGAAAGGCGCTTTATCTAATTTTGATTTGCTCAGACGCATCGTGTTGGTGAACATTGGTGTGGTCTAGGTCCTTGTAGCGTTCTTCAACCCGACTTGAAGTCTGGCTCTCCGAAAGATGAGGTTCGTCTCTGCGATGCTACAGTTTTTCAATATGGAACAAGCATGTAGGAGTACAACGAGAAGTAGAACGTGGCAGTGCCATGGGTTTCATCTCGTGCATCTTGCTCGCATTGCCGCGGATTGCCCAGCGAACCAAGACTTTGGATCTGGGCGCCGCGTGAGAACAACACCGCATCAGCCTTCATACCGGCGATAGCCAAGATCATGGAGGATCATAGCTGCGTGCGGCAGACTCATTACATCAACGGAGAGTGTCAGGAGTGGGCAAGCGCGACGCAGAAGTGCATGTTTGGCCCATGTTAGTGAACAGCATAGAAGTGGAGTGGGGGCGAAGGAGAGACAGGACTGATGTCCGGTCGATCAGCTGCATGTGGCGATCGTCATCGTTTTGGTCTTGCTAGGTTCTGAGCTCGTGCTGGGTTGAGGTGCTCTGTATCATCATAAACTCAGCAGACCTCTTTGAATACCCGCCTCAATCCAATCCAGTCTCTACCGCCATCACCATGTTCAAAAAGAAACCCATAATGAAGCCGCAGGCTCCTATGCGGTCCTCCGACAGGAGAAAACTCGCGGATCAGATCATCAAGGACTTTGAGCTGGATAGGCCAGAGCAGGCCGCGAATGAGCAGACGCCAGAGCAGAAAGCAGAAGCTGCAGCTGCGCATTCGGCGTTACGAAATTCACTTCTACCAGAGAACACCCAATCGACCACATTCAAACGCTCCGAATCGCAGCAAGGTTCAGGCACTTTGTACGTGGGCAATCAAGACGGGGAAGACTCAAGAATATTGTGGTTTCAAGTTGAGGGCCAGATGATACCTTCTGTCTATACTCTGTGGAGGCATCCAGGTATTGTGCCCTTGCTTCATACGCCAGAAATCGTAGTCAAAAAGCTGCAAGGCGGTGCAGACTTGATGATTCCAGGCCTATTTGGTGGTCCACCTTTCCCGCCTAGAGCGAAGAAGGGAGCTGTCGTCGCGATTGCGGCATTAGAGAGACCGACTGTGCCAGTGGCAGTGGGAGTGTGCGAAATAGACGTCGGCGCACTGGAAAAGGTAAGAGGGGAGAAAGGCAAGGCTGTTGAAAACATGCATTGGCTTGGTGACGAGCTGTGGAATCATGGACATCTACAAAAGCCAGGCCAGCAGCCACCAGAAGAAATCGAGGGCTGGTCGAAAGTCTTACAAGATCGAGGGCTTTTGGAGAGGGTTGCAGACCTCGAGCTGGAGGATCATGATGAAGCCGGCGGCGTGTCTCTCGAAAATGGCGATGCTGAGACGAGCGCAGAGTCGAGCAAAGCGCCTTCGAATGGTAATGCCCTTGCTGAGACAGTCGAGGCTAAAGAGCTGTCGCAGAAGGAGATTGATGAAGCGTTCCGCAACGCTTTCTTGTTTGGCGTCAACCACTACAAGACATCCAACCCGAGTGCGAAAAACTACGGCTTAGACTTTCCGCTGACGCAGACAGTTATCATGTCAACGTTAGTCCAGCCGTTCCTACCTGCCTACTCCCCAGAGCAAGCGCAACAGCTTCAGATTAAGAAGACTTCTTGGAAGAACATCAAGAAATTCGTCAAAAGCTTGGACAAGGCTAAGATCGTAAAGTCAAAGGATAAGGATGGCAATGAAACTACGATCATAGATATTGATTTCGATGATGTTTCGATCACAACCTTCAAGCCTTACAGGCTACCCAAGAAGGAGACAGCGGGAGGCACGTCTTTAGGGCGAGGTGAGGCAGGCAACGTGAAGATCGACACTGCTGATGACTCTGTTGGGCAGAAGCTGTCTGTCATGTCGTCGTACAAGCCATCCTCGAAACTGCAACCTATATTCGACGCTGCATCTGGCACCAAATCAATTTACACCCCGCCAGAAGTACGTGACTTGGTCACCATCTACCTCGAGAAGGAGAATCTCATCTCAGAGACGAACAAGCGTCTCGCCAAGCTCAATGCGATGCTGGCAAATGCTGTCTTCGATGGCTCGGGGTCGCTTGACAAGGAGGTCCTTGCAAAAGGAACAGTGCCTCGCGATGCACTGATCGATCGCATACTGCACGCAATGTCACCACAGTATTCAATCGTACGACAAGGCACAGATCCGGGCAACGTAAAGGCAAAGAGTGGCGCAGCACCGAAAGTGCATATAACGCTAGAGACCAGGAGTGGCAACAAAACTGTTACAAAGGTCTCAGGCCTCGAGGCGTATCACATCAATGCTAGGCCTCTGGCTGATGAGCTGAGAAAGGTGTGTGCTGGTAGCACGAGTGTCGAGCCCCTGGCTGGAGCGGCAAAGAAGAACGAGAAGGAAGTGCTTGAAGTGATGGTGCAAGGACCACAGAAGGATGCTGTAGTCAAAGCCCTGGAGCGTAGAGGTGTTGACAAGCGGTGGGTTGAAGTGCTTGACAAAACGAAAGGCAAGAAGAGGTAGTTGTATTTGTCAACAAGCTACTATACCTGGCGGTGGCTGTGATCGTCCTAGGAGAGATTCGTGGGCTGAACGTCCGGACATCTTGAGCTACATTGCCAGACGTTGGGCGATTGTGCTCCATGTATACGATCTTTCTCCACGGAGATCAATACTGGTGGTCATGAGAATCATCGCGGCCTTTTTGGTTATCTGCGATAGCAACACCATTGTCCCTTAGCGTTATCTGTAACCAACAGCAAGAGTAATCGTCGAAAGAGTTCTGAGATGGACGATGCCAAGCCACTTGTCCCGTTCAGCCGCGTACTTTCTCCTTCCCAGACCACCTTCCAGCTCTCCACTGACGTCCTCCCACAGCTTCCTTCACGATACATGCACGGCGATCGCTAGAGCTTGCAGCATAGTCCAGTCCCGGATGGAGGTGTATGCGAAAGGAGATGCGATCGTGGTAGGGCGAGTGGAGTGCATGATGCATGAGCTCTGCCGTGACTGGCCCATCAGGGCATCCGCAAACATGGCCAGCTCCCTGCAAGCGTGGCAGAGAGCTCCTCACGTAGAGCTCCAGACTTGCATCACGGCCGCGTAGGAAGTATAGAAACGGTCGTCTCCGCTCGTGGTGGTTTTCCGGTATCATTTTGTGTATTCGATCTCGCTGACTTTGACCGATCTTCTACGAACTAAGCACAATTACCCATAACATCTCCCAACACAGTCTCAAACATGGCAGCTCAAGGCACATCGAGCGGCGCGCCAATTACGGTCCTGACTGTACGTTCCACAGCAGTCACTGATTTGGCGTGACAGAGTCATCGACTAACACAGAATCAGGCGGATCTCGCACCGAAGCTCCCAGCCCATTGCTCAGTCCTGTTCTCCGCAAAGAAGACCAAGAACCTGTCGTTCGAGACGATCGCAAAAGAGCTCGGACGTGAGGAGGTTTCAACTGCTGCAATCTTTTACGGACAGGCCAATGCATCCCCAGAGGACATCAGCAAGCTCTCCCAGATCCTCGATATCCCAGAAGAGACACTCCTCCAGACGGAGATTGCAGCACTGCCAGATCGTGGTCGGTCGATGGAGATGCCTCCTCGCGAGCCATTGATGTACAGATTGTATGAGATCGTTCAGAACTACGGATACGCATACAAAGCTGTTTTGAACGAGAAGTTTGGCGATGGCATTATGTCTGCTATTTCTTTTTCGACAACCGTGGATAAGGAGGAGGATGATAAGGGGACCTGGGTCAAGATTACCCTCCGTGGAAAGTGGTAAGCTGGGCTCTATTGCGCAGGGCCTACGAATCATGCTAATTCGATCACTGCAGGCTCCCATACACACGCTTCTAAGACAGCACTGTAGATGAATAATCTCCTCGACGCCAATACGCTATACTCTCAAAGTCTCATTGTTTCGGACCTTCAATCTCGTCGTTGATTTTTTCTGTGATGTGCGGGAAGACCAAGTCAGCCACCACTAGCAGCCCAGGGCAAGCGAACTGCGAAAAGATAGTACTCCTCCAGTGACAGTTGGCATCGAAAATCTGACACAGGATCTGACACTGACAGTTGCAGCGTCAGACTAGCGATGAGACAACTAGTAAGAACAATATCAGCAGAGATTGGAGGGCTTCGGCAGCAACATAGTAAGAAAAGTCTCCTTCGCGCCTATGCCCATGTAGTGAGACAGCGCTAAGACGTGGCAGATGCCACAAAGGATCACACTCAGGGCTTCTCCTACCTTTTGGGGTCGACAATTCCCACAATCGATGCCTACAAGCCGGGCATACCGACTGTTCGCATTCGAATACCGCGCACAAGTATTCATCCTATGCTTGACCGTTCATAGGCTCGTCTCCCATTGGTTCATCGATTCATAGCTCACGGTTACAGCTCTTTTGCTTAACGTACTCAAGATCGAAACGACAAGAATCGCAAAGTCGACCCTCACACGCACAGCACAATGGGCTGCATGCCCTCGAAGACAAGACACAGCGAGTATGGTACCGTCCAGTACACGAATGATCTACCGGAAAGAGCTTCGAATGGCTGTACCATTGGAGAACACCCCGCTGCTTCGAGGCGAACGCCCGGCCTACGAATGAATACTCTCCAAGAGATCAGTGGCCCCGGGGCCCTTCTTGCATGCAGCCACGTCAGACGCCTCAGTGACAAGTCCCTGGGCCTGAAGTGGTTTCGCGAACAAGCCGACCGACCGCTTCCGATGCGAGAGAGGCGATGGACGATCCTGGAGCGGGATCTGGCATTGACGGAGCAGATTGCACCTTTTGCGCAGAAGCTTGGCCATGGAGATTTTGGCAACAGGACCACTGTTGAGACTGCACGCCCGACGAGGAGGAGGAGTAGTAGTAGAATATTCTCTGAGGTATCTCTGCCTGTGCATAGATCTTCTGACGACTGCTTACCGGTACAGACACGACAGGCGGAGCACTAATATCGAAGTCTCTCCCTGATTGCATGCAAGAGCAGAGCCATCAAGAGTGCTGATCATGTTGCCTAGAAGATTGTATGCGCGGAGAGAATAATGAGTTCAGTTCTGAGGTGAGATACAGTTCTCGTTTCACTTTATGCAACTCACCGACGTGCTTCACTTCCAAGCCAGGCAACCGCGCTAGTGATACAAAAAGCAGCCGCGTCTCTCAGAAACACACAACACACAATCTCCCCGACTTCCGGCAACCACTACGCGACTACTCAGGATGTCGGACACATCAGAAGAGCCGCCACGCGGCGAGAGAGGCGTGCCTTGCACGTACTCCTCCTGCCAGCATCGCTTCCCGAGTGTCAAGGCGATGCAGGCTCACAAAGTCGATGACCCTGAGCATTTCTATTGCAAGAAATGCGACGTGGACTGTGACGACTGGGAGAGTCTGACTAAGCACAAGGTGGACAAGATGGCGCCATTTGTCGAAGGCAGAAAGAGGGTGAGAGATGAGAAACCCATCCACATTGTGTGCGAATTTTGCGGTGAGAGCTTCAAGAGCTTCGACGGCCGCAAACTGCACCGCGCCCGGGTAAGCGACTCCATGAGCATGAAAACTTTGCCGCATTTTCGGAGACACTGACATGAGGCACAGTATCACCCAGCCGATCAGGACATCGACTGCCCAGGCTGCCAGAAAAAGTTCATTCGCGCCACCCATATGATCGACCACCTCGAGCGCGGCGAGTGCAAGAATATCGCCTCCTGGATGCTCTACGCCAGTATCAACCACAAGTACATTGTGAATCAGGTGATGGAGGCCCCTGATCAATTCCAGAGCGCCCTCACCACCTTTCAGCCCGTTTCTGAGAACTTCGACCTCCGTCAGCGCGAGGTCACAGACGGCGAAGAGACTGCAGACCAGGAGGATGGCGGAGTCACTCTCTTGGACAGAGAGGACGGCGCAGGCATGGGTGGTTATGCTCCGATAGAGCCAACAAGAGACCTCATCGACCTACACCCTCAGCGCAACATCTCGCCACAGGAATCTTTTCCGACCCCGCCGACAGCGCAAAAGGACATTACAGATGGTTTCAAGGCCATAACCCTAGGCGAGGCGTCGAGAAAGGGCGCACAGACTTCCAACGCGTGGGCAAAGAAGAATGCCTCTGCAGCGCTGTTTCCATATGCAGAACCTACTCCACGCGCCGGAGATTGGAAGGCTATCGAACAAGATCTCAGCACTCAAAAGAGCGGCAATCTCATGGCCACTCACTTCTGGAACCCAGACGACCCGAACTACAGCGTCGACCGCTTCTTCAACCACGTTATTCAGGCGTACGAATGCCCAATCCCAGTTTGCGAGCAGGATACAACATCGTACAAGACTCTTGAAGAGCTGCAGCAGCATATTCGCGATATGCACTACATCAGAATGTTTCGCTGCGAGGTCTGCTTCAAGAGATTCAACAAGGTCGCTGCTCTGATGAGCCACGTCGAGCACACGATGAAGTGTCGTGTGAAGGAGAGCAAGAACTTTGAAAAGTTCATTGCGCAGGTTACGGGAGGGTTTCTCACTGCGGAGTCTGTATCGCAGCCAAAGGTATTCAAGTTTGACAAGTCCGTCATCAAGGCCGGCGAGAACACTGTGGGAGTGCAGAAGATGAAGTACTCAGGTGCCCTGCCAAACTAGGGTGCGCCTGAGAGCAGGTGTCTCCGATGCCTGAACCACACACAACGACATTTGGGTGCGAGAGCGAGGGTTTTGTCTGTTGTAGATTAGCGGAGCGACTCACAGATCAGGTAGCATGAGAACAGTCAATTTGAGCGTTTGATGCTGAAAACCTGTGTGATAATATAATGGTCACACGACAGCCGCCAGTTTGAGGCATGAGATCCAGCTTCAGCTTCACATGACGGACAAGGGCCGAGCCGCTCTCCATCTGAGTGGTCGGCCAAAAAACTTGATTTGCTGGCAGACAACGTGAGTGGCATTTCTCGTCCAAGCGTTTCTACGGGAATCTGGCCTTGTTGTCGTTACCTCGCCATTTCCAGCCGCTGCGTGTACTCTGCCGTACCCTCTTGCGCTCACGCAACCCATTCTGGCAATACACGACACCCCCCTTGATTTACCGTTGGTTATCTTCGTCATAGTTATCAGGCACTTCGGCACTTCACTTCACCTCGCACACTCCGTCACGCATCATGGCTTCCTCTGACGGGAAAGCAGCTGAAGAGACACAAGTGAAGCACGACTCAGCTCAAAATGCTTCACCTAGCTCTTATCTTGGCCTCAATGTAGCAGGCGTCTCACCACGCTTCACACCTAAATGTACGTCTGCCTACTCTCACTTGAACTCGCTCAGTCGAGGTTCACTTTCCAACTGCCCTCCGTTTGTGTCCCTGCCAACTTCACAAGCTATTTCTCTCTGCCTGCTTCTGCACACACGACATGCACCATGTCATTCTTCTTTGATTCCCCAACCATATCTCCTCTGTCACTGCCGAGACCCACGCTCATATCTCCGTTTGCAGCTGTCACCATTGCCCCACATGCTGAGACTATCTCGCCCCTGATACTTGGCAAACAGAAAAGCGTCGAAGATCTGAGACTCGGCAATGATAGTCCAAGAAAACTTCCTGTGAAAGCTAGGTCGTATCGTCTTTCTGGCCGAGCTGCAATTCCTACTAGTCCTAATCTCAAGCCTCTTCCATCGAACTTGGACGGCACCAGCGGCCCTTCCGAGGATCACGACGACGGCGAACCCGACCATTATGAGCATCTTGTGGATCAGATCTCGAGTTGGATCAAGGACAAGCGGGAGAAACGACATCATCGCAAAGCTCGGAAGTCTGCGCACCGTGAGCAGGAATCGTCAATTGCGGCCGATCAGCCGGAACAAACTGAACGCACTCGCCGCGACTCTGATGCTTCGGACGATTCGGTCGACCTCGACAAGCTTGAGCGAATTGTGCGCCAGAATTTGAGCATTCGCAAAACGTCGATCACACGGAAAAGTTCGTTGCTCGGCAGTAGGACATCGCTTCGTAAGCTGCTCCATAGCCGGAAGCACTCTACCGCCGCAAGCGCGACCGACACCGAGGCGCTCGACAATGAGCTCCACGTGCCAACCTGCGAAGTGGTGCTCGACAACTCCAAGACTCTTGCGTATTCTGGAGGTGCCTCTGACCATTCCGATGACGATGAGGGAGACGAGCTGAGACAAATCGCCTCTCACCGAGACCAAGACGCATGGGCCAAGTTCAAATTTGAAATCACGCGTCTGACTCACACGTTGCGTGTGAAGGGATGGCGCAAAGTGCCGATGGAATGGAGTGCTGCGATTGAAGTGCAGAGACTGAGCGGTGCTTTGACCAATGCGGTTTATGTTGTGTCTCCGCCTTCGGACCTCCCACTGGAGAAGCATGACCAGGACGGTAACGTCGTGGGGTCAAAGAAGGCTCCACCGAAACTTCTACTTCGCATCTACGGGCCACAAGTCGAGCATTTGATTGATCGTGAGGCAGAGCTGGCTATTCTGCGGCGACTGGGCCGAAAGAGAATTGGGCCACGCTTACTGGGAACTTTTGCCAACGGCCGGTTCGAAGAGTACTTTCATGCGAAGCCACTGACCCCGACGGAATTGCGTGATCCTGACACCAGCAGACAAATAGCAAAACGAATGCGTGAGCTCCACGAGGGCATTGAGCTGCTCGACCAAGAACGTGCCGATGGACCCTTCGTATGGCGCAATTGGGATAAGTGGCTTGCACGTGTAGAGCAGGTTGTGACTTGGATGGACCGACAGGTCGAAATGATGTCTCCAGACGAGAAACCAAGTGGCAACCGAGCGTGGTTGCGCCGAGGTTATATCTGTGGCGTGCCATGGAACCAGTTCAAGGCCGTCCTCGAGCAATACCGTGACTGGTTGAAGAAGCAATACGGAGGTACCAAGAAACTTCACCAAGCACTGGTCTTCGCACACAACGATACTCAGTACGGCAACATTCTGCGCCAAGTGCCGACAGGAGAAAGTCCGCTTTTGTTGCCATCGAACACGCACAAGCAGCTCATCGTGATTGACTTTGAATACGCAAGCGCCAATACCCCAGGCCTGGAGTTTGCAAACCACTTTACAGAATGGTGTTACAATTACCACGATGAGAAGAAGCCTTACGGCATGCAGCCGAACATGTACCCAACGCCGGAGGAGCAGGACCGCTTCATCCGGGCATATCTCAGGCACAGGCCACAATTCAACAGTTCGACTCCGAAGCTCACACCGCAGACTCTAGCCGCCGAAGAGAAAGATCCCGAGCCAATTAAGCGATCCACGAGCAGCATCTCAAGTTTCATGCTTGACGCTCGTACGCCTTCACAGAGTAATCTTGTGGCGAAGGAAGACGATGCTCAGAAGAAAGCCGAAGATGCGGAGGTCAAGCGTCTCATGGATGAGACTCGCATGTGGCGCCTTGCCAACACTGCGCAGTGGGTTGCCTGGGGCATCGTCCAGGCGAAGGTCCCTGGCATGCCGCTCTTCGATGGCAGTGCACAGGCGAGCGAAAGTGAAGGTGAGACTCCTGAAAACCTGCTAGGCGAGAGAGCGGACCAGTACAAAGAGCTTGTGCGAGAGCAGCAAGCAGATGGGCCAGTCGAAGAAGACGAGGAGTTTGATTATCTCGGGTATGCTCAGCATCGGGCGTTGTTCTTCTGGGGAGACGCGTTGCAGATGGGTTTCATCAAGCCAGAGGATTTGAGCGAAGAGACCAGGGAGAAGGTCAAGACGGTGGAGTACTAAGCCAGACTGTCGACTTGTGTGGCCGTCGACTGTCCTAAGCCAAGGGCATACTCATACAGGCTTGGGGTCAAATACGTGATCGTCAACAAATGCCACGATGGAGTGGATCGTCTTGCATTGTCGACGATGTGGTACAGCCTTAATATCAGAACTTCAGCATCGTTTATGCGCGTCCTCATCAATTTGTGTGCGGGTGTCCAGCCTTATCATAATGTTGAGTAACCATGGCGTAATCGTGCGCGACATTCTGAGTGAGTACTCGTTGCGTGAGGGCACTTGGCTCTTGCTGTAGTCTCAGATGAACATGATACAGAAAGTCTTGTGTCGCATGGACGGAGACAGCAGGATGAGTGCGGTGCAGGAGGGCTGTACAACGAAATTCGCGCAAGCGGAAGCATGGTCAGCGCAGGTCATTACAGCGCAGATCGCAGTCCTGGCCCAAGCTAATTCGCATGAACTTATTTGGTAATTTTGCAAAACCCTGAGATGAGGTGGACACGAGTAGTACATGGTCTCTCACGTAACCTATCAAGCTCAGGTCCATCTGCAGGTTGTGCTTGCACCATCGCTTCGATCGGTCACAAACAGGTCAGCCGAAGCTTGATGGGATCATTTACGGTCAGCGTCCGTTCTTTGAGGCTGTTCAATACAGTCCGATATGATTGTGATGGAACACCTTCAGTTCCTGTTGTCTCTCTCTCTGCTGGCATCAGCTGCGGCTTCGGGACAACGTCAAACCTTATTCGACGCTAGTGGAGCGAGCTCGAGAAAGTTTTTGGAGTAACTGCGAAGTCACCCTCTACAATCTATACAACATTGAACAAACATGGCAGTCGATGATCTGATTGGAACGCTTTCCGACAATGATGTGTCAGACGAGGAGTCTGAAGTTGACGAGGTGGAGGAAGTTGCTCCGCGGGGAAAGGGAAAGAAGCGGAAAAGAGAGGCAATTTCGCAGTCGGCTGTGAAGAAGCAGAAAGGCGACAACGATGCCGATTTGGACTCGGACTTCGAATTTGAGAACGAAGGCGGAGCAGCTGAATTGGATGATCTAGACACATGGGCATTGGCTGGAAATGCAGCAAACAATGAACCGGGCAACATCGACGCCATCATTGCACGGAAGCGAGCAAAGCAGACTCCGAAGGCTCCTGCGCCTGACGCCGAAGACGATGACGATGATAGCAGCAATGACAGCGACGATGAAGGTATAGCGGCGGCGTACGACTCCGAAGAGGAGGCCGACGAGGGCGGTGCAGACGGCGGCGAAGAGAGCGAAGAAGAGTTCTCTACGGCCATGGAGGGCCTCAATGGAGAGTTTGACGGCATCCAAGGGTCAGAAGAGGCGGAGATAAGTGGCGAGGACGAGGGCTCCGAAGACGAGGTGGAAGTGGCTGCTCATGTGCCGCATCCAGACGATCTGGCAGACGAATCTGGGTCAGAAGCAGCAGAAGATGTGGTTGAGAAAGAGAAGCGTAATCAGTTCTTCGCCAACGATGCGGCGACGACGAACCCTGCGGCAACGGCATTCCACACAATGAACCTGTCGCGGCCCATATTGCGAGGCCTTGCGTCTGTGGGATTCGACAAGCCGACACCGATCCAAGCGAAGAGTATTCCAGTGGCCCTCGAGGGCAGAGATTTGGTCGGTGGTGCTGAGACAGGTTCTGGAAAGACGGGCGCCTTCATCATTCCTATCCTGGAACGATTGATGTTCCGACCGAAGCGTACGGCCACAACTCGTGTAGTGATCTTGATGCCAACTCGTGAATTGGCGCTGCAGTGTTTCAACGTGGCGAAAAAGCTGGCAGCGTTCACAGACATCACATTTGGCCAGGCTATTGGTGGTCTGAACTCGCGTGAGCAGGAAAAGGCGTTGAAGCTCAGGCCAGATATCGTCATTGCTACTCCTGGTCGTTTCATCGATTTGGAGCGGAACAGCACAGGTTTCGATGTCAGCACGGTCGAGATCTTGGTTCTGGACGAAGCTGATCGAATGCTCGAAGAGGGTTTCGCCGACGAGCTGAACGAAATTCTGACGAAAATCCCCAAGTCGCGTCAGACTATGCTTTTCTCCGCCACTATGACAACCAAAGTCGACGATCTGATCCGATCCGGTCTCCAACGTCCGGTCCGTCTCATGGTAGATTCTCAACAGCAGACTGTCAAAGGCCTCGTACAAGAGTTTGTGCGTTTGCGACCTGGTAGGGAGAAGAAGCGGCTGGCATATTTGCTGCATCTGTGCGAAAGCATCTACACCGATCGTGTGATCATCTTCTTCAGGCAGAAGAAAGAAGCGCATCGAGTGCGAGTCATCTTCGCTCTCGCAGGTCTGAAGGCTGCCGAGCTTCATGGAACTCTGTCCCAGGAGCAGCGTATCAACGCTATTGAATCCTTCCGAACCGGCAAGGCGAACTTTCTACTGGCCACAGACCTCGCGTCTCGTGGACTGGATATTAAGGGAATTGACACTGTCATAAACTACGAAGCACCTCAATCCCACGAGATTTACCTCCATCGTGTCGGTCGTACTGCTCGTGCCGGCCGCACCGGTCGCTCTTGCACTCTGGCGGCAGAACCCGACAGGAAGGTTGTCAAGGCTGCGGTAAAGGCTGGTAAAGCTCAAGGAGCAGTCATCAAGCAACGGACGATAGACGCTCACGACGCTGACGCTTGGCATGCACGCATTGAGGCCATGGCAGACGAAATTGAGGATGTCTTGCGAGAGGAGAAGGAGGAGAAGGCTCTCAATGTAGTGGACAAGCAGCTCACCAAGGCCGACAACATGGTCAAGTATGAAGATGAGATCAAGTCTAGGCCCAAGAAAACATGGTTCGAGAGTGAAAAGGATAAGCAGGCTGCGAAGGATCGTGGTCGAGCTCTTCTGAACGGCGCTGAGGCCATGGAGACCAAGAAGCAAAAGGGCGGCAAGCTCTCCAACAAAGACAAGAAGAAGCTACAAGCCAGGGATGAACGCAAAACTGGTGGAGAGTGGAAGCTCGGTAAAAAAGCAACTCTTCAAGGAAAAGAATCATCGGACAAGAAACTCGCGAAAGTGGCTAAACAGAAAGAGAAGGACAAGGCGAGGGGTAAGGACTCGAAGGCGAAATATATCAAAGGGCGGAAGTAGAGCACGAGAATGTCAAGTCGTACGTGGTGCCTGCCATGCTGCATCTAGAGTCGTTCGACTGTGAGCAGTCATCATAGGGTAGTCTATGTCGGCTGCTCACACTCAGTTGAGAATATCAATTGCTCATGTGCCGCACTCCTTTTCAGTATCAGCACTGGGAACGGCGCGTCAGGACTCCACGAGTTGACCTTCCCGTCATCGAAATCGCCATTCTAACACCACAATTAGCATCACCCAGTAGATCAACGACCAGCCCCGATAAACCTACCTTCTCGAAATCAAAGCACAGGACAAGACGAGAGAATGGCAGAAATAAAGCAGTCTGAGCTGCTTTGTACCCAATACACACCCTTCGCCCTCCACCGAAGCCCCAGAAGTCGTGCATCAGTCGTGCTCCGTCATCAAGCCATCTCTCAGGCTTGAATACTTCAGGTTCAGGGTAGTCTCGAGACGTTGCTGGCACATTGACGATGAAGTTCGTTCCTTTTGGGAAGACGTAATCCTCAAAGACAAAGTCCTCGCTGGCAGTGTGTGGCGGGATCATAGGCACTGCAGGTCGCCATCGAAGGGTCTCCTTGATGAAGGCGCATGTATAGGGTAGCTGGGGAATGTCAGAGACGTTGGGCAGCCGCATAATGCCGTTGGCACAGCAGATTCCCTCAAGCTCCTCTCGGCATCTTTGCAGAGTGTTTGGATGTTGTATACTCGCCATGATGCAGGTATTGATTGCGATTCGTGGGTTGTCTCCTCCAGCGGATATGACTGTATTGGTCAAGTACGCAGCTTCGTCGTCGCTGCCTTTGAATTGCGAGTTGGGGCTGAGAAGCACATCTCTTGTCCACGACGAGCTGGCTTTCTCACTTGTAGCACTCTGCTTGACTGGCTCCCACCAAGACTTGAATACGCGGTAGTGTTCGTCACCAATCGCTTGCCACTTTCCACGCCATAGCTGTAAAGGCGTGGGCAGGTACTCCAGCCAAGGGAAGAAATCCACTACAGTCGACTGTATGCTGCCTAGGAACTGCATAGTCGTCTTTCGATAGTCTTGCATTTGCTCATCGGACTTGGTCAATCGTCCGCCTGCTATGACACCATGCATGACTCCAGTTGCAAATCGAGAGTTGTGCAGATACCACTTGGTAGGACTGTCAAGGTACGAGCGAAGCAGGTGTATGCTCTCAAAGTCTTGCCATGCCTCGAATTTCTTCGTCCAGGTATCATTCATCAGCGGGCGCATCATACGTCGCAGTTCTGTCCAGATTCGAGTCGGCTGTGTTACGGAACGCATACCCTTGCTGACGAGTGTTCCCGAAATGGGCATATGAGGCCGTTCATGAGTGAGCTTGGCTCTCTTATCGATGATTTCTTTTGTCACACGATTCGTGTTCAGAAGCACATATAGCGTTGATCCCATGTGCAAGGTCGTCATCTCGCCATAGCTGGATAATTCCAGAAAGGTCTTTCCCAAATTTCCAGCTGACCGACTGCTCCAGAATTCTAGCAGATTGCCTAGCACGGGCAGCCCTCGAGGGCCGGCTGGTAGTCGGTACTTTTTCAGAGAACTCCATTTCTTGTCAACGGGCTGGACTAGCTCATGGACTACTAGGAGCAGCAGTCCAAGCGCGAATGATAACAGCAGCCACTGCATTCTGTGCGTCGTTTTTATGATGGTATCCTTTCAGAAGCTGTGTACGGGCATGGTAAGCAGTCTCAGTAAGTCGACAGAACGTGCACGTCAGCGGCACGCCTTTCCTGCGGTGAGCTGCAAGAAGCTGAACTCCAGTGTCGGAGTCGAGGAGGTTGCTCACAGACTAGTCAGCCATTTTCTTTCCGGTTGTCGGGTCGATGGACCTCCGTGGCGTGGTTCAGGCGTGGCAGTCAGAAAATCGAGGCTATTTCATGTATCGTTGGGCCCAGGTCAACGCGTGGCAACATCGCACTGGCCCAGGGAGGTATATTGACCTCGAGCCGTTGTTGTGGATGCAGGTTGCTCATGCTTGCATGAAGCTGCCACTGCTTGGGTGCTCCAATGACTGGTCATATGCAGCACAAGTACTTGGGCTATATCATGGTTCTCATGCCGTATCACATCATTGTACCGATAAGTGAAGTGCAGGTATGCATGAGCAGCTCGGTAGCTAAGCAGGATTTGCTGTGCCATGCAGGACTGTGAGGAGCTATCCGCTAGCTTGTGGACCTTCCCAATCAGGAGAATATGTTTGGCCACTAGTTATGCAGGCTGGGTGGACTCACATCGGCTCCAGCGGAGTGGACCAGACCTTGGGTGGGTGAGCAGCTCACCCGACACCATGTGTATCTGGTGGATAAGTGACAGCTGTGCAGGTGTACCGTATTGTCCAGCTTCAATTCTGCATCCATGCCGGCTTTTGTGAGGCTGGGAATCCGTATTCCGGGTCACGGCATTGTCCTTTTTCGGCAATGCACATACTGAAGGAATGTCATACCTTACATTGGAGTGTGTACGAACGATGGATGAGTGCAGCACCGCTCGACACGCTATGTGTTGTCAGTACCAAGCCATGCTAGTCCGTGCGGGCCAGGAAGACTAGCAGCCGCTTCCGCGGCTGCAACTTGCAGCTGTCAAGCGGTAGCGTCTCTCTAGCTCGTGGCCACGCTCATTCATAGCCCAGCCTCAATGATGCCAGCTCATAGATGAGCGGAGACATTGGAAGGTCAATATGGCCATGAAAGTCACCATCGCTGGACGCTTCCCAACACTTACTTTGCCTCCAAACATCCCTTCTCTTCGACTCGTAACTAAGAGACTACCTTACCATATTCAGCACTACACAGCATGGTCAACATGAAGCAAGCAGAGTCGCCCAAGTCGAATGGACTACCTGCCGAGACGTCCAAGCCATCTTACACGGCGCCCTCGGGAGGGATCTTCACAATCTTGCCAGCATCAATTGTACCTTATGCAGAGCTGATGCGCTTGGATCGCCCGTCAGGCTACTATGCATTTTACTGTAAGCAAATTCCCGTGAACACTTGTCACACACTGAATGTGGTCAGGGCATTACGCGATTGGCATCGCATTTGCAGGCTCTATTGCCCCTGTACCGCCGACAGTGTCCCAGATGGCCAGTTTGGCTGTGTATCTAGCACTGTGGGTCGTCATATACCGAGGTGCAGTATGTGCATGGAACGACAATATCGATCAAGACTTTGATCGCCAAGTGGCTCGATGCCGTAACAGACCAATAGCCCGCGGCGCGGTCAGCACATTGCAAGGACATGTCTTCACGGCCGCACAAACTGTCATGTGCGGGACCATACTGGTCGAGTATCCAAAAGAGATTATGGTCTACGCTGGAATCATGACTGTTGTGCTGGGGATATATCCGTTCGGCAAACGCATCACGGACTTTCCGCAGGTCATATTGGGGTTCGCTTTCGCTATCCCAGTGTTTATGTGCGCAGCGGCACTTGGAGCAGATCCTTTACTCTCACCAGCAACGGCGAGCATGAGAAATGGCGCGTTGTGCTTGTATGGCGCCAACACTCTCTGGACGATCATATTTGATACAGTCTACGCCCACCAGGACATCAAGGACGATGTGAAAGCAGGTGTGAGATCACTAGCTGTCAGGCTTGGGGACCAAACGAAGCTCGGGCTGGGTCTGCTCAGTTGTATTCAGGTCGCTCTCATGGTGGCCTGCGGCCACTACTGCGGACTGAGCTGGGCTTACTTCGTGTTCGGTTGCGGTGGCGCTGCTGCATCACTCTTTGCAATGCTCTATCTGGTGGAACTTTCGCGGCCTAGTAGCTGCGCATGGTGGTTTGGGCCAGGCTCGAGACTGGTTGGCGCGAGCATTGTGCTTGGGTTTCTGGGTCACTATGTTCTGCGGCTTGGTATGATCGACATCTCATCGGTCTCCTTCGGAGGGTACGCAGTGAAGATCTTGTAGCTCCTCGGAAAAGGTACAATAGATGCTGAATGTGGGAACGGGCGCTGCGCATAGAAGAAGCTGATGACCTCAGCTCCCTCCCGCCATATGGTACTTTGCACAGCTTCAGCTTTGACTCTTGATTTTGCTAGACTTAGTCATCATCCTCTTCACTGTCGCTCATCCAGCCCTCCTCGTACTCGTCGGCCATGGCCTCAAGACCATCGCAAAGCGCCTCTCGCTCGTCAATGGCAGGCATCCGTCTCGCGAAGATAGCGACATTGCGTAGACGTTCAGAAATTCCGCTGAAAGTGTACAGCGAAGCCTGTATGGCAACCTTCTGAGGTCTACCCGGGAACTGTAGGACGGGCGGGTAAGACGTCAGCAAGGGGAAAAGCAGATTCGCCTTGTGCGTTGATGTTCGCGGGCCATAGGCCTGGCTTCGACGCGTCTCGGTATCCATGTGGTTCTCGTCAGAGGCAGACATCCATTCACCACGGACCGATGAAATCCTGCTGAAAACGTGTGGGGTTCTCCGTGCGCGATTGTGTCTCTCGGAGAGTATTGACAGATGCGGGAAGAGCTCAATGTCAAGATTGTCCTCATCCGATCTATCAAGATGATCATCACTCGATCTGCCATTCGCCATGCGCGCGTCCGCATGGTTGCCGTCGCCTTGTCCGTTCACCCGGACAGGCTGGTCAGAGCTTGCTTTGGCAGACATCGAGAACGCTGCTATGCGACGGTTGCCATCGCCATTCAAAGTCGTTTCCAATGTGTCAAAAGTTGCTCGTCCAGATTGCGTACTTTTCAGGCGGGTCGGAAGTGTCACCGACTCGATCGCAGTCGCCTGCAGAGCCGAGGTGAACCATTGACTTGCAGAGTCCAGCGAGGCGTACGTTGGCAGCCAGGATGGGACGTTTTGGACAGGAACATGGATGCTCGCAGAAGAACCTAAAGAGTACAATGATTGTGCAATGTTGGCAAGTTGTAGCGCTTGTCGATCCCGATTGACACGCTGGGTATTGGACAGACCGAATATCCAGCGAGAGCCCTTCCCAAGCTCATCGTTGATCCGCTCGAGATAGTTGGACGCAAAACCACCCCAAGCATCATCTGTGCCTGAGAAGATTTGGATGCCCTGGAGTTGGTCGCACTCCTCCAAAAATGGTCGCAAGTCACGGTCGAGCAAGTCGTGCTCGCGATCCAGGTTTGCGAATAGCTCATCGCCCTTTTGCCACTGCTCAAATGGCATTAGTGAACTGTTCAATTCGTACTCGCTGAGCTGAACGACAGTACGAGGATGGTAAAAGACGTGATTGTAGTCGGACCAAAACCGGACAGACTCTGTGCTTAACGTTGGAGGATCCATGCCTGCATCGAGCGCTGTCTGATATGGACTTGGCTCAATGCGAGGCAGTTGCAAAGAGTCTGTTCGTCCACTCCATTGGCTTTGCCGAGCGGGATTCTCCTGCTCCTGTAGTGTGTACAGGGCGTTTTCGCGGCGAAGAGTGCCAAAGGCGCCTTTCAAGTCGTACAGCAGTGTGCGAGGAGTATATGTCTCTGCGCCGTCGGCACCGATTCCAGGTCGGAAAGAGACATCATGGTCCACAGGTGACTCGTCCTCGCCGGAGTAAGTGAAGTATGATTCCTACTGCCATATCAGCAGCTTGTCGTGGATCGATATTGTCGAAGACCTGTGGGCTGGAATACCTGCGTGTTCCAGTAATGTGTCCCTAGATAGTTGGCCTGCTGGCCGAACTGTAGTGTCAGGATTTCGTGCATTGTTGCGCCCTTTTCAGACACTTTGATTGTTCAGTCGGGCATGACCAGAATTTGAGGGAGTGTTGACGAGGAGCGACATGGTTCATCATAGTCAATGCGAACATCCGGACCTGAGTCCGCGTACATGTGACGACGATTTGCACCACTACGCTACGAGGAGGGACTACATGTACGCACGCTCGCGCATCACATTATCCCACACGCGACCAGACGAAGCCAGGCCCAGCGCAACACGTGCGACTGACGTTTGCACGCGAGGCGAATGGAGAGGACCGACGACTGAGGTGGCAGAGAGGGACGTCGCTCCGCACTCCCGTCCTCCCACCGTGACACCCAATCTTGTGGTAGAACTAGCTTTCTGCTGGATGCACGTCGCTGCTGACTCGCTCCTGCGCTTCTTCAACTTCGATTCTCGAAAATGGCAAGCGCAAGTGTCGCGAGGCCTCCTCCGCAGGCCCTGCGACAACGCACTCACGGCCCTCGCGCGTCCATCATGCCGCCCAAGCGCATCATCGCTGGCGGCATGGAGAATGGCACGGAGCCTGCGGGCAAAAGGCGCAAACTGAACGAGCCATATGTCATCACCAAGGACTACATCCTGCGCAAGTTCGCAGGCAAGCCGCCGTCGCTGGTGCTCCATCTGCACCCCAACTTCTTCCGCTTCGAGTCGCAGGATGGCAGCTATTCCTACGACTCGCCCATGAAGTTCATCCTTGACGACATCAGGAAGGAGCGCGTGCCGCATGAGATGCTGGAGGAGCTGCTGGCGAACCATGTCCCCTTCTACGACGATTGTCTGATCGTGGAAATTCACAACCACCGAGCATCGACGGGCAAGAACAAACGGCATGATTCGGCCAACAGTGCGATGCGCTATTCGATGCACTCCTACAATAGCTATATTACGCCCTCGCCGCTCGTCAGCTACCCGAAGCAGGCCCAGCAGGAAGCCGTGGAAAAGGCAGAGGCGGAGAGAGAGCGCGTATCGAGTGAGAAAGGCAAGCAGCAAGATGGGCCTACCGTTGCGACGATAGTGCTGTTCCCCACTGAAATGACCCGACATCGAGAAATGCTGCTGCTGGCGAGGACTCCCGCTTCACAGATGCCGCGCAAGAGGAAGGGCGGCGACGAGCCCGGAACTCCTCAGCTGTCCGTGCCTCCCACACCCATGGCAGCCAATGCAGGACGAGCGACTCCGGATGACAACAAGATGTGTCTCGAGCCTCAGGACTACTACCAGTTCCAAGCAGACGTGCTACTGGCGTCCCAGCCTCCACTATTACTACAGCCCGTGGATGGCCCAGAATCGACACGGAAAGTCTTAGAGGCGCTATCACATCCACTGCACCAAGCATCGCCGCCGTCTCCGAAGACGCGGAAACGAACGACTGCAGAAATGGCTGCAGACGACGAGAAGGCTGCCGAGGCGGAACGCAGAATGCTGGTCATGGACGAGCGCATCAAGGCAGGAGCAAGCACTGGTGCTGCCGAGAACACTGGAACCGCCGCCACGATGCCCTTCAGTAGGTTCAAGACAATCCAAGTTGTCAAAGAGAAGCTGGAGCAGGCAGACCGGGAGAAGAAGGAGAAGGAATCCCAAGAAAGGGAGCAGAAGCGCCAAGCTGAAGAAGCCGCAGCGAGACACGAGAAGGCGAAGCAAGAAGCATCAGAGCAACACAAGCAGATGCTGCAGAACAGACAGCACGCTGCAATGCTGAAGCAGCGCCAGCTCCAGCAGCACGCAGCACAACAAGCGTTCCAGCAGGCTCACAGCCACCCACAGCCAAACATAATTGCACAGCAACAGGCGATGCACGCGGCATCAATGGCTCAAGCCAGTCCAGTGGTCAGACAGCAGACTCCAATGATGAACTCTTCTCCTATGCTGCCGGCCAATGGCTTCCCCATGCAGCCGACTACGAGCCAAGGCGCTGGAAGCCCTCCTCGACCCACCTCAGCGACGGTGCCCAACGGAAATATGGCAATGCAGCGACAAGTCAGTCAGCAGCAACATGCAAGCCGCAACGCCACTCCACAGATGCCACAAGCTACACCGAACATGGGTGGCATGCCGAATCGACAGATGAGCCAAACTCCTCGCATGGCTCAAGGCAGCCCTGCTCCTGGTACGCCCGCAGCGAATGCGATGGGCGGTCTGCCGATGCAAACACCTGCCGGTATGACGCAAGAGCAATTCGCTATGCTTCGACATCAGCAGATGGTCAACCAGCACAACGCCAGTGCCATGCATTCGGCTTCTCCTGGCCAACAGTCGAACCAGTCCATGACCCCAGAGCAAATCCAGAACATTGCGCAACGGCAACAGATGGCTATGCGTCAGCAAGCGATGATGGCGCAGGCACAAGGCAACCCGCAGATGGCGCAGGCTATTGCTCAGCGCCAGGCTCTAATGATGAGGCAGCAGCAAGCACAGATGATACAACAGCAGCGTATGCAAATGCAGCAGCAACAACAGCAGCAGCAGCAGCAGCAGCAGCATGGGCAGAATGGCCAGACCCAGAGTCCGCACCCTGGCATGCAGGCTACGCCCCAGATGAACCACGCCCATCCACAACAAGGCGACGGAAATCAGCCGCAAATGACGCCGCAACAGATGCAGCATCGGCAACAAATGCAGCAGAATCAGCTTCGTCAGGCACAGCAAGCTCTGGGTCAACTACAGCAGCAGTATGGTAGTCTCAACCAAGTCCCGCCACAAGTGATTGCACAGCTACCTCAAGGCGTGCAGATGCTGCTCAAAACACAGCAACAAAGGCAGAATGCGGCACGGGCGCAGCAAATGGCGGCGCGAGCGCAACAAGCGCAACAGCACGGACAGCCTGTTGCGGGAACCAGTGGCGGTGATCCAGAATATATGCAGACATTGCGCGCGCACCAAGAGCAACTCCGACAGCAGCAAGCAGCTCAGGCTGGTGCTATGGGAGGCAACATGGGTATGAATAATAACATGGGCATGAACATGAACATGGGTAATCAGCAGCAGTTCAACACTCAGCAAGGCGCAGGCGCCGATCCGCTGAGCCAGCAGTTCCAGGCAATGCAGAGGGCGCTACAGCAGAATGGCCAGAACGGACAGATGTAATGTAATGATGGAGGTGCTCGCTCTTGCGGAAATTTTGCGATGAGCCACGAGCTTTATGTCTTGGATGAGAACATGCCTCGCGAGAGGATTTGATTCTGTAGAGGTTCTATGCCATACCACTCTCACATTTTGACAAGCCACGAGCAAAACTACTGCTCACTGACAAGGGCGTGTAGGCGCAATTCCAGGTCCAACCTCGAATTCAAAGCCTCAATGAAGCTTTCACGCCTAGTCGCAGCCTGTTATGACGTGGCTCCGAGTCTGCGCTCGCCATGCTATGCCTAGATTGACACTCGAGTGCTCAGTTGAGTGCTCCAAGACAGGAGGCTATCGTGAATAGATGTCCTGTTGCCGAGGCCAGCACTGGTCCCTGCTAAGCGCCTCAGTAATGCACAGCCACGTAGAACTATCCAGGCAAAGCAGGAATGCCAAACTCTCATCACCACTGAGAAAACAAATGCGTTGTGGCAACTGCATGTCCCAAATTTGTACCATACACTGTGCGGAAATCATTCAATATCAAATTGGGTATCATCATTCTGGCATTGCTCATGAGTTGCATTTCCAACCATTACGCCCCGTGCCCACTTGTCTTCCCTGACGACCTCACCATGCTCAGACCCCCTCTTGAACTTGGAGATTTGGATCGCCCTTGCGGGAGGCGGCAGTTCCACGGTTGCGAAGGACGTGCAATGTTGCGAGCGCTGTCGTCGCTGCCCACAGAACCCTACATCACAAGTCAGCGGTCTGAGATCAGGGCAGCATTGCTGACATGATACCCACCATGAGAAAGCAGCAAACACGACAGCTGCCCTGGCCGACTGACACACAGAGCCGATGCAGCCTCGTCCTGTCATGAACACTGCCAAAGCTATGAAGCCCGCGAACCAGAACAGCATCGTCACCGCCTCGACCCCGAGAATCGCGAACTTGTGGTGGAGAACTGAGGTAGCGAACTTCCATGGCACAAGAATGAGGTAGATGAGGGCGAGCAGAGCCCACACAGCGCAAAAGATTAAGAAGTTGACTTGCGATGGCGATCCGACATCGAGATAGTTGTAGGCCGACCTCCACCAGTCCGCGACTGCTCTCCGTCAGCTTTCCCTCGTTGTCGTTCTATGCGAATGAAGGGGTAATACCATATGCGCTTAATCCTAGCACAATGAGAGCGCAGATCGCTTGCGCGACACGAATGCCAAGGATCACAGTCCTGTTTTCGTAAATGGCCATATCTAAGCTTCGAGTATAGTGCAGCTTGAATGTCGTTTCTTGTTCGCTCCAAGTGGCACTGCTGAAGACCTGAGGAAGAGAGAGTGTGCTGCACCAAGAACGTAGCTAACTGCGCGCGTGTCACTCGTTCAGCAGAGCTCGAGAATGGAGGTTAGCAGCAGTGCTTGGAATGCGTCAACAAAGCCAGCCGCAACGAGGTAAGAGGGATTCAGAGATTGAAAAAGGAGAAGGTGGTCTGTGAGGTCTGATACTACCGTTTGAGATGTTTGTGGTCTAGACAGCAGGTTGGTTGTCTGTACCAAGCATGCAGTGACGACAAGGTCTCATGATGCAAGTTTTCTCTAGGGACGACGCGTTGTGACTGTGGCGCTCGCTTTCGCGTACATCGTGTGTCGATCCACATTAGTTAAGCTGAAACATTGTGGAGTGTTTCGGCTGCGAGAGTGGCTCAGTCGCAATCATGGACTGGGCAAATGTGCATCGAAGGCACTTCTGTAACATCGTTCTGCTATGGTCTCGTCGACTTGCGACTTTCTCACTATTTCTTCTATCGCTGAAGACACGTTCGTGATAATCGTCTCTCGCAAATATCATCAGACCAGGGCGTCCGCACGTCACCCTTGGTCAGCTGAGTCCGCTTCCAATGAATGAACAGCCACATTCTCGTTACGTGCATTCATTCGCTAGTTAGAAACGTTCCTGCATACCGACTGGCGACAGGTTGTCAGCCACGTCGAGTCCTTCGTGTCGTTCGAATCATGGACTTGGCGGGAACTACACGCTATCACACACTGGACCTGGTTTGATTAGGGCAAGCACATTGCCTTGATTCGAACATTACATACATTCGCTACTGCGCCCATCTCCTAAATGCCACTCGAACTGAGAGGCACATCACTCCTGGGGTATCTCGATGCATTTTCCATCCTTTGAACGCCTGAATCAGGCAAACTCCACATGCGCCTCGCTAATCTCAAACGTTCGCCTGCTAGACTATGCCACCATGCTGCGTGCCCGAATCACTCTCATTTGACTTGTCACTCGACTTGACATAGAGCTCACGGAGTCTGAGCAGCTGCTCCTGTAGAGATGCCACCGTCTTCAACTTCTCTTTCGTTGCTTGTGCTCCTTCCAGAAGAATCTTGTTCGCGGCTGCAAGTCTGTCCATTGTTTGCAATCTCGTCTGACTTTCGTCCAGTGCTGAGTCGTGCTGTTCAGTGCGTCGTGCAAGGCCCGCTATATCGACCTGTAGCTTCCTGACCTCTTCTCCGAGAGTTGCTTGAAGTTCAGGTATCCGCTGGGCCAGTTCAGACACGTCGCCCACTGTCCTCTTGATGTGCTCATTCAGCGTGCCAAGTAACTCGTGAGCGGACGACACCTTCAGGCGTAGGTCGTTTGCAGCAGTCTGGAAGTTCCTTGCCTCCGGATACATGGCACTCATTTGATCCACCATCTGCCTCACGATCTCGTCGGTTGTCAAGTTATTAATAACGCGAGTGTGTTGCGTGGTGACACCTTTCAGCATTTCTACTTCTTCCCTCAGTCTCGATATCATGTTGGCACTGCCACCAGCAGCTCCGATCCCATTAGGCTGTGCCCCATCACTCAATTCGTCTTCGTTGTCAGGCAGTACGGGCTGCCATACGGAGCTGTTGCCAGCAGGTGTTGACCTCGTTGCGCTACTGAGTTTTTCGTCCTCAAGCTTCTGCAATTTCTCCTGCAGATCTTTCATCGTTTGTTGTAGGCTGCTGAGAGCGCTCCGAGATGTCAGATCATCCGCAGCCTCGAGCTTCTGCATACGCTCAAGGCAATCATTTATAGCGGCAGCATTTTGATTTTGAATCTTACTAGCCTCTGCGAACTGCGATTTGATGGCAAGAAGCTCGTCGCTAACTTCTGCTCGAAGTCCATTCTTGGTGACGTTCAATTCATCACTGACATCCTTCTTGAGCGCAGTCTTGGAAGCCTGCAGGGTGCTGTCGACCACGCCACGTAACGTAGCGACCTCTTGATCAACGTGCTCGATAATTTGGTCTCGATCGCTGACGCTGTCGTCCTCCATCTGTCTGATACGGCTTTCAATGATCGTAAGTCGGGAGCTGTCCTCTGCGTGTCTCGCTGCAGGAGATGTGATCTCCATTTGTTTGCGCAGTGACGTTGTGGCTTCAGCGGCATTAGACAAAGCTGTCTCTAACTTGACGATGCGACTTGTAACATCCGAAGTTGCCTTTGCGTTGCTGCTGCGTAGCCTCGTCTCGAGCTCCTTAAGCTTTTCTTGCAGTCCATGGGCGCCTGCTGGAGCCGTCTGAGGTTGATTCTCGAGGGTTTTCAGCCTGGGTTCAAGTGCGGCGGTACTATCCGACTGTGTAAGACCTTTGGCTCCGTTCTTCAAAGCGTCCATCCGCGATTCGAGACTTGATAAGCTTGTTCGTACGCCTTGAAATTGGCTCAATTGCAGCTTCAAGCCATGAACTTCTTGGCCAATGGCGGTGTTGACGTTGCTTTGATCCAGCAGACTCGCTAGAGAGCTTAGAATATGTCTTTGCTCAGGCATCTGATCATTAATTCGTTGTTGAATACGACCGACTTTCTCGGAGGCGCGCGTCCTCGCAGTGGTCTTCTGTTCTTTGATAGCTGGAAATCGGTCAAATTTGTCTTGTAGGGCTTGGAACTCCCGATCAGCTTTGTTGCTCTCGGTCTGAGCTGATCTCAATTGAATCCGAAGGTCTGCAGCCTGGATTGTGGCCTCGAAGAACTTCTCCACAGCGCTTGTCGAAGATTCTACGCGTGTTGGACTCATGGAAGCCGTAGGAGCGATGCCATTTCCTGAAGGGCTGTCCAGAGTCAACGTGTTTGATAATTGGGAGGGCCCAGCATGGCGCTTGGCCGAGGATGTGCTGCCATCAGGCGAGCGACTTGGAGGCCTTTTCTGCGCGTTCAATCGCGGGTCACGGTTATTCGTACTCGCCATGGTCGGCACCCGTGGCGGAGTCTTGGGCTTATCTCAAAGTCATCACTCTGACTGCTGAATTGAAGCGTCCGACGGCAGTGCAAAGTTCTGGTGTTCAATGTGCAATGCTCAAGTCGAACATGTCGTGCTTTCTTCAAGATGGGGTAAGGAACTCAGAATGCGCGCTAGAACTAACTAGTTAATTGGGGCCAAGCATTCTGAGCATTGACGGCGGCGGCAGCGACGGCAGCGACGATGCTCCCTCCTCACGTGTTTTACGCTCGCCCGACCTCGTTTTTCCTTGGCCTGACCTGGTCCGTGCTAGTCGAGGTCAGGCTAAGGAAAGCGGGGTTAGGTCAGTTATAACGAGGTTAGCCTACTTATTCTTTTAATTTCCTTCTTTCTATATTATACCTAGTTACGTAATCGCTTATTGTTTCTAGAATAAAACGTTTTAGAAATATTTTTAAGATATTCTAAAAATAAGCCTTATACTATATTTACTACGCTAAGCTCGCCTATATTTATATAGGCTTCTCTAGCTAGCTAATATATTTTTAGAATATTTTTAGAATATTTTTAGAATATTTTTAGAATATTTTAAGAATATTTTAAGAATATTTTAAGAATATTTTAAGAATATTCTAAGAATTATTAAGAATGTATCCTAGATAGTTAGTCTAGATATAGATATTTAAGTATAGTTCTAGATACCTAAGGTATCTACCTAAGGCTTAGTAAGAGGTATATCTAGCTTCTCTTTCTTCTCTTCTTAGATAACTAATATTAAAAGTAGAGAGCGTATTATATACTATATAATATTAAGGAGGGTATAGCGTAGTAAAGAAGAATAGAGGATTAATCTTAAACTAACTTATATATATAGTATAGTAGTAATATACTAGGAACTAAATACAAAGTTAATTAAGTTAGTTATCTAAGAAGAGAAGAAAGAGAAGCAAGATATACCTCTTACTAAGCCTTAGGTAGATACCTTAGGTATCTAGAACTATACTTAGATATCTATATCTAGCCTAACTATCTAGGATATATTCTTAATACTCCTACTTATACTATATAGTTAGATCTTTTAATAGATTATCTATAGTACTTAAATACTAGTCCTAATCTTAATTAGTTATTAAGTACTTACTTTTTAGACTAATAACTAGATAGTACTAACTATTAATCTAATAAACTTTCTATACTACTATCTCCTATAAAAAGGTAAAAGAAATACTTTCTATAAGATCTTCCTTCTCTCTTATATAGAAGTAGATTATTTAGGATATAGACTATCTAGTAAGTTACCCTTATCCTTTCTTATAGCTAATTCTAATAGCTCCCTAGATTCCTTATAACCTAGTCTCCTACTTAGTTATATTCTATATAGCTTCTTAGTTCTCTAATAGCCTTTAGGGTATACTATTCTTAGCTATAAGGATCTTATATTAAGCTAGAGAGTAGAGTAACTATATACTAGTAGAAGAGATAATAGCTACTATAGAGGAGGTCTTTAATATTAACTAGTACTTAGCCTTAGAGAGTATCTAGTTTAGCTAAGTACTATATAGTAATATTATAGTTAGTAATAGATCTAATATTAGTAAGAGTATTTAGGACTTTATAAAGTCTAACTAAGGAGGAGTTAAGTAACTAAAATCTTTCTTTTAGACTCCTCTTAGTTTAACTCTAAGGCTTAGAGTTATCTTTTATATATCTCTTATATAAGGTAGAGCTACCTTATAAACTCCTAAAACTATAATCTATTCTTTAGCTTAGTAAGACTATCTACTACTATCTCTTTTATATTTATATATTCTATAGAGATAAGTCTATTCTACTAGAGCTTTCTTATAGCATTATATAAGATATTAATATATTTAGACTTATTATAAATATATAAGTCCTTAACTAGAGTAAAGGTAGCTTAGTTATTATCTTTTAGCTAAATTAGCCTAATTCTAGTAATAGTTTCCTAGTTACTAAGGATCCTTAGTTAGTAAGAACATTCTCCTACTAACTCTAGGTATCTAAGCTCTCTTAAAAGAGTACTAAGGAACTATAACTATTTTATATATACTTCTATAGCTATATATTTAGCTTCTATTATAGATATAGCTATAGATTTCTACTTCTTACTTATCTAGGAGATTAGTATACTATAAAGGAAGAAGATATATCTAAGGATTAAGACTCTATTAGTCTTGTCTATTATATAGTTAGAGTCTATATATCTAGTAAGATAGCCTTAACTATTTCTTAAGTATCTTAGACTAAGGTCTAGGTTTGATCTTAGGTATCTAGTTAGCTTCTTTAGAGCCTTTATATATCCTACTATTAGATTACTAATATAGGAGCTTAATCTTCTAAAGGCAAATAAAATATCTAGTCTTATAATAGTTATAAGCTATATCTATATTCTAATAATAGATTAGTACTCTTATTTATTATACCTTTTATTATTTAGTCTAGTAGGCTTTAGACTTTTATAGCTATCTATTAGTAAAAGAGTTAGTAATATAGTTTCTTAGCCTATTCCTATCTTAGCTAGGTTCTCTTAGATATAATGTTTCTAGTTAAGTTTTAGCTAGCCTTACTATCTATTTCTTATTAGTCTTATTCTAAGAATCTTGTCTAGCTCTCTAAGATCTTTAATCTTAAAGACCTTACTAAGTTAGTCTTTAAACTAGAGGATATCTTCTAGTCTCTCTATAGTAATAGGTATATTATTAATATAGATTAGGATTATTAGGTCTTTCCTTTTCTTATAGATTAGAAGATATAGGTCTACTTCTAATTATCTAAATCCTATTCCTTTTAGCTTTAATATATATAGCTAATTCTAGTCTCTTATAGCTTACTTTAGCCTATAAAGACTCCTTAGAACTTATAAGACTATACTAGTTAGTAGGTTAATACCTAGTAATAGGATTATATAGATATCTTTATATAGAGTACTCTCTATAAATATATTGTTCTTATATAGGGTACTCTCTATAAATATATTATTTATATCTACTTAGTATAGAACTAGGTCCTTCTTATAGACTATAGCTATAAATCCTCTTAGAGTATCCTATCTAACTATAGAGGTAAAAGTTTCTATATAGTCTACTCTATACTTTTAAGAGAACCCTCTTATAACTAGTCTTACCTTAAACTTTTTAATAGCTCTACTAAGCTTTCTCTTAATATTAAAGACCTATCTTAAGGTAACTAAGTTAGCCTCTTTTAGTAGGACTACTATAGTCTAGGTATTATTACTTATAAATATATCTAGCTTCTTCTAAATAGCTTCTTACTAGAGATAACTCTACTTAGGATTACTTACTACTTCCTTATAGTTCCTTAGGATTAGAACCTTCTATTTATATATTCCTACTTCTTTAGTAGCTAAGAATATAATCTCTTTAACTTCCTTTAAGAATTCTAGGTCTTATAGGATACCTAGGTTAATAGAGCTTATAGCTAAGAAGAAAGCCTAGCTACTTAATACTCTAGGAGCATTTCCTTATCTAGCTAACTATTCTAATCTAGCTTAAGCCTAATTAGCTTTAGCTTCTAGTTAAATCTATTAAGTTCTTAAGATACTTTCCTCTTTCTAAGAGTTTACCTTAGAGCTATCTACTTATAATCTATCTCTATAGTTTCTTAGGTAGAATCTTTAGATTCTTTCTTAACTTTCTTTTAGTCTAGGAATTTTCTATACTCTCCTATATCTTCTAGTAGAGGTAGAAGTTATATAAAGAGTTTCTTTCCTTCCTAAACCTATACTAATAGCTAAGGAGGAGGAGGCTTCTACTAGCCTAGACTAGGAGTACCTAGGGTACTCCTACTAGCTTATAGAGTAGGCTAGCTAATAGTTCTTAGCCTTCTAATAGGTCTTCTTTCTAGAGCTAAACTAGAGAGATTCTTAATCTTAATATTTAAGTCTAATTTTCTACCTAGCTTATCTTTAAAGAAGATTATATTAGTATACTATTTAATAGCCTTTATATCTAGCTCCTAGAACTTCTATACCTTTACTATATTATTATAGTATCTAATAAATATAGTATCCTTTCCTCTATTTATTAGTTTATTACTCCTTACCTACTAAGGCTATACTCTTATATCTATATATACTATAGCTCTATATCCTTATACTTTAAAGTAGGAGACTATTAGTTTAATCCTATTAAAAGCTTTATTAGGTAAGAGCTTAAATCTTTTAATATTAGATCTATTTAGGAGCTTATTCCTTATATATATCTATACTTTAAGAGCTTCTAGCTAAAACTTAATAAGTATCTTACTTTCTTTAAGTATTACTCTAATAGAGGCCTCTAATATTTAGATAGACCTCTTAACTACTCTATTCTAGAGTAAATTATAGGCTTTAGTTAGTAGTAAGGTAAAGGCCTACCTATATACTATACTTAGTAGTTTTAGTATAAAAGTAAGGTAGTAGCTCGTTTCTAAGATAAAAATGTTTACTCTACTTAATTAATTTAATATCCTATAGTCCTAGTATAGGCTCTTAGTCTTAGGACTACTATTTTAAGCTCGTTACTACTAGTTAATTAACGTATTATAAGACTATTACTCTCCGAACAGGTCTTATTCTATAGCGACCGCTCTTATACCTACCTAGAGGGTTAGTATTAGAGTAGTTATTATCTATTAATAGAGCCGAAGGTAGGGCTATCTCTTCTCTCTTATACCGAGACTAGAAGCGCGGAGGGTAGATAGTAGCCTTAAAGCGAGAACTAACGTACTATAAATATTAATAAGAGGCCTAAAAGAAGCCTACGTAAGAGGCGACTTAAAGAGCTATAATAATATAGAAGCCTCTAGAATATAGATATCGCTCTAACCTAGAAAAGTTATAAACCTCTAGTACCTCTTAGTACGGATCTATTTAGTAATTGTCGTATAGATAGTAAGGCGACTTACTATATCGGAGATTTACTTAGGGTCTCTATACCTATAATAGTCTTCGATTAGACCCCGGTTTAGCGTAAAAACGCTCTCGTTTAGATAGCGTAGAAGCTATAGGATAGGCCGGACCTGTCTAGGTAATCTCGTATCCTTTAGTATATAGATCGCTTAGAATAAGCTCTAGTACAGCGTTAGACGCTAATCGTTTAGCTAAGGACACTAATTACGTCTAAGGCCCCGGACCTAGTATATAGTATAGGCTAACGTAATATTATACTACTATAGTTATATAGCGAATTACCCGAATAAGCGAGATAGACGCGCCTAGCTATAAACGGTCGAACTATACGACACGATATGCCTTACTTATTAGGTATAATTAATATAGCCTTAGTATTATAAAGAAAAGTTTAACGTTTACCTTCTAATAGCTAAGAAAATTTTAGACTCTTGTTTTTTAGTTATCGTTTTAAACGATAACTATATTTTATTTAAAAACCTAATTAAGGAGAGTATAATATACTCTTAGAACACCTTCGAATAAGCTCTATAAGTAAATTAGTATCTACTAGCTAGCCTGAAATACTAGAGAGTAGCTTATCTAACTAGCTTAATAAGCAAATTCGAAGATCTCTAGTAAAGCTACTACTCGCTTTTACTTTATTCCCTCTACTAGACAACGATATATCTATAGAAGTAGAGGACTAAGGAGGTACTAACCTTAACCCTAATACCGATATCTTTCGAGAACTAAACTTAGGAGGTAGACTATCTATAGCGTAGTTCTAGTTACTTATAGAGACTATCTAAGTAACCTAAAGCTAGAAGGTAATTATCGCTTAGGTTCCGCTACTACCTAGCTCGGACTAGAATCCCTTCTTTAATAAAGAGAACGTAACCGAGTATATTAAGCGTTTTAAAGCGCTATATAGTAACTACTCTATTCTACTTATTAATAATAATAAATAGCTTTATAAGAAGTTACTTACTTAGGTTACGGTTATCTAACGTAGACGATACTAGCGCCTTAATAGTTTCTACGACCGAGACTATACTAAGTTTAAAGAGTCGATTATTAAGGAATACTAAAAGTACGATAATATATATATACTCGGAAACCGCTACTATATAGAAAACCTTTATAAAGTTAACCGTAGCGAGGATAATAATCTCTTAGAGTACTTAAGGTAGTTTATACTCTACTCTAATACTATACCTACTTCGTATATAGATAAGCGTTCTCGTACTCTTCTATTCGTACGAGGCCTTCTATTTCGTTTTAGTAAGAGACTCTAGGCCTATCTTAGGTTAGACCTTAATAATAGTAACTTAGATTATAGTAAGCTCTTAAAGACAGCCTAGCGTTAGATTAATAGTAATAAGAACTTTAAAATAGAAGTATATAACGAAGGCGGTAGAGACGTCTAGTAGTTATACGAAGTAGTAAAGAAGTCCGCCTTAAGGCTAAACTCTAAATTTAAGGCTAGAGAAACGGTAGTCTATAAAGGCTATAAACTAGTAAGCGTTAATAATATTACCGCTAGTATATAAGACCTCGTAATTACTACGATTCGTTAGCTCGAAGAAGGAGGCTTATAGCTACTACGCTTATCGATAGGATAGTAGGCGAAGTCTTACGATCACGACTATCTATATATTCTAAGGCCTATTTATAGCTAGGAGATTTCGATTAACTTAGCTACGATAGATAACAGGTTAATAATTAAGGCCTATATAGCGATCGCTCTAAAGATTTTAGGTTATTAGATATATAGGCTCGAAGGCTATATAGCTATAAACTACGAGTACCTATAATAGTTCGAGACTAAGAGCTTAATATATAGAGATCTAAAGACTAGTATTATATACTATAGAACGCCTCGCCTAGGTACGGAAAAGATATAGTACTACTAGGACAAGGAACTACTAAAGCTATTCGTATTAATAGGAGTATTAGAGTAGCGCTATAGGAAGATCGATCTTGAAAATATAGATCGTTTATTAACGCTAAGAGCGAGCTAGTAGAGGATAGCGAACAAGGTAGCTAGTATTAACGGTCCTATTAATATCGGCTAAGTCGCTTCTATTATATAGGAGGATTAGGACGATCTAATTAGTACCTACGTAGCTAGAGATAACGTAAAGATAAAGTAGAACCTAAATCCTTCTTATCTAGTTAGAGGATAGCTAATAGGAGTATAGAAGTAGATTACGACCTAGGCTATAGCTATAAGAACCTACGCTTATCGTTACTCTCGTATTAAAGAGGTTAAAGATAAAAACTAGCCGGCTCCTTACCTTATAGATATAGGAGAGTTAGAGGATTCTTAAACTTAGAGACGTAATAACGATAAGATCGAGGATAAGTAGATATACGACTACCTAAACGGTCTACTAGTTCTAGTCGCTCCTACGTATACTTAAAAGCGAAAGAAGGCTAAGGAGCCTCTAAAGACTAAGCGTATAGATAATTACCTTCGAGCTATATACGCTAATAATAACGCTAACGTCTTCTAGATAGATAAAATACTCGAATCTAAGGTCTAGTTAAGCTTAGTAGAGATTATTCTCTATAGCGAGCGAGCGTCGTATTCCTTATAGGATCGTGTTCTAAACGATATAGATCTACGTAAGAAGCTTAATAAGCTTCGTATAAAGAAGCGTACGAATAGAGATAGTAGAGCTAAGATTAGCGTATATTCCTTACTATCTAAAGCCTTCTACGATATAGTAGAGGAGCTAACGAAAGCTATTTTAGTAACTAATATTAAGGCCTTCTAGGTTACTACTATAGCGATTAATATAGTAAAACCTAGGCCCGCTTCTAAGCTTTATAAGCGGACTAATAATATCCTTCTATTATTTAATAATATCTATTAAATTGTTCTAAGTATCTACGTGCCTATAAAGTATAGCTCTCGAATAATAGCTTATAAGTCTTTAATCGACGAGAGAGCTAAGTTAATAATTATACCGATCGAATACGTTCGAAAGCTTTAAGTCGGTATAACTCTTCTTAGTAATATTACTATAGGAGGAGTTAGAGGCAAGGTTACTTTTATTAAGTACTACCTAGAGGTATTAATCGATACCTTTAGCGTAAGAGTTACGATACTATTTCTAGTCTTACTAGCGAACGGCCTAATCTTACTTAGCCGACTATAGGCGCGGTAGGTACGCCTAGTTTCTAAGAACTATAATAATAGCTCTTAGGAAGGCTTAATTAGTACTCTAGACGGCTATATTATTATATTTACTAGTTTTAATAGCTATAGTAATATACGTACTATAGAACAAGTCCTAGGAAAAGCTAGAGTACTAAGGAACTAGCTCTAGTTAATAGTACGAGTATAGTAGAGGCTCTAACACGTATATCGTATTAAGATTCGATAGAAGTTAGTATCTAAACTCTAACTTTTAGTAATTACTAGCTAAAGGATATAGGGTATACTATCGAGGACTCTAGATCTTATAATAGCGAGGAGTAGGAGGAGGGATTATAAGCTTTTCAAGCTTCTACTACCCTTTCTATATAAGGTTTAGTAGTTAGAAGTAAAAACTCTACTTAGGAGGGTTAGCTAGTAGAACGTTCCGTAGTTACCTTTTTAAACGATAATTACGTTATACCTTCTATACTATACTTTAAACTATACTAGTAGTATAGATAGATAAGCGATTAGTACTAGTATTCGTTTATAGTTACTAATAGCTTTAAACTTCTAGAGAATTAAGTCTTTAACTACCTTACGTAGTAGTTATTATATACGAAGATAATCTACTTTAGGGATTATTTTATAGCGGACTTAATTAGACAAAGCACCTCTCTACGGTAATAGCTCGAGCTATTAAGACAGGTTAATTATAGCTAGACTTAAACATAGTACGACTATCTCGTAGTAGTAGCTATCGAAGGTAATATCGCTAAATTTAGCTAAAATAGTCGACTTAAGAAGCTTCTACTAGCTACCGGCGAAGCCGAGCTAGCTTATACTAGCGAGCGAGACTTATACTAGGGTATTAGGTATAGTTTTAAAGATACTATACTAGTGTCTTAATCGAGCTAGAGTTTAAATTATAGAGGCGAATACTTAATAATTACTCGTAGGAAGCTTAGAGAGGCGGAGCTAGCTATCTAAGAACCTAGACCCTATAACGAGGTTATTTCCGATAAAGTAGACGACGAGCTTAGCGAAGAGACGTACGTTATCTTAGCCGCTATTAATATAGTAGTGGAGAGAGCTTATAATAAAGAAGCTATAGGGTAGTAGAAGCTAGATAATTATATTAGCGCCTATACTCTTTATAAGTAAGTTACTAATAAGATTAAACTAGTAAATACGGACATTACTATAACTAACAGCTTAAACCCTAGCGGATTAAAGGACTAGCGACGGACTTATATTAAAAAGGAAGTAGCTATACTACCTAGTACTAGACCTTATAATAGTAAGTACCTAACTAAGAGGTTCTCGACGATCGAGCCTAGATTATATCTTACGCCTAAACGGCTTATAAAGTTCAAACCTAGTATAGAGCTACTACTAAAGAAGCTAGATTTGTTATACTATATACTAAGGAATCGAGAAGCTACCTTTACGTAGGACTTTACGTATTTAGGCCGAATTAATCCTAATATTACTCTATTATAGAAGATTCGAATAGTTTCTTACGAGCTATAGTAGTATCTAGGCTTTAAGCTAAACCTATCTCTATAGTATATAGTAGAAGATATACTAAGATAACGAATCTAAGCTAGAACTCTTAAGCTATACTACGGTGCTTATCGAAACCTATACTTCCTTATTAGTAAGAAGATAGAGGTAGGTAAGCTAAAGAAGTATCGGTTAATTAACGTAGCTTAGAAGTTTAATTAAGTTACTATAAGAGATTCGAACTTACTACCTAACGCTAAGGGTTTCTCTAAGGACTTTACTAGTTACGCGCTAGCCTTATTAGTTAATATCTTCTCTAGATATAACTAAATCCTACTCGATAAGTTATATAGAGACCTTATAGGCTTCGATTTACTACTAGGCTTATTATAGTAGATAACGTTACTATAAGGAGCTACGAATTCTATTACCTAGTTCGTTCGTATTATTAATCAAGTACTTATAGAGTATGTCTCGTATAAGGCACGGCCGTTCCTTAATAATATTAGTATTAAAGGGCCTAAGACGAAGTACGATAGTAAAGAGGTTAAACCTAGCCTCCGCTATTACGTTATTAAACATATTATAGCTATAGACGACGTTCTCTATAATATAGAACGAGCTAATATAATAGTAGCTTTTAATAAGCTATAGCTCTATTACGAATAGTTAGTAATCGTTAGCTACCTTACTAGTATCGATAGTCGCTATCTAGACTTCGCGAGAGTAGCGAAGATTAAGAAATAGCTAACTCTAGAGAATTAGAAGAAGGTTCGAATCTTCCTCGGCGTAGTTACGTACTACTACGTCTAGGTTAAAGGTTTCACGATTATCCTTACTCTACTATTTAAACTCTTATAGAAGAATACTAAGTTTTAATAGACTACCGAATACTAACTAGCTAAAGACGTCGTCTTAAAGGTACTAGTTTTAGCTCTAGCCCTAGTTACTCTTAACTTTAGAGAAAGAGTAGGACTTATTATCGTAGGTATAGATTCGAGTAGTAAAGGTTAGAGATATACGCTTTCCTAATATAATCGAGACGAGCTACTTCTCTACTATCTAGTTTAATATAAGTCTAGCCTATTTAACCTAGTAGAGGTCAAGTACGATACTAGAAAGCGCGAATACCTTAGTATACTAAAGGTATTAAAGAAGCTAAAACTATAGCTATTCGGAGTATACTTCTAACTAGAGATTAATATAAATACCCTCGTTTACTAGCTTAATAAAGCTACCTCTAATTTGCCAAATATAGTAATAACGCGCTAGCTAGTATAGATCTATCTCTTCGACTTTAACGTTATATATGTTCCTAGTAAGAAGTATATAGCTCCGGATTCGCTATCGAGGAAGCCTATTATACCTAAAGATATAGAGGCTATAGAATAGGAAGAAGACGTAGATCTAATAATTAACGAGTAATTCTTTAATATCTTTTACGTTAACGCTTTCTCTATATAGGTAATTTAGAGCGAACTACCTATAATTAATAGGATCTACTCTTAGGAGTTAATAAATATCGCTTTCGTACTTATACGGATATAAAGACCTAAGAGAGTTTCTAATAACGAGTATAAGCGGTTAAGAAAGAAGTACTAGCTGTTTTATATTAAGAATAACTAGCTCTAGCGCTAAGAGCGAGTAGCTAGACCTCTATAGCGAGTTATTAATAAACCTAAAGCGCGAGCTTATATTATTAAGGTATACTATTATAAGAACGGTTATCGTAGCGCTAAATAGACGTATAATCTTATCTAGAAACGATAGTAGTAGGATAGAGTCTAGGCTTAGATCTCGCTCGCTGTTTAGTAGTATACTATTTATAGTCTTTAGTATAGACGATAGGTACCTAGAGAACTATAAATCCCGCTCTAAGTTATAGTCGGCTAGTAGTAGTATATCGATAGCCTATATGTCTCGAAGAACTGTTCGTTAATAGTTATACGCGAATCCCTATCGCGTTAGCTAGAAGTACGTATATTCTAGTACCTAGCGAAGAGTATCTCTTTAGTATAGATAGTAAGGTTTATATAGGAAGAGATCTTTTACTAGTAGGGTACTACTATAGAAGTTATCCTCGATAACTATAAGACTAACCTTAGTAACGTAGAGAAGCTACTACTATCGTATAGTATTAAACGTATTAATATTTCGCTATACTACCTTTAGTCTAACGCTATCGTTAAAGTCGGCTATAAGACGATATTAGACGCTTACTTAAAGCTCTCTAATAGTAGCCTTTATACGATTCGGGACTATATTCTAGTAGTACTATAGATAGAGAGAACGATAATAGTCTCTACTACCGGCCTAATACTGTCGAAAGTAATAATTAGATATAACGTAGTACTACTAATCGAGCTAGAACACTATACCTTCTAGATTATAGATTAGAGTAAGGTTAAGACTAGGGTAGAGCTTCTTACGATTCGAGCTTAAGCTCTAGAAGCTATAGAAATAACTATAGAAGAAAGACGACTACGTTAATAGCGTCTCCGAGAATAGAATAAGGCGTACTTCGATAAATATCGCTATATAGATCTTACTATACTAAAGGAAGGAGATCTCGTATTAGTATACCGCTCTAAGTTAAAAACTAGCTTCTCTTATAAGCTTACGTTTAGGTAGGAAGGCTCTTTTAGAGTATCTAAAGTATTATAGAGAGGTATATTATATAAGCTTAAGGAACTAGATAGCTTAAAACGAGAGTATATCTATAAGAGAATAGACCTTAAGAAATATACCTTTCTATAAGAAAACCTAAAGCTAGTTCCGGATTAGGTTAAACTAGAAGAAGTACTACTACTAATAGAGAAGATTATAGAACTAGGCCTTCTACCTAGGTATAAGTACCTATAGATCTTTATTAGTAAGCTATTAGTAATAACTTAAGAAGAAAAGGAGAGTTATATACGCTAGCTACTAATAGAGCTTAAAGAAGAAGTAGAAGACTTAGTAAGCTAAAGGCTAAAGCTAGCCTAGTAGAGCTAAAGAAGTAGAAATTCGATAGGCGATACTTAATTAGAGGTACGAGCTAAGATCTAGCTACTAAAGCCTAGCCTCTACTATAAAAGAGCTAATCTTCCTAAGATCGTACTATCTCGAGCGCTTCTTTTGTTCCTAGAGCTCTAATCTAACTTTCCTAAGTACTTCTTTTAGTCCTAAAGCTACTATCGAGCTCTAATCTAAGCTTCCCGAGCTTCCCTTTTACTAGATTAGTAGAAATCTAGCTAATCCTAACTGTTCCGACGCTATTTTCTATAGCTAAGATAAGTATCTATATAGCTAGTTACTCTTCTAAGCTTAACTTTTAAGTATAGATTCTATATCTACTAGTTAACCTACTATCCCGCTCCTTTTTCTAAGTCCTAAGCCTACTATCGCTATAAAAGTTAGCTGTCCCGAGCTACTTTCTACTACTAGGTCTTAAAAATCTAAGCTAGACCTATACTCCTAAAGCTCTTTTCTATTAGCGATTTCTAAGATTAGTACTATAATCTACCTTTCTAGAGCTCTTTTCTATTACTAATTAGCGAAGTAAGATAATAATTATCTATCCTAAAGGTCCTTTTACTACTAATTTTCGCCTAACTAAAGGAATCGCTAAAAGTATTAGTTTCTAGTAGAGAATTCTTAAAATTTAAGGTTTTCGGCTTATATAAAGGTAGAGAAGCTTAAATCCTCGGTAATAACGGTTCTAATAGCTCCTTTCTAACTATTAATTATAGCGCTAGCGGTCTCTTACGATACGGAAAGCGCGATCTAGTAAGTCGACTAGGTATACGAAAAATAAGGCTCTTTTAAGTTAGTAGAAGTAACGACGACGATATCTAAGCCTTAGTCCTCGTTAGCGATAGTAAGGTATATACTATAGTAGTTAGTAGTAGCGTTAGTAATATACGACAGCTATAGAAGCGTTAAGGTAAAGTGAACTTTTAGTTACCTTTTTAAATAATAACTAAAACCTTACGTAACTAAGCTCTACGTATAGACCTCTAATCCTAACGATAGTTACGCTACTACGATAAGGTATATAATTAGACTACTTTCACGCTCTAAACGATCTCTTCTTCCTTATTAACTATTAATTAGTTACTATAGGGCCTTACTTCTATTAAGTTCGATTCTTATCTTTCGTTACTACCTAGTAACGCTATATAGCTATTTATATATATAAGTAGTAATAAATATAATAGAAAACTCTATAACTAGTTACGCGCCCGACCCTCCTCGCTATTCAAGTTACTTATTACTAGTTACGCGCTTTATATCGCCCTAAGCTACTAATACGACTATTTAAAGACGTTCTCTTTCTTCCTCGCGTATAAAGAATAAGACTTCCCCTTTCTAGCGTTCTTTAACGCCTAAGCGCTTATTAAGACTAGCGCTTTCGCCTTCTACCTCGCCTATTCGAAGTCTAATATAAGAACTATCTAGATAAGATTCTTTAAAGAAAAGACGAAAAATAGCTTCTTTAAGTTCTATATAAGGTATAGCGCTCGCTCGTATTAATCGCGAAGGCTCTATCGTTAGCTTCTAGCCTTTAAGTAGACCTCTTACTAGTATAACGAACCTTAATAACGCTACTAAAGCTATTCTATCGCTAGAGACTCTATAAGAATAAGAGGAGAGTATCGACTTAGTACTTAAGTAGGTCGAGGAAGTAAACGACGGAATAAAGATCGGTATATTTAACTTCTTTAAACGCTTCTTAGCTAAGATTTTGCTAAAGTACCTTGACGCGTAGAGCGTAAAGCGCGATAATATAAAGAAAATACGCTAAGAAGGCTAAGACTTAGTAAAAGAGAGAAACTTAATCTAGTAGTAGCTACGTATAGAGTTTAGGTACGAGTAGAACTTTCCTTTCCTTAACTAAGTCTTATATAATAAAGAGATACTTAGGAACCTTCGTTAATAGTTAAATAAGTATAAAGGCGTCTTCGAAGAGAGCGAGCCTAAAGACTAGATTTTCTTAGTATAGTAAAAGTAAGATCGTTTCTATTAGTAGGTAGCGAATATGTTCTCTCGTAGCTAGTACTTTTAGCTATAGAGGAGTAAGAAGACTCCTAGCTCGTAGAGCTTAGGCTTTATTAATACGAACTTAGATAGGAGACGCTACTAGAACAAGTTCAAGGTAGAGCTCTCGTAGGTCGACGTATTTAGCTATAAGATAAGAGAGGTACGCCTAGAGGCGGGCTATAGACTTGATTAGTATAGATTTATAGTTAAGCTTACTAAAGAAGAGATCTTCGAAGAACCGACCTACGTATTCCTAGTAGTAGAGAAATAGCTCTTAATATCCTATAGACTATTACCTCCTCTCGGAAATCTAAGATCTAATAGACGACTCTCCTCCTCTACGCCTAAGAGCCTATCCTTATCTAGTCCTACTCGAAACTCTAGTTAAGAAAGAGAAGGAGAAGGTAATTTACTTACGACCCTAGAGCCTTGTCTTAGAGGTTCTATATCGCCTAGTACTATATAGAGGCTAAAAGCTTAGTTAGAGAAGTTAATACTAAGCTCTACGAAGAAGCCTACGCTCGTCCTTTATAAGAGCGGAAGGCTTACTAGAATTCGCGCTAAAGAAACTATTATCGACTCGATCGAAACTTCTTCTATACTAAGTATTTTAGGTAATAGCGATCTTATATAAGACTAAGTATTACCTACGACGGAGCCGCTACTAGGTCCGTAACGCCTATCGCTAATCGTACTAGAAGATAATAGTAGAAATAAGCTAGAGAGCGACTCGGAGCCTAATCTACGTTACTAGGCTTATATAAAGGATAGTATTACCTCTAAAGTCTATTACTATATAATCGTTAGCGGTACTCTTAAAGAGGTCGATAATATCTAAGAGAAGAAAAAGGTAGCTAAGAGCTACGCTTTAATTAATATTCTTCTATACCTTAGCTAGCCTCTTTATAAAGAATATATAGCTAAGATAGGTAATACTATAGGTTTAAAGCTACCGAAGACGGCTAACGTAACGTATACTCTCTACTAGCGTATTATTTAGATAGGTAGTATAGCCGATCTCTAAGCCCTTATCGCCTAGAATACTTAGAACTAGACGTAGTTTAAGCTAGAAGCGAATACTTTCTTCTCTAAGCTAGTAGGACGCTCTCGTCGTAGTAAGAAGAGTACTAATACTTAGGAACTAGAAGACGATATTAACGCTCTAATACGCGAGGTAGGTAGAAGCTATCTCGGACCCTTTTAGTTCGTAGTAACTAAAGTAGACTTAAAAGTTACTTCTAACGTCTATTAGAGAGCTTAGGAGCTCTTAGACTACGATAGTAATAAGGATACCTAGACCGATTACGGCTTCCTCTTTTATTCTCCTTCTACTAGAGGCCTATTTTAGATCCTGGACTCTTTACTCGAAGCTATACGGTATAAGTTTATAGTATATCGATAGTATAATATAGCTATTAGTTAGTATAGTTAGTCTCGCGGTATATAGTACTCGCTATCCTAATAGCTTCTTCGCTAGTATCCTTTACTATAGTTATACTAGCTAGTTACTACTCTATATACGACCGTTAAGTACGTAGCCTACCTATCTACTACCTTTTATATCTTCGACGATAAGGCTAGTTCTAACTACTCTAACAGCTTTTAGTATATCGCCTTAAACGAGAATATACTACTTAAGGAGAAGGGCCTTAATTAGGTTTAGTTTACGATCTCTCTAGACGATACCGGCGATAGAAGGCGACTTTTACTAACCTCGGACACGATTAGTAATAAGCTCTTTAACTCTAAGGAGGCAAAGTAGCTAGCGAGGCGTATTATCGCTAATAAGTAAAGCTATAGTATAGGCTTCGTCGAGACTATACCCCTAGTAATTACTAACGAAATAAAAGCTAATCTTAAGCTTAGTTAGAAGAACCCTTATACTAATACGGGCTCGCTAGTTATTTCGTACCTCTATATCTCTTAGTAGTATACTCGTATAGGCGAAGAGTATTATATAATTCCGATAGTGTTTCTAGCCTACTCTAATAGTCGTACGTTAGATAAGCTACCTAATAGTAATTATATTAACGTTCCTACGGTCTATAGCGTATATCTCTATCGCGAGTAGATACCCTTTATAGCTTCTAGTACTATATACCCTACGCGAGTAATAAAACCCTTCGCTACTAAGGTACTTCTAACTAGCCTAGGCCCGATTTCCGATACCTTAGTAGGCCGAGTTCTATAAGCGGATTAGGTAGTAAGTATAGAAATAAAGAAGCTCTTTAGTATAAGCGAGAAGGAGTTTAAGGTCTATATAGCTAAGTAGTAGACTATAGCTAAAGCTTAATTCGATACTACCTACGCTATAGCTATAGATATTAAGGAGTAGGTATTTAGCGAAGCTAGCTTTATAAGCGTAGATAGTAACTTAGAAGTATTAGTATCGAAGAAGAGAGAGGCCGTTCCTAAAGAGATCTCTAAGGATATAGTAGAAGAGTAGCGTCTAGCGAATAATAATCGGATCTAAGAAGATGTTTTTAGTAGTTATCGTTAGAAAAGGTAACTATTTAATAAGCCTTTAATTAAAAGTTTAATAGACTTTAATAGAAAAACTAGCTAGTTTTAAGCAATTCTAAGTAAGATCTATAGGTAGTTAGGTATCTAGTTAGATACTAAGAAAGGGAGGATTAGTAAGGTAAAGGCCTACCTATATACCGTGCTTAGTAGTTTTAGTATAAAAGTAAGGTAGTAGCTCGTTTCTAAGATAAAAAATGTTTACTCTACTTAATTAATTTAATATCCTATAGTCCTAGTATAGGCTCTTAGTCTTAGGACTACTATTTTAAGCTCGTTACTACTAGTTAATTAACGTATTATAAGACTATTACTCTCCGAACAGGTCTTGTTCTATAGCGACTACTCTTATACCTGCCTAGAAGGTTAGTATTAAGGTAGTTATTATCTATTATTAGCTTAAGAGTAATTCTAAAGTCCTTCTCCTACTATTTAATTAAAGTAGTAATCTCTCTAGTATTATTAGCCCTTATAGACTTAAGAAGTACTACTAACTGCCTTTCTACCTTAATCCTCTAGTTCTAAAGAGTAGTTAGTATATCTAATCTAGCCTTAAGTAGAAATACTTATTTCTTTCTTAAGAAGTTATTAATAATCTTAAGCTACTATATAAAACCTTTTACTAATAATAGTAATAGTCTATAGATATCTACTAATATAAGGGCTAGTCTTTTAGGTCTTCTCTTAATAGACTTACCTAGGTATTTCTTTATCTTACCTATTATATAGATCCTATACTTATACTCTTCCTAGTTAGGGATTAGAATTCTTTCCTTTAGATTAGTAACTTTATAAAGGTTTAAGAGTAACCCTCTTCTAAAGTATATAAATCTTCTATACTATAGCTCCTACTATTTTAGATCCTTCTCTAATAGGATAGTATAGGTATTATTAACCTCTATAGGATTATATAGTAAGTAATATAACTTTTCCTATAGAAGAGGTAATATCTTACTAATAAATAGAACACCTCTAACTAGCTTAGTCTTTATAACTATTTAGCTATCTAGAGAGGTAAGAGTAAAATTAGGCTTCTAAACTTTAAATTACTTACTAAACTAATCCTATAATATAAGATTTACTCTAAGATTAGGAATAAATAGTACTTTATTAAGTAGAACTTCTCTTTCTAAGATTCCCTTTATCTATACTAGTCTAGAGTAGGTTATATATAGGTATCCTCCTCCTATCTTAATCTATACTTTCTTTCTTAGTAGTTTTACTAATCTAAAGAAGGATAGTTAGTTAGTTATATAGGATAAGATATAGGAATCTAAGAGCTATTCTTAGAGTAATAACTTGCTTTTAGCCTTAATTATAGAATAGGCTAACTTATCTTAGTTATTATCTTCTAATAGAGAATTATTATTACTTCTAGAACTAGAGTAAGTTCTAGAATTAGAACTAGAACTAGACTCCTAGGCTAAAAATCCTTTCTTTAAAAGCTTTCTAGACTTTTCTATCCTCTAAAGCTACTTACCTATTCTCTAGATAACCTTCTTTAGCTTATTATATAATAATAACTTATAGATAGCTTTCTTAATATATCTAGTATTCCTTAGTAAAGAAGATCTTCTAACCTTCTCTCTAAAGAATAATCCTTAAAAGTCCTTCTAGTTCTTAGTACTATTTCTCTACTAGGATAGTTTCTTAGTAGTAGAAAGGTTAGGATAATCCTTTAACTAGTACTTCTCTTTCTTATAGAGCTAGTATATTAGTAGAGACTTTCCTTAGTAAGGCTATCTAGAATAGAATATAGCTAAACCTATATCTATCTTATCTAGATTATCTCTTACCTTTTAGGACTTAAGTAGAAGGAGAATAGTATCTATATCTAAGAATAGTTAGATTATAATAGTATTCTTAGCTACTTAGTATAATATAGGTAGGGACTATAGGAGATATTTTAGCCTTTTCTCTTAGCTCTAGTAGTAGGCTTTCTAAGGATTAATCTTAGTAATCCTCTTACCTAGGCCTCTAAGGTATCTCTATACTTCCCTAATTATCTTATTAGATAATATCCTAAATATAATAAACTACTTAATTAGACCTATAGTATAGGACTTTAGGACTCTATTATACTTATTCTAGAGAATTACTTATATCTTAGCTACTAGTATAGTAATATACTATATCTCTAGCTCTATTTTATTATCTTTACTAATACTATATCTAATACTAAACCTATATACTATATTGTCTTTTAAGAAGTATTAATTCTAAGTAATATATATCTAGAGACTAGTATCCTACTAAACTATATATAGGTTCCCTCTAATAATTAGTTAGCTAATTACCTAGAACTAGTTCTTTTCTTCTAATTTATCTATCTATAGCTTAAACTATTTCTTCTAGTTAGTTCTATCTAGGATTAGAATCCTTTAGCTCTTCTTATCTTTTTAGTCTATTATAGAAATAGGTAAATAGAATAAATAATTAGTAGAATACTTTAGACTAGCTAAGGATTCTAGAGAAGAGTAATTTCTTATAGTAGAGAGACTAGCTCTAAGAGATAGAGATTCCTCGTATTTAGGAAATTACTAAGACTTAGATCTTTCTCTCTTAGTAGAGTTTCTATTACTAAGTAGTAGGAAGGCTAAGTAGCCTCTTCTAACTCTAGTAATACTAGGTATAATAGTAGAGAACTAGGCAGGTATTAATAAAGTAGAAACATACTACTATCTTATAGAGATCTTTACTAACTTATATACTACTAGGTATAAACTAGCTTTGTTAGTAATATAGTTAGGGAAACTTCTAGGCTTTAAATGTTTTCTATAAACTATAAAAGATATAAGTAACCTATACTAATATAGGTTACTCCTATTTAGTATATAAACCCGAGCTTATAACCTATTAAAAGTAGAGAGCGTATTATATACTATATAATATTAAGGAGGGTATAGCGTAGTAAAGAAGAATAGAGGATTAATCTTAAACTAACTTATATATATAGTATAGTAGTAATATGCTAGGAACTAAATATAAAGTTAATTAAGTTAGTTATCTAAGAAGAGAAGAAAGAGAAGTAAGATATACCTCTTACTAAGCCTTAGGTAGATACCTTAGGTATCTAGAACTATACTTAGATATCTATATCTAGCCTAACTATCTAGGATATATTCTTAATAACTAACTTAATTAACTTTATATTTAGTTCCTAGTATATTACTATTATACTATATATATAAGTTAGTTTAAGATTAATCCTCTATTCTTCTTTACTACGCTATACCCTCCTTAATATTATATAGTATATAATACGCCCTCTACTTTTAATAGGTTATAAGCCTAGGTTTATATACTAAATAGAAGTAACCTATATTAGTATAGGTTACTTATATCCCTTATAGTTTATAGAAAATATTTAGAGCCTAGAAGTTTCTCTAACTATATTACTAACGAAGCTAGTTTATACCTAGTAGTATATAAGTTAGTAAAGATCTCTATAAGATAGTAGTATATTTCTACTTTATTAATACCTACCTAGTTCTCTACTATTATACCTAGTATTACTAGAGTTAGAAGAGGCTACTTAGCCTTTCTACTACCTAGTAATAGAAACTCTACTAAGAGAGAAAGATCTAAGTCTTAGTAATTTCCTAAATATAAGGAATCTCTATCCTTTAAAGCTAGTCTCTCTACTATAAGAAATTACTCTTCTCTAGAATCCTTAGCTAGTCTAAAGTATTCTACTAATTATTTATTCTATTTACCTATTTCTATAATAGACTAAGAAGATAAGAAGAGCTAAAGAATTCTAATCCTAGACAGAACTAACTAGAAGAGATAGTTTAAGCTATAGATAGATAAGCTAGAAGGAAAGGACTAGTTCTAGGTAATTAGCTAACTAATTATTAGAGAGAACCTATATATAGTTTAGTAGGATACTAGTCTCTAGATATATATTACTTAGAATTAATACTTCTTAAAAGATAATATAGTATATAGGTTTAGTATTAGATATAGTATTAGTAAAGATAATAAGATAGAGCTAGAGATATAGTATATTACTATACTAGTAGCTAAGATATAGGTAATTCTCTAGAATAAGTATAATAGAGTTCTAAAGTCCTATACTATAGGTCTAATTAAGTAGTTTATTATATTTAGGATATTACCTAATAAGATAATTAGAGAAGTATAGAGATACCTTAGAAGCCTAGATAAGAGGATTACTAAGATTAATCCTTAGGAAGCTTACTACTAGAGCTAAGAGAAAAGGCTAAAATATCTTCTATAGTCTCTATCTATATTATACTAAATAGCTAAGGATACTATTATAACCTAACTATTCTTAGATATAAATACTATTCTCCTTCTACTTAAGTCCTAAGAAGTAAGAGATAATCTAGATAAGATAGATATAGGTTTAGCTATATTCTATTCTAGATAGCCTTACTAAGGAAAGTCTCTACTAATATACTAGCTCTATAAGAAAGAGAAGTACTAGTTAAAGGATTATCCTAACCTTTCTACTACTAAGAAACTATCCTAGTAGAGAAATAGTACTAAGAACTAGAAGGACTTTTAAGGATTATTCTTTAGAGAGAAGGTTAGAAGATCTTCTTTACTAAGGAATACTAGATATATTAAGAAAGCTATCTATAAGTTATTATTATATAATAAGCTAAAGAAGGTTATCTAGAGAATAGGTAAGTAGCTTTAGAGGATAGAAAAGTCTAGAAAGCTTTTAAAGAAAGGATTTTTAGCCTAGGAGTCTAGTTCTAGTTCTAATTCTAGAACTTACTCTAGTTCTAGAAGTAATAATAATTCCCTATTAGAAGATAATAACTAAGATAAGTTAGCCTATTCTATAATTAAGGCTAAAAGTAAGTTATTACTCTAAGAATAGCTCTTAGATTCCTATACTTTATCCTATATAACTAACTAACTATTCTTTTTTAGATTAATAAAGCTACTAAAGAAGAAAGTATAGATTAAGATAAAAGGAGGATACCTCTATATAATCTACTCTAGACTAGTATAGATAAAGGGAATCTTAGAAGAAGAAGTTCTACTTAATAAGGTACTATTTATTCCTAATCTTAGAGTAAATCTTATATTATAAGATTAGTTTAGTAAGTAATTTAGAGTCTAGAAGCCTAATTTTACTCTTACCTTCCTAGATAGCTAAATAGTTATAAAGACTAAGCTAGTTAGAGGTGTTCTATTTATTAGTAAGATATTATCTCTTTTATAGGAAAAGTTATATTACTTACTATATAATCCTATAGAGGTTAATAATACCTATACTACTCTATTAGAGAAGGATCTAAAATAGTAGAAGCTATAGTATAGAAGATTTATATACTTTAGAAGAGAGTTACTCTTAAACCTTTATAAAGTTACTAACCTAAAGGAAAGAATTCTAATTCCTAACTAGAAAGAGTATAAGTATAAGATCTATATAATAGGTAAGATAAAGAAATACCTAGGTAAATCTATTAAGAGAAGACCTAAAAGATTAGCTCTTATATTAGTAGATATTTATAGACTATTACTATTATTAGTAAAAGGTTTTATATAGTAGCTTAAGATTATTAATAATTTCTTAAGAAAGAAATAGGTATTTCTACTTAAAGCTAGATTAGATATACTAACTACTCTTTAGAACTAGAGGATTAAGGTAGAAAGGTAGTTAGTAGTACTCCTTAAGTCTATAAGAGCTAATAATACTAGAGAGATTACTATTTTAATTAAATAGTAGAAGAAGGACTTTAGAATTACTCTTAAACTAACTAAGGCCTATAATTTACTCTAGAATAGAGTAGTTAAGAGGTCTATCTAAATATTAGAGGCCTCTATTAGAGTAATACTTAAAGAAAGTAAGATACCTATTAAGTTTTAGCTAGAAGCTCTTAAAGTATAGATATATATAAAAAACAAGCTTCTAAATAGACCTAATATTAAGAGATTTAAGCTCTTACCTAATAAAGCTTTTAATAGGATTAAACTAATAGTCTCCTATCTTAAAGTATAGAGATATAGAGCTATAGTATATATAAATATAAGAGTATAGCCTTAGTAGGTAAAGAGTAATAAACTAATAAATAGAGGAAAGGATACTATGTTTATTAGATACTATAATAATATAGTAAAGATATAGAAGTTCTAGGAGCTAGATATAAAGGCTATTAAGTAGTATACTAATATAATCTTCTTTAAAGATAAGCTAGGTAGAGAATTAGACTTAAATATTAAAATTAAGAATCTCTCTAGTTTAGCTCTAGAAAGAAGACCTATTAGAAGGCTAAGAACTATTAGCTAGCCTACTCTATAAGCTAGTAGGAGTACCCTAGGTACTCTTAGTCTAAGCTAGTAGAAGCCTCCTCTCTCCTAGCTATTAGTATAGGTTTAGAAAAGAAAGAAACTCTTTATATAACTTCTACCTCTACTAGAAGATATAGAAGAGTATAGAAAATTTCTAGACTAAGAGAAAGTTAAGAAAGAATCTAAGAATTCTACCTAAGAAACTATAGAGGTAGATTAGGAGTAGATAGCTCTAAGGTAAACTCTTAGAAAGAAAAAAGTATTCTAAAAACTTAATAGATTTAACTAGAAGCTAAAGCTAATTAGGCTTAAGCTAGATTAGAATAGTTAGCTAGATAAGAAAATACTTCTAGAGTATTAGGCTTTCTTCTTAGCTATAAGCTCTATTAACCTAGGTATCTTATAAAACCTAGAATTCTTAAAGGAAGTTAAAGAGATTATATTCTTAGCTACTAAAGAAGTAGGAATATATAAATAGGAGGTTCTAATCCTAAAGAACTATAAGGAAGTAGTAAGTAATCCTAAATAGGGTTATCTCTAGTAAGAAACTATTTAGAAGGAGCTAAATATACTTATAAGTAATAATACCTAGACTATAGTAGTTCTATTAAAAGAGGCTAACTTAGTTACCTTAAGATAGATCTTTAATATAAAGAGAAAGCTTAGTAGAGCTATTAAAAAGTTTAAGGTAAGATTAGTTATAAGAAGGTTCTTCTAAAAGTATAGAGTAGACTATATAGAAACTTTTACTCTTATAGTTAGATAGGATACTCTAAGAGGATTTATAGCTATAGTCTATAAGAAGGACCTAGTTCTATACTAAGTAGATATAAATAATATATTTATAGAGAGTACTCTATATAAGGATATCTATATAATCCTACTACTAGGTATTAACCTACTAACTAGTATAGTCTTATAAGTTCTAAGGAGTCTCTATAGGCTAAAGTAAGCTATAAGAGACTAGAATTAGCTATATATATTAAAGCTAAAAGAAATAGGATTTAGATAATTAGAAGTAGACCTATATCTTCTAATCTATAAGAAAAGGAAAGACCTAATAATCCTAATCTATATTAATAATATACCTATTACTATAGAGAGACTAGAAGATATCCTCTAGTTTAAAGACTAACTTAGTAAGGTCTTTAAGATCAAAGATCTTAAAGAGCTAGATAAGGTTCTTAGAATAAGACTAATAAGAAATAGATAGTAAGGCTAGCTAAAACTTAACTAGAAACATTATATCTAAGAGAACCTAGCTAAGATAGGAATAGGCTAAGAAACTATATTACTAACTCTTTTACTAATAGATAGCTATAAAAGTCTAAAGCCTACTAGACTAAATAATAAAAGGTATAATAAATAGGAGTACTAATCTATTATTAGAATATAGATATAGCTTATAACTATTATAAGACTAGATATTTTATTTACTCTTAGAAAATTAAGCTCCTATATTAGTAATCTAATAGTAGGATATATAAAGGCTCTAAAGAAGCTAACTAGATACCTAAGATTAAACCTAGACTTTAGTCTAAAATACTTAAGGAATAGTTAAGGCTATCTTACTAGATATATAGACTCTAACTATATAATAGATAAGACTAATAGAGTCTTAATCCTTAGATATATCTTCTTCCTTTATAGTATACTAATCTCCTAGATAAGTAAGAAGTAGAAATCTATAGCTATATCTATAATAGAAGCTAAATATATAGCTATAAGAGTATATATAAAATAGTTATAGTTCCTTAGTACTCTTTTAAGAGAGCTTAGATACCTAGAGTTAGTAGGAGAATATTCTTACTAACTAAGGATCCTTAGTAACTAGGAAACTATTACTAGAATTAGGCTAATTTAGCTAAAAGATAATAACTAAGCTACTTTTACTCTAGTTAAGGACTTATATATTTATAATAAGTCTAAATATATTAATATCTTATATAATACTATAAGAAAGCTCTAGTAGAATAGACTTATCTCTATAGAATATATAAATATAAAAGAGATAGTAGTAGATAGTCTTACTAAGCTAAAGAATAGACTATAGTTTTAGGAGTTTATAAGGTAGCTCTACCTTATATAAGAGATATATAAAAGATAACTCTAAGCTTTAGAGTTAAACTAGGAGGAGTCTAAAAGAAAGATTTTAGTTACTTAACTCCTTCTTAGTTAGACTTTATAAAGTCCTAAATACTCTTACTAATATTAGACCTATTACTAACTATAATATTACTATATAGTACCTAGCTAAACTAGACACTCTCTAAGGCTAAGTACTAGTTAATATTAAAGACCTTCTCTATAGTAGCTATTATCTCCTCTACTAGTATATAGTTACTCTACTCTCTAGCTTAATATAAGATCTCTATAGCTAAGAATAGTATACTCTAAAAGCTATTAGAGAACTAAGAAACTATATAGAATATAACTAAGTAGAGGACTAGGCTATAAGGAATCTAGAGAGCTATTAGAATTAGCTATAAGAAAGGATAAGGGTAACTTACTAGATAGTCTATATTCTAAATAATCTACTCTTATATAAGAGAGGAGGAAGATCTTATAGAAGGTATTTCTTTTACCTTTTTTATAAGAGATAGTAGTATAGAAAGTTTATTAGATTAATAGTTAGTACTATCTAGTTATTAGTCTAAAAAGTAAGTACTTAATAACTAATTAAGATTAGGGCTAGTACTTAAGTATAATAGATAATCTATAGAAAGATCTAACTATATAGTATAAGTAAGAGTATTAAGAATATATCCTAGATAGTTAGTCTAGATATAGATATTTAAGTATAGTTCTAGATACCTAAGGTATCTACCTAAGGCTTAGTAAGAGGTATATCTAGCTTCTCTTTCTTCTCTTCTTAGATAACTAACTTAATTAACTTTATATTTAGTTTCTAGTATATTACTACTATACTATATATATAAGTTAGTTTAAGATTAATCTCCTATTCTTCTTTACTACGCTATATCCTTCTTAATATTATATAGTATATAATACGCTCTCTACTTTTAATAAGAATATTCTAAGATCCTTATACTTATATCTATATAAAGCTCTTTACTATCTAGAAGATATAAGAATATTACTAGAATATTTATAGAATATTTTAGAAATATTTACTCTTAATATTAGCCTTATATTTCTTATACTCCGAGTATAAGAAATATAAGTAGATCTATTATACTTACTCTAGGAACGTTCTAGAAACGTTCTAGAAACGTTCTAGCTAGAAACGTTTTTAAATTATTCTATACTTATATCTAAAAGTAGATTATCTTTACTACCTAGGAAATATAAGAATATTACTAGAACGTTTATAGAATATTTTAGGAATATTTAAGAAAGAAAAAAACAAGGTTAGCTTAATAGAAAACGAGATTAGGCTTAGAAAATATAAGTACTAATTAAATTACTTCTTAGTATTTACTAATTTAGCTTTATAGGTATAAAACGCGGTTAGGTTAGTAGAAACTAAGTTAGGCTAAGGGAATTCTACGACTTTTACTATTAGGCTAAGGAAAAACGAGGTCGAGCGAGCTATATATACCCTTCTTACTTTATTAACTAAGTTTACGAGATCTATCTTACTCTTCGAAAAAAACAGAGTCTAAAAATGATTAGCTATAAGTATATAACAAAAATGTATTATTACGTAAACTATACCTAAGGCCCTAGACTCGACGTTTTTCGTAGAAGTTCTTTCGACTCTACCTACCTATTAGGCGTAGTAAGCGACGGTATAGGAAAGGTTACGGACTATATAGTCGCTTACTACGCCTAATAGGTAGGTAGAGTCGAAAGAACTTCTACGAAAAACGTCTAACATTGGCTAGCTTACTAATCCTTTTTGAGTAGGTAGGATTGACCGAGCGCTACGGTCAGATCTTTGCGTTTACGCGACAGGGACTTCATCAATTGCTCGACGCCTCAACACAGAGCAAGATCCATATCAATCTCGCTATCACGTCTGTCGACCTGGCATGGAGTGAGGCTTACACAACCGCCGGGCGTGGCGGGTGGAACACCTCCCGTAGCACACGTGGAAGACTACCATAGTCTCCACGTTTGCTCATCAGACTGAGACTACGGCAATGGTGTACAGAGCAACGGCTCAAAGCCGCTTCCTGACTATCATCAATCTGATGGCTAGTCTGGCTTTCGTTTTCTCCTTGCACTTTTCCGATTGCAAGCCGCACAGAACCCCAATCGATTGACAGCTCACGCTAGCGGTTGTCTGCAGCTCGGTACTTCCGTTGGTCGCCGCGCGGTCCCGTTCGTTTTCCACGAGACAACAGCCTAGAACCGGGTAAGGTCTGCTTTGCCATTCCATTATCTTGCTGCATCATCAGAGTGCGAAGCACGCTCACAGAAAACGGCAGAGAAGCACGAGAATAGCTGAGATGGCACAGCATTGCTGAAGTCGTAGTACAAGACCTATTCTGTATTTCCTCGTCCTCTGGCTCAACATACCTTTTGTCAAAGTGGCATGGCAAGTCTGTAGGCCTATCAAGCTACAGTATCGTAGTGTGTGCTCAATTTCCTGCAGCTATCACGGCATGATAAACATTGAGGCAGAATGCTGGTCCAGTAACTTCCTCGCGTTCCTTATCAAAGAATCAGGACCTTTATACCTCAACCTTACGCACTGGTTCAGCGTAGAACGATACTAGATGAAAAGGGCAGAACTTGGCAGACATGCATTTAGACGACTCGCAGCAAGATAAGCCCGACATGCCTACACCTATCTACTTGGCGAACTCGCCTCTCGTTGCCCGCTATCTGTTCCAAGATGAGCATAGCCGGGCCAAATAATAGAGCACCTCATGACTGAGAATCTCAATCTGTCTTTTATGCCATCACTTCTTCTTGACCATTAGCTTTCGTCGCCATGGTGAGCAATCAAGACATTTTGGCGCCCTCTCGCCAGCCCAGCCTCGCTGAGCCTATGACGATTGACGAAAAGAAGACAACTCTTGCATCAGATCTTGAATTGGTGCCATCGGAAAAGGAGGGTGACGTCCAAGTGCTCAGCGAATCAGAACATACGCCAGCAGAATATGGCAAGGTCTTGCGCAAGGTCGACAGGTTTCTGCTGCCTCTGATGTGGTTCTGCTACGGTATTCAGCAGACAGACAAGACATCCCTCGGGACACAGGCGATTTTCGGGCTTCGTGACGACACCAATCTCGTTGGACAACAGTACTCATGGCTCACGACCATTTTCTATATGACTGTAAGTGACACGATCGCCTGAGCAAACGTTTTTGTCCTTCACATCTCTGCTGGTGTGAGGCGAAGCTGTGGTCCTTGGTAGTCAGATCGTTATAGTCGCGCCATGGAGATATTCACAGACACTGCTGACCTTCGCGTGCTTTGGATTAGTACATGATCGGAGAGCTTCCGAGCAACTTCCTCTTGCAAAGATGGTCGCTCGGACGATCGCTGTCGTTGTACATGATGTGCTGGGGTATGGTGAACACCTGTGGCAGACTCCTTGTCGCGCGAGCTAATGACTACCAGGTGTCTGTGTGACGTGTATCGGTGCAGCTCAAAATTGGACACACCTTATGGTCTTGCGTGGTCTGCAGGGCTTCTTTGAGTGCACTATTAGTCCCGGATTCGTCCTCGTCATCGGCAGCTGGTACACCAGAGATGAGCACTCCTCGCGCTCGCTATTCTTCCAGTCCGCCAATGCTGGCTTTGGCGTCATTGGCAATCTCAGCATGTATGGTATCGGCTCTCATGCTCAGAAATATGGCGGCCTAGCTCCGTGGCGGAGCATCTCGCTCTTCCTAGGCGCTTGCACACTGGTACTTTCTGTCATCTGCTTCTTCATGCTCGGGAGCCCTAAAGGTACGTAAAGCGACTGCCTCAAGGCATCTATCCTTATCCATGTGTCTCTGCCTGTTACGTCGGTGCTGCGGCATTCACTGCCCAGCTAGATAGAGCAGCAGCGCAGAGATACGCGGGGCATGAGTGAGACAATGCTGACCTTCCACCTGTTACTTTCAGAAGTAAAGTGGCTCAGTGCTGAAGAGCGGACAATAGCGTACGTCGTCTGAGGCATCAGCCTGGTAAGCATTGCTGATGTTAGAACAGGCAAGCCCGAGTCGTATCCAACAAAGCCGGAAGAGACGTGACTGGCATCAAATGGAGCTGGCCACAAGTAAGAGAGGCTTTTAGAGACCCGCAATTGTGGTTCAGCATGAGTGAGGACAATGTGCTTCTGCGTGCGACACCTGCTGATCATGTCACCAGTGAATGCCTTCCTGTCGTCAGTCCCGAACGGGGGTCTTACGACTTTTGGTGGTATTGTACTAAACAGCTTCGGCTTCACTGAGCTGCAAGTTCTACTCGTCGAAATTCCACGCTCAGGTAAGACCTATTTCATGTTTTCATGGCCATTTGACTGACATATCCATAGTCCTCTCGGTGATCATCTTCGTCTGCGTGGGCTTCTATACTCGCAAGGTGCCTGAGCGACGTTTGTACATCATGGCCGCTGCCTGCATACCCGCCTTCGTTGGCCTTCTGACGATGTCCATGCTACCAAACACAAAGGAGCACCAATGGACGAAGTGGGGAATGTACGTGGCAACTGTACCGTACGTCCTGGCTCTCTTCCTCGCCTGGACTCTAATCCCGTCGAATGTCGCTGGACGTACGAAGAAGACTATCATATCCTCGGCAACTTTTGTTGGGTACTGCGTAGGTAACATTTGCGGGAGCCAGATCTTTAAGAGCAAAGATGCGCCCCGTTATGTGCCAGGAACCATTGGATCCTGCATTTGCTTGGGCATGGAGTTCGTGCTGATTGTCGCCTGGAGACTCTACTACATCTGGCAGAATCGCAGACGCGACAAGGCTGCAGCGGCAAGCGGACTTAGCAGAGAAGACCAAGAGAGGATCGGCCGGGAGATGGGCGAGGCGAATATGACCGATCTGCAGAACCCCCATTTCCGCTACACCACGTGAGGCAAGGTGTTCCAAGGGAGGGCGGGGGGGGGGGGGGGTTTTACGACCAGAACAGATAACGCAGTGCTGGGGTGGCAGCACAAGATCCCAGCCAAGCCTTAGCACGAGCCTATCTCGAAGCTGCAAAACGTTTCCAGTAATGAGCAGCTGCGCTTAGGCCGGCTTGGCTGCTATATTATCTGCTGAATGAGAGATAGTTGCAGCAACGGCAAATTCGTCCACCGTCATGTTACGGTGGCAGTAACGACTACCACCCGTACTTGCGCAGAGTCTACTGGCCAGATCTTCCTTTCACTCCCTGGGAATGGACACAATGCTTACAGCAACAAGCTCTGTATGTCGGATGTGTAGAATCTCCTTCAGCATGATGGATCTAGCCACCAGCTCAAGAGCACTGTTGTGCGACTTCGATTTATGATAGTATCGCCGAAAACGGTTCCGTGCCCTTTCCGAACAGTAGGAAGCACAATGCTCGGGCATTGAGTCCCTAGAGTGATCTGGACTTGGATCCGGTGATCGCGTGCACACGGAGACACATAGAAATGGTGCGCCGGGCATATCGCCCTCCTCTGAGAGTCCAGATGAGCATGTATCACTACGTTGACATCGACCAACAAAACTCTGTGTGGACGGCGCAAGAATGTGGCGATGGTCCTGAATATCGGCAAATATTGGGTTGAGATTTGAGCTGGATTTCGAGAGCAGGTCATTCAGTCCCAGTATATCAAGACAGAATTGTCGTAGGAGAGTTCTTCCAAGCGATCTCGACTTGACCGTCTTCCTTTCCTAATCTCGAAAGCTGATATCACAGCGCTTTCAAGGTTGCCGAAAGTCATGCCATCTGGGTAGCTCCGCTTAAAGAAGATCGTAGTGTGTGAACCAACAGGAATCACGCAAGTCTTCGTCTTTGATTGGGATATGTGCATCTTACTCCAGAGTGGCTTCACCACAGCCTGTGACTGAGCCCACAAGTCGATCAAGTCGATCTTTGCAGCGATGGTGCTGCTACGATAGCCACTTTTCTTGTGATGGTACCAACTCGGAGCCAAGGGATTGACATTTCGATTGTCATCGCCTTCCACGACTTCCAGGAACAACTTTTGCCGTAATGGTTTCGAGTACGTGATGACCTCCAAGAACTTTTGGTTGACACGACGGGATCTCAACACATCGGCTTGCTCAACGAAGAGCAAAATGTTCTCGAGCAGCTCTCCAACTCCAAGCACGCGTTGTGCTGCTGATGGACGTGTGTCCATCGATATTGTTGTCGACTCGGAGCGTAGCAGCGGCAGGAACATGGTGGCCTCGGTGGACAAGGTTGATAAGCTCGACGACAAGGCGCGTGAGAACAGATCAACAAGCGGTCTGAGATGAGGCCAAGATTCCGCATGGTCGGCTCCACCTTCACTCACGTGTCGTTTCTTGGAAGCATTATTGGAAGTCCGCTGAGGGGATCTGCTCCGTTGTGAGCACAACTAACTACCACTCGCCTCTGCGGGAACCCATCGCCTGATGTTGGCCGGGCCAGTCATCATCCGAGTTGACTATCGAGGACATTATACGGGAGCGATGCGATGCCACTAGGTCTGTTAAACATGTTAGACAGCAGCGGTAGATGGTAGATGGCACTGTGACGGCGATCTTGCAAGGTAGGATTTGTACATATTGAGCTACGAAAGTGCACTTGTCACGACAATACAGTATCGCCCTTAGCACACGCTCCCAGGCAGCAGAATGTTCTCAACTTTAGCACTGACGGCCATCGTGGCTTCCTGTGCCAATGCGGCTTCACTACAGGCCACAGGCGATGGATACATCATCTACACGACAATTTCCGGCTATTTCCTACAAGACGAGCCCAGCACAAACGCGTCCACCTTTAATTACACTCTAAGCAACTTTGGCCTCATCAACCGCACGTACGAAGCGACGGATGGTCTCTTGGCCAACCTTACACAATGGCAACAGTTCGAAAGAGAGGTGGACGCTTTGAATGCCGCTGCGCCGCTCAACACGGTCTATAAGGTGCTCTTTATGGGTAGGCACGGCCAAGGATATCACAATGCTGCTGAATCTGCTTTTGGTACTCCAGCGTGGAACTGTTACTGGGCACAGCTCAAAGGCAACGGCACGTTGTACTGGTACGAAACCAGACTTACTGCTCTGCGCATCTGCTAACGCCCTACAGGGAGGATGCTGAGCTGACCGATGCTGGAGTACTACAAGCACAGATAGCAAACAACTACTGGAAGGATAGATTCGACGTCGAGAAGATTCCAAAGCCTCAGAGCTACTACAGTTCGCCGCTGAAACGATGCCTAGCTACGGCAAACGTGACCTTTGGCAACCTGGATCTCCCTGTCTACTATCCTTTCAAGCCTACTGTCAAAGAACTCCTCAGAGAAGGCATCTCCATTCACACCTGCGACCACAGAGGCAACGCGAGCAATATCAAGGACAAATACCCAGACTTTGTGCTCGAGAATAGCTTCAACGAGTACGATGAACTATGGAACGGTGTAACTGCTGAGTCGGAAAGTGCACACGAGAAGCGGATGCTTACCCTACTTGACGACATCTTCACCAATGACGACCATACTTGGCTGTCACTCACATCGCACAGTGGCACTATCACGACTATCTTGGATGTTATCGGCCACCAAAGCTTCAGACTCGCGACGGGCGGCATCATTCCGGTACTCGTTGAAGCCAAATTCCTGCCAGCATCTGAGGTACCGAGCACGACGGTCGGCGGCTATACAACTTCAACTTGGTGCCACAATGCCCCTCCAGCTACCAGCATCGCATCGCTAGAGCAAGGTTGCGTCTGCCAAAGCACTACAGCGCCACTACCTCCTCTCAATACACAGGCTCCTTTTTCGCCTGTTCAGACGGCACCGATCAACGAGTATACGACAACTACTACAGTTCGTGCATCAAAGTGTCAGATACCGACAACTTCAGCAGGGTACTAAGAGCGAGGGTGCGGTCGCTGTTCGAGGTAATCCTATATTATGCCAGAGTACGACAGACTATACAGCTTCAAGTGCGTCGCTTGACCGGCTCTTCCGTGATCGTCGCTTTGTATATGAAATCGCGACCAGTCAACAGCCACTGTCCTTTCCCCCTCGCTGGCTCCAGGTTATAGATGATATCGCCGGGCGTGTTGATTCTGCCCAGAAGCAGACCAGATTGCGGGTCAACCACATCTACCCCTCCGTAGATCGCAGCGAACAGCAACCCCTTCTTCGTTGTGCGAAGTCCATCTGGCCATCCTCCTTCCACCAGATGAACCGGACGAGGATTCTCCAACGGACCAGTGTGACGATTGTCAAAGGCCCATACACCACGTTGGCTATCGAGTGCGTTGCTCGAAGAGTTCGAATCCGCCACATAGAGCACACTCTCGTCTGGTGATAGTGCAAGACCGTTTGGCTTCGTCACAACTCCTATTGTGAGGGCCTTTAGGCTCTTCGTCTTCGCTTCCAAGCGATAGACTGCCATCGGAAGCTCCGCAGGCTGGACGTCCGCCCAGCCGTTGTCGACACCATATGTAGGATCTGTGAAGTACAGGTTGCCTCTGGAGTCGACGATGACATCGTTGGGGCTGTTGAGATGCCTTCCTCTGTAATTGTTCACGATGGGCTCTACCCGACCCGTGGTAACGTTCAGCTCAAAAATACCACGAACACTGCCTCCATTCGTGGTTAGGTAGACTCGCCCGCGATGAAATGTGCCCCCATTGACATTCTGCAGGGCCGGCTCCAGGTTGATCTGACGTACTTGGTGTGTGTCGATGTTGATGGCGTACAAATGGCCTGTTACCGAAGTGTCGCTATACAGGAGCTCATTGGTCTCCTGTAAGTAGACTGGCGCTTCATGTACATGCCCCAAGTCTGAAGGAAAAGACTGGATCTTTTCAAGCTTTGCATTGGCACCAAGAACATCGAAGAAAGCGTCGTCAAACGCTATAAAATCCGCTGCTTTGGTTTGCTCTAGCACATCTACAACACATGGCTCTTCGGGCACAATATCGTAGAAGGACGATGCTAAACACTAGTCAACAGAGGACGGACTTATCTGGCAGGTTTGTAAAGTGACCTACTAATTGGGCCGCTTTGCCAGTCACCTGGGATCACAGCCAGGTGGTTGTTTATGCGGACTGCGCTCAGATTGGCATATGCTGCTGGAAGTGCTCCAAGCACGGCACTGTGGCCTTGCAAACAAGTGCTAACAGCGTCCATATGTACTGGCTGTAGTGGAGAGAAGAGGTTTGCGAAGAATTCTGATCCGAAGGGCATTTGTAGCGCCATTGTCCATCTGCCGATAACTGCACCACTGGCTAAAGAGACCAGGCTTGCGACAATGCTTGCAGCCGATACCAAGAGACGCAGTATTGGCGTACGACATAGTATGGAATTCTTTTGTCTAAGCGTGCTATGAACGAGGCGGGGTTCTCCATAGCAGCGATCTCGCTCGATGCGCTTAATCTTTCTGCCTGCCCATTCGTGCATATACCAGCCAGAGTTTCTGCGTCTCATCACCGCATTGTCTCACTGTCCCACATTGGCTTGCAGCAGACATATTCGCCCAGCCAATATCGAGAGAAGCCGCAGTCATGGGTGTCTATCACATTGGTGAGGGGATGAGGGGAACAATGTACTATGACCAAGAAACTGACTAGTACGGCTGCAGTACTGTTCAAGCTCAAGCCCGGCGTTACTGAAGAACAAATTGCAGAATTGAAGGCGGCGGGGCAGGCTATGGTCGGTCAGGTACCTGGTCAGTACTCGTAAGGAGATCTCTTCAGCCGACTGCCTGCTGACCTGCTATCCAAAGGTCTTGTCAAGTTTGACTTCGGCCCACCACTGGTTTCCACAGCTCACCGTGCTCTTGGATATGACCTTGGACTTATCTCAACTCTTGAGAAGCCGGAGGACGTCGCAGTCTACGCTAAGCATCCAGCTCATCTGAACGTACATCACGTTCGTGAGAAGATCTGTGACCACACTTTGGCATATGATCTCGAGTTCTGAACAATTAACAAGATGGTTATAGCCACTTTGAGAGCCTGTAGCGTATCGATGTATCTGCAATATAGAATTGGAACAAATTAGAGAACAGCCCAAGAAAGGCGAGCGAAGGCGATGTCGGGACCCCTCACCCACTCAAGTATGTGGCTGACAAACGCAAAGAACATAAAAGAGCCTTTCGAAAGTGACGATCGAGCGACTCCTCGAATTATTGCATGAACCATGACAGATCAAGAGAAGGCCAGTCCATAAGCCGGTTCAATTCAAGGGCAGCTGCGCGTGCTCAAGAATATCCTACGAGTGTACTGGCTTGCCCAGCGATCGGCTTACCACAGCATGTCATTGTGTCACGTATGTTGCCTCGAGATCCATCTGCAGCACAATGTCGCGCTACTAATATGTCGTGCATTTCACAGTTGCAGAAAGCTTTCTGGCGGTCCGTACCAAGCTTTTGCTGGTGTCAAATCCCAAGACGTGACATTCTTCGACAATCAAGAGAAGCTGCGTTACGAAGGTCTTCCACGAGATACCATTGGCGGCATTGTGTTCCTACGCTTCTCGAAAGTGGGTGAAAGAGCGTTCTGCTCGTCCTGCTATACACCTCTAGCGATGCGCTACAAGCACGAGGCAGAGATCGTAGCCTTGGCCTTGGGTGCCATCGATGAGGAGTCGTTGACTGCTGAGGTCAAGGATGCCTTTCGTCTTGCTGCTCACATCTTCGCAGGCCAAAAAGCATGGTGGGTTGACATTGAGCAGGACGGATTGCCAAAGCACGACAGGTTTAGTGGGGATTTCGAGGCGAATATGGATGAGCGTTGAAGGCACTTGTGTCGAGGCCTTCTCTGGGGTTGTGAATGTAGTAATATCTCCATGGCATTACTGGCTCTCGAGAAGGGCTCAGCGGGCCGCTACTTCGTTCTTTGTCTGCGTAGTCAAGCGAAGGAGATACTTGGCAAGATGCAGGGCCTTTACCTGTTGCAGCCATGAGACTTTTGAACAAAGCAGCTGCACGCCGGATGAGGAAGGTTAATGATATCAAAATGTTTACAGCAGACCTCACTTCGAAAGTCCAATGCAAAACAGCTCATACACAGCTGAGCAGGCCAATGTTCCCTCAAACCTAGCTGCATGGATCTGATGGCGTGGTGCTAGAGTGAACCGGATGCACAAAAAAAAGACCAAAAAAAGACAATAGGTAGATGGACGGATTACGTCCGGCATCGATTGCCGACACCCAGAATTGAACTAGGGATCTTCGCATTGATTGTGTATACAAGTGCGACGCGTCTGTTTATTGGTTAGAAGTTGTCCTCTAATGCAATTTCTTGGTGAACTGACTACCACTGCGCCATGTCGGCTATTCGTACGGTTGAACCATACAGTGATCTTTGCTTAACCATTATTTGTGTGTATCAATCAAACTCTATATATTCCTTCAGATGTCAGAAGCTTCTCTAAGCTTGGTCGATGGACATTGGGCGGACATCGTACAAGATTCTATGGTGCCATGGTTTTAACCGCCTAGCTGAATTACAAACATCATCGAGCTCGATACCACCTGATAATAGTCTTCTCACTGCGCTGAACTACAGTCTAGCATGCGTCGGGAACTATGGAGACCAAATTTGCTCGACGTGTCCGCGGAGAGACGTCCGGGTAGGAATGATTGAGTAGGCACGGGACAAAGAGCTGACTAGATTACAAGCTCGGATGCTGATCTACAGTGTACTCTTTCCATTTTGACACAAAATCAACAGCACTCTCCAACCAGGCGAGAGGTGATACAGCGCTTGCCGTAATAGACAGGCACCACAGCATTGTCCTCTGTCGCTCCCATTGACGCAGCGTCAAAAGTACCATGGTCTCAGCCAGCAGCCCCTCAGATGGTCAGCTCAATATGGAAGATATCGCTGCACAGTACACGCGACCTGGACGTCTTGGAGATCCGAATATGAAGTTCTTTCAGGAACCGCGAGCACATCCCAAGCTTGTAGAAGTCTTTAGTGCCTTCGGGATGGACGGCAGTCAAGGAAGCCCATTCGACAGCGTCAGCCGCGAAGAGCTCTCTTCTACGAGCCAAATGGCCAAGAGTCAAGCTCAGACGGAGAAGCTCTACGAAATACTACCAAATGATCTGCCTGCCGACGATAGCGAGCCACAGATAAGACAAGAGACAATCCCTTTTACAAGTTTTGACGGCGCCGAGCGAAACATGTATGTTTTCCGGCCAACTGATCAAGCTGGCCCACTACCTGCAGTATTATACTTGCATGGAGGAGGCATGGTACTGCTAAATACCAGGAACAAAGTACACGATCGCTGGTCAAAATCGCTCGCTGTGCAGGGCTTGGTGGCGATCTCGGTAGACTTTCGCAATGCATACGACAATGGCAAACAGAACTTGTTCCCCACTGGCTTGAATGACTGTGCTGCTGCAGTCCAATATGTTCACAAGCACCGGGCCGACTTGAACATCAGCAAGATCATCATACAAGGAGAGAGCGGAGGTGCCAACTTGTCTCTTGCTACAGCTCTAAAGGCAAAGCGAGAGGGCTGGGTCGACCAGATAGCAGGAGTCTATGGTGTCGTCCCATACATCAGCAACGGTGAGACTCCGCATATATGCAGGCAAAGCACTCGCTGACAACATACTGCACATTCTAGGCTATGGCTGGAGCGATTCTCGAAAGTTGAAAGAGCTGCCGAGCCTCTACGAATGCGAGGGCTACTGGCTCTATACAGCTATGATGGCAGGAATGGGTCAGTACTACAGTGGAGGCGCTACAGAAGATCCGCTCGCCTGGCCATACTACGCATCGATCGAGGACTGCAAAGGCCTTCCGCCTCACATCCTGACCATGGACGAGCTGGACCCGCTGAGAGACGAAGGCATGGCATACTATCGGAAACTTCTCGCTGCTGGTGTCGAAGCTCATGCACAGGTGAATCTGGGAGTTGTGCACGCAACAGCTCTGGTCTTTCGAAAGCTGCTGCCAGAGATTCATAACAAAGCTGTTCGTGACATTGTATCTTTTGCGAAGAGCTTGTAGATGTATCGATACCTTGCATCAGCGATGCTTCTCGCTGTGGCCGAAATGTGATCTGCCTGCAGCAGGAGCTCGCTTGCATGAGACCTCGTGCTTTTGGCAGAAAATGCTCACGTATAGCAAGACCGTACCATTGCAAGCCATACGAGCGTAAACGATTCATTGGTCGACCTGTTTCAATTGGTCGGCTTGCAACGAACTACTCAACTGCCGAGGCATGATGCGGTGGTGGTGTCGATCACTACCGCTACTGTAAGCCAATTCAGTTGGCACAAGGTTGGAGAACTTCTGTAAATAACAGCTATAAGGAAAAGCTCAAATAGTGCTTCAACGGTCTGTCGGCAATTCTAGATCTCTTGGTAGAATATTTTCATACACGTACAGAAGCCATGGCGCCACTTAGCAGCATCTTCGCATTCATGCTAGCCACTCTGGCCATTGCATCTCCAGCACCAGCACCAATTGCTCCACGCCAAGAAGTCATCACAGCACAAATTGTCCAGCAAGACGTCAAAAACATCGATGCAGGAGTCCAGTCTCTCCGCAAGCATGTCGCAGCATACAATGGAGAACTCTTAAGCGCAACACCACTTGTCGGAGACTTCACCGCAATCCACCTTGCGAACCGAGCAGGTTTTCTAAATGCCAACCTCCGACGGACCAAGTTCACAGCACGAGAGCCCACGGCGATTGTGCAGACTGTGATCGACACTGTGGGCGTGAGCATTCCCGCAGCTGTCGAGGAGACCAAAGCGAAGAAGCCACTTTTCGACCAGGCTGGTCTGAGCCCCGTCATCTTGGGGACTTTGAAGGTTTTGTTAGACGATCATGATACGTTTTCTGCGGCCGTGTCGAAGGATCTATCTGCGGATCTGGTGAGAGCGCAGGCGGTCGTGGATAAGATACACAATGCCATCCAGAGCGGTATCGACTTTTTCAGTGCCTGAAGTTAAGTTGGCTGGAGCAATGTTTGGGTATTGTGGTGCGTGTGAATGCAGTCAATAGTGTGGTACAAGTCGACGACACGGTATAATGCTGAGAGGGCAAGCAATCGAGTTGAACCATATCGTCAATGTCCCCATGTCCATTATACCGCCTGGACATAGCTCAGTTAAGCAGCCCAAAGCATTGTGTTGACAGATGGAACAACGATGGCTGGGCTCTTCCGATTTAGCTACTTGACACTGAGCAGCTGTATGCGTGCGGTTGATGTCCAGTGTCTGCAATGCACTGTGGAGAGTTGTTGTCGAGAAGTTGCGCAGAGCGTAGCCCTGGCTGGTCTGGAGCACCGGGATGTGAGGACCATCCGGTGGAGGATCTGGAATTCATGTTGACGACCAAGTTGTGATGTTCCGGGAAGCGAAGTGGCATGTCGTCAACGAGATGTGCCGCAGTGAGATGTGATTGGCGGCAACATGGATGTCAAGCGACATGGGGTCGAGGTCGAGGTCCATGTCGTGTGTCGTGTGCTTCCTTGGACCAAATGCTTCTCACCTTCTTTCCTTCGCAACTACTGATCGCATTCCGTCATGAGAGATCTGGCAGAGGGCAACAGCTGCGGGTGATGGAAGCAAATACATGCTCAAGTGCCGCATGACCTTGTGATCAGCTCTCATCACGACTGCAAACGCACTCTCTCTCCTCCAAACAACTGCATTTGCCTGACCTCCAACCAAGCTTGCTGGTCGCTGGTCGCAAGTGACAGTGACAGTGACAGTGTTCCCTCAAGATGGAGAAGATTCAGTACGAAGTGCAGCACACCGACCCCGATGTTCCTTTCCGCGCCACCGACCGACACGTCCATCACACGTGGGCAAAGACGTTCCAGTCACGCCCGGAGCTCTACATTCGACCCCACACCCTCGCTGAGGTGCAGAAGGTCGTCCATCTTGCGCGCAGATGTCGTCGCAGGCTCGTCGTCGTGGGCTGCGGACACTCGCCGAGTGATCTGACTTGCACGAGCAGCTGGATGGTGAACCTGGACGAGTTCCAGAAGGTGCTCAAGGTCGACAAGGCGACGAAGACGTTGCTGGTCGAAGGTGGCATTCGGCTGCGCAAGCTCAATGCAGAGGCCAACAAGCATGGTTTGACCATGCCCAACCTGGGCAGTATCGACGAGCAAAGCATTGTTGGTGCCATTGCCACAGCGACCCACGGCAGCAGTCTCTGGCATGGCTTGCTAAGCGATTCCGTCAGAAGTCTCCGGATCGTGTTGGCCAACGGGCAAGCTGTAAGATGCTCCAAAGAGGAGAACCAAGAGCTCTTCCGCGCCGCACTGGTATCGCTCGGCGCATTGGGCATCATCGTCGAGGTCGAGTTCGAGATGACGGAAGCTTGCAATATTGAGTGGACGCAAACGCTGCGCTCGCTCGACGATATTCTTGGCACATGGGACAATACTTTGTGGACACAGAAGGAGTTCACGCGAGTCTGGTGGATGCCATATATGAAACGTGCCATTGTGTGGTCTGCAGAGAAAACTGATAAGCCACTACGCGCCGCCACGGCAAGCTGGTACGGCGGATCAATAGGTTTTCATACCTATCACAACCTCCTTTGGCTTTCTAACTATGTACCCTCCATTCTGCCATGGGTGGAGTGGTTCGTGTTCGGCATGCAGTATGGCTTCAAGACCGGCAACTCTACATCCGCAGTCGAGCCTCTCCAAACAGGGTTACTCATGAATTGTCTGTACAGTCAGTTCGTGAACGAGTGGGCTTTGCCACTTCGCGATGGCCCCGAGGCTATCAGACGGCTTTCTGCTTGGCTTAATGGCGAACCTACGCGAAACCACGAGATCCCATTTTCAAGCAAAGGGCTCTACGTTCACTGTCCGATTGAGGTTCGGGTCAGTGACACTACCAAAGATGACAATCGTGTGCGACCATATCTGGACAATTCCGCCACTGATGGCCCTACCCTGTATCTCAATGCGACGTTATATCGTGCCTATCTGAAGGATCCCCCTTGCCGGGACAGATACTACGAGGCCTTCGAATACTTAATGCGCGAAATGGGAGGCAAGCCTCATTATGCCAAGAACTTTACCTTTACTTCTGCGGAAGAAATTGAGGTCATGCTGGGTGATGGCCTGAAGCAGTGGGCACGGGTGCGGAACGAGTCGGATCCAGATGGGATGTTCATCGGTGAGTGGCATCGCCGAAATCTTGGTCTGGGTGGGAAGCGTTTCACACTTGAGGAGCGCGAAGTCGCAAGAACCAAAGCGCGCGATGGAGGCCAGTTGTGGGTTGGCGAAATGCACAAAGACGCAATTATCCCCTCGGACACTTTTACCGAATCGTTACCACGACCAAGAGAAGGTCGGTCGACAAGTCCCAGTGCGAGTTCCTCGGCCAGTAGTTTCGATATGATGCATAGCATTAGCGCGGAAAAGAGCTCCATGTGGCAAAGCAGCGACCTCGACGACGAGGAGCTTACGGATAGGGATGATGCAAGGTACCACGGGAATGCTCAAAAGAGCATGACGGGAACGGTGGTCTTTGACAAGATGTGATCATCGCTGGGCAACATCAGTGAGTGGTACAACGAAGCCGACGAGGTATGAAATGATGTAGCATGAGTACGATCTTTACTCAATCACATTCAGTGCAGACTGCAAGGTGTGTAAAAGTCACTCTAAACCATTTTCCGTGGCTGAGAACAGAAGTCAAAAGGTCAGCATGGTCTCGCGCCAACGTCAAGCTATCTTTATGCCGCATTAAGCACATGACAGCACAGCTTGGCTGGGATGCGCAGAGAGCAGATGTAAGAAAGAACGCTTTCGAGAGGCTGACTTCACAGAACCCATACCTTCGATAGACCTCAATGGGAGTGGTACATGAATGTTGTTGCGACTGTTGTGCAGCTAAGGCTATCCCATAACTCCTGTTCGCCGGCCGATCGAAGGACGTCGTAAAATGCTCAGAAAGCCAGCAAACTTGATCAGCTATCCCGGTGCGGAGCATTCGGAACAGCGAGAGCCGAGGTCCAAATGGACCTCACCTCAAGCTGCTGTTCAGAGGTCATGTAGCATATTCTCTGGAAAGTATTACCTTTCACTTGCAGCCGACACAGGATACCACCGTAATGGCGCCACCTCATCGAATGGATCAGATCGGCTCCCTGCTCAGGCCACCGTGGCTTCTCGAAGCTCGATCAAGCCTATCTTCGCCCTCACAAATGTACGAGATAGCCACAGACGACAAGATCAAGCAAGCAGAAGCCAATGCCATTCGAGAAGTCGTACAAAAGCAACTCGAACTAGACATCAGGCCGATCGTCTCCGGTGAATTCTGCCGTCACATATTCTACGGCGGTTTCTTCGAGAAACTAGAAGGCATGACACCAGAACCAGATCTTCCCGTCCCAGATGCGTTTAGAACCGACTTCCCCACTACTACCGGCCTGGCGAAAATGGGAGCCAAGACCCGCGCTGCTGTCGTCTGTACAGGACCCATACAGTGGCGAGAAAGCGCATATCTAGAAGAATGGGAGATCCTAAAATCTGGCCTAAAGCCGGAGTTGTGGAAGGAGGCGAAGATTACTATGCCAGCGCCGAATTATCAGCATATCCAGCTAAAACCTGGCACGGCCTTCACGCAGCAGAGTGGGTACAAGGCTGACGAGGAGTACTTCAGAGCTTTGGGCAAAGCCTACGCGTCTGAGATCAAGGCATTATACAACGCTGGATGTCGCCAGATTTCTGTGGATGATCCTCATCTTACTTACTTCTGCTCTTCGCAGTTCCTCGAAGGATGCGAGAAGGACGGTGTGGATACTGATGCTCTGCTCGACTTATATCTCGAAGCACACAACTACTTTTTACGCGAGAAACCGGGTGACGATCTACACATGGGCACGCATCTATGTCGCGGAAATATGTCTGGGAGCACGCACTGGGTGTCGGGAAGTTATGACAAAATTGCGAAGAAGCTGTTTACTAAAACTGACCATGACACATTCTATCTCGAGTTCGACGATACTGAGAGGACTGGTGGGTTTGAGTGCTTGCAGTATCTGCCTCGAGGAAAGAATGTGGTGCTGGGGTTGGTGTCAACGAAGAAGGCGGAGCTGGAGAATATGGAGGACTTGAAGAGAGGGATTGAGCAGGCGGCCGAGTGGGTGGCAAAAGGCCAAGGGGTCTCTCAAGAGGAAGCTTTAAATTCGTTGTCGCTGAGCCCTCAGTGTGGCTTCTCTAGCTCGTCGCTCGCCGGAGGCAAGAACATGTCTATGGACAGGATGTGGGAGAAGCTGAGCCTAGTACGTGACACTGCAAGGAGTGTCTGGCAAGAGTTGCAGTAGCCACATTAGGAGCTCTATTGGCTTGATGGTCCTGGCATAAACCATCCGCGTCTCGTTCATCCGCCCCACATTCACAGTCCCATTCTCGGTCCTGGTTAGAAGATGACAGCGCCCACAGGGGATATGCTGCTGCGATCTAATTCGTACTTCACTCGCGTCATATATTGCTCCTCAACTAGCTCGACAAGCTCGGCGGGGAGTCGGTGGCCTGCCACAGAGAAGGAAAGCAGACGCGCAACTTGTCGTCGGTGCGACATTACCAATCTGCATGCCAAATTGTAGCTGCCGTCGTAGGCATTTTCTGTCCCCTTGTGCACGCAGTATTGGGCTCGCTCGGTCTTGATTACTGAAAATAGCTGGTAGGCTGCTTCTTGATCCAGAGGTGCGACTAACTCCACTGCTTTGAGGACTAGGTCGTCGAAAGCTTTGCAGATCGGATTTGGTGTCGTCTGATCAATTTGAAAATAGCGTGGATCATCCTCCTCCATATTCATAGAGAGGTCGAACACGAAGTTGATGCAAGGTATCGCTCCGTCCGGCAAAGTGAGAACAAATTCGATGTCAGCCACAAGAACGCTGATGTCTTCAAACTCCCTGCTCGAGGAGCCGCGGTATCTGCCATCGGTTCGATTCTCCTTCTCATCCAGATGGTGCATGATTTCGCTCAGCACCGTCTGCGCGGCTGAGCGATCGAACTGCTGCAGGACTGTCTTCAAGTAAGGGTGATCAAATTCTGCTGCGCTTAAAGTCAACGGCTTGCGACTTCTAATTACCATCGAGTATCTTACTCAAGAGCCTCTTCTTCCGCTTCAAGGCCCTGTACCAATCTGCCTCTGACAGAGACATCATGAGAGTGACGCTTGGTGCGACCGCGAAGAAGATTTTGTTCCTGGTGATGGTGGCGGCAAGGAAGGAAGCAGCCGAGTCGAGATCGTTTTGTGACTAAAGTGAAGCGCATGAGCCCTGCATAAGCAGCTGACACACAAGTCCAAGGCAGCTTGCGAGCGCAGTTCTGAATGTTCTCCGTCCGTTGTCTCTAATTTCATGTTGCAAGGCTCTCGCTCTGAGTAGCAACTGGCATTGTCCTGTACCGGCACGCCTTTGTGAAGGCCCCGAACAAGTCGCCAACGCGACACAAAGTCTCGTGCCGAGCATGCTTGACTCGCTGTACGCGCATATTCGTAGCAATGAGGCATGCCTGGCACCAACCAGCCTCCTTCATGGACCCGATCTCCTGAAAGAAAGACTGAACAAGATCGATGAACACACATAGTAGATGCGCGTACGCGAGAGAGCTGAGCATGCTGTAGTAGTACACACTGCGGCACATCTCGACCGCAGAGTGAAATGCCTTGCCTTCAACCTCCTGGATTGTTCGTCCAATATGGCTCTGTGTGGCCGGATGTACGGTCAGCAGGCGAAGGAGGCTACAGTCAGAAACCAGTGCCATGAACCAGGAGACCATGCAACGCATTCCACGAGCTGTGAGATGGAACGATGTGAAGGTGCTACTCGTCGTCATGAATAAGTGTTCCTCGATCTTCATGTCGAAGTCATCCGAATTAGTGACATAGACGACATCAGGCTGGCCTGCAAAGTCAATATCCGCCCATTCGTGGTGCTTCTCGCGGAATAGATTAAGGTCCCTGCATAGATCCATCATTTTGGGCACATGTGGTGCGGCACGACTGGGCTGTCGCAGGCATCGATCGACCGTCTCTAGTAATCCGGGAAGAGGCACCAGGAGAGGATACCACGATCGAGAGCCGCCAGGATCAAATCGACTCTCCATAGCCCGCCATTCATGCGAGCTCCAGAAGAAGGTCTTACGGCGAGCCACGCACACAAACAAGGACGGAAATCGAAGCCACATGAGAAGCTTCTGATCAAAGGGTTCGGAAGGATCTAAGCACGAAGGGCCACATGCCTGAGCGTACTGCGCTGCACCGAAGAGGTGTGTGGCGTGGTTATTCCATCTTGATACCCCTGGAACACTATCATTGTACACACTCATCATCAAGCAGCTTGCGATCACCTCACGAGAAACGGCTCTTGATGCTGGCTTCCCACTGACTGCCTTCACGATCGAGTTTAGAACTCGTCCATATGCGTCCTGAGAAGCGTATACCAGCTGTCGATCGTGTTTGTTCTTGCCAAGATGTGCGAGACATAGAGTGTCCACAGCACTGCTCCTCATCGGTGAGGATAGATCCAACTCCGGCAATACCAGCACCAGCAACGGGCTCATGTGTCGGGCCAGCCAGACTTCAGGTTCGGCATCAGACGGGAAGTACGATTGCAGGAAGGTGTATAGCAGCTGATGTCGCATGACCGAACGCTGATCAACGGTGTGCACAGTCATCTGATCCGTATCTCCGCTCGATGTTGAACTGCTGGGCTCGCGATGAGCCCTTCGGCTTGATGCACACGACAAGCATTCTCCAGAGACGGAGTCGACCTATCATGCTGTAAGTGAAAAGCTAGTATGGCCGATTTGGCGTGATCGTCGGCAGGCTGCGAACCTTCCTGCGCATTTGACATTCCCTGCACCACGCGACCTGGGGCTTCGCGTCCTTGTAGCGCCGGGTCAGGGTCACGTATTGCTGCGATGTCGAGCTCATCGCTGCGGTCGGATCACTGAACCGGCCGCATGCAGACCGTCCATGCATATAAAGGTGAGAATTATGGACAGGAAGTGCCTCTCATTGGCCATGCTGAAGTCAGTTGCTTCTTCACACTTATGGACAAGGCGTCCTGCAGGAGCTGTAGCACTCCACGTTTTGAAGGGTGCGTTTGTTGTGTGGACGATGACCTGGCGCGCTGTAATCAAGTCTGCATATCAGAGTGTACGTCTTGGAGATAACAAACACTTCAGCCTCTCAGCCTCCGAAGATCTTCGATGTCAAGTGTGGTACCGTCACACATAATGAAGTTCAGGATTCAATGTGGGTCCAGCATCAGCCCTCAGACTATATGTAAGAATGGGCGGCATTTATTAACAGCGGAACGCCTTTAAAAGATACAAGTTGCGGTTACCGCACCTTCCCCAACTTGCGAGACGACAGCTGAGGCGTTGTGAGCGCATCTGGTCTTTAGCGTTAGCCGCCGGCCGCTTAGAGATAGTCCTGCGCAATGGGAGTTTGTCGAGTTGTTGCACGTCTGCCCCCGAGTACAGCGACAAATTTTGGTCCTTGTGGCAAGTAACAAGAGGCCATTGACGTGAGATGTTTTCGCATCTGATGTTGGGTCTACTTCAGCCCTGCCAGGCTCGTCATCTACAAATGTACAGCTTAGTTGAGACTCCGTTGCCGTCGCTCCATGCTACTGTATCGCTCTCTGCCATCTAATATTTACCTCTCGCAACAAAGTAAACAGCGTACTCAAACGAGACCAGCGCTCTTTCCGCTCATGGCTAATGTCAGATCTTGGCGGAAATCGAATTGAGATTCCTACCTCGAACACTCGCAATAGAAGTGGATACTTGAGACTCGCAGCGCCTTGTGTTATTGTCCAGCAGTGGCATTCAAGGGCGCTACGTCTAGCGGAGGTCGTGTTGACTGTCCGAGTATGCCAGCCTTCTTCCTTCTCAATGCCTCGATCACCCACTCTCCGACTTCGCGATCCACAAACTCGCCTTGATCCTCTAAAGGTAGACTCGAAGCTTCCGATGCGGGTTCCGGTATGTCTTCACCTGCAGCGGCGGCGGCTTCAGCAGCAGCCTCAGCATCCTCATCTTCTTCCGTGATCGTCGCTGGCTTGTCCAATGGCGCCAACCAGGCGTGTTGCAAGAGCATTGGATACGTAGGTCGAAGCTTCGGGATCTTGTTGAGACAACCTGCAACGAAGTCTCGTGCAGCTTCCGAGAATGTCTCGGTTGGCAGATCAGGTGGGTCGCCGTCTACGATGGCCTGTAGACGCTGTCAGTACCTTCAAACCCAGCGCATGACGACAGAGTGACTTACCGCAAGCTGAGAGAATATGTTGTCGTAGGTCTCAGGAGGATAAGGATATCTCCCCAGAGCACATTCGATGATGGTCAAGCCCAGTGACCAGATGTCAGATTGCACGCTGTAAGTTCCGATCGCACCTCCTGGTGCTCCACCGCCACCACTTGATATTCTTTCAGGAGCCATGTATGATTGACACCCAATGTTCGTCTTGGCTATGCTCGCAACCAGGTTGCCGGACACACCAAAATCGCAAATCTTGACTTGTCCCCTGGTGTTCATGAGAATGTTTGTAGGTTTCACGTCTCGGTGAATAATGTTGTGCTCCTCCTTCAGCGACTTCAACCCAAGCGTTGTGTTGTATGTGATCTTTCTGAGCACGCCCTCGGGGACACCGTCACCATATATTTTGTCGCAACTGCCGCCGTCCATGAATTCCATACATATGTATACTGCACCTTCTTGGAAGAAGGCTCCGTAGAAATCGACAATGTATGGCGACACACATCGATGTAAAATGTCCAGCTCCATGATAATCGACTGGAATTTCGCGTCATCGAGTTCAAGTCGCATTTCCTTCATGGCCATGACTATGCCGGTCGTGCCACCACGCCCATATGCCTGCTGTGCGGTAGCGTTCGTGGGCGTGGTATTAGCGTTGCTGCTCCTGGTGGGAGACGGTGGGGTCTGTTCTTCATCCACCAGCGGCCCTCGAGCTTTGTTTCCTGCCAGCCCTTGACCAGTCTTCCTGAACTTCGGCCTGGCATGCCGCACTTTGTACACTGTGCCGTAATTGCCCTTTCCTAGCTCGTCCAGAGTATCCACTTCGTCGAGACTTATGCTGAAGCTTTTACCAGATGTGAAATCAATGCCTCCGCCATGTACAGTGGCTTTGCCCTTGAAGTTCAACGCTCCAGTCTTCGTGTCGATTAGGTCAGCATATTTATCCATGGCGGTTTCCTGTTTCTTCGGTTCCTGGCCCGCAGCATCTCCATTTGCACCGGCTCCACCCATGCTAGAAAGTGTCATCCCCGGCGGCTTCCTTCTGCCTGCTGGCGCTCCAGCTGCTGGCGTGGTGGGCGCGGCTCCAGGAAGACCGCCCGGCAGCCTCAACCCTCGTTTCTCTGCCAAAGACATAGGCTTACTACCTCCAGTGACAGCAGGCGAGGAGTTTGTAGGGACTGGTGTAGGGCGGTTCATGCCCGGAGGAAGTCTGAAATTTGAGGGAAAGCCACCCGGGGCGGGTTGACCGCTGGTAGATGGTGTTCGATTTGGCTGCGGTATTGCAGGACCTGATCTTGCGAGTGAGAAGGCTCTCATCTTCGCAGCAATGTCTGCGTTCATCGTAGGTGGATTTCCTCTTGCGAACGTTGCACCCGCAGGCCTCCGAGCAGCATCTAGCTGGCCGCGTGCTGTGGAAGAAGCTGTCATACCTGCTACGCTGGGTGGCACACCAGAATCTGACTGCATCCGTTGCACAGGCGGGGAGACCACTCGTTCCTGTTCGGGACTTCCAAACGGCGAATTGAGTTCATCTGGCGAAGTGGGCGGCGAAGGCGAGTCCAGCGGCGATTGGGATTGCTCAGACATGATGGATGGATGATCGTGGCCAGACGGCCGTTCGTGCCCGTTTGGCTGCTCCGCTCAGGATTGAGAGTACGAAGGCGTGAGTGATGCTCAGGCTCAGAATAATGCTGACGAAGTGTGTATGTAGCGCAGTCGGTCTGTCCGGAGCAGCGAAGATGTGCCTCGTACAAGTGTAGCCGTTGCTCGACACGTGCGATGCCCGCGATAGCAGGACCGGAGTGACGATCGCGGGAAGACAATTGTGGCGCAAAACTTTTGCGGACTAAGTTACTGCTGCTGCTTCGAGGCGCGGTCAATAATCTGGGAAGCGCAGGGACACACAGCGGTGAGCTCAGCACTGTGGTGGGCGATTGTGAGTAGAGTGCGGTGACAGTAGGCTTTTGACAAGCTGCGTGGCAGTGAAGGATGATTCACAATTGCGTACAGCAGCATGTATACACACTCCCGATTCCACGTGCAAGTGGGACGCTGTGGCTTGAGTGGCTACCTCATCGATTGCAGGAAGCGAAGCGAAGCACAAGTTTGTGGGCTCCGAAGCAAGGCTCTGCTGCTCTCACGGTGATGGTAACTAGTTAATGTGCAGCCGAGTCGAAGCACGAGCCCGAAGAAACAGTGTGCTCACCCAACACGAAATTGCGAGAGCTTCGAAAAGCGAACTTGGCACTTTACTCTTCGCTGGAATGATGCGCACGCTCATCACCGCCTGCGTCACGCCAACTGAGATAGCAACGATGATAGCAGTGTAATAATGCGGAGCGTGAGGTGACAGAAGGTTTGGTGTCGACGGAGCATTTGCAACGCGGCTACAAGCGCAATGGTAGTCCGACACAGCCACTGTCGGCCACTTATCAACACTTTTAGACTTTGATGTCTTGCATTCAGTTCTCATCCAGAACAGGGTTTCTTCTGCCTGCCCAGCAAATCGTGATGGAATGCCGAGAATGACAAGACATTTCATCTTCATCACCAACACTACCGCCAACCCCTCCCTATGCTTCATCGTCCTTTCGTATGCACTTTGCCTTGCTTAATTTGTTCATTGGTGACGCAGCGTGAGCGTGAGCCGGCAGCATATCGCCTGATCGTTTCATGTGAAGTTGGCAGGGAACAGCTCCACAGCTCCCCCGTCACAGCATCGGACGAGTGAGTGAGCATTGACAGTTCTCTTTGCGGCCTGGAAATCAGCTTCTGCACTGCACCACGACGGAGGTGTCAAGACAAAGACCTGCGCCTGCGCCTGCGCCTGCGCCAAACTTCTCCCTCACACCTCCACCGTCCCTCGCGGTTGCCGCCGCCGCGCTCCGTCTCTCACGCGTGGCTGGCCGAACCCAATCCCACGACCGCAGCCGCCATGGTTTTCGAATCGCCCAAATCATTTCGACTGCGCGAACTCGCGAGCGCGTCTCTGGTCGCCTTCAAGCAACGACGAACCGTCACCGACCAATCGATGCCTGCCAGCTATCCCTTGTGGGAGGCTGCGGCGAATATCACTATGGACGCCATTACGACCACTGCACACGAGTCGCATCCGAACTTCTTGAACCTCGCGGGGCTGGTGTCGGAAGCTGTGCTCGAAGTCGTCTTTGTGGCACTGCCCGGCTATCTCGTAGCCATCACAGGCATGTTCGATGCCAACAGCCAAAAGTTCCTCGCCGAACTCAACACCATGGTATTCACGCCATGTTTGATCTTCACAAAGCTTGCCAGCCAGCTCAACGCAGACAAGCTCGCAGACCTGGCTGTGATCCCCTTCATTTTCTTCGTTCAGACTTTGGTCTCGTATATATCCGCACAGATCATGGCCCGGGTGTTTGGTTTTGGAAAGAAGGACAAGAAGATGCAAAAGAATTTCGTTCTGGCAATGGGAGTCTTTGGAAACTCCAATTCGCTGCCCATATCTTTGGTTCTCAGTCTGAGCAAAACTATCAGTGGCTTACATTGGGATCGGGTACCGGGAGACAATGACAATGAGGTTGGAGCACGGGGCATTCTGTACCTGCTCATCTTCCAACAGCTGGGACAGCTCTTGCGATGGACATGGGGCTACAGCGTGCTCCTGAAACCTGCGCATGCCTACACACCATCAGAGCGCGGTGACGATGACGAGGAGCGAGCACGCCTCATCGAGGACGGCCCATGGAGCGACGAGCACGACAATGTGATCAAAGGCAAGGGTGGAAGCGACTCTGGTTTCAACAGTGCATCGGAAAGTACTCCCAGCTCCTCATTGACCGCCTCCCGCGAAGACCTTCGCCATGAAACCGTTCCAGCAGCACCAACAAATGGCAACGACATCAGCACCGAGCCACGAAAATTGCCGCGCCGGAATATTGACCCTGATGCCGAGAGTATTCGCTCCTCTTCCACAAACTCGATCACCCAGTTCCCTCAGTTCTCGCGAAGACAATCCTCGCGATCTGCAACAGATGAGCCTGAGGGATGGAAAGCTCCTCTGTATCGTGTGCAGAACACCGTTGTGGTCTCCGCCCGGAGAGTGTGGCTCACAATTAGCACCTTCTTCGCCAACCTCTTCCGCGCACTTCCTACACCAGTACAAAAGGTGCTGAAGACCATTCACTACTACAACAGCAAATTCTGGGCTGGTGTCTGGAGACAAATGAACCCTCCTCTTTGGGCAATGCTGGCTGCTCTCGTCGTGGCGAGTATCCCTCGTCTCCAACACCTGTTTTTCGACGACGGCACTCTGATCCGCAACTCCGTCACTCGCGCCGTTCAGCAGAGCGGCAGCGTTGCAGTCCCTCTGATTCTAGTCGTGCTTGGCGCGAACCTCGCTCGATCTACACTACCACAAGATCAGCTGGCCACCTCGCCCGAAGAGAAGAAGGAAGAGCGCAAGCTGCTCTATGCCTCACTGCTTAGCAGAATGGTCATGCCGGTGATCATCATGGCGCCTGTTCTCGCTCTCACTGCTAAATACGTTCCTGTTTCGATTCTGGACGACCCAATTTTCATCGTCGTCTGCTTCTTGCTCACTGGCGCGCCATCGGCACTGCAACTCGCTCAGATCTGCCAGCTGAACAATGTTTTCATGGGTGCCATGTCAAGCTTGCTCGTGGCAAGCTATGTTGTTGTCATTTTCCCCAGCACTCTACTGTTGGTGCTGATGGCTTTGGAGGTCCTGGAGTGGGCGGTGCTGAACAACTAGAGCGGGAAGAAGATACTGGCGGTACTTGCTCGGGCACGATGAATACAGGAGCGAAAAGAGGAAGGGTGGAGAACTTTGTACATGCATTCATATGGCGTTGAGTGGACCCGACTCTCGATCGGCGGCCGACACACAGGAAGGCGATAAAAGACTACGACAGTGCTGTGCGCTGTTGCACGATGTTATGATTCTGCTATTGGCGAGGCGCTCTGGGCGTTTTGTATTGTTACATTTGTACAATTACCTGGGCTATCTGGGCTGTACTAGAGTCTTTGGACACTCCGAGCTAGATACTTGTGAGAAATGAGCAAGATACATCTTGGACCCAGCACCCATTGCTCACTCATCCTATCTCCATCTCTAGCCATTCCGTAAGGAGGCCCACGTCAGTCACTACTGACGCATCAATATTCTGGGGAAAGTGGAATAAGATGATTCACAATCTTCACTTTGATACATTTTTTCGAATCATAGTCGCTCGCGTTTTCTGTCTCAGTAGTGGTCGAGGAAACCCATCCACAAAAACACCATGCTCGCTTCAAAGAGGGAGCTTCTGTGCCCCTCGAGCATTGCCGCCTTCCGCAACGCCTCGCTGTAAAAAGCTCATCATGGAAAGCAAATCGCGAAGCTCGCAAACCTCGTGTTGTAAGTATTCAAGACCTCGTCGATTCACATTTCTGCGACCGAATCTCGTCGATGCGCTCGTGCTTTGGGCAGACCGCTGTGGACCCGTCCAGGATCAATTGCCCGGCAGCTTGGTCTGCGAGATGCGTGAGCAAGTGGCTCCTGCTCTTCTCTCGTCAGGTCAATAGCAGTCACTAAGGTTTGCCCCATTCGACGAAGTCTTGGATGCTCGGCCTTGTCAGGCGTGCCTGTAAGGTCGATCGCAGTAGCTGTTGTTGCTCCTCCATGCAGGAATCCGCGAGGCTTGCAATTGCCTTTCGTCCTGCGCTACAGCCGCTGTCGCTTCTCCTACTTAGCGTCGAAAGGCAATTTCATCAGGGCCTTGGCCAGAGATCGCTTGTCTTTACCATCGCGGTCGAGGATTAGTATCAGATCACGCAGCTCGATGCCTTTGCCATGGACATCGTCCTCACGCCAGTCACCCCATGTTGGTGCTTTCTTCTCCTCCGCTTTCTTTGCCTCAGCAGGCCCTTTTTGCGGCTCGGGTTGCGCTTTTGGCGTAGCAGTTCCGCTACCAGGCTTCGCGAAACGGTTGGTGGGCATACTGGCGGCGCCACCGCTCATCCAGGAATACCTGTTCTTCTTGCCTCCAAGGGCCATCATGGCAGCTGTCTGGTTCGATTGGTTGAGAAGTTGAGCTTCACTGTTCGCAGCTGCTTCCTTTGCCTTCTTCGCCTGCTCCTTTTTGTTGATCTTGGGTGCAGCCGCAGGGAGGGCTTCGGTAGGAATGTCCGCAGCCGTATCCATAGGCGTGGTGCCATCGCTCTCATTCTTTCGCCTTCGAGCTTCTCGTTTCCTCGATCTCTCCTTCTCTGCTTCCAGGTCTCGATCAGCGATCTCCCGGAGCTTGAGGTGAAGACTGCCTTGATATGCAACAGTCTGCACCGGGCCTGGTGATGGCGTCGCTCTCACGCCATTTGTCGGCAATTCGCCGCTCGGTTCTTCCCGTGACGTAGCAGGTCTGTCCCAGTCAGAGCCAGTAAGACTCTCGGGCACGATCGTTTCTTGGCTCTGCTTGCCAAGTCCAGTCGCTATGTCCGCGAAGTCTGCAGGAGTGACCCTGCCATGATCTCCATATCGTCTCGCCCGGGCCAATGCGTATGCATCATCCATGAGTCCTCGCATCCGCTCTTGAGCAGCCAGACTCAACAGCGTGAGCATATGTTCGTAGGCGACGCCGGATTCAATCATGGCTTCGGGCTTGTTCTTTACAGCCGCGATTCCTTCTGTGCCAGCGCCGTTGACCATAACCTGCGGCTGTTGCTGCGGCTCAGGATTCCTGACATAGACTCCGCTGATATCTAAGCGTACACCATTCTCCGTTGCTCGCTGGTGCATACGTTTCCTGACGCAATTGCCAGACAAGAACTGGTTGTTCAGGTGATACTGCTGATGCTCTGCTTGCCTCCGTGCTGCCTGCTCTCGCTTCCTCCGCGCTTCTGCTTCGATATCCTCCTGCGACAGAGGCTGGCCCAGCGTTCTCGCAGACGCGCCATTCTGCCCTTGACTACCAAAAGACGTGTTCTGCGTGAGGTATGAGTAGCTGTTGTTTCCACTCGAGCCGTTCGAGCCAAAAGAGGTAGAGTTGTTCGTTTGAAAGCTTTCGCTCTGCGAGTGCCGGTTGTTCCACGTATTATGCAGATAGTTCTCTTCATCTTTCAGATTAATGCCACTCCCAAAGAGACTGTCGCCAATGTCGTCGACTCCAATCTTCTCATCCTTCTCCTCCTTCGGACGTGGCGGGGGCGGCATCAGGTGTGAGCTCGAGGGTGGAGGCGGACTGATTTGACTGGGTCGCTGCTGGATACTCTGGTACTGCGACTGCTGCTGCTGCGACCACTGTCCTGCCGGTGGGGAATACTGCTGCGGCGTGTTAAAAGAGCTCTGCGGCGAGGCATACTGCTGGGCGTAGGGAGACTGCACGGGTGAATGCCCGTAGTTTCCATAGACTGGTGACTGCGCATACACGGGACTGTTGGCCGCGGGTGATCGCGGGTCCGGTGAAAGTCGCTGTCGCTTCGCAGGCGGCGCGAACGCCGTCTGGCCCGGCGGAGAGGCAGACGGCGCAGCATACGGCGGATATGGATTCGGGGGCTGCTTCGGCGGCGGCTGAGCCTGCATCGGGTAGGCCATGTCGGGGACGGAGGAAGGAGGAAGGAGGAAGGAGGAGGTGGTGGGAGGCGGACACCTCCTCAGTGCGCCGTCGCTCGTGCACTCGTCGTCGCGCTCATCAGTCGTCTCGTCCTGCGGAAGCCTGTTGAAGCTGCTGGTCGTCGTCGGCGGCGGGAAGTCGCGATCGTCAGTGGGCGGGCGGATGTCGATGGATGGATGCAGTCGTGGTGATCTCGTGCTGCTGCGGGCGTAACTATGTCGATGTCACGGTGGAAGCGTGTGAACTCAGAACTCCAACGGACTCGGATTTTCCCGAGAGAGAGAGCTTGGGCTTGGCTCACTTTCGCGTCTCCCTCTCCAACCATGCACCACTTCCTTTCATTATTCAACCTCACTACTTGCCGCACAATCCCATTCATCATCGTCGCTGTCTTTGTGAGACTCGTCGCGTGTCTCTCACGTGTTGAGCCACAGACCTGGCCACGGTCTCCATCAACCGAGCCGCCAACATTGGCTGCTTTCAGCCCTGTCTGCCGCGCACGTCGCGCAGGAAGTCAACATGGCTGCAAAACGCCCACATGCGGCCATGACTGCGAAGCCAGAGGACGAAGAACCCATTGATCCCTCGGACGAGCTCATGTTTCTTGCCCTTGGAGGTGGCAACGAGGTCGGGCGATCATGTCACATCATTCAGTACAAGGGCAAGACAGTCATGCTGGATGCAGGAATTCATCCCTCATATGAAGGCTTGGGCGCGTTACCATTCTATGACGAGTTTGATTTGAGCACAGTAGACTTGCTCTTGATAACGCAGTAAGTTCAAACGTTCCCCTGTGGTCTTGGATTGGCGGATCGTGGAAGGACAGCAGGGTGGGCAGCGGCAGCCATCTCTCTCTGGAACTCGCTACAAGCTCACCACTGTACATTACAGCAAATTAGAGTTTGTAGCAACAGTATGTCAGCTATACACGTCCCATTTCTGTCACTCGTTCTTCAGCGCCCGCCTTGCTATCTGTCACGGCAGCACTCCGAGGTAACCAGAACAGATGCTGACAAGCTACATCAGCTTCCACCAAGATCATTCTGCATCTCTTCCATATGTCTTGTCCAAGACGAACTTCGCGGGCAAGGTATACATGACGCATCCGACCAAGGCCATCTACAAATGGACAACACAAGATGCTGTGCGAGTCCACAATACGCATACGCCGGCCTCGTCAACGTCAGGAACGGACGGCTATGTCAGCCAGCTCTACACAGAACAAGACATTCTTTCGACACTGCCGATGATCCAGACCATCTCGTTCCACACCACGCACTCACATAATGGTATCCGTTTCACGCCATATCCGGCCGGCCACGTCCTTGGCGCGTGCATGTATCTGATCGAAATTGCGGGACTCAACGTTCTGTTCACCGGAGACTATTCTCGCGAGAACGATCGACATCTCATACCCGCTGCTGTGCCTCGAAACATCAAGATTGACTGTCTCATTACAGAATCAACGTTTGGCATCAGCACGCGGACACCCAGACAGGAGCGCGAGAATGCTCTTATCAAATCCATCACCACGATCCTGAATCGTGGTGGTAGAGTACTCATGCCCACTACTGCTGTGGGAAATACTCAAGAGCTGCTGCTCATTCTGGAAGATCACTGGCAACGACACGAGGAATACCGCAGATTTCCCATCTACTATGCTTCTGGTCTCGCGCGCAAAGTCATGGTCGTATACCAAACCTATATTGACGACATGAACGATCGCATCAAAGCGAAGTTCCAAGCTAGCGCAGCTGGCACTTCAGTGGGAGAGGGTGGCACTGCTGGTCCCTGGGATTTCCAGTTCGTGCGTGCACTGAAAGGTGTGGATCGGTTCGAAGATGTTGGCGGCAGCGTCGTGCTCGCATCGCCTGGCATGTTGCAGAACGGACCCTCACGTGCACTGCTCGAGAGATGGGCGCCGGACCAAAAGAACGGCGTCATCATTACCGGCTACAGTGTAGAGGGCACAATGGCGAAGAACATCTTGCTCGAGCCCGACCACATCACCGCCGTCACGGCAGATCGCTCGGCGGGCAACGTCCTAGGCAAGAAAGCTGGCGGACCTGATGGCGAGCGGCAGCAAATACCACGGCGATGCACCGTACAGGAGTTCAACTTTGCTGTGCATGTTGATGGGCAAGAGAACAGAGAATTTATCGAGGAGGTTGGGGCACCTGTGGTCATACTTGTGCACGGCGAGAAGCACAACATGAACAGATTGAAGTCACGACTGCTTGGTACAGGGAAGATGAAGGTCTACTCTCCAGCCAATTGCGAAGAGGTGCGAATACCATTCCGGCAAGAGAAGGTTGCTCGAGTAGTTGGAAGGTTAGCGTCACAGATTCAGCCTCCCACTCTGTTACCTAGCCCACCTTCAACAAGCGACGAAGACGAAGAGATGACAGAGGGCGACGTGAAGAAGATCAAATCAGAAGTAGATCACGAGTCATCACTGGGCCAAGTCATTTCGGGCGTTTTGGTCCAGAATGATTTCAAGCTCTCACTCATGGCCCCAGAAGATCTGAAGGAATACGCCGGCCTGACCACAACGACCATCGTCTGTCGGCAGCGCCTTACACTTGCTTCGGCTTCAGTCGATCTCATCAAGTGGGCACTTGAAGGCACATTTGGTACCGTCGACGTTCTGAGTCCTGAGACAAACGGCAAAGCCCAACCTGATGGAAAGCAAGAACACGCCGATGAAGAACTTCCTTCTCATCACGCAACGATCTTCGAAGTCATGGGCGGCTGCGTGCGCGTGATCTGCAAAGCCCAAGGACTCATCGAACTTGAATGGGAAGGCAATGCTACGAACGATGGCATCGCCGACGCAGTAATGGCTGTACTTCTCACAGTTGAGAGCTCGCCCGCTGCAGTAAAGCAAAGCTCACAACTTCATGACCACGATCATGGACACGAGCATACCGAGAGTGCAGTGGCTGGCAAGCGCAATCCACACGCCAATCTGACATCGGAGGAGAGACTGAACAGACTGTTCATGTTCCTCGAGGCGCAATTTGGTGAGGAGGCCATCAACCCCATCTACAGGCCTAAGATCTGGCAGCCCGAGGCAAATGGGGAGAGTGACGCAGAAGAGGTTGATCTCGAGAAGTTGCAACAGCAGGAGCTTGCTCGATTGGTGTCGATAGGGATTCCCGTGCCTGGTCTCGAGATTAGAGTCGACAAGAACATTGCGAAAGTATGGCTAGAGAAGCTGGAGGTCGAGTGCGCTAACAAAACACTTGGAGATCGAGTGAGAGCCGTGGTCGAGAGAGCCGTAGAGACGGTGGCGCCGTTGTGGCAGTGAACGTCTTCTGCGCAGATAGATATTTGAGCCCAAATACGTGTACTACACGGGAGTCACGATACTGTCAAAGATTTGTGACTTTGGGATTCAGATAATGTTCCAATATTTCAAGTATAGAGACGATGGCGGCGCACCGAATTCGAAGCGTCTGGCTCGGACTCTGCAGCAAGCATAGGGCTTATGGCCATCACATACCTCGAAAAGTCGCATCGCCTGGCTCGCTGCAACCAGCACTTTCTCCATGCCAGGTAAATCAGCAGTGACCAGCACATAGAGACCATGAGCAAAGCCGATGGATGCTGCTGCCCCAGTGCAGGAACAGCTTCCTTCACATGGCTCCAATTGTCACCTGCCTGTTGCACCTTCGCTACTCTCGATGAGCCCAAAATTGTCCCATCGCGGTCGATGGCTTTGACCACTACGCTCTCGACATGACCGTCTGTTCGTAGCTGTGTCTCAACGCCAATCTTCTTCGCCGAGGCGATCAGCTCTTCGTTAGAGGCTTCGGACGCTGAAACATCATGCTTATAGCAATGCCATTCCACTACTTCTGTCGCACCATTCCAACTGACCCAGACTGCCGTGCTCGCCTTGCCATTGTGCTGCTCACTTCTCGCGACCACGTAGATTTTCTCTCGAGGCTGCCCAACGAAAGGAAATTTGTAGTTGCGATAGCTGCCGAGCCACTCTGGAACCAGTTGTGCGTCCATGACTAGCTTCCCATCAGCTGTATGCTCGCTTTGTATCGCTTGCTTGGACCATCCGATAAGGACGTTCCCGCTGTCCAAGGTTTGGTAATTTCCTCTAGCGTGAGCATATGCCCCTTCGCCATGTGGATGTTGGTACTCGGCCAGCTTTGTCACGGTCATGGGCCATGAGGATGTGTTCAATTTGAGAAGAAGTCCACGAGAATGAGTATGAGTTGGCTGAATTTCATCCTTGATCGCATTGTCGAGGATTGAGATTACGGTCTGTGTGTTGGTCGAGCTGACGTGTCGGACGCTATGCTGTCCAGAGAAGGTCAACCCAGCCATGTCGAAGTCGGAATTTGTGCCTCCCAAGCGCCATACGATAGACCCATCAAGGTGAGATATCTTATAGATCGTGTCCGTGAAGCGAGCGCTCATTAGATAGTCCCAATCAGCACACTTGTCGACGGAATTGACGTGCAAGAAATCCCAGCCACTGCTACATCTACTCTCAATTGTAGTGCCATCGTCTCTTGTGCTCTCATTTAGACCTATGCGACCGAGAGAAGTCCAGCTGAAGACCGACTGCCAGGTTTCCGTTTCGAACTCCTCAAATCCGTCAAACTCAGCCGTGCAAGGAGCAGCAATGCCAACGGACCTGCAATCATCAATTGTTGCCGTCGTCTTGTTGCTTTTGATGACCAGCGCACGGCTCCCGTTACCAACAAAGTGGAACTCGTGAATGTTGAGTGTACGAGGATCGCCGAGTCTCACAGCATTTCTCACGCCATAAGTAGGCTTGATGATCACACCCTGGCCGTTCTCGTTGTGAAGGACAGTCATGAGATCTTGGTTCTTAACACGGCTTATCCTGAAGTCGTCCGCCATGGTGTTTTGAAACAGAGCAGCTCCGCTCCAGATCAGTTCACCATGGCCATCATAGATGGCAGGCCCCACCCAAGGTCCAACCACTTCTTCTTGTCCCAATGGCTCGCGGGGAGCAACGAACCAGTAGCCCGGGCTCACAAGATCCTCGTGATGTATGTTGACCGTCCATCTAGGAGGTTTCAGACCAGGCCTCTGTTGTCTGTCAGCTTTGATCTAGATAAAGTCTCGAAATTTCTTGCCGTGACAAAGTGAAAGAGCCCAGCATCATTCTCTCGAGACTCTGCTGAGACGTGACACGACAACGAAGTGAGGCTGAATGCTAGCCATCTATAAAGATGCATGCTCTCGTGAATGATCAAGAGCGGCCGAAGAGCAGCTTGTGGATCCTGCCTGCAGGCCAAACACATCAGAGTGAATACGCGACATAACTAGTGACGAGAGCAATGCTCTCCTGAGGATTGATGGTCCTAGCGTGACCATTGCTTGTCATGATGATATCCTGCGAAGACCTTGTCAGGCCGAGAGTCTTGGGTGTTGTTGTGACGCGTAATTGGCAAGTGCTGTTGGCGGTCGCTGTGCCTCAATATCGAGCTGAGATACCAAGCAGAGCACCAATACAGCGATTCAATCTGAACTGTAGTCCTCGCTTCCTCACACGAGCGCACGTGTAGTCCTTACGATACAGGAGTGTTGGCTGGAGCGAAAGAAAGGTTTGGGAACGCATCCAGGCTACAATACTGGGGGCTGCAGGCAGGCCAAGCCCAAGCTTGCGGAGCTCACTTCGCAGCGATCACTTCATCCACAACGCCAGCGTCCTAAACACAATCGCGCCACCAGGACGCAGTCCGTCTCCGTTGGCAGTGCCAGAATCTGTTGCCATGCTGATGTCTATTAGCAAAAGGCGATGGTCGAGGCCGCAACTGGCGGCCTCTTTAGCAGCCTGACTTGCTCGTGGAAGCAGCACAGGCACCAGCACCACAACAGCTGCTGTTCTTGCATACCAGGAGCCGTGCGTTGGCCTCGGGTGGGCTGACGCTCAGCAGTATCATCGCTCTGCTGCACGGTGAGAGACTCCTTCGAAGGCAGTCCGTGACGTGTCACAAGAGAAGGCAGAAAAAATGTGGTCCATATCATTGCAGGCAACGCGTTGGGATGAACAACGAGAACGTGATGCACGGCCACCTTCCTAAGGCATACTCCAAGACCTTCCGCTGCGTCTGAGTAGGCTCGACGGTTCCGAAGCTGCCAATGACAATGTATGGCGCTTTCTGGCCGCCAGTGCTGCTCCATGCTACGCCCTCTTCCCTGTCCCTATTACCACGGAGAACCCCTCTCCCAAAACCCAGACCGTTAACTAGGCGGGAGCACGCATTGGATAGGACGAATCGCTGCGCCGCTGCGGACTGCTCATACCATCTGGCGGCGGGCGGTGTGGACGGCCTCCCAACACTGCCTATGTGAGCGTGCAATCGCAATTCCAGAGCAGACATTCTCGACTAAGCACCAGTGTCTTGATCGACGTTTGCGCTTGGTTGCTGGCCCATGCGGCTACGCAGTTCTCTGCCAGATTGCTCGGCTGAGCGCTGGAACTCGCGGCTGGGCTGGCTTTGTGGGAGTGGCCATCAGTCTGCGCAGTGCATAGCCCTGACGAGAGGCCTTTGGTAAGGACGACACTGGCGGCTTTGGAAATTGAAGTCATCGATGCCGTGCACTTCATAAGAAGCCCATGAGTCCACTGATAGAATCTCCCACGTCTCTACTCGACTCAGTTATCACAGATCAATTGTATCTTACACATCGATCCACCTCAGCAGAACGACTTTGAACTGGTACGGATCACCGAGAGCACTGTTGAGGCCCATATATCACGACTGCATCTCGATTCAAGTGCAGGCTATTGCAGCGACGACAGGCAAGCAAAATGGACCACTGGCTACAGCGCATTCAGGCCCCCAATGCTTCAAAATTCATCATTCTAGAAATCAGCAAGACAATGGCACGCCCAACGTCTCATGCTCGCGCTCGCGAGGCCCACAGCCACGAGATCCTTCTCCAGATCGCTAGCATGTCCCCGTTCGGTATGATGGCTCGCTAGAAGTCATTCCGAAGCATCACTGACAGTGCCGTAGACTTGAGCCCTCAATGCAAAACATCATTGCGTCGACAAGATATCTGATGAGAGCCGTGACTGACTAAACTCGCGGTCACATTTCTATCGGCACCGGCGTTGGCGTTGTTGCTAGATAACATGTGTATTCTGCTAGCATTTTTCTCTTGGTCCATACAGATAGACTGTTCAACGCAGCATGAGACGTTCATATCTGCCGCGTCCCATCTCGAGCGTGTTACTCATGGATAAACGCTACTACGTTGAAGATATCGCTTTGTAGGAACGCAGTGAGTAGATCGGCATCATTAATCGGCGACCGTGATCGGCATCAAAGCGTGTCGAGAAGTCCAATGCCCCGCGGTGGGGTGACGTCCACAAAAATCTCCAGGTCTACAAATAACGGCGAAAAACGCTCTCACAACATCAGCAATTCCACAAAGATCAACCATATCATAAACTCATCAAAATGTCATCTGAGCACTCCTACGAGCTTCTCGCGCTCGAGAACCCTCTTCTCGACATTCAGGGCCAAGGGTATGTGTAGATTCTCCCGTCCAAGGCGACCGTGGTCAGCACGAGCTTGCACAAGCATCATTCAGTGGAAATTGACTGCACTGACAAGTCGTTCGACAGAGATGACGCCCTCCTCCAACAGTATGGCCTCAAGGCCAACGACGCCATCCTCGCCGAGAAAGATCACCTGACGCTGTACGAGGAGCTTATCAAGAACCGCGATGCAAAGTTGCTGGCAGGTGGTGCAGCCCAGAATACTGCAAGAGGAGCTCAGGTACGTTTGAATGATTCATGGAGTGCTGGAGCCAAGTAAGCAGCTATCGTGCTAGCGATCGGGGTCTGGCACGATACATGTCCAGACAGTAAAGCACATCGTTCGTGGTGTATGCCTAGCATTTCGCACATTGGCACCACGACGCATCGGCGGCACCTGAAAAGAGTCATGTCGCCGTTTGACAGCCCGCATGATTTCCGCAGCTGTCTTCTAGCGGCAGGGTTCAGTCGCATGTCAGCTGTTGAGCTTCGGAAAGTCAAGGGTAGCGCGAAATTACTTGCTGCGGCTCTAGCAAACAAGTGTGCGAGGAGAAAACGAGGCTGACATTGTATCTTGTTTGACAGTACCTTCTGAAGCCTGACTCTGTAGTGTTTTTCGGCTGTGTCGGTAAGGACAAATATGCGGATATCCTCCAAGAGGCGAACAAGCAGGCAGGACTTGCGGTCAAGTACCGCTACGACGAGAAAGAGCCAACGGGACGATGCGGAGTCATTATCACCGGGCACAACAGAAGCATGGTGACGGATCTTGCTGCTGCCAACGCGTACAAAATTGAGCACTTGGAGGAGAACTGGGGTATCGCAGAGAAGGCCAAAGCCTACTTTGTCGGTGGCTACCATCTGACAGTCTGTGTACCAGCTGTCTTGAAGCTGGGTGAAGAGGCCGCGAAGACGAACAAGGTATGTTGGCGGGTATGATTGACTGCAGATGACAAGAGCACTGACACGCCTCACAGCCGTTCATCCTTTCACTTTCGGCACCCTTCATCTGCCAATTCTTCAAAGAGCCTCTGGACCAGACCGCGCCGTACTGGGATTATGTTGTTGGAAACGAGACGGAAGCCATCGCTTATGCTGACTCGCACGACTTGAACACCCACGATATCCCAGCTATTGCGAAGGCACTCGCAAACCTGCCAAAGAAGAACACGCAGAGGAAGCGTGTAGCCATCATCACTCAGGGCACTGACCCAACAGTCGTTGCTGTTCAAGACGAGGGTGATGCCAAGAGCTATCCCGTTCACTCAATCGACAAGAACGAGATCGTGGACACCACTGGTGCCGGTGATGCCTTCGCTGGCGGTTTCGTGGCAGGTATCGTGAAGGGTGAGAGCCTGGACACCTCAGTCGATATGGGTCAGTGGCTCGCTGCACTCAGTCTGCGCGAGTTGGGGCCTGCGTAAGTTTCATCCTACGATTCCATTCTGCGGATGTCCGTCACACAATCAGCGCGCTGACGAGATAATAGGTACCCATTCCCCAAGCAGGCGTACGGCGCTTAAGCATCGGGTCGTGAGAACTCGAGTCGGCGTTTCAACAACTTTCAACAATTTTCGCTTTAACGTGATACCCACACATCTTCCACGATGTGATTTAAAAGTCCGATTATTCTGCAACGAACGCACGCCGTTCCGTAGTAACGTAGCGGCATCATAGAGCGCGAGTCGTTTGTAGAAGCGAAGACATTGCGACATTGTTCCCATTGTTTCGCTAGCTCCGGTGCCACATGATCTCGATACGGGACAGGTCATTCAACCTCACAGGACTCTCGGTGGAGCCGGCAGAAGGTATACGTCGGGAGTCTGGAATTACGTGCCTGACTTGGAGGCGTGACTATGCCTATAAGACCTATAGCAGTCGTGTTATAGATCTTTCCGAGACATGCTGAAATGGTCTACTTGAGCTCGAAAGGGTCGTACGGACTCTGTCGCGCAAACAAATTCTGTCACAGTGCTGATTCGGTCGATTCATTGGGGAAATGTAGTCGAGCCGGTCTGGGATCCCTGATGCAGTCATTTCTGCCAATGACCGGGCTGTTGGAAGTGTTCCCCACCACGTCAAAGTGTTTCATGCGCTGGAGGTGGCCGTAGTTGTCCTACGCCCAATGCTACGCGGTCGTATCCAAGGACATCAAGACGTTATTGGTTCGAGTGCATATAGATCGCGTGTGGACATGCTCGGGCAGGTTTAACAAACATCGTCGCTCGAAGACGTGCGTTGTGCAGCCCAGCCGACGTCTTGACATGCATGGAGCCGGCAGCGATCAACGGCCGAATGTGCCGATCAAACGATGAGGCTAAACTGTATCGTGTTAGCGGCGCTGAAACTATCGTTTCGCATGGGAAGTCTAGTCATGTGTGGCCAGAATAATGCGAGTTGAGATGTATGAACTACGCTTGAGCTGTCAGATGGAGATGTGTGTTTGAGATGGCTCAACTCCACCAGCTGGTCACACTGCAGGGTATACACTGTATCGCACAAGCCACGAACTCTGTGCGTCTTGGTGCGGCGCATATCCGAGTGTGGGACGCGGTATACGATGAGGGCTAGAGGCCACGTGAAGTAGAACTAGCCCATGATGATCGCGCTTGGGCCTTGAGGGCTTCGGAGAAAGTGTGCTGGCTTCACGATGCCTGCCGAGACGACGGCTAGCTCGCATCAAGTGACTGTCTGCCGCTGCAGCAGGTGCGTCTAGTTCTGCGAAGCGTCTGTTCGTAGCCAGTCGGAGAGGTCGTGGCCGGGATGTGGCATCAGGCACAAACGCTTTCTGCAGGTACGAGGCCCTGTGACATGCAGACTCCACCGGACACCAGACTTTCTGCGGATTGTTCGTCATTGCAGCATGTTCGCATGTTTTGAAGTAGGTGACGGTTGTCACAGATGCCAGCTTTGTGCTGTGCTGGTGGAAGGCCTGATGCTCACGACGGAAGTGGGCCAACCAGGAATGCAAACTCTATCTTCACAACGACATCGGCGCATGCGTGAGAATTGGGTCTGCTCCGTCCGCCCTCATCCAGAGCTGGGTACCAGGATAGTCGACGGCACGGCAATCTGGAAGAGATCAAGGATACCCGCCATGGCCTTCAAACAGCAGCAACTCGTCGTAGTCGAGGTCTGAGCGGTACACTAGGCGCAGGTCCTGCACTCGAAGGCACTGCCACCTCCGGCCAATAACGGCACACACAGCACCGCTCTGGCTGACGCCTCTCTTGCGTTATGATCCCTGAGTCCTGAAGGTTGAGTGGCAGCAAACGGCGACGGCGATCTTGCGTCAAGCCAGTCTTCTGACCTCGCGAACGTTACGGTACTTATCGACTTAGCGACTACTATACTGCCAACGGCAGCCCTCCTTTACTGTACCGCTGCAGGAACAACGGCTGCAGCACGAGACTATGAAAGCGGACGATTCCTAGCTTCCTCGTGGACTTGAGGCGTGGTTCGTCCATCTGGGCACTTCTGATCTGTATCTTGCCCAAGAGAGCCTCACTTTTGCTCGATCGAAGCCGACCGAGCTGTGATACGTCCAGCCCCGCCCACAATCTCAATCATCTGCCAGACTCTTGCTTCGCGTCTCACGCCTTGCGTTTTCGAATTCTAATCGCGAGCAAGGGCACGCTCTCGGCACTGCTTCCTTGTCCCGTGCTCGATACAACGACTCAGAAGCCTGACTGTGAGAACCTCATCAACCCCGCGCCACGACCGGCCCTGCTCACGAGATATCCGACTACACTTTGGCTACCCAACCATACTGGTGCATTGTCTACTTTGTGCGCACTGCCATTCCTTTGGCCTTGCAAATTTCCTTTCAAGCTGTAACGTTTCGTCGCTCGCTCAAGATCAGCTTCAAGAACATTCGTTTCTGCCCTCTTTTGCGCACCTCTGCCGACCGTCAGACTGGGCCGGCTGTGTACTCTGCACTCACGCGAGACGGAGTCAACTCTCGAGCCGCATTAATCTGCCAGCCCAGCGGCCTTGGGCAGCATCCGGAACAGGCATCCGCAATCATAACCATAACAATCAACTTTTCCTGCTCCACCAGGCCAACATATACGCCATCTCCGATCAACTCCAAGTGCTCGACACCATCAAGTTGAAGCTTGGACGACTTTGCCATTCAAGGTCGCACAAAAGGTACTCGTTCTAGTCTCAAACCGCTCTATCAGCACCCTCTACGCGTCTCCAACCGTCAATCTGGCGACTGTCTATGCATCACCGCCTTTCTCGCCGTTGGCGTCGACGCGGAAAGGGATAGAATACGGAGACCGTTACGATTCTGGAATGGACTACAATGACCCATCACGACGGCCGTACGCGCAGCAGACCCCATATGGTGCCCAGCAGTCGCAGAGCAGTAGTGCTCAGCCGGGCAGCCAGTACAACACTCCTGGCGGGTCTGTGGAGCGCTTTAGGCAGTCTTCGGGTTACCTGCAACAGTCTCCGCAGACTGTGCCTTCGACTGCAAGAGCTAGCAGCGATGCGCATGTGTACGGCTTTGGGCAAGGCTCACAATATGGAGCTGGTGCAACCGCTGCAGCACAGTCGATGCAGTACGCCACAGATCTGCAGAGCGCGGACGTGCAGCGACAGAGCGATAGTTCGCAGTATCAGCAGTATGGATCCACCCAAATGTATGGTATGGCACAGCCCACGCAACAGGCGACACAGTCGGCTTATGATCCCGTTTCACGATATTCCCAACGTCCCGGGACTGCATCCGAGACACTGGCTTCTCAATTTGCGGCGTCACAAACGGCGGCACAGTATTACCTTGCAGGACAGTCGCTTCCGAGTGCGACAGTGCCCGAATTGGCGGCACCACACCTTCCATCACAATATCAGCCTTCTGCATACGCAGCCGCTGGACCTTCGTCCACATACGCAAGCGCGATGATGGATCCTACGCAACCTAGCGCCTACTCGTACGCTACTGCAGCCCATCAGTATACGCCCAGCTCTGCGCAATCCGTAGATCAAGCTTTCGCCACTTATCAAAACCAGATTCGGACGCTGTTTACGAGTGTGCGTGATGGTTCATTGCGCGACGTTGGCTCACTGTTGATGGATGTCTCGCACTATTTGCTGGGCAATGCTGAGGCCTTGGGTAAGTCAAACATACAATCATTCTTGTATTGCCTTTAGCTGAGCTAATTGCAGTGGCAGGCCTTACGCGCGACGACGATAACTTGCACGATGAGCGCATTCGACTCTGGGATGAATTCAATCGGGCATGGCTCGTGACACTTGAAAGGCAGCGCGAGCTCACGCAAGAGTATGTGCGCAACCAAGGACTGCGCGAGCCACAGTCTATCATGAGCTCCCAGATACTTGAACATCTATCGAGGGAATTGGTGCGACTTTGTGACAGCGTGGAAAAGCATGGGTTGGTCGATTATCAGATGGGAGTAGCGGAAGAAGAAATTATGGATCGTAAGTGCTCCTTCCAATTCATGCTATGCACTGCTCGTTGCTGACACTTTCTGCAGTACTCATTCAATGCCTGAATGTACTGGACCCCGAGAGCGTGACTACTGGCGCAGAGTCGTCAGCGTCAGCTTCGAGAGATCGATAGCGATAGCCAACCGGTCAGCCACTCAAACGGTCGACCTGATCCCCCTCGAGCACCGCAAGGCCTCGCGGCACAACAGTCGGGCTCGCTACGATGCAATGTCGTGAGCCTCGGAGAGCTTCGGGGCAGTACTGCGCTGCGCATACTAAATTACTGTACTATGCTGTTTACACGATACCACTGTTACTCGGGGCGAGGATTCCAATGCATTTGACGGACTGCATGAAGAGATGACTAATTATAGCTTTGTACGCTGCTACGGTGTCAACGAGGAATTAGAAGTGTTGACCTGGCATATTGTGCTTACTGCTGGAAATGGGGGGCGGCATTCTCGGCTGGTCCAGAAAGAGATCACCCGACTTACTACAATAATAAAGATGACAAGAGCAGCATGGATGAGTGTAAATAATACCCAGACGTACGGGTCTGTTTTGCTGTGCAACGTGTTCACTGTGCCTTGCAGCCTCAATCTGGGCGGCATCGATCAACTGGGCCAGATTGCTGGCCAGGATCATGAGAGCTCCCTGCCCAATGACAATGAATGTGTTTGTTTATTCAGTCTGGCCCCTCTAAACTTGCAGGGCATGGACGATAGATGATTCTTACGTTCGAGCATCTTAAGCAATTGCACGACGAGGATCGCTTCCGACTCCCTTTGCTGCTAGTCCTGCACAGTCCTGTGTACACCATGTCCAGCAAAATATGCAAGGCTTGCGTGCCGTGTCACAGCGCAACAGCCGAGAAATACAGTGGGATTGACTTTCGCGGAAGAGCTATATCCATGGTATAGGCAATTGAAAGCGGTCGAATCTTAACGTGTGGTTGGGCTTCCGATCCTAGAGCTGTCAAGCTTACTTGCCGAACTTCATCACAAAAAAGAAACCCGAAATCGCCCTTGGGCGCTAGTCTTGCTTCTCCACAAACGCCAACGATCGATCGGAAATCTGGTGTCGGGCCTCAATTCTTCAGCCACATCACTTGTCGCAAGTCAACGGCCAGGTCCTACCGGAGCATGCCAGAACAAGGAACCGAGTCTGTACATCGGCTCGTGTCGGCGACAAGGGCCTGACCGAGAATACCGGCCTCCTGGGCAATACCTATGATCAGCTTCTGGTCCCGACGTCACTTGGTCGTCGTATAGCTGGGATGACAGACTTTATAGGAAGGATTGTCTTCCTCGTTTGACTCTAGACACCACGCCGCCGTGCTGGCAGCCAAGTCGAAGGTACTTGTTGCCGGTGCCTGCTATCGGCGAAATGTCCAGAGCTGGTGCCTGGGCAGTGTTTGAGCCAGCTGCCGCATGCGCCGGCCAGGGAAGACGGCGAGGAGACTCGAGTCTTGTAGATTTGGGCATAAGCGCGCTGCATGGAGGCCAAATGCAGCCTTCACAGAACAACACGCCAGAGCGTCACTGTCAACGAGAGTCGGATGTGTGCTTGTAAGAGGACAATGGGTGACTCGACGCGAGGCCATCGTAAGATTGCTTGTCAGCCTGATCATGAGCTCAGGGTTCCTTGCTGTATTTGGTGTTCTATGGCTTCGATTATCGTTCTCGTTCGCTGCAAATATACGCTTCCCTGTGCCGACGTCGCTGTCTTCGTAGTTACCATTTCGATACACTCGCTATCGGTACATTACACAAGGCGCTCCACTGAAGCAAGCAGCGGTTGCAACTAGAGACTACAACCAACCTGCAATTGCTACGAAGCACAGCATCGAGGAAGATCTTGCCGAGATGGAGAAATGTGTCCTCAAGAATAAAGCCCGATCACAAAGTGGAAAGCTGATCAGGCTGTATAAAAAGGAAAGCAACTTCGTCTATGTTGCATCCTCGGTAGACGTCGCTTCCCATGGGAATGGAGAAGTACGCATATGCTTAATTGGATGCGTAGTATCGTGTGGCGACTGGGTGAATGCGCGAGACAACCCGGTGTCGAAAGTGTAGTGTCATTCGTTAGAGCATGGTCCGTTCTGTCTGCCGGCAATGCACGATAAGCAATGTGTCGCCCCCAACGCCTCGCTAAATTGTCCCACTGGACAGACGCACAAAGCTACAGTTTCAACGAAACCATTTCATCACGAAGTAGACAAACACAATGAACAATACCAGGCCTCCCCAAAATATCCACTTGTCTTGCTTGGCTCGTCGGTTGACCATGCGGATCGTGTCTCCAGAGATGCCCAGTGTGGTTCCAATGTCGTAAAGTTTACGTTGTGTGCCCTTGAGCATTTCTCGCTGGTCTCCCAGGTCGCCCAATACAGCCCTACCTCTCTCGAGGTATTCGTCCAGCGTCGTGTTGGCTGATGAGAAAAACGTGTTCTCTCGCAGTGCGTGGTCCTCTCGCCCCTGGTCGGCTCCGAGTCCATAAGGCGATTGATAGGAACTGTAGGAGTTACCCTGCTGACCAGGCACGAAATTGGGATTGTTCGTGCGAAACAGCGGATTCACGTTCTCTCCTCTCCCATTAGAGGCATTTGTAGCTAGGCTTGTCTCTGCGTATGGATTCTCAGGAGTTTCGCTGCCACCTCCAGCGTAGCCTCGCCGCTGCCCGAAAAGCTCAGAGCGCTGCTCGACATGATGCTGTTGCTCGCGCTCAGCTTTCAACTCCGCGAATCTGCTCTTGAACTCCAAGAGATCTGAGCGGAAGTTGGCAATGCGTTCGCGACCCTTTTCGGCCTTCTCGGGAATGAGCTCGCTGTCCAGAGACTTTTGGTAGTCGTCTAGAGTGCGCGTGAAACTCGTGAGAAGAGTTGTGATTTGACCTTGCAAGGCAGCCGAATTGGATGGAGCATCGGAGGCGAGCGTGTCGAGGTTGGACCGTAGAGACTTGGATTGACGAAGAGCGTTATTGTACAGCGCCGACATGGTGAAGGATGAGTTATTGTTTCATGGCGAGAAGGCTAACTAACCACTGTTGAAAGAGCTGTGGTGTGAATAGCAACAAAACATAATTTGTTTAAGTGACATGTGGCAGGAGCACAATTTCAGGGTAAGAATGCGGGCCGAGAGCTTGGCAGAACATCACGTCACCGTCACAAGTATACCGGCCGGACTCTGGAGCATGCATCTCGTCTGCAATGTTCCTGCATGGTGAACAGTCAACGAGACTGGTTCTCCTGCACTCGCCCCTGACAATATGTGCTGCTGACAAGACCATTACAACCTGAATATATACCATGGACATTCTCCGGCAGATTGTGGCGTCCCCACGGGCTCGTCATGATGAAGCTGGCTTGGACCTTTGCTACGTGACGGACAAGATCGTTGCAACATCGGGCCCGTCTGGGACCTATCCTCAGCTCGCTTACCGTAACCCACTCAAAGACCTCGTGAAGTTCTTGGACTCGAAGCACAAGGACAATTGGGCCATCTGGGAGTTCCGGGCAGAGGGCACAGGATATCCAGACGAAGAAGTCTATGGCAGGATCCGGCATTATCCATGGCCCGATCACCATCCGCCGCCTTTTGCACTTGTGCCTCTTATTGTTGGGAGCATGCGACAATGGCTGAACGAAAAGGAAGGCAGAGTTGCTGTTGTGCATTGCAAGGCCGGAAAAGGTCGGAGCGGGACTATCTCCTGCTCGTACCTAATCAGTGAGGAAGGCTGGAAACGAGGCGACGCCATGAAGCGATTCACAGAGCGAAGGATGCGACCAGGTTTCGGCAACGGCATCAGTATTCCGAGTCAGCTGAGGACTCTCACATATGTCGAACGTTGGACAGACACAGGCAAGAAGCCGTACATTGATCGACCTACCGAAATAGTTGAGCTCCATGTCTGGGGACTCAGAGATGGCGTCAAGATTGCTGTCGAGGGCTATGTTGACGAAGGAAAGGTTATTAAAAGCTTCCACACTTTCCGCAAAGAGGAACGAAAGACAGTCAGAGGACAGATCAGGAAAGACACGGGCTTTGCCGATGTGGCTATGGAGATGATGGGCAAGAAGAAGAGCGAGGATACAGCAGATGCGGGTAAACAGATCAAGCACGCGGAAAAGACGGAAGGGGTTGTCGAAGAGAGGAAGCCAGATCATGATGATCGGGATGGTGGAGACGTAGTATTCAAACCCAGCAAACGAATCGTGCTGCCGAGTTCCGATGTCAACCTGGATTTCGAGCGGCGCAACAAGAGCAAATACGGGGCCTTCACAATGGTCACTTCTGTGGCTCATGTCTGGTTCAACACGTACTTTGAAGGCAACGGGCCAGAACAGAATGGTAGACCAGACGAGAGTGGTGTCTTCACTATTGACTTCGATGCGATGGATGGCATAAAGGGCTCATCGCGGAAAGGCACAAAGAGCTTCGATAAGATCCAAGTCGTGTGGAAGGCGGTTGATGTGGAAGGCCAACCTTCTGTGACTGTCACAGAGCCGTCAGAGTCGACGGATGACATTCCTCAGGCAAAACCTGCCAATTGGCAAGGAGGCACAGATCAGCTGTCCAACGACTTTGAGAAGAAGCTCGGATTGCGTGAAGCCGACTCTGATAGTGCAGATGTCAGTCGCGCCAGTAGCGTAAGAACAGACCATAACAGCGATAAGGACGAGGTCAGGAGCGAGCTGGACACTGTCCAAAGTGTCGGTCCCGACGGCACACCTTTGCGCGAGACAAGGGCGGCTGACGTCGCCAAACCGAAAAGCAGCACCATGCACACGAGCACAATAAACGCCAGCAACGCGACCACATCATCTGCATTTGAACAGGATGTACCGACACAAAACAACATAGGAACAGGCATCCCATCATCCACAGATGGTACCTCCGACAAGCCTCTGTGGATAGATCAGAGGCCGCAAGGCGACGCAACAGGTCAAATCAGTTCGCCAAGTGTCTCCAACGGCGAGCAAAAGCACATCTCCACTGCAGATCTGCCTGGAGGCAAGTCTGAAAACGAACTTGGCAAGCACCACGAACATAGCCCAGGACATTTGTCATTGAACAAGAACACGAAACCTAGCTCGTGAGCATGTTGTAGATTCAGCCCGAAGTGCTGCACGAAGAAAAAGCTTCTGTGGGTTTAGCGTGGCGTTGCAGCTTTTGAAAACTTTGATAGAGGAATGATACCACATAGCAGCATAGAATGAAGACAGACATGGACTATATACATTCAGACTTACATAGCAGTCGAGGTTAGCGTCGCGGCCGTGTCCACGGCGCGGCCTTTGACCTTGTTCAAATCTCGACGTTAGGCAGCATGCTTCTTGTCTCATCGCCAACGCGCCATGCCCAATATGTATACCAAGCAGTATTATGTCAGAGGCACATTCCTTCTTCCTAGATCGCAGGGTGTAAAGAGCTCTGAATCGTGACCTTGCCTGAAAGGCTTGAATGGGTGCCCACCCCTACAATCTAGCCTTGACACTCGTACCCTCGCTCTCCAGGACTGCTCTGATGTCCTGTGCCGCCTCATTGAGGAAGAAAGCCATGCGCTCAGCGCCAAGGTTCTTGCTCACAATGTTGAACTGGACGCTGTTCTCATTGATCATGTAGGCCATTCTGTGAAGACATGTGTTAGCAACAATTCCCCTCCATTTGCAGACTGTAACTCCGTGTACTCACCCCCATCCATCGTCGATGACCTGACTCCATCCGTAGCCATTGTAGTATTCTGAGGAAAGTTGACTTGAAGAGATGAACCACGAACTGCTGTAGGTGTAGGCAGGGTCCTTGAAGATTTCGGGCACAGCCTCGCCCTCTTGCAACAATTTCTTCAATCCGAAAAGATGTCGGTCAACTCCCTTTCCGTCCGAGGCTGCGGTGATGTATTCAGTGTGCGCCGAAATGGCCTTTCGGAAAAGTTCGCGGCATTCGTCGTTCGTGCTTAATGGGTGGTTCATAGCACTACAGAAGGCAACGACCTCGTCTGACACAGTTCTGCAGGTCTCCGTTCGGCCTTCCTGGAAACGTCTCGTAGCGGCAGATTCGTAGGTTGGTCGGTTCTTGCCATAGAACTTGTGGTAGCCTAGTTGAATGATCATCTGGACATAAGCATCGGGCGAGCACTTGAACTTCTTCATCAGTCCTTTTCCGTAACCTTGGAAGGCCTCTACGCGGAGCTCGTGCTGGCTCATGAGCCCAATGTGGTGCGTCTGTGCTAAAGCAACGTCGGCGTAGTTCTCGCCAGAGAGCTTGAACTTCAGTGGTGCTGGGTCGGGGATGTCAGATCGGAATTGCGGGTTCTCAAAATCGAGCTTCTCGTTGAAGATCCAGTGCATGATCGTGTCGTTCAGTCTGTGTGTGGGTGTGCCGTCCATCATGCTGTGTTCACCGTTGAATCCTGAGGTTCCATTGTCGTTGACGATGAATTGCACGGGCTTGTCGAACCATCTGTTGCTGCCGTCCCCATGCCAGTACTGGTGCGCACGCTCGTGGAGTGTTATAGGTGTAGCATCGTCAAGGCAGACAACGAAAGACGCACCCTCGATTGCCTCGAGGACTGCTTTGTTCCCAGGGTTTGACTTGATGAGCCTTTCGCGCATGTCTGTCCAGTTGTCGCGATTCTCCGTAGTCATAACGCCGATAGCTGGGGCCTTTTCTGCCATCTCATAGACGCGTCTGAACTGGTGCTCCAGCTCTTTCGCGCTCAGATTCTGGCCGTTGTGGGTGTGTGGCACCTTGAAGAAGGCGTTCTTTCGAATGGCGAGAATGTGCTGGTTCTGCTGAGCATCGTATTTTACTGGGAAGTCTGCTGGCTTTGCTGGAACTCTGCATGCATTGAACATGTAGACGTACGAGCTCATGGCCATTGGCAGCTTCTTCATGTACTCGGGCTCCAGAGAGCCCTCATCGACCTGCTTCTTGAACTCGAGCGTTGCAACTGAGATGGCGGCGGCGCGCTTGGCCGGGTCTCTGCGCCTCCGGTCGTCACGATGGCTGTAGAAGTATGAAACATAGGGGACGATTGGATCGCGGTAGCCCAAATATGCCGCATTGTTCCACCACTCCGACAACCAGTTCTTGGTTTCTGGGTCTGCAGCCCTGGCATTCAATCTTTCCTGCAGAGTGTGTCCGATCGCGCCAGGCTTTATGAAGGCCTCAACGGCCATTTTGGTGTTGTCATATTCTGCGGGCGTGAGTAGTGGGTGGACAGACTTCAGATAGCGCTTCGCGGTCTCTTCGAGTGTGGGCACGGGAAGGCGTGGAAGCGAGTCCTCGAACCGGAGCATGGCACCTTTGCTGTGGTCTTCTTGGTATCCTGAACTCGCCATGTGGTCAGCTTGTTCTCCATGTTCCACACCATGCGGCACTGCACATACCCGCCGGCAGATTGCTCTGCTTCCGCTTTTGCTGTTGCACCATCTTGAGTGTCTGTTGACGGAGTTAGCTTTGCTCTCTTAAGCAGTACTTCGGCGGAAGTATATATGCACTGCGCACCTGCAAGCCTACAGCAGCTGGAGCTGGAGAAATCCGTCGGTTGACAATTGCTGGAGCAGCAGTATAGAAGGCCTTTCGTCTGGCAAGCGCCGCGAACATGGCACAACGTCTGAAGCAGAGGAAAAGAAGGAATGAGACCAGTGGCCTCAACTAAGAATATTAATTGTTGATAGCCGAAACACCCTGTCTCTCCCGCGATGGATGCTGATGCTCTGCGCGTGGAGCTCGTGGCCGGGCGGACGTCACACGGCGTGTACAAAGTAGTTTTGCCTCGGCTCACGTTTGCAGGCTGGTTGTCTCGGCTGCGGCCTTGGGGAATATTAATATTTTCGCGCGCCGCGTTGTGATTTTGTTATTGCATTGGAAGCTGGTGATAATCGTCTGCGATAAATGTGAGGCATGCGACAAAGAGTCTGTTTAAGCTATCGCTGCCTTCTCCTGCCCAGCGCAGCGACAGCGCAACGTTAACAAGTACTTGTAGCTCCCGGTCCTCCCCAGGCTATCCCACAAGAAAAGGAGCCGGCGAAACTATGATCTGGGCCTTGGTATGCCGAGCTCTGTTGCTATGGGCCGAGTTATGTGCGATTATGCCGTGGTAATTCTTGGTTGCACATGAGGGCTTGGTGAATCGATGCGGAAGGGCTACGGTCCTGTTGACATGTGTTTATCAGGAGTCAGCTGAAGGGGTGCTCGACATCTGCGCATGTGAGATGTCCTCCAGGTGAATAACGAGATCGGCATGGCACTTGCTAGGCGCCAGGCGAGCTCTCCGTGAAGCTACGATGCATGTAAGTGAGGCTGCGGCCAGACATGTGAGCGATCGTAAAAATTCGTGGGTGTTATGCAGCGGCAATCTTCGCGGACATGCTAGGACACTGGCAGCAGAGTGCCGAAATGAGAAACAGGCTGACGTTACACACATGAAGTTTTGGGGAATAATCTACAGCTGGCGTACAGAAGCTCTATGCATTCAACCCTCCATCACAGCGCCTGCGCACAACGAGACACCGTGGTTCTTTCAACTTTCAAGCCTCACATGTTCTCCTTGGCCCACTTCTCGCCCTTCTCGATGTTGCCCTTGAGGTCCTTCAAGCACTTGTCAAGAAGGCCTTGCTCGTGGTCAGTGACCTTTCCGACTGGGTGAATCTCCTCAACGCCATTTGGTCCAAGTGTGACGTTGGATGCGAAGTATGTGACGCCCTGGTCCTTGTATAGTGGCGAGTCAACGTATGTTGGCTCAACGACGCCCTTCTCGCCCTGTGCAGCCTTGAGAAGAGACTCGGTGAAGCGAGCACCTGCCATGGCCATGGAGAGAGTAGCAGAACCAGCACCGTCCTTGGCCTTGACAACCTCATCACCACCGAATTGCACGCGCTTGACATATGCGTCGCGCTCCTCGCCCTTCAGCTCATAGCCAGACTGGCTGAGAAGTGGCACGATAGTCTCGCCAGAGTGGCCTCCGACGACGGTGATGTTCTCGTTGGCCGGGTCACTGCCCTTGATCTGGGAGATGAAGCGCGAGGCACGGACAACGTCGAGAGTAGTGACGCCGAAGAGCTTCTTTGGGTTGTACACACCCTTGGCCTTGAAGACCTCGGCGGTGATTGGGACAGTGCTGTTGACTGGGTTGGAGATGATGAGCATGTGGGCATCTGGGCAGTTCTCGGCGGCAGCCTTTGCGAGGTCGCGGACGATCGATGCGTTGGTGTTGAACAGATCTAGATGACGATACGTCAGCGCTTGTCGCGGTAGACAAGATTGACGGTTCTAGCATACCGTCACGGGTCATGCCAGGCTTGCGTGGGACACCAGCTGGGATGACAACAATCTGAGCGCCCTTGAGAGCAGCGGCGAGACCTGCCTCACCGGCCTCGTAGCCAACAACCTTGTATCATCAGCCATTGCGCCTTCACTATTTGACCAGGAATCGATCCGTGCATACTGTGCTCTTGGTGTTGATGTGGCCAACATCGGCGGCAACACCTGGTGCCATGCGCACATCGTACAGACCAAGCTCGCTCACCCGTGGGTTGAGCTTCAGGAGGAGAGACAGTGGCTGGCCGATACCACCAGCAGCTCCGAGGACAACGACCTTGGATGCCTACATCAATGTCAGTAGCTGCTTTGTATTCTTGTGTGGTAGCACCGCGGTCCAGCGGGAGAGGAAGGAATGGTAGGTAGTGTGCTGTTCGAGGCAGCTGCTCACTCACATTGCTGGCAGTGGCGGAGAATGCCCGGCGCTGAACGGCGGCGCCGAGGATGGACTGCGAAACCTTGCGTGCGGCGAACATGTTGACAGTAAGTGACGAGATGGTGTCGAAGGAGAAAAGGACGATGTTGTTTGAGGATCAATGGATGGAGCACAGAGATGCTTTTGGCGGAGAGCTCCGTCTAGTTTTGGCCCTGTGCAACCCGAACAGCTTCGACAGGGTTCGGCTGGCGGAGGAGATCATAAACATCGTTCGACTGCATGCCACGTCGCCATCCGTGGAACTCATAGAAAGTGCACTCCGGGACACGCCTCGATTACTAACTCAGCCAAAAGCCACAGTTGTATGCTCAGCAAGGGCATTCTAGCATTCTAGCCTCCATCGTATCCAAAACGTCCAACGTGTCTACACGCATCTCACAGCTGACCTGTCTATCCTCGACCCGAGCAACCTTCGTCCAGTCTGATGCTATTAAGCACCTTTCAAAGGCATACAGCGCCCAACTCCAATGATCGACCAGCTAATCGAGCCAGAGCCTTGAGTGAGACAACCTGTCAAGCGCCTATACCTGACCTCGTGCCCTCATACGAGATCGAAGCAACAAACCGAGTCAGTAATCGGCAAAGCAATTGCATGATGTGCTATGGTAATCCTTGCCATCTGTTTTAAATGTCGCAGACATGTGCTTCTTCCATACCTGGACAGCATGAGGTCAATGTTGCGCTGCAAGTCAGACATCATGCATGCGCGAAGCCGCCTCCACTTCAGAGCTGCATTTCGGCAGGCAAGGCCTGCTAGATTTTGCTGAGAGCAGTGATGAAGCATTTATCTACAATGGGCATCTTCTTGCCCAACGCCTACATTTCAGCCGTGGCAAGCTAATCGAAAAGGAATGGAAAGGTGTCAAGGTGCTCGTAAGCTGCCTCTATACTGGTGACCGTGATCGTAAGAAAGCCTCTCCCAAAAAGGGACATCACCGTCGCTAAATAACGCATCAAAACGTTTCTCTTGCAGTCGGCCCCATTCTGTTCGATACAAGGCAGAGGCATATATCCTATTGCCCCAATTGTAGTCGTGCCCAGTTACCCAAAACCTCCGGGTAACAGCCGCTCCTTAAAAGGCACAAGTATATTCAGAAAAGCTCATCTGTAATTCCACTCCTTACTCCTCTTCGAACACACTTCTCTGGTTGTCTAGCAATGCCTGCACCGCTGCTCGTTGGACTTGCATATCGCTCATCTCTCGCTCTATCGATAGGGGCCGCATTATGGTCGGCGCGAAGACGACTGCAAGGTTCAGCGGCGTCATGAGATTTTTGCTCTCAAAGGTCACAATCTTGGCCAAATGCTGGAATAGGTACATCAGGCAGTCCCGATGTGCGTCTGGCAGACTTTCAATGGAGAACCGGAGCGCAGCTATCTGCTTTTCTTTATCCTGGATTTGGCCGGCCTCCAGAAGCGAATCGTATACATCGTACGTGATCAAGGGAGTCGGCAATTTTCGGAAATACTGCTTGAGCGCACTTGTGACGGCGTGAATGTCCAGGTCGTCGTCAGAAATGTCGAAGCCAGAGTCTTTCTCGAATCCTTGCTGTACCTGCTTGACTTGACCGGCGCCGCCTGACTTGCGATAGATTCCTTCCACGTCAATACCTCGTTTTTCGACCTCGTGAATGCACGTCAGGACAATGCCAGGCACGACACGACCTTCGTGCTCGCAACGTGCGGTAAGCTCGGAACCGAAAAGCACTACATCTGTCAGCATGACCTTTTCAATTTCATCAGATATGGAGTACTTACCAGATCCATCAACAGCAGCCAGGTTGGCACTGCTGTTATTTTTGAGATGCATGCCTGCTTTCACGTTGCCATTCTTCTGGTTGAAGAAGTTGTAGGCTTTGTCGTCTGTGAGAGTTTGTTTGCTGTTGATGCTGCTTTGATCACTGCCTGGCATCGCTTGTCCATTCTGGCTCTGGTTGTATGGCATGCCGATGGTGTATTGGCCCTTGCCATGGGTTGGCTCGTTGCCAACAAATGCGCCCTTGATGCCTTTGGTCACTTTCCCGGCAACCTTTTCGCCTCCTCTCCGCCAGTTGAATTTCTTGGGCTGGGCTCCTTTTCTAATGTTAACCACTTGTGGCGCTGTCAAAATCGTTGCTGGTTCGCCATCGGGGTCTTGTAGCAAGTTTGGCATCGATGTGTCGGTGATGACTGGATTGAGATTTCGTACTTCAGCAGAACTGGCGTCCTTCGCATTGCCATTGTAGATGCCCAAACCATTAGTTCCTGGAGTTCCGTTGGGTGCGCGGTTGTCCTGATACATCCCTTGGATGCTACGGATCAGCTCGTTGTTGTGTGACGCCAGCTGCGCGTTCTTGCTCGACAGAGACTCGTATTCCTGGAAGCCTTTGTCCTTCATCTGTATCAGATTGCCAATCTCGTCCGTAAGCTCGTTGCGCTTATGCATCAGGTCTTCTATTTGCGACCCCATGGTGTCTTTCAGCTTCTGTAGGGAATCTGCAAAGTCGCGAAGAATGTTGGTTTTGAGCGCCGAGAAGTCCAGCGGCTGGTTAGTGTCTTTGACCTTGCTCAAATGATCAGTCATTATTTCCAGCTCCCGAACGATCATTTCACGCTGCGTGTCCAGAAACGCCATGGTGGAACGCTTTTCTCGAAGTTCTGTGTTGACAGCCTTAATGTCGCCACTACTTTCGAGCTTTTCTTTTAACTTGAGCTTCTCGGTCTCTAATTCCGCAATGTGTAATTGCGCACGTCGTAAAGAGGCACGGACATTCTCGACTCCATCGATACCTGTGGGAGACGTGATGCTGGGTGTCGCGCCCGGAGTGCCGAGTGATCCATTCCTGGGGGACGAGCCTCCTTGCGTAGGCGCGCGATCACTGAAACTCCTGCCATGCTTCACGGCATTTGACACTCTCCGGAGCATTGAAGGCGAGGACGAGCCGGCATGGCCCGTTTGCGAAGCATTCTCTCCTCGAAGTATGCGGCCCATTTCATCGTCCATACTAAACCCGCCATCAAGACTGTATTTGGGCAAGCCAGCACTTCGTAATGCTGGAGACAGCTGCATATCACGATCCTCACTTTGCAGAGTGCTGATGGAGTCGTTATGCCTATGCCGCTCTGCCGGTGGTGGAGGCGGAGGCGCGTGTCTCGGCGCGATAAAGTCGTCATTGGCGACAGATTTGCTCGGTGCACTGGGTCGCGTGGCAGACCGTGGAGGTGGTACAACATCGAAACTGGCCCGTGGAGGTGGTTCGGGTCTGGAACGACTGTTTTCGCGCGGAATAGTGCTCTGTGCATCCACAAATGAGCCAGGCACAGATGAAGCAGATATATCTCTCTTGTGCACCGATGGTACCTGCACAGCGTTACTTGTTGGTGTAGGCGGCCCGGGCGTGGACTGCTTTGATTTAGCCGCGGCTGTGCTCAAGGAGTCTCCTCGTAATGGCAAGCCCCTGTCGGCGTGTCGCGGTGGAACGGGCGTGACTCCAGGAATAGGTGCTTCTTTGCGTTTGGGGTCATCAAAAGGATTGATACCCGAGTTTTGCGAAGCCACAGAGATAGGTGAAACTGGCTTGCCGGGATCGCCATCTCTACTGTTTCTTTCCACGGGAGAAATCACTGCTGGAGATATGTTGCCAGTCCGCGAATTCTTGCGTGAGTCTGCTCGCTTCGATACAGGCACGTCACCCAGCCGGAACCCGTCCTGAGGGCTGGCCTGGTTGCTCAGCGACTTTTGATCCGTGGCAAGTGGATGTGGCTGTGGCTTTGTTCCAACACGCTCAGGCGGTGCAGTGGCCACAGGCGAAGCAGTTGCTGAGCTATTGACTGGTGTGTTGCTTCCCGACGTGTCCCTCTTCCTGTTGCGGCCCTTTTCCTGGTACAGAATATGCGGGCTTGGCTTCGACTGGCTTGCAGAGCGGTCTCTATCTGTTTCGCGTTCAGTCGAGACCGACCTCGAAGAAGCATTTCCAGTCCCAGGTCGATGCTCTTGCGAGGGTTCTCTTGAAGATGGCTTCGCTGACAGTCGTCCGTTTCCGCCAAAATAGTCTCTTGGGGGTTGGTTCTCCTTCTGTTGTGCGGGTGGCGGCGACAGCTCGTCAGATGCTCTCGGTAGCTGTTTCCGTGCGATTGGTGCTTGTGACTGTGGTGGAGCCTGTATAGGGGTAGGATCGAAGGCCATTGGCAGGAACCCGCGCTCGGAGTCATCATCATCGTTGGAGCTCGAGACGTTTGACGGCCTGCCTTCGCCGTACGTGCTCGCAGGGAGTGTCGGTCCATCTAAGGCCTGTTAGCTGGGAATGCACGTCGTCACCAAGGAGGCATGTAGACTCACCTCGACGTAAATCATCAGAAAGAGGCGACACATCACGCTTGTAATTGGCATTTGAAGTGCCGCGAGTTCGCGCAGCTGCGTGTCTTTGCCCGGGGACTTCTGTCTGGGGCGTCTGATTCTCTGAGTATGTCTCCGGCGGCGTCTCGCCTTCGGGAGTAAATGCGCTTTGTGGGGCAACGCCTGGTGGGAGCGAAGGTAGTGCCTTGTCATGGCCTGGTTGTGCACCGGCCGCAGCCTGCTTGGGTGTTCGCGCTTTCTTTCGCCGCCGTGCCATCAAACTTTCGTGGCAACTCATGCAAAAAATGCCCTGCGATGTACGAGCATATCGCAGATTTTCGATCTTCCTCTTACAATTGCGACATCTGAAGCACCCCGAACAGAAGGCTTGATCGCCAGTTAGGATGGCCAGATCCTCGATCTTGTTGTTGCAAGCGCTACAACTGTATGTGCAGTTGTTACAGATGAGGCTGCCATCGCCCAGCAGGAGCAGGTTCGCGTCTGAGTCGAGGAGAGTGCCGCACGTGTTGCATCGAAAGCAATCGATGTGCCATCGATTGCCCGCTAGATCCTCACAGTAAGCATAACTCAGATAACCGCACTCCATTGGCATTGGAATGCCTGCGCGATCCATGCCAGATATCATTGTAGTTGAATGTAGACGTACCGAGCTCGAACGCTTTGCCCTCTTCGAGTATCTATGGCATATGTTAGTTAGACTTCCCATATCACAACCTTGTTGGAAATTGGGCCAGTTCGCACCTCTCCACAGCCTTTGCACGGGTATACGATATCTTCTTGTTCCATGGGCGACTCGGGATACGTGCTGGGTGAGTCCATTGTGTGCCGGCGACTAGTGTCCTCTTGCGCAGGTGGAGGACAGTGTCATGCGGATGATCCGGACAATGGCTTCTCCAGCGCTCGTTGTCAGGTCGTGTCGAGGATTGCGCTCAGTGAGGTCGCAGGTGAAGGCGTTTGTCCAAATCTCCCGCGGCCTGCGTTGTTCGGGTGCTTGCTTCTTCTCTGCTCACGCAGCCTCCGTGCTACTCTTGTTTCTCCCGTCTCCGCGCTCCAACATCAACGCCCTGGCAATATCCGGCTGAAATTATCTCGACCCAAACGAATGTTCAGCGCTGTCGCGCACAGCCGTGACGAGGATTGGCAGCACAGTATTCGTGGTTGGAGTCGTGAAGATGCAACAATGTTGTAAAAAGGCAGCTCTGGGTAAGCGAGCGAGCCCAGGTGAGGAGTGTGAGCCGTCGAACTCTAATGGGAGATAGCGCGCTTGCGACTTTGCAACAATCACATTGGAAACCACAACGCCGTTGCAGTGCTTGGGTCACGGTCAAGCAGATGCGGGCAGTGACGGTAGCAGCAGCAGCAGCAGTGTGGGAGATGTCGGCTACGTACTGAAGCAAGACGTGAGTCGTGGTCGTAGAGTGCACATTCACGTGTGGCAGAGAAGCAGAAGCACAAAACGCCACGAGCAAGTGGTGCCCCCAGAGCGGCCTCGATTTGAAACGCGACAGGACTTGCAGCGCCTTTCCCGTCTGACGCCTCCAAAGCTTCTCACCCAGACCTCGCACAGCCATCTCACACATCAACCGTGATTAATCATGTCGTGCAACGCGCGTGGAAGACACAGCCGTCAAGCGCTCCATTTGAGCACGTTATCGTGAAGACCGACACAGCATCCTGATCTCAGGCGTGTCCTCTCCAGGGCATCCCGCCAGACCTGCTGTGTCCATGCACCTGCTGAAACTTGGCTGATCGTCCATCGAGATGAAGACTCACGCTTTGCCGCAGACCAAGTCGTAATGTCTTCCATTGCCAGAACAACTGCAACAACTTGTCCGATTTTCGACTCCATCATTGGCCGATCCACATAGATGCTACTACTGTGACAACATGCGCGCTACATATCCACCATGTGCTGGCTTTTGCATCCTTCGCGGCTAACGATTCCATCCATTGTGGCCATTTCTAACATGTCGCTCTATGGCTAACGTTAGTGGATCGGAGCTCGAGCAGCAGACCCTGAGAGGCATCAAAGTCCTCGGCCTGTGCGTCTGCATCCTACGAAGCGTGGATTTCGCGTGGACGAGAATAGGGGCATAGACGATCACAACTACATTCCCCTCACCGCCATTTGAGGAAGGCGTGGTCTATGGCCTTGTCAGCAGATCACTACACCATCTTTGACGTTCGAGTGATCCATCATCATTTCGAGGCTTGCGAGGCATCCTGAATCTGGTTCGGTCGGCAAAGTGCTGTATGCAAGCGGACCGCGATTCGCACCTGCGCCAGCCCGCAGCTTGTAGCGTTCTAATGTGCCTCCAGCCGCTATCGAGGTTTGCGTGGACGAATCATGAAGAACTCTGCACCTTGGCCAGACTTCAGTCTTTAGCGAACTCGTGTATACTCAGGTACATCTGCCACACCTTTGCAACCACAAGCTGACCTGGATGTCGCTCCGGACATCATGCACTGGCAGTGGACGATCGTCGCAACACTACTTAGCAGCAACGCCGAACGATGCATAGCATAGCAGCCTGGTTGCTTCACAGCCTGTCAATGCCATCTACTTGAGCCGCTGGCGCGGGTCACTAGTCTTTGAATGGCATGTCATGGTGTCAGCTGGTCAGCACAATTTGTATCATCGACGAGTGCCAGGCACAGCACGATACTCATTCGTCGCCTTTCCGACAAAATCTGTGTCGAGCCAACACGTCTCAATCGCGATGGCAGATTTTTCTTCGGCCTGCAGTGAAACACAAGGTCGAAAGCAAAGTACCAGTGCCTGATACCTACAGTAGGACCACACACAGGCTGCACGAGCTGAATGCGCCCACCTCCGGCACAGTGTCACTACATGTCCTATGAATCTCGAAATCAAAAGGAGTGGTGCGGTGGAACAGCTGTTCTCTCATTGGGCTACAGTAATAGTCCTCATTCAGGTCATTCTATGCAAAGACGCCGAAGCTGACCTTCTTCATGTTTTCGTCTCCATCCCTCCAAAACAAAGCTTTCCCTACCAACGCCGTCGCTGTAGAGGATCAGTGTAAACAGTACGAAAGGTTCTTCTGCATCATCGGCTGTTCGCTGCAATTGACCATTGCCATTATGCCAACCGATCGCACTATTGTGCTGCAATTCCAGCTTGCCTGTTGCCTTTCTTGGCGATGTAGTATGTCAGAAGCCCGAGCCGGCCCTCATCAACGCCCTTGAATTCTTGCCAGAAATCAGCCTTGCTCGGCTCGAATACATCGAAGAGTTCGCTCGCAAGGTCAACGTCTACCTTCCGCACCTCAGAGTCAGTGTCGTTGAGGTAGCGAGCTGTGGCCCGCGCCAGGCGGGCCTTTCTCTCTGCATCGAGCTCGGTGCTCTCCTCCGATTTGCTTCTGATGACCAGTTGGCGTAGAATTGACAGTGCCATCGCGATCATACGAGGCGCTGCCTCGCTACTCTCGGACATGAAATTGAGCATGGCATCGATGCATGTCCTGGGATTAGCTTCCTTGACGATCTCGTCGGCCGTGCGTTGCATGTCAGACACGACATGACTGTTCGCATCGACGACTTTCCTAGCGAGAAGGACAGTGACAAGAGCTCGCGCGTGCCATGCTGTTGCCTCTTTGTGATGAAGCGCCATCAGTGCGCGAAGCACGCCAAGAGCCTGTGCTTTGAGCCCAGCAAGCTTCGATGGCTGTTGCGCCAGCTTAGAGTCCTGGTCCATGGTTTGCAGATATTCGAGCAGAACATCCATGAGCTCATCGTATTTCTTGCCGCCGTCCCAGATGTCGCCACGAGACTTAGCAAGATCCTGCACACGGCGGAACCCATGCGCATCAAGAGTCTTGGTCCTTATCCGTTCAATGCCAGAGGATAGCAATCTACGATTCCTTGTCACTTCCGTGCGATCCTGAGGTGTGGAACTGAGTGGTGGTGGTCGTCCTCCGCTTGTTTGAGGTGGGCTGCCGGGACTGTTGCTTGATCCGACGCTATGGGTGGGGCTACTCGTCCTGACATTTTCGTTCAGAGGAAGCTCCGCAAGCACCTTACGATCATCTTGAGCCCCTGAATCGGTCTCTCCTTCCACAAATGGATCTTCGTAGATTTGAACCTCGTCGCCAACTCGCCCTGCTCCTCCTTGTTCGCTCTGATCGTGTCGGACATCCGACCCACTGATGGTCCGCTGTGCCTCGGGGGAGAGCTTGCCCATGTTACGCGCCTCATCAAACATGGCCTTGATCGGGCTCCTGTACGCCAACGGCGAGGGCGCTCGAGACTGATTCTGCAGACTTGGCACTACCATGGTGAAGTCGTCCTCGTCAGCCATGTACGGTATACCACTGTCTACGGATCTAGTTTCCCCAAGGCCCGGTCGCTTATGGCCAGGTGAGAACTGGCCTCTTCCGGTGACTCCTCGCGGCATCAACATCGTTAGATCATCATCACGATTGCTGCGCGCTGTCTCGCTACCTTTGCTGCTGGGTCTCGATTCATGTACTGACGGGCCGGGTTTTCTGGACGTTACTGGGCTGTGTTTGGCCTGACTCCCTCTTGGGCTACCATTGGCATGTTCTGCTGTCTTGGCTCTATTTCTAACAGCGCTCGAAGCTGCAATAGATGCTTTGGAGGCACCAGTGCTCTTCTCAGGACTACCAATTGGGCTATCGTTCGCAGGTGTGGCTGGGCGCAACATTCGTCTCGAGGCGTAGGGATCGGCGGTCTGTGGTCGTGTGATTTCTGGCCTTCGTGGTCTGCGCACCGGCCCGGACATGAGAGAGCTGCCTTTCTTCGTGGCGGCTGCGGAATTGGGCGCTTCTCCGGTCGAGGCGTTTGATTGAGCAGAAACTTGCCTGTTTGTGACCTGAGACATTTTCGATGGTCCACGTACGGAACCATTGGGGGTAGAGCGATTCTTGACCGGCGATAGATCCGCCATGGCTGAGTTCGGTCGCGAAGGTAACTTGCCACCGGCTTTAGCTTTTCGCTGCTGCTCCATATGTTCTCGAAGCGCGTTCCGGCTGGCTGTGCCTCCTGGTCGCGAGGCTGTCGTGACAGTAGTCACTGACTGGTGTAAAATGGCATTGGGGTTATGAGAATCTTTCTCGAGCGCTGCTTTCGCCTTTGCGTCCAGAGCACCCATGATCTTTTCCGCTTTGACTGGCCAGGTCTTTGCAAACATCCAATAGGTCGCTCGAGTGCCCTCCTTCACCTTTGGATTGGAGTCGTCCAACCCTTTCTTTATGCACTTCTCTGCAAGCTCAAGTCCACCCGAGCTTTCGAAGCTGCTCTTGTAGCTCGCTTGTCGTTTCAGAATGATAGTGAGCCAACCGGTAGCACATTGCCTGACTTGTGCATTCTTGTCCTGCTCGGCTAGCCAGATGTGTCGCATCATCTGGTTGTGGTAGGTGCAGTTCTGAAAGATCTCGCTCGCTGTGATCCTCCCGTTCTCTGCTTGAATGTGCTTCGTGGCGGCACTCATCTTGATGAACGATTGCAGCAGAATCTCGACATGTGCATCCATTGCAGGACCAAGGGTTTTCGCCAGTTCCTGTATCAATTGACAGCCATTCGATGCCATCGTTGTTCGAAGCGAATTCGCACTCTTCAGGATGCCTTCGATCACGCTCTTGATTCCAGCCATGAAAGTTTGGTGGTACTCGTTCGGCGCGTTTCCCTTTAGTATCCGCCGAAGCTTCAGGACGGCCTTGTCACGGGATATCCAATTATGTTCAGTTTCTTTGCCTTCCAAATGGGGCAGCATGTCTGTGAAGATATCCTCGAGCTCTCTCTGTGAGTGCAGATAGATTGGATCCATCTGTACTGTCTCCTGTGGGGGTGGCTGCGCAGCTTCGCTCTTCAAGATCTCGTCCAGATCCTTAGGCGCAGGCAATGACCTCGTGGACGCCGCCATGTCCGGTGTGCCTCCGCGATCGGGGTTGCCAGATGTTTGTGGTCGTGAGCTGGTTCCCTCAGCGCCGATTCCCGTGAGAATTTGGGTCGCTATGGTGTGGCGCACAGAGTATGCTTTGAGCTGCTTCTTCAAATCTAGTTTGGCACCATTCGGCGCATTACTGAAAAGCTCAAGCACGACCGCCTTTGCTGCTTCTCGCACAGTGCCATCGGCGTCCTCTAGCCTGGCCACAATGCTTTGTGTGTAGCTCTTGAAGGGCATAGCCTCGTCTTTGTGCATCCTGGCCACCCACCTCATTCCCGTCTCCTTTGCGCGCACGCTCGAGCCACTGATCGCTTCATCGCGAATAATCTCTTCCACGTCACCCGGACAGAATGGGTACAGATCGCTCATCGCTTGAGACGCGGATGCACGTACGGGTTCGCGCAAGTCGCCCAGTCGTTCCTGGAGGGCAGGGAACAGCCTCGGGGCGAGCTGAGATATGGCATGACCGCTGTTGTCTTGGATTTTGAGTCGCTTGATGAGGTGTCCTAGCGTGGACAACGCGGTGCTCAGCAATGTCGAGGAGGCCTGCTGGGAAATGGCGAGCTTGATGCAGTCGAAGATGGTCGATTGTGCCGTCTCAGGCACCCTGTAGTGTTTGATGTCCGATTTGAGCGCGTTGAGCTGATTGACCTTGACGTCGGTCTGCGCCGAGGGTCGCTTGAGCGTACTCAACAGAGTCGCCGCTTGCTGATCCATGGCGAGCGCGTCGTTGCGTGGTTCTGGCCGTTGTTGGAATGTTGTAGTCGCAGAATGGGAGCTTTGTCGTCAATCGAAACAACACCCGTGGACGCGAGCCGCTAATGCAGATCCACCAGTTGCCTGGCGACCTGTAGGCTGTGGCACCCTGTCTGAACCACTCTCTCAGGCACTGCACTACACTGCACTGCTCTGAGACAAGCTCGGTCGGCCTTTGCGCACTTCTTGCTTCAGAACAATGCCGCGACAGCGTCGTTGGCGTTAAGAGTTGACATCCGGCTCAAAAGCATCTCGCTGTTCTGACTACAAGTCTGCAAGCTGTGACCACCCAAAAATCCCGGGTCCTCTCCCCAGATCTGTAACTAGACAGACCAGGCACTCATGCATATCGGCCTTGCGTTCCAGACGATGGATAAGGATGAGACAAGTCTTCCCTTACTGCGCTCACATTCATCGAAGTTGACTCATCGTTCTACCTGTATCACACGAATAAGGCTACTTGTCCGCTAAGCTAAGATTCGTACTCGCGAATCCGAGTCGAAGTTCGCCTCTGCCAGCCATTTCAGCGGATCATTCACGATCAACAGCAGACCGCAATGCCGACCCTACCTAGGATAGAAAACGCCACATCTCCAGAACCATCGATGCTGCCTATCAGGAAACACAAGTTCAACTCACCTAAGCTACGTCTACAGCTACATGACCTAGATCATGAAGGCTCCTCAATCTTCTTATCGAATATCAAGGCTTCCGAGGACTTTGAAACCCAAGTTCAAAATGTGCTCAACCTGTTGTATGAAGAGCCCTCTGTGGATCGTCCAGGAACCCGCAGTGTAACATTGGTCATCCGAGAAATGGTAAGATATCTGTGAATAGATATTGTCGTGATCGGAATCATCGCTAATCGCTCAGGACGGCGTGGCGTACGTAAAAGCATCTGCTAGAAGGCATCTCTTCTCCTCTCTCTGCCTTAATCGTGAATGCTGTGGCATTAGGTGCTTGAAGCGGACGAGTTGCAGTCTGACATATGTCTGAGACATCGCTGACCTTCCATCTGTTACTTTAGATACACCACTGGTATCGACCTCGACGATGATCACAAAGAAATACATCTCAACCTCAATTACATAAAGCGCAGCCGACCTGATCAGCGACACGGTAAGTTCAATGGGCTCAGAACATATTAAGATAGGACGACCACGACTTAACTTGTGCCCTAACACGTTTGTAGAGCTATTGGGCGTGCTCTGCCACGAGCTCGTGCATTGCTTTCAATGGAATGCAGAGGGGACATGCAATGGTGGTTTGATTGAAGGTATAGCAGATTGGGTTCGCCTTAGAGCCGGTCTCGCAGCGAAACACTGGAAGCGTGAAGCAAGCGGCGACTGGGATGGCGGGTACCAGCATACAGGATACTTTCTTGAATGGCTGGAGCAAAAGTTTGGCCCTGGCACTGTAAGGAGTGTCAACAAGTGCTTGAGAAAGGGAGAGTACGATGACGACTTGTTCAAGAAATGCTGCGAAGGGAACAGCGTGAAGAGGCTGTGGGAGATGTACCGTGAATCACTTGAAGGTGACAAGGATCGCGAAGACAACAAGTCGGCACCGAAGCAAGACATCAAGAGCTGCTCATAGTCTGACTACCAGATGCAGGCATCTCCACATGCAGTTGTATATCTATGAATCTAAACTCTAGGCAAAGGCACCTGCGAGATGCTACGCCAGTACTGATCGTTGAACTTGGTGCCAAAGTCATCGGTCGACTCGACGCGTGCAAGCGATGATCTCTGGCACCGCCACCAGCTCCCTCGTTTGGCGGCGTCCGTAGTTGAGCTAGCGGAGGCGATGGACGCCTGTCTCAATGAAGTGTGTGACCAATAACTACAAGGCAATGGCGATGTAAGATAATTCTGTCGCTAGAGCCAAGATCCAGCTCACGTCGTTGATGCCTTGGTTGCTGCTCTCAGTCATCAAGTCTGCTTGAAGACTTCGGGGAAAATGCCTCTCAATTCGTTCAGATGCTTGATCTGATAGTCGCAGGCCGGCGGTATGGGTGCTTGCGACCCCTCTTCGACAAGATGAACGGTCTTCAATCCGTACTTCTTGCCTCCTGTACAATTTATCGATGAGTCATCAACATAGAAACATTTCGTCGGATTGTCGACCCCTGCTTCTCTCATTGCCTTATCGAACATAGCAGGATCTGGCTTACAGAGCAGCTTTTCAGCACCATAGTCGCAGTACGTAATACCCTCGAACATATCTTCCACGCCAAGAAGTTTGATCACTCTCTTTCCATGATTGATGTATGCGTTGGTGAACAACCACGGCTTGATCTGAGTTCTGTCGATGTCTTCGAGGAGTTTCCTCAGTGTAGGGTCAGGGTTGATGATCTCGTCCAATGGAAGTGCGTCGTCGACTTTGGCATTATATTCTAGCGGATCGACCTTGTGGTGGCGAACTAGCCCTTCAATGGCCAGGCCGTAGTCTTTGTAATACCGCTGATGAAGCATCGTGGCATCTTCGCGAGACATGCTCAAATGGGACTGGAAATAGTCGTCTATCAAGACGGACATGTGTTCATGAATCTTGTATGACTTGGGGTAGAGACAATTGTCGATATCGAAAAAGAAGACCTGGCGGCTGTCTCTTGGCCCGGCGTCATTCTGAACATCGTGAATTGCCATCTTCGCCCGCCTTGCTGCAGTCTCTCGTTGTATTATTGGAAGAACTGATCAACGAAAGAAGGCAAGAATACAAAGAAAGCGGCGAAAGCACTACGAAAATCGCGCTGCAGTCACATTAATGAATATTGACGGCTCGAGAACACATGCCTCGATGATAGGTCGTGAAGCGTGTTTTGGCACTAAAACGAGACTCGACCAATCTCGCTTCTCCTTTGGATATTCTTCTTCGCCGCGACACAACCTCGCAGTCCTCCCTTTGACACGCGCGAGAGAGTTCCACTGATCATCACAACGCAGTCGATGTCCAGTCCACACTGTAGACTCGATTGTCCCTGGAGCAGCAGCAGCAGAGCGCAATGGCGCTGAGTGTCGGCGCGCAGGGGATTGACTACACGGTCACCCCTTCGCCTGCTGAAGAAGAGTCGTTCTACAACAAGCTGCTGGGCTTAGCCGATGCTGTGGTATCTGGGCAGCATGCGCAGTTCAAGCTGTCGCCAGCTGCCATCGAGCAGCTTAAGGCCAGCCTGGCATTGCTGAATGCGCCCGCAGCAACAGACAGTCGTCTTTCCAATGTCGTAGCACATAGCGCGAACGCGTCTGCGACTAACACGCAGCAACAATCGGCACCTTCGGCACCAACGTTCGCTGGTTTACCTGGCTTGCAAGCGCAGAATCCACATTTCGTGAATGATGCGGCCCCATCGCTCATCAAAGCGACATCTAGCGGCCTAGATCCGATCTTTTTGGAGAAGTCGGCAGTATTGATCAAGGCGGAGAATCAGCACAAGCGCCAGCATATCGAGCGCGAGCTGCAGGCGCAGTTCAAGCGACCTGGCCGTGATGAAGGTGCAGAGGCGCCATCCCTTGATATGGGCACAATTCTTGCCATTTCAGCTACTCGTGAATCGCATGTGACTGGGCTGAAGCGTTCTGGCAGAGTGGACAGCGAGGCGAGTTCGTTCGATACGAATGACTATTACTCCAGCCAAGTCCAAAGTGACTGGTCCTCACCCGAAAGCGCAAGTAAAGGTTCTGACCGCGCAGCAGATGCCTTACCAGCAGATTTCGAGAGCCTCGGAGGCCCTAGTGTGCGCTCTTCGTTTGCTAAGACCTCTGTCTCGGGTAAGCAACCTGCTGTCGCTCGTGATGACCGCGTCTCCAAGGACGCCATCAATGCCCAATTCGCACCAGCCAGAAGCACGTATCAAGTTGTGGAAGACGATGGTGACGACGAAGACGATGAATACACACCGCCAGACGCCTCTGTTCTCGCAGGCTACGATGAGGATGCAGGCATGGAGGAAGGTCAAATTGGTTCTGACGAGGACGACGACGACGATTACGAGCCTGGCGAAGTTACGGTAAATAGCCATGCGCCATTTCCGCCATCGACGCGGGCGGGACAGCAGCGCTCTCCAAAAGTCATTCGCAATCATCTCACTCACATTGCTGCACCACAGCCAAATCGAGTATCTCCACTTGCAGTCGCCAAAGGTCCAAATCTGGGGGGAGAATTGGAACTGGTCAATGGGCGTCCCGAAGTCGTTGGACACAAGCACAACAATCGTCATAACCCCAATATGTCGCGCGCAAGTACTGCTTCGCCGCAGAATGGGGTTGGAGGTAGCAACAAAAAGCGCCGGAACAAGAAGCGGAAGCGAGACAACGACCAGCAGCAACAAACGGGCGGTGGTCGTGCAAAGAAGAAGCGCGATAGACATGCTGTGCCGCAATCGCCTGCACAGTACGAGCCGCGCATCAAAGATGAGCCTGTATCACCACTGCCATTCGCCGGCGTGCCGGAAGCGCAGCCGTTTGCGCAATACGCACAGCGGCCGCCACATTACAGGCCAGCAGAAATTGATCTAGTCTCTCCACGGCATATACCCTTGCCGGCTTCACCATATGCGCCCGAAGTGCGTTCATCTGGTCTTCGATACGAGTATGCTCAATCAGCGTCACCTTCTGTGATTCGAGTGGCATCTCCTGCGGCGTATCGACCCGTGCAGAGGGACAATCAAGACCTCAGAAGGGTCGCTAGCATGCAATATGCTCATCGCCCACCATCTCCGGGTCAGAGAGCATACTCTCCAGCACCAAAAAGTGCCGTCTCCATGGCTCAGGCAGACCCAAGAATGTCCCAAGCACCTCCTGAAATGCGATATCAAGAGGTCCCACGCATGCAAGAGTACCACGATCCTTACCATGCGAGACCCCAAAGTCCGGCTCTGATGCCGCCACCAGCTGCTCCAGCTAAGATCGTTGTGGACCAATTTGGCAACCAGTATTACGCCGCTGCAGCTGAGCCGCCTGCCCCGCTGCCACCACCGCAGGCATACAGAGCATCTGTTGCGCCCCCTGATAGACGAGTCGCCACGCTGGACACTGGCTACGATCGCGCACCAAGCCGTGCTGCCAATGTATATGCTCAGCCAGTCTACGAACGCAGTGATACGCGCATGGCACCGCCGCCACCTAAGAGGCGTATCGGCGAGGAGTCTGGTATTCAGTACGTGGACGCGAATGGATATGCTGTGCCTGCGCCGCAATATAGCCGGCCAGAAGTCCGTTACATGGAGCCAGCTACTTCTCCTGTGTATCAGCAGATGCCACAGGTCCGTTACGAAATGGCTCCTCCACCAACTCGACCAGCGCGCGAGCTCACTTCGCCTGTGTATGCCGAGCCCACTTCTCCAGTATATGCACCCAGCAGAAGCTATAGCGTTCACCCAGATGCGCCGCTGGCGCCAGATTACACACGACATGCCAGTATTGCACCACAGCAGTATGCTCGTCAGGGAAGCGTGGCGCCACAGCAGTACGCGAGGCCTGACGTCCCAGCGGCTCCTCTGGCGCGGGCAACAAGCGTGATGCCAGGATACGAGCAGCCACAGCCTCAACTATATGCGCCTGCACCTGCACCGCAAGTCCGCTACGTCGACCAGTACGGGAGAGAAGTTTATCAGAGTGAGCCTAGACAGGTTGGTGCTCCAGCGGAGTATAGGTATCAGTAGCGTGGAATCGTGGCCGCGATCTTGTGAGATTCTGAACGGAGCTGTGAGGATAGAGCATTGACTTGTTGGACTTAGCGGTTAATATCATGTACGAACATCGGTTGGAAAAGCATGTATCTGTCGCTAGGCTTTGGCGATGGTCAGGCCTCTCGAGACGAGTTTTGTTATCAGATGCTGGGCAAGCTGTACTACTGTACTTCATACCAGAAATGGTCTCACAGTAATGATGAACATGAGTTCACGAAAGACGGCGCTGCCTCCGAAGACGATTAAGTTTAGCTGGCCAACATTGGCGTCGTTCTAAGGAACAAATTCCCACTGCCATGCTGTGAGTCTGATCATTACTTGTATGCCGTTTGCTGTCATTACCCGTGGCGGGTACCGGTAGATGTTGTGAACCTGCTGTGCGGATAGTGATGCACTTGCTGGGATAACGTCCTATTCATTTCGGTAAATGCATCATCTAGAGGTCTCTTCTCGAACAGTGCTGTAGATCAACTCTAGACCACGCATTCGATGGCTGGACTCGACCACAGACTCGGCGTAATGGAACCAGGAACATGATATACTTATATAGATGAATCTGAGGCAGCGCGGGCCAGTGCTGATTCGCTGTCGATGTGTCTGCTCCGACCTCCCTGTTTTCAAGGAATCTGGAGAATTTTACACGTGACAGGCTCGTGAGAGGTAGGCAGTCTGGTCTGCGGGAGAGCTTCGACTCCATCACAACACAACCTCGTCCTCATTTTCCTCTGCAATGTCTGCTCGCTCTTGATCGAGTGTAGTAGCATTGCGTGCTCTGCTTTCCCGCCCAGTGCCCTCTCCCTCTTCACTTCTACCTCGCCGGCTCCTCCAGCGCGTACCGCGGGTCCGTGTATTGTCTTGCGTCTCCATTTTCGACCTCCGCCGATCGACACTCGTTCCACCTCCCCTCCACCACCGCTTGACGCGGTGTATGCAGTCAGAGCATGCATAAGATCCAGAATTTCGTCAGCTCGAATGGCCACGCGAGAAACGGCTTCGGGATGGGCTTCACGCGAGGACAGCCGCAGCACCCACAGCACCACCAGCAACATGTCCAGCAGGAGCACATGCTCAACATCGGGAAGCGGACGATGCCCGGAATGTCTGCCAGCCCCGGGCCGGCGATGTCTGGTCACCTTGTGAACCTGTCATTCAACGTGCCGTTCAATTCGACCCTGCCAGGCCCAGATAAGGACGATGTCCTGTACAGCAGCACGGGAGCTTTCCAGAGATGGACTCACCCTGAGGATGCCGCTGGAGACATGCCGAATCATGCACTACCTGTCCACACGCGGAACGTGGAGACCTTGCGCAGTCTGTGTAAGCAGATCAGCGAAGGTAGTGGCGAGCGGATACATGCCACTGTCACTTCGTCGAAGCCCAAGCCCATCCCGGGCATGCAACGCGGCCCTCTGTCCGCTCTGGTTACCAACGTATGTATATCTGGCGATGCCGAAGTTGTGCACAAGATGCGAGCCAAGATCCTCAATGAGACGCCCATCACTATGGTGAGTAATGCTGTGCAAAACCCGGGAGCTACTTGCGGCTGACACCATCACAGCGATGCGAGACTATTGACATCGATCGTGAGATAGTTTTCCCCAAAGGCCAGGAGGGAGCCCGAGCCGACATCCTCGAGCACATGGATCAGATCGCCGACCAAACAAAGGCTGACATTTTCCTTCTCGAGTCCAAGTCCAAGAGAAAGGACTCGGACTCGGTCAGCTTCACCGGCAACATGGAGAAAAGCATGGACAACAGACTGCGAATCTACCTCTACGGCGATAGTGAGAGCTCGGAGAACGCAAAGACGAGACTGCTCATCATGATCGACCAGATGCTTCAGCGCCTTGTCGATGTCTTCCGCGTGGAGCTGTCGTTGCACAACCTAATCTCGGGCCGGCAAAGGAGGAATATCAAGCTCATTGAGTCTGCGACTGGTGCGGCGATCTACTTTCCGCCCATGTTTCCCGCCGTCTTTGGCTACACACCGCCCGGCTCAATTCCGCTACGCACTCGTGACGACATCATCATCACTGGAGACAGTATGGACAACATCTTGCAGGCCAAGAAGAGACTCAGTGACTTGGTTCAAGGCACGAAGACTTTTGTGAAGGATGTGCAGATCACCACGAACAAGGTTGATAGCATCTTGCTGGAGAGGCTGGACAAGATAAGGAAGATTATCGAAGCGAACGGTTCGTATGTGCTTCTACCACCACTCGGAAGCAATAGTGGTCTGCTCCGCGTACAGGCTACGGACATTTTGAACGTTGAGCGAACTGTGCGTGAGATTATGGGTCTGGCCGGGCAGTTCTACAGCGCTTCATGGTGGGTAACACACCCGGATCCTTCCCAGCGTCAGCCAGCTCCCTCGGATGTGCGATCCATGCTGCCGGACATCTGTATCAACAGCGGCGCCGAAGTCACATTCGAAAAGCTGAACTTTCACATCAATGGTAGTGACGATTCTGTCAAGGCAGCGATGTCGATCATTAATCTCCTGCCGTTCGTCAAGAAGGCCCAATCCACGCTCCGAGTGAAAGTGGAGCTGGCGAACGAACACAAGGAGTTTGTCAGTGGGAAGAAGAACGGCAAGATCAACAAAATCATGAGCCAGAGCAATGTTCAGATCGTGTTTGATGGGTTCAATGAGTACAACTTTTACATCGACGTTCGCGGAGCACAGTACGAAGCGACGAAGAATGGGCTGGATCTTGTCGAGCTTGAGATGCCGGCATCGATTTCATTCCACGTTCCGGACCAGTACCACAAGCGCATCATTGGCATTGGTGGTCAGCACATCCAGCGAATCATGAAAAAGTACTCCGTCTTCGTCAAATTCTCCAACGCCATGGACCGTGGCGGCATCGGCAAAGATGATGACGATATCAAGGTCGACAATGTTATTTGCAGGACTCCAGCGCGCAACGCAGACAACCTAGAGCTCGTCAAGCAAGAGATCATGGACATGGTGGAGAAAGTTGATGCCGAGTTCGTGTCCGAGCAAGTGCCTGTTGATCGCCTCTACCATCGCGAGCTTGTTGCTCGCATGCAGGAGATTGAGGAGCTGGAGAAGAAGTGGAACTGTAAGATCACTTTCCCTGGCACGGAAGCTGCCAGCGATATCATTACGGTCAGTGGGCCTGAGTGGCAGGTCCCCCAGGCCGTTGACGAGTTCTTGGTACGTATCGATCCCTCACATTTGCTATATTCCTTTGCTGACATGACTGGCAGGGCATGGTCCCAGAAACCCATCAAATCGAGTTCCCATCCTCGGATGACATGCGTGCGTTCCTAACTTCAGCCGAATTTTGCAATGATACTGCACAAAAGCTCAAGGACCAGTATGTTGTCGAGGTCGCTGTTCACGAGCCAAAGAAGGGAAAAGACGGCGATAAGGAGATGCTGGTCGAGCGGCTAGTGCTCAACTATACTCGCAACAACGCTGGCGGCTTAAAGGACGCCATTGACTTCTTGCTGTTGCCGTTCATCAGTCGTGGACTGGACCAGAATACTGTCAAGGGCGCCATTCCACGACCAAAATCGGACTCGTTTGAAGACAATATGCCTTATTTCGAGTCAAAGCTACTGCAGCGCGCCGAACCTGCGGTCCAAGACTCGCCTACCCGTGCTACATTCGGCGAAGAGGGCGGCTCTCGATCCATCTTCGATAAGCTCAGAAAGCCGAGTAGCATGGCTTCCTTTACCTCTTTCATGGACCGTCGCCGGAAGACGGGCTCCAACTCCCCAGCGTCCATGTTTCTGCAGGGCTCCGGTAATGCTTCCAAAGCGTCTTTGGTCAGCATGGAGTCTCGCGAATCTGGCTATCGGAATCCCTGGAATGATTCAGGCATTGATCTTGATCATGATCAGCAGAACGGCCACGCCCACGCTAACAGCTGGGGCTCCATTGGCGGTTCTTCGAGACCAAACACCTCATCCAATTCACTTTCTGGCGCATTTGAGACGAAGTTTCCTTTTGGCGTAAATGGTAACGCTTCAACGAGTTCTCTTAACACTCCCATGATACCCGGTCTCGGCATGGTGCCAAGCACTACTGCCGTCGGCGCAAACGAGACCAGGTCTGCCAGCAATGGTGACGTGACACCCAAGTACCAACATGCCCACGCTGACGGATCGGCAGTGGGCAGCGGAAAGGGTCCCTCGACGTTGACTCCTGCTCAGCAGCAACCGATCTCACGCCCGGCGTCCTCCAGTGCTGGTGCCACAAAGACGACCACGAAGAATTCTACTGCGAGTACCACCTCTTCTGGATACCCGGCCCCCATCATTGGGCCTCCGCGATGATTGTTCAAAAAACTGTTTCTGTATCGCTGTGAGCAATACGAACATGCTGTTGGTTTCTGCTCCTGCTGTTTTTTGTTATTGTTTTTTTTTTTGGCTGTTTTCGCAAAGTGCTTATTTATGCTTGTGTTTCGGAAAATACCCATGTGCGAACGGAAGAAAAAGCTATGCTTGCAAGCTTGCTGTCTAGTTTGTGTGTATGCGGCGATGGAGATGGCGATGGCGATCACTTTGACGAGATCTATCTACTGCGAGGGCATGGGAGAGATCGGGATATACCACTTTGCGTGTCCGGTGTTTGATTGCTGGAGGAGTTGTTCTGTTTTTGACTGTGAATCGGCGGCGGCGGCGGCGGCGGCCGGTGAAGGCGCTTCTTTGGAAGCCCTTGATACATTCTCTTCAACGAAAGATGACGATGACGATGAGGATCTGATGTTCAGTGGATGGGATACTGGCGTGTCGAGAGACATACTGGCCGATCTTTCTCTGAGCTCAGGGCTTTTGACGAAATACAGTGGATAGAACGGACGTATCTTACCTCCAACACTCTGATTTCAGCTAGTCGTGACAGGTTTTGTGCCTAAGTGGAGCTAATAGGCAGTTCCCACGCGTTTTATGGACTCGGAAAAACGGACGACTTGGACACACGAAGCAGCAGGCAATCGTTCGTCTATGAACTCTGATAGAACTCTATGCTGCACTGCCATCATATAGAAAGAACGCCAATACTCTTTTAAGCAAATGGGTATCGTAAAGGACTTTCTCCTGAACTCCGTATCCGCGATATCCGCGAAACCCCTCTGAGACGCTGTCGCTAAAATTCAAGTACTTGTGACGTGTGATGAATGCTTGGGCAAACGATGACCAGATAGGAATGGCCACTGCATCCTCCACCCCGTCAAGGCGGTTGGCCAACGCAAGCGGCCTGTCCATCATCGATATGGACTCGTAGTCGGAGCAGCTGGTGGCCGTAATGAATACGCTCAGGGTGAGCTCTCGATCAGCACCCGTCGCCCCAGGCGTGCTGACAAGCACGATCGTATCACTGCGACTGATCGATGAAAGGCGCGAAGTTGCGGCCTCCAAAGCGCTCCAGATCATCGCCGTCATCCATGCTGACGTCTTCTTGCTCATCCCGCTCCAGACCTCTCTTCGCTCTGACTGTAGTGTTACCGTTTGCAGCTGCCATTAGCAAGTTTCCGTTCGCCTGCATTCCGTGGCCGGGCCCTTCTTGCTCTTGCTGCTGCTCTTGCACGTTCCGCTTTGCACACAGGATATCCCAGTATCCCTGCAGGAGCCTCTTCATGCCATCGTCGAAGTTAACGCAGAATCTCTGAGCCTGGCACAACTGCATTGCTTTGATGTAGTCGACGTCCTCGTGCACCTCCATTAGATATGCTGCGACCACTCCTGCGCTTCTCTCGTTGCCGCTCTCGCAGAAGACCAGCACCTTGCCGAGCTGTTGCCCGTTTGTAGCCTGGTAGGCTCGCGAAAGGTGGCTGTTGATCATGTGGCTCGTGGTGGAAAAGCTCCGGATCAAGTCCTGGTTTCCCGTTAGGTCGACACTCTGAGCCTCGAGGCCAAGCTTCTCTGCGGTTCGGAAGGCAGTCTGCATGAGCCTCGACTCGAAGCTGTGCTTCTGGCGCACGCCCAGCAGCATGGTGATGCCTTGTGATCTCAACCACATTTCGTCTTTAGCGGCAGTCATGGGGCCCAGGCACAGAAATGGGAGGATTGTCTGTGCCTCACGACGGCGTTCGTAAGCCCACTCCAGCGGAGCGTTTGACTGGACAAGGTTGTCATAGTTGACGCCTTGCAAGAAGGTGTATGTGCTGGACTTGATAGCGCGAAGGGTGATCTCGGGAACGGCATCGGCGTTGAGGGTGGGCGGCGGCACCACGATTCGTGGCGGAGTGGGCACTCTGTACGTGTATATGTCGGATTTGTGCGGGTAGGCCAGCACGGTCGGGTCGTTGTTGGCCATATTGCTGATGCTGTGTGTTGGAGTGACGAGTGAGGTGGGTGGAAGGGTGTCACTCGCTCGCTCGCTGGCTGGCCTGAGTTATGGCCGCCGCGATGTCGTTGTCGTTGCAGTGACGAGAGGCTTTTTGTATGCTCGCGGTGGTGTCGATGTCGGCGGATTCACGCAGAGGAGCAGCGGCGTTGCCACATACAGGCAGGCAGGGTATGTGTTCAAGGGTTGTGTTGTGCATGTGGAAAGTGCGAAAGTGGGGCCTTACTTGGACGCTGTCACAAGCTCGCGCGTCAGTGCCTGCAGATCATGCGAGATCGTGAATGACCATTCCGCGGAAACGGATTCATTCACGCAACTAACACAGGTGAGGAATCGCGAACGGGCATCACATGGTTTTCAATCGTTGCCATAGGAGTATGAGTGCAGCCCATATCGGACTTTCGTTCACTTGATCATTACGAAGGGCGCAACTGTCACACATCTTTTCCGTTGACTGGTTGTGTTATTGACGTCTTGCCGCAGTCAAGCGGTCATCTATTTACTCCGAACGTGCTCAGGCATGAACACATAGTAGTCTAATTCGATCGTTCCAAAGTCGTACTTTGTTGGCTGCTCGGACAAGTGAGTGGACCATTTTTGGAAAGTGACATTTTATCCAAATTTGGCTAATTCGACGATGGTCGCATAGAGATGGCAGTACCGTCCCGTTCGTAGCATTAAGTTATAGGCAATGTGATAAGCCCGATGCTATCAGGCTAGAGTACCTAGATTCTGAGAATACTTAGCTGCGTGGTCGTCGTCGCTGTCCCAGGACTAACTTCAGTCAACCCTAACGTGAGGCCCGAAGATCTGCCAGCGGTATGCCTTGGTCGACTGCCTAACAGCAACAACGTGTTCACGCAGGCCACTGATTAGTCCCATGTTATTTAGACCTTCAGTCTTCAACTGATCAGAAACCTCCTATACCAGGCAACCAGCTGTGTGGCACTCACACAGTTGACTGACTGCCTGTTGCGCGCTCTGGGTCGTTAGCACATCTTAAGACTCACTAGCGTGGCCGGCCACCACGGAGAAGGCGTGATGGAGAGGAGACTTGAGGCACGCAAAGCTGCGATGCCCAAAACCAAGCGAAGCTTGAGTGATCTTGCGGACCTGTCGTTTTGATCTGCCCGCAGACAAGTGCTATAAACGAAACGCCCCCCAGAACTCCTTACATTCAGCGACGCCTCACCGAGCATGTTCAAACACAGCTGATCTCGTCACGCAAGTCTACGCCTTGGACTTGCCCTTCTTGCTCCTCTTTGAGTCACCGCCGGACTTGATCTTCTCCGCTGCAGCATCCTTCTGCTTCTTTAGCGCCTCCTTTCTGGCAGCTTTTTCGGCCTTGTCGTTCTCCTTCGCCTCAAGCTCCTCAGGGCTCTGGATCTTCGTCTTCTTTGGCAGGGCGGGCTGCTCTTCCACTTCCGCCTCTGTGCTCTTGCGCTTTTTCTCGATTTTGCGCATCTTGCCATCGGGCCCAGGTACTTCGACGTACTCATTACCGTTTGCGTCAGTGAGAGCGCTTCGCTTGCGCTTCTTGCCAGGATTCTCCTTGGAAGGTGCTTCTTCGAGCACATCGGCCTCATCAGCCCAAAGCTCATCAGTGAGCCAGATGGGAAGTGCAGCTGTTTCCGGACCCTTGACGTGTACCGCGCGGACGTTGCGCCACTGCTGAGGCACGTACTTTTCCACCATCCCGGCAACAACAGCTTCGATGTTAGCCTGCACTTGCTCAGGCGACATGCTAGCCTTGCCAACCTTGACGGCCGTAGTTGTGGACGGCGCCAAATGCACCAGTGCAGATCCGAGGGCTTTTGTGATTTCATGCGCAACATCTTCGGGTCTGACATCCTTCTTCTCGACTTTGCTTCCACCTTCGGCCAGCTTCTTTCTCTTCTCGCCATTCTCGAGCACATTTTGCTTCTTGCCTTCCAACGAGACTGGGATCGGTCTCTTTGATCCGCCCTTGTAGAACACTTTACCGAGAACGTTCGGCAGGTACGTGATGATACGATCATCGGCTAGGAAAATGTCGTATTCGCTCAGCAGCTGCCGTTTTGACTCGTAGCTTTTGTACTTCGACTTCAGCTTCTCCATGCCCAGCACGCGAGCAACTCTCTTGCCAACATCTAGCGGGAAAGAGGGTTCGGCAACGAGGTCCTTGTACTTTCGCTGAGGATCAGCTGTGATAAGACATATCCGGAGTCCGTCCTCGTCCACGCTGCGAAGCGGGTTTGGTAGCACGATTTTGCCCGGCTTTAGGCGCTTTTTGTCTACGATGTGTTTCTTGGTAGTCAGAACGAGCCACACAGGAACGTCTTCATCCACTTCTTCACCGTCGTCTGCATCGGCAAGGAGGTTGGCCTTCTCGAGGGACGATGACTTGGTTGCGACATCAGCATTGATTTTCTTGAGGAGCGCTGTGGACGCCTTCAGCGTCTGCACAGTGTCAACCTGATATGGTGAGCTGCTCGCAGGAATCGTGACTTCAACCGTGGCCTTCTTCGTGAGCGTTTTGGAGGGCGCCATGATGGGTTGTCTTGTGTGTTATTCTGTGTTCGAATTCGCGACCAAAAATTTAGCTTGAGGTGGATGGCACACGGTCTTTCGGGTAAACCTTAAAATACAGCTAGTAAAGCTTAGCATGATCCAAAAACGTCAGGTCGACAACGAGTGGCTTCAAGGTCATCCTGCAAACCACGTTCTGCGTAACGCCGGTAAGGCAACTGACCGCACTGTGCATTTTACTGTCCGCCTCATTCTCAAGTGGTGCTTTTACACTAGACGAGACTACGTACGAGAAATATTGCATCACGTGCCATTGGGCATCAACTGACAAATGCCTACCCACTTCACACTTGCGCAAACTGATGCACTCTCTCTGACTCAAGCGCTTTGCATCCGCAGTGTAGCTGTGCAAGAGCCCGAGCCGGCGCAGTCGTACCCAAAAAGCAGCTCATCGGCGTCCCAGGTGGCTCTCGATCGAGATATTTTCCTAGCCGCTGCAAATGCGTACAGTAGGGGCAGTAGGGGCAGAAGGGGCAGAAGGAGCAGACAGGCAGCCCTGTGCTGTAGTAGAATGATAGTACATGCTCATAAGTCGTATTGTAGCATAAGGATCACTCTCAGGGCGATTTCCAGCTGAGAAAAGCCCTCAGTCAGCCACGTCCCTAGGTGACCAACTCGTTCTGCCGGAGAGGTCCAAGCCACAGTCCGAAACCAACGCCACCAGCGCCTTGCACATGGAATACTCAGTGTTGAGAACACACGCTCATTCTGCCTTGGGCACGCCCTCGACGGTCGCCGGGGCATTGTCGGAGACACACGTCGCTGGTGGTCCTACCAACGGGGAATGCTGATGTGCTTGATTGTGTGGCCCTGCAGAAGTTGCACCAAGGCCTGCAACCTGATGTTCTATTGCGTCACGTTAATACATGCTTCGGCCTGGTAGACATCGTCCGACTCACCTAGTTCTCTGATCCTCAGCTTCAGCATTTGATTCTCTCGAGTCAGCATCTGTGTCTCAGCTTGATAGAATGCCGAATCGTCTCTAGTGCCACCGAGAAGGAAGTCCTCCGCCAGTGGCCCAAGATTGCCCGACTGAGGCCGTAGAGCTGGCGAAGTGCCCCTGCTGCCTGGGTTGGAGATCAGAGCGGAGGACCTTCGGGATAAAGAATGTGGGCGATGGAAATGCTGTTGTGTGGTAGCTGACTGTGAGATTGAGTTCGAGCGGGCTGGGCTGGGTGCCTCAGTCGTGGCAGCGTTGGCAGGTGTTGCCAGAGCTGAGGAAGTTTGCTCTACAGCCGCTGCTGGAAGTTCGCCAACATTTGGCTGTTGCCTTTGCAGGGCGGCCAATTGATCTTGCTGGATTCTTATCATCTGCAACAATCGATTGACCTGTGCCTCCTGCTCGTTCTCCAGCTCCTGATGCAGTTCACCCAAGCTCGGCTGCCGATGGTGGTGCGGGTCAGCGGTCTGCAGCGCAAACGATCGTCTGCCCAGTCGTGGGCTTCCGCCATTGCTCCCAGCACCACCGCCGCTCTGCTGCAGCTCCCCTGGGAAGGGAACAGCGGGATCATTCAGGATCAAATTGTTCATCAGCGAAGAGCGGCGCCGTTCGACGCTCGGTGAGGCGCGGGATGGTGAGCGGCGCAAGCCGGCATTGATGGTCGCAGCTGCCTGCAGTGAGGATAGAGATGGGGATCGTGGGGACGGTGGACTTGGCCGAGCAGCATCTTGTGTGCTGATGGAGATCCGGCGCGGTCGTGCTGTCACTGGTGATCCGGGCATTGAAGGAGGTCTCGAAGTCGGCAGCGTGTTAAGGTCTGGCGGCATGCCTCGTGGTTGTCAAACTGCGGTCGAAGTGGACCGCAAACAATGGATGGTAGGAAATATATAGGCCTTACTGGTGATGGTGACGGTACTCTGGTGTGACGCTATCTCGGTATGCACAGTAAATGCATGCATTCATCAGGCGGACAAAGACGAGATGTGTGGTGAGATGTGTGAGCACACTCTCAGTCACCGACCGGCCAGCATTGACAGCAGCTTCCCGGCTTGGCAGCACACAACAACGCGACAATGCCGAGTAAGCGACGAGCGACCCGGACCGTTTGACAGCCCTGCATTAACGAAATGCATGTGCAGCGCAGCGCAAGATCATCAATGGTGGCACCGCCCGCTGCGTGCAAATCTCACCACGACAACGCTTTTCGCCAGACTCTGGGGCCCAGCTGTGAGCTTTAGGAGAGCCCGCCAGTTTGGCCTCCCCCGAGATCTCCTTCCACTTTCGCTTCAGTCGAATGATCCGAGCACCCCTGGAACTGGACCTCCTCGCTCGTGCCGCAAGGCGGTCGTGGTTGAGAGAAGCCATCACAGATCATTGCCCATCATTGGACAAGGATCGAATTTCTGGCCGCGACCGTTTCTGGCAGCTCTGGCTGTTTTTTGAGCGCGCCACACACAGGGACCTCCGCTGTTTATCGGACGCGCGAAACCAAGGCGCTCATGCTTGGGTTGCCTGTCTGCGCGAGTCTGTCATCACATCACTATTGATCAGCCCGATGGAAGCTGTCCAGATCCCATCCCCTGCACGCCGCTGCTGCAGTCTGCATGTGGTCGAACGCCTTGGTTGGGGCTTATATCTGCCATCAGCTATTATACAACGCGAACATCAACAACAACAACTTTGGATTTTCGATCCTCATCACCACCGGCACTTGATTCATGCACCCATTGTCGCTAACACTAACGGAACACAGCCGTATGCTCTCCCCGTACCTCTAGCCTGCTAGCTATAGGGATGCCGTCTGCCACACGAAAGCCTATTTACTACCACTTTCGTATTGGCGCAGCATAAGCAGTTGATCCGCTAACCACAAGTATATGCTGCGATTGGACGGGTGAGGTTTAATCTTCTTGAAGCCTACCGTGCGTTCGGAGCTTTGAGATTGCCAAAGCACGCAAACTTCCCTCTCGCGGTTTTCTTATGAAACTCCCATGGCTCTCATGATACACTCACACACGGACGATCTCTCCAGTCGATGATTGCGCGACCTCTCAAAAGGTCAGCTCTGCCCTCCAGCCTATCCTCGATGCTCCGCTGTGCGACGCGCCATCAGCACTTTGTCTGAGGCAAGCTAGGCCCGGGTGCCCCAAAGAGGGAACTGTAGCTCGCTGGACCTCACACGAATCGCTACAGCCATCCTGAATCTGCGAACTTGCTGCAGCATCGTGCTAGGGTTGTCGCCCTGCCATATCGCATGGATCGGCCTGCTGGGTACTGTGAGCCCATCACTCCAACCCAAGATGTCGAATACAAGCTCCCGGAGTTGTCACGATCGCAGACTACCCTCGACGTTGCAGAAGACTCTTCTCCTCTCGGGCCGCCTGTACCTAGTCCTGTGATTCCTGTTCCTGTTTCTTCTGCCATTAGTCCTGCAGTGGATAAACGCAAGAGCCTTCGACTGCGTCCAGTCGAGATGCTTGACCGTCAACATGCAGTTCCACTACCGCTGATGAGCGACACGAGCGACCCTATGGCATCAACAACATCTCTGCCAGCCCCGCAGCTACGGCCGAAGACGTCCAAGATGTCGTTATTCAACCTTTTCAGCAAACCCAAGGTTGAAAAGCTCCGAGGATATGCAGAACCTGGTCTGAACGGCCCATCTCGCGGCTTCTCCAACAGTGACGCCAGCACAACAAGTACAACCCGGCAAATGCATCCGCATACTAATAGTGCGAAGCTGCGACCTTCGACTTCAAAGTCGTATTCGTCGAAGGCTGCGAAGCTGGTCGTCAAAGAGCCTGCGCCACCAGTACCCAACGTCCAGGCCAACAGGATGCGTTCGTTCGATGCACCACCGCTATTTCAGGTCTGGCCCCAGGCTACGAAGCATGCGGACCTCGAAGTTTCCACTCTAACTTCCGACGTGGTATCGCAAAAGTCCAGAAATCGAATGATCGGCACAACATTATTTGTGCCTGGCAACGATACACAGTCGCTTCAAAGCACTAGGCACAGAGAAAGCATTGACTCGCGCATGACGAGCCGAACGAATGTGCGCCCCGTCGGCAGTAATTCGACTTTGTCAACCAAGCTCATCATTCTTGTAACTTCGGGTTATCTGCTCCAATATGCTGCATCTGGACCAAGCGATCGATATCCTGAGAAGGTTTTACAGCTTCAGCAAGAAAGTGCTGCGTATGCCTCAGACTTGATTCCTGGGAAACACCACGTCCTGCAGGTTGTGCAATCTGTCAATGACAATGGAGAACTGGTAGCTGCTCCTCCGAGCTTCTTGTCCAAGCTTGGGCTGCGCAGCCAGATGGCACGGCGATCGACGTCCAATCTGCTGCTCGTCATGCCCGGAGCGGCCGACTTGGAAGAGTGGATGACAGCAATCAGGCAGGAGATAGAGAGACAAGGCGGCAAGAGTGCCCGGCCAGACTCGTCAACAAGTCGACTCGACCAGAGTGGACAGTCTCAGCTCGACTTGAAGAAGACACCAAGCCTTAGCCATCGTTATCAGGTCCGAAGGAATGCGCCAGTTGCGAAGGTCTCGCCCACTCAGCAACAAACGGAGATGGCCGCGAGTCCGCGTATCACGACGCAAGAAATTGGCGAGCTGCAATCAGTTGCCAAGAGCATCGAACAAGAGAAGGCTGTTGTGACCAATGAAGCGAGTTCACCCAGATCACGAGCTGGCTCCGACACGCCATCAACGTCGTCTGTGGCACCCTCTGAGCACCAGAGACAACTTGACAAGCTCCGCGATAGCACGCGCTCATCCCACGCGTCCACTATGGCTACCACGGTTGCCTCCATGACTTCTCGCACAAATTCCATGACATCGACTACCCCAGTCGAAATGTCAAAGGATGGCCACGAGGATCACCAAGATTATGTTACGGCGAAAGGACCCTACCGCAATCTTGCATCTTATTCAATACCTAAACGACGATCTAATGTGCCGTTACCACTAGCTGGCGAGCCGCTTAGCCCGCGAGCTCAGGCATTACATGCGGTTACGGAAAGGACACTGGACTCCCCACTCCTGCCAGATTCGCAGAGACAGAAGAAGCCGCTGTCTCTGGCACAAAGCGCTCCAGACTTGAAGCAGGCTGCAAAATTCGCCCCCGACGCCAGGCCAGAATCTTTTCTGGGCGAATTACCTGATCCCAGCACTTGGGCAAACATGACTATGCCATCGCATAAATCATCTTTGCAGCATTCCCAGTCGAGTCCGGAAGTACCGCAGCTTCGCACACTTCATTCAGGCCACGGGAGACCTCTACGCAACGGCTCACTGTCTTTCAGTCTTCCTCTTCGAGTCAATACAAGCCACGGCATTTCCCAGCGAGTTTTGAGCAAACGTGCGTCGCAGTCTGTGGAAGGTGACGCGGGCCTTCGATCCCCCATTCCAGCTGCGACCACTCTGATTGCCAAAGTGGATGCCTCAGCTACTGAATCTGAGCAATCAGGCTCGTTTCCCAAACGAATGTCGTTCGCGGAACACGCGGCAGCTGTTGCCACCAATACTTCACAGCCCAGACGCGGATCTTCCTCGAGATTAACGCTTTTTTCGCAAGCTGCGCCTCTAGCTGCAGGTCCACCAAATGCCCTACGCCGATCCCCATCCATGGCTGTGAATGCTACACAATGCTCGCAGGCACAGCAAGTCGGCTCCCTGCGCCGGCCAGCCTCTCTGCAAGTCCGCACAGATCATGCACCTTTCTTGTCGTCTCTGCGTGTATCACCAATATCACCGAGTACTCACCCACGATCAGCAACAACCGTTCCGATACGATCTCTAAAACCGTCTCGATCAGCTACCGCGATGCCAAGCTCAGTAGGACGCCCGTTCAACTCTCTTGATACCTTCAATTTCAGCACACAAAGAATGCCGGAAGAGGAAACTGATCAAGCTATGCCCCTGCCGGCCAGGTGTGACTCCCCATTCAAGCTGGCGAAGCCCCGCAAGGTGCGAGCATCTGCTTCATTGCCCGAGCTCGATTTTGGCATACCTGTGGTTGGTCTCGGGCCGCCGGCACCTCCTCCCAAGGCACCTCTTCCCGAGCTGCCACCAGCCAACAGGCCGTCCAGCAGGGCAGCAAGCAGGTCTGGCAGCAGGCAAGAGATGCGCAGTTGCACTCCCATAGGAGTAGCGTTCGGTGGCTCACCTACTGATCCACACGCATCTCCTGTGGCTCCCTCGCCGAGCTTTGGACTCGGCATACAAGTGGGAGGACGATGAACCCACAACAATTTTACGATCGAGGACCTTAAGACGACCGTCTCACGACGCCTTTCTTTACGACGAGTGTTGATTAATAATTACTACCAGAGGAAAGTTTCAGGAGGTATTCGAATAATGCCCCCGTGGTTGCGCGTTGCCCTCCCCATCGCGATCAAGTTACTATGTCACGTTATACTATCATGGACGGAAATATGCATGCTTTGGCGAGATCATTGTGATCGAATCCCAATCTTTATGATACCCACATAGCGCGCGACGCTCTAATTGTCAAGGGCACGAATAGACAGCTTGTAATAATCGAAAGATGTATCAAACATCAAACTCTGCAAGCCATGAATCTCCCACACTTTCATCCCGGAAAGCCTTGACGTCTGAAGAATTTGGCGCAAGCTAAGAAACGCAAGCTATACTGACAAAGCCCAATATAGTATGCAAGACTTCCAACCAGAAGGTTGAAGCATCTACACAGTTGGCGTTGTCCAAATGACTGTTTCCTAGCTCTCGCTCACGAGAACAACCAGGTGTATGCAGCTCAGCTGCAAGGCAGCACTTACTATTGCATGCTGCGTGTACATATAGTGCATGACGCAGGTCAGATCTTAACGCACCGCACGTATACATACACCTGGTTGTCTAGAGATGCCGTAGCCAAACCTAGATGAGACCATCATGTCGTGAGACGCGTGAGTCAAGGGCCATGAGTCGTGCCAAAATAATGACAGGACCTACCCGGCTGGGAGCTGGAGCGTCCTAGTTTCGAGCCATATACCCCGGCTATAGAGTAGAGCAGCAGTCGATGTGATCGCAGCGCACGGCATCAGGCAGTTCTGACAACGATGACCTGGCAGTCCTCGCAAGTGCCTCACTCTTGAGGGTTTTGAAAGAGTTGAGTTATACTGCGCCAACGACGTCGTCAAGTTCGGATTGAGTCTCACCCCTTCAACAGTTGACTAAAGTCTCGAGACAATGTCGACAACGAGGAGTGCCAATCTCGAAATGCAGAGAGAATTGCCCGTGCCGCTTCCTGTTTACAGTGCCACTGCACGCCAAGCTCTTCATAATGCAGCATTCACGGAGTGAGCGAGCTCTGCGGGATGCAGCATGGTGTATGCAGAGGGTGAGGTCGTGTAGTTCTAGTGACTCGATGCGACATGGTCAATGTCAAGCCGTCGCTGGCGTCGCCCCGCAAGTGCAGCCGAATCCCTTCAAGCTTTCCCGAGGTGTTCACCTGAGAAGACTACAAACATATAGACGGGCACAATGTAGAGAGCCCTCCCACGTGTAAGTAGAACCGCCCTCATCATTTCATCTCATACATCACGCCGTCCAAATTACCATGAACTTCGAGCTACCGCCAGATCTGGTCAAATACCTCGAACGTCTGGATGACTTCGTAAGAGCTCCTTTGAAGCCAGGCGAGCTAATCGTACTAATGTCTATCGTTCGATCAGATAGAGCGTGAGATCAAGCCACTACAAGAGCAGGACGACAACAATCGCTTCTTCGACCACCGCAGAGAGCATTCCAGAACCGATTGGGACAATGGAGGACTTCCTAGAGAGGAGTGGGAGGAGCTGCTGAAGGAGGCCGCAAGGAGAGCCGATAAAGCCGGCTTCTATCGCTTTAGCCTGCCTAAGCAATATGGAGGCCAAAATGTCGCGTCTGGCAGAGGGTCAAACCTATGGATGGCTGTGATACGAGAGCACTTAGCTGCCAAAGGTCTTGGACTCTTCAATGATCTTCAGAATGAACATTCTGTAGTTGGCAACTTCCCGTTAGTATTCCGTACCGCAGAAGCCTGACGAGACATCAGAGACAGTACTGACTCGTTGCTGATGGGAAAAGGGACATCATCATGGTTCAACACTTTGGCAATGAACAACAAAAGAAAGAGTTGCTCGAAGGTCGTCTTGCTGGCAAAGTGCGCATCACATTCGGCCTCACCGAGCCAGGACACGGAAGCGATGCTACATTTATGGCCACCAAAGCTGAGAAGCAGGCTGATGGCAGCTACGTTATCAATGGTGGTAAGATGTGGCAGACTGGCATGCATAAAGCTACGAACTGTTTCATCTTTGCTCGCACGAGTGGCCAGGATGGCAGTGCCAAAGGCATAACGTGCTTCAATGTTCCGAGCAACAGTCCGGGTCTCAAAGTAGAGTCCTACGAATGGACGCTCAACATGCCAACTGACCACGCCACTGTCTCGCTTACGAATGTGCGCGTACCTGCCGCCTCAATCATCGGCCCTCTCGACGGAGGTCTAGCTATTGCGCAAGCATTTGTGCACGAGAACAGAATTCGACAAGCAGCCTCGTCCTTGGGCGCAGCAGTATATTGTGTCAACCAGTCAGTCGAGTATGCCCGTCAACGCCGACCTTTTGGCAAGCCGCTAGCTGCAAACCAGGCAATACAATTTCCGTTGGTAGAGCTTGCAACACAGTGCGAAATGCTCAGATTACTTATTCGGAAGACTGCCGTGGACATGGACACCATGGAGCACAAGGAAGTAGAACAAAAGCTGAGCGACAAGGTCAGCATGTGCAACTATTGGGCCAATAGGTTGTGCACGCAAGCCGCAGACCGTGCTATCCAGACATTCGGAGGTTGGGGATACAGTCAGTTTTGCCTCCAACTCGCATAGATCCCAAGTGATCAAGCACTGACACACCCGCAGGTCGGCATTATCCATTCGAACACATATGGAGGCACCATCGTAGATATAGAATTACCGAAGGCAGTGAAGAGATTCAGATGCGTAAGGTAGCCGGATTTCTCTTCGGTTATATGGGAGCTCGTAAAGCGGAACTTGAGCTAGCTCCAGCTAAGCTATGATCTGACTAAGCTATGATCTGACAATTGAAGGCATTTGTGTAGCAAAATCGAGCTCCTTCAATCGTGTAGCGGTGTGTAGCATGCCTGTTATTTCGAGGGACTGTCCAAGATATTTCCTGGTAGTATGATTCTTTGGCGAGGCTTCCTTGCTCACAAACGATCGGTTGGGCAGCGCTGTCGCGGGGCTGTCAACTTCACGACCCAATCCTGCTTCGTATCTTGCGAACGTATCCATTCCCATCAAGTCAACAACATCAAAGCAGTCAAGCATACCACAAATCGACATGTCGTCACTCTACGATCAAATACTAGGCCTGGAAGAGAGCACATGGAGGGCACTTCAGAGTAATGGAGCCGCACTGGTACCTTTTCTGACAAAGGATGCGATCATGCAATTCCCAATGGGCCTGAAAGTCTCAAGCAAAACCGAACCCTCCGTACAAGACATTCTTCACTCATCGGCCTTTGTACCTTGGAAGCAATTTAAACTGAAGAAAGTCGACGTCACACCTGTTGGAGCCGAAGGTGCTGTGATCAGCTACCGAGCCATTGCAACAAGAGCATCCGCCGATCCCAAGGATACTAGAGACGCCGAGTTTGACGCACTTTGTTCGAGCGTTTGGCGCAAGGAGGGAGGCACCTGGATGATGTGTTTCCATCAGCAGACGATGACCGGAGAAGGTTTATGAGCGTCGACCTAGTCAATGATTGCGCTCATCAGCGCTACGGAATGGACAGAAGAATTATTACCACGCGCCGAATGTACGTATCACAAACTATCAAAGCAAACGAGATTCCCTATTTTTGTCAAGCTGAGCAGCGCGATATTTGCAGGGCTAGTCACATGCATTATGAACTTGTGCTGTCGTGGGTCTAGTGTCTTGGGATTAATCAGACAGCAGGTATGCGAGCTTTCGTCGTTGCTCGGACCTCCAATGGATGTATTGGAAGAATTGAAAATGCGCAGATCTGGATCCTCTTCCTCAGCGTGAAGATATAATATGCAGTTCTCTGGTCTGATGTGGCCGCGCCCACATGGCTAATATGCTTTTTGAGGACCAAAAGTCTATTGTGCTGACCAGTTCCGCATAGAGCGCTCCGTCTATATATTCTACGCTTCGAATGTTGCTCGTGCCACATAACTAGCAGCAAAGACTGTACACTGTGTATCACTGCAAACTAGCGGCGCGATGCATCCCAATAATTATGCACCACCTTGCATGCACAGCATGCCACACTCAAAAGATGCAGCACACCCATCTATAAATGACACCTCATATACCACGGATCTCCCGCCACCCTACTCAGAAGCCGTATCGTTGCCAAAAGATGCCACAGAGACGAAAATTAGAGGTCAAGCCAGCACTGGAGATAAGAAACCGTCACGTCAACCAGGAAAATGTATTGACTGGTATCGTCTCTGGAGTCTGTCTGCCGGTCTCATGGCCCCTTGGAGCCACTTCTCGTTGCAAGTGCCAAACCAGCAGGCGCGAGACAAGAGAAAGGCGGAATTTCGGCAAGAATCCAGGCGTGCAATCAAGCAGCTCGTCGAGGAACTCAACGAAAAGGCAAAAACTGATGCCGAAAAGGTTCGAGCAGATGTTCTTGCAGAAGAAGAGCGAAGGCGGCGAGTCGATCGTTGGACGTATGAAGTGGTGCTGCAGCCGGAAGAGGCGCAGGATAGTGAGGGCGGAGCTGCATCTGAAAAGCATAGAGATGATGAAGCTGTCGAAGATGGCTTTCTTCACGAACTGTTCCCACAGGCTGGCATAGATATCGATCCGTCGTTCGCGGCGGAGCTGGCGCAGATTGTCGAAAGGATGCGTCCGGCTGAGGATGAATAAGATGGTGGCGTCCAAGTACCTGCATTGCCCAAGCGTTTTGGTTACAGCACGCCAAGTAGAGCATCAGAACAGAGAAGGGGGCTGAACAATGTACATTTGTATTCATGCCGAGTCTATCTTCCCGCCACACGCCAGCGCTTCCAGAATTTCCAGTCGCCTCCATCGTTGCCTTGCCTCCTTCTACTTCTCCTCCTCTTACTCCCGACTCTCCACCAGTATAGCGGTAGACCAACAATCAGGAACCCCACCACAACAAGCGCCTGCAGCGGCTTCGCAAAAACAGCTCTACTGACCAGGAACAAGCTCACGCAGCAGAAGATGACTGGTGTCGTGATCCAACACTTGTAAGGTCTTTCCAACTCTGGCTCCTTGACTCGCAGCACGATCAACCCAACTACTGTAGCAAAGTAGAACAGGTAGCTAGCGACACCGTAGAATGTCGTCAGCGTCGTGAAGTCGCCTATGATGATGTAGACGACTGTAATGATAGCATTCAAGATCATGGCATATACAGGCGTGAAGAAGAAGCCCTGCTCGTCAGCCACAAAGCTCGTGAGCTTCTTCGCTCGGGCGCCTCGACGCGGGAGGCGCATTCGCTGCGAAGTGTCGTTGAAGCCGATAGTGCCGAAGATCTCGGGAATGTAGCCCTCCTTGCCTGCGCTGTAGACCAACCGGCCTCCAGTGAAGGTGGTTGCGTTCAAGGCGCCGAAGCATGAGCCGGAAACTGCGAGGGCGAGGAGGAGAGAGCCGAGAGGTCCGAGGACTGCTCCGCCAAAGGCTACTGCGATAGTGTTGGATTTGTTGATGACATCGGTCGGAAGGACGAAGATGTACGCCAGGTTCGCGAGAATGTAACTGCAAATGACCACGGGAAAAGAGGTATGCACCACTCGCGGAAGATCTCGGCTGGGGTTGATCATTTCTCCAACCACATAATTGGTGTTGTCCCAGCCGTCGTAGGCCCATAGTCCAGCATAAAGCGCAACTGCCCATTCGGAGGAAGACATGCTCGTGCCCTCAAACCAGCCCGTGGTTTTCCAATCCGTGCTCAACGCTTCTTTGTTGTATGCCAATCCCGTGACGGCCACAATGATTCCAGCAACCGTGACGGCCAACAGCGCTGCAAATTTGAAGAACATGAAAAAGTCTGCGCTCCTTGTCCCCAGTTTGGTGCTCACACAGTTCAAGACCGTGACGACGATCAAGCCAAACAGCGCCACGCCTTTGTTGATCCAAGGGCTGGCGTCTGCAGCATCAGCCCCAATTATTGCCCGCACAATGTATTCTCCAAAGATGATCGCGATGATGGCTGCGCTCCCAGGCTTGAGCACGACCACAGCACACCACGTGAACAGGAAACCAGCCCATTCTCCAAAGATCTTGCTCAGGTATATCTGTGCGCCTCCATTCAATGGTATGGCGCCTCCCAGTTCAGCATAACTGCTAGCGCCAGTCCAAGCCAGAATCCCGCTCACGACCCAGACAATGAGTGCTGCGCCGGGAGAGCCAGCATTGCTGTTCACACTCGCGGGACTGCTGAAGATGCCACTTCCTATAATCAAGCCCACGACAAGAGACAAGCCGTTGAGATATGTCAAGCTCTTGTTGCGCTCCAGGCTCTGTCCGCCCGCTGCACCTGCCGACTGTGCAGCTCCTAGGTCAAAGTGAGGCGTGCTCGGTGTGCCCAGACTCGTGTATCCGTTCCCACTTGAGCTCAGTGGGAACAGCGAGCTGTTGAAGTCGAATGCGCTGCTGACGGAATAGCTCCGTCCATTTCTCAGTGGTCTGGCGCTGCCGTTCTGCGGTGTCGTGGGATCACTAAAGGACAGTTTCCTGCTCGAGGGCACGCCTGAGGAGGAAGAGTCGAGAGAATCGCGTCCATGGTTGTGGTCATCATCGTGCGAGCTGCTGGCCAGGCTGGCCAGTTCCAGAGAATCTCGCGGAGGTCGGAGTTGGCTCATCGCATGCGAAAAAGTTCGTGAATCGCGTTTATCGTATCGTATGCTATCGTAAATCACTCGTGACCATGTTCGTGACGTGCTCCATTGCCGATAGGTAATGCTCAGAATGAACACGTCTCACGCGACATACTCGGAACTTTTGAAGGGAGGTAGTTTGCCAAGAGGTATGACCGCATCAGGGAATCAAAAGAGGCCATCCTCCTTTGCTTGAAATTCACCAAGATTGTCAAAACGGCACGATGAAATAGGTGTAGTGGGAACAGACAGAGGACTTGTGAAAAGCTTTTAGGCCATCTATCTTCTGCAAGACAACCAAAAGCTAACCATAAAACACAAAAGAGAGTCATTCCATGTCGAGCCTTTTTGTCATTTCATCACTGGAAGCGTCTATCATCACTTCTCTAGCGGTGTGCCCAATTGACAGCAACTCTGCTTCTTCTGAGACAGTCGCTGCAAAAGACGCCCGCAAATGCTCGATATCCTCCATCGGGTATTTCCCCTCTCACACCACGCAGCAATCGCATCGGTATGCCGCCTACAACTTGTCGTAGTAGTTGTCGTAGCCTGGCACTTGAGGCTTGAGACCCTTGCGCTTTCGCATGTCCTCGACAACCTTTCCTGGGTTGGTCGTTGGGTCGAGCACCGATCCACCGGGCAGAATCTGCCAGTGGTCGAACACTGATTGTGGGAAAGCCTGGCCAGAGGTGTTGGAGCGGAGATCTGCGTTGAAACCGAACGACTCGTTGACAGGCAGGTAAGCCTTGATGTTGAACAGTGGAGTACCTGGACGCTGGGCCTCCTCGAAAACGTGACCTCTTCGGCGGGTGAGCACACCGTAGATACCACCCATAGCCTGCTCTGGAACCTGGATCTCGACCAAGAAGACTGGCTCGAGAAGACCTGGGTCGGCGAGAAGAGTGGCGGCGTAGAGCACACGACGCGCCGTTGGGATGATTTGACCACCACCACGGTGGATGGCATCGGTGTGGAGGGTGACATCCATGATGTTGAAGCGAACATTGCGCATTGGCTCCTCGGCGACTGGACCTTCCTTGGTGGCCCACTGGAAACCAGACACGACGGAATCCTTGATTTCGCTGAGGTACTGGACGGCCTTGGTCTGGTCGACAAGCAAGTTGGCACCGTTGGTGTCTGGGCCGAAACACCAGATCTTACGGGCATCAGTCACATCCCAACCGTGGTCGTCGGCGAGGATACGGGCACGAGCCTTGAAATCGTCACGTGGGCCGATCTTGCCAGACTCAATGTCCTTGGACACCTCCTCAGCCATAGGAGTGGCGGTGACGTAAAGACGGTTGTGCTTGTTTGGCGACTTGGACAGAGCAGTCATGCTCGAGTCACCTCCGACGGTCTCACGGTACTGGACGACTGGGTCGGAAATGCGGAGTGGGACACCAGCGTGGTCCTCCTCGAGATCCTTCAAGCAAATCTCCAAGTGCAACTCACCGGCACCAGCGACAACGTGCTCACCGGACTCGGAGATGAAAGTCAAGACACATGGGTCAGACTTGGACAGGCGCTTGAGACCTTCGACAAGTTTTGGCAGATCGTTGGCGTTCTTGACCTCGACGGATCGCTGCACAACGGGCGAGACAGAGAACTTCATGACCTTCAAGTTGTGCGAGGTCTCGTCGGTGGTAAGAGTACCAGACTTGAGCAAGAACTGATCGATACCGACCAGACCAAGAATGTTACCGGCTGGCACATCCTCGATTGGGTCAGTGTAACGACCCATCATGAGAATGGTACGCTGGATGGACTTGACGAACAAGTCGGACTTGCTGCCAGGAACGTAGTTTGGTCCCTGAATGCGGACCTTGAGACCAGAGCGGGCAGTACCAGAGAAGACACGGCCGAAAGCGTAGAAACGACCCTTATCAGAGGTTGGCACCATCTTGGAGACGTACAACATGAGAGGTCCCTTGGGGTCACAGTCGCGGATACCGATGGCGGATGCATCATCTGGAGGACCCTCGTAGAGAGTCTCCATACGGTAGCGCTGGGCAGTTGCTGGAGATGGAAGGTGGAGAATCATCATCTCCATGAGCGCATCAGCGGCTGGCAAGAACTTGCGCATGACAACCTTGAGGAGCTGCTTGCCCTCGAGGTCCTTCTCGTCACCGACAAGCTTGACCTCAAGCTTCTCGAGAAGCTTAGGAGTCTCCTCCTTCTTGAAGTTCATGATGTTGTCGAAAATGCGGAAAATGGGATCCAAACAGAACTGGTTGAAGGCACGCTCAGCACCCTCTGGGTTCTTGGTCCACTTCTTGGCCTTTGCGTTGAAGTAAGATTCGCCCTTTGAAAGTCGTTAGTTTCAGATTTTCCATTCATCGCCACAACCGTGATCAGCTTACCCAAAGACGGTCCATCATCTTGTTCTTGTCAACACCAAACTTCTTGGCGTACTTGACGGCGAACTGGCGGATGGTGAAAGCCCAGCCGTGAAGACCGGAACCGAAAGCGACGGTTCCCTTCTCTGGGAAGACCTGGACATCTCCGAGAGTCTTGTCGAAGTATGTGGAGATGACGACGTTGACGGACTCGATGACACGAGAGAAGTTCTGGTACAGATCTTCCTTGGACAGCTGCAGTTCGAGCAGAGCACGGTCGACCTTGTTGATGATGACGACTGGCTTGATACGCTCACCAAGAGCCTGTCGGAGCACAGTCTCGGTCTGCACACACACACCTTCAATGGTGTCGACGACGACAAGCGCACCATCGGTGACACGGAGCGCAGCAGTAACCTCAGATGAGAAATCAACGTGACCTGGCGAGTCGATCAAGTTGATCAAGAAGTCGTTCTTGTCGCTCTTGTCGGTTGGGATGACAATGTCCTTGAGGTCCTCAATGTCGTTCAAAGTACCGTACAGAGAGATGGCAGTCGACTTGATTGTGACACCACGCTCTTGCTCGTCTGCACGAGTATCTGTGAATCGTGCCGAACCGGCGTTCTTGGCTGAGATGATACCGGCACGCTGGACGAGCGAGTCGGTGAGGGTGGACTTTCCGTGGTCGACGTGGGCAATGACGGACATGTTACGGATGTTCTTTGGGTCGTCCATGAGGGTACGGATCTCCTCGACGGTGAAGCTGTGCAGCCATCATGTCAGCTCAATGCCCCTCGCTCTCAGTGTGGATGTGAATTTCCAGCATGTCTCGCAGCTCGAGGGCGCAAGAAAACATCGCAATTGAGCCTCTGCCACCCCGAATATGCCACTGTGACCTCGTCCCCGTCTTTCTGACGACTTACTTGACCATCTTGGCGGTGTTGTGGGTGGTATGTCCTTAGAGGAAAGAGTTTTGATCGTGCGTTTCTCCGCTGCGAGTTCAGTCTCGCACACGAAGTCCTCGAAGTTGTATTGTGCCTGCAATGATAATCAGCGTCAGTCGACAACGGCGCCAGGCAGATGGGCGGTGGTGGGCGGGCTGATAAGTACCTGTCGAGGCGCTTGAGGAACGAGCGGTGATGATGAAGAGAGGCGGCAACGCACTGAGAGGAAAATTGCTGGCCGGCAAGGCGGGGCACAAAGTGGGCGGGAGCGAACGCCAAGCCTATTCGAGAAGCACTAGGTTAGCACGAAGCATCGCCACGACGAATTGGAAATCACCACCACAATCAGCAAACATCACACACCGCAGGCACGAATCGAGCGATACTGACAAGACATGGACATGTGAGTCCACTGAGAGTTCACTGTGCCAGGTGTGAGTCACAATCCAGATGGCACAAACGCAGCGTGTACTACTGTGAATCCGGGGTTAACCATCTTAATCCGCCCACGATAACACGTGCACTCCACTGTCGCTCGAGATCATTACTTCGTGTTCGTGCTCGAGCTCACCACGAATTGCGAGACGTCTGCTGAGTGGTGAAATTTCCGGAAACATGCCGGTTCATATGCTGTCTGGTACAGTCATGCTGATCTTGCAGCATCATACTGGCTGCGTTCAAATGCTATGCTATGCTATGCGTTCTGTACACCACACAAAGTTTCATTAACACTTTTGCCTTAACGCCTCGCTAATAAGTACTGAGCAGAAAAAACACACTCAGTCTCACTCACTCACTCACCCTCCAGCTGCACCACCAGCACTACTGCCAAGGATCTTTCCATAAGCATCTTCCACCTCTCTACACACCTCTAACAGACTAACAATGATGATTTGATGCACCACATTGGGCAATCTCTCTCTGTGCAGCCCAATCCATTCCAGCGGCGGTGTAGCCTCGCCCATGTCCCTCAACTGCGGCGTCTCAATTACGGGCGGCTCCAGGGCATAATACTCGTACTTGCTCTGAGGGAGATTGATCTCGGCTGTGATCTTTTCTTGCTGCTGTTCGCCTTTTGCGCCAGCAGTGCTAGATGGAGAAGCTTCTATGTTGTCGATATCCGCAGATGCAGAGTCGTCGCCTCCCGAAGCTGAAATCTTGACAGCGCTTTCGGGCAAACTCTTTCCCAGTCTCGAGGCCAAAGCTCGCGAATGGGACGTCCACATGCCTTTGATGAAATTGATACGGCTCAAGTTCCAGCCTACATCAATCTTTCCATCGAATAGGGATTTGAAAATGTATTCCACTTCATTTCCCTTTGGTGGCTGCCAAGTCTGCATACTGGCAACAACCTTGGGAACCCTGAGAATGATGCCGCCTTTGGCGTTCAGAGCATTGTTGATCACTTCGTCGACTGTAATCTCGAGTGCTTTGGGCACGGCGGTCACACGACGAGTCGCTGAAAGTGCAACTTGAAGTTGGCCCAGAGTCATGCCTAGGCCACTTGTAATTTGACCACGCTCGAGGCCGACGGCGAAACGAGCTTGAATGTTGTTAGCCTCCAGCTTCAGCATTTGGCTGTCGAAGAAAGTGCCAGGGTACACTCCGAAGCATATGGCGCCCATCGTGACCACGACATCTGTGTGCAAGCTAATCGTGGTCTTCTTTGGCTGCTGTTCGGCAACTGGCGATTCTGGTATTGCAGGACCGAATCGAGTGGGCACAACGGTGCTCTCTCTGCGGATGTGCTTTTCAATGTCTTTCAAACTCTGGGTATACGCGGTCTGCTTCTCTTGGATCAGACGATCAAAGGCCTGGTACAAGCCTACAGCTTGAGCTGGACTGGTGGACGTGCAGAACACATAGGCTTTACCACAGTCAACCACAGCAACAAGACGATCAGCCTTGCCGGCGGAGTCGCGCACATTGTACATCAAGAAATCAAAGTTCTCAATGTCTCCGAAAGCAAAAGCTTGGTAGTCGAAAGCGGCCTTTGCTCGTAGCTTGTTGAAGCCGACGGATGCTTGAATGAGTGGTGTTCTTCTCAACGTGGCCTCTGTGGATCGTTCGGGCCACTTGATAGAGGTTCTGATGCCAAGCTTCTCCAATAAGATAAAACCGCTCATACGTCCTGTGCTGTTTGTTGCCATTTCGTCAAGACCGATGCACAAGTTCTGTTCCCAGTTTGATGACTTCTGCTGACTAGCCCACAGGTTTGTGATTGTGAAAGATGACTTGCCAATGCTTTGGCCCAGGTCCAGGTCTACCGCCAGCTTTGTGATGTTCACCGTTGCATTCCACGGGAACGCAGCAGCGGCAGCTATGCTCTGGTATCTTTGCACCGCGAAATGGTCAGACCCCTGCTGTGCAGTAGCCGTCGGCTGAGGGCTGGCAGCTCCGGTATTGCGTATCTCAGGTGGTAGCCAGATCTCTCTGAACAGTAACAGATCCTGAAACTGCTTGCCGTTGATCGCAATTCTTGTTGGGTTGACGTTCAGAACGGCGGAGATCCCTGCAGTGCCGCTCAAGTGCTTGTTATTCATTACAGACATGACGATAGAATCCATATCGTAGCTGAAGGTGGGTTCTCGGGAATACATGTGCTTGACCTGTGCCTTGAGCCCTGTCAAAACGGCAGACATGGCAAAGAAATGGCCGTGTTCATCCGAGTCAATCGTGTTCATGGTGATGTAAAAGTCCTCCAGTGACGCCTTTGCATCTACTCTTGCAATGGGCTGGCAGCTCAGCCCGAACTCCTGTTTGGCAATACGGAAACCTAGATCCACCTTGGTCTTGCCAAAGATCTTCGCAGGAGTCGTCGTCACTATCTCGCCGTAGTCTTGGTCTCTGTGTCGACCTTTATCGTCGCTCGTTGCTGGTGTATCCGTGGGCGCAGGAGGCGTCTTTGCTCTTTCATCCCTCTGCATTACGTCCTTGATGCTATTAGACACCTCCAAAATAAGTGGCACCACATTAGGCGCCAGCAAGTTGCTGGATGCTTCGACCATGATCTCTGTATTGACCGTAGGCTGCGAGTCGTGCGTGTTGTACTCCATCTTCAGACCAATTCCAGGTGCAGTCAGGGTCATCTGCATCAGAGCGCCCTCCGCCGCAAACTGACCATACCTGCCGTGCTTTGCGCCTTGCTGCTGTGAGGCCGCTGCAATCGTGGATAGATTATTGCCCTTCGAACCGGAGCCTTGCATGTACACCTGAGCTCCAGCGAAGTCGGCCTCGACCAGTACCGAGCGAATGCGTTTTGTGTCTAGTGGCATCTTTCTTTGCGCTCCCGAGCTCGTAGGCGTGCTTTGCCATGTCGCTGTACCTTGCTTGAACCTCTGAATGGCTACCTCGATCGATCGCTGCGCGGCAGCAACGGGTAGCATGAACTTGGATTCAAGGCGTAGGTCCAGCGGTCTTCCAGTAGCCTTGAATGCAAGACTCCAAGCCTTGTTCTGCTTCCAATATGCAACACTGAACCCAATCTCTGGCAGCAGAGCAGAGTTGAGCGCACGACGCTGCTTACTATCTTGTACCTTGGACAGTTGCAGCTGCATGTCCTGGATCGTAAGTCGTGCTTCGTGACCTCCGCGAGTCGTGAACTTGACGCTGGAGATAGAGAAGACGAGATCTTCAACTTGAGATCCTCGCTGTGTAGCGAACGAATTGTCAACGAGCCATGCAGCTTGGATCTCGGTAAGCTCGATTGTCGTTGTGATTGATAGAAGGTCCTCGGGTGAGAACGGCATTTCTTCGTCCTCCGTCCAGTCCTTCTTGCCGCTCACGCGCTGTATGATAGTCTGTCTTCGCTCGTCTCTCAGCTTGCGCAGGTACTCGACTTCCTTCGACAAGTCCAGATGCTTGATTCGATCTTGCAAGTGGTTGATGACATCGACGATAATGGCGGCTGTGTCTGGATATGCGTTGACCGAGATGCCATCGCTGCGTAGCTGCAGTTCTCGGTGCACAATTCCGTCGACGTTGGCAGTATTGTTGAAATGTAACCTAATATCCAGTGTAGCATTGCCACAGGGCCGTATCTTACCACGGTCATTGATACGCAAGCTTGCTCCGATATCTTGCACGTGTGCTCGAATCTCTGGTATGAAAGGATTGGCGTCTTTCGATGCAGCTCGGTTGGAAGCGGTAGCATGTAGTGGACCAATGCCGAACTCGACTTCAGCCATTGCCCTTCTATGATGTTGAGTGGTAGGCGTACTTGCAGAGACTCTGATGCCAAGAAGGGCCAATCGAGCATCGAAGCTGATTCGCTGGGCCTTTACAGGCTTACTCTTTGCCTCACGTCCGTCTGGGAAGACTTCCGCTACACGATTCTGGATGTCTTCAACACCAGACTTGATTGCTGAGATGACATTTTGTACTTCATCTTGGTTGATTACAGCGACAACCCCCTGAACCGCACCAGCGTCGACCTCGACCTTATCGATCGTGGTCGAGACAGAGACAGACGTCTCGTTTTTGCCAATTTCGAGCCCAACGTGACCATTGATTGGAGGCACGTCCAGCAAGCCTTGAACATGCCGGTCGTTGGTAGAAGTGTTCACAAAAGCATGGTTCATGCGGCCAACGTCGAAATCGATGCTGAAGACTTGCTCCTTCATGAGACTTGGCGCGACTTTGAGACTTGCAGCAACGCCGTCCAATTGGTACCCAAGTGCTTGCAACAGCGAGACCTCGAGATGAATGTTTCCAGCCAAGATCGCAACGTGCAGCTTTGGCGATAGACTCGAGGTAGTCGTGCAAGAAGTGCTTGTGGTCGTTGTCTTGGTTGGCACGATCTGCATTTCTGCACCTTGAGAGGGCGACGAAGCTGGCCGTACCAGAGTGTTTTGAGCTCTCTCCACCAGCCGTTGAACTTGCGCGACTTCGTCGGCGATGATGGCGTCCACTAAGTGTAATATGCCCGGCACTTGCTCATCAACCGATATGCGCAGATCCTCATAGGCGATGGCGAGAGTGATAGTGGGAGGTATCTCGACCCCACTCGCAGCTTGGAGATGGTCAATGTACAGACTAGGCGACGTTAGGAGAGTTTGCCATATGCGAGAAGAAGGTCCATGGACTTCTGTGATGGCAGTGTCAACGTTAAGGATAACACTGGCGCACTGGCCTAGCTGCTCGCTAGCCTGGGTTGTACCAATGACTGACAACTTCATGCCATCGACACGAGAAAGGTGCCGGACGTTGATACTCTGGAGCTGCAACGTGCCAGTATCGGTAGAGACAACAACGTGGACGTCATGTCGGGCGAGACCGTCCTCAAGTGCTTGTTGTGCAGTCCTCTTTCCGTGTCCTTTCAGCTTGACTTCGGCTTCCTCAATCTGATCCTTCAGTTGCAGCACATCTTCTGCTATTCTGAATAGTGCCCAATCTAGATTGAAGGCAATCGTGTGCGTGTTTGCCTGGAGCAAAGTGCTCATTCTCTTGTTCTCTTCTAGAAGCATCAATCCTTCTGGCTTAGTGGGCGGAGTATTCTCGACTCCAAGAGAAGTGTCCTCGAGCACGATTTCACTGGTGCCAGCATCGTTCTCGATGGCGATGCGCAAAAGCTCAGACCTGAACGTCACTGTGATTGGCTTGCGCTCATACGGCTCTAGCTTTCTCTTTTCCTCTGCGCCGAAGAGGAGCTGAAATGCCATAGTTTGATTGACGTACGGCACATCCCAATTGCGCCATTGTGTCCAACTTTCAAGCACTTTCATTGGGGCATCTTGCGGACAGTCGAGCTTGGACGATTTGTTGTGAGTGGCCAAGTTTTGCATCTCGTCCTTTGGCAAGTTGAGCATGATGTAGCGGAATCTGGTAAGTATCTTCCAGCTATCAGTATTCCGGAAGTGTCCCGGGAATGCTCGTAAGATGAACAGCATGCGGGCCATGAATGGCGGATCGCTTATTTCTTCGCTGTTGTGCGTCAACACATACGTCAAATATTGGAGACGTTTCATGCTCTCATCCGCGATATCTGTAAACTTGGCCTCGATATCTTTGACCACTGGTATGAGCTTAAGTGCGAGTAGCGTGAGATACTGTGCTTGTGCGCCAGCGACGTTAGCTGATGTGTCCCGTAGAGAGACGTGGAAAGCCTGTGTGTTAGAAAGCGCCAGCCAAACGAGCACATCCTCTATCCTCAGCGACACAGCAGGTTTTGCAGCTATCTCGTCCTGAACCTGACAAAGTGTGAGGTCCAGGCCGCTGAGTAGCGTGTGGAGGGATACCTCCTGCGAAGGGTTTTGCTCTGAGGGAGTGCTCTTGATCCGAACAGAAGTCTCGAGAGCAGTCAACTTGATGTCGGCCTGATCTGCAATCGCATCTTGATGTTCGTTCATGATCGCAACACGCATATGCGCAGCAGGAAGAGTGGCCTGGATCTCAAGCACAGATTTGTCACCAGTCCGAGCAGCTTGCTGATTCTGTATGGTGCCCATGACGCTCATCTGGAAAGCATCCATGACTTCCTCGGGATTCTTCGGTATCACCTTACTGACCAATTTGGCAGCAGTGATGGCGACATGGGGCTCAATGTAGGCTCGTAATCCAGGTACAATCTTTATCAACACGCTAGTATGTTCGGCGCCTGAGTCAACGGTCGGATTGTCAATTGCCGTAGAGATGGCCGAGGCGCTGGAATCCGCACTGTTGTCGCTTGGCGTGGCGAATGGCGGTACACTTGTTTCATCAGGCGATATGGTTTCGAGTGGGAAATATGGTTCAGAATACGGACTCGAAAAGGCCATCGTCGAAGATGGTAGTCCGAGCTGAGCACGCTCTGCATCGTCAGGCAGCACACTGTGCCGCCTCGAAGGCGTTCGATCGGAAGATGACGAGCGGCTGCCTACATGCAAAGAATGGAATGAAGCTGGATTCCTACTGCCCGAGTCCTCGGGACCTCTATTTGCGTGCTTTGGCCGCTCTAACATGGCCGATGGGCGACCGTGTCTGATTGAGCCAGATAGCGAGGATACGGATGATTTATTGAGGAGCCGTCTTTTGCTGGCCGCACTTCCAATAGATTTGACAGACTGCGGTCGGGTGTTAATTCCAGCCAAAGTGATGGGCGCGGGCATGGGTGGATATGGTGATGCGGGTGCCTCAAACGGCAGTTCATCCTCTGGCCGGACAGGAGCATCGATCTCTGGGCGTATCAAAAAGGGGAACCTTCCTGTACGCTGGTCGTGAAGCCGGAAGTGAGCCTGCTGCTTTCTCGTTTCTAGCTCGAAGTGCGCCGCCCTGCCAACCACATCTATCGACACGCCAGTCTGCAAGAATGCATACGTTCGCACACGCTTCTTGCGTGACTCCTGGGCACGATGCCTCGAAGCACTCCGAGCATCGACACAAGCAAAAGTGATGAGTGGTACCAGCACGTTGACTCGCTGTGAGAACGTCTTGCTGGCCCAACCAGCAACATCGACTCTGACCGGCTCAAGATCCAGCAATAACGCATCTTTGCCAACGTGCAACCACAGACGCACCGTGTCTGTACGCACTTGAACAAAGCTTGCGTCCAATGCCACAGCGGGCGACACAATTGGAAGCGCGTTTTCTGCATCATCTAAGGCGAACACAATCGCTCTACCTGCGAGTGCTAGGTCCCGCACAAACCGACTGGACATCTCTCCCGAGATCTTGCCGATGTCAATGTCCCATTGACTCACGTATGCATCTTCATTGGGAGGTAAGCCGAATGCGCGATGTCCATTCAGGTCAACGTGTGAGCACCAGAACTGCGTGCTCGACTCTGTATCAGCAGGCGACTCCTCATCATCATCGGATGTCGATACTCCCGTCAGGAAACTGATGGGCGATAATTGTAAGCCCATGTCAAGATAATAGCTTACGATACGTAGATCCAGGTCTGCTCGAGGCAGATCTATACGCACGAACTCTTTGCACGAGTACAGGCTGGTGGGCAGCAACACTGTAGCCTGTTCAGCAACGATGCACAAGATCACATCGAGCTCGTTGATAGAAGTTGGCTTGGGGAAACTAGCCGTCTTTGCGTTGGCCTCCTGGAAGTCATCGCTGGCGTCCTGAAACTCCTCCAGTGTCTTGAAGTGCATGTAGTCGCCAAAGTAATTCTCCTTGACACTCACAAGTTGGCGCACAAAGAATCCAAACGCCTTCAAGGTCAAGCCTGTGCCGACCAGGTCCATACGTAGGGCGTCTACATTGCCCACTCGCGCTTCTTGATTCGCAGTGTACGAGCCGTTGAGTGTAAGCTTAGGCAAGGTGACCATGGTTTTATCCTCGACAAATACGCTGAAGGTACTCTTGGGAGGGCTGAGCATTCGCATACTCATTTCTGTGGCCAGCACGTCGAAGGTGATGCGGTTCGTCTTGGGTCGATAATTCTTCATCGGGATGCCCAGCACGGCGTGCATCTGACCCTGAAGCGTAAGGAAATCGTTCTTATCGAGATCCGCCGGGTCGTTGATTATATTAGCGTCATTAACATTAAGGTACATTGTGAAGTTCTTGAAGTTCAGGTCCAGCTGATAGTTGTATGGCACAAAGGTGTAGAATTCAGAAACGGCTCCAGAGCCCCAGTCGTTGACGAGGTCGATGATCAGGAAAAGGTGATCTCTCAGAATGAAAAGCTCCATGTCATTGATGACAATCTTGAAGGGCCAGTCGCGCAGAGTGTTCCACGTGATGGGTTGCGATATATCGGCCGCAACAGTGACCGGGCCAGAGCGCCATAATAGACCATGGTTGACGCTGCTGTTCATTTCCAAGCTCTTGACATCAACATCAAGACTGTTTTGGTATCCGGTTGCGCGAGGATACATATCCATGGTATAATTGACAACGGAATCTTTCTTCACCACGATGTCCAGCCAAGCATAAGGGCGTGCATCGATGGCCGCTGGTCCTTGCTTCCCCTTTCGGCGCCTGCCATGTCGCTTCCAGCCCGACTTCCCACCACGATTGGAAGCGGAGTCTGCTGATTTCTCCTTGTTGGCACGGCCCTTCCACTTCGAATCTTTCGACTCTTCTCGTGTTGGTATACGCAGGACAACGTCTTCCTCGACGATGACTTTGATTTTCATCACAGTGGAGACACGTAGCTCGCCAGGCTTCAGGACCTTGGCAGGTGTGCCATCCACAAAAGGAGCCGGGAAGAAAGACTGTTGGATGTTGATGCGTTGTCGGTCTGCCCAAGGACCATATACAACCACACCGCCATGCACGCCGATGTCCATGCCATACTCTGGGGGCGCACTCCCGTTGATATCGTCCTCATAAGTAGACCCGAGAAGTGTATCGCTGTCCAGGGAGCCATTTGGCACTTGACCGGGCATGTCCCAATAGAAGCGCATAGTGACCTTGTCCACGTCCACTAGCTGCGTGGCTTTGGCATACTCGACCTTTTGCCATTCCTCATGCTCGTTCACTTCATGGTCATCCAGATATCTGCGCAACCCATGCCATTGTCCTTTGCCTGGTAGTTGATCAAGAGGAGCAGGTCCAGCCTGCCCAAGCACGGAGCCTTCCTTGATGGATGACGTGCGGATCGACGCGGTGTCAGTATGCCTGCGCTTGAATAGGCCACAGATTCTACTCCAGATGCTTTGTGCGCCCTTTCTGATGACGGGGTCTGGCGCAGGTGAGACTCCCAACTGCTTTTCGCGCAGAATTCTATGCGCAGCGTCCAGCTGGTACTCCTTGAAGTCGCGATTGGGCTTCATCGCAACGTTGACCTTCTCGCCGCCAAACTTGAAAAGCAGTTTCCACAGATCTAGAGGGCCAGCATGGCCCGCGTCCACCACGCCGCCAGCTTTCTCTGCCTTCGCTACCACGACGTGAGTTGTATTCTGGTTACCAATGGCGGCGGCGGCTCTTTTGCATTCGAGCTTGATGGGAAAAATTCGCAGGAAAGAGGGAATCTCTGGTTGTTCCGCGGGCTTGGTGCTAGCGTTCGTTGTATGTGTGGCGGTTCTCTTTGCCTCTGCACCATGGTGGCTGCTGGACTTGGCGTTGCTGTCTTGCGAGGATGATGTGCCTGACTTGCCCAGGTCCCCTCGATCACTGTCATCTGCAGTCGCTTGCTTTGACTTTCCCACGGTGGCCTCGACAATGGAGTCGTAGAAGGGGCTTCTGTTGTAAATGAAGGCTTCGACGCCGGAGACCTTGACCGAGATGCGACACGGCAGCTCTTTCTTTGGTTTGACGCCAGCATTTTCTTCTTCACCGACACTCCTGCTTCGGGCCCGGGCCTTCTCATCATCACTGCTTTTGCCTTGGGCGTCTGCTGTAGAGACGCTTGCCGAGCGCTGTCTCGAGTGTGCCACTAGCTCGTCATCTTGGTAGACTTCGGCTTCCTGGACCACGCGTAACCAGTATCTCCAGGTGATGTGGCCCTCGTATACATAGAGCGTGACATTGTGGGCGTGATAGCGAATGTTCTTAAAGAACAGACGTCCACCCAGCAAACTGATTTGCAGCGAGGAGATGTCGATGTAGGCCTTGTAGTAGCGCCAGGTGTAGACGCGAATGGCATACGAGACAAGGGTGGCGAAGAGGCGGTTGAAGTAGAACAGGAAGAAGAGGGCGAGGATGCCGGTGACCAGTAGCTCAATGAGGAAGATCCAGTTGAACTGGCCCTCAGACGACAAAGGCTGCGCCTGCAGCTGGTTCGCCATGACGCGCGCGAGTGAGTGGGAGGAAACGTCGCCGTCGCCGTCGTCTCTTCATTGTGGGGGCATTGCGGTCTCTTCAAATCAATCCAGATCAGATCAGATCAGTCCAGATCAATCCTTTCCAGTCAACAACTTGTGCTTCCCAGTCGTCAGGTAACTAGTGGGGTGGAGGTAGAACTAGAACTAGTTACAGCAAGCAGTCGGAGAAGTCCATCACATGCACGTCGGCCGGCAGTCGTCAGTCAACTTCAACGCGCGCGGAACGGTGCCCGGTAGAACTATTCTACCGAAAGAGCTTATGATTCCTCGTCTGTCCGACTGACCGTCACCTCACCTTTCTGTCTGCACAACTCTCCACGATTGCAATATGACAGGACATTGATCAACGGGACGAGAGACAGAGGAAGCAGGCAGGAAGGATGAAGTTCGACGAGGCCGACACGGCGCTGCTCACCAAGTGGACCATCACGCAGCTCGAGCATCTCAGCGACGTCGACGCCGATGTGCTCGCCGACTATGTGGTGGCTCTCTTGACGACCGACGAGAGCGACGCCGTTGCCAAAGCTAACTGCACCGAGAACCTCAGCGACTTTCTGGGCGACAAAGCTGCTGCCTTCGTGGACGACCTGTGCACTGCCATTGCCACCAGGGCATACGACCCATCGCGACCACAACCACCACCGCCAGCAAAGCCGTCCCGCCCGACATATCAGCCTCCACGACGCGCCAGCATTGACCCTCCGCAGGCCTTCAATCAAGGCAAGAAGCGGAAGAGCTACCAAGACTGGGAACGCGAAGATCCAGATCTGCAGCAGCTATACGATGGCTCTAACAGGTCTGTCAAGCATGCTCGCCGCGGTGCCAAAGGAGGACGCAGTGGCAGAGGCAACTTCCCACTACCGCCCGTGCCTCCGCCAGGTCTGCCAGCATATGATCCCTCGAACCCCATGGCATCCTTCATGGCCATGGCTGCTGCGATGGGAATGCTGCCGCCGACCATGCCTGCATCGTGGGAGCCCCCCAACCGCTGTCGCGACTTCGACACCAAGGGCTTCTGCACCCGAGGCGCCAAGTGTCCCTATGAGCACGGCAATGATGCGTACGTGGTGCCCGAGGGTGACGAGGTCGTCGACTTCGATCCCGACAACGAACTGCTCACCGGCCTAATACCGACCAAGTCGGGCATGATGAGCTACTCGCCGTTGGACTGGTCCGGTCAGCACGCTCAAAAAAGTCCCACTTCTAAGAGAGGCAGAGGACGGTCGAGACGCGCCGAAATTTCCTTGCAAGGACCTAACTTCGACAGGGCCATTACCACCCTTGTCGTCGAGCAAATTCCCAAGGACAAGTTCGAAGAGCAGACTGTGCGTGACTTTTTCGCAGAATTTGGCACCATTGAGAGCATCACGATGATGTCGTACAAACGTCTGGCCATTGTGAAATACGATAGCTATGAATCTGCAAACGCCGCGTACAACAGTCCGAAAAGTGTCTTTGATAACAGATTTGTCAAGGTATACTGGTACAAATCTGCAGACTCTCTACCTTATCAGCCCAACCATGATCCTAATGGCGACGTGGAAATGCAGGAGCAGGAGCCTGAGCCTGAGATCGATATCGAAGAGGTTCGCAAAAGGCAAGAAGAGGCGCAACGGCGATATGAGGAGAAGCAGAAATTGATCGAAGAAGCGCGCCGTAACAGACACGAAATCGATACGCAGTTGAAAGAGCTAGATGACAAGCGGAGATCAGTCTCGGACGACTTGGCGAGAAAGCAAGGCAGACCCGTGGAGTCGGAGAGAACGCGACACATGCGAGAGCAGCTTGCAAAGCTGGAAGAGGAAGCGCGCACGCTAGGCATTGATCCAGATGCTGTGATACCAGACGGAATTTTGCCAGCGCCATACTATCCAGCACGCGGACGTGGAGGCTATCGAGGCCGAGGTCGAGGTCGTGGCGGTTATCGCGGTGGTTGGGCAGGAGCTGCTAAGGGTGGCGCTGTCAGAAGACTGGACAACAGACCGAAGACTTTGCTCGTCGAATTCACCAGCGGCACCTATGATGATCACCAAGAGGCATTGCGATCCTGGCTTCTGTTCAACTCTGCAGAACATGCATCGCTTGACAAACATCCTGAGCAAGAAAACGCAGCACTGGTAACATTCGAAGAACGATACCAGGGCGAGATCTTCATGGCTGCCACTGGAACAACAGACTTCCCCCTACATGGCAAGGTTGAGCTATCGTGGTATGCTGGTGCTCCGGTGACCAATGGCCTTCACACCAGCATGAAGAATGAAAAGACCTCAAGCAGTGTTGAGGCACAGCAAGACGATCAAATCATCATTTCCGAGGACTACGATGTGGCACATGAGGATGATCGTTGGGGCTGAGCACAGCTCCTTGCTTCGATCTTCATTGCAGCATTCACGACCATCATTGTATAGCACCGTCATTGAGCCTGCCGAGCTGGAGTTCGGCTCGCTCAAAATGTGCCGAAAGTGGCGCATCACAGCCTTGGCTGTGCATCATGAAGGATTCCTTCGAAGGATTCCAGACAGCTCGACCAATGGACTGACACTTGCTTGTATAGACCAAGACTTCAGCGCTCCTGCGGACATACCTATGATGGAGGTCGCGATGGGCTGTGCCACAGCTGTGGCTACTTCAGGTAGGTATATAGACTGCCAGCTGTCTCTCGAAGGTTTGTGCCATCACTCCCATTTCCACGTATTCACCAAGCTACAACACTGCTGCTAACTATGTCTCAACTGGCATCTACACTTCGTGAAGCTGCCGACAAGAACAACGAGCTCCTCAACGAGCTTCGTCAGACCGACTATGCCCCGTCCTCACTCAAGCAGAACACAGCGTATATAAGCGACTTGCAAGGACAAATCTCCAAGACTGATAAAGAGCTTGTCAGATTGCATCAGATTACTGAGGATGAGCGCAAGGTGTGACATGCATGTTACTGAAAAAATTCCATATTACTGACATAGATACAGGATCATGTTTCCTACCGCGACTCGAACTTCAAGCGTTACATGCACAAGATGGGCGGCAGCAAGGGCAAGGACAAATTCGCATCCAAGTCTGAAAAGGAAGAGAAAGAGTTTCTCGACGCCTGGCAGAAGGAGCGCTCCACCAAAGAATCCCGGGACGAACAATCCCGTGCACTCGAGCAAGCCCAGAGCGACAAAACCAATCTGGAGAACGACTGCCAACGTCACGAAACAGCGCAGTCCTCCCTAGACGCCCTCTACAACTCCATCTTCTCCGGCCCCACCCCGGACGTCCCTGGCGAAGACGACCTCGAGCGCGCCGTGCAGCAATCCAAACAAACCTTCGACTTCAACAACCAAGCCCTCTCTTCCGAAAAACAAGCCCTCTCCCTCCTCTCCCGCGCAGACCAATCCCTCCAACAAGCCCACGTGCACATGCAAGACGCTCTCCGTCGCTCACGCCGCGATACATACCTCGGCGGCGGAGGCTTCACCGACATGATGGAACGCGACGCCCTCGCCCAATCCCAAAACGCCATCCACGCGACTCAACGCCACATGGACGAAGCTCGACGCGTGCAGCCACAACTCCGACCTCTGACAGAAATTTCCATCGACCAAGGGCATTTGTTCAGTGATGTGCTGTTTGACAACATCTTTACGGATATGGCGCAGCATGAGAGGATCAAGAATAGTGACATGCAGTTGGCTGCTGCCGCGAGGGATTTGCACGGGCAGATTGGCGAGCAGAGGGGTAGGTGTCAGGGTGCGGATGCGAATTTGAAGCAGGCTGGCGCGGATCTGGAGGCTGCGAGGAAGGAGTTGCAGCGTGTTAGAGGAGAGGCGTTTGAGAGGCTTGCTGGTGGTGATGGCGGAATTGGAGGACAGCAAATGCCGCCACCACAATACGCTGTTTGAGCGATGGACAAGATAGTATGCATGAATGATTGAATTGTGATGAGCTTTCTATATTGACTTAAATTGCTCCTTGGTCTTCATGTCTCGTCTCCTCGTTACCGACCTCCTTCCATCTCGTTACGCTGCATGCACGAGTGACGTGCAGACGGGCCTGCAGTCCGAGCAGCACAGTCTGCTCCTGCAGCCCCCACTTAGCAGCCCACGTACAAAGCGTTGGCGTACAAGGCATAGGTGTCAGCATTGAGCACAGCCTGAGCACTGCTGAGGCTCTGAGCATCGGCATAACCGTAGCCGAGATCTTGAGTGCCAGGGCTGTAGACACCAGGTGCGCTGAGGACAGCGATGTCAGCTTGATTCCCGTCAATTGTGAGGGGAGGATCGACTTACTGAGTCTCCTCGTGCAGCACAGTAGTGGCGCGGTCTTGAGCATGGCAAGTTCCGCTCAGAGCTGGGAGGCCAGAATAGAAAATGTCGCAGTAGGCGATGTAGTTGTATGCTGGCAGAGTGTAGGCCTGTGATGCCGCAAATTAGCAGGTTCCAACTTACACTAAGACTGCGGAGATGGGACTCTTACCAAGACATTAGGGTCACAGTAGCGATAGACATCGCTGCAGTAGCTGATCGTGCGACCAGAGGTTGTCGAGCCACAGTCGGAAGCCACGGCACGGAAGCGGGCAGCAACAGTGCTACGGACAGAGCTGGATGTAGTCTTGAAGTACTCTTGAAACTTGGTGGCTGAGCCGGAGGTAGCAGCAGTGGCGGCAGTGTTGGCAAGAGACTGGCACGAGCTCAAAGCACTGCGCAGTTGAGTCAGACGAGTGCTGGAGCAGCTACTAGTGGAGAGCTGGGTTCGCTTCTCCAAAGCATCAGGGCTGGCAACGGCGTAAGCGACCTCTGCGGCGGCGGCGCCATCGATGTCAAGGGTGATCTGGTTGCTGCTGTAGGCCAGAGAATCCTCAGTCAGCTCGACGGAGCCTTCTTGAGCGTAGCGGAGAAGACCCGTGGCTTGGACGGTGTAGCTATCGGAGGCCTCAACGTCGTAGAGCTCGGCAAGCTCGACTTCAGTCTCAATGGTTTGGCCTGGAGCGATGGCAATGAAGCTCTCTTCAGTGAGATCTGTCGTCTTCATGCGAAGGAGCGCTCCCTTGAACTCGGCCTTGGAAGCGGTGCCAGAGACGGAGAGCTTGTCGACTGGAGTGGCCGAGTCGAGTAGAGAGCCCTTGTAGAACAGGTTGTAGCCAGTAGAGCCTGTGTTGGTGACGGCGGCCTTGACCTTGGAGTTGCCCGAAGCGGTCAAGGTGACCTCGAGAGGAGTATCGCGCTTGGTAATGTCGATAGCAGTGGACGTTGCGAGAGTCGCCAAAGCAGCGATCGGCAGGATTGAGAACTTCATGATGGCGAGGAGTCGAGCGAATGACTGATATGCTTCTTGGCGGAGGTGGTAAGTGAATGGGATGCTGTGTAAGTGTGGCCTCCTGGTGGGCACGGCGTTGCCTTTTATCATCTTGCTGAGCTGCCATCACTTTCGTCGAATCTTTGCTTATCTCTGCTGTTCTAGAGACAGCTCTGATCATCTCATGCATTGTCGCTATGATGTCCATTTCTGGAGCGCGTCCGTGGAAGGTGGCAATCGGCATGTCTCCATCGCCCTGGTCGTGGGGCATCTTGCTTGTGCATGAGGTGTAGTATGTCGTGCTTCAGTAATATGGAGGAGATAGAGCTCAGCATGGGGCAGGCAAGCTACAGACTCGAAGCGCCTGGTCGGTTGTCTGCATTATCCACCTTGGGCCGGTATCTGTTGACTCAAGCAGTGTTGGAGGCAAGATTTTGATTCGCGATTCCTCTCACGCTGATGCTTCTATCGAGCAACGAGAGTTGCTCCGTAGTATTGTGCCTATCACATTGAGCTCTTGACTAGTGAGTAACTCGTATGGTCATCAAGTACATTCAATCAGTAAGCGAGGTCCTGATCGTCACTGGATTGCAGGCAGCATAGCAGCAGTGATACCTTCTAGAACAAGTTCCAAGTCCGACTGCGGCTGCCTATCGACAGTCTTGTCTGGTCGTTGATTTGTGGCAATGACTGGTAAGTCTCGTACAGTGTGCCATACTGCACTGTATGCAGCTCTAGATGAAGGCACACAAGCTCATGCACAGCAGACTACCATAACAGGAAGGCATAGTGCGATGTGGGTCGCCTGCAGTATAGCATCGAGGTTTACAGAGCGCACCATAGCGCTGGCTAGGATGCTGAAGTGGATCATCGCTCCAAGACCAAGACGGGCCAAGACGGTAGCCATCGAAGAATGACTGGAGGAGCAATATGCTCATGCTTGAGGACTGCATGACAAGATTGAAGGCGCAATCAAGAACAAAGAAGCTCCTTCCTCTCTCGGCATATGTGCTTGATAGGGCGACGTCCTCCGAATGTATGCCGGCGTTTCGCTTGTGAAGCTCAATGCCAAGGCCATGCGTGATAGGTGACCGACACATGATTGCTGCTCTGCTCGTATTTGCGCCAACCCTTGAATATCGATGAAGTAGTATCTAGGCTCGGGGCGAGGCGAGGTGGAATCTGCTGTGGAGTCGAGATACAGCGCATGCTTGCCTTATCGCTTAGGTCACCTCGCGAGGCGACATCCGTCGTCATCACGTCAGCGCTGGTTGTGTCGATGTTGGAAACTGTCCAGAGTATTTCTCTCCTCTGAGGTGGGCCTCTACAATGGCACGAGCGGTACTGTCAGTTGGACTCATCACATTAGCAGTCGTGACTGGTATCTGGTTATTACAGTCTTCTTCCGTTCCCACGATCAGCGGGACAGACCACCCAAGCACCACAATGTCATCGGCGGCTAGCGGCCTCAGAATTGGATTGGAGGCAGTCTCAAACAGCCGGGTGAAGATCACGCTTTCCAACAGCAATTCCGACCACACACTTACGCTTCTGAGATGGGACACTCCACTTGACCCACGAGCGCTCGATACAGGTGTTTTGGTACTCACTGACCGCGATTCGGGCAAGGTGATACCAAGTCCAGGACTCAAGCTGAATCGAAAGCTGCCGCCTACGAGGGAAGACTTCGTCGAGATTGCGCCAAGCAGCAAAGTGTCAGAGGAGCGCGAGCTGAAAGGCCCGTGGTTGCCAAGCGCTGGCCAGCGAGTCAGTGTTCATGTCGAGGGCGAATGGAAGGCTCTATGGAGCAAGAGCACGGCTGCTGTGAAGCAGGAGGCGTTGGACGCTCTGGATGGAGATGGGTGTTATAGAGCTGCGTTTCGCAGTGATGCGATCGAGTTGGAGATCTAGCAGTGCTGTCATCCCAGCCAATGCCTTTCCTATGACAGCAGAGGCTGTGCTGCGCAAAGGGTCGATTCAGTTCACCTTCTTCATGTCGTCATTCCAGTACTCATCGTAGGAGGCCTTGTACCCCAAAAGATAGCCACCGATCCATCGTCCGACCACGACTCCAAGCAGCCAGCTTACGGGCTTCGCAATCGAAGCCGGCCCAGGCAGCGCCAGACTTACTTCCGCTGAATCCAGGAACAGCAATAGCTGTGGCAGCTTTGGGCTCACTCCTTGCACATAGCAGTCGTCGAGGTACGAATAAATGTTTCGGAAGAACTTCTCATTCGCGCCTTCCTCTTCCGGTGACGTACTAGGAGATCTGGGCGAGACAATAGTTGAGATCTCAATCGTGCAAGGGCTCTCGCAAGTGTCGTCTACTTTGAAAGTGTGGCGTGCACCAGCAGGAATGCGCTGCGGCTGTGGATCCGATGCCGATATTGTCTTATCCTGACCTTCAAGTGTGAAGATGTATCGCCTAGGCGTATTAGCATCAAGTTGAATACGACGACTGTGCGAGAACTCTACCCTTCCGTGATGTAGAAGTACTCATCTTGGTACCAATGCCAATGAGGCGGCGGAGTCAGGTAATTCAGCTCGTCTGGAATCTCTTGCAGCTTTGTTGGCGTATGCGTCGTTTGTATCTCTCGCACGCTCTTGCCGGGTTCGGGCGTTGCCCAGATTGTTGATCGAATACCATTGTACTGGATCATGGGCTTCTGGTCCTTCGTCCTAGTCCGCTTGATGTGAAACGACATGACTGAAGGGTGCACCTAACGCGGAATGTGCAAGGTGATCTGTCTGGACCCGAATATGTCGAAGATTCGTCTAGCTAGCGCAGTTGAGTCGATCGTATGTCGTGATGTGGATGACATTCCCACGTCTCGCGATGGATGACCATTTTGTCAGATGTAAGAGGATGTCGGTGCCGAAGGATCCACAAGGGATTTCCAGATTTCCAGTCGCTGATTCGGGGAATCGTAGGAGAGCCGGAAAGGCTTGGACTTGCTTCGTCCTATATATTTCATAAAGTGTGTACATATATGTACACTCGAGAGGAAATCGCCGCGTCACGGAGCCCTCATTCAACGCCCATCGTGTCAATGCATGTATGTCTACAACCAACGCGAATTTCCTCCAAACCTGGGTATCATCAGAATTTTTGTACAACCAAAGCGATGTCAGTGACGCCGTCTTCTGTCCATCAATTGGATCGAGCCGCCATGGGGTCGCTCCTCGCAGAATGCCAACGCAGGCTCGTCATACTTCCTGCGCCCATTGAGATGACCTAGCAGCCAATCCGTTACGGACACGACTCTCGTCATGCGGTCCCAATGACCGCCTTCTTCGGTGTGCTCAATGGTATGTTTCCTGATTCGACCTTCTTCATCGAACTCAAAGATGAAGATGCCGCGAAACTCTTCTGCTTCCTCGTGCGCGGTATCGCGTTCTGCGCCATTTCTCGTACCCGCAATGAAGCCCTTGATTTTCTCAACAGGATCTTTAGCGGCCAAACCCATGCCGCGGTAGATTCCACCTGTGCCATCACTATGCGTCGTCTTGCCGCACGTCTTCCATTTCACTATCAGCTTCTCCTCGCGCTGAGCTAGCGGCACTGCTGTACCCCCATTCTGCACCATGCGCTCTGCGAGAATATCGAGCTTGACATTGCCAATCAATGGCATGCGTCCCCAAGCTACAGGCGCAGTCCAGAGCGCAGCAACATAGCCAATCCGGCCGGACACAGTTGGCAGATGCGGATGAGTCGAGGGGAACAAGTGTAGAGTGATGCTCGGTGAGAGAATGTCGGACGGCAGCGGTTCTTTGAGAAGAGTAGGCAGCCGCTCATGCAGCTTCCTGACGGTTCTCCCTAGCTTAATGGTCCTCTCGTCTGCCGGTTTCTGATCTCCTTGCAGGTCAGATGATGGATGGTATCGCGGTGCAGCACTCGTGAACCAGACATCTCGACTCCACGGCTCAATATCGTGGACTTGCGCAAAGCATCGGCAGTTGTTCAGACACGCGTGCGGATCGTGGCATGCTTTAGCAGCTGTGATCGTGGTCGGTGCAGCCACCCGGGACTTGGTGAGGTAAATGGCATTGTTGGGGCCAAAGCGTGATGGCAAACGCGAGCGCACCAGCCGAGGGGGCTTCATCAGAACAGCGTGTCCATTGAACAGTGATGGCCTGTCACATTCCTGATGTCCAGTAGTCGGTGGCAGTGATAGACGAGTCCACCATCGCCCCGAGAAGTTTGGAAGCTCAAAGTGATCGACATCTCATGACGACACTCAGGCCAGACCACACAATTTGTCCTCCCACCGGAGACAGACACCACCTCCACCACTCGCCGCACAATCAGCCGAAATAGCTGTCGTAGACGTGTAGGCTGCTGCTAGAGAAGTAGTCCATTCTATCTGCTGAACTTTCATCCTGTCTCCATCACAAAAGGCACAAGTTCTTCATTCCCTGACTCCTTCTCACCCACACTTTTCCGTATCAATCAAAATGGCTACTTCAGGCAAAAGGATCGTATTCACCGGTGGCAGTGGCAAAGCAGGTCGCCATGTTATTCCAGAACTTCTCAAGCGCGGTCATCAGGTAAGACTACTCTCCAGATTCAGCTATTCCACGCAGCTAAGACCACACAAGGTTCTCAACCTGGACCTCGTGGACTTCCCAGATCCGAAGGCTGGAGTCTTTACTCTTAAAGCAGACCTCACAGATGAGGGCCAGGTACGCCAAGCGATTTTCACAAGATATCTCCTCTTGTCTCAGTGTTTCTGCCTGTTACGCCGGTGTCATGGCACTATTTGTCCAGATCGTTGTAGCCACAACGCGGAGACACACAAGAAGGGGCTCGGACGCCGCTGACTTCTACAAGGTGTATTCAGCATTGACCACGCACTACAACATGGAAGGTTACGAGCTGGGACGACCAGAGCCTCCACCAGACGTGGTGATTCATTTCGCAGCCTTTGCCCGCAACATGATTGTCCCAGACAATGAATGCTTCAAAGCCAACGTGACATCGACCTACAATGTCATCGAAGCGGCATGCAAGCTCGGCGTCAAGAAGATCATCATTGCATCCTCTGAAACCACATACGGTGTATGTTTCGCAGAGGGCGATTACGACTACCACACGTTCCCATTGGAAGAGGACTACGACGTCGACCCCATGGACTCGTACGCCCTGTCAAAGATCTGTGGCGAGAAGACTGCCCGCACTTTTGCTCGCAGGTACGGGGTCGACATCTATGCTTTCCGAATCGGCAATGTTATCGAGCCACATGAGTACGAACGGGACTTCCCTACACATGTCGGCAAGCCTGAGACGAGAAAGCGCAATGCCTGGTCGTACATCGATGCAAGAGACTTGGGTCAGATGTGCTGGCGGGCGATTGATAAGTCAGGATTGGGATTCCAGATCTACAATGCCACAAATTCGAACATCACTACGACGGTACCAACAGAACAGTTCCTCAAGGAGACCTGCCCAAATGTCAAGATCACGAGGAAGATGGGCGAGTGGGAGGCACCGCTCTCTAACAAGAAGATCATCGATCAATTAGGCTTCAAGGACGAGCACGATTGGCGAAACTATTACAAGCCAGGATCATAAAAAGGGTCTAGGCGACGACTAGTTCGTTGATCGCTAAATCGAACATGTCGAAACTGGCCAATAGTGCTCCTCAGAGTGAACTTATGATAGGCGCCCAAGTCCGACTTGAAGACTTTTAGGACATGCAAGCTGGCTGAGAGTCCTTCCACAGGTCAACGGTTGAGTGGTAGTATCATCTGGAACACTCGTATGTACACTGGTTGAGAAGGATAACAAGCTCGGCTGGGACGAGAATTCATACGTGTGCTGGGCTTATGAAACCCTAAATATTATATGTCTTGGCTGTGAGAGGCTCTCTATTCCACGTGCTTACCAGATCCGTCACATTTGGTAGTCACATTTGGTATTGAATAGGTTATAGACGCACATCTAGAAAAGCCAACAACTTCGACACGCATTTCCATCGAGTTACTCTCACAAGCGGTCGAGCTCGACAATCAGCACATCATGGCATCTTCTCCAAAAACGAGCCTCCCACCCGCCATCGTCCGGGTAGCACGTAAGTTGACGTCCTGCCCAGCACCCGGCCGTAGCGTCTCGCTGACTCTTCTTGGCATCGCAGTAGCATCTTCAGTACCGTCATACTTGGGGATCCCATTTCGAATGACGATAGTCCGGATACGACATTATCAGAGCTACCCGGTGCAGAGCAGAAACCAATCCGAAGGGAGTTCCTGTCCCAGTATGTCCGAGCTCCGAAGTGGATGAAATTGAGCAAAGATGAAGCAACCTGTTCAGTGTGTTACCTCCCTATGGGATACCGTCTAGAGAGCCGGGGCGCGTTAGACCTTCCAGTCCGCCTGCCTTGTGCAGGTAGACATGTCTTTTGCCAGGGATGCCTCCTCCAGTGGTTCGAGAAGCAGAGACGAAGCACTTGCCCCATGTGTAGGGAGGTCATCCTGGCCACAGAAAGACAGTCGTGTGCGAGAATGTTCGATCCTCGCGTTGACGACTTCGAGATGGCCCCTTGGACTTCGTACGATGCTGCGTCAGCGCTCACAGGGACCAGAGCGCGAGCGGCCGCAGAGGAAGTGGCGCAGAGAATTAGCGAAGAAACGCAGCAATACCTTGGTCAACCCCACCAATCGTACTACGACTCCGCGAACCGCAACAGGCCGACAAGCCGCGGCGAAGCTTTCAGAGCGTTCAGCGGAACTGCAAGAAGGCGAGATCGAGAGTACAATAACCACGGTTTGCCAGAACATCGGTCGGCCGATCGAGATTATCGTCAAGCGGATCAACATGTACAGCCTGCTGGCCCCCCAGTCGTTCCTAGAAGCACGTCACCTTGGCGAACAATACCTTCTGCGCAGACGCCATCGCTGTATCGTCGACGAGGTGTTGCGCTGGAAGCAGACACACGTTCAAGCAGGAGCACACAGTACGCAATGGAAGGACCGACCTCGTTGTTTCAGCCACAACCTTCGCCGCATCCACACTATGGCTTCTTCGGAAACTTCCGGTACATGGCCAGTCAGCCAGAGCCTTCCATCCAGACTGAACCGGAGCTGGGTCCTTTCTCGCCGCCACTTCGCATGCCAGAGGTCCAAAGTGGTATGAATATGCCCGACCAGACGCGGCACATCGTGAGATACACAGATCCGTATTCCATCGATCAAGAGCATCTCGCAGACATTGTCATCCTGGACTTGCCCGTTCTCTATGGACAAGATCCACATAATCTGGAATACCGCTTCTATAGCCAATTCCTGAGCAGGGCCTTTTCTTATTGGGGTCCCGTGCGTGCGGAGTTGGACAGTCATACGATTTGGTGCGCACTCGTCTAGGTAGTCTCGGGCAGTGTAAAATCTCCGGGCTTATTAGCAACCAGCAGTAGAAGCGTACTCGCGTGTAATGCTGAGTACGTTTCTCAGTCATCGTGCTGGCTTTCTGCCTCGCTCGAATCCTTTTTGTCTTCAGCAGCGTCATCATCCGCACCTCCTGCCTCAGCTTTCTTCGCCTTCTCGCGATTCTTCTTCTTCACTTTCTTCTCGCGATTACGTCGAGTTCGCTTCTCACGCTCCTCGACCTCTTTTGCCTCAGCCGCTTTTTGCTTCTCTTCTTGCTTGGTCTTGGCAGCAGCAAGCTTGACTCGCACAGCCAGTCTAGCCTTTTTTCCAGGTCGCGTGCGCTTCGGCACGGATTCTTTGCCCATTAGTTTTGCGAACATAGCATTTGAAGGTTCTAGCAGGCGTCTTTGCTTTTTCGTTGTTGGCACGTGGAGCACTTTCCACGAATATGCCATACCAGGCCATGCAGACTTTGATCGCGTCAGAACGTCCTGACCGTCGACAGCGGCAAGTGCAAAAGTTTGCAGTTCCTCCGAACTTGGACTGCCAGTGAAGTAATATCTGCTGTCACGATCGGGATTGAGTAAACCGGGCTCTGCATCTGTTAGGTCTGGCGATTCAAGTCGGATCTTTGCTACGCCGTTGGACTCCGCAGTCTTTCCCGCAGCTGGAGCGAAGAGTTGGAAGACAAATTCATTCTCATCATCTTCGGGTGCAGCCGATGCATCTGGTAATTCTTCGTGGTGGACGAAATTGAATTCTTGCAGGTGTTCCAATTGCGTTATCTCTGGCGATGATGGCGGCGTGATCTGATCGGCTTGCAAGTCGGCTCTGCTGACGATTCGTTCCATGATGATGCCCTATGCAACGCAAGGAGCGTGTTGTTGTAGTTGCCGATCGGTGTTCGTTGGATGAAGTTCGTCGTCGCTGCCAAGCGCCAATAGCAGTCCAGCCCTGTCGCGCTAGTGTATGTTTCTCGAGTTCGAGCCTCTCGTCTTCGGTCGTCCTTTCACAGACATTATTGCGTCTAGTGGCCTGACTTTCTCCCACCAGACTGTGCGGCTCAGAAGAGCGTTCGAGACCACACCCTTCATGGTGTAGCGACAGAGCGCTTGCCAGCACCTTTCCCCGAGCTTCTCGCCATCTGCTTCTGCTGGTGCGCCGCAAGATCAGATTGTCTTGTCGCATATGCAAGATTCTGACAACGGCTCAATGGCACAATTAGAAGACAGCTACCAAGCATCACAATCACTTTGACACCAAAGCGTCGTAGGAATGGCGATGGCATCGCGCACGAGCTCCGAACAGGGCTGCACATCGGTTGTACCTCTTGACTTCTCCCGAGTTCACACCTAATAATCCAAACGAAGGGAAGCTGGGATTTCGAGGGTGGCATATTGTACCGGCAATCTAAGCTTCCGTGCTGGCTATCGTACACTTCCGACTTCCTCAGCAGTACTTTATCAAGACAAAGACGAGGCGACGCGAATCTCTTCACCAGCGTGATGGCGGTCATCAGCGATGATAGTCCTGTAACAAAGGACTTTCTCTACGCAGTCGACATACCCTCTCTTCTCTTTGCTCTCATTGCCTTGCCCGTACTCACGACATTCATCTGGCAAAGACACTACAATGTCGTTGCGAAGCGCTTGACTGTCGCCAGTGCATTGTGTCTCCTGGTATGGCTGGTTTGTCAATGTCACGCCCGCAACACTTACACGTTTAGTGCTATTCGACGACATTTGTCTTCATCTTTGTCGTCACAGCTTTGGCCCATCTCCGATTGCGCCAGACACCTCCTCTGTGTACCGCAATGATGATGACCTGTAAGTTGGTGGATCGCAAATTGGTCGCGTTCACTAATTCTAGCTAGGTCTGATCCTGGTAAGTAGAGCGGCCATTGGAGGTGATCACTTATCCACCGCTATCGCGATCGTATGGGCGCGGACGAATAGCATGGGTATTCGTGCGACAGGGACTGACATTTATTCGATTGTTTGCAGCACAACATTACCAAAACAAGCGAGCTGGCCTTTCTAATCGAACGAGCGTACATCATATCATGGCCTACCAAACCTCGGCATCGAACACGCGAATATGTTTGGAGCAGCGTCCTTATTCTGGTGCCGTACACGGTGGTGACTGCGCTCTCGCTGCATTTGTGAGTAGATGGCCGTTACAATAATTCCAGCGGTCAAGTGACTGACATCGTGCTTAAGCCGAATAGCTCACATCTCCAATGTGAACGTCTGTATCATTGGTCCCACCAGGATCTCTCTGATCTTGATGCTTTGCGTTGAGATCGGAGCACAGGTATACCTCACCTTTCGCTTCCTCGCGCCGCTTCTCCATGTCCACCACGATGGGATCGGCCTGATGAAGCCGCTTCGCAAGGTGGTCATTCGCACATCCATCGGCGTGGCGACGACATTACTCCTCAATGTAACGGTGAAGACATCCTTGACACTCTTCAACGGAGAGCCGACTTGGTTGTGCTCCCTCACATGTAAGGTTGACGGTGAGTGGGAGGATCTTGCAGGCCCCAGCGCAAGCGGACTGATGGGCAGTTCTAGCATTCCTGGCGGCTTGTATTCTGCATTGGGTTACTATGCCCATTCTTGGTGATGGGGATCGTGCGGCGGCTTTGGGGATTGGCTTCAGCTCGAAGGAAGCTATACAAGTCAACGATGAAGCGCATGCTGGGCACAGCAGACCGTCGGTGACCGAGAAACAGCTGTACACCTTCCAGAACTTCCTCAATCTTGGTCGCTCGTCGTACGTAGAGCAGGGCGCGTAGAATTGAAGGATTTCACGACTTCCATTTCCTCAAGTATATTCTGAGCATTACCTGATGTTACATGGCGTACTTATCGCGGGGTATCTCGTCTAGATCTATTCCTTGTAAACCAGCCCACAATCACCAGTAGTCTCCAAACTTGCCCAATACATCACCACCTCTGAGTTCACCATGGCAAGCATTCAGAGCATCGAAATGGCTCGCAAGCTGCAACCCCCGCAATCGCTCATTCTCCATATCATCCCACGTCCAGTCATCCTCGCTCTCCTTGCTCTTCACACCTGCAAGCTTACTATCAAGCTCTTCTCCCACAATTACCGTGCTCTCGCCCAAGTTCGTCGCTGGCGTAGCAGGCGTAAACGGCGTAGCCGTGGGGTCCAACTGTGCATCCCCAGCCTCAGCTCTCGGCGGGAAACCCACTCCATCGGGTCTCTTGGGCAGTAATCTCGACCTTTCCAGCACAATCTCGGGGTTGATCGTCAACCTCCCCTTCTTAAACACATATCTTGCCAAACTCGTAGCGAAGATATACTTTGTCAAGTCCTCCTCTCCACTATCCTTTTGCTTCTGTTTCCGAATCTTGCTATTCTTCCACGGCTGCAAGACATAGCTATCTGGCTTGATCTTGCCCTTTTGCACAATATGCGAGACGGTGTAGAGCCACTTTCGGTCCCAGCTCAGCACGCGTGTGTAGATCTCGAAGGCCTGGAAGGGTTCGACTTGTCGTTGAAAAAAGCACGAGACTGCGCCGAGTGCCACGACATATTTCCCTTTGGCTTCGATGTTCGATTTCGGCAGACCTTCTTGGTCGCCTGCATTCAGACGGGCGAGGCCAGTGCGGATGATTGCTCCAACAGTGTGAGCTCGGCTAACGTCGAGATCGGCAAAGTATGTGGAGTTGGATTTATGGATATTGTAGTCGCAGTCCCAGATGGTGTTTCGTGTCTGCGTGATCAAGGGGGAGAAGATGTGCTTAGGTGGGATGGGATGCCTCTGAAAGTATATCTGGTATATGATTCCACGTAGGACACGGATATGCCAGAAAAATGGCAGGTTCTTGAGATTGGCCAGTGCGAATGCACCAGCGAGCAGCTTGAGCATCTTGCTGCCCACGTTGATGCCGAATTGCTCGACGAAGAAGGCCTGCACGCTGGGATGCGTGAAAAAGGCAATGGCTCCTCCGGCGGCAGTCAGGGCACCGGCAACAGCTGGTAGCCGTGTTGCTGCAGACATCGCGTGGCGAGGGAGAAGGGGGAGCGAGAGATGGCGGGAGGGCGTGTAGGTAGTAAAGCGCTGCAACAATTCAGTCAGACGGTCATGGGCATATCCTCTTGTCCTTTCCTTTCACACACGAGACGTGGAATATATCCAACGCGACCTTTGCTTATCGATTCTGCATGTGAAATGTCATGTCCAAAGCAGCCGAGGTGTGCTGGCAGCCTTCCGATTCGCTCACTCGCCAGAACACGCTGCTCAGATTACCCGGGTATGGATCGTTCCATGCATTATAATGCAACATTCAAGAGCCGGTGGAGTCGTTGATGGAAGACGAGAGCGAGAACGAAAGACGAAGCATAAGACTGGCCGTGAGTTTGCCCCACCTCATCACCTCCTCATCGATGCGCTGCTAATATACAAATTTCCAATGCTCGTACCACCAAGCGCAATCCTCCATCATAGCCAACGTTTGTGTCTCTTCTTGCTATCCTAGCACTTACGCATGCTATTGCAGGTCCAGCGGTCCACTGTTCCTCGCTCCAACCAAGGCTTGTTTCACAACCATTGGCCCGGTCTCAATCGAGCACGACGACATCGTGAAACTGGTTGTACAGTGTCGCCGCGGAAGTCTGCGTCTTGGCGATACTTTGTAATTAAGTAGCTAACTTCAAACGACTATTGCGCAGCGAGTAGTCGCTATTTCAACGCTCTGATTGTCTCATATAAAAGTACATTGTAAGGGCTTGGATTCTATCTATTCAGATAATGTTAATACCTAGTATGCTATCCACCTACTACGATCAAAGCCTCAACTCGTCTTGGCATGCTATCTACTACATTATCGATGATTCTACGGTCTATTGCTCTCTAGGCTCTCGGTAGTACTTCCTATATAATCTCTAGCTGTCTTACTTTATTATCTATTACGTCCAGGTTAGGACGTAGCTCGTAGACCTTCTGTTTAAGGTAGAACTAGACATACTCTATCGGGTTTATGTTAGGGCTGCACGCAGGCCACGTTGTTGTAATTATTAACTAATCCTTAAGGAACTAGCGTATATAATAAGCTATATAGACAGAGGCGTTGTCTTACTAGAATACCTAGCTATCGTAGTGTGGAAATAGGCCCTCTTCGAGTGCCTGAGTATAAGATCTTGCTATATATCCTCCTCTTAGTGTATCTGGATCTCGTTCTATAATAATAAGCTCTGTATTGTTCATACGCTTGCTAATTAAGCACCAGACTATAATAGAGGCCTACTTGCCCTTAGAGTACTCTTTAATCCGTGCTCTTGTCCATTTCTCGTATAGATAACTAAAGGCCTAGAGGCGTTGCTTGCTAGTCCCCTTCTTAATAGAACACTCGTCGCTAAACAGCTAATCTAACTAGTTTATAGAGCGATGTAAGTAGGCCTACTATAGTCGTTAGCGAGCATAAGCCTCTATAAGGTGCGGACGACGTTTACACCGCTAGTTTTGAAGCCTATAGTTATAAAGGATCGTTCTTAAGACGTCGGTACTAAAATTAGTACTAGTATCGTCTCTAATATTCTAATATGTCCACTTAGGGTTCTTCCTTATAGCGCGTACGATTAGGCGAGCGTCTCGAGGAGTATAACTAAGGGGACGACCTTTGCGAGGCTTGTTCTGTACTGTATCGCGTGCTTTGTGCCGTTAAAGGACTGATTTGACAGTCGATTCAGGAACGCGTTCCTTAGTCGCGATTTGAGTCGTTGTATCGCCTGCACGACGACGTCCAACGATTACACCTTTGAACTTATCTGAAAGCTAGTGATTAGGAGCACGATTTGGATCAATTTGTATAAGAGCAGGACGTTGTGGCATGGTGCAATAGTTGATAGAAGTTACTACAGAGAACGCGTCAAGAGTCGCGTGTCGCGCCAAGACGCAGACTTAAGCCCTAGTACTGTAAACACCAAGCTTCTCCCGCTTGATATTCACGCTCTGCCTAGCTGGTGACACATTGTCCACCTCCATAGCCTCTCGCTTCATTCTCACGAGCTGAGCAAGCGGCAGGTCCTCTTCGTCGTCCTCCTCCTGGTCGACGTCCATCTTGTCAGAGCAAATACCCGAACTGAATGGGATTCTGTTGGCCAGGAGCTTAGAGGGGCCTGCGTCCGCGTGCTTGGACTTCGGAATGTTCTTGACGGTTTTGAAAGGCAACGGCTTCTTCTTGCTGCCAGGAGTTAGCTATTTTCACTCAAACACAAATCTTGGAGTCATTCACCTGGCTGGCCGGGCATCTTGACCCTTCAATTTCTTGATTTCTCGCTCTTGCTTTGTGGTCTTCTTCGACAAAGTCTCCAACTTCTGCTCAGACTTCTGGACCTTAGCATTTGCCGAGACCAACTGCTGCTTCACGCCCTGTGATGCACCTTTGAGGCAGTCCAACTGTACACGAAGGCTGCATACGTGGGCCTGCTCCTCTCCGATGTCGATCTCCAGCTTCTTGATGTAAGCTTTCTGGTCTTCCGCGACCTGGACGATCCTCTCGAAGTCTTCGGCACCAGCTCCGGCAATCTCTCTCTTGATCACTGGCTTGGTCTCGACCTTGACGAGCTTGAGTTGCTTGATGTTCTGGACAAGATCAAAGTTCTCATTTTGGAGTTGATCGATTTGTTGCTGAGCGCGATAGGCTTTTCTCGCAGCTTCTTGCTGGATCTCTGTGATACGGTCTGTGAGGTCGGCGTTTGCCTGGCGCAGCGCATTAATCTCGTGCATTGTGATGGTCTCTGTCGTTGTTCAGCTGGTCAATGAACCGATGTCGCGCGAATATTAATGGCGGAGGCTGACAAAGTAGTTCGACAAGTCGGACAGACAAGGTCGTTGACAAGATCAGTGCGACCACCGGCGGGAGGCCTTGACGTTGACGAGGCGGAGGCGCCTCATCTACCGGTACACCACACGATGTGCTGCGCACGATCAAGCTCGCCGCAGTGAAGTGCTGAGTCGCGCCCTTTTGGCCAGCTCCGGCCCCGTTTGCCGCCAAATGCACTGTAAAAGCTATGATTTCCAACTCACTTGCTGCGCGGCTGCAGAGAAGTGAAGTGAGACGCAGTCGATTTAGGTACGCTATATTCCAGCATGACAAACAACAGCTCGGACTATGAAGTTACTTTACAGGGCAAGATTATAGGTGTAGTCGTCCTCCAAGTTCTGGCTAACCCATAGAACAGCAGAGCTGCGACACGATATCAGCATTCGATCGCAAATTCACCAAGAGCTTGAACTTACCTCAACATCACAAGCCCGTTGGCGACGAGATTCGAGACACCAAACCACAGCTGCATGCCCTTTGCATCGTGGGTAATGTATTTGATGACCATGATCGTGACGCCGCCAGCCAGGCCTCCTGCCATGGCAGCGAAGCCCATAAAGAGCACGACCCGTGCCTTCCACGCAACGCCATCTCCAGAATAAGCAAATGTGTCACCGGAAAGGCGAGTCTTATCAATGCTGTTGATGACGACCATGCCTAGGAATGAGAAAATGCCTGGAATCCAGTCCACGAAGTTCAGGTGGAGATCGGAACCGTTCTGATTGCCATTGCTGTAGACTGAGGCATCGATGAGTACAAAGAGTGCAATGGCGAACTATAAAAGTTAGCGACGTGGCTCGCCAAGCCATTGAACAACATACCAATGCGCCAGAAGTGTAGACACCAGCGGTCCTGGTGTTGGCACTATTGAGCCACTGTGGACGTGGGAAGCGGTATCGGAACAGGCGGTCCTCCATTGCAAGGTCAGGGAATGTTACTCAAAGAGCTCTGACGATGTTCTGCTGCGCTTTGGCAGACTTTCCTCGTGCACTTTGCTGTTCTGACCTGAGACGAGCTGCGATACGAATCTTTTGCAACCGCAAAAGCTCTCGCTGTTTCCTAGCCCAAGTCTTGATGTTGCGTTTAGGTCGCCTTGGAGTGCCCTCGCTGTGTGCCCGCGGTGTTTCGACTCGTGACTTCGCTATCGTCACGGTGTGACGTCCCTCGTACCGTCCAATTGGATATTCCTCTCGGCCAAAGCACTAATCGCTGATTTTCGAGCTTGTCGCTCTTTCTTGCAGCGGATCTGAGATGCTCTGCACTGTCTTCGGAACTCGCGAGAGTGCGCACGATGACCGTGTCGTAGTGTGTTGATCCTAGTTCGGATTCGACCTCTGTAGCCTATCTCACGAGGGCCCAGCAGTAATACGCAATGCCTGCCGAGTGCCTTGTAAAGGCCTTGGTAAATGCGTTCAGAGTCACCTTCCTAGAGGTCCTGTCGGAGTCGCGGGATGCGAGGCAGATGTGGATGCGCCAGCGTCAAGTGAGACTGCGGGAGGATGTCGTGATGATTAAGATGTGGAGGCCGATATTCTCTCACGCCAGAACGGAAGTGCTAAGATCGTGCTATGACCTATCGCGACAGATGTGGGAAGTATGTTGCTGTCGTCTGATCGTCGAGGCAGCTGCAAGCTCGAGTGAGACATGACGCCGGCTCCACCCAATAATGCCAAGGCACCAACTCTCGAGGTTCTTCACTCAGGTCATCATCAATCCTTGCACTTGGCATCTTTCACATGCTCACTCTCAGGCTGCGTATAGATATACGTCCGTAAGCCGAGGGCGCAGATAAGGAAGAGATTTTCTCTATCGAATAGGTCCTTTCGTTCGACACCTGGATCATTTCTTCTCTCATCGTCACCGATGGCGTTCTCATGGTTTCCTGGATCCTGTTCCACGACATACACCCATGCCGAGGAATCCATTAAGCTGCCCACCAAGTCTGGACCTGTACGCGCTCTATCCGAAATATGTAAAGATGTGATCCCTCCCTGCAATCTCAATCCGTTCCTCTTCAATGGCCACCTTCAGACAGCCTGGACAGCGATGAAATATGACGGTCCAGCAATTCACTACAAGCGTCGAGTGTTTGAGCAAGAAGACCCAGATTTCAAAGGTCACTTCACGTTTGACATGGTCACTGCGCCTCCTGCAGAATCAGCGGGCACAGCCAAGGACGGCGGACCAGAAGACGCAGGTTTGCGAGAAGATCCAGTCGGCGTGGGTCACTACGAGCTACCGCCACGGACGACTTACTTTTCGGACAAGGAATTCCACAATTTGGCAAGCGATGATACTAAGCCACTACTAATTACGCTCCACGGTCTGAGTGGAGGATCATACGAGACCTACCTCCGCCATGTCCTGGAACCACTTGTGAAATGTACTCCAGAAGGAGAAAAGGCAGGAGGTATTTCCGGCGGTGAGTGGGAAGCTCTAGTTGTGAACAGTCGTGGATGTGCTGGCTCCAAGGTCACCACGAGTATTCTCTACAACGCTCGTGCTACTTGGGACATTCGTCAAGTTGTCAAGTGGGCGAGAAAGACATGGCCCAACAGGCCACTGTATGGTATTGGCTACTCGCTTGGCGCAAACATACTCACAAACGTACGCAGTGATGGTATAAACTCTCAGACTGAAGGAATGTGTGCTGAAAGTTCTCGTTTCTATAGTATCTTGGAGAGGAAGGCGACAAATGCCTGCTGAATGCCGCCGTCGTGGTCTCCAATCCTTGGACATTGGAAGTGTCTAACAAGTTCTTGCAAAGCACATATATTGGCCGCGAGATCTATTCAAAGACGGTAAGTTCAGCGTCCACTCGAGTCTGGGCCAAGTTGAGACCCATCTCTGCTCTTTGTGCGCCATAATATCCACGGACAGTACCAAGACGCATCTGGAATATGGCTGACGTTGGCGTGTTTTTCTTTCAGATGGGCCGCAACTTGCTTCGCTTGTTTGATACCCACAAGGAGCAGGTGACCAAGAATACTTCTATTAAAACCGAGGAGGTTCACAAGCTCAAATTCCTGCACGAGTTCGATCGCGCTGTGCAGTGTGCTACATGGGGCTACCCGACCGAAGGTGCGTATTATCGCGATGCCAGCAGTAGCGACAGTGTCATGTCTGTGCGCATCCCGCTACTATGTGTCCATGCGATCGACGATCCGATCGCCTGCGACCAGGCTGTCCCATACGCAGAGATCCAACAGAACCCGTATGTGGTCATGTGCGGAACGAGTAGCGGTGGCCATCTAGGCTGGTTCGAACTCGGAGGTGGCAGATGGCACATGAAGCCGGCACTTGGCTTCCTGAACGCCATGCGAGATATCGACTTCGACAAGGTCAAGGTTCCAACAATTGGAAGGCCGGGTCCGCACGGAGGTCATGAAAGTCCTTTCGTGTATGACACCATGAGGAGAAGGTCCTATCGCCCAGCCATCGACCATTAAAGCGACTGATCTCCAGTAGACGTGAAGCGACAGTGCGTGAAGCCAGATAGATGGTAGACTTGTATAGCTTAGAGCGTATTCCAGGCGCGTCCTCACCCAAAGCTGACTCTCTTGCGCAGCTTGAGGCCCTTCTTGGATCCGTCGTCAACTTTCTTGCTGCTCTTCGCACTGCTCTCATCGACATCGCCATCACTTCGGCGTCTCTTGCTCTTCTTGCCCTCGGTCTTGATGTTCGCCTTCCGCTCTTCCATTTCCGACTTCTTGCCGGCCACCCTCTTTTCCGCCTCAATCCGTCGCGCCTCTCTGACTTCCTCTAGCTGTCGTGCCTTCATCATCTTGCTTTCCAGATTGCCTTCCTTCTCGGCCATAACCATAGCCAGAATGGTGTTCATGCTTTCTTTATCATCCACGAAGGTTTTGCCCTTCTTTTGATTGGGTGGTTTCGAAACGCCAGCTGGGATGATACCATTCAGTTGCGGCACCTTCAATTCAGACTCCTTGTAGCGCTTGTGAGGCGGCAATTTCGATTTGGTAGTGCCTTGCTTCGTCTTCATGGTCTTGACGGCCGGAGCTGGCTTCGAGGGCTTCTTCGACTTTGATGGTGCGCTGCTTGAGGCAGGCTTAGAGGCAGACTTAGAAGTGGACCTTTTGGGCCCATTGCTGGGCTTAGTGACGCGATTCTGCTTGGGCGCCATCTTTGTGTCTAAGTTAGACCGACAGCAGAATTGAGTTGCGCGCAAAAGATTCGAGATGAAGAGGAAATTTGGGGAGATACAGGAGCTCACTCCGTCAGCCAATCATAATCCCGGTCAGACGCGATCGCGTGGTCTGGTCTGGGAGGCGCGACCTCCACTTCCTCTTTCGCGGAGTCTAAGTTAGACGATACCGTAAAAGTGACGCTCTGATGGATTGTCGGTAGACATGAAGGCGACATAAGTCACAGACTTGTAGAGTCTACAGTATCTGCCTAAGATGCCCTACCAGGGCGGCTACGTGCCCGATTATCATTATGGCAATCACTCAGGCAATTACGGGAACGGGCAGGCACACGTCTACCATCAGCAGAACGGGCAGGCACAGTCACAGCAGCCTGGAGGCGGATATTCACAGCAGATGCAGATGCAGATGCAGCAGACATATCAGCAACCTGCCTTGCAGACGCACACACCGTACACCACGCCACAATACTATAATCAAGCCCAACGAGCCTACGGCCCAGGACCTTCGCCTTCTGTGCAATATCAGCAGCCATATTTGTCGCCACCTCAGCAGCCGGCCAACCTACAGCAGAACATACAATACTCGCCGGACCCCTTACATCGATATCAGCCACCACCACAGCCAAGACAGACTCCACCCCAAAGCTACCAACAGCAGCAGCAACAACAGCCGGCTCTAAGACAAGCGGCACAGCCTTCCCACACTCCCCAGGCTGGTCGATCACAGTCTTCGCAAAGACAATCTGCAGCATCTCCTCAATGGTCGAACCTCGCATCATCTCCGTCACCGTATGAGTCTTCCTTGCAGACGAATGCAAGATCTGTGGCTGCAAACTCGTACATCACGTCGCAGCGGTCCAGTGAGCAAAGCTCACATGCCCGACGTCCACAGGGACAACCTCTACCGGATCATACAGCTTTACCAGCGAGCGAGTACACACGACCATCACCCATGCAACGACCACAGCAAGCCAATCCTCGCCCGAATCAGCAAGTCATGCCATCTCAACCACATCGGGACTCAGCTCAAGGACATCACTCCCAGCATCTCTCGCAGCGTCCTCAGAGCCAGCACAATGCGACTCAAACAAATGGCCAGCAAGCTAGCCAGTACAGTGCAGCTCCAGCGGGAACGCCCAGCATGATCGCACGGCCGTCGAATCTTCAGTCTGTACCCGCGTCTACACAGAAGATGCAGCCGCCGATACCATCGCCACAAGTGCAGGCAACAGCGTCCCATATTGGCTCTAGTCAATCTTTCCCAAGCACGAACTCCTCCACGACCCAAAGACGGACTTCTAATTTCAAGGCGGAGGTGCAACCATCAGCAGTCAAGCTGGAGGCAGTGCCTCAAGCTCGCTCTCCGAAGCGAAGGAAATCAAACAATGGCGCCTCTATCCCAATCTGCCAGCCGCCGGCAACAATTCAGCCTCCACCTCGTCCGCAGCACATCAAGCAAGAACCTGATCCTACGCAGCATGACCCCTTCTCAAAGCAGATGAGGGCTCTGCCAGCGTCATCACCGTTGACGGAGTTGGCGTCGTCCCAAATGCCTCCCACGCCACCTCCAAGTACGAGTATTGACTACAGATCGGCACTGCTTGCACTCTCCGATGACTACATCAGCGCTGCATACAGCATGACTGGATCTCTTGCCACTTTGGAGGTGCCTGAGGAGCTGCTGGATCGCTATCAGAATCTACTTTCGACCGGATTGGGTTGTCTGGATTCTGTGCTCAAGAACTATCGCATCTCTGATCCACGCCAAGAGGCACGCGTCCGATTGAGGTATGCAAGTCTGCTTTACGAGGAGACAGAGAACCTCACAGAGGCAGAAGAGTGCTTGAGCAAAGGCATATCACTTTGTGAGCGTGCGCGTCTGACAGACCTCAAGTACGCGATGCACCACCTTACCGCGCGGATCTGGTTCAAGAGTCGGAAATTCAAGACAGCAATGAAGACTGTGGAGAGATTGGCAGCTGAGGCTGACAAGCTTCAACTGCTGCACTGGATCTACGCTTTCCACTTCTTACGTGTCTCTTTCGGACTGCAAATTCCTGATAATCATCACGAGACTGTGTCCCTGGTGCGTCATTTGACTGCATTGTCAGCAACGGCGAGCAGGTACTATCATGTGTCTGTGCAGATACTGGCGTCTACTCTGGAAGCTCTTGTGCATTTGATAGCCCGTTCACCAGACAGCGTAGACCTCGCAAACAGAGCAATGGCATCTGCTCGGATGCACCAACTGACTCCCGCCATGGACACCATGCCACAAGTAAGGGCTCTTTTGGATTTCCTTGACGTTGCATGCTCTGTCATTCGCTTCGATCGCAAGGCAGCAGATGCCAAGCTTCAGACCATGCAGTCGCATCTAGATCAGGGCGCTCGCGATGACTCTTGGACCAATGCCGATGGCTGCACGCTTCTCATAGACCTGGGCCACGGCCGAGAGGGCGACATCGAAGCGGACTCTGGCGGTGTCTTCCACAAGACATCAAGAGGCGACGTCAGCCTTGCCTTCTCGTGGCTGACCAAGCACCAGGCATACGCTCTGGGATTCCTGGTGTCGGGCTTATCAAAATTGGACGGCAGCAGTGGTCATGAGGCTACCAAATTCTTGCAGCACGTTCTCGTTATGAGCAGGACTGAGCCCAGAGAGTTGCCTTTATCGCAGAGCGCCGCATCTGAGCGCTGGCAGATGCAGTTGGCGTTGAAAGCCGCCGCAAGACTGTACATAACCTTCGCCTTCAGTGGTATCTGCGATTGGTCCAACGCCTCGAATGCTCTGCGATCGTACAAGACTATTGATCTTCCCGGGATGGAAGGCAGCCCTAGCACAAGTTGCACCATGCTGGCTACATATCTGGAGGCCGTCATCAAGCACGGCTCTGGAGAACTCGATGCAGCGCTTCAGCTCTATCGCTCCGACGATCTACAAGTCAAATTCCATGGTGGCTCGAGAAGCGACACAGCTCCCGTGGACCCGATCAAAGTTCTCGCTGCACTAAATAGTGTTGAGATCCTCCATCTTCGTGGAAAGCACAAGGAGGCTGATATGTTGCTGGATTGGGCGGAGCAATTTTGCATTGTGACCCGGAACAGTGACGGCGGCGAGCATGGCAGCAGAGCCTTAGAGTCCCTGTTCTACATGCTGAAGACCACTACTCTACAGCGGGCTGGAGGTCTCATTATCGACACCAAGTCTATTCTCCAGCGTAGCGTAAAGGCTGCACAAGGCATAGGAAACAATCAGCTGCTTATGGTCGTCATGAATTTTATGACCGACGCATGGTTCAAGAACATCGTCGGCCAGCAAGCATGCAGCTCCGGTAAGCTGGCGCGCGGCCTCGCTGGGAAGATCCACAACAACTTCTGGCAAGCAATCGCCACGCGCATGTACGCGGATACCTTGGAGCTCACTGGACAGCTGGATGAGGCAGAAAGAATGAGACAGGATGCGCAGCGTCTGATGGCAAGCCTGCCGTCCTCTCTACTGGAGGTGTTCCAGAAAGGAGGAACGGACTAGATATTGACGAACACTGTACGAGTAATAGCTGGGCTGGTGCTGTGCAGCGTAGCAACATGTGGGCTAATGATCGGCATTGGAAGCCGTATGTTCGGCTATCTTCCTATGCATTCTAATGTACATACTTGAGAGCTTGTGAGAGCACAGCGTTGCTGACAATCAACATCTCAGTCCAGTCGCCAATTCCTTCAACAGTCGTACGTGATCTCGCCACCGTGAGGACTCCAGCAGCTCTTCGACGTCGGCATAGCTGCGAGACTCATCGTGACACCTAACGCTCCTGTCCATTTTGAGACATCTATGACAGCCTGCACTATGCCTGCATAACTTGGCTCGGTGCTTAGCAACGGCAGTAATACTATTATGGTGCAGATCTTGGTGATGCATTTACTGCCGCTAACATCGCCTCGCTGGCCCTCCTCGCCGCTATCGTGCACACTCACTTCTTCAAATTAAAATCGGTACCTCCCATTACTTCTTCTCGTCCCATACTTCTTTCACGGTCTCCCAAGCGGCCTTTTCTGCCGAGCTTGCACTGGCCTCGAGCTCCACGGAGTCATGACTGTCGCGCATGATCTGCTGGAGTACAGCTTGCCCTCTGGCTTGTTCTGCAGCTTCGACGGCTCTTTCTACCCTAGTAGAAATCCTGTTGGAGGAGTCTGAGCCCGGTCGAGCTCGACCCTGTTGTCGATTACAGCTTGGCCCCCTGGTGTCATCGATGACGATGGTATCTTTCTTGTTCGCTGAGGATGTCATGTCGTGAGAAGATGTTTTAGAATTGTTTCAATCTTGCCACAGCATTGTGGCATGACGAGCGTGGTATACTTTGGCAGATGTACTGCATGATGCCAAGGCCAGGCATCAGCATTGATAAACCTTGAACGCTGCTCACATCGAGCTATGTTGTCAATGCTTTCGCGTCTATCATATGAGCTCTTTATCTTCTGTCGTTACACTGAGCACGTCTCGGATCTGACTAGACTGTAGTAATAATCCACCATTGTCTTTGGCAAGCAGGCGAGCCATCTTGACCACGTTCTTGATCTGACGACCATTTAGCTCCTCTCTCGCGAATTCTGGTATGTCAGACTGCGGCACATTCGTATCTTTCAAAAAATTCTTCCAGATGTCTTCACGGAAGTGCTGGTCTAGAGGGTTGAACGGCAGACTGAGATGAATTCGGGAGTAGAATGCGTCATCAAAGTTGACAGCTCTATTAGTCCTCAAAACGAGTATGCCGCGATAGTATTCAAGAATACGCAAGAACGCTGTTTGTAGGAATCAGTAAGTGTACAACAGGCGTTGATCTGACACAATTACCTGCTACTCGCTTGTTGCGGTCTCGAGCGCCTGGAGTGTCCTGGGTTGACCTCTTCTCGAGAAAAGCGTCCGCTTCGTCCAGTAGTAAAATGGCATCCCACGAAGCAGCAAGCCTGAGCACAGAAAGAAATTGGTGCTCAATATCTTTCGCCGTGTCACCAAGCTCGCCAGCACTGATCGCATAAAGTGGCAGTTTGAGGTGATCAGAAATCGACTCTGCCGTTAGTGTCTTTCCAGTTGCAGGAGGTCCGCTGAGAAGCATGATCAAACCTTGACCTTTGCCCTGCACTACATCATCAAATTCGGCCTTGTAATCTTTCTGCTGGCGTACCAATGCCTCCAACAAGCGTTTGCGAGGTGGTGGACTCACCAGCGAGTCGAAAGCATGCTCATTCCATGAGATCGGAGCAATGTTGTCCACCTCGAACTCAGCCCAGCATTTTGAGCCAAGCAGATAGCCTCTGACTACGGAACGACAGAAGACCTCAGGGTGCAGACCCAACAGAGCTTCGGTCCAGCGGTGACCTCCCAGCAGTGGATCGTTGACATCCTCCCAGCACTGCATTGGGGTGAGTTTGTTCGGGCCTAGACCAAGCACTGGGTGCATGTTGAGGAGAGGGAGAATGGACAGTAGTCCTGTCTCTTCCCTGTTGTTATCAGCCTCTCGTGCAGCCTTCGTATGTGGATCGCGGGATAGCAGGAACTCAAGCTTATGTGGCGTCGTGAAGACTCTCGGGCAATATTGACTGGCTTGCTGCGAGTGCACCATGGGCTCAATCATGAGCCTCTCATCGACGAAGACCTCGACGTCTTCAAAGTCATAATCGCCGCTTTTGTTCAGTCGCACCGAACCATCATAAGACCTGTAAGCAGGTGCTTGACTGGTCAAATCCACTGCCACGACTCCGCGTGCGTATAAGCTTTCGAGCACGTCCAAGCAGCCCTCGCAGAAATGGAAAGGTATCACAGGCAAGGCCAGGATCTTGGTGCTTCCTGGAAACGCAGCGATGAACGAGGGGACCTTCTGCCAGCCGTACCTTGTCCCATCGTAGTTGAGACTGAATAGTTGAATAGCGAGAGTCGGCGGATGTTCAGCCATGAGGTACTTGTAGCTATCAACTAAAAAGCAGTGCGTTTTACCATTCAGCTGTGCAAACACTGGACTCCCGGGAGGGTACAGCGTCCAAAGAAGGCCAAATGTGATGTTGCCATTGCTTGCGAGGCTTTGACCATCCGCTATCGTCTCCTCAGACTCTCGTTCGAGCCCGTCGACGAGAGCACTGAGCTGACCATGGTGTTCGCTGCCTTCCCGATGCGCCTTGTCATTAGCAGCAGTAAGCGAGAAACAGTGGTGAAAGAAGGGGCGATAAGGACTTTGAAACTCCAAGTCTTGCGCGTCAATGTTCTCGCCTGGGTAATTGCCCGTAGCTGTCTTACCAGGTGCTTGAGGAAGGAACTCTGGACGCTGATTAAGGACAGGAAGAGCTCAAAATTGGCTCTTGGCCCATCTGATCGTTTGCCCTGATATCGCGTGACAAGCGCGTGATCTGGCTTCGAGGCGGTAGGCTTCAGATAGTCTGGACACTCATCCAGCCGGTTCAATCCTCCTCGTTCGTTCGGCACACCGAAGAGCTCCTTGATGAAATGCGTTGATGGCTCATCTTTAACATTGTCCTTGATTCCGTTCACCTTCGCCTCCATCCTGACCTCGGCGCACATTTCTTTACAGGCGAAGACATAGTTGACATCTATTGCCCTTGAATTCAAGTGCGGATGGTCGATCACGTAGCCAGTTGCTGAGGGGTACAATAATCAATGGAGCGAGCCGATGGTCCAGCTCGAATGTTTCGTTCTGCTCGATCATGGGATTTGACTCGTGATGAGGCTCGCATCGTAAATGATGCATCCGCAGTAGTCCTGAAGAGGAAAACTTTGCCGGTCGTGGGCACAGGATGCCTCTGTTATGTGTCGATATTGTTGCTGCTACGGATAGCAGATCTCGCAAAAATTCGACAGCACAATCTTCTGGCCCACCGGCCCGGGCCCCAACTGTGTTTAATGGAGCGATTCAATGATGGCACATCGCAGTGCTCATGTCCCCTTCAAATGTCTACATAGCAACCATCCTGACGCAGAAGATCCTACTCGAGTAGCGCACATATTTGTCTTCCTGCATGGTTTGAGTGAAAAGCACTTCCTCTAGTTCTACTGATTGATCTCCTATGCTCCAATCTTTGTTCTGACCCACTGACCAATGTTCTTGATAGACTCGTCAGCTTCTGGAGCTTTTCCTGCCAGAAATTCGAAGACGTGCTGCTGGCCTTCGGCTTCAGCCAAGTGAACCTCGACTCCTGCTTTCTTCGCTTTCTCAGCAAATCTGATGCCATCGTCCAACAGTGTATCGTGACCAGCGACAGAGATCCAGTGTGGGTTGAGACCTTCTAGATCGCCAAATAGTGGACTAATAACAGGGTCCTTGCGCAGCTCCGCATTGCCATTGGTGTATCGATCCGCGAGCATGTCCACGAATGGCTTTGTGCCGAGCACGTCCTTCTCCTTATTCCTCTCCAGAGATTCAGAGCTTAGTGTTAAATCATACCAAGGTGACATCGATACAGATGCTCCAGGGAGTGGTAGTCCGCGCTTACGAGCCTCCAGAGGTACAGCACTGACCAGACCGCCGCCGCAAGAATCCCCAGCCAAGACGATGCTCTCAGGCGCATAGCCCTTTTCGAGCAACCATTTGTAAGCATTGACACAGTCGTCGAGGGGAGCCGGATAAGGGAACTCCGGTGTCATTCTGTAATCAATGGAAAGTGCATTGACGTTGCAAGCCTTTGCAAGATGCGCAGTGAGTTTTCTGTGTCCATTCGGCGAACCGAAAGAGTAGCCCCCACCGTGCATGAACAGCTAATCTCTGTTAGCAAGTAGATTGCAATACATGCTCGTTGAGAGTTACCATAACCTACGGAGGTGCTTCGTTAGCATGTGTACTGCATTAGTTGCTCGTCTTACTCACCTTGTTCGGGGTTGCACCCATAGGACGGACCCATAGCGCAGGTCTGCCAGCCACATCTTGTTCTTCTCCATATGCTACACCAGGACATTCTGCTGCTGCTTTGTGGACATTGTCGTACACAGCTCGGGAGACAAAAGGATTGCCGTCTTGAGGAAAGTTCGACGAAATGACCTTGAACAGGTCGGACAAAGCTTCAGATTCTTTGCTTGGCGCCATTGTATCTGCGTGCGAGTTGTGAATAGTTTGTCAATAGGTTGTCCAAATGGAAATCGAGCTTAAGAAAGTGGTTCTGGAGGGGTAGAACTAGCTCCAACTTTGCTGCCCTGTCTTCGCCTCCTATATACCTCATAGAAGACGACTACTCTTAACAGTGAGTGAAGCTCCGCCCGCAGAGTTGAAGAACTCCACAATGCACATGGGTCGAACATAGGCAGGGAGATGATAGTTTACGTCCCTGGGAGCGTGTCGGCTGTCTGGGACTTGATGAAGAGCATGGTGTGGCATTCCATACTTTCCAGCATCTCTGTCGCTGTGCCGGGCTGCTGAACATGTCATAACAGCCTGGCCAGCGGGTCTCGACTAGTGTCGCAATTGCGAGCGTGAGAGATACACGAGAGCGATATCGAGAAGGCCGACAAGGTGAGAAAAGGTGGAGCGGCCACGAACGGAATGGATAAGACCATGCTAGATTGTTCTGGTGAGCGTCTGCTTCAGCTATCGCGGTGCAGCTTTTTCTCTAACGGCCTGCGAGCAGTAGTGAAGGTGAGATGTACTTCGTGAAGATGGCGAGGGTGGGAAAGGGGGAAGTCTTGGCTCAGCGCTTCGCCTTCACCAATCACACTCCACTTCCTCTTCTTCAGCCAACATCACAAGCGCCGTACCAGAAGATGCTGTTTCAGCGATTGGTGTCGCGCCAGCCATACGAGCTATTTCAGATGTACTCGTAGCACGACTCATTGGAGCATTAGCCGGCGACTTCTGAAGCTCTGAGCAAAGCGACCTTCAAGCGCCCGGAACTTTTGGTACACATACCGCTGAACTCTGGAACGGTAGGCCTGTGTGTCGCATTGATCAGAATACTGCGTGTGACTATGGCACCATGCAGAAGCGATGCGCCTGGTAGGCGCTGCACATAATCATGTAGATTCTATGGATAGCCCGGACTAGTTAAGCTCAGGACTGGAGTAGTACAAACAAAATAGGTTGGATATACATGTCGACAGTGGCCGCGACCCTGCTGCTCGACAGTCTCAAGCTATTGTCTCCTACACATTGGACCTTCGCAATTCCTTCCCGAGCACGTTTGACTCCAAGATGGCACCTCAGCTGCGCCTACCTACCCTGCTGCTCGCAGCGCTCTCAATTGGGCTCAACTTGGCCATCATTGGCACTGCAGGCAGAACACTCAATGTATTCAACACAAATAGGACCGAGAATGTCTACTTTCTGCCGATATGGAACTCACACTTCGATATGCGAGGACTTCACGGCTTGATAGGTACCTCGGCAATAATTGTGGTCCTGAATGTCGTTCTCGCTATCGCACTCTTCATATCTGCAGTATGCGCCTCCTTCTTGTGGTTTCTCGATATGACAGCTTGCTGACCGCGATCTTGCAGCTCCCAGCGAATGCTCTCGTGCTCGGATCGAGTGCTGTGAGCACCGTCATCTCCGTCATCGGATTAGCTTTCCAGGCAGCCTTGAACAACAAAGCACCCTACAGGGACACGCTACAGACCTGGACTTGTTCCTGGAAGAACGTCCAAGGCGAGGGTGTTCCGCAATCATTCGACACTTTATGCAATGAGACGGTTCGTCGAATCTTTGATGTTGAATGACTTAACGCGAATTCGACGCTGACTTTCCACCTTATTAGCGATTCGCATTCTACACCACTATTCCTAGTTTCATCGCCCAGCTTCTGCTTCTAGCATTAGCTTTCTACGCTATGAGCACAAGAAGCGCGTCATCTGCACAGAAGAGAAGGTCTTTGATGCGGCTGGACGAAGAGAAGGACCACGAACTTGTGCAAAGGCAACAGCAGTCCTTCGACAGCAAGATGGACAGCGCGAGGAGTACACCAGATAAGGTCAGAGTACTGGCCGGTAAACGATGATCACCTGCGTGCCCGGGGGTGGTCTACGTGATGAAGGATTGTGGAGCCAGTGCGGAATTGTAACATAGCATTTGACATAGAAAAACTGGGTATCGTCTAAGTACATGTTGCTGGCCATCGTATCTTCACTCGTCATGATGGAAATGTAGCCATCATGCTCGTGCAGGTCTGTCTGAACCTTATATCTTTACCGTCAACGAGCAGGCTGTGCAAGCGGTGTGGTGCGTTTGAAAGCGGACAAGAAGCTCTTGCGCTTTCCGACCTTCAGGGACTTCGAATCTTGTCTGTCCACCGGGATTGGCGGCGGCTCTGGGAACTTTGGCGTGGCAGTGATTGTAGAACGTCGTTTGGCCGTGTTCGCTTCAGTATCTTTCTTCTCGTCGAGCGGGTTCTCGCCGGTCAACTTCTCAATCTTTCTCCGGGATTTCTCCTGGGCAGACTCGTTGGTCCAGCCATTCAGTGGCTTCGGTGTAGAATGTGTATCTATGATGCTGTTATGAAGACTATCTCTCGGCCGGATCGCAGGTGAAGTACCGGATTGCTTTTGACGCGGAGTCGTTGGTCGAGATGTGTTGTTTGGGCTGGCCTTTGAGACAGTATTCAGCGGATCGTGCTTCAGGAAAGAGGGTGGTCTCTCCTTCTTGGACGAAGGAGCTGCTGAAAGATGCACTGGAGCTCTGCCGGCTGCGGCTGCGGTCGTGAGGGAGATTGACTTGCTTTTGATCTGGTCCTGGACTGAGAGAGACTCGCCGGAGAATGTTCTCGGTCTACTTTTCTTGGCCACCTTGGGAGTTGTCGATTTCACCGGACCTAGGGCTCCATTCGAGACTCCGTTCATGCGCAGGCCGTTTGATGCACCGGAAGTACCACTAGAAGACTTCCTCTTATGCGCAGTGACTGGACGCTCCTTTTCCATTTCTGTAGCCGGCAATTCGTAGACCTCGCCCGGCGATGTTATGGTGGCGCTCATCTGCGTAGGCGTCTCTTGCTGGTCTTCAGAGATATTGCTTGGTGCAGCACTGTCCGTTCTTGCCGTCGTGGGTCGAGGTTCCATAGCAGCAGGCTTCGACTCTGTTTCTGGCTTCTCTTCGCCATTGATCTTCGATATGCTCTTCTTGAAGCTCGGCATGCTCTTTCGTCCCATGCTGTTCATAGCACGCCGTACGCCTCCGCTGTTCTCACCGCTGTATCGTTTCTCCTGTCGCTCGATCTTACCAAGCATCGTTGTGCCATTCGTGGCAAAGTTTTCCTCAGGAATTGGGACAAACTTTAAGACTCCACGTTCCGGTGGAACGCTCAAAATATCGGCCAGGAACGACTGAATCAGAGCTGCGTTTCTTTTGTTCATGGTCGGGCCCATCTGTGATGATTCGGCTGTTATCGACATGATGTAGCAGGGTTCGAAAGTACCTCCCATCGCTAAGCATGCACTGTGATCGACCTTGACCATCACAGCCGAGTCCGGACGTGTATACCGAGCTGCCAGATGGTAAGATAGATCCGTGACAAGAGTAAACTCATCTTTGATCTAATGTTCCACATTAGCTGATAGAATCCCTTGCTCCAGCACGATCGCACTCACAATGACGTTGGTACGGAGCTCGACCACGATGGGTGAGTCTCTATGAACGCGCTCGCGAATAGTGCCGTTGGTCCCGTCCTTGTACTGGAATTGCTCGTCATAGTACTGTGTTCGCTGCCTCGAAGAACTGTTGTAAGAAGCCATGACACTGTCTCTAGGCTCCAGCTGCTTGTGCATGAAGTCGCTGAAGTCAATGCTGCCAGCAAGTTCAGCAGGTAGGCTACTGCGATCTCGCGCAATGGCTGGTGATGGCGCCACTATAAATTTCTCGCTGAGAGAGGAGACATCTGTCGGCTTCGATGAAGAGGCGGTGGTCACCTGTCCCAACGAGTCTAGAGAAAAGGTCGAATGCGCATCAGCTGAACCCTTGTTCGAGTGCGGCATATTGTTTCAAGGCTGGTGACACAAAGATACTCGGGTGTAACACACGCACCCAGCAAATGACTGGCGTCTTGTGAGGCTCGATCACGGTCCTGATGCACGTTCTGCAGGCCAACAAATGTTCTTGGGCAATGCGCCGATAGTCTTGGCCGATAAATAATGGAGCTGCTGCATACAGCGGTGACACTGCATGAAATGGACAAGTCTGTTTTCGTGCCGAACAGCAGTGGCGAGGACGGAGGGAAGACGCCTGTAGCGAGATTGTCGTGAAGTGGAAATCGCAGAAGCAGCGACTGGCCACGGGAGTCAGCAGGCTGGCCTACTTTGTATAGCAGAGAACTGTTCTTAGACGCAGGACAGCGCGCCGTCCGGGTCAATGCTGGACGCGAATCGAACAGCCATGCTTGAACACTTCAGTACTGCAAGCGACCATCTCAAACGCGCCTTGAAGCAAGCCGCCGAGCGATGTTGCCATTCCGCCCCCTCTGCCGGCGCCTGGACAAGTCGCGATAGAGCGTTTCTCATGCGCTGTCAGTAGTCGTGCACACGACGTTTCATCTCCCGCAGAACGTGCAAGTCAGTGAACCCCGTGGCCGCGCCCCCCATCGGCGTCTTCTCGTCCGGCCGCAATGGCATCTGACAGCGAGGGTTTCCATGCTGTGCTCCTATCTGTCCAACGTTGTGCCTTGATGACTCTGTGAAAGATGGCTGACGGAGTCTCCATATGCTTCGGCAACGTGCACTAGCGCGCCTGCCCGCCAGGCGCGAACGTTAGAACTATCCGCAGATGAAGCTTGTCAAAAATAGCATTCGCGCACGCGGTCGTGGAAATCACTCTCTCCTACCAGACCATGATGAGCAACGTCGATCAAGACAACGCGCTTCACTACTGCGAGAGATTTCCCAGAATTGAACCCTGTTGGTGCAGTTCGTCCTGCAGCTCCATGATCGCTTCATGCTGCATACGTCTGCTCCGCGGTGAATCCACTCTCCAGCCATGGCTCGCGGACTGTAGTTAGGGATATCGGTGAAGACGTCGACTCCACTCTGAGTCCTCAACCAACGCAAGTACCTTCCGCTGCGATACCACGCCGTAGAGACGGGCAAAAGCAAAGATGACTACTCGAGTCATGACCGTTCGCTTGCTGGTCGATATGACGTGCGCTGGTCGAGGCAAGTAAGTCGCGGGATTATCCAAGCATTCCTGACCTCTCGACTTTTGTGCGAGAGGCAGCACAGCACATGAGCATCGATAACCACCATGTCGAGCAAGACATACTTCTACAAGATCCTGGACAGTGCTCCTCCCTCGCCGTTGCCGGAAACACTTCCCGCGACCGAGCTTGACACAAAAGACAACTTCATTCACTTGAGTGTACGGTAAATGCCAAGCCTATGTCTCAACCCATCGACTTATTCGTCCATAGACCGCCAAACAGATCCCAATTACTGCGGACCTGTTCTTTGCAGATCACAAGAAGCTGTGGCTGCTGAAGCTGCGGGTCGCAGATCTTGATGGAGAAATCAAGTATGATCCGGTAAGTGCCACAGAGCGAAGCACAGTCTGAGCACTACCTCCGTAGAGAGCTAATGTCGACAAAGAGTCTTCCCGAATGTCCTCATGTACATGAAAGCAAGCGGGGTCTAGGAAAGGGTAATGTCGAAGAAGTGATTGTGGTCGAAAAGCCAGCAGAGTCGATATGGGTGAAAGTGCCCGAACTAGAGGCACTGGAAGACTAAATCACACCGAGATTCATGAGCCACGATGGTCTTCAACAGGGACTGCCGATGTGTACTGCGACCTTCAACATGTACGGTGCTGTGAAACGGTGGCGGGTTGCGGAGGGAATAGATGTAGAGCTTTGCCCACGCATGAGAATCATTTACCACACAAGGCCCCCGCTACTCTAGCAGCACCCAACTGCCTTCGTTCATGCCCGAGGTCGATACGAGAGCAGTTGCATGACATACTATCTTGCCATCGAAGCCAATTCCACCGATCTCAACTTCCAGCATTTCGGCCCACTCCATCTCCATTCGCAGCACGAATTCCGTGGCGTATGCTCTTCCGACATCTCTGCCGTCGATCTGGATTGTGAAGTAGGCACATGGACCAGTGATCGGGCTATATGGTAAGCGAGCTTCGTCTTCCTCCGGTATCACATCGAGCTCCCACACCAGCCTGTTGTGCTCAGCTCGTCCTGTCCCACGCTTCTCCAGGACGATGTCCAGGATCTCACAATTCGGCCTTGCCGCTGATTGAGGCAGGATTGTGATCTCGTATATTTCTAGCAACGCGGCTCCGCTGGGCGAATTTCTGTTTCCGCTCTCGCAATCATGAAAGATATATATGCCATCTACCCACGAAATGGCGCGCTTCACGTTCAGTTCGTGTTGGTCGAAGACTGGTTCAACCAGGTTCCATTCCATCTCGGCAACGGATCCCACTTCGCTCAGTCGATGTTGAGCAAAGCCGCTTCGACCTTGCTGGTCAACAAATCCGATTTGTAGCCACATGACCCCAAGATCTATTACAGGCAGGCGATATGTCATGCTCAGCCTCAAAGGTTTGGCAGTGGAAAGCTTGAGCTTTGTCAACTGAAGTTGATGTTTGTGCGGATGATCCTCGCAGACTTGGCTCATGAGTATCGAGCATCGAGAGGGGCAGTCCCGCAACTCTACTCGAAGAGACGGAGACGGATGAGACTGCTGTGGAATTGGCAAGATCTGCTGGGCCCCAAGATGGGCACGCAAAGCTCCACCTGTAGTACGCGAGAAGGCTCTCTCGAAAGTAGTGTGGAAAAAGTATTCAGAACCTGCCGGAAAGTGATTGGCATACCTTGATACTCCGTGATCGAGGTCGGATGGAGCAAGGTCGTGTGGTTTGTTTGGCAAGCACTCGCACGGCAGTCTGTGCGGAAGTGGCTCTCCCTGCCAGACTGACTTCTCTACGGCGCGATTGTGGTCGCTGAAGTGTTCGTATGACCACCCAGGCGCGAAGATTCCAGCATTGACACCCAGACTTTGCAGTGCCTGAACTCCCATGCCGGTGCCTGTTCCTCCACCATTTACCTTAGGCCAGGTCGTCCGCTTGTGCTTACTGCCGTGCTGCGAGTTCTGCGCGTATACGTCAATGCCGTAATATATGTTTCCAAGCCCGAGTCCGCTCTGAATAGCACGACTCTTGCCCGTCAGGGCGAGCTCGGGAGTCCAGGCATAGTTTGTAAGAATCGAGCCTGCTGCAAGTGCAAAAGAGACGTTCAGATAGTTCAGTGTGTTTTGGTACCAAACAAAGTTGAAGGATGTAAGCGCATCATACCTAGGAGAATGATATATCAGTAGTGCTGGTGCTCGCCAAGTAGAAGCTGTTCTCACCAGACCAGCTGGCTGCCCTGTCCCAGTTCAGCTCGCAACTGACGTAGAAATCTCTCAAGCCTGCCTGAGCTCCAGGAGAAAATGGAGAATGCAGCTTCAATGTTGACAAGCCAGCCATCGAAATCGTAGTGCTTCGCCATGCAGGCCAGCTTGCGAGCAACCCAGTAAGACCCCAGATCATCTTGCTCTAAAATGCTGTCCACTTGAGAGGCGCCAGGCTCTACAATGAAAGTACCAAGAACCTTCACGCCATTCCTATGGCAGGTATTCGTCCATGTAGGAGGCGGAACAGATACGAGGTGATGCGAAAAATAGACAAAACTCTCGACATTCTGCAGATACTCGCAAGAATACTGCTCTGTGAACACTTCTACGCCCTGGGCAGACTCATAGTCATTGTAGCCACCGGCATAATCATGTATCAGCATAACCTTAGACCGTTCGTCATCATCGTCTCCCCGTGCTCGTTGAACAAGTGGAGTGTTGGACCTCTGCAGTGGGTCGGCAAACTCTTCGGACCATTGTTGAAGTTCATCGAAGGACGCCAGGTATGTAAAGCCCTTCAGCACGTCGAGAACACGCTTGCTTTCACCGCTCCCGGCGCACTTCGATGGTGATGGACTGCATTCCATGGGAGTGATGGGACTATGTGATCACAATCTCTCGGAATACCACTCAACTTCCCTTGGCAGTGCCGGCATGTTCTGTGAATAACGACCCGATTTGGCACTTTTTTGATGCTGTCCTCTCAGGTGTGGTCTGAGATCGTAGAGCATGTCGAGAGTGTGCAGATGCATCTCTTGCAGGGCTGACCAGACTTCGGCAAACGAGCCGCTGACAGGGGTTCAAAGTGGAGGAAAGCGTGGAGCGTGTGGTTTCCACTCGCGACTTTTATTGACAGCTTTCCATACACGCATGCGCCGCAAGGGGTAGACAACGACCAACGAACGCTATTTGACTCTGAACGACTACAATCTGTCATTACGACTGCACACCACGACGACACGACACGACACGATACGACACGATACGAGACTGGCTCCGGCCTGAACATTTGGCACGATGAATCTTTTCCGGATATTGGGTATGGCTGCGAAGGCTGAGCTATGGAAGTTCGGGATGGGAACTGATCATGACAGGCGACTTGTCGCATCTGGCATCCATTTTCATACTGCTTGCTAAGATGAAATCATCCAGCGTACGCGATCTGACCAGCAATTGTGTTGAAGGACCACAAGCTAAGCGATTATTCACAGAGCGCGGCCGGCATATCGTTTAAATCGCAGTTCCTATATTTGGTGGTCTATGTTACGCGGTATCTTGGTCAGTCAGAAGGAGAAATGGAAGGGAAGAGCAGGGCACGCTGACAAGATGGGACAGACCTTCTGTGGACGAACCCAACGAACAGCCTATGGAACACGACCTTCAAAATCATCTTTATTGGCGCGCAGGCCTATACGATATACCTCATGCTGAACGATTACAAACCGACGCACGACCCGAACCAGGATACCTTCAAGGTGGAATATTTGATTGGTGGGGCTGCAGTTATGGGGATACTGTTTCCATACAAATATTCACTCACAGAGGTATGAGCACGAGCACCGCGATGAGAATAGTAGCACGTTGAGGGGCTGACACTGGTCATTCAGATCTTATGGGCATTCTCCATATGGCTGGAATCTGTTGCGATCCTGCCACAACTCTTCATGCTGCAGCGAACAGGTGAAGCGGAGACGATTACGACTCACTACCTGTTTGCATTGGGCGCATACCGAGCACTTTACATTCCCAACTGGGTATGGCGGTTCTTCACGGAGCACCATTACTGGGATCCGATTCCCGTGATTGCAGGTATCATCCAGACTGTGCTCTACTCGGACTTCTTCTATATCTACTACACCAAGTATGTCGCTTCCGAAACTGACAACGCGGCTTGCATGAGCTCAGTCTTGCTAACAATGGACAGGGTACTACAAGGCGAGAGGTTCAACCTTCCGGTCTAGGTCATGCAAAGCAGCCTAGAAGCTCGACTACTGCTAGACCTTCCACGATCGTGCTGGCCCCTCTCCCAGGAGCGTTTTCCGACGCCTTCGTGGACAGTCGGGGGAAAAGCGCTCAATGCGAGAAAGGCGGCCAGAGTCGACGAGGATCACGCGCTGTCGGTCGATTGATCGTGGCTGAGGCCTCAATGATGAACGACACACTTCCAATGCGGAGCATGTGAGGTGGGAGAACGTGCGTTGCGCGCACTCGATACGCATAGACACGAAGGCGGAGCCGATGAATGGCTTCTTCTGCATAAAAAGCTGATACCCATGTAATGCATTTACTGTGCATAGAGATGGTCGAGGATCTTGGTCTAGACGAGAGCCGACCGCGTCGCGTACCTTGAATTTAGAGCCACTGGACGTCATTATTGGCTGTGGTCAGCTAGGAGCTTCAGATTGAACGTGTGTACAACGCGTTTTTCGTGATGACGCTGAAGTAGAGGTGTCAATGAGTCGTGTCGCCGTTCCTGATGGGCATCAATGCACCGAAGACGAATCGAAAAAGTGTCAAGGAAGCACCGACTCCGATTTGCGTTGCGATCTATGCAGGCCGGCATCATCGCAGGCCCGCGGACGAAGCCGCAGTGAGCTCGTTGGGTCAGTTTGTAGTTCTAGCTCAATTAACTGACTCGTCCCTCCAGCAAACACACCACGACAGACAACCAGCCACTTCATCCCACGGTCTTTTGTTGTTGACTTGAATCATACGCCATTGCCTGAGTGAGTACAGTATAACCAGCGGCGCGCGCACGCGCTATCACATTGAAGAAGATGGCAGACCTCAGCGAGTTGTTCTCGCGGCTTAAACAGCAGAATACCGAGCACCAGCTGCCAGCGCAGTCACCAGCTGCACAACCTCCATCACAGGCCTCGCTCTGGGCACAGCCGTCATACGAGCAGCCATCAGTCTCGACGCCATTGGTCTCGCCACCAATCCACACGCCCAACCCTCACCACGCCTCGAACATCCTCAGTCCAGTCAACCCGTCATCGAATGCGGGCACTCCGGGGCCCGACCTCAACCGCACGAACAACCTGCTGAACCTGCTCAAGTTCAACGGCCAGTCCGGCCAGCAGCAACAGCAGCAGTCGCAGACAGGCGCAATGGCGGGCCTGACCAATGTTGCGTCCAACCGCCACACCTCGATGCAACTCCCAGCAGTGCAGCCTCGTGATGGAGGGCATTCTCGCGGCGAGACGCGACCTTTGTCGGCAGCGGACGTCATGGCTAACCTCCAGCGCTCTGCTTCTGGCTCCGTCGTCACCCAGCGCAATCTCACAGCGGTCGACGATGAGCTGAGATCGAAATCGAGTGGCAATCCTCAAGATTTTCTGCTCAATCTGCTCAAGGGCCCAAAGTCACATATTCCCGCAGCTTCTCCAGCTGCACAAACAGAACACACCGCCAGAACAGTCAAGCCTCAGCCAGATGTTGACGATTTGGCCAAACAGTTTGGCCAGGCTTCTGTTGACTCGACCGCATCTCAGCCAGCGCAAGAGTCTACGCCTGCTCGCCAGTTTGGCAGCCCCGCTGCGAGCAGCACGCCCTTCGAAGCACCTCCGGGCAACAAAGCATCAATGTTCAGCTATGTCAACCCCTTCGATCAGCTGCACACCTCATCGCCTCTGAACAGAAATCGTACCCCTCAGCCCACTGAGCAGGCTGCAGCACCAAACAAGATTGAGATTCTGAAGCACGATCGCAGTGCCTCTTCGACGCAGAATGGCGACAGTTCGCAGCCCGCAGCCAAGAGTCGGAAGATTCACGACGATTCATCTTCGGCAGAGACCAAGAGCGTCTCACAGAAGCTCGAAAATATTGGTGAGAAGGTGGAGAAGCAAGTGGCACACGCTCTCAAGGCTGCCGACAGCCGCGAGCCACTACGGAGCAGCAGTAAACACACGACCGATGACGAGCGCATCAAGAAAGAGACTGCCAACAATGAAGATGTCGAGTCGAACTGGGAGAGCGCTGAAGATGATGCAAAGGAGTACAAGGTGGGGGTCTACAACTTTCCAATGAAGCCCTTCGTGTCGCTGCAGGTGCTCTCGCCCAAGCACATCCGCCCAGTTCGACAGGATAACTTCATGGTCATCGCACAGCTGAAGAAGGAGTTTGATCAGATTGATCGTGCTCTGGTCACTGCGACTCAAACACACATCGTGTACGCACAAGTCGCGACGAAGAAGGACAATGGTGGCTTCCGCATCATTCGACAAGACTCTGGCGACCACAAGCAAGTTTTCCGCTCCAGCGGCGAACGCATATTCAATGTGCAGTTATGCAGCGTTGCTGACAAGCAACACGACGTGGAAACCGTGCTCGGCACCGGCGTCAATGGCGCTATCTTCTGGACATCGCTGGTGAAATCGCGAGGTGACTCGTTCCAGGACGATGATGTCGAAGGTCATGGCTTCATCATGCCACCGGTTGCAACCATCGAGGAGAACACAAGTGGCTCACCTGTCAAGACGCGTGCGAAGATGAGCTCCCGCCACCCCGATTACTTTGCAATCGCACGTGGAAAGCACATCTTCCTCATTGCGCCAGACACCGTGAAGACTCGCACATACACCGATACTACAACGCGCCGCGTTGATAGCGAGAAGTATTTCAGTGATCACACTCTCAAGATCAACACTGGCAAGGCAGGCAAAGACTTCTGTTTCTCAGAAGATGACACTGTTATTGCCAGCCTCGATAAGAACGGGCGATTTAAGTTTTGGGACATTCGTGACCTTACGGCTCAGGCAAGCAACAGCAGTTTCCAGCCTGGCAAACACGATCCCGTCGAGCTGCGCGATGCCATCTGGCAGAACACAGCTGTCACGTCTGGGAGCAGAGTGGATGAGAAGCCTTCGGTCTCGTCCATCATGTTTCTTGACAAGGAGAAGCCTGTCAACAAGGGCTCCGCACTGAGGTACATGATAATCGGCTTTAAGCAGAACCACATTCTTCAGCTGTGGGATCTCGGTCTCGGCAAGGCGGTGCAAGAGATCCGCCTGCCTCATGAGAAGGACAGCGATGGAATCTGCAGTCTCACGTATCACCCAAAGACGGGAATCGTGACCATTGGACACCCTACACGGAACAGCATCTACTTCTTGCACCTGAGTGCTCCAAAGTACAACATTCCCACGATGGAGCAAGCTCGATACATCAAGATGCTGGCCACCAACGACCCAACATTGCCCAAGCCAGAGAGCACAGCTATCATGAGCGGACTTAGGGAGTTCTCATTCGCCAAGGTTGGACAGCTCAGAAGTGTGGACATGTTGCGGACCCCAGTCGAGAACGCCGGCGAGAACGGAACCGAAGACGAGACATTGTTCGAGCTGTATATCATGCACTCCAAGGGCTCGGCCGGAATCAGTGTCAAGCGCGAGGATCTAGGCTGGGACAAACACAGCAAGATGGTTAATCCTAAGGATGCTTTGAAGGAAGGTGTGATTGAAGTGCGCGAGCTTTCACTGCCTAAGCAACCCTCTCCATCCACTGAGCGTGGAGAGACTGACACTGCTCCTAAGCCAGTGGTGAAGTCAGCCAAGCCAGAAGTGTCCAAGGAGCCATCGCCTCCCGCTGTGATCAAGAGCGAAGGTGTTCGTTCTCCAACGCCGCGCTCCAACGCGCCACTACCCCGAATGACCTCTCCCGAGCCACCGACTAAGCCTTTGCCACAGCTTCCGATTAACCCACCGTTGATTACTGCCGATTCATACACACACGCTGCATTGCGTGCAAAGTCACCTGCGGGCAGCAAGTCAAGTGAAGAGGTGGTCCGCAACACCATTATCTCGCCTCAAGCCAAGGAGACCGCCGTGGTCAATGCCTCCAATGCCGCAACTCAAGCTAGCGCACCGATCGCCGGTGCTGGTGACTACCAGAGTGTGCTCACTCGGCAATTCGATTCTCTCTATCAGCGCATTGAGTCCGACAAGCGTGTGCAGGATGCCGCTGCCGGCGCCAAGCAGGACGCACTCCTACGCCTGGTGTCGTCTACGCTTACTGAGAACGTGGATCGTAGCCTCAGCAGTATCATCGCTACTCGCATTGAGAAGGATGTCATTCCCACTCTTACAGACGTCACTAGCAAGGTGGTCGACCGAAAGATTGCGGAGTCCCTTCCACCGCAGCTGAATGCCAGCGTGGCCGCCGCAATGAAGGCCAATCTCTCCAACACTCTTCAGCAAGCCCTGCAAGACAAGGAGGTGCACAAGGCCATTTCTGACTTGACAGCCAACCAGGTGGCTCAGCGTGTGCAACAGCAGGTCTCTGCAATGCTTCAAAAGCAGTTGCCAGAGATGACCACAAAGGCAGCACAAAAGTTGGTGGGAGACCTCGAGGGCAAGCTTGTGCAACACCAGCGCACTTCAGAGGCGCAGCGACAGCAGGACAACATCAAGATTGAAGAGCTCTCAGGCATTGTTCGCAGCCTGTCTACCACTCTTCAGGGAATGGCGGCTAGTCAGGCATCTTTCCAAGAGCAGATACTCAAGCTGCAGCGTGAGGCTCGCGAAGGTCAAGGACGCAACGCGAGATCCGTTTCGTCGTCGCCTCCTGTGACTGAAGAGCCTCCAGCTGAGCCTGAGGACACGGACGTGGCCAACATGACTCAACTGCTGATGGACGGCAAGTATGAGGAGGCTACAATTCAGGTAAGGTTCTCCGCATCGTCTTGAAGGGTATACATAAGCTAACATTCAATAGTGGATCTCTTCGGATCGTCAGGCAGAAATTTTCGACAAGCTATTCGTCCGCGTCAACCCAACCTATTTGACATCGCTGTCGCCTCTTGTCGCTCTGACTGTGTCGGCAGCCATCACCTCCAGCTTCGATACGTTCATCTCTGAACGCCTCGACTGGTTGACGCGTGTCCTACAGCAGATCGACATTAGGAACGAAGACATCCTCGATGTGGCGCCAAAGATCATGGACGTGCTCACCCAGCGCCTACAAGGTGCATACATGGCCATTTCTGAGGCCAAACCTTCTGACCCTGCTCTGAGGACCATCAGCAATCTCAGTCGCCAGGTCCAAGAGATCCGCCGAGTCGCACAGTGACTGCAGGCCGCGTCTAAACAAGGATTGGATCTCCTGATCTGAAGTGCATCAGCTTCAGCACGCAATTGGTGGATACTGGTTCTAGAGCATCGCGATCTGGCGTTGGGGGTCGGCTCTTGACGCACCACTGCTGCGTACGTGATCACGACCCGTGTATTATAGTAGCATAGAGCCATCGCATCGATGAGCTTGTACAGTCTGGCCTCTAAACGGCCGGCGACGTATTGCAATAATACAAGTGTAACATACTTCTATGACGTGTACTTCATCTTCTTGTTAAATGCATCGACAATCTGTCGCGCTGCCTGCACAATCTCAAGCGCGCCAGGACTATCACTGTGGCAGCAAAGCGAGACATCGTGCTGACCGACTGGCAGCTCTACTTCTTCGCCAGTGACCGCCGTGACCGAGCTGTTTTCGACCTGACTAGAGACGTGTTTGTGCACATCTTCGGACGTCCACGGCTTCTTCTTTCGGTCGATTACAAGCTTGCCATCTGCTGAATACTTCACATCCTGCGCAATGTTAGCAATGACTGTTTGAGCACGACTCATGTATGCTCGGCCCGTTCTTGTACGTACGCCGTAAAGTTCCGCCGTGAAGGGTAGGCCCAATTCCTGGGCTACCTCCTCGTGGAACGTCCCGGCTAATCCGAAGACTCTTGTGCCCTTGGGCACGCCTTCATACACTGCTCGACAGACCTGGCGATCGCGGTACATCATTCCATATAGTACGCCGTGTGGTTTCACGTGGTTGAGTGGGACATTTGCAGCTGTGAGGAAGGCTTGCAAGGCTCCCACTTGGTAGCGAATCATGGCGGTGAGCTCTTCGGGCGACATCTTGATCTCTCGCCTGCCAAAGCCTTGTATGTCGGGAAGTCCGGGATGGGCTGGATTCGGAGTCAGCGCGAAGAGGCGCAGTGATCGATTTGACAGCTTGTGCTAACCTCCAACCAATATGTTGTGTTCTTTGCACTTGCGAACAGTCATTTCCATTATCAATGGATCTCCAGCGTGGAACTGGAGAGCAAGAGCTTAGTCGAATAACGGGACATAGCAGAAGAGATATTTCTTACACCGCAGGCAATATTGGCATGATCGATCAAGGGAATCAAGTCATCGTCCGGTCCCGCCTTGTAGTTGCCATAGCCCTCGCCTAAATCGACATTGATGTGTACTTTCTTCTGAATGGGAGCCATTGTCATCCTAGTATGATGGGGGAGAGTAAATGGAGTATGAGCTATCAGAGGCAACACAAAAATATGACTGCCGAGCAGACATGAGGTCAAGGTACAGCGTGGACCTACTGTCTTAGTGCTAAGTGTGGAGCATCATTATACCTGGTAGTGCTCCTGCTGTATGGATGCCCCTCCTCACAAGTGAGGAGATCGTGATGCTTATCAGTGGGACAGTTGTGAGAGCTCGCCGCCGGCCAAGAATCGGGTACGAGTCGCTGGTAGATGTCTACCACTGACTACAGTGAGTAGCAGACTCACTCCAGCCAAGTCCAGTGTCTCCCATTGATCACAAGTTCCAAGGCGCGCGATGGAAAAGTTGAAGAAGTTGCTCGTAGCGAACAGAGGCGAGATTGTGCGTATTCACCTCCGTTGCACAAAGTGGTGGCACCGCTGCTGACCTTTTCCCAGGCCGTCCGCATAATCAAGACCGCAAAACAATTGGGCATCGAGACAGTCTCCATCTACACTTCAGCAGATGCTGCATCTCTGCACGTGTCTGGTGCTGATGAAGCTGTTCTGCTCCCAAGCCTGCAAAGTTACACCGATGGTGACCACATCATCGAGGTAGCAAAGGCAAAAGGATGTGATGCCATCATTCCTGGCTATGGCTTTCTCTCAGAAAACGCTGCTTTTGCAAAGGACGTTACTGACGCCGGACTGGCTTGGGTGGGCCCTAGCGAAGATGCTATCAAGGCTTTTGGTATCAAGCACACTGCTCGCGACCTGGCGAAACAGTCAGGCGTGCCTATAGTGCCCGGCACAGAAGGTTTAGTGGAGACTGAAGATGATGCTGTTGAACAGAGCAGCAAACTCGGCTTTCCTGTCATGCTCAAGATCACGGCCGGTGGTGGTGGTAAGGCTTCACCTTATTGCGTCTAAGCCTCCCGAGAGTAAGCACTGACACATTCAGGTTCTGGGTTGATCATTTGTCAGGACGCCGAACAAGTCAAAGACGGCTTTAAGAAAGCTCAATCTCGAGGACAAGCTCTTTTCAAGGACTCCGGCGTCTTCATTGAACGTTTCTATCCGGAGGCTCACCATATAGAGGTCCAGGTCTTTGGTAATGGTCTAGGCCAAGCCGTTCACTTCGGTGAGCGGGAGTGCTCAATTCAACGACGGCATCAGAAGGTGATCGAGGAGTGCCCAAGTCCATTTGTTGAGAGTCGATCTGGATTACGAGAGCAGATCTGCAGCGCTGCTGTGAAACTAGCTGAGTCTGTCAAGTATGGCTCAGCTGGTACTGTTGAGTTCCTTGTAGGTGTAGCGGCTGCCAAACGGCATCTCTTCTTCCCTCGATGATTCTGCCTGATGTACTGATGCTGTGGTACCTTGTGTCCAAATCGATATAGCAGCAACGCGGAGGTGTGCAAGAGACCATTGAGACACTGCTGACCTTCGACCTCTTGTTTCTAGGTTGATGACAAGAGCGCCGAGTTCTACTTTCTCGAAATGAACACACGATTACAGGTGAGTGTCGTCTACACGCCATTGGCTTCTTAGGGGTATTGAGTGAACACTGCTGACCTGCTGCCGTTCTCTTCAGGTCGAACACCCTATCACCGAGGCATGTTATGATGTGGATCTTGTAGAGCTAATGTTGAAGCAAGCCGATGCACAACTGCTTGGAGCAGGCGGGCTACCAGCAGAGTACCTTGGCTCGTTGCAGCGAAGCCGCCCGTTCGGAGCTGCTATCGAAGCCCGTGTTTATGCAGAGAATGTGCTTAGGGATTACGCTCCATCACCCGGACTTCTGACACAAGTGCACTGGGCAGAGCTGCAGAATGCACGTATCGATACTTGGGTCCGCACTGGTCTTCGGATTTCGCCAAATTACGATCCTCTCATCGCAAAAGGTAAGCGTCAGCCGTCACCTGACGACATGAAGCTCCCACTGATTTGTTTCTAGTCATCAACCACGCGAAGACGCGAGAAGCGGCACGTAAGGGGCTCGCGATGCTCCTCGGAAGGTCGTTAGTGCAAGGCCCACCCAACAATCTCGACTTCTTGACCAGCATCATGGAGGATGGGACTTTCAAGTCTGGCCGCACAATCACTTCCTATTTGCAAAGCTTCGTGTACGAACCAAGTGTTATTGATGTTGTGTCGTCAGGCGCATATACCCTTATCCAAGACCTGGATGGAAGACCTGCTATCGGTAAAGGCATACCTCGAAGTGGTGCAATGGATCCGATAGCACTGGCTGCAGCTAATTTACTCGTGGGAAACCAACGCGGGCAAGAAGGCCTCGAGATCACTTTGCAGGGACCCGAATTGAAGTTCCATGGTCCAGCAGCAATCGCGTTGACAGGAGCTCCCATTGACGTTGAGCTCGATGGCGATTCCATTCCGATGTGGACTCGAAAGCATATAAAGCCAGGACAGCTGCTTAGAATTGGACGGACCACCGGAGGAGGATGTCGCAGCTATCTTGCTGTGTACGGAGGCTTCTCGAATGTTGCAGACTACTTCGGCAGCAAGTCGACCTCGCCCATCGTGGCGATCGGAGGTTATCAAGGACGACAACTTGCGCCTGGCGATCAGCTGAACTTGGCCAAAGACATTCCCTCTACGCTTCATACTCATCCGAGCATACCGGAGGCACTTCGTCCCCAATACTCCTCGCCCTGGACGATTAACGCTCTGCCTGGACCACATGAAGAGGGCTATCTCACCGAGGAGGATATCGAGATGCTCTATAGTACGGAGTGGAAGGTCTCGCATAATGCCAGTAGAAGCGCTATCAGACTCATTGGGCCAGTTCCCAAGTGGGCTCGTGCCGATGGTGGAGAAGGAGGCTCGCATCCTTCGAATCTTGTGGAATATGGCTACTCATGCGGCTCGCTCAACTGGACTGGAGATGAGGGTTGCATTTTCTCGCTGGATTGCCCAAACTTCGGCGGCTTCGCAAGCTCAGCCACAGCAATTCGCGCGGACTACTGGAAACTCGGGCAACTGAAAGCTGGCGATACGTTAAGATATCAGCGTGTGTCCCTGAAAGAAGCGCTGTTACTACGTCAGAACGTCGCCGACTATCTTGATGATATCAGCGAGGCTGTTCAATCGAGTGACTTTGGCAAAGTCCGGCCACTGAACACGTCGTTCAAGCCTAGCGGCGATTACAGCAAAGCTGTCCTGTCGCAGAGTGACGAGACAAGCGATCGACCGCAGATCAGGTATCGACAAGCTGGCGACGACTATATCCTCGTCGAATACGGAAACGAGCAGTTCAACCTCAATTATCGTTGCCGCGTCACTGCCCTGGAGAAGGCCGTCAATTCGGACACTGCTCCTACCTGGCTAAAACAAAGTTTGACGACTACAGTAGGTTGCTGTACCTCGCTAACCATTTGCTACAATGGAGCCACAATGGATCGCCAAAAGCTTCTGGAGCACCTGCAAGAACTCGAGGAACAGATCGGTGACCTTAGCAAGACCAAAGTAAGTCCAGTCATGAGTAGGAGATATGTCTTTTCTCGGCTCTTCTGTTCGTTCGATTGTACCAGTGATACATGTGGGCAGGTTGTTATTCTGTTGAGACGTCTACTAATTCGTAAATCATTGTTCCAGGTCCCATGTCGAAGGTTCAAACTACCACTGTCGTTCGAAAGCAAGGAACAAACAGATGCCACCAAGCGATATATGGAGACGCAACGACCGCATGCCCCCTACTTGCCAGACAACTTGGGATTTGTGGCGAAAAATAATGCCTTTACCGCTGATCAGCTCAAACATAACATGCTGAATGGTGAACTGATGGCCGTGGTGGTCGGCTTTTTTTGCGGCAATACAGTGTCGTTACCTGTGGATCCTCGGCAGAGGATGTCATCGCCGAAGGCCAATCCATCACGAGTATTCACACCAGAAGGGACTTTCGGCTGGGGTGGCAGTTGCGCGAGCATTTATCCTGTGGATTCGCCTGGCGGATATCAAATGCTGGGACGGACCATTCCTTGCTTTGACTACTACGGGTTCAAGCAGGGTTTTACGCCGGAGAGACCTTGGCTCTTCCAGGACTTCGACATTCTCACATTCTACCAGGTTAATGAGGACGAGCTGAACCAGAAGCTCGAATTGTTCAGGTCGGGCCAATATGAGTTCGAATGGGAGAGCGCCGAGTTCGATATGGAGCAGCATAACAAGCTTCTTGCTGAGACATCAGACGAAGTCGTCGAGATCAGAGCAGCGCAGCGCAAAGTGCAGGCGGAGATGATCGAGGCGGAAAACGCCTCACTAGCGAAATGGAGAGCTGACAAAGCAAAGAATAAGCCTGATGAGAGCACAATTGATATGCTACTGCAGGATCCGTCCATCACTGCTATCGAAGCTCCTGTGGACGCGAATGTCTGGAAGATAGAGGTCAAGGAGAAAGATGTGGTCAAGCCCAATCAGGTCATCGCGATTCTTGAAGGTAATTCGACACTTTTCCTTCCTATCAAGTCAGCCACACTGACATTGTGCTAGCCATGAAGCTTGAGATCAATGTGAACGCCCCGGAGAGTGTAGGCAAAGGAACAGCTGTCATCGAGAAACTCTTGATCGAGCCGGTACGTGAGAATTCTATTGGAGAACAACAGAGTGCTAATGTGTCATGCTTTCTAGGGCGAGACAATCAGGGTGAGACTCATCCAAAAATCTTCGCTTGACTTTTCACTGACTCGACGCAGGCTGGAGGTCGCATCGCCCTCATTCGGAACACCTGAGCGCTGTGCAGCAACATTCACGTCTCCATCGCCCACAGCCTGAGACCGTTACATGATCATATGAGTACTTTTTGTGTTACTACACAATGGGTTGAATCGGACCGAGGGCTGTCATCAGCGTGCTGCAATCGCCTCAAATGTGGTTTGACCTACTAGCCCCATTCTCGTCATACATGATGTAAACTGCTGGTGTCTAGTCGAAGCATGGACAATCTGTAATAGGTATGCTGCCGCAGGCGAGAGTCAACTGTATAATAATGCTGTGTTCAAGATGTGACTCACCACACTGCTGATGGATCGGCCACGGCACGATTCAAGCATTCTCGCCATATAGCGCAGCGGCTCGTGCAGTCGTTCTGAGCCATGGCTACACTGAGTATGCCCAAGACGGCAGCGAAGGTTGTCGTGAAGCTGAGATGCATGCTGTCTGTTGTACCAGGCCTGCTCAAAACAGCAGTGTCCTTCGGAAGTGGAGCGAATTATTTGGAACTGTCGACCGCGAGCCTCGACGCCGCTTTCGTTGTGGATGAGGACGCTAGTCTCGGGACAATGTCGTACGATCAGATTCCACGTAAGGAGCGGCCGCGTTTTAACAAGCCAGCGCGTTCATGATTTAATGCTCCCTCCAAACCGCTGTGACTCTGGTATCTATATACTACATTAAGCAGCCTGTTGTTCAACGTGTAGCCAGTATCGTGTTGCCCAAGCTCTGCCTCACACCGCGGCACAGAGACAGCGCACAGCGTGATGATGGAACGCACCAGCCAAAACCCTTTATTGACCGCGCATGTGCGTGCGTCCTCGAAACAAACGATGTGCATGTGGCGAGAGGGATGGCGCAGGCTCGCTATTGGCAACTTCTAGCTGCACAGCCCAGGATGAATACTTCAATGGCTCCTCTACTTGTGCTCACCATATGTCCGGCTTGCATTGAGCCGCGAGCACTACGTCTGTTGATTGTGTCCCACAGCTGGGGGCTAACCCAACAAGATCTTGAGACTCCTCCCGATAGCAGACGTAGTGCTGTCAGTAGGTTTTCCTTGGCCGCAGCGATAGTCATATGCCGCATACAGCCGCTGCGGTCGGCACTAGATGTGGGCTGCTCGATGCTTGGGCAACCGCTCGAAGACTCGAAACCCGCTGGCGCCGGCACAGCGTCGTCGTGCTCCACCACCTGGGTGCTCAAATGATTAGAACGTTCGTATACAGCCAGCAAAATACCTTGATGGAGTGTTGCAGTAAGTGATTGAAGGCCAACTGTATCGCACCTTCTCACTGCATCAGCGAGGTTACAGCACTAGGGCTGCAGTCAAGCCTTGCCAGCCACCAGTCGATGGCGCAAAGGAGTAGGTGAGGTATTTGCCAGGCCTAGAACCGCTAGCTGATTTAAGCTTCAGGCCACACGTGAAGACATTCGCCATGGCAGACTGCTAATCGTTTAAGTTTTCCACGAGTCGCATGCCTTCATCTTACTATGCTATCGCAGGATCTGCAAGGCGGGGTTCCTGAACGTTCCCTTCTGCCAAACGCCAAGCTGAAGGCGAAGCTTCTTGGAGACCAGTTAGCGCTGTCAGATACGAACCATAGTAGCAATGCCCAGGAGTTGACCTTCACACCTTCCAAATGAGGAAGGAAGCAAGAGAAGAAGCGCTATCTGTATGTCGATCAACGAAGATGGCGAGAATTGATACTTGCTTGCCGATAGAATGCAGTCGATGCATGGAGAGGTTGTAGATCAGTGAATGAGCAGCATGCGGACGTGATTCATATAAAGATGGTAGTAAGGCCTGCTGTCGAACCTCACCCGTCATCATACCAGCGATCTTTACATACTCTTGTCATACATCATGAATCGCTTCCTCAGCTTGTTGGCAGTGCTGCCAGCTGTCCTAGCAGCGCCCGCTCGCCGCCAGGAGCCAGAGGTTATTCCAGATCAATTCCTGATCCAAGCAGCACCAGGACAATCCTTCGAGGCGCTTGTGGCGGACGTTGCAAGTGTGCTCAACGTTACCGACTTCACTCCAGACCAAGAGTTCCATATTGGTGGCTTCGAAGGATTGAGGATCAATACTCCACAAGAGGTCGCTGACCAGATCAATGCTCTTGACTCGGTCGAGAGAATCGAACAAGATGTCATGGTCGAGATCCAAGCCGTCGTCTCTCAGGCCAATCCTCCATACGGTCTGGCCAGGATCTCTAGCCGCACACGTGGATCCACATCGTACCGATACGACGACTCTGCAGGCGCAGGAACATTCGTCTACATCGTGGACACTGGTATCAACCTTGGCCACCAGGACTTCGGGGGCAGAGCCTCTTTCGGGTTCTCGGCTGTCACTAACGAAGCGAACGGCGACTTCAATGGTCACGGCACACACTGCGCCGGCACTGCTGCTGGAACTCGGTTTGGCGTCGCAAAGCGAGCCTCAATCATCGATGTTAAGGTAATCGATGGCACGGGCCGCTCGCCGCTCTCAAACCTGGTCGCTGGCATGGACTGGGCGGGTCGCGATATCACGTCAAAGGGGCGTGTCGGACGCGCTGTGGTGAGCATGTCCCTTGGAGCCGACAACAGACAAGGCGACGCAAGTTTCCTTGACCGTGCTGCCCAAGCTCTCGCGGGCCAGGGCATCTTCGTGGCTGTTGCCTCTGGAAACTCGAACGTCAACGCGAACGTCTTCTCTCCAGCTCGTGCTACAGATGTGTGCACTGTCGGCGCAACAGACTCCTCGGACCGCCGGGCCTCTTTCTCCAACTTCGGCGCAGGCGTAGATGTGCTCGCTCCAGGTAAGATGGCATTCCTATGATGCAAAGACTGCTGCTGACTCGTGTCTACCATTTTCAGGTGTGCAAGTTACAAGTGCTTGGATTGGTAGCAGCACTGCGACCAACACCATTTCCGGCACCAGCATGGCATGCCCTCATGTCGCAGGTGTAAGTAGTCCCGCGGGTTTCGCTTAGCTGGACTTGTACATGAACACTAACTTTCAATCAGGTCGGTGCTTATCTGCTCGGCCTCGAGGGATCTCGTAATGGTATCCAGCTTTGCAACCGCATCATTGAGCTTAGCACCAAGAATGCCATTTCAGGACTGAACGGAGAGCCAAATCGTCTGCTCTTCAATGGCGTAGCATAGAGATGATGGGCAGACGGCTTAATGCTCAACATTTATGAAAATTATCAGAGCGCGCCACAGGGAGGCGCGTAAAAGTTGATGAGATACCCATAGGTTGATGATGAATGAATGATGGTTTCGCGTCAGTAACGCGTGGTCGAAAGACAATGAGAAAGAAGTTTCGGAGCCGAGCCAACTCCGAGAAGTCTCACCATTTCTCTGCTGTCTCCCATACTTTACCTCCTGTCTGACCGTTTCTCATAGACTTCAACAGCTACAGTACAGTAGCTTGGCGGTCTACCCGACAGAGAAAAGCTGGTAACACGATTCTTGCTTCAATGGACCCTGCCATCACATATAGATACTGGTAGACACCACAGTTGCCGCCAGACTCAATGGCCTTCCTCGAATGTTCCGGCGCTGAGGCTGGAGTACAAGCAGTCGTCGATCAGCATCGAGCTTATGCAGGATTCTGTTAGGATATCGAGCCTCCTACGGTAGCGAGGCATCCGTCACTGATCAATTCTCAATGTTGACCAATGCTGCACAGAGATAGCTTGCATTCATCAGCGACACATTCCACCCTTTGCCTCCGACTCGTCTCCAACAGAGTGACATTGCCGATAGGATCGGGCCCCAAGAGCCTTGTGCCGTTCTCGGCGCAGCTATAGATGAACGCAACACATCGCCAAGACCTGCTGCCATGCCACATTAGGAAGGAGACAAGCGTAATTGGCGCCGATATGAATATCGTCTTCTTCCTCAAAGTATATGCAGGCGGCCTGCATAATCTACTACCACTCGTTGGCTTTAGCGGCATATAATTGACTCCGCTGTCGCATGTTGACCGCGTGGAAGAATGTATGCTTCGTATAGCGGGGACCGATCAGTGTGGAGTGTAACCTTGAGCAACAAAACATCGACCATATGGTCCAGAGAAGCGAGGGGTATCAACACTAAGCCAGACAGTCGATACTACAAAGCCGAGAATGGCGCGCTGAAAAGTATGTCAGCCGGAGCTTCACACTTCGAAGTGATTCTAGTATGTACTTCAGCTATTTTGCCCTGCTGCCTCTGGCACTGGCTTCGCCTGCCAAGCCACGACAGGCTGAAGTCAACTACGAAGGCTACGAGGCATTCACTGTCAATATTGCTAACAGCACTGCCGAGACTTTTGAAGCCTTGAAGTCGATAGACTACGATCAATGGGCGCTCGTCAACGGCGACCACATTGACATTGCGCTTGCACCTGAGGAGATTGTCAAGTTTAAGAACCTCGGGCTCGACTGGTCTACCAAGCTGAAGGATATTGCTGGTGCCATTAAGCAAGAGAAGTGGTCCAGATGGAGTGGTACGTGTTCTTGATATGGTTTGGCCTCCACGACAAACTGACGCCCCTGAAGGCCGCAAGCGACTCGATGGTCTTCCACATGACTCCTGGTTCGATAGTTACCACAGCTACGATGAGCACGTCAAATTCTGGAGAGATTTGCAACGTGCCATGCCCCTGCACTCGGAGTGGGTCAGCACTGGCACATCTCTTGAGGGCAGAGATATGTTCGGCCTGAAGCTGGGCAGCAGAAGCCCATTCCGCAGAAAGAAGGCTGTCATTTGGCATGGACAAGTGCATGCTCGAGAGTGGATTACCATATGTCTTTGCCCACAGTCCAGTAATCCAAGCAATATGCTAACGGTCGCAGGGCATGACTCTGGAGTACATCGCATGGCAAATGATCTTCGAGTACAAGCGCCTGAGCCGAGATGTGAGAAAGTTCCTCGATGAGTACGATGTAAGTCCAGCATCCTTTCTCAGGTCGCCACAACACTGACATCGCCCAGTTTTACATCTTCCCTTTCGTGAATCCAGATGGATTCGTCTACAGCCAGACCACCGAAAGGCTCTGGCGGAAGAACCGACAAGCCCCACCCACGGGCTCAACATGTTTCGGCGTAGATCTGAACAGAAACTGGCCTAACCAGTGGGACACAAATCCAGGCGGTTCTTCTCCGAACCCATGCTCCCAGTCTTATCGTGGCATTGCCCCTGGCTCGGAGCCCGAGATGAAGGGTCTCACAGCGTACGTCAACCAGATTGCGCAGCGACAAGGCATCAAGCTCTACATCGACTGGCACTCATTCGGGAACTACATTCTCTCTCCTTGGGGTTACACGTGTAGCGCCTCGCCGGCTAATAATGATCGTCTGGTGTGGCTGGGCCGGGCCACAGGTGATGTGATCTCCAGGGTCAACGGGCAGGTATTCACCACCGGTCCAACTTGCCAGACACTGTACGCTGTCAACGGCGGAAGTCTGGATTATGTTTATGACGTTTCGAGAGCGGAATTGAGTTATGCATGGGAGCTGAGGGATCGTGGAGAGTTCGGTTTCTTGCTGCCTCCAAATCAGATCCGACCCACGGGCGAAGAGAACTGGCGAGGCATGCTGTACATGCTGAAGAACATGTAATGTAAGACAGTCATTTGCAGATCAGTGGCAGAAGACAACGCAATTTACCTTGTATGGCTTTCGATGTGCAGGAACAGAAACTCATCTGAGCTTGACGTGCATGTGCCATATACATGTGCGATGTGCCATGCGATCCTCCTAGGGTCTCGACGTTTCGACTTGCCAGAGTTCTCTAGCTCATTTCCAGAGGTCTTCCTTTCCATTAGTTTCAGGTCTGTGTCGAGTGCCACGAACACTGGCGGTCAGCACGAAGGGCCACTTCTACTCTTCTTAGCTCGGCATGGCACGTATGAAATCGCCTCGTGCCTGTATAGTGCGCTGCACATAACCGCTGACGAGCCGACCAGCGCGAGAAATCACGGGGTCCATAGTCGCGAGATTGCTAGAGCCGGTCGCGCTGATGTCTCGGACTGCGGCGTCGGGCTGTCATTTGCATTGCGTCCTCATCAGGCTGATCACTTGCTCCTTGATCAGCCTGGCCGAAGAATCGCGTGCTGCGCTTGAGCCTGAAAGGCGATGGGACTTTCCTGAGCCAGACGGCAATGGAGAGGTCTGTCTGTGGTGGCGCTTATGAAGCGCTGGAAGGTGCACCGGCCATCAGACCGCATCGACCTCTGCAGTGACGCGGCGTTCCGGTATTTGACTGATGCGCTCGTACTCGCGCACGCTGTTAATCGATGTGCTGAAAGTCTTTGTCGCGATGTGCTGGCAGCTTGTTGGCTGTTGGCGGGCTTTGAGGAAGGCACGCGAGCTCGACTTCACCTCGTCCCAAAACGGCGATTTGACCACACACGTTCCAGAGTACCTGGGGTTAGGCTCCGGTGCATCTCTGAGATGAGTTGTCGAAGGCTGAAAGCATCTGTGCTGTTATGTAATGTCGGCTGACGTGAAAAGCCCCAAGCTCTACCGGATCTGATGAGACCCAATGCGAAAGGTCATTCTTCTTTCGAAGATGTTTCCGCTTCGTCGTAGAACAAAGAAAGTTGCACTGCCATGAATTGTTAGAGGTTGGTATGTAGCATAGGATCGATTTATAGGTGCAAAATAGAATGCGGTAGGCCAAGATGCGCGTCACGGCCATGAGGCCCAAAATGATCGTACATGGTATAACACTGTTATGCCTAACAGAGGATGTTCTAATCGATCGTAAGCTATGCTTTGGACATTCTATCAGTTAGCAGATGCTTGTAGAGGCGGTAGGGCCATTGTCTACGCCAAAAAAAACAACATGTCTCCTCGATTTTGGCCCATTTACACGGGCAAAAAGATTTGCATATCCCAGTGTGACACTGGACAAAGGCTTTATCGAGCAGCAAGGGGCTCGAACCCTCAACCTTTGGTGATTTGCAGTTCCAAGCTGTGCTTGAGTGCCGAAAACCAACCTGTGGTAGGTTAGTATATGGGAGGAAGCGAATGTGCTCAAGAGAGACAACTTACGCGCTACCATTGCGCCAACCTGAGGCAGGATTAGCATCTGGAGATGTAGGTGTGGATGCTAGACAGCGACTTACCACCCTATTGATTGGATGTTGTGCTTGGAATATAGTATATGATGGCTGACACGGCGGTGAAGAGATTTAAGCTTGGCACGGCTGAAGCTTTCAACAACCCCACCCAATGTCTCTCAACTGCAACCAATACAGATCATACGACGTTCAAGACGATCAAATCTTCGCTGCAATCGATGGCACACGACTTGATGCATACAGTGTGCTAACGCTACACAGTATACAGATATTCTCCAATGAATGGGACCTATTCACAAGCCTGTAGTACCATGGCAGCTCTGATGTGAATCTATGCAGTCGAGGCGATGTTGTACATTTGGCCATTCTGATATTGATAACCTGCCTGATCCGGACACAGGTCCTTTGTCACGGCCACCAAGCGTCCAGATGAGGCAAGTACCGCATTGCTGGACCTATCCCATACCATTTCCTTTGTCCGCCACTTCCGGATCGCCCTGCCAAGGAGTCGTGCTACATCCAGCTTGACTTTCGAACGCAAGGGATTCTTTGACCCGTTTCATCCTCGGCCAGAAGTACCATTCTGGCAGAGAATATGCGGTCTCAGCGCATACATTTGATGGGCTCGGCTTTGCTACGACCCTTCAGTCGGGTTTGAAGATGCTTCTACGCATCGAAACAACCGAGCACACCCAGTGGCCATGCCGAATACCACAAATGAAGCGAGAGCGGGATCAAGGCCTATCATACGGATCTCGGCACCAACGATATACTGCCGAGTCTTCACTTTACCTATGTGTAAAGCCTACCAGGCGTAGCTATCTCTTGCGAAGCACGCGACTATTATCCAGTGAGCATCCTGCATCCTGTTCATCGAATATCGTTGCGATGACATTTTGGCCTTTCAACGAACGACTCTTCCAAAGAGTCCATTGATCACCAGTTGGACGTTAGATGTCTTGCGGTGGGGCCGAGATTCGAGAATGCTGCATCATGAAGCACAGCGGCAGGATGGTTTTGCATGATTGATGGTGCTGCGAGGCCTTATGATGATCACTTATGCGTCTTGAGTGTGATCGGATTCATCACCGTAACAGCTACACGGCACTCGGTTGTATCACCATTCATCGATGAAACGTTACTTCTTTCAACATGTCTTTGATAGCACTATTTCTCGATCCTATGCGGAGACTCGTGCACAAATATCGTCTCCTGGGCAGCACTGTAGATCTTTAGCGTCTGCTTGCTCGTGGAATGTGGCCGCTGAGAGCACGAGTCATTGAACGGTCTGCCAAAACATATCGAATTTGTCAAAATCTGTAAATTCGAACGACGTTGAGTTTGGACTGCTGCCAGTACAGTGGTGCTATTTCCCGCTTGGGATAATACCGAGATGTCACTGGGATGTGCCTACTTAGATCTAATGTCGAGTAGATGCGTCTCGAGGCACATCACCGTCGTCCCAGGAGAAAGTTTAGTCAACCCTAAGCCCCAGCACCATTGTCTCTCGTCGTGGACACAATCCAGGCGAGCACAATAATCGCTCGCATTGACTTTACAGATCAGGAACGAGTTTCTCGCACGCCTCGCGATGTGTCGAGCACAAGTTCTTCGATGCATGGAAGCACGGCAGTCGAGGAGGACGTGGAATGCACCACGCATGCCTTCGGGGAGCTTGCACCAAGATATACATCGAATATACATTTCTCGCAAGCACTAGTCGACATGTCTGCCCATGTGTCTCCAAGCCCGCCGTCTGCATCCCTTTCCGCTCTGTCATCGCCCACAAACAAAACTACGGTCGGCCACAATATACCACACCACTCTTCCCCTGCGAATCCCAAGTGCTATCACCTTGTGGGTTCTTCGACACCACCGTCACTTACCGTTGAGTGGGAAACTCGAAGCTGTATCCAAACTCCCAGCACTAACATGAGCCTCAGATCTTTAAGCATTGCTGATGGAGCTGAATAGGCCCACTTACGCAATACGTATGGAGACCGTTCTTTTCGCAGCCGCCATCGCCTGCAGTGCCACCGTTGCATTGGAGGAGGTAGGCAGTGGTCGATGAGATGGCCATGAGGACTGAGATGAGGAACTTCATGGTGCTGTGGTAGGATGCTGATGATCGTTGACTTTGGGTGAAGGATAGGACTCTACATCATGATGGCTGCCTTTATACCAGGTCGGTTCATCGCAGGACGCTGCTCTAGTGGCCACTGTAGTTGGTTAGTCGGGTTCTAGATCATTGTCACATCAGTCCTTTTCTCGGCATATTTAAGGCTGAAATGTGGACTAGCGCAGAACAGAGCTACAGCACTTTTTGGCGTGCCTCTTCGAGACCAGCATGCGGCCGGACTTAGTCAACTCTGGATCTCAGCAACTCACTCTGCCATGTAGATTTGCCGGCGAGCACTAGTCCAGCTTGTCATCAAGTTCACGCTTGCACGATCAAGCCGGGCAGCTCTGTCGGCCTCACAAGATGAAACTTTTCCTGTCTGCCATGCACCCATTTAAATTCTTCCTTGTCGCCGTTCCAGTACACGTCCTCTTCCAATGGGAACACGATCGTCTCGTTGCGCTCTCCGACAAAATGCTCGACGTACAGCTCTACACGGTAGTACATGTTGGTCATCAAGGGTAGATCTCCAAGGATAGGAACCCCTTCTTGCAAGTTTGTCATGCCAATCAGAGTCCCGGCACTGTGTCCCCAGTCGCCTATGGGATGCGAATAGATTTTTCCAGATATGTTCTGACTCTGCATCTCCGACAGTGCATTTGCGAGGATGGTATTGCCGGACAAACCAGGCTTCATGTTCGACTTGACGATGTCCTGTAGGCGGTTACCTTTTTTGAGGCCATCGAGAAGACCTTGTGGGATGTCGTCTTCCGTCTGACCGGGCCTGAGGACATAAGCCAAGTGCTGCGTGTCTGTATTGAGGCCAAGAGCAGTAAGCCCGAAGTCGACATGTAGAAGATCGCCGTACTCAATCGTCCTTTCAGCTGCTTTGGGGGTCGATGAGCTCAGCCATCCTGGCAATATTGTAACATCGGGCTGGAACCACGTAGTGTAATTCATCGCTTGAAGCTTTTCGCGCAAAACCCATTCCACATCCTCGGTCGTGGTATGACCTGGGAGAATAACGCGTTCACTGAAGCCCTCGGTAATCACGGCCCAAGCTGTTTCCATCAGCTTGCGGTACCATTGGAGCCGGGAGTGTGGCATGGTAGCAATGTATTCAACTGCCACGAGCGGCTTCGAGACAAAGCGATTTTTCCACGGCGATGGCACTTGTTCAAGCAGCTTTCGATACTCGCCAGCATGCAAACCGCCTGCGAAGGCGATTTCCGAGTCAATGTTGAGGGCAATGCTACGCGGGTCACAAAAGCGCAGGACATTGTGGAGGTTCTCCCATAGTTGTGGCGTGTTATCGATCCAAGTATGAGACTCGCAGCCCTCGAAGCCATCATCGGCGAAGAAAATTGAAAGTGTCCTACGTCGTGCCGAGAACTGCTGCGCTTTCTTCATTGACCAGAAGACCGTTTCTTCACCGTACTCACGTTGGCTGACCTATGACAGCGTCAGTAGTTCGTGTCTATTGTATCGGAATCTGCTGACCTCACGATCCATGCATCAACGCCATGTTTTCGCAGTATCGCAGGTATACTAGCTATCCTCTCCTCACGCAATCTTGGCTTGCTCTCGCAGTGATGGAAGGTGATGAACTTGGGGAGTTGATGCCAGTGCATTCACTGGACTGAGCCATTGAACAACACCGAGGCCTGCACAGATGGACCGGAAGAGCATCGTGATGCGGTATCATTGCAGGAAGGCATGCTTTGCTTGCAGAAGAGGATTGGAGTGGTATGGAAGTGATACTCCACTTTTTATTCCCAATTGGGCTTAGCATGATTCCGGCCTCGAAGTGAGTGAACAGCACCGGGTGAGACGGATGCTGAGCATTATGATCGCGCTGCTCTTGACCGATCTCTCGTCCTTCTCTGTCCCATATCATAGCAAGTCAGCGAATACCGGTGCATTGGAAAGAGAGGTTTGGAAAGGCATCGGCGTCCGGCAGACGTTCATCTCCGAAGACCCTTGCGAAGGCGAGCATTGAAGTCAATCGCATCGCCTCGTTCACTTTTGGGGAGCGCGTCAACACTCGTCGACAAACAAACGACACGGCAGATACAGTCAAACAACTTCCTACTCCCAGACCTCTACGAATACAGCAATCCACAGCACCGCACTACGAACAGAACACACACCTCCATCAACATGGACTTGTCCGACTCGACGACGCAATACACGGCCGGTCTCTCCCTCCTCGCCCTCGCCGCCGGCTTCCTTCTGTTCCAACCGACAGGTTTTGTGAAATGGCTGCAGAAGAAGAATTACCAATATGAAGTCACCTTCTCGCTGTACATGCTGACGCCCACCGAAAAATTCGTTTTCAGTACGTGATATACCTCTTTGCACGTACCTCCTATCTTACTAATACATACACACAGACTCGATCCTGTTTCTGACCTTCTCCCTCTTCCTGATTGCCTCCGTCGTCTACCTGCCGAACCACATCATGACCATGTCGCGACGGACTTATTATTACTTTGCCGGCGACGCGAGTCTGTCTGCCAGCTCGAGAAATGCGGCTGAGACGCTCTACGGCACTGCGACTCGCGCTGCAGATGCCGCGAGCGAGTGGGTGCAGACTGCTTTCAACCGGACGACGGAAGCTGCAGCAGACGCCGCAGTAAGCCAGGCCGCAGCAGAAAGTGTGGTGGAGACTGTCGCGCAGGCCGCGCAGCCGATTGGGGTGAACTAATGGTCGAAAGACGATGGAATTTATTTCCTGGACGTATCTTCGGCGAGGCGTAAGGACGGCATCTGTATTTGGGAAGACCTTGACAGGACGAGAAGGAGTAATGGGACGTGAAGAGGTGTAATAATGGTAGCAGCTGTGTGAACCAGCACATGAATTCTGCTACACCGGCCAAGGACAATGAAACAACATCATACGACTACGGTGCCAAGGTCGACCGCGGAATCTCGAGACCGTCGCCTGCTGATCTCGTAACAAAGAATTGAATGATCGGCATACATGAGCATCAACCGCCAGCGGCGCTGGCTCTCAGGCAACCGTGCACCGCCCTGCTGAATAGGTGAAGCGGCGATGCCGTGGAGTGGCTGAAAGGGCCGATGCACCTGCTCTTCTTGGCTTTGAAATGGCAGAATGTGCTCGATGCGCATGGCGTAGTTGGTCTTCTTGTCGACTTGACCATTCTGCATCTCAGCGGGATACCACGCCCGTTTGGAAAGCTTGGTCAGCGAGATCACCATTGCACGACCTTTCTGCGAAGCCAGTACCACGATCCCGATCGCTGGAATGTATAAATGCATGTTCAAGCGCTCGAATGCGTTCAGCCAAGCATGCTCGGCTTGTATCATTTGGTGGAGCGCGTTGGTGAAACCCACCGTAGGAGACCTGAACGGACCATCTGAGCTCTTCCTTGCATGAGGTTGCAGCAGATAGACGTTCCGGACGCTGGCGTGGAGTATGGGACAAGGCAAGCCATCACAAATGCTATTCTCTCGAAAGGCGGCACGCGGTGTATTGCCGTATATTCTGCGACCACCGTAGATGTTGCTGAAAGAAATGGTGTCTTCAGTGCCCTCATCGTCGAAGTCCAGGTCAGCCGTGAACGCAGATTCTCCCGGGTCGTCTGATTCGTCCTCCAGCTCGTCCTCCAGCTCGTCATATTCAGTCTCCGTTGCATTGCTCTCGTGCTCGGGAAGCGTTGCATCGTCTCGAAATGGCGGTGGTGAGCTAGCAGGTTCCCGCGCTGAATGCGACGTGCTCTCTGGGCTTGCAATGGAAGTGGATCGTCTTTCGCCGTGTCGCAGTGCACCCCGCCGGTTGCTGGAAGAAAACTTGGCTGCACACTGTGGAACGTTGTTCGCCGTCTCCGAGATGTCCCACACGGTAGGATCGCTCTGGATACCCGGTAGTCGCTCACCCTCCTCAAGCCCGAGCGCGGCATGCACGTCGTCTTCAGGTATAAACGACCTTTTGTCGAGGAAAAACACACCCCAACCAGAATTGAAGCGGTCGTGGTTCTCAAGGTAACTTGTGACGGGTCCGAAGCGAAATGTCTGGTTTGTTTGCATGCGGTCAAGGTTGACGGCTCGGCAATTCCCACCAATATCGGTTGTCAAGAGCCATTGACCTTTGGGATCATCTCCTGTGTTACAAAATGCAATGTGCGGAATGTTGCTCGACCCGTTGATGACTTGAGAGACGACTTCTTCTCGGCCTCGGGTGTTTGACGAATCCTCGCTATCAGAACCAGAAACTTCGTTCTCATCATCAACATCTCGAGCCAAGCCGAATTTGAACACTGTAATGTTGTGCGTGTTTGCGCTGACGGCGATGATACGAGCTTTGGTATGGATGGCCAAACCCCACGCACTCTGTCCCACATTGCTTTGGAAGATGGGTCGGAGCTCATCTGCTACGGGACCTATGCTGCTTCCAGCTTCAGCGCGCTTTTCGATGGCTGATGCGATATGCCTGACAAGAAAGGCATCGACGTCGCCATCATCGCGCACAGCAGCAACGACCTCTTCGTTGCCGAGATGTTGTACGACTAGACTGTTGATCGAATGTGGATTGCGCGGATCTATTGTCCCCGCCAGCCCAGGGCTTGATGGCTGCGATGAAACGATCAATGCAGGTGTATGCGGCACAAATTGCGTTGGGTACTGTGGCACATAGACATATATGTTGGTGTTGTACGCCACGAAATATAGATTTCGCTCTTGCGATAGTGCCGTCTGAGGGTTGCGTCAGAAGAAATAAGGTCCGCAGCGTCGTAATGGCGACCGCTTTCTATACGTTCCACATACCAAATTACATCGCCAGTGAGCAGTCGGGGGACAGTCTCCGTAATCACTGCCTCGTTGACGTTTGCCAAAGCGACCCTCGTAATTCTGTACCCCGGTCGAGACTACTGTCGCTTCTTCAAAGGGCCGCTTGCCCATGTCTCTGCGTGGGAGCGGCGGGGCGCGATGCAGTGCAGATGGTGGAGCCCTTCTGGAAATGATGTCGTGACGCACGAGTGGATGAAGCTATCGTTGAGGACGTGCTACAACTTCTCAGACGTGGTGTCTCAGAGGTGGTGGAATCGTAAGTGTGGGCTGTCTGGCCAATCAGCAACGCCGCTTGGACATGTCGTAACTCCTGTTTTTAGATAACTCTGATATTGTCAACTTCACTCCTTAGTACAATCACGAAGATCATAACCAGACGGACGACAGGCCCATTTTGGGAGCATGGCTAAACTGGGGTTCATGTGCCACTGATCACCGGTCTGATGCGCCCTGGTTACTGCCCGCTCAGCACGAGTCCAGTGAACCCAAGAGGCGCACAGGAGCTGTCGTTCTGTCGAGGATGACGCGCGAGCAGACGTCGTGTAACGAGCCACTCTGACTCCTAATGGTCGACGACCTCAAGCTGCACCAAGCAAGATCCGCAATGCGTAGAGCGCCCGCAGCTCATCACTGTCACACCTCACGGCCGCCTTTGCCACGGCCACCCGCGGCGATTTGCGTTGCAAACAGCTCTTCAATTCCGGACTTGCTGCGTTCTGCCGCTCGTCTAAGGGCATGGAAGCCAACTGCCGGCAAAGCCTAATGTCTGCTCGAGCCAACGGCTTCGTACTGGTGTTCTTGAGGCTGCGTGCATCCATTGCCGACGGGTCTCTGCTCCGTCATAGCCCCTTCTGGGCCTTCTCTTCTGTGCAACATCCAATACGTGTGCTTGCGGCGCAAAAGGTAAGAACGTCCCCATCAACAATGTCTCTTATGCACATACTAGCCAGCTTTAACGCATAGCACACCCATGCCTTGTCACGCTTGAATCCGCTCTCAGCCAATATGATTGTACGACTTGCTGCCGTACAACCAACCATCTCCATTGATTCTTGATCATTTTCATTGTTAAGCGAGCCCAGCTTCGAGACAACTGTGCTACTGTAAAGCACCCACACACACACCCACTATACGCTGACTGCGGCTCCGCGACGCGGCTATCGAGGCAGACGACAATCTCGCCCAGGATCAAACCTAGTCTACACCTGCTACTGGTCGTGGATACGGCTCAAGACTCGGACAATCTTGCTGTCCCGTCTTCTAGCTCACCGCACGCTCCTGCAGACAACCTAAAGAGGAGTATACACGTCTCCAGTGTCACCCAAGAAGCCGCGCATACTACCGGCTGTTGGAGGACTAACAGATCGCCTATGATCGCGCAGAAATCGGCAAACCCATATCATTCCCCGGGGAGGCTGTCAACGGGAGCAGCAGCAAATACATAATACTCACCACTCGCCCGCCTTGACGATGCAGACTTCATCTACCACAACCTACTCCAAGAATAAGCAAGTGGCTGTGAGAGACTGGCTTGAAGACATACCAGCGACCTTTGTCGGCAACACAACATTCAGCAGGGTGCCTATATCATCTGTCATCAACAAAGTCCCGTCAGCCCGACTGTGCACAATGGCTCGGTCCTCAGAAAGAAGCCTGGCCACCCTAGCCAGCTCAGGCACAATTGTGCTCTTCACGCCTGTCGTTGCGGTTAAGGCAACCAATAAAACATCTTCGTCCAGCAACACAGACCCTTTCGAAATCCTTGGCCGAGCTCTAAGCCGATATCACAAGCGCATCCGCCACGTGCCATACCACCCGAAAGTCGGTTTCACAGACACACACGACGCCTTCTGCTCCCAGGCGGACGCTGTCGTGGTCGTCATGTGCGAACCTGCACAGGACAAGGCTGCAAGCCTGGACGACCAAATCGAATTTGCCGAGAGTGCCAACGATGCCTTGAAGGAGAGCATGGGTGGCCGACCCCTCAAGCATCCTGTCGCTTTGATTCAATGCGGCAACTTCGAAGGTGGTTGGTGGCCGAGCAACTCGGCTTTTGAAACTGTGTTGAAGTGTCGCACGAGTGACACTGAGACGGCACAACAGGTCGCTCGGAAGCTGTTCGAGGCCAAGAAGTGAGCCGGCCACGCGTAAACTCCTCTCGTGCTGCTGCATACGACCCGCACAATATTGTTCTTTGACATACTCATGCTTTCACTGGCGTTACTGGCGGCTACGAACTGGATTGCACCTTTTGCTTCGAAGCACAGCGAGCGAGCGATGCCTTCTTGCATTATTATTGCCCATCATCACTGCATCGGATATCATTTTACATCTGCGTCAATACCAGGAGGAAGGTACATTGTTGTTATCGTCGTTATTGAAACCTTGGAGGAGTCAGTCTTCGGAGATACCCATTGGTTGCAAAATCAGCAACCAGCACGGCACATTCGCTTGGAAGTGGCTCTGTTTTTGCTTCGTTTCTGCTTGAATGGTATATAGAAGATAGCATGCCGCCATACATAATCATCTTCGCCGCTCATTGAGTCAGTGTGGCTGTCATACGAATGCCTCCACAGCGGTAAGACCTCTGTTGAGGAGTGCACTTTCTTTCGCTGACGCAGTGAGGCACAGATTGGCTCCGAGATCGTAATGCATATCGTTTATATGTATTGTCATGCCATCGTATCCTTCATCACATTGTATGTACACTTTTCATTACGTTTTGTTTTCGTCCTAGCCACTACCATTCCCTACTTCAAGCCAAAGCAGTTGGCATAGTAAGTGCTGGTACCAGGCCAGTCAGAGAAGATCTTGGTCGCCTTGACCTTTTGTGCAATCACATCAATGACTGTGAACTGGTCGCCATCGTTGTTGATCAGGTTGTTCACGCTGCTGTAGTAATAGCCGCCACCCTCTTGCAGCGGGCCAGAGCGCTCGAAGGACCAGGTTATGATCTCGAGACCGGCTTCTTGAGCAGCGAGTGCGTAGCTCGATGCAATAACCTCTTGGGTCTCGTTGTTTGCAGTGACTAATTGCCAGATCGATGGTGCAATGATCTTGACTCCGCGCTCGGCAAGACCGGGCAGAGAGGCAACAGCTTCGTCGTAGCCTGTAGCGTTCAGGTCGGCGCGCTCGTCCAGGTAGACGGCTTGCAGACCAAACGCAGGAGCATTGTCGATCCAGTAGAAGATGTCGTCTGGGAGGAAAGACTGCAGCCACACACGGCTTGGATCGATGTTGGCCTCTTCGAAGGTATCGACAATCTGCTGCGCAAACTTCTCTTGGGTGTAGTCTCCGTCGAATGGCAGATCGATCTCTGGCGTCTTGGCTTCAGCAGTGAAGTTCAGACCGTACGAATCTACCAGAGCAATCTGCTCCTTGAGCGACACAGGCTCGGCGCAAGAGTATGCGTAGAGGTTTGTGCGCCAATCTGGAGTCTGACCGAGACGGCCATTGTATTGGGATGTGTTCATGGCGTTGAATGTGCCGCCCTCCATTTCTGCGCATAGCGTCTTGAACTCGGTAAGACTGATGTCGCTTGTGCAGCACTTAGCCGTGGCAAGCTCGCCTGTCTCTGCATTGAATGGTACGAAAGGCTCAGAGCACTTGGCAGCGAGCTCTGGGATCGCGAGGATGTTGGTGGTGTAGTGGAGATCGCAGTTCGAATGGCGACAGACGAGCTCGCGGTCGGAAGTGAAAGAGACATCGCATTCGATTATGCCTGTGCACTCGGTTAGTCTCGTTCCATGGGCAATGATCTGTTCGTGTTATGATACGAACCGGCACCCATTCTTGCTGCAGCCTCGTAGCCCTCGCGCGAATGCTCTGGGAACTGCAGAGCTGCTCCACGATGCGAGATGGAGAAGCTGCTCGTCTCGAAAGGCCCTTCGGAGCAGCTCTCCAGCTTCTCCTTCAGTGGTCCCTCATCCATGTTGTCTACCAGATAGAATGGTCGGGGTCCAATTTGGACGTTCAAGCTCTTTTCTGGCTGGCCTTTGGCGTGACCTCTGTATGGGTGTGGAGCGACAGGCTGCTGACCACTACCACTACCACTGCCTGAGCTCGGATACTTGCCATCATTGTATGGCGTTCCTGGTCCCTCGTACTAGAGAGCGACTGTCAGCAAAGGATTGCTCACGACTGAGCCGAGCTCGAGATGAGATGATTACCTTGCCAGGTCGCCATGAGCCATCGTCGGCACGTTTGGCTGGAACTGGTGCTGGGGCTGCAGCTGCAAGGCCAATGGCCAGCGTGACAGCTGCGAGCGTGAAAGTGGATGGCATGGTAAGTGTGAGTGAGGTCTTGAGGTTGGCTCAACGAATATAGCACTCTCCAAGGTCAACTAACTAGTGAATGAAGTTGACTACCAGGACCCCAAGCACAATATTGACAGCCGGCAGGGCAGCGAGAGGAAGAGCAGGATGAAGAAGACAAGGCCAATGCTTCCTCCAGCTGGTGGGGGACTAACTTAAGACATTCTTGTAGCTCCAAACAGTCTTTCTTTTGTCGCTTCCTGCAGTTGCCGGGCAAGCTCTCACCCACCGTCAATGCATCACTGCTAAGTTAAGCTGAACACAGTGTGAAGAAACAAGAACAATCGCCCGAGGAGCTTCACGCAGCCGGACATCGTTCCTGCAGCTGTCCTGACACCATGCTGCTTGCAGGCACGTGGATGATTAGCTCCATCGTATGGATTGGTGGAAAGCGCAGAAGGCTGGGATGATGTCGATGAACACCCTCTGCCCAGACTGGTGGTGCATCCGACTTCCAGGACGAAGCGCTGTCTTCAGTCAAGCGCGCCTGGGCACTGCTTGGCTCACCATTCCACGTGCAAGCATCGTGGAGTCGTGGACCGCAGTGCATGAGCACCGACGTAGGTGGTTGTTGGTCGATAAGCGAAGGTCCCGCTCTGCGCAGCAATGCCAGCTTTGCAGCAGGTGGTCGAAATAGTGATATTTCGCATCGGACGGGGCTGCTGGAATCGTGAATGAAGATTTTGGTTAGAATATCGCGTCTGGACTCTGTACTATCGAGAGCTTCTCCTGGCCTGCGCGACGTTGCTTCAGACTCACAGGCGCGGAACAAGACCGCACATTTTTCATCGACACTCGATTGCACTAGTTAGAACTACTACTATTCTCATTCGGACAGTACAGCATGAGCAGACCATCGCATACAGCTGCATGTCGGTAGCAGCAGTTATCTCACCCGCATTCCGACGAGCTGGCTCTCGTCTTGCAATCTCCGCTCCCTTCAGCGCCAGTCGCTGCTTCACCACCACCACCACCACCACCACCAGCATGACGTCCGCTCCTGCCAAACTCCACGGACGCGCCTTCTACGAGTCCATCGGCTCGCCCAAATATGTCGTTGCGCCCATGGTCGATCAGTCCGAATTCGCGTGGCGACTGCTCACGCGCTCTTTCCTGCCGCCCGAGTTGCGCAGCAGCATTCTGGCCTACACGCCCATGTTCCACGCGAAACTCTTCTCCGACAATCCCAAATACCGCTCCAACCACTTTGAGCCTCTCAAGCCGCCCATCACCATGGCACATCCTCCCGACGCGGAGCACTTGAAGACGCTGAGTGAAGATGACAAGTACTTGGACGGCAACCCCAAGACGGACCGGCCGCTATTCGTGCAGTTCTGTGCCAATGATCCCGATGTCTTCCTCAAGTCGGGCCAAATGGTTGCGCCGTACTGCGATGCGGTAGACCTCAATCTGGGCTGTCCGCAAGGAATTGCCAAGAGAGGCAACTATGGTGCTTTTTTGCAAGAGGACTGGGATACCATCTACAACCTGATCAATAATCTCCACAAGAACTTGGACGTGCCGGTGACTGCCAAGTTCCGCATACAGGAAACGCGGGAGAAGACGCTGGAGTATGCGAAAATGATCTTGTCCGCTGGTGCGAGTATCATCACAGTGCACGGCAGACAGCGGCATCAGAAGGGCCATGAGACTGGCCTTGCTGACTGGGCTATGATCCGCTACTTACGAGAGCAGCTACCCAAAGACACTGTCATGTTCGCGAATGGCAACATCTTACAGTATGGCGATGTGGACAAATGTCTCGAGGCGACAGGTGCAGATGCCGTCATGAGCGCTGAGGGAAACCTGTATGACCCAAGCATTTTTGCACAGGGACCGCCTGCTGGAGAGGAAGGTAGAGAGTATTGGAGGGGAAGAGACGGCAAAGGCGGCTACAGAGCAGATGCAGTCCTGAGGAGATACTTGGACATCATCCACAAATATGTGCTGAATCAAGAACCACCGCAACGAGAAGAGTTGTTTCTTCCCTCGGATGCACAGCCCGACGAGCCAGCAGTCTCCTCGACTACTCTCAAGAGGAGCGCCGAAGACTCTGCGCCGGGCCAAGCCCCCACGAAGAAGCAAAAGCGTGAGGCCGCCAAAGAGAAGAAGAAGAAGAATGGTGCAAAGCCCGAGAAGTGCACCAATGCCAACCTTACAGCCATGCAGCCGCACTGCTTCCACATTCTGAGATCGCTCGTCAGCTCTCATCACGACGTGCGGGATGCTTTGGCACGATGTAGAGCTGGCGATATCGATGCGTACGAGAACGTACTCAAATTGACCCAGATGGCAGTGAAAGAAGGGCTTCTGGCGTACGAGAAGGACCCTGCCCAATTTGAGACTCCGAGCGTCACTGACGACGAAGGTGCTGACCCTGAGCTATCCAGTACTGCGGCTGTCAGACGCTGTAAGCGTCCGTTCTGGGTCTGTCAGCCATACGTCAGGCCATTGCCAAAGGAGGCGCTGGAGAAAGGCAGTTTGCAATTGAGCAAGAAGGACAAAGCACGACTTGCAGCGGAGCAGGCAGAAAAGGAGAAGGCTGGAGTCTCGGGCGATGGACATGTCGGGGTGGTCATGACAACAAAAGTGAAAAATGCCACAAACGGCAGCGAAACAGAAAACGGCCCCGCTGCCAATGAGCATATCAGCACAAACGGCGGCGCAGCGAGCGTCGATATTGGTAACTCCACTCATACTGCTGACGGCACCGAGGAGAGAACAGAAATTCCCAAAGAAGGAATGGTGTCAGGATGAAATGCTCTCGTGACAATTTTGAGCAAGCACAGGTACGGTACCGCCTGAGCTGTCTTGCTACAAGTTTCCGCGCATCTTCAGCTCGTGGTCGAGCACTCTACTTCTGAGTGTCTTGTCCTTGTGCAGCATGTGCTAGCACACTGAGCAAGCACGAAAGTGACTGGCTTGTTCATGTGGAACATTGCTAGCTCTTTTGGGAGGTAGGCACGTCTTCATCTCTTTCCCTTTCGAGCAAGTTTCTGCATCAAGCTCAGCACAAGGGTCAAGTCCTCCAGCCTCGAGCCTGTTCGATGTCCACGAATCATGTCTGCCATCACTTCAAGCTCAAGCCTATCTCGCCTCTCCCGATGGATAATCAGCTATTTACACAGCATACACCACCAGATGTGGCTCGAGAAAAGCCTTTCACTGGGCCTTTCATGCCGTGAGTAGTCATGCAGAAACTCGAGGGCTGTATAGTAGAGGTGCGGCGGCCGTAGCGAAGGTGTCGATACCTCGGGCGCTGCAAAATCGACATGCACACGCGAAAGGCGAAGCTAGAAATTGTATGGTTATTTCTCTTGCCGAAGTAGTTGCGCGAGCGGTGAACGAAGACAGAGAGAAATTCAAGACACTAAAACCCATTCCCGACGGAAGCACTGAAGTGTTTATGGTTAGCTTTTCTCACTCAAAAGCTCAAATATGGCAAGTCATGGTCGTATTGCCTGGCCATCATCGAGCGGCCGCAATGCCCACACATGAAAAAGAAACAGATCTGGCACTATCGATCCAAGCCGATCTGACTAAACAACCAGATATGCTACCCTTGTTAAGTTGTCGAATACAAAAGCCATCAAGGTCTCCCATTCTAGACCTCCTGCTTCAACTGCTCGTTCCTTGAACAACGCGCTTTCCGACTCAGCAACATGAAGTCCTTCTCATTCCTCACCACCGCGTGCCTCCTCGGCCTCGCCCACTCCGTCGATGACTCCCTCTACGCCCCAGGTCCTGGCGTCGAGCCTGCTTTCAGAGCCTACTTGAACGAGTACGAAACACCATCATACCAGTCCTTGTCAGTCTACACAATCAAACTAACATAGTTTGTCACTCTAGACTCTACGCTCAAGCCGAAGACCCAGCTTCCACGTCCACTTTCACCGACTTCTTCACCTCGGACGGCAAGCTCATCGTGCGTGGAACGACCGCCGTCGGTGCAACGGACATACTCGCTCTCAAGAGACAACTGCTTCCAACTGCCGGTAACAAGCACTGGAACCACGTCCAGAACGTAACAACAGTGGACTCGGACACCGATGCACAGAAGGTGTACAAGGTTTTGGGAGTTCTCGAGACGACGTATGATGGCGGAAACTGCTCGAGGGCTTACTACTCCAGCCGCTTTACGGTGGTGAAGGGTGCCGGTGGTGTGTTGGACTTGACGCCGCGTGTTGGAAACTTGGCTGCGTATGATGATTTTATCATTGAGCCTTTGAGCAGCCCGACGGACATTCCTTGCGAGTGAGGTCGTCATGGTGGTGGCGGGGTGGCAGATACTTTGTGCACCGGAACAAGGTAGCGAATAGATGACGAACAGGCCCGTTGTAATATCGTTGTTTGCTCATACTACATCATTTGATACACCGGACGGCCATAACGCTCCAAAACGAAACTCACAATATCCAGTTGCTCACCACGCCAAGACACTCTTCTGTGGTCCGCACGCAATGCCCTTGCAAATCTCCATATCCTTCTCACTCATGCCAGAACCACCGAGAACCTTCTGTCGGGCAGGCCAAATCTCCTGACCAGCAGCCTTCTCCTTATCAAAATGCTCCGTAATGACCTGCCGCACTGAGTTCTGGAAGAACAGAGGGCCCTTTTCCCATCGTGGGTGTAGCTCACCGCTGACAAACACGCCTGCGTTGAGATTCCGTTGTGCTTTATCGCAGAGTGCTTTGTCCTCCTTCATCACACGGGCATATGTGTCTGCGATCGTCTTGAAGTCCTCCTCGGAGGAGTGGACGTTGCGGTATACCTCGTACGCTACGGTCGTTTTCGATGCTGCGACGGGTTGAAAGCGTTGAATCATCATAAAGTGAGGTCTAGTGGCAATGTCAGTGGAGGTTGACGAGAGTGAGGACGGTAATGGTGGACCTACGATACCGACATCGATGTGTGGGGAAAGTAGTAAGTGCTGTTAACGTCGTAGCCTTTGGCTACCTGTTCTGCTGTCGGTGCCTGATCGTGCTGAATGTGGCCGTCTTTGCCCTCGCAGTCGTGGCTGTCAATTGTGAGGAACGTGGGTACGTCTGGGTGCGTAGTCTTGCAGTGGTAACATTCGTTGAAGTTGTCTGATGCGATTTTCCAGTTGTAGTTCGCATCAAGCTCTGGATAAGAGTCAGCATCTGCCGGAGACTGGATTTTGAGAGACATACCGTATGTGTGGTCCAGCTTGTAATCATCGAAATTGAACTTGCTAAACCTCTCCTGCTCATCAACGCCAGCGAACTCTGCCTCCCAAGATAATTCTGGGGTCTCATCGGAGTCCATGTTGACCCAGATGAAGCCCTTCTTATCGATATGAACGTGGATCGGGAAGAGACTGTTGGCACTTTTATCAAAGTCGCGCAGCTGATCATAGTCGGGCGCTTTGGCAAGCTTGCCATTCAGGCCATACGACCAACCGTGATATCGGCACGATAGAATGTTTTTTCTGCCTTCGGACTCCTCGACGACTTGATAGGCACGATGCCTACACACGTTGTGGAATGCATTTATGTTGTTCTGTCGATCTTGGATAATGACAAAGTCGTAGCCGGCGATAGTATAGCGGAGGAAGTCACCTGCTTGCTGCAATCGGGAGCGATGCGTAGTGAACAGCCATCTTCTCGAGAATATGGCACGTCGTTCGAGCTGGTACATTTCATCTGTGGTATACCATGCTGCTGGAAGGGCTCGCACAGTAGTCTTCTTATCAGGGGCTTGCTGCTTCGTCGAAGTCACCGAATCACGAGCCCAGCTGAATAAGGAAGTCATGTTGATGGTTCTATCGTCTGAAATGGTAGTTTTCAATCTGATTGTGATGATCTATGTTCAATCCTCATTCCTTAATCACTTATGACAGACGTGATATATATCACACCGCCATTCGCACGTTGGGAGCGCAGAGCTCGAATGGGAAATCCGCTCCCTTGCTCTGCGACTATGAGCTCCATACAAACAGGCATAGGATCCAGTGCCTACCTACTTGAAGCGGAAGGAAGGGTAGACCCTGGTGTGTCCCCATGGTCAGCTCACGATTGTAGCACCAGCTGATAGGCATGGTCGATGGCTTCATTGGAACGTCACACTGGTGGATTTCTGGTGCTTATCGAGTCTGCTGATTCGCTCAGCTGACATGTCTACCACTTCATGGAGGCACTGGTTAGGTTCGAGAACGGGCGGTGGTTCTGCCGTATGGAAATGCCATATTGGGAAGGTTGTGCCGTGGACGTCGGCCGGAGGAAAGACGACGCCCACAGTGGCTCCTTTGGCTTCTTGCCATATCCGGCAGGATGTAGGCGATGACAAGGAACGGCATCAGAGGAAGTTCTATCTCATTGTTAGACAGCATTGTGCCAGAACGATCTCACGAGGTGGTACGCGCCGCCTATGGAGTATCAGACGCGTGTTCGCCGGCGTTTTGGGGCGTGAAGACCACCTCAATTGGCATATCCGAGCTCTCTCGTCGATGGTCTACATTGTAATCGCGATCCGTTCATCGCCATGCAACAGATACGGCTCGAATGTGACAAGTGCTGAAGCGGTCATATTTCGCGTGGTTTCGCTGTAGCGCGTGACGCGTAGACCTCGCCGGCATGATACGGCAGCGAAGTGCCAAGTCTTGATCTGTCGATGATGACTATCAGATAGCGATTGATAGTCATTTGAGGTGTTTGAGGTTACGGCTGTTAGAAGGGAGATGCTGGTGGCAGTGAATCCCATGATTTTGTTGTGCCTTGGCTGCAGAGAGATCTCCACTCTGCCGTCAGCTCTTGCTTCATCCTGCATCGCCGCTGTAGCCAACTTATCAATTTGTGCTTCTCTAGAGATGTCAATGCAGCCCATTCAATGGATGAGAACAATGAAGATGGCATAAAAGGATGTCGGCTATGGTGGTTTCATCACCGCGCTGAGAGAGCTCATTCACCGTCTGATTGAAGTCGGACGCAGCATTTGGCTACGAACTCAACGATCGAACGAGAAGACTGCCAAGATATAGCACACTGATTCCTTCACTACAGATCACTCCTCCACATCTCTATCGTCTGCCAACCTGGGCAGGCCTCCTACCATCTCCTTCACAAGTCCTCATCAGAGCGAGCCGGTCATGTCTATACCAGCCTTACGAATCGATCATTTTGCTCCAACTCAATTGAACGGAATGTTCTGAATAGCATCACAAGCAAAATTGCAAGCTCCCTGACCCGGACGACTTCCGACAGCTCTTGCAATACCCTGGCATGCTGCTCTTGCTGGCACAGGGCCAACTCTGGTCGGGAATCGAGGGCAGATTTGAGCAATCAGAGCATCGGCTCCAGCACGGCAGATGGTCCTGCAGTCTGCAAATTGACGAGCCTCGATCGTGTTATCTTCTGGGGAAGCTTCCGCAATGGCTTCTGGGTATGGCTCTGCGATAGCTTCGGCTGCTGGCTCGGCTAGTGGAGCTGCAGACACTGTGAGGGTTGCCACGAGGGCGAGGATGAGAGTCTTCATCTGCATGCTGTGGGGGATGTCAGCGGATGGCGAGTCGAGCGGATGCTTCAAGGTGGACGAACTTTGTAAAAGGCTTGAGCGATGGTGCTGTGTGAGGTGAGCTGCGGACGGGTCTGTGTGAACGAGCTGATGATGCCCGAATTGACATGAGCAGGTTGCGGTATTTATGTCTTCGGTCATTCAGCGAGGCCTCCTAAAATCTGCTCCGCTCCATCACATACTCTCGTGTTGGTGCTGGCACCATGATGGCACCTTCTACTGCGACTGCAGCACTCCAAGTCGTCTGTTCTCTTGGCCATCGTGTCGCTACCATCGAAAGAACCTCGAAGATCGACAGTCAAGTTACACAGAACGAGGTGACGACCATAGTGCAGAGAGACCAACTCATGTGCAGGTTCATATCTGGCCTTCACTGACTCATTCGCGCATGAAGACAGTCTACTACGCTCCAGATAGGAAATCGCACACTTGTCGAACAGTTGAAGGTGGTCGTTGGTAGCACCTAACTTTCGAGTAGGTCTTGCATCTCAGCCTGACGATGTGGCTGTCCTTCAGCCGCTGTTGCCCGGTCAGTGGACCGTGTGGGTTCGCGATTCAGCACGTGGAATCGCATAGCTGTAGGCCGTGGTCAACGTGAGACCAAGCGAATAAGTCCTTTACACTCTCCCTACTGGTGGAAAGTACGTGTCTGTGGCTCCGCCACGCTCCAACGTACGAGAGATCGTCGAAGGATTGCTGCAGGTGAAGACGCTGTTTCAAGGACCTCGTCTATCGAGAAATGGTATTGGATGTAGAAGCGGACCAAGAGTCCGGTGATGCTCGGCGGCCAAGAGGCGGGGCGATCATAGTGCTCTTCTTGGTAGAGGTGCGTAATACGAGGTATGTGTCTTGGCCGTGTTCCTGCTGTGCGAGAGATCTGCCCATTTCGCGAATGTTCGGTGAAGTATTCGACTGCCATGTGCTGCTTCAAGAGAGCGGCTTGGATGGTAACACATTTATTCATCTGTATGTTCATGTTTGCGTCATATTCTACACATAGCTAAGCCATCTCCCGCTGGCTCTTGGCCATCTCGCTGCGTCCCTTGATGAATTTTGTCAAGTCTCCAACTGGCAAAGCGACTGGGAAGTCGACAGATTCGAGGATCATGGAAAACCAGAGATACCAAGCGATCAGGCTGGCAATGAACGAGAAAGCTCCACCGGCGATTCGAACTGTCGCACTGATTGCAAGCATTCCGTTTGCTGCGTAAAAGTAAGAGGCAGCCAAGCATGGGAAGGTGACCACGAAGCAGACCAGAATGGCCACCAAGCAGACGTTGGTACGAAGAGCCGCGATCGCATAGAAGATACAGAGCACCATCATCCAGATTAAGAACATGGCGAAGCTTCGGTAGAAAGCAGCAACGTCGTCTCCATAGCCAGCGATCACGTTGAAGAAAGGAGTGAGAGTAGCACCTGGGGAAAAATTGTCAGTCTCACACATGCCTCTTTCCTGGACCGCTTTGTACTTACCGAAAGCACCCCAGAAGCCTCCGAAGGTGAAGAATACCACTGCAGGAAAAGTGTTGCCCAGGATCCATTCGCCAATACCACCAGCGTACAAGAGCACAGCACCGAGGAAGAAGTATGTTCCAGTGCCTGCCGATGCATTGCCAGTGCCGCCACCGGCACCGCTCCAGCCCATTAACATGATCGAAGCAGGTGTGTTGGCGAGGAGGAAGCCACCGAGGGCAATGGGTGTGGGATTACCAAACGTCCATCCTGATCACAGTCAGCATACGAAGCGTGTCACAAATCAGCCTGCGCTGTTCTAACACGTGCTTAATACTCACGCAGATTGCCAGCGACTGGTGTCTCTGGAGCTAAATAGAGCTTGACGGTGTTAGCATGGTTCCCTGTAGCAAATCAGTGCTGGCAGCAGCCAACAGATAGTGATTACCTTCTCAAATTGGGAGGGCGTAGGCTTCAGCTTCTCCAGATGCTCGATCTGCTCAGCGTGATGCTTGGAGTGATGGATGTCGTCGTAGTTGACGGATGGAGTTGACTCAGGGGTTGCGTGTATAGCCATGTTGCTCGGATCGCGTGGTACAACACTTAGGGCACTAGTATTGGGAGAAAATTATGTGCCTAATTGTGGGAGAGTGTATCCTGCTCGATGGGAGTTGACCACGGCGTCGTCGACGGGCTTCACAACGCTTATATGGCTAAGAAGACATGAGCTCTAGCATTCAGATCCAATCGAAGGACCGAACAGCTCGAATGCTAAACGGGAGTCGTCGAGTAATTCCATGCCCCTGGTGCTCGAGCCACGTTGAGCATCTCCGCAGGCGGCACGATTGACTGGGATAAATCTGGGGACGGGAGACGTGGCTGACGAGGTCGATGTGAGGCCAGAATACGTGAAGGTTGGTTGGCTGTCGGTATAGTCCGCCGGGTCCAAGTCTTGGAGGCGAATATGGTGAAGCTGTGACGGCAGTGTACCTTATCCGTCCGCACCGAGACGAGGTTCATGATCGATCTTGTTTTACGTGTATGAGGTCTAATTCTGAGCAACATGAACCGAGTCTGGACTGGGCCAAGTCTCTGAGGTATATGTCAAGCTTATGGTTCTTTCTCGCGATTGGCTGTACCACACGTGGTAGTGCGCGCGGCTGAACTCTATCAGGATCAAGCCTCACACGTGCTCTCGTGCAGATCCCTTTGTCCGCGGGCAGCGCCAATAGGCAACTGTAAGCCTTGTTGCGTGTCGTTGTATATTGCTCATTACGGTGCTAGTGGAGCGTGTAGCAAGAAGGGCTCTGGCAAGGGCTAGCTCTTGTTTTTGAATTCCAGCACTGACCGTCAAATCATGCATCGGACGCATGGAAGCCATGTTGGGGGACGCGTCTCCTCGATGGACCGGGAATAACAGTGAGCTGGGGTTTGCAGAGACCAACTTCGATTCGAGACTCGTGGAGCGACCAGGTCACTTCGGAACACCAACCACGTCTGGCGAGAGTGGTAGTTCAATACTGATAGACGGTCATGTGCTGTAGTTGTACCATCGCACTTCTGGCTCAAGTGCTTGCTTCATTGTATATGCACGTACATGCACACGAATGTAAGCTCCATTGTCAAGTGTCATACTTAGCCATTGTGCTCTGATCTCAGCAAGGTATCTCATACTCGCGAACAGAAACAGAAGGAGCTCTCATGTTAAGGCGATGGGACACTCATCCCGAGTGCAACGACCCTCACTACCAGTCGTCTTCATCCCATCCCTCAGACCACGGCGATGGCATGCCTTTGAGGCCTCGTCGCAGAGCTTTCAGAGCCCGTTCAACCTTCGCCCACGGCAACATATCCATGGTCTCAGCGAGCTTAAAAGCACTGTCGTAAAAATGGAAGACATGGCCCACGGCATCGCCCCTGGTGGGGGTGAGGTTGCCAGGACCCCAGTGATTGGACTTGATCCAGGCGACGAGGTTGTCCCAATTCGGGCTACCCGAAAACAACATGCTGATGTTGGTATGTTTTGGATGATCAATATTCAGAAGGTGCTCATATCGCGAGGACTGCCGTATGAAGGGCTGGAGGTCAGCCCCATTAAATCTTTGGATCTGCAGGTCGAAATTGTTTTCCGCGTAATAAATGCTCGAGGCTTCGTTGCGAACGCGTTTACAGACACCTAAGGCGCGATCATCAGCAGGTTGTCGATGGCTCCACCACATGACGCTGACATACGGAGCAGACTTGGCTCTCCTGGACCTGTCGAGGTGATTTCGAGGTCGCCAGTGTCGACAAGAGCGTAGCGGTAGATCCTGTTGCGGACTTCGCCTGGGAGCTTGTGAAGGAAACCGCATTTCTTGCGTTGGCGCGGACGGCGGAAACGCTTCGGTTTGGCTTGCGTAATCTCGATGGCAGCAGGCTGAGTGTGCTTGGTGGTGTCTTGCTGCGAGATTGGGTCATTCGAAACTTGTTGCTTGAGCTCTGGCTCGACCGCAGTGGCTGTCTGTGTGGCCTGGATACGGTCAGAAACACTGAACTCTAGCATTGCAAAGACGTGCGGCTTGGCTCTTCGTGAGCGATCTCTTGCACCTTATCCTGTAGGCGCGAACTGCGTCGGCGGCCTTCTAGTGGTGCTTCTGCTTTGCGTTTCCCGGCCATCGTGAGACGTATGGCTTCAAATGCTTGGAGTGCGATGAACAAGTAGACAACTGGAGAGGCAGCCCACTGTTGACAGTCGTTTCGTGCTAGGCAGCACTTCTGCTCACGGTCAGTATTGAGGGAGGAGCGCCAGCGTGGGCAGGAGCCATCCTTCGCGACTTTTGCGAAATCCAAAGACTCGTATTTGTCCAGCACGCACGCTTGAGCATTAGCGACGCAGCATCACAGCGTCAGTTGTCAACACATTTTGCTGAAGAGAGGAGAATGTAGCCATGTCGGCTCGAATCTGCGTGCGATGTCCATTCGTGACCCTCATCGCGGCGACCATGTACGCATAGCACTGATAAGTTCAACCTTTAAAGTAATGATACGCTGCATCTTGGTCCGATACCATCAACAATGCTGCCAAAACTACACCTTGGAGAGGGAAACACCAGATGGGGAGAAATAGAGTTTGATAGCGAAGCACGAGTCACGTCGTGACCCTGGTGAAGCTCACTTTACGCGTTTGTGGGATGTTTTGCCGGTAGTTAGTTAGTGTGCTGTGCCATCAATGATCGAGGCATCCATTACTGACAATCTGCTCGGTGTGCTGTGCTGCGCGACGACCATCTATCTGGTTCACTGGATGGTAACAGGAAGGCTCGCTCGAGGGGGATTGCGACTTCCTGCCGCCGCTTCTGCCCTTCTCATTCCGCCCACGCCTGCACCTCCGCCACGAACACTACGCGCCCGCCTGGAGCACGGCCCTCACCCCAACAACACTCTCTCTGGCCGGCCATACCAACAATCTTCCAGCAACGCGTTCTCGACGCGGCAACGGAGGATCAGCATGCTGCGTGGCGCCATCGACGAGCACCAACGGAAGAGTGGCCAGGCACAAATCTCACAGTCGAGCTTCTCTTCACAACCCACAAATCCCGGCTACAAGAACCCACTGAAACCGAGTTCAGCGTCGACGCTCAATGGCAAGCGAGACTCGCACTCGCCACATCGAGCAGGCATCAAGCGAACGGCAAGCGGGCTTGCAAAGTCGCTCGATGGCGCATTCGACGAAGAGGTCGGCTCCGGATACAAGCCGATCATGATGGGAGGAAAGGCGTCCGGCAAGGCGAGTATACCGCAGGCCGTGTTCGACGAGAACGAGTTCGACGACGATATCGATCTGGACGTGGAGGAGCCTGTGGCAAGGAAGACGAACGCGAGTACCGTGAGCTATCCCGATCTCTCAGCACATCTGCCCACGAAGCCAGGACAGCGCAGCTACCACACCACTGCTGCGAAGTCCACCGGATATCCCGCCTTGCCTAGGAATGCTGTCAGAGACAGCGATGATCTGGTCGACTTCAGTTCTCGCTCCCAGAGCCACGCTGTGACGGAACAGGCACCGAATAGTAGTGCACCGTTGCCTTGGTCTTCGTCACCGCTGGAGCACTTCCAGCCAATGGTACGGCCGCAGCAATCACTGCAGTCGTTTGCATTCGATGGACGTACTGGGAAGAACACTCATGCCATTGATGATGCCTCACCACAGCCGAAACCTGCAAAGCGAAGGACCCTGCCTTGGCTACACGACCAGACTGATGAATCAGAAGCTGGACCGACACAGTCAATGGGCGGGACCAAGTACAAATCCACTTCAGGCATGGCTACTCCAGCGCCGAGCAGAGATCGCAAGGACAAGTCGATGTTTCCGTGGAACACTACCGCCAGTGCTGTCAAGGAACAACAGAAGAAGAAGCGTGAAGAGACGAGGAAGGCATCGAGCAAGATGATAGATGGCACGGATGAGTCGGTACAGAAAGCTACCACGAAGCAGAAGCGACCCGCGAAAGTATTCCTCAGCGATGAACAGCAACATGTACTCGAGCTAGTGATCGAAAAGAAGAAGAGCGTGTTCTTCACTGGATCTGCAGGTACCGGTAAATCTGTGCTGATGCGTGAAATCATTGCTTCCCTGCGAAAGAAGTATCAGCGCGAGCCAGACCGAGTGGCTGTGACAGCCTCGACTGGTCTTGCAGCTTGCAACGTTGGAGGCGTGACTTTGCATAGCTTTGCGGGTATTGGTCTCGGTAAGGAAGATGTTCCAGAGCTGGTGCGCAAGATCAAGAGAAACCAAAAGGCGAAGCATCGCTGGATGAGGACGAAAGTCCTGGTTCTTGATGAAGTCTCCATGGTGGACGGCGAGCTGTTCGATAAGCTGGAGTCGATCGCGCGGCAAATCCGCAACAACGGCAGGCCATTCGGCGGTATCCAGCTTGTCATCACCGGCGACTTCTTCCAGCTACCACCTGTGCCTGAAGGAGGCCGTGTTGCCAAGTTCGCATTCGACGCATCAACATGGCCCACGAGCATTGAGCACACCATTGGACTGCACCACGTGTTCCGTCAGAAAGATCCAGGTACGTCGCCCACCGTCCGATGCTTTTCTCGTGCTAACATGAAACAGTATTTGCTGGCATGCTCAACGAGATGCGTGAGGGCCGTCTAACGCAGAGCTCGATAGAGGCTTTCAAAAAGCTATCACGGCCTTTGAACTATGAGGATTCACTCGAGGCTACTGAGCTATTCCCGACACGTCAAGAAGTCGAAAAGGCCAATACCGATCGCCTAGGCCAGCTACAAGGGGAATCGTTCGTGTTTCCTGCTCGAGACGGCGGCTCTATACAGGACAAAGGACAGCGCGACAGGCTCCTGTCAAATTGTCTCGCACCGGAATCAATCACGCTCAAGAAAGGTGCTCAAGTGATGTTGATCAAGAACATCGATGAGACGCTCGTCAATGGCTCGCTTGGACGCGTCATTGGGTTCATGGATGAACGGCAATTCGACAGCTACAACAACAACGAGGCCGCTTTCTTACAGTCGCCAGGCGGAACGATACAAAGCAATGCTGGAGACAGCGCGCCAGTGGACGTACGACAGATGATGCAGGGTATCACCACATCTCGAAAATGGCCACTGATACGCTTTGCCATTGCCGATGGGACATGGCGAGACCTCCTTTGCGAGCCGGAATCTTGGAAGATCGAGCTACCCAATGGCGAAGTCCAGGCATCCCGATCGCAGATTCCACTCATCCTAGCCTGGGCGCTTTCGATACACAAGGCTCAAGGTCAAACGCTGGATCGTGTCAAGGTCGATCTTGGGCGAGTCTTCGAGAAGGGCCAAGCGTATGTTGCGCTCAGTCGTGCAACCAATATGGGTGGACTTTGCGTACAGAGATTTGACGCCAGAAAAGTGCAAGCACACGACAAGGTACGCGCCTTCTACTCTAAGCTCGCGAGAGTTGAGCTTCAGGAGAAGAACAAGGAGCGAATGGGCAAGATCGAAAAGACCGGCGTGACGAAGGCGAAAGACTACGAAGCTAACTTTGTCGACGGCGACTTTGATGATGCTACTCTGATTGAAGGCAACATGGCCTGGGACGACTATTGAGCCGAGGTAGGTGATGGTAGCGGGGAGATTTGTTCAGGCACAGCTGTACAGCGAGCATCATCATGCAGCAGGAGCACTTTTCATTGCCGTACGCGTTTGTAGAGCCAAGATACCCAGCTCCGGCTACATTTCAGTGATATTGGCCACGACCTGTGGGCAGGTATTCATATCCTCTCTCATCTCCATAATCACATTCTCTTGAGTCATGTCTAGCATGCTGTCCAGTAACGCAGTCGGCCAACTCTTATGGAAGTTGCAATGTGCAGGTTTTGCTTCGCTTCTGTCGCCATTTTGCTTGCACATTCCAGCGTTAGGGTTAGCTGTTTTCAGGCTAATCGATGGCGACGACACGCTCAGATAATGATACATGGTGAAAGTTGTCACTTTGCCGCGTAGCTCTACTCGATGGGTTAATGCTTGCGCATTTTCGATGCCTGTCAACTGCAGATGCGCGATTTCGTGAATTAGCGCTTTCGTCAGATCTGATCAGTTTCGGGGAAATGGTCCAGCGTATGTACACTTCAAGCCGACCAAGACCCCATCGAGCCCGCTATTTGCATGGAAATGCCGACATGGCGGTCATGGACAATAGGAAATATTGAGAAGACGCGACATCCGGAGAGAGAAAACCGATCCGTTCTGTCGTCCTCTAACTACTGCCGTCTTTCCATCAGGACTGCCCTGGACTATCCGCTCGCTATGCAAATGCAACTATACATCTAACCAAACCACTCATTCTCTGTCATCGCCTCTTCTTCCCAGCCCTCTTACGGGCGTTCAAACTCGCCTTAATCTCACGCGCTGCTAGCCAAGGCGCAACAGTATCCCAGCCCATGAATCCAAAAACGAGCAACATAAACCCAGCCAAGCTCGGCAGCGAGATTTTCCAAAAGAACGCGAATGGATGCGCTAGACCTGAGCCGCTTGCGAAGTTCATACCTAACACCATTGGTCGCTGTTCTGAGGGTATTCTTGAGCTTCCGCTCGGAAGGGGTGTACTTACCAAAATATCCTGATATAAACGTCAAAGGCGCAAAGAAGACTGTGACGACGGCCAAGATCATCATGAAGTTATTCGTCCGCGCTCCCACGGTGTTGAAGATTAGTGTCGAGATGTTGTTCGCGCTGGCGTCCATCTGCTCCAGGGCAGAAATCATGGTGATACAGTGATCGAGCACATCACCAAAGTACATGTGTGCAAGGGGTGTGATGCTGACGCTTGAGGTGTTGACTGGACGAGCGTAGGACTTTTTCCTGTAGTCGGACATCATGCGTACTGCCATTGGGGCTCCTTCGCGGTCTCTCTTGGAAGTGTTATGGCCATGATGAGTCGGCTGGGAGACTGGCGTAGGTGCCATCGCTCCGGTCGATGCGCCTGCGGTATCGTGCATACCTGGGGCTCCAGAGCCATGGTCTCGGAGAGAGTTGACGAGATGTACGATCGGCTTGAATAAGTTCTGCAGCATATCGATCTCTTCGCCAAAGATGTGGAGTGCTCGTGAGGTTCGGATGTTCGGGCTCGTCATGGCATCAATCTGAAGCTCTTTTCGTGATCTGTTGTAGGCGTCCCTGACTGGCACTGCCAAGTCCACAATTGCATCAATGATCGCCTGTGTTACCAATGATGCGTCGCAGCTCCGCCTGAGTATCGTCTCCTTGCTATGAAGACGTTCCAGAATCGGAACTTCGACGTCAGCCGCAGAGTGCTCGAAGAACGAGATCACGCTATTATCGTTGAGCAGAAAGATGGAAACTTGCTCAACGCTCACAGCCAGATCCTCGTCCGATAACGCACTATGCTTCTCCATCCAAGCGGTGTGCTCTGGTATCGTCGCAGACTCGTAGCGGTGTAGTGTCCTGATCGGCTTGATGGGCGTGTCCTCGGAGAGACCACTGTGCGCACTCACAAATTCATCTATCCTCCCGTCTCCGTCACGGTCCAGGTACGTTGGAAGCACGTCTGGCTGCCTCGGCTTCAACCACTTCAGGAGAGTGCGCCAGCTGGCTTCTTTCCTCTTGCTGTACTCTTCGAACTTCTCGTCAATTTCTTCCTCCTCCTCGGAGCTGTTTCCGGACGCACAATCACACTTCGCGTTTCTTCCACGATGTTGATGCATTCTGACCAGTTTCTGGAAAGTGAGCACGATGAAAGCTTGGTCCGCATACCAATCGACCTTGGTTCGTGTCTTGGTGTGAATCAGATCCTCAATGGCAAGTGTGTGCAACTTGTACTTGTTCCCCAGTGTCCGGATCACGTCCCAGGAAAGACCGTTCACACTAATCCATCTACAGGGGTACTCGTCGCCTCTGGGAATGTCCAAAGCAGTAGCAAGACTCTCGTTGTCACATCTGACGCGCGAGACATTTTCACCACTGAAATCGATAATGTTGATGTCGCAATCCGCTTTCAAATTCGCAAGATGCGCTGGGAGCTTGTCGTCTTCGGCCGAAGTATCGACTCCAGGCTCCGCTCCAGGTTGGAAATGCTCACTCTCGGTCACGTTTTCTGGCTCATGGTACTTTGTGACAGTATTTGACCGCGAAGGCTTCCGACGCCTTGCTCCAAGAGTATCGATCGAAGAAGGCACCGACAGATTGGACTCGACACTTGCACCACTCCGCCGCCGCTTAAGCTTAGGACTGCTTGGGCTCTGTGGAGACATCGCTGCTGGAGTGCTTGGCTGTGGCGACACCAGCAGCGTTGGCGCCCGATCGGGGCCATCGAAGTCGCGGACTGTGGTCATTGTTCCCTTCGTGCGATGGAGTCCATGAAGAAATTCCCGCAGAGCACTTCTTGCCGAGGAACTGTGTTTGGAGCTCAATTCAGGGATGAGCCTTGCGCCGGCCTAGATAGAACGGAAACCACACCCGCCCGTGCTTCGGGATCCCGACGCGCTCGGTATGCGTAAATGCCAGCCGCGACACCGCGGAGGAATGTGACGATGTAGAAGTGACGATGGAGTCTGGAGGGAGCAGGTACGGCACGGCAGAAACATTGTTCGGGTCAAGTGAGCAGGAGCCGCGCCAAGAGAAAGCTTCGCACCGAGCTTATTTAGAGTTCTCGATGCGAACCAGGGCTACCATGAATCTCGACCGCTATTCGGACAGGCACAGGTACCACGCAAGGAATCGGTGGTTGTTTTGTGGCAGCACGTGTTGGAGTTCACCAATCAAGGAAAATATGCACAATGCCTTTGACTGTGTATATACAAGCCGCTGGGGCTACGATACTAGTGAACTTACATTGTCTTTGCGCAAGTCGCTGATGAGTCTGCGATCGTCCTTTGCTTCCCGTATCGCAGCTTTCTTCCGCCGCGCTACTTCCTTAATTGCGCGTTCTTTCCCGGATATGGTATGATTGGCGGTCCAACCATCACCCACGTATCGCTTGCTCTGACGTTTCAGCTGCTCCAAGTCGTCCACAATTTTGGTGTACGCAGCCGCGCGCTTCTGTAGGTCTTCACGGCTGCTCATTGTGCACTCCACGAAACCTGTGGCACTCTCGTAATGTACGCTTGTCGGAGCATACTTCCGCCAGTCCCACAGTAGACGAGGGAGCTCAAGCAGCTGTTGATGCTTTGCCGCGCTCATAATGTTGCGACTGTTGATCGCCGTGAGAAGGTTGCGAACCCATCGACGCGCCCAGAATGTATTGCGACGCTTGATCAACGATGCATACTCCCACTCCCTCCGTGCTTCTTCAATAGCGCCAGCCGATTGACTCTCCTTGATTGCAGCTGCTAAGCGTCTTCGAGATCGAGCCGCTGCCTGGGCATCCTTGTTGACCAAGGGTAAGGCTTCATTCATCATGTCAACAATGACTGTAGAGTACGACGAGCTCCGGTAACACAAGTTGCTAATAAGCCGAGTGTACATGCCCAAGTTTGGCTTGATGAAATAAGGCGCGCCGGTCATGGTCTTCCAAAGACTCAAGACACTTTGAGAAGGCAATTTGCCAACACTTTCTGGCACATCATGCGTCCGTTCTTCCGCGAGCACAAAGGTCCATTCGAACAACTGGTTCCACGTCTCTGTAGTGATCTCAAGATCGTAATGCCGGGCCACGAAATCGACCACTCGTAAAGCTGACGGAACGTCATTGTTCACGCCGAATGCATGTGCCAAAGCGAAAAGCAGACTGGATTGTGGCCGCAGAGGGGAGTTCTCGGAGAACGAGATGGGCGTTATCGTGTCCTCATCCTTGCCGTCCATGATAGCCTGCACATCGATGCTCCAGACGCGCTGCAAGATGGCTTTGACAGTATTGATGTCGCCTTCTCGAGCGCAAGCAGTAATCAGTGTCTGAAAACTGTCGTGGTCGGCAACGGCACCAAAAGCCAGCATTTCACCGAATACCCTCATCGTGTCCTCTTTCACACCGCGCTCGCCTATCCTATAGGCGCCAAACCGTGATCGGCGAGACTTTGCGCTCCTAGCCATCATGTTGAAAGGAATGACACGCACTTTGTGTCTGCCACCAGCCGAGTGAGCGCCATTCCAGACCAGTGATGCCATGTAGTAATTGAAGCATTTCGTACTCGGCTTTAGGCCGTCACTGTGAAGACTCCGCCAGACTATGGTAGCCATTTTGTAGCTCCCCAGGAGTCGTGCGCTGCGCAACAGAAGTTCATAGTCTTCCAGACGTGGTAGCTTGCCTGTCCCGCGTCGATACCTCAGTATCCGCAAAAGCACTTTGTTGTATTCGAATGCAACATCGCGCATGGGAGCAATGTGCATGGATTCAGCCAAAGCGCTGCTGAGCTCGATGTGAGCAGTGCCCAGCTTGGCCACGAAAGAGCTGGGCTCGAGAACCCGCAGAATTTCACTGAACGTGTCATCTGCTATAGAAGCAATGAAGTCCATATCGTGATCTTGAGCAGCGGCATAGAGACATCGAATGACAACGTCGGCAGCCTTGTTTCTCAGAGCGAGAGGCAGCTCCTTTCTGTAATCCAGGTCCAATAGTGTATTACGTGGAATCGTTGTCTCGGTGCTTTCATCGTCTACTTCGATAGCATGGAATGGAGTCCGCGCAGTTTGGACCTTCTCAGATTCATCCCACAAGTCGCTTTCGCCCTTGGCCTGTGACCTAGAAGTCCCACCGTGCACCCTCCGTTTCCGTTCAGTCACTGTATCCAGCTCATGGCGATCGAAGAAGGTCGTATCGACGCGAGGCTGATCCGTTTCTCGCTCCGCGCTCTTCATGCCAGCTCGTCCAGAGCTACCATCGTCCAGTCTCCCATGATCGCGTGCTTTCATGCGTCTGCCACTGTCCTCCCATTGCATCCCCCAACCTCCTGGACTGCTTCCCTCGCGCTCTGATCCAGACCACCGCAGAGCATCATCGGAGTACCCTCGCCGCTGCCTCAAGTCCCTCCTCGATCGACCCTGGCACTCAGTGCACACCCAGTCCACCCTCTTCCTCTTTCCTGAGTTCCATATCGTCTGCGCAGATATCCGACTCTCCAACTGCCCGATGCGGGCCAGGAGAGAGGTCATGGACTCGTGCACAGGACGGCGTGTGTCTAGTGTCCTGACTACCCCATGGGCAACGGACGGCACATTGAGTCGCGAGGATGCGCCGCGATGGTAGCAGCGGAACGTCGGCAGTGTGCCTAAGGCTGCATTTTTGGGTGCCTTGGACTTCACAGCACATGCGATCTATCACTTTGTCTCTCTGCGCTGCGTGAACAAACCGACATGGCCGATTCTCCCGAAACCGGCGGCAACCCCGTCAATGAACCACTGGATCTGGTGCGACTGTCATTGAACGAGACGGTGTTTGTCAAACTGCGAGGCGATCGCGAGCTGGCGGGCAGACTGCATGTGAGGCCGTCCGAGCTTGTCGTGAATCTCAAAAGTGGACTGTGCTGATGGGAGGACTTAGGCATACGACAGCCATTGCAACTTGGTGCTGGGGGACGTGACTGAGACCGTCTACGTGTGGGATGAGGAGGACGAGGACAATGTGCGCACGGTGAAGAAGCAGTCGGAAATGCTGTTTGTCAGAGGTGAGTTGTAGCTCCAAGATGTGGACGGAAAGGTCGACTGATATGCTGTTATTTGTTTAGGCGACTCAGTCGTTCTCATTTCGCCTCAACAGTCATGAGTGCGCAGTCCATTCTCGGGTGGTTTGAAGCTACGGGAAGCAGAAACGAGTGGGTTGGGAGGCGTGCATGAAAACGATCTCGAACAACTCTGTACGCATGGCATGGACCCCAGCGCCTGATAGGCGAGAGCGGCGCGCAACACGGAAGGAGCGAGACGAGCGGCAGAAACGCCATTACGAAGCAAGGAAGAGTATTGCGAGAGCGAAGATGAATAAACTCGCTGGGGAGCCACAAAAGGCTGCGAAAAGACAGAGCAAAACTCTGCCAGATTTTCATCAGGAAACTTCAGACGTATTACTGTACTATGCAAGATGCACGCAAACGCTGCAGATTCTAAATGTGATGGTTCCCAGGTTCCCTCATTCTCGGCATCATCCCACGCGTGAGCTCACGCAATCTCCCATTGCGCAATGCCCGCAGAGGCCCATCCAGAACGGCCTTTCTTGCGTTGAAACTCCTGTATCGTCAGGCCTCGCCCATCACGACCACCAAACTCTGTCAAACCTATCAGCATGACTTTCTGCCCGGACCGACCTAAGTGGTGTGTTGGAACATCACACCACCACACTTCTCCATTCGTATTGAATGGTGGACAGTTCTTCTCTCGGTCGTCCTTTTGCGCATCGAGGAGTAGCACAAACAAATACGGACTGCCAGGTCCATTCTTGATCGGATCCCAGTGTGGACATATCTTCTGGAACGAGAATCTGACTGTCGGCCCTTGTTGTGACAGATTAATCTTGCCGTCAACTGGACACAGTGAAGTCTTCGCAAGTCCTTCCTCTGTAGCTTTGTTGTAGACTAGAGCGCCTGTGCCGTCCTTATTCGCCATGGAGAACTCTTCCCATGACAATGCTCTTCCATCTGTTCGATACTGCTGGTAGCTGCTCTCCGGATAGTGCGACAGCCCAAATTCGTTGTTAGACATGGCAAACCAATCAGGCTTGAAGTGTTTCGTGTACGACTGTGTCCCACCATCGACATTGCCCGCACCCCAGCACGAATCGACCAGTTTCCATTCACCACCGTCAATCTTTACGACATTCCAAGCGTGATCAGATTTGTAAGGAGGAACGGGTTGGCCTGGTCGAAGGGGTTCGTATCCGAAGCCTTTGCTGGCGCCAGTAACGACCACGGACTCCATACCAGCTTTGACTGCAAGCGCAGCAAAGAGTCCAGCATATCCTTCGCACACAGCGAGACCAGTCTGAAGCGTGCTCTGAGGCGTGGAGCCTTTGACATTATTACTGAAGAATGCCTGGGTATTGTACGCAACGTTGTGGTGCAGCCAAGTAAAGATTGCCCTGGCTTTGTCCGTGTGCGATGGGAATGGAGATGTGAGTTGAGTGGCCAGCCAGCCAACATCGTGCGAAGGAATCGACTGTCGTGGAAAGCGTGCGGCATGGTTGTCCGGACCCGAAAAATCGCGACAATGTAGACAAGAATTCGCAGGCGCCGGGAGAGGAGCAGCAGACGCAGCAACAGGGGCCGACAGATTGATTCTCGCCTTTCTGGCAAGGTTCTCGACCAAGTTGGTCAGCCAATACTCATTCGCTCCCAAGGACTTGTCAACTTCCCTCCCGTCCTGAAACATGATGAGAGTGGGCCAACATTCGATCTTGTATGCCTGTGCAATGTCTTTGTTGTCGTCGGTGTTGATTTTAATGAAAGCGATCTGGCTGGGACGACAGTGCTCCTTCGCCAGCCGTTCGTAGTCCGGCGCAAAGTTGCGGCAAGGCCCACACCAAGGCGCCCAGAAATCGCTGACCACAATGCGATGTGAAGATATTATATGCGAAAATTGCGCGTAAGATGTGATTTCCAAGGCCCCAGTAACTGGCGTCGGTGCAGGGCCTGACGCTACTCCATTTGAACGTGGCTTTGATGCCTGTAATGCTGCAAGATCTGGCTTCGAGCTCGCTGGTATCGGCGGCGGCATGCCAATGGCTGCCGCTGTCTCTAGCTTCACTACAGGCACAGGGACCGCCGCATTCGTCTCCTTGTTGCCGAACCCTAGCGAAAGTGCAGAGACTCGCGGCTTGGGGGGTGCAGCCAGTTGTGGGCGCCCAGATACTGGTACAACATCTGCCCTCGCCTGCGTCGCAGTTCTCGTTGGCAAAGGAGGCCGCGCTACTTTAATGGGAGGAAGTGGAGGTTGAGCTCTAGCTGGACGAGGCACCTCTGCAGGAGCTGTAGCCTCATTCGATACAGATCCGGTTCTAATAGGAAGAGGTGGCTGCGCGATGTTCTGTCTGACTGGCATCGGTGGTGGAGTTGTGCCTTCCTGGACTTGTGCGGCTCGAGGGGTCGATGCTGTACGTCGCATTGGCCGAGCACTATTGTACTTCTGCTCTGCAGCCTCCTTTTCCTCCCTACTGCGCTTCGGAGGTAGTGCTGGCAAGGAGGAAGGATCGAAATCAGGGGCTCTAATTTGATACCTCTCGCCACCTATTGAGGTATATGAGGTTGCATTTGCTATGGCCGAAACAGACGAACGTGCTGTGGCAACTGAACTGGTAGAATCGGCTGAGCCGCGCCTACTGAGAGCATATTCGGGCTGAGATGGAGCTTCCGAAGGCCTTCTTGGCGGTAATGCAGGTGATGGTCCTGATGGAGTCCTGGCTGGCAGAGCTGGAGCTAGAGACGTCTGCGTTAACGTTCTTGCAGGTGATGAAGGTCTGGAAGGCACTGAATTCGTTCCATTGGTAGCTGATACTCTCGGTCGTCCTGCTTCGGGCACATTTCCTACAGGTCTGTTCGGAGACGGTCCGCCGTCGTTGGCCGGTGGCACGCTCGAGGTCTGTGCACGATTTGGTCTGGCAGGAACGCTTGGTTTAGGAGGTGGAGGTGGAGGTGGCCTTGGTCGCCCATTTACCCCATTTGAAGTCTTCTGGGGCTCTTGTGGTTGTTGAAGTGGAATGCTGCCACCAGCGTTTTGGAGTTTCAAAGCCGCTATGCGCTCAGCGACTGATGTGAAACGAGGCTCATCGTCAGCCATCTTGGCGAGCAGCTCAAAGGATACGCAGTGAGGCAGCGACAAGGTAGTGAACAGTGACCTAGGAATGGTTCGTGCAGAGGGATTCTGTTCGCTCAGGTGCACAGCCTTCCCTTGTCCTCGGTCACTTTTGACTTTCGCAGGAACAGGCAACTCAAGCTCAGCTGTGCCACCGCCAGGCACTAATGTGCATCCTTCGAAGCATCGAAGCCCTACGTAATGCAGTAATGCCGTTCCGTTGTTCCTCGATGCAGAATATGTGCAGAAGACGATGTTCGATGCTGTAAATGCTTTGGCTTGCCACGCGTTGCGACTGCTTGAAGTTCTTGGTTGTGAGTGAGTTCCGCTTCACGAGCCGCCATGTGGGTCGCCATCTGTCGTCACTCATTGGGTCAGGTACGACGCCCAGTCGACAACACATCACTCAGGTATTCTACTCGACACTGTTGACAGATTTCAGCTTGCATCTAGACTACACAATTGAGCCTACGACCGCATGCATCGTCCGGCAATCTACTCTTCGAGCTCTACTCATCACTCTTGGCCATTGCGTTTCTCCATACTTCCCACAGCCCTGACGGAAAGTGCATCAAGCTTAGATGCGACCACCTTTGCTTTGTGTCTGCCATTCTTGCTCATCGCTTTTCTTCCCCCTCACCGCAACAAGCAGTTCGCGCATCAGATCGGTAACGCAACATAAGAAAATCATACTGTCATAAAGAGCATCCTCCCACACGTATACCAACGCCGTCAATTCAGGATTCGCACTTGATACTCTTGGCTCACATGTTGTATGAATGTTCTCGGACCACGTCGTTGTTGCTTCGAGTTCCACACTTGCTGTTCAGAAGCGATGCGATTATCGCTTGCGCTTCTTGTCCACATTCAAAATCGCAGGAGCCAGGAACGATCCTTTCATGCCGTGCATGTGGTGAGGCGGTGGGGGCGACATATCCTCGACTGCGCTTTCACCCTCGCCTTTCTTGATCGTGACACCCATGTGGCGACCATAGCGGCCCTTGCGACCGTTGCCTTCATCCTCACTAACACAGCCTTCGATGCCGATGCCAGCGTCCTTGCAACGACCACATGGGCGTTGACGGTCGCAACCCTTCTTGCTCTTTCGGCAACGTTGGCAGCGGGGCTTTGACGACAAATCCTCCTCGTCGACGCCAAGCTGATGCTGGAAGTTGATGGTAGAAGCGACAGATGCTTTGCGCGACTGCGATTGCGAAGGCAAAGATGCTGGCGACATCGGCACCTTGATGTTTCCAACAGACGGCTTCTTGGACTTCGATGAGACTGACAGCTGGCGAGGCTTGGTGACTTTGCCCATCGACATCGATCCTTCCTTCCGCACTTTGCTCTTTGCCTTGGACAGCTGGCGTTGTCCGTCGATGTCCATTTCATCGCTGCCAAAGTTACCATCGCGATGATCTTCGTACTCTTCACCACTGGTGCCATCACTTGGCAGCTCGTTCATGATGCGCTGCTTCTTTCTAGCAGGCCCGACATCCTCCTTAGAGAATGCTGGGACTGCTGGTAGCTTTGTCTCACCATCGTCATCTCCTTCCTCTTCGCTGTCCTCTTCCGACGAAGCAGCATCGGCTTTACCACTCAAGGCATCATCGATCGTGGACGTCGAAGTGCGGCCATGTGAGAAGGCAGTGGGGTCACCAAGTCTCATGAGCTGCAGGGCAACGTCCTCATCTGAGATGACGCTTCCAATCGTAGGATCGGGCGTGGGCAAGACCCCGTTCGAATTGCGGTGCGAAGAATAGCTCGCGCCGCTATGGCGACTGCCACGGAGCTGCCTGCTAGGTTGCTGGAAACCACCTTGGTACGTGTTAGTGGAGAACGGGGGCTGCATACTGCCAAAGCCATTATTATAGCTTTGGGGTGATGGCAGAGGCTGCTGGTATGAGAAGGTCTGCTGGTTGGAGTACGCATAGGGCGACGCCATATTTGGGCCAGAGCGGCGCTGAGGTGAGATGGATGATATAGAGGCACTCATGGGCACCTGAGGGGGAACAAACAGTGGCAGTTCCTGAGAAAGTCAGCGCTGCGCTTGCACGAAGCAAAGGACGTCCTTACCGAGCTTTCGAATGCGCGCTTCCGGCGACCACCCTCGACAATGTTGTCGACAGTGATGTCCGCCTTGATTTCTTCTGCTTTAGAGCGCCTCGAGCTAGCCACTGATCCGTTGTCGTTGTCAGCACTGCTGTACCCGTCATTATCTCCCATCTGGCTATGGTCTCTGCTCTTCGTCCTGTGCGTTTTCGGCTTTCCGCCAGGAGCGACAGACGCACTGCGCCGCCCAAGCTCTGACTGTGGAGACACACTACGAAGTCCAGCAGATCGAGCAGCAGACCTGGAAGGTGAATGAGCATTGCTCTGCGTCGGCGGGCGCATTTCAAATGGTGCACCGAGGGTCAACTTCTTTGGGGAAGCAGAGTCTCGAGCAGTCTCGCTCGCAGGAAGCGGCGGCGGCGCGACTGTCCTGACATAGACATTCATGTCGTTGTCGAAGTTGTCAGGCGCAGCAATGATACTAATGCCTTCTTCGTTCTCAAAGCTGACGCCATAATCATACAGGCCGTAGAAGTTCTTGACCGTGGTAATGATCGACTCTGTGGTATCGCGCGGTGAGATCATGACACGCATAGGTAGTCGAGCTTGTATGCGAGGATCCTTTTGATCTATAAGCCTGAACACGACATGTTTCTGGTCTCTCTTGGCAGGCGACCCTCGAGCAGGTCCGGACGATGCGGTAGCAGCATGTTGGCCTCGTAACAGGCGGTGCGTGTTACCAGCGTGGTGTCTCGTATCTTGAGGCGCTTCTGAGCCTGCAATGCCATTACGAGTGGACTGGTTGTGGTTCTGCCTCCTCGTATCACCTGTGGAGGCGGTGTTCTGAGTACCATTGGAGAGCATGCGTCCAAGATCCATAATCGTGATCTAGCAGCTTTCTGGCACTCCCGTAGGATATATTCGTGTATGAGAGGTGTTTTGGGAACGGACAGGTGTGGTGGAGTAGGGACGCGCCGCCCTCGTCGTCGCTGGCGCAAAGGGAGGACGGAGGACCAGGAAGGCGGCGACAGAATGTCGACTGACGGGTTCTAAGACAGCGCTGGTCAGTACATGCGCTGACACAATCAATGGCAGTACGTTGGCGAAGGCGCAGTATGTGGTAGTGGGCATGCGGTGGCTGCAGAAAGGGATGGTGGACTGGTCTGGCGGGTGACCAGGTGATCGAGGGCGACGGCAGTGAGGATGTGATATTGGGTGTATGCAGAGCGAATTTCGAGTAGTCTAGCACTCACCTGACTTCCTGATGAGTCTGACCACACCACTGATGGTCGTGAATGGAGTCTTTTCAGCCCGTTGAGTCGACCTCGTCGTCGCTGGGAATCCACCAGTCGGGGCGGATGAGGATGCAGGCAAAGAGGACTACCTCAGCGTATGCAGTACATATAAGCAAGCGCACAGATAGGACAGTCACTGCCAACACCGACAACCGACAAAGGCCAGTTTAAAGATGTCAACGTGGTGTGGGAGGAAAGAGAGAAGCAAGAGAGGAAGATGCCATGCCTCCACTTTGGTGTAAGACCCGCGCTCGGGCATAGTCGAGCATAACTTCGATGTGCGACCACGATGGTGCACATTTTCACTCACTTCCAGCATCGCACTCAATTACATTAACTCTACATACTACTACTTGCCATTGACAAGCCATTGCGCACATCAATGCAGAGCAAAGACGGGCGTGGTGTATTCCTTCGGCAGCGAGTGCATGAGCACATGGAACGGCATCGGCCAGATAGTAGTCTACCAGCATGCATTTTGCACAGACGACTGGTGGATTACCATTCCACACACAGAATGTCATCCCACCCGCACAAGCGCACAGCGCAACAGCAGCGCCAACCCGGAGCGAAACATTAGCTGCATACCCCAAAGCCAGCAGATACGCCAGAACTGCGAGAGATGCACGCTCTGGGCCGATGGGGTGGTTCGCGCTCCAATCACAGCTCACAAACATCGCAGATCAGCCGGTATACAGCCCACACGGTAGCGCCATTGCGCCTGCTGATGAATGACCAATACGAGAGCGACAGTGAGGTTGGCGCAATTGGTATCTCTCGACCTTGATGAGGGACACTGATGTCGTATGCTCAGTATCAATTGCAACGATGCTGAATGTCAAGCCGATTCTTGCCGTGGCGACCACAGACATGCATCTGTGTCGCCTAGACTCCCGGCGTGATTGTTCAAGCATTCGTCAGAAGACCTTACAACGCTAACTCTGTGTGGGCAAGCAGTTCGCGACAAGGTAGCGTATGACATGGGTGAAGAGAAATGCAAAGGTGAGAGAAGCTCTCACCCACCGTCTCGATAGCGTTGCCGCGCATTGGTTGTACAAAGACGTCCATCGGCGCGAAGTGCATTTATCCTTGTGCGCATGAGCACTCATAGCGCAAAGTCAAGAAGACGGGCCTGCAGATTGCTGTCTACACGCTCGCCGAGGACGGCACGAGAAGTGAGCTGTCCTTGGACTGCTTTGGCGCGCAGTTCTAGGTACATCTTTTATTGAGGGGTCCTGGCCTCGCCAACTCTCGATTTGCGGTGTCAGTTTGTGCCGCCCGCCGAAAGTTGTGGAGTTTGAAACCGTCCTCGCCGGATCGCAGCGACAGGCTTAGAGCTCTCGATGTACGATTCCGCCGACAGGCCGACAGCGCATCAAAGCCGCAACTCGAAGCACACCGCCAGGTTGCCCGAGGGACGTGATGAAGTGATATACAGGAAGTAGGGATATTTTCTGTAATTTGGGTCGGCACGTTTAATCGTCACGTGTGGACGTACAAGAGCGTGTTTCGAGGCTTGAGTTGCAGCGCGTCGAGGCGGTGATCTCCAAATTCATTTCTGAGCAATGTCAAACCTGTCGCATGAAGTTTGAGCATCATGAGTAGCTTCGGATAGCTCCTGCGATACTATGGCGCATGTTTGAGGTATGTCAGTGCAATAGCGTGGATGTTCTGTAGAAGTGCAGTGGAATTCAGATGTTTTGAGGACGTGAGGTTGTTGTGTCGAAGTGACATCAAGATTTCAAGGGTCGCGACTGCCGTTGCTGTGGGCACGTAACAGTCCAAGCTCTTTGCGGCCTGTGATTGGCTGTACGGCGCAGCTTTCTGTTTGTTGTGCTAGACCCGACGATCAGTTCAGCCGGGAGATTCGACCTTGCATTTGGCAGGCGTGTTGTCTCTTGACTGTTGAGCAGCGCATCTCCCACGGACATCATACTAACCCCCCAGCAGCGACATCGAGCAGCACATATCCGCGTGTCGACCGGCTTCTGGACGACGCGGACATCATCTTGCAGCGTCTGCCGAGTCACTGACTGCAGATGTGCTGGTAGCTGCATCGACGTCGCGAGGAGCTTCGCATTGGGACGGGCAGCAGCAACAACAACAAAATACTTGCACCCAGCGACATTGCGACACACGATCACCACCACTGTCAGCGCATCACGGGCGCTTGATAAGACTCAGTCACCAGACGGCGAGAGAGAGAACATCACGAGCACCGCGGTCATGGACGCGAAGGTAAGAAGAATGTTGTCGTCGGCTCCCTCACTCGTTCCGACCTCACAACGTCCCATCTCACATGCCACTCCTCCCTGTGCCTTGCCCACCCGCGCGCACACAGCGCCTGTCCCTTCTCCGCCCGCACAATGCCCGTCGCTGGCCCGCAAAGCGCAGGCACCACGCTGTCTGGTCACGTACTCACCTCACTGCGCAATGACTTATCTCAAATGGTTGTTCGCAACCAATTCACGATCAAATGACCGCAGCAACTGACATCACCACCACAGCCACAACGACCCGTCTCACGCGTGGTACGCATCCACGACGAGAACATGCCGATCCAACACCCCACCGCCCTGGTCGGCAAGACATTGCACCAGCGAACCAAGTCCGCGTCGAATATCAATCTCAAGAAGCATATTCTTGGCGAAACCAACACGAACTCGAAACTGCTGCACAAGGACGACTCGGAGGTGGGCAAGACGTCGCCGGGCAAGCTGAAGCACGTGCAAGAGCAAGGTGCCGCTGCACCACTGCAGCGTCCCGCGGTTCGTCCGCTCGGGCAGAAGAGCAGTAACATGCAAGTTGCGGCTGCCATTGCAGCCACAGCCAAGTCCACTGAAGCATACGAGCCCCCGCAGAAAAAGGTCGCGCCGAAGAAGAGCACAAAGGTCCTTCGAGACGTCGTGGTTCCAGCAGCGCAGCCCGAGCTCGACTCGAGGATATCCACCACAGCACATCTCCCTGCAGAGTCAGGCGCTCAGCTCCCAGGACCGAATGTCTACGCGGCACAACATCAGGAAGTCCGCACCACGGAGACTGTGCCGCTTCGTGATGATTCTGCAATAGGATTCCGCCCACAAGTGCACCCTGTCGTGCCCGTCGTGGCTCCTCAGCAGCAAGCATCGTCGCACATCGATTCTGCCACAGGATACACCAGCTCCACTCCGGTGCTGGATCAGTACGACGAGTACGATGACGAGGACCAGGACTACATGACGGCACGTTCCTTCGGCGCGTCTGATCCCACGCAGGACCTCACCACCATCTTCAACCCCCAGCACACGAAGAAGGTGGCCGTTGAGATCGCAGAAGCAGAAGTTCACGTTGCCGCCACCAGGACCGAAGACGATATCGAGGATGAAAAGTGGGACACATCCATGGTCGCAGAGTATGGTGACGAGATCTTCGACTACATGCGAGAGATGGAGGCTCGCATGTCGCCCAACCCCTTCTACATGGAGCTCCAGGCGGAGATTCAGTGGTCCATGCGCGCGGTTCTCATGGACTGGGTCGTCCAGGTCCATCAGCGTTTCAACTTGCTGCCGGAGACCTTGTTTCTCACCATCAACTACATCGACCGCTTCCTGTCCTGTAAGGTCGTGTCGCTGGGCAAGCTGCAGCTCGTCGGAGCGACTGCCATTTTTGTCGCCGCGAAGTACGAAGAGGTTAATTGCCCTACGATCTCGGAGATCATCTACATGGTTGACAATGGCTACACCGCCGATGAACTTCTCAAAGCCGAACGCTTCATGCTCAGCATGCTCCAGTTCGAGCTAGGATGGCCAGGTCCAATGAGCTTCTTGCGCCGGATCAGCAAAGCCGATGACTATGATCTCGAGACTCGCACGCTCGCCAAGTACTTTCTCGAGGTCACCATCATGGATGAGCGCTTCGTCGGATGCAAGCCCAGCTTCCTCGCGGCTGGAGCTCATTGCATGGCACGACTCATGTTGCGTAAGGGCGACTGGAGCAAAGCCCATGTCTACTACTCCAACTACACCTTCCGGCAGCTTCACCGCCTCCTCTGGGCAATCTTCGAATGCTGCCAGGACGCACAGAAGCACCACAACGCCGTGTACGAAAAGTACACCGACAAGCGTTATAAGCGTGCTTCCACGTTTGTGCGCACAGAGATGCTCAAGGGCTTCAACCTGCCATTCCTCAAACCAAACAGCTTCACCACCCTAGGCGCACAGGACCCCAGCACAGGTTGGCAGCAGCAGTAGCGCTTTTGATAGCTTCACTGAGCGACTTTCTCTGTAAGCCGGCACTCCTGACCTTCACCACTGAAGACAGCTAACCTCTGTAGCTCTTTTGATTTGCGACTTTACGTCCGTTTAGAGACAGGACTAGCTTTGCCTGTTTTAGACCTCCTGCAACCAGACATTAGGTCTTGGGACATTGATTCATATGGCGCATTGGGTGGCTGGCATTCGACGATTGCGACGATATGGACGACGAAACGAATCGACTAATATCGAGCTGCCGGGGTGCATACAAGCCGACGGCACTTTCTTTGTGGTATGTTGTTCTTATCCCTCCCTTGCGGCGGCAGCGGCGGCGGAACGGCGTTAGACAGGCGAAACCAGCACGCAGCTCGTTGGTATCATTGAGGCGTTAATACAGGCAAGCGATGCTTGACACAGACTGGAGCATGCATGGCTCAGATGGCCAGTGATAGAGGTGTTGCAGCATAGCTATACCGCGAGGCTCCTCTGCATACAGCAGGGTTGGCCCGCATGGTATGAAAAACATCAGAAACAAATGTTCTTGCAGTTCTCTGCTGTTTGTCTACGAGACAATAATGAGACCAGAAGCTGACGTAGGGTCCCATCTCGATCCCCTCCATCACCGACGGAACCCCAACCTTCTCCCAATTTTAGCTCATGAACAGGGTCCGGCCGTTGCGCATATGCCCCACAACAAGCTCGCCCTTCGGAGCTCTGCCAACGCGAGGGCATTGGTGCATGAAGTTCCTGCATGTACGCGCGACTTTTCCGAAAGCATGACCGTCCAGCGTTGACGAACACAGACAGCATGGGTTTCATTATCGTGACGATGGAGCCAGCAACAACACATCTACTAAGTTACGGATCCCCACTAATAGTCCCGACACCTCGATCGGTGCCGGGTCAGTTTCAGGAAGTTCGATGATCTTTGATATGAGAGCACATTGTCAGGCGAATACAGAAGATGACACCTTTTACCCAAACACGGCCGCCTCACGAACTACTTCTACGCTTTCCGCAGTACGCGCACACCTGGTTGTAATTCGAGACTCAAACATCAATCAAGTAACATCAAAGAGCGTCGGTAATGCATCCTGAGATCGATCGAGTGCCGGTGAGCTGATAGTAGAGCAACAGATCTGCACATAATTGCGCCATGTCTACACAGCAACAGCCAGTCCTTGTTGCTTCGGCCTCTCTCCATGGGAAAGTTGCCCTCATCACAGGTGCTGGTCGAGGCATCGGTCGTGGATGCGCCATTGAGCTTGGCAAGCGTGGCGCGAGTGTCGTTGTCAACTACGCCAACAGCAAATCTGCGGCAGACGAGGTTTGCAAGATCATCGAGGATTCTGGCACGGGCGCCCGAGCCATCAGCATTCAAGCAGATGTCAGCAAGAAGTCGGAAATCGATCGGCTGTTCGAGGAGACCAAGCAGCACTTTGGCAAGATTGATATTGTGATGAGCAACAGCGGCACGGAGTCATGGGACAAGACGGAGGAGATCACAGAAGAGAAATTCGACCACGTGTTCAACCTCAATTCGAGAGCGCAGTTCTTCGTTGGCCAGGCAGCGTGGAAGCATCTTGAGGACAATGGGCGTCTGATCCTGATGAGTTCCATCGCTGCTGGTCTCTTGGGTGTGAAGGACCACGTCTTGTACAATGCTTCCAAAATGGCTGTTATCGGCATGATCAAGGGATTTGCCACGGACTTTGGTGTGAGAGGCATCACTGTCAATGGCGTAGCGCCCGGTGGCATCAAGTCGGATATGTTCACACAGAATGCGTGGCACTGTGAGTATTCCGTCTCGATGTTGCCAAGAGGGCGTGTTGTGCTGACTTTTGAACTCTAGACATTCCGGGAGGTACGCCAGAATGGCCTGCGGACAAGATCGAGAACCTCATGGCTGAACACTGTCCTCTCAAGCGATGTGCCACGCCAGAGGATGTTGCTAGGGTGGTAGCATTCCTGGCTTCTGAGGATGGAGGCTGGGTCAATGGACAAGTCGTGACCATCTCCGGCGGGTCTTCCCAGTAGAGAGCGATTAGTATAGGATCCTTACGCTGAATGATAGTCTTGTGCCGTATAGCAGATTATTGAGCTAGACATGCAATGGCTCATCAAAAGCAGTCTAATGCAGCACGATGTTGCACATGAACGTACGTACATTTGCCGACGTTGCCTCGTTTCGAGACTTCTCCACGTTCGTGCCGATCTCGGGTTGGATGTCGACATACCCAAGAGTTTGCTCGTTGGTGGTCGTTGACAACTGCCGTCACTCTTGCATAAATCTAGACCGCTGTTGCATTGGTGTAGAATCATTCTTGCACCATCTGTCGATCTAATCTGCTTCTTCCTTTCTTTGGCACCGAACAGCCTCGCCTCGAAAAAGTCAACAAGATGCATATCCTCGCAAGTCGCATCATACCTGTCATAAATGTAGGCTGGACACTACGTATCTAACACAAGACAGGTCACAAACGACGATGGCCCTCCATCATCTACCTCATCTCCCTACGTCTTGCCATTTGTGCAAGCTCTCGAAGCAGCAGGCCATACTGTCTCAGTCATAGTTCCTGATACTCAACGTTCCTGGATCGGCAAAGCACATATCGTCGGACAAGACGTACGAGCAACATACTATTGGCCTCCTGCTCAAGCACCAGAAGAGCATCGCAATCCAGCATCAAATGGCTCTGATAATGGCTCATCCTCCCATGACAACGGCACACAGCCTTGGGTCTTGGTCAATGGAACGCCCGCAGGTTGTGCCCAGCTCGGCTTGAGCCATTTCTTCAACGATCGAGGGCCGGTTGACCTCGTGATCTCGGGACCTAACTATGGCCGCAACACCACAGCTGTGTTTGCACTTTCTTCGGGAACGCTGGGAGCAGCACTTGAGGCTTCTGTCTGTGGGTACAAAGCTATAGCTTTGTCGTTTGCATTCTTCGACAGGACGAATGATCCTGCCATCGTAGCAGAATCGTGCAAGCAAGGTGTTCGCGTAGCCGAGTATCTCTACAAGAATGCGTCGTGGTCGCCGGCTCAGCTGTACTCGGTCAACGTGCCCGTGAAGAAAGGTTGCTCTGAAGCTCCGGTACGCTGGACGAAGATGTTGCAAAATCAGTGGAACAAGGGTGCTTGCTTCGAGGAGCTGTCGAGTGCGAATGCAGTGGATGATCCAGCTTCAGAGGAAGCCAAGTTGAGACAGCAGGAGGCTAAGGGTGGTGATCAGCCGAAGTCGAATGGCGATGCTAGCGCGTCAGAGAACAAGTGGAAACACAGGCATTTCAAGTGGGCACCACGCTTCACAGACGTTTACGACAGCGTGAAATCAGCTGGGCCCGGTAGCGATGGCTGGGCAGTCCAAGCGGGCGAGACCTCTATCACAGCGCTGAAGGCGAACTTTATGCATGCAGAAGGGTTCGAGGGCGAAGTAAAGCTGTAGACGTAGATATAGATCACAAAATTTCGCAAAGAACTGGAACATGAAATTTGATCCCGGGGTATCATCCAACATAGTAATCGTTAATCTATTCGTGAGGTGTCATTTTCTCACCTTGCCGAATCTTCGTGACAGCATCTCGTTGATCTCGACACTACTCCTGGGACCATCAGCAATCATGACGAGTCCAGGCTCTGTCTCAACTCTGTTCGGCTTGCCAAACCCTTCTTCCATGCTGGCCTCCATCGTCCGTGGCCTGCTCAGTAATTGCTCCACCTCGACCTCTCGTCTCGCCTGCTCTGCAGCAGCTTCTTGGAGTTCCAGACTCGTCTTCTTCGATCCGTGATTCCAGCCTTGCTGCAACCACGGCGCACTTGCCTCCTCGAATCGCTTGCGCACGTCCAGATCCTGCTCCAGCGTTTGAAAGGTCTCCACATTTGTCGGCATGAAAGCGCACTTCACAGCGCGAATGCCAATCTCCATGACTGACACCGAGACGACACTGATGATGAGTGCGAGCCACCACATTCCCTCCTTCCCGAAGCGCGAGAAGATTCCATCACGAACACTGTACTTCAAGCTCGGCGCATACACGGCACCAAGGATGATATTCCAGAGGAACCAGCCTCCTACTGACACAAAGACTGCGATGAAAGCCATGATGGACTTGTATCGCTGTTCGATGATTTGGAGCTTGATGGCGATAATGATGACGCAAGCAGTGAAGCTCATAGATCCCAGACCGAAGATGTCGTTAGATGAAGAGAAGATGGCATCGCCATACAAGCCCCAGACTGAGAAGAATGTGATCATGGCTCCAGCCACTGCGGTGAACATCCATCCAGTGAATACTCTGAGATTGAAGCCAGCTGATAGCTGGCCTTTAGTGTACAGCTCCGGTACCGCGATCAATGTAGAAGCACGGAGATCCTGCTCGAAGATGCCGAGGAAGATGATCGTCAGTGATGTGAAGAGAGTATTGAACATCGAGAGCGACCAGGACTCGTATAGACTCGTGCCACTGTAGCCGTTGTAGCGCTGGTACAGGGCTTGTGTAAGGTAGAAGAGCATTTCCTTGTAGAAGGTGCCTGCGAATATGTTAGCATGACATTATCAGACAAGCTCGAATCTGATGCATCGACTCACCGACAGTGTACTTGCACGTCCTGATGTAGTTCCATCTGCCATGCACAAGCAGCAGTTTTGTCAAGAATCTGAATTGTGCAATAGAGTAGTCGGACGTTCTTGCAGCCTGCAGCCCTTCTTTTCCAGTGATGCCAATTCCGACGTGGGCTTCTTGGATCATAGCGATGTCGTTGGCACCGTCGCCAATGGCAAGCGTCACGCTGCGCCTAACTCGCATTCTGATTGCGTGTACCAGACCGGCCTTCTGGCTGGGCGAAGCTCTGCAACACACTACCGAGTCTGCGAGGATGGCCAGGTCCAAGAACAGTGTGTGGAGGGCCTCGTCAGACTGAATTTGAGTTAGCGTGCCGCCGTCGATGACAATCACAGAGTGCGCGACGTCTCCTCGATTAATGTCGATGATGGCGGCAGCGATGCTATGTTCCACATCGCCAGCCTCCGAGTCCAGTACCGTGACCGAAGAGTACTCCTTGATTAGCCTGCAGCTGTGGCCGATATTGATAGAAGTTTCTCGCTTGTCACCAGTCAGCATCCACAGCCTGATTCTGCCTCTGCGTAGTCGATCAATAGTCTCGGGTACGCCTTTCTGGAGTTTGTCCTCAATTGCTGTCGCGCCGCCAAGCTCAAGTCCCTGCTCGATCAATTCTCCAGCTTTCTCGATGAGCTCGGTGCGGTTCACGAGGGACGTAGTGGCATCATGATATGACTTCTTCCACGAACGGTACTCGTCCTCGGCCAGGAATCGATACCCATAGAGAAGCGTCCGCAAGCCTTCAGTAGCGAAGTCGTTCACGTGCTGCAGACAGCGCTCGATCACGACCGCCTCGTCCGTAGCTGCGGACTCGTCTATCGTGGAATTGAGCCTATCCTCAGACTGATCCGAGCCTGCGCGCTCTGCCATCGAGGGTCGTGTCATGGAAGGCCGATATTGCGTGCTGGCTCTTGGTGAGGTCGTGACGTCCTGCTCGTGCTCGTTGAGCCAACCATCTACTTCATCGCGTATAGGCCTGAGGTGGCCTATGCTTGCTCGAGCGATGCTCTGTCTCGCCACAGAATTGCTTGTGCGCGGCATGCTGCTGAGACTTCCAGCACGTTCCGCGATTCTACTCTGCCTACGCATCGCCTCGTGGGCCTCCATTGACTTACGCTCAATTGTGCGCTTCTCAATCTCTGCGAGCTTCTGATGAGCCAGACTCGCAAGGCGCAGCCTCTCCATGATAACAGAATCTGCACCCTTGCATATGACCACAACTTTGCCATCTGGCATGCGGATCACTGCTGACATACGCTTGCGTTTGCTCGAGAACTCGATTATGTCCAGGACCTCGTAACGCTCCAAGACTGGCTGGGCGTTAGTAGTGCCCGCTGCTGTCTTGATTGTGAGAATAGCGGCGTCCCGCTCAAACGCGAGGTACCCAAGTTCCTGAGCTGCTCGAACAAGCGCCAGCTCGTCGGGCGAAGAAGCCTGGAATGTTATCTGATCGTCGACCGCATCTTCAGGACGTTCAGGCAGACAAGTATGGCACAGGGCTATAGATAGTATGAATATCTTGGCCTTCTGAGCAAAGGCGGTATGTGGCCTCCGCTGAAGGTAGCGAATAAGTTCTTGTGTGTTCTGTTCTTCCTGGGCGAGAGCTGGCGCAGCAGAAGACATCCACTGCGTCGTTGAAGATCGGCTAGGTCGTGGTCGCGAGACACTTCTAGATGCTGCCTCTGTACCTGTCGCGAAGTCGTGAGAGACCACTTCACGAGCGCCTGATCTACGTGGTCTTGATCTGGATCGCGAAAATCTCACAGGTTTCTTGCCTTTGCTTGGAGAGCGCTTCTTGTGCAGAAGTAGGCCCTGCTGCTCGCCCAGCTCCCGGAGATCAGGATCGTGAAGAAAGGCAGCGCCTGCCACACTGAGCTTGCGGAACTTCATCACATTCTCGGTCAGTGTGCCAGTCTTGTCCGAGAAGACGTATCCGACTTGACCTAGCTCCTCGTTGATCGTAGAAGTGCGTGCCTCAAACGGCGTGTTACTGTCTGCATCGTACATGTCGATATCCACATTCATCAGCACCATTTGAGCCACCTTGATAATCTCCAAGCTGACATAGAGCGATAGTGGGATGAGAGTGTTGAACATGATGATGAAGCTCGTGAATAATGGCCCGAAGCTTACAGGGGCGTTCTGAATGTACCACGCTTTTTCCTCAGTCGTATCCTGCCAGACCTGATATGCGACGGAGTTGAAGAGCGCAAGGAAGATCACGAACAGGACCATGCCAATGACGATCTTGTTGACCAAGGCCTGTAATGCAGGCGCCTTGATTCGCGGGTTCTTATTGGCATTCATCCGAATCTTGCACTCTTCGCCGCTGTATATTACCATACCTATACACTGCGGAGTGTTGCGAAGAATGCTCCCACGGTAGATGACTTCATTGTTCGTAAGGGGCGAAGTGTGTCCATCTATAGTCACGCGGCCTTCGAAGTTGTAAAGATCGATATTCGGCTGTACTGGGAATTAGCCATGTCACACATCATGCGTTGACGCACAACGTCACGCGGTCTCTGGACACTTTGACTTACGTCTTCGACTACGAGCTCCAGCCGCGCTTGAGCAAGAGCTTCAGTAGTACAAGTAGCTTCTATGGTGATGGGATTTGGCTGTTTCGCCTTGAGGTTTGTTTCGCCGTCCAAGGCCATGGTCTCCACGTATGCGGTATTGTTAGCACCCTGACTTGAAAACACAACTAAGTCGGCCGGCGCGGCGTCGTCTCGCTCCAATTTGACTATGTCTCCAACTTGCAGCTGTTGCCATTTGATAGGCGCCCAATGCACAGGACCGCCCATCTCGGCCGAGTAGTCCGTGTCGTTCGTAACTTTACTTTTTTCTGTAGTCATGGGACGGTAGACATGTAGTACTTTAGCTTCGCAGTTGTTCTCAGCCTTGTCCAGTCTGTGCCTGCGCAAGTCTTCATAACCTTCTTTTGCCATGCTCAGCGACACAAAGAACAGTAACGGCACTATTGTGGTGTATGTGCCAGTCGTGCTAAGCCCAGGAATGAGTTGCAGGATTGATACAAGCAGGAAGTATGCATTTGCGAGCTTACTGAACTGGGCAAAGAGCTGTCTCGGTAGAAAATTCCAAGCATTGTACTTGGACGATCGAATGAGGTTGCTAACGTACGGTTTGCCAGTACGCTCGTCAACAAGTACGTCTTTTCTCGAAGCATCGAGCGGGATATGCCTGCCGTCCTTGCTGGGCGGTATGTCCTGCAACCGCAACACAAACTTGTATACTTTGGTATGTGCATCCTCGATGCGCTGCAGCGGTAGATGTCTCCTTGCCTGCCGGGACAGCCATTGCTGGTACTTGGGAAGCGCTGAAGCCGCTGGAGGAGGCCGGACGGGCTTGAGCGGATTTGTATCCCAAGTTTCGTGTACGGGCGTGACAGTGATGGATGTTCTCGCATCCTTCTTGGCTGTCTGTGGTCGCGGATCAGCGTTCCCTGACTCGCTCGACGATCCCACGTCTTGAAGTTCGATGCCAGCCGGAGACTTCGTGGGCATGTTCCGCATGAACAGCGAAGAACGCAGTGACATGCCTCGCGACCTGTTCTTTGGCGATGTCACAGGAGCGCTACTGCTCTCTGTCGGCTGCACAGCACTCCCGCTATGTGCATTGTGAGCTTGGGCAATACTCGTGTCCACCAACAGATCCGGCGCTTTGCGGTCGCTGCTGCTGCCCTCATGCTCGCGGTCCATTTCGTCGCTTTTCCGCTTCTTATTCTTGCGATGCTCCTCGGCGTCCTCTTTCTTCTCCGGAGGACTCGACATGTCCAGCGTTACTACCACCCTGCTATCGTTCGGTCGCCTGTCGCATTCCGCATAACTTTTGTTGCGGGAACAATGATGACCAGATCATACTCTCAGTGCAAGAATGATACAGCACAGCACACGCCAGGCCTGCAGGCAGGTGTCGTCTCGCAGTGCAGTCGTCGTGGTCGTCGTGGTGCCGCCCTAGTTAGTGCACACAGCACAGCATATAGTTAGCTGGGGTCGCTGCTATTTTGGCACACGCCGTCAAATCGATCCATCAATATAGTTCTATCAAAGCTGCCATTCTCGCAATACATTTACGCATGAGCTACCAAATGTCCTGCCTGTCGTCTGTCAGTCGCAGTTCGTTATGCTTCAGCTCTCGCACTGGCAGTCACATCTTTATCGACCATGCAGTGTCCCCTGAACATCGGTCATGAATGTGTTCTGCCCGCCGTCCACCAAATTCAAGTATTTCCCGTGCTGCACTAAGGTAGCTTTCAACTTTTTCTCCCAATAACATTTCCCACTTACACCATGTCCCTCTACCACGAGGCAGCTGAGATTCTGACAGCGGCTCAGAAGAACGGAGGCTCTCTAAAGTCTCTGGTGTTCGGCAAGAAGACATGGAAAAGTGACCCAAAGGCTCTCTTCGCTCTGACAACAGAGACTGCAAAGTGGAGCGTTGTGCTGTCCGAAGTACTTGAGAAAAGCGGTGTCCTCAAGGTGGAAAAGAATGCAAGTACTTTGCAAACGATCCTGCAGGGATTTGTACTGATAACAGTCGTAGCTGACTCCGACTCTGGCCATTCTGCTTGTGCATGACCTATTTCTAGCCAAGAAGGGCATAGCCTTGCCTGCTACGCATGGTCTGAACTCGTCCATAAGTCGACACAAGGTTCGATTATCGGCAGAGCTCACGAAAGCACGCCTAAGACGTGGCTTTGGGACACTAGACGACCTATGCAAGGACATCAACGCCAAAAGTGTTGCTGGCGCACAATCAACTTCAAATGGCGAACAGCCGACTCGACATCCACGATGGATTCGAATCAACACTCTGAAGGGTTCACTGGATGAAGAGCTAAAGCATGGCTCCTTCTCGAACTTTACTCAAGTCCAAAGCCTCAAGGACATCATCCACGCACCTTTTGACAGCCGGCTTGTACATGTAGATGCACACATGCCCGACCTTGTGGCAATCGCGACTCCCGAAGAGCCCACGACGTTCAAAGCATATCGCGCTGGTAAACTCATCTTGCAAGAAAAGGCTTCCTGCTTCCCCGCTTATCTCCTCGATATAAGTTCTGAAGAGGAAGGAGATGTCATCGATGCGTGTGCGGCACCTGGCAACAAAACTACGCACATAGCAGCCATCGTTGGCGACAGCGGTAAACGAGTGTTCGCGTGCGAGCGAGACTCCGAGCGTAGCAAGACTTTGCAGAAAATGGTCAAGATCGCTGGAGCGGAGAACGTTGTCACTGTCAAGACGAAGCAGGACTTCACGAGACTGGACCCATCAAGGAAAGAATTCGCAAATGTGACTGGGCTCATTCTCGACCCGAGCTGTTCGGGAAGTGGAATCTTTGGACGAGACGAAGGCACTATCGCCGTACATTTGCCCTCGCTAACAGCAGAAGACGATGCACCCAGGGGAAAAAAGCGAAAGCGAGGAGGCAATAAACAACAAGACCAGAAACCGAAGGAAGCCGAAGACGAATCAGCAGCTATCGTCGAAGAGACCCCAGACGACGAGGAGAGCCAAGACAAGGAAAAGCTACAGAAGCGACTGGAGAATCTCTCAGGCTTCCAGCTGAGAATCGTAAAGCACGCCATGTCCTTCCCGGCAGCTAAGAAGATTACCTATTCAACTTGTTCCTTACATGATGAAGAGAATGAGCATGTCGTGCTGAAGGCTCTTCAATCAGATATTGCTGTCGAGCGAGGCTGGCGCATACTCGGGAGAAATGAGCAAGTCGAAGGTATGAAGCGTTGGCATAAGAGAGGTCAAGTTGATGCTGTTCGTGGAGCTGCGGGAGGCAAGACGCGAGGGCTCGATGAGGAGGCGCTGGCCGATGCGTGTATCAGGTGTGATAAGGGAGGTGAAGACGGAACGATGGGGTTCTTCGTCGCGGCATTTGTGAGACACGAGGATGCTGCGCAGGCTGGGTGTGCCAAAGCTGCAAATGGTGCAGAAGAGGACGACGAATGGGGAGGATTCAGTGACGACGAGTCCTAGACCCAAGTCTTGAGCATGGACTGAAATTGGCCGTGGCAGAACGCGCTCTCTTCGCAGATTGCAGCATCATATCACTCGACACCATGGTCGCCCTCCGCTTCATGTCTCCAGTCCATGCCTGTCATGTGAACATTTCCGGCTCGAGTGTTCAATGTATACTTTTTATCTCTGACAGGGCTCTGTCCTGGCACAGTCAGCAATCCAAGGAGTACCCGAATGTATGAGCAACGACATTGCTATCGTGACAATCAAGTTTCTTCGTTTCGTAGCTGCTGTCTAGGCGGAGCTATCAAGCACACATCCGTCATATGCCCGGCCGCTCATCTGGCCGGAGCTGGATGAGAGAAAAAATGGCATTTCCCCGCTGCTGTGCCTGCCCTTTCATATTCGGGAACCCGTCCTTACGCCGTAGATGTTCATCGTCAAGTGATGCTGCATGCATTTTCCATTCGATTCCGCTTACTCGCCACCACCAACCTCGCGTGCTGTTCTTTGGTTAGCCGCTGTCCTTGAGAGCTTGCAAGGCCTGACACGGTATTGTGCATCGCCGGCTGCCTTCCAAGTGGTCATCACTCACTGTAAATCTTGCACGCGCTGTGGCCGACAACCTGCTTGATAACGCCACGCTCCTCGAGATCCTTAAGAGCCTTGCGGGCGAGCGAGCCGTTGATCTTTAATCTGTCGACGAGGACGGCGACAGTGATGAGGCGGTACGACTGGACATCCTTGTTGAGCTTATCGGTGGTGGCCTTGTCGAAGATGACGGCGTGGTTGGCCTTGTCCTTGACTGTTGGGCGAGAAAATTAGTATTCGCGCATTGGATAGTGCAGATATCGTCGCATGGTGGGCGTGTGGATGGAAGTGGTGGTTTTCGCATGTGTTCGGTCGATCTGATTGATTGTGAGACTACGCACCCTTTCCCTTGGACCACTTCTTCTTTTGCTTCTTGCCACCGGTTGCTGCTGGCGCCATCTTTGCTGATTGTTGTGCGGTGTATCAGGTTCAGTCAGTCTTCGTCGAGCGGAAGGAACGTCCAGCACTTCAGGTGCGCTTACCTAAGATGCTCCTTGGCGAGCACGTCAGGCAGGAACCAGAGACAAGGCAGCCAAAAACGACGTGTTCCCACGCGTCAAAAAGGCCAAAGCGCGGCCAGAAATGCGACTTTCACCTTAATCTTCACAGCAGTCAGCAAACAGCAGAGATGTATCATCTTGCCAAGTCGCTGTATTTGCACGCGACCAGCAAGGAGGAGTACTCCATTCTCCTGCTGGGCCTCGACAATGCCGGCAAGACCACGCTGCTGGAGCAGATCAAGAGCATGTACAATGCCGAGTACGATGCAAAGCTCAACACTGTTCCAACTGTGGGTCAAAACGTGAGTCTTGTTGATTTGCCCGAAATGTACTTGAGAATATGGGATGTTGGTGGTCAGCATACTCTGCGTGGGCTTTGGCAATCATATTACAGCAGCTGCCATGCCATCGTCTTTGTGATTGACAGCACCGATATTGGCGACGCAGACATTTCGCGTTTAGCGGAGGGCACCAAGGCAACTGAAGAGGGCAGACTGGATGAGTGCAAATTGGTGCTCGAGGATGTGCTGCAGAACGACATCACTGAAGGCGTGCCCATTTTGGTGCTTGCGAACAAGCAGGATCGAGAGGACTGTGTTGAGGTCGTGCGCATCAAGGAAGGCTTAGTCAAGAAGGTCTTCGAGGGCGAGAAAGGACAGAACGTCAGAGACAGCAGAGTGCTGCCACTCAGTGCTCTGACTGGAACTGGTGTGAAAGAAGCAGTGGAGTGGCTGTGCAGCAGAGTCAAATGGAACAAGGAAGCCCGGCCGCCGGTCATGAGATGATATCTGCACAATGGAGATCGCAATTGGCCACGATCTGCTGCAGTGACGATCGTCGGTAGCTCGCAGAGAGCTGTTGCCTGGCCCAGTGCGGAAGGAAAGTGTCTCTGTGCCTCGCCGAACGAAGGCGATACGGCATACCGGGAGTCTCGGTGCTCCATTCAAACGATCAAGCACGTCCTACCGTCGGTGTAGAGTTTCTTCAAGGATCAACAGATATCTGTTGTCTTGCTATCCTAGCATCATTTAAACGGCCTTTATATGTCGCAGTCCTAACTATTATCCTACGACTATAGCCGATCAACGGGGGCACCAAGATCGCTCCTGCGCCGACAGTTCACATGCGAGATCCATGTCGTCAACAGCTCGTGTGAGTAGACATGCTACTCCCACAGCCGGGCACAGCCTTCGACCTCCACTTCCTGGGGCTAGATCATACGCTTTCAATACAAACAGGCACCATCCTTCGCGACAAGGACATTCCTATTGCTCATGTGCTCCACGAGACCCCAAAGTACCTCCTATCACCGAGAACAGTATCTACCTGAGGAGCAACCACCGCGAGGCATGCACGGCAAGCCTTTCGAGGACATTGGTGATGACTACGAAGAGCCCGAAGAGGTTGGGGAGGAGCGGGCTCGAGAGCTTTTCCAGTGAGCTACTTATGCTACTGTTGACAGAGTGCACGACTGACGCCCTTCCCAGGTACTACCGACCACCTAGAGAAGCAAAGAACGAGGCAGTCTTCTTGCCGTATCCAGATACTGTGCTACAGGCTCATACTCAGCTCGCCGCCCTCAGGCTTGACGTCCAGCGAGCGATAGTTGGTCTCGTGGACAAAAGCAGCAGTTATTTCGTTGCAGAAGCTACCAAGTCACTGGATCTCGAGGACACCAGTCGCTCAGAGTATGCGGACGATGGTCTTTAGTACGGGAGCATCAGCATGCCGAAGAAGGGTGGTCTCGTAGAATGGACACTTGCGCAAGAGCCTAGCATCATAGACGGGCAAGACGTACCAGCACATTACGAGGTCCTCGACATGGCCAATGATCCACGCTGGAGTAGAAGTCAGTTCGTGAGCTCCAAACCAGGGTTTCGATACTACTGCGGTCTGCCATTGCGCACAGAAAATGATATCAATATCGGCGCGCTATTTCTCCTGGATGACCGCCCGAGAGACACAACCAGCCCGGCGAGACTAAAAGGTGCAGTACCGCGTACTTGATGGTCTAAAGTGCTGTACTGACCCCAACCAAGTGCTCTTCACCATCGCGCACAACATCATGGTGCACATGAAGACAGTAAAGGAGGCGCACGAGAAGCAGCGAGCAATTCATATGAGTAAGTCTTCCCATCATAAGCAATGACCACAATTACACTGCCACCTTGCCGGTAATGATCGAATGGAAACGCTGCGATGAAATCCAAGAGTCGATGATCCACTGCTACTAACACACTCTAGACATGTGTATGGCAGATTTTATCAGCCCCGATCACCGCTTCCGCAGTCGACATGTCAATCACGGCCAGATGACCGACTCGACTAGCATTCGAAAGAAAGCCTCCCGGAATAACAGCGCATGCCATGAGAACACGTCGGACTTCATGGCCTTGACTTCCAATACCGGTCAGAACAGAACCATGCAGAACCGTTCAGGACAGAGCACAGCCTCCGAGAGTCATCTGAAAAGCCCTGCGAAAACGGAGCAGCACAAAGCACATGATGCCCAAGCTCAAGATATCTTCTCGCCAAATGAGCAACACCAGAGGTCACAGAGCCACTCTAGAGTCAGGGATCACAGTGATGATGCAGAGAAGCCGGTCAGCACTCCGTTTGAGGATCCGGAAGAGTGTCCGGGGTTAGCTACGGAAACTGAAGAGTGCAACCAGGCCGAAGCCTTGCAAGTGCCACCTACATCGCACGAGAGCTCGGAACTCTCCCGCGATCGTACCATGCCGCGAGATGCACGATCAGAAACCTCATCGACAAGTCCCATCAGGCGGAAGCATCTCGTCACTGAGGTAGATCACCAGCGCGCTTTCGATCGTGCCGCCTACCTACTTCGCCAGTCGCTTGATCTGTCACAGTTTGGCGGTGGGGGCGTGGTTCTACTGGACACCAACGCATCAGCCACCAGCACCGACACTGACAACAAGCGCAATGAGTCAGGCTTTGATGATTTAGACGCTGCAGTGATGAGCCCGTCTGTAGGATATGGCCAAAGCTCAGGCGGGCGAGGCTCCACATCCAATAGGACTAATTCTACGCACAGCGCGGCTTTACAAGAGAGTTGTGTTCTGGCTGCCGCCTCGATCAGCGAAACTGGTGGACCGCCGCAGAACTACGGACGTGCTGATCCAACATGGAAAGTATCTCTTACGCCGCCAGAGCTTCAGCGTATGTGCAAACGATACCCTAGGGGCAAGCTTTACGAGGTACCTGAGCACGTTGGCACCTCTCTTTTCGATTTTGAAGGCCGTGCGGTTAGTGGTCGCTTGTCAGCCAGACTCCATGAGCTTGTCCTGCTTCGACGCCAGTTCCCGAGAGCTAAGCAAGTCATCTTTGTGCCAATGTTCCATGCGAATCTGAACCGGTGGACTTCTTGCTTTGCTTTCACGAACTCTCGATACCGAGTCTTCTCGTATGAGATGGATTACCTGCCAATGTTGTCCTTCACCAACGCGATCAAGGCTGAGATTGTCCGTCTTGCCACTGTCTTTGCAGACCAACAGAAGAGCAATTTCATCGGATCTATCAGTCACGAACTCCGTTCCCCGCTGCACGGCATTCTCGCCTCGCTGGAATTCTTGCAAGAAACAGAATTAGACGCGTTCCAGATCACTTGCACCAACACGATGGATGCATGCGCGCATACGCTCCTTGACACGGTCGCGATGGTCCTAGACTACAGTAAAGTCAACACGGCGAAAGCGGAGCCTTCGACACAATCTCAGCCGTCATCGCCTGGCTCTAACGACCAACTCGAGAAGATCCCCACGGCCAGCAAAATCCGGAAAGAGCCTTTATTTGCAACGGACCAAGATTGTGACGTGGCTTTACTAACTGAAGAAGTCGTCGATGGTCTAGCCACCGGTCATCTGGCGAAAGTCCGAACAAACTTTGGCTTTGACGACACCATCAATCAGATGAACGCCACACTGAGCGAGGTCGAAGGCAACCCGTCCTTACGCAGGGTCTTGCAGGCAGTCCGGCCAGAGGTCGAGCTCATACTCGATGTACAACCACCAGCGCAATGGGCATTTTCCACGCAACCTGGGGCAGTCAGACGCATTGTCATGAATCTCTTCGGCAACTCTTTGAAATACACCAAACACGGATACATCATGGTGTCCCTACGTTGGGTTGAGAGCTCGCGTGAGTCTGGCCCAGCTGCTCTATTGAGCGAGAACAAGCCGACCATGATCAAGCTGACGGTCTCGGATACTGGGCAAGGCATCAGTCCTGCATATCTTCGCACCAGAATATTCACGCCTTTTTCTCAAGAAAATTCCAAAGCGGCTGGTACAGGTCTCGGGCTGAGCATCGTACGTTCCATCGTCAATTCACTACAAGGAGAGATTGATATCAAATCTATCGTCAACGTTGGCACGATAGTGGTCGTGACACTGCCCATGAAGAAAGCCAGGCCTGCGCCAATCGTCACGCAGTATGAGTTCCCGAACGACAAGCTAAGAGGTGCATCTGAACGTATGTTAGTGTCTGCGCGACGACGTCTGAGCGACCCATGTATAGCCGCCCTCCAAAGCCTTCGGACTCCGCCGCAGGTAGCTATCTACGAGCCTGCAATGGAGCATGACAGCTTCGGGCAGACGCAGGGGGCAGCTCATGTGCATTCTGTGCTGGTACAATATCTGACAGGCTGGTTTGGATTTCCACTGCAGACGTGGGACTTCGATCTTCCTACGAAGCTTCTCATTGTCGACGAAATACACCTTCCGACATTGCTCGCTCGCCAGCCCGACTATCTCGATGCTGTGTCTTCGCAAAGCATTATCATTCTGTGTGCGAACCCCGCCCGACACGCGATACTGTCAAAAGACATCCAAAGCGTTCGCGTGGGACTTCTGTGTAAGCCCTTTGGACCTTTGAAGTTAGCCCGCGTGGTAAGTCGAGCGTTGGAGAATGCGACCAGATCACCTCATCCAGACGATGGGCAGATGCAATTCCCTCTGCAGCGTGATGTGGATGTGATCAGCACGCCAATGTCGGAGTGCTCTTCACACTCTAGTAGACCGGGCAATTTTCGTGGTCCCATCAGCGGAAGTGGGACCCATGAGCGACGTCGAAGCAGACTAAATACACAAGCGTATGACCTCCATGGACAAGATTCTTCGCATCGCGTGACATCACTCACGCCTCTGGAGACGAGTCTCAGACAAGGCCGTACTCGACAAGAAGGAGAGTTTCCTTTCCCAGTCGATAGTGGTCCACACAGGCTCAGTGGAATGTTGTCGCCGAACAGAGACACCGATCCTCTTGGGTCACGTTTATCGCCAGCTTACGCTGCTGACGCACTGGCACGCGATGGTGATCAGCTTTCACCAAAGGCGCAGTCAGCTACCAGCAAAGTCGAGTCCTCGCCGACGGACCCACACGCCATCAATAGCAAAGAAAGCTTATGGGATATACAGCCCGGCAGCAAATGTCGAAAACCTCATTTGCTGCTTGTCGATGACAACAGGTTGAACCTCCAGCTACTGCATACCTATATATCGAGGAAGGGATACGATGGGTCATTGGCAAGGACAGCAGAAGACGGTCAGAAGGCTGTTGAGATCTATCAAGAGTTCTTGCCTGATATCATCTTTATGGACCTTTCAATGCCTGTAAGCAAAGTGTTTCTGCCCTCGGGTTCGTGTTAGCTGATTGATCGAATCTTAGGTAATGGGCGGACTTGAGGCAACGCGTCTGATCAGACAAATCGAAGCACGAAGACGACAGGATGCTAAAAGGAACACACCAACGGATGAGCAGGGCCTTGGTCCCTACAGATCGGCTTTCATCGTTGCTATGACGGGCAACGCAAAATCGAGTGATCAGAGCGAAGCCTTCAGCAGTGGGGTGGACTTATATATGACGAAGCCTGTTTCATTCAAGGAAGTGGGCAAGCTGCTAGAAAACTGGAGGGACACTTGAGCGGCGTCGGCGAGAAATGCGACTATGTCAGAGAGTCCCTGTGTATCCGCCATCAACCCTACCATATGTCGAAGCATAGATGTCCTCTCGAGAGCCCTGTGCTAATTTCTGTGCTCCGTAGCAGCTATACCACTTCGCTATGCTGTCGTATCAGGGGATCAACTGATCTGGTCGACAGCCGATCATTCGTTGCGATGGGCAACAGTTCTTGGGACTCCATCTCAGCAGTACGGTCAGACGTGACCGCATTGCTAGATCCGGCGCCTGCGAGATAGTTTTGGCAAGTATTTCCAGGAGAGGGCAGACGCGGGACGACATAAGTCGTCGCAATCCAGACAAATATACTCCAGCAAGCACTGAGGAATACGATGTCGGCAAGCAATACACCAAAGAATATGCTGACACCGCCCTTAGATCTGGGTGCCGAGCAGAGATATTGCGCGAACAGCGTCGTCTGAGCAGGGGTGTTGAGTCTAGGCGTCTCGGGCCGCTGGTCAGCCTTGTACCGCTGCACAATGGTGCCTTTGTTGTCGCCGTCTGTGGCCCCTGAAAGATCTGTGTCTACGATTGATTGCAGATATTTGATGCCATCTGTTGTCGATATGGCGTTGCTGTTGTTGCTGACCCCGAAGTCTGATAGAAGCAGAGAGTAGAACGATTTACCGAAGGCGTCCACGGAAATGCTAATATTGGGTAGCTTGTATCGACCCTCATCCCATTGATCCGACCAGTCCTGTACCGTATTGTTGCGTGGGCCGTCTTGTGCGTGCATGTACGATAGCCCGCCGGCATCGTTCGAGATCGTAATGTCGGCTGAGAAGAACGTGCGCTTCTTGTAGTCGCTCTCGTTGGCATTTCTTGTCAGAGTGACTGATCCAGCACCCCAACTTGAGCCCACTTGGCTTTCTGGCACTGACCATCCCATTCCGGTAGCGATCAGGCCATACCACGACATGGCGATCTGGATGCCATACCACATGTTGACATTGCCCGTGGCATTTTGGATGAGGAAGCTTTCGATTATGCGTGGAGCTTGTTCGACAGGCAGCAGCTCAACGCCAAAGTTGGCAAATACTGCTTGACCTGCAGATTGTATAGTGCATGATGTCGTTGCTCGTGCAGTGGTGGCGCCCCAAGCCCAGAAGTTTTTGGCCTGGTGGCTATTGTCGCGCCGAGTCAGGCTGATGACAATTTCTGATACTTCACAATCGCGAAGTGTGACGTTTTTGTAAGCGGTCGATGAGAGCACCTCGTAGTCATTTGTGTTGTAGTCGCCCCTTCGTAAACTGTCAAGTGTATGAACGAACCCACGACTCGAGGTCAAGTATTGGCTGCCGACTGTAATCAAAGCAGGCTGGCACTTGGTCTCCATCCTGCTGAGCCATGAGAACGGCTGTTTCTGAAACCATCTTTTGTTGCTTTCGGTTATGTTTGGATCGGTGGTGTAGATGGATTGGAGCTCGTAGGCATTGCTGGCTACTGCAACGAAGGAGAACAGAATGGCCAGGACCAAACCGCCTGTCAGTATTATCCACGTAAATACAGGGCTCGGAAAAGGTCTTGATAGTGGATATTCGAAGAATGAGTTGCCGGATCTCGTCCGCATAGTGATTTCTTGGCTAAGTAGTGGCTAATTGATCTTGGGGTTGTGAGTACTCGCAAGGCTATGATTTGATAGAGCAAATGTGAGACGAGAGTACTAATATACTTCTCTAGCCGTCAGTGGAAGCGTGGCACATCATTGTCACTTACTATGCAACTTGATGCTAGATTTTGTGTTAGCTGCGGCTGAAGGATGCATAATTCTAGCTCTCATAGCCCTCATCCTTCTAAATCAATTCCTTCATTAATCGGAACGCCGCACTGGCAGTGTGCACGACACGCTCACGTCGTCGATGTCTCGTATCAGCAGCCCTATCATTACATCAGTGCCTCTCGAAAGTCAGCCTGGCGGAAGACAAGCACGTGGAGAACACTCTCAAGGAGAGTGCCAAGATGGATCAGCCAGGAGGCATGAAAAGCCAATTTGCACTTTCTCCACGCCACCCAGCGACTCATCCAATGGCGCACGCGCCTCGGTTTGGCGCTACCATGGCATGCGGACTAACTAACGTTAATACGCCATAATCAGATCTGGGCGGGTTGGCGGGAAGGGGACAGTTGGGGCGCCCTTTGCCTCGACCAACATTTTCCATTGGCAGTGTGATGTCTCCCTCTCATCATCACTATTACTTGTTCATGTCGACGGTCGCTACGTGGTAATCAGAACAGCGCGCGGCCAGCATCAGAATGGCGCCTCTTGTGCGAAATATATGCTTCTTCCTGGGCGCGATAGTAATATTAGCCGTGCTCTACTCCTCCACATCAATATCGGGCGCGACGACGAGATGGACAAATCCTGCGTTAGGTATATCGGCCCTGAGAGAGAAGTTCGGCGACTTGCTGCCAGAGGCCGGCGTTGACCCTGTCGTAGGGGATGCTTCCGCGGCCAACCCACCCAGCGCCGCACTGGGAGTGCCAGACGACAGCATCAAGAGCGAAGCCGATAAGAAGGTCGACGAGGGGGTCAAGCCGGAGGACAAGAAAGGAGATGGCGACAAGAAGGACGGCGACAAGAAGGGCGAGAAGGGCGGCATGGAAAAGGCGCTCGAAGATAGCAAGAACTCCAAGACCGAGTTCAACGAGGTGAAGTATGAATTCCAAAATGACCTGGAGCAATATGCTATGCCATCGTACAACGCGCGGGACCTCCGACGATACATGCCCGTGAACTGGAAAGGACCCAACCGACACGCCTTCTGCACGTACTACTCGACGCGAAATGCTACGTTGCACGACCCCTACTTCCTGGCAGCACTCCAGCTAACCTACCGATTGCTGTGGGATCCTGTCTCCAAGTCGGAGAAGTATCCTCTTGTGATATTCGTTGCGCCATTCACGCCCGATGAGCACCGCCACATCCTAGAGGCCGCTGGCGCAATCGTGCGTGAGCTGGACCTGATCGAATATCACCCAGACAAGGCCACATTCTCACGCTGGAGGGATTTGTTCTCCAAGATCAATATGTGGGGTCAGACCGACTTCGAGCTGCTCGCCTTCCTCGATCTTGACGCCTTCCCGGTCCAGAACATCGACGGCATTTTCCACATTGCGGACAGGCAGGTTTGTAGAAAAGAACTTCTGCCCAAGGAAGACAAAGTGCACGTAAAGGAGATTTGTGACTATGTCTTCTCGGGCACAGGCGTAGGCGGCGGCTACAAGGAAATCAACGTTGGAGTCGTGGTCTTTAACCCGAACGAAGCTATGCGAAATCGATTACTGCGCGAAACCACGCACACAGACAAGTGGGACAACTTCATGGCCGAGCAAGCCTTCCTGAGCTACACGTTCGGCGCTGACGGACCGTTCCCTGCGTCAGAAGTCGACAGAACGTGGAATGGTTTCTTCCCGCAGGATGACGAAGGCCCAAAGACAGGCAAGCTCAAGATCATCCACGAGAAGCTGTGGGCGAAGAACGATCACCTGAAGTGGGCGAAGAATTTCTGGAACGATGAGTGGAAGGCAATGTTGAAGTTGTACAACAGCAAGAAATTTGCAAAGGAGCGAGAGAAGCTTGGTAGGAGGCCATTCTAAAGGCTGTTTGAATACGTGAGTGAGCATTTGCGAGCGTTCTTGTACACTGTAGACGAGGGATGTTGGACATATACCACGACAACAACGAAACCATTTCATTGTCATCATCTTCTCACGACAAGTTTCTTACGTGTCCCTGATCTAGAGTTCGGCGATACCGTGTCTTCGTGACCAATAGCCTCGTCTCGCGCCAAGCCAAGCCACATCTTCATCACAGGAAAGACCTTCCACTTCCCATCGTTCCACTCTATCAATACTTCGCCTTTGGTGGCGGCGCGTAGCTACCACCACGAGTATCATAAGAGTACACCTCCTCGCGATAGTACGGCTGCCTTGTGCCAGCGTAGACATCTACGGGAGGACCGGCTATCCGTCCAACGCTCCTGCTTCGAGTCCTCCTGTGTGGACCTCCCACAGACCTGGATCTGCTTCTTGGTCTTGCATAGCCCTGTCGCGGTGGAACGTAGACCTCCTCGCGCACTACGGTGCTTCGTCGGCGTCTGCGATTTCGCTGTCTGATCGATGGGCTCTCGAGAATGATGTACCAGCTATGCAAGATGCCTGGCAGCCATCCGAGGATGCAGAGAATGATGTTGAGGATAAGGTGCTTTGAGCATCCCCTTCTGAGGGCCACAGGAAGAGGTGGGAGGAAGATCGCAATGACTCCGAGGACCAGTCCGCCCTGGAAATTTGTCAGAATATCGCAATAGAGAGTGTGTGAGAAGATCGATGTACCAGAACCATGCTGGCGGCTTATGGTCAAGAACGCCCGGTATGTTGCGGTAAGGTTGGTTGAGGCTGCTGCCTGATCGTACTGATGTGGCTCACTTGATGCGTAGATGATGGCTGTTCTGTCGCGATGGTGGTAAGCGCAAGTCGCAATGAGAAACCATCCTAAGAAAGAAAGAAAGAAAAGATATGAAACAACGAGCTCCGATGGGATCGGCACGTCTTTTGTACAGATCCTGCACTCAGTGCACAGCCTACCTCACTGACTGCTCACTTCACATGGATACACTGCATACTTGAATGCCAAGTATGACGTTGACCGGTGCATATAGCGAAGACGTGCTGATCCCTGTCAGATCACCATGCCAAGAGGACGAGTCAGTGGGTGAGGCCGCCCTATTCCGGTCAGACGGCATTGCGAAACTGTGGATTTATGCATGTAAAGCTGGGCAGGCTGATGAAATGGTGCGATGTAGCTTATGTACTTCGGCCTGCTTGTTGATATCAGCTCACCCTACCTTGACCGGTACCACACAATGTTGATCCGTCAAAAGAGCTTCGATCGGGCCCGAAATTGGGAACGACAGTCCGATCACATATGCTGCTCCTGGACCGAGAAGTGCGCAGCTCAATGGAGGCGCTGGTAGCATCGTCTGCCGCTCAGCCTTTGACTGAAGCTCGGCTGAGGCCTGCGCGATGGCAGTCTTGGACTGGAAGACGGGCCGTCCACAGCGAGCAAAGACGCCAAAGTGTCGTCGTGATCAATCACGAATGTCGACCAGACTCTCTTGCGGCCTTCCATATTCTTCGCGCTTGATTGTGATCTTGGCCCTTTCTTCGACTTCACCGAGAGCTTGGCCTTGCCCGTCCACTTTCGTAGTCGTGCCAGCGACTTCTCAATTCTTGCTCTGTTCATTTCTGGGTGACGCGTCTCCAGGACGCGTTGCAAGTGAGTGAAGTCTGCCATTTCTGTTACTTATGGAGCAGTGTGCCATCTTCAAGGAAAGCACGGGATCCAGACAAATATTTAGCTTTCAGCCGCTTCGTTTCAGGTGAGGTTCGTGGGACAGGAATAGCACATGAACAAAGAGACGTACAATAGAATTCTTCATTGATCATACAACGCCGAGGCTAGGCCCATCTATCCTCGCCGTGACCCAGCCCAACAAGTGGTTATCCTTCAGATAATGAGCATGTTGCGGACCATCCGCGCGATCTGTGCCATTCTCGGTTGAAGAGTAGTCTCTGTGTAGAAAGCTGGCATGGGCGGCAAAAGTCGTTGATGCCGTGGAAGCCTGACCATCTTTATGTCCCGTAACATTGCTGCGACTCGGTCCCTCTAACCCATGCTCTTCTCAGCGTTGGTGGTCTTCGATGCCTTTTGGAGTTGTCCAATGCACCCGAACATTTTGTCTACAGCCCTGGCTTGAAGTGTTAGGATCTTCATGTCTTCAGTATCAAGACGACGAAGTTGTCTGTAAGCATTCCACAGCAGCTTGAGCGCCCGGTCCCTCGGCGTCATATCCGTAGCCACTACTTCCTCTGTCGTGTCCTGCAAATAGTCCGTCATCAGAACCGTATACTCGCTGGGATCGCTCTGGATAAAGTCGTTGGCCGCTGACACAAAGCAGTCGCTCAATGCATCAGCATGTGCACCATTGTCGACTTCTGAAGCTTGCTGGGCGGCACTAGACACCAAGCGTAGAACCTGCACAGCAGTCTGAGCATTCTGACTGAGCGGACCAGCCAATCCTCCGGCCATTGCGATGCCAGGCGAAGTGGTCTTCGGGGGGCTCAACGGGTCGGGAAGGCTGGTGTCGTCAGGCAATGGACCACCCTGAGCACTTGCAGCGCGGAGGGTAGGATCTAACGTGCTCGCGACGCCTGATAGCGGTGTTTCTTTTGCAGCGATTGGTCGAGCGGCGTCGTAGTACTTTGCGCGCTTTGAGTGCGGACCAGCAGCCATCGTCGAGGCAAGCATGACTCCGGCAACGCCGTGTTGCAAGAAGTGGTGATGTGTGCCGCCAGTAGATTTGGTGTATCTTGCAGGACGAGCAAAAATGTGAAAGGTTGACCACTGGTTGGAAAACGCGAGTAAACAAGGACGCGCTGTGCTAGAGCTTGCTACAGCAGAAGTGAAGCTTCGATCTGCATGAAATGAGGTTTGTCTGTAGTTTCACCTCTCCTCACGATGCACCTTTCACACCCCAAGAACACTCGATCATCACCTAATGCTATGGGAGAAACGCCGAGTTCCATGCAGTCCTGAGCTGGCAGGAAGTCCGTCCTGGTCAATAAACGTGATCGAAGGATCGAAGTCTCTTCAGTGAAATGTATCATCTTGAACATCAGCATCGCGAACGTTGCGAGCTCAAGAGACGTGATGAGGATTAGGGAGGAGGCAAGTCCTTCGGTATGGAACAGAGAGCAGACACGATCGAGTAGCCTTTCTGAATCATGAAAAGTCATCGCTAAGCACCAGCCAAAGAAAGCTTGACCACTGTGGACCTTCTTTATTGATCCTTGTCTTCCGATATCTCGACCGAGCTGTGGAGCCTTCAGTAGATTATATCCAAGATGGTCCACTTCGGAATCTAGCGATTCTCGCGAACTTCGTCCTTGACGGAGTGGACTCGGGCTTGCGTGTCGTGCACGAGTCCACCAGTATCCTGTAGGGCAAGAGCGGCAAGTTGAACAACAAATGCTGTGCTGCATGCAATAAGTTGCATTGATGTTGCATGTCAACACTTGTAATACAACAACATCCCAGCACACTGGAAGCGAGGCAATTAATCTGCAGGACCTTTTGTGACACGGACCAGGTTCGAGATTTCGACAGAGGCACGCAGGCACGATCCAGCAACTTGTTGAGCACCGAAGGCAGAGGCAAGATCGACGTAGGCGAGAGGAGACGAGACAGAGGAGCACTTGCTGGTGTTTTGCGCCTGTCTCTCCTCTGCTTTGCAAGTCTCATCCTCGCGGCCAGATCGTCAATAATAAGCCTTCCTTCGCCATACACAGCAGCACATTCGATCGTAGCTCAGCACAGCATAACGACAAACCAACATCACAATGCGTTTCTCAATGGCCTCGCTCTGCCTCAGCACGTTGATCTGTGCCACCGCAAGAGGACAGCTCGTTGTCGATGAGTTGGTTGAAGACGACCACAAGCTCGAGTACGTATTTCTCGCTCCAGAGACATGGCCGAGATGTTCTTCCCGCTGACCAGAGATTCCTTCCCATCAGAGCCCGAGCACAAGTCCAGCCTGATGCCACCACTGCCGTCACACAAGCACCAGCTGTGACCACCTTATGGATGCAATCGCAGATTGATTCATCTGTGACCTACGTCGAGGTTGTTTACACGCAGACTTTCGCCTCAGTGGTCGATCAATGGCCGTCGCCCAAAAGTGGCGAGATTGGATACGGCACATTACAAAAGGACAAGCGGGATGCAGAGCCCACACCGATAGCAGGCAGGTTCCATGCGCGCGGAGGATGAGACACTGAATGGTCTCACATTCAACCAAGACTTATACGATCTGCAAGCCCAGCAGATGGATATATCTTCGTCCACGCAGTGTGCTAATCGAGTGGGCTTCCAGATGCGGCGGCCATGTCCTTCGTGCTCGAATTGCAGACTTTAGTTCATACAGTGGGAGTGACGCCTGTTTTCCAGGTCACCGAGCTCACAGAGATCACGGTCGATGCCAACAGCAACAACAGCAATGCGAGCCTACCGGAGGATGTGAGCTCATCAACGCCGTGGGCTACCGGAACTTGACGGGCATCGTATGGGATCGTGAACTCGGTTCTTCGAGCAGTGGCTGCAAGCTGCGAACATTGCACTGAGCAAGCAGCTAGGGAATGAGATTTGTACAGCATGCGACAAGTGAGATGTACGTGCAAAGAAGCATCTGACGGTCGAAATAGAGACGAACGACAGTGCTTGGCTTTACGAGAGTGCAAGCTTCAGATATACGTCACCTGATCCTTCAAAATTGCTTTCTCCTGCATCTCCGAGACATTCGAAAGACTCTGCGATTCTGCGAGACTCAGCGCCTCGCTAGATCTTGTAGCGGAAGGACAGCAGCGGACTTGCTGTAATGACCAGTTCTAGAAGCACAGCCGATACGATGTTACGGCTCATCATGATTTGTGTGCTGTTTGCTGACCATACCAGGCCGTCTAAACGGCTTCATCAGCGCCATCAGGACTAACTAATTAACTTTCTGTCGTCGACGGCACGCATGGAACTGTCGGCGCGACCCAAACGTCATCAGATGTGCATCGAGGGCATAGAAAGGCCTCGATGGAGGTACCGAGAGGTGGGTCGCATCGCATTGGCAAGAGCACAGCGAGACAGCCCGCACCCTTTGCCTCGCATAGTTCTACCCCCTCTCCTACTGTCAGATCCTGTCGCTCCATCTCGTATCATGCCTCACGATATTCCGTGGAAGGTGAGCGTCAAGCACCACCCAGGATCGAGCGCGAAGGATGTCCAGGATGAGCCGGAATGGACGCATGGCCATCAGCATCGCATTGGATATCGAAATCGACAGGACCGAGTGCCTGGCTTGACACATCAGGACGATGAGGCGGGTCAAGAACCTGATTTAACCAGATCATCCAGCAATTCTGAGCAAGAAGGAGAGATTGAGTTCGACGACGTGGCAAAGGCGGACTATGAGAATCTGAAAAAGAAAGCGAAGCGAGGAGACTTGATCAACTTCCGAGATATCGTCCAGAATGAGAAGGACATTCACTTGCGGTGGCCAGAAAACCGCAGTATAGGTTGGAGATATGTACTCGAGGCTACAGAAGACTGGATAAAGAACGAGGAGGAATGGCCTGCCAACATTGAGAAGAAGCAAAAGGAAGAGGCAGCGAAGAAGGAGAAAGAATCGCACACCGATGATGGAGTGCAGATGAACAAAGTGGATCAAGAGAAGCCGCAGGCGGAAGAGACCGACCAAGAAGAGAACGACTGGAAGCGCAAAGAAGGGGAGAACAGCAAGCATCATGATGCCTATGCTGCGGACGACGAGAGCTCCAAGCCTGAGAAAGTGGGAGAAGACAAGTCTGAGTATGAGAAGCTATTGAAGCGTTACACACCGCAAGAGATCGCCCTGCTCAGAGCTTTGCAGCATGAGAAGGAATACCGCAGTAAATTGCAGCAGAATGACGGCAAGCGAAAAAGTCCACAGACCCGGAACAGAACTACTATTGCCATCGATGAGCAAGATCAGTTCTCACCGGACAATTGGTTACCTCGATCTGATCACTTGATCCGCCTTACAGGCAAGCATCCAATGAACGCCGAATCAGACCTCACCACTCTCTTCGAAGGAGGCCTGATTACACCGAACGAGTTGCATTACATCAGGAATCACGGAGCCGTGCCTCGGATTCTGTGGGAGTTCCATGAGCTGGATATAGAAAACGGCAAGTTAAAGCTTTCCATGGACGACTTGAAGGACAGTCTCGAGCACATCAACATTCCGGTCGCCTTGGCATGTGATGGCAACAGAAGAAAGGAGCTGAACATGATCAAGCGGTCGAAGGGCTTCTCTTGGGGCAGTGGCGCCACCGGATGCGTGTACTGGAAAGGTCCACTTCTTCGCGATGTCTTGCTTGCAGCCGGGGTCAAGGAGGGCAGGTACACAGGAGAAGGAAAGCTGCGGTGGGTGAACTTTCAAGGCGCTGACGAGCCCAGTGAGGGCAAGTACGAGACGTGTGTACCCCTCGACTATGCAATGGATCCAACGAATGATGTAATCCTAGCAATGGAGATGAACGATGTGCCGCTGCCTCCGGACCACGGCTATCCAGTGCGACTACTAATCCCAGGTTATGTGGGTGGGAGATGCGTTAAGTGGTTGAGCAAAATTTGGATTACGGATTACGAGAACGATTCCCACTACCACATTTGGGACAACAGAGTCTTGCCATCGTTTATTACGGAGAAGGATGGCGAGTTCGCGAGCACAATGTTTGCACATCCAGATACTGCTTGCAACGAGCAGAACTTGAACAGTGTCATTGTCAAGCCTGCCCAAGGAGAGAAGATTCCGCTCACTGATGCTCGAAAGGGCAAAACATACCGTCTGGAAGGATACGCGTACGATGGTGGTGGTCACGAAGTGCAGCGCGTGGAAATCAGCCTTGACGGCGGCGAAACATGGCTCTATTGCATTCGGAAATTCCCAGACTACCCCATCAGGCATGGCAATAAATTCTGGACGTGGCTGCACTGGTACGTTGACGTGTCGATGGTGCACCTCGTGCAGGCCAAGAGCATATCGGTAAGAGCATGGAATGTGTTCAAGAACACGCAGCCCGAACGACCAGTGTGGAACACAATGGGAATGATGAACAACTGCTGGTATCAAGTCAAGCCCGAGATCACCCAGGACAAAGACAACGAGGTGATGTACATGTTCTTCAGACATCCTGTCGAACCCGGGACTGGGAATGGGGGGTGGATGAAGCCATCGACCGAGAACCAGATTGATGCCGCGAAGCAGGAAGCCGGAGCGCCACAGAAGCAATTCACCAGACAGGAGATCGAGAAACACAACACTGAGTCTGACTGCTGGCTAGTCGTCGATAACAAAGTCTATGATAGCACTTCGGTGCTGAGCTGGCATCCCGGCGGCAAAGCAGCAATCCTTGGACACGCAGGCAAAGTACACCAGGAAACGAGTGACGAGTTTGCAAGCATTCATGACGGTTTTGCGTATCAGAAGCTCAAAGAATGCATCATTGGCGTTGTCACTGACAAGGCTGCCAACTTCATCAAAGCGAATGCTGAAGCTGCTGCCAAGGAAATGGCAAGCAGCAAGAACAAGTCGGGAGACGTTGTCCTTCAGAAGCACAAATGGGTTCCGGTGAAGCTGATATCTCGAGACTCCATTTCGGAGGACACTCGTCGCTACACTTTCGGTCTGCCAGATGACATGAAAGACCTTGGACTGGGCACTTGCCAGCACATACAACTCGGCTTCCACATGAAAGACAAAATGCTCATTCGATCGTATACACCCACGAAACCTCTACTTCCAGATCCGAAGCACACCAAGAACACCGCCGAAGAGAAATTTTCTAGTAACTCCCCTCCTTCATCCGAGATTCAATCCATGCAAGACGGTCACGGCACCTTCGAACTCGTCATCAAGACATACTTCCCCACAGACAAACAACCCGGCGGCGCAATGTCCAATATCCTGGATGTCATGCCCATTGGCGAAGAAATCGAGATTCGAGGACCAACAGGCGAGATCGTCTACAACGGAAACGGAAGTTTCACGATCGAAGACGAGGAACGCAAGTTCAATAAGATTTCTCTTGTCCTCGGTGGCTCAGGTATCACGCCTGGATATGCGCTCATAGCTAGAGCATTGCTGGAGAAAGAAGGCGATCTTGAAGTTCGGGTCGTGGATGCGAACAAATCGGAAAAGGACATCCTCTTGCATGAGGAGTTGGATCATTTCGAGAAAGAGAGTAAGGGGAGGTTGAAAGTCACGCATGTCTTGAGTCATCCCAGCGATGATTGGAAAGGGAAGAAGGGCCACGTCAATGCGGATATCCTCAAGGAATCACTCTTCAAGCCCGAAGAGGGAAGTGTGGTGTTCTTGTGCGGACCACCCGGGATGATTCAAAAGGCTGCGTTGCCAGCTCTGAAGGAGTGGGGATATAAGGAGGACGAGAACATGTTTGGATTTTGATCAAAGCAGTTCTGTAAGTATAAATGCATGCTATGCGATCGAGTCTAGCAGGAGCGCCAGAGTCACTGTCGTGAAGATAAAGGCAGTCCACCATGCATCTGGGAGGCTCTTCGATCGCCCGCCGCCGCTTTCTTTTGCTTCGCCATCCAGCGTCTCGTTTGCGCCTTGTGGTGTCAGAAACGGCGTTCGACCAGTCTCATTTCCATTCACGCCCGACGGGTCTGGCGGTGCTGTCTGGTCGAGCACGTGGCACAATTGCTGTGGTGCCGTACAGTCTTTCAACGATGCAGTCCCTGTGCGCGCATCTGAGGAGTTGAAGTACGCTTTCACGTAGCTCACTGTTAGAACCGCGTCCTCCTTTGGTGGTCCCGCGCTCCAGCCTCCGTTACCGTTTGACCAGTGTGAAATATGCACCTTCCCCGCCTGATTGGGCACATTCTGCGTAACACTCGACAATAGCTGGGAATTCGCATAGAAGTCTACTCGTCCTGGAAGCCAGTCGAACCTGTACTCATTATATGCGTCTTCTGGCGCGAAGCTCAGGTTGCGTGTACTGAAGTCTGGCCCCGAGGCGTATCCGACATCTGCAGAATGTGGCGATTGTAGCACGAGATTTATCGTTCGTGCTTCGTTCTGCTTGGACAGAAATTCCATGTCAATCTCGTTGGAATCGTTGAAGTAGTAGAAGAAGGCGCCACAAGTCCCACTGACCCGAGTGGTCTTCATACCGATTCTAAAGCTGCCGTATAGCATATCGTCACGGGCGGATACAACTTCAGCCATGGGAATCAGCTCGCCGTTGCCTTCAGCTACCAGTTTACTCCGAGCCCATAGTTGAAGTCCTGGGTCTCCATCGTGAACACCAGGTCCGGTCCAGTCGAATTGCCCACTTCTCACAGGATTTGTTACGACGTTCTCGACTTGGCTTGCTTTACCATAAGGGCCGTTTGCATCTTCAGGCGTTACATTGTAGGATTGTGGAATCCATGCAGCGCTTGTATCACGAGTCAGATCTTGCACGTGGAGAAAATCCGTCTCTAGCGCTTCAGTGTAGAACACGCCTTCGCTGGTGGTGTAGCCACAGGCGCAATTGCTGGTTGCCTCACATTGTGCCGATGTCGCGAGCAATGCTGAAGCCGCCGAAAGTGTGAAAACGCGCATGACGAAGGGCTATACCACGGAGGACGCCGGGTGCCGCGAGTAGTGCTCAAGCTGAAGGTTGTGTCGTGTCGTTGGTGTCGCTTTGCCGTTTGTGTCGCGTTGTGCGAGAATGATCAGCGTGATTGTGTTGATGCCGGGGCGATCACATGTGAAGGTCAAAGGCTTGTGTGCTCTGAGTCGCAAGTAGATGAACATCGGGTCTCACAGTGACACACAACGAGCCCCTCGCGCTCACGTTCCTGCAGCTGGCCGCTGATAGCGGCTTCTGCGGTGTAACCAATATTGATAAAGCTAGCTGTCACCGACTATCGAGCTAAGGGCGATGCACACGGAAGCAACTGCTCACTTCCTGACAAGATCGTGAGTGACCACGTGAGATCACCTTTGCCAGCACACATCTCCTCATTTCGCACGCGGATCTTCCTCGTGATATCGACACCTGAATGTGCGACCAAGATCAGATGGAAGCACACTTAAGCAGTCATACTTTCTTTGCATTCGTCATTACATTCGTCCCATTCATGATCGCCGTCTCGATGTTGTCGCCTTCTGCGCTGCTCAGACCGGCCCAGCGGGAGTTCTAGCTGATCGTTCAGATAGCCAAAGATGATGTGTGTTATGGTTCAGAGCGCTTCTGTGCTCTCGGCCTGACCTCTGACCTTCGACGCCACTTATCAATACCATCCGCTCTTGGGGGACGGTGGGCTCGAACATATCTCGCCGGGCTGGAATTGTGCGTCGCCTTTCGGTTTCTTCGCGGACTTTGGAGCCGGAAACGAGGATGCCTCAGATACACTCCGCTCCCTATTCTATAGAAAGCCGGATTCTGACAACAGTCTGCAATAGAAAGTCAGTAATGCAATACTTCAGAGACAAATGCGGCGTTACTCACCTCGCAATCTTTTCGTCTTCACGTTCTCGCGGCTCCACCTGTAGACTGCGCTCATACATCTCGTGTACGTCGCCAGCGCTCTGCATATTACGCAGGATGTACTCTTGCAGTTCCGGAACTGGCTGCAAGCCATATGGAACATTCTGATACTGCTGTATGTCGCGAATGACTTCGGCCGTCTTTGCACGCTTGGCGAAATTGATGAGCTGTGTCTTCTTGATAATGCCTGGGATACCATCCTCAATAAATGTCAAGTCAGTCAGGTAGATTCCGAAGAACGGAATGCAAGGTGGGTTCGCTTTGTGCAGAGACTCTCGGTATTCGTTGAAATTCTTCGTGGAGCCCATGAGTTTCCGCATTGACTCCAGTGATCCTGTCGTTCGCGCATTGACTTGCGACCACGTTCTATTCAGTCGGTGAATAGGCGCTGAGCCCAATGCCGAGATAATGGAAGTCAAGCATGAGAAGTTGTTGAGTGCTCGACACTTGTCTGCGATCATGACAAAGTGCTTGATGACAACCACACGACGTTTGACATCTGCCTGTGTCAGGATCATTTGCGCCACCCAGTTGGTAAGTTGATTGGAGTGGAGAATTAAGGCCTTGACGTTTTCCGCAGGGTCAGGATCTCCCGGTGCAAGCTTCTTTTGCCAGGTTTTGTTCAAACACTCTGTGGGCTTGATTTTGCCGTAAAGCTTCGATTCGATGATCGTCAACTGTCGCGCAAATTCGAGGGCGTCGATGTCGAGGAACTTTAGCTTTTTCATGTTCTTTGGTATGATAGGCTGCGGTGCTTGTGAGTTGAGTGTCAACACAAGTCGCTTATTTGATGCATCGTGCCCGCGCATTCTCTGCTCGATCGAAGTCATCAGCGGCCCAGCGCCTGGCGTGCTAGTTGATTGCACTGTGTCCTTTGCAAATTTGTAGACTCTCGACATCAGCTGTTGGCTAGGCTCATCGTTCGGCTCCATCCAGTAGTTGTCAAACCAGGACTTCAAAATGTTCACCACTCTGAAGCGAATGGGTTTCTGCTTCTTGTCGATCCATGTCTGTAGGTCATGATTAGCGACACCTGCAGGAGGCTGTATCATCCACCTCTTGGTAAGCATCTCGAAGAGTTCGGATCCCGTGGTGAACGACCGATAGGTGAGCAAGAACGTGTTGTTGAATGGCGAGTCCAATCGATCGTGTCGAGTAAGTTGCTCAACCAGTCCGACAAGAGTGCCTCCACGAAGTTGCGGCGGATCGGTCTTTGTGTCGTACGCAATTTCGCCTTCATGATCTAGTCTGAGGTAATTGGGCGTCTCTTCTGAATCGCGACCGCCTGTCGAGACACTCATGTTCTCTGCGGGTACTTCTCCAAAGAATCGGCTTGCCTTTGAGCTTTCGCCCTGCCGCTGCGCATCTCGTACGGGCGTCGTTCCTTCTGTGTAAGAGCGCGATTGGCCAACATCAGCAAGCGTGGGCCGGAGGCTCTGAGTCTTTGAGCTGTTGCGATGATGCTGTTCGAAAGGAGCGCCACCGTCTGTCAAACGGTGGGAATCCCTTTGAGTTGAATCACGCTGGACTGACTCCGCCGGTTGAGCTTGTGTGGTGGGCATCAATTCCGATAAGAGTCCCAGCGAAAAGTGTATCTGAGACGCAGCAACGTCGAGATCCCGGCCGACAGTCTTGACGCGGCTCAAGCGCTCTTCCAGCGAGGGTCCTCTCACTTCAGCCCACTCGTCGCCCAATGGGCTGGCAACAGCTTGACACGCCACAATGAGATCTGACGTAGAGTCGTACAGCTTCTGCTTGTGTTCCGCGAAATCGTTCAGGTGTGGAGACTGCAGCGCAGTATTGAGCGGTCCGAGATTAATGGATTCGATAGTCGAGAGATATGGTCGACAGACTTCAATGACTCCACTGCCAGATTTGCAAACAGAATCGCCAATCTGCCGATGCTTATGTGGAGTGATCAGCTTGTCGCGAAGGAGCAAGTGCTCGTCGAGCTTCTTGATACTAGTGTTGATCAGGCGCTTCAAGTCTTCCAGACGGTCTAGTAGCGCTTGGTTCAGCTCCTCGCGTGGCTCGAGCGCATTGTCTTGGTCATCGTCCATAAAGGACATGGAGGCCAATGCGTTTTTCCTGTCCAATCCGTTCGTCTGCCAATTCCCAGCAACATGGCTTCCAGTGACAAAGCCAGGTGTCAGCCTCGGGATCTCCTCGCCACGTTGTTGTCGCGCGACTTCAACAAAGCCATAAACGCCATGCAGAACACCCTCGGCTTCTTGTAAGCATTTCTGTGCAGAATCCGCAGCCGGAAAGTCGGCCGCCGCGATGTGAGAAGAAAGAACGAGCTTGGAGAACCTTGACATCATCTCTCTGAAGTGAGGGTAAAGAGCCTTATTGGTGGAGATAATGGACGGGTTGCCAGAGTGGTTGTCTGTGGTGCCAGATCCCGCAGCGAGAAGGAGGCGTAAGTGATCGGAGATGTCTTCTGCTTTACGAACGTACTCTGACCTGTCGCCGGCGTTGATGACTTCTCGATATCTCTGCACAGCGCGGCGCATGTCCTCGACCATAGTGTTCCACGTCAATGGGATGGCGTGCGCATCATCGAAGAACCTCCGAGGTATTAACGAAGTGCTCGATGTGTTACCAGGTGCGTTAGCGAACGAATTCATGGTGGTACCAACTGGAGGGATCCCCTGTTGCATGGCCGAAATCGATGCATTGCTTGCTTCTGTAAGATTTGTGCGAGAGCGGCTCAGTGGGGATGTCGCATTCAACGAGTCCATGGACGTTGCAGGTGACACACCGTCGGACAAATACGAGCGTCTGCGTCGCTGCTGACAGATAGACTATGTTAGTGAGGTGCCACGAATTCGCGAGAAGATGCCCGACACGTGCAAGAGTGTAACTTACGCTCGAGGGATTCGACCCGCGTATGAGGGACGCATCTTCTGCTTCTGATTGGGACGCGTAGTCCGTATCTTCGTCGCCTCCATAGCCTGAGTGCAAAAACTCAGCTGGAGGTCGCGTCATGTCAGGCATGTAGATGTTTGTGCGATCGCGCGGACCAGTCTCATGCGCTGAAGTCGGTGCTTCCAGAGGTAGCTCCATGGTACTTTCACCAGTTAAGGTGTTGAAGTAGAATAGACGACCATCTGGAGTGGCTTGTGGAATCCAGAAGGCTGCTTCTTTTTGCGACCGACTCGCGACCGCCGAAGTCTGTCGTCCGCTGTCCTGTCCGTATTGCGTCTGGTCATCGTACTCCTCGCCCGACTCCTCGGCCTCCGAGTCACTTCTGCCTGGCCGTGCTGTCCCATCATCGTACGCTGGCGACGCCACCATTGCGCAGTAGTTACTTGGGAACCATCCTCGCACGCCGTGAATGACACCGTCCCACCACCCACTCTCCAGCTGCGTGATGACTTGTATAATGTCGCCTTGGCGGAAGCTCAAGCTCGTGCGGTCGTCGGCTTCATAGTCATACAATGCTCGCACGTACAGCTGGCCGCCAGTGCTCACACTGCCTGCCAGTCCACCGTTCATCTTGCTGTGCGACTTCTGCTCGGCAGTCGCGCCTGCCGTGAAGAAGCGTGCTCACTCCAGTATTATTGGCAGTGACCAGTGCGTGTGTGCTGTCGAGCTCGTGCAGGTGGGTCAAGTCAGTCTGTTGCTGGTTTCCTGGCCGCGGCCGTGTTGTTTTCGCACGAACGAGTGCCAGGTCAGTCACACGCAGCGGCCACGCGCTCCGCCAGGCGGACAGCGAGTATGTATGTGATGGGGTTCCCACTGGAATGGACTTCAATTCTCGCGCTGCAGCCGCTTCGATCTCGTCTTCCGACCCCTTGGCTCAAGCAACACAAACTCCCACTGGCGGTTGTTGCTGCGGAAAGCGCCTGCTCGCCAGTGAGGACCCCTTCCTTACTTGCGGGGCAAAGGGAACACAACACCTCCAACTATGCTCCAAACACACGATTTGCTGTCGAGTGTGCAGGCAAGTCGAGCGGCGTCGGTGAGAGCAATAGAGCAAGGCTGTTTGTGACCTTGATAGGCTGATGAAGCGCCAGTGGAATCTCCTCACAACGTCACGTGCTGGGAGCACTTCCTGATCTGCAATTATCCGTTTCCAGGTTTACTTTCGGCGAAGCGATTTCTGAAAGGCATAGTAATACGAATCACTTCTCTTGCAAGACATCGAACAAGTGCACAACCTCGCACCACCGCTGCTGCTGGCCTAGAGCATGCTCGTATTTGCAAGCTCCGCCAGCGAGTCAAAAGTATATGTACGTACAGAAGCACAACGTCCAATAGCAGGCTACAGCAAGCACCGTATTGCTCACACTCGTTGACTGGGCTCTACGGCCTCTAATCCTGCGGCGAACGCACGATAAAATAAGCGGCATTCTGAATGCAGAAGTTCCACTTCCTCAATTTTGCAGTCTAATCAACCAACTACTCTTTGTAAGTCAAGCGATCCTGGCTTTAACATTGAACAACATCTTCGTGTTCCGAACGCATCGCGGGGAAAGCACCTGGACTCGAGCCTTATCATCCCATCCTTTACTTGGGCACCACGCGTGTGGTCGTTTACCTGCACGACACGAATCGATCTACCGTATGCAATTAAGCGAAAAGGAGTGTCATGGCGCGCCGCTCTGCTCAAGAGAAACGTCTAGGAACCGGCGGCAGGCCTCGCAAGACTTCAGTACACGCGAGGTCTCACCAGGAAAGCTGAACTCAGCACCATTCACATTGACCATCAGATCGGTGCAATGGATCTCTGGGACCCTGACCTTCTACAGTAGACTTGCCATTATTTCCGTGTGGACGGTGTCAAGATGAGGAGTTGTTGGTACACCCATGTTCCTTGGATATTCCAGCCCGATGGTCTGCACATCACTCTTGACTTGAAGACGCTGATGCACTTGTGGCCTTGTGCTCCTTGATCTGTGTGCGTCACATCGTCAGTCTTCAGCCATTGCTTTTGCAGCATTGTGTTGCAACCGCATCGTCAAAGCAACTCTGTGGGCTAGGAATCATATGTTTCTCGGCGAAGTCCCCACTACAAACCGGCACATTTGACTTTGGGCGTTGAGTCGCAGCGCGCTAGGAACAGCGCGTGGAAGGGGAACTCGTCCCGTCTTCTGCCACCCTTGCCTAGTCGGCCGGATTCCTGAAGCCGGGCCTACGGTGGCTCCATCGCCGGAAGAGATGGCTGGCAAGTGCCAAACAGGAAGTGGGCAACCAATGTTCTTTCAAGCTGCAGGCTCTCAGTATGGTGAGGCACCGGACAGTGAAGACATTTGCACTCTTTGCGGGGCAATACTGCCGCACGATGTCCTGTGATGGAATCAGATGGACAAGAAGAGACCGATGGTCCTTTTGGTGATATGTGTCTGATCACTCCGTGCCGCGCAGCCTCGTGCTCATCACGGTTGACGAGTCTGCTAACCGTTTATATAACAAATATTTTGGCGGGGCATCTACCTGTATCAGACGAAGCGGTGTCTCAGTCGTCATGAAGAGTGTGGTGGGGCGTCCATTAGGGGGCTCATAGCCGAAATTGATCTCAATTGCAGGCCAAGGACTTATTCTCTCTGATGCAATCGCTGTTTAGACGTGTTACGAACCATGACTCGGCTATGCCACAGGAAGACGTTTCTTCACTGCGCAGGCTCATGTTGCGCGACAACTGTGCGCAGGATCATCATCAGATACAGCAGTAGAAACACCTCTGCTATGAAGCGATGTGGCATACAGATCGGGAGATTGATGTCGGACCTGATCGCATTGATGGTCTCCATGGACCGGTCGGTGCCTTCCCGTCCGGCGAGCTCGGGAAGTGGGTACACTTGTGCTCTCCCCGTGCTTCCAGGCAAACGGCCTGAACCAAGGACGAGGTTCATGGAATTCAGTCCCTCCTAACTAGTAGCTGTGGCAGAGAGAGCGATCCCACGGCACTTCGTACCGCATCATCTCTTTCGATGCTTGGAGCAGCGCCCGGGACCACTCCGCAAAGTAATGAGGACAGCATCATTGAAACTGGCTGGTCGAGAGCAGATGGATGTTCATATATCATGACGGAAGGGTTGGTCATGCACATGCAAGAACAGGGAATGGCTTTTCAGTCATGTGTCGAGCCGAACAACCAAAGCGTTGCTCTGAGTCGTTCTAGATGAAGGTGGTTGGTAAGGAGGGGCGAAAGAAAAGTCTGAGCACTTCACGTGAGTCGTCAAGCATCGGCATCGTCTGGAGCGTGAGCCGGGGCGGTTATCCTTGCGAGCTGTTAGATGCCAGGCAGTAGTCAGGCGGTGAAGTAGCAGCAGAGGATATACAGCAGTTGCTGCAGCAGGGTGGAGTCGATGGACGATGGCGGCGTTTGCACAAAACTTTTGTCATTCAGAGCGAGCATACCGCATTACAGCGGGATGAAATAGCACGGATGCTACCTAGGCTGCCAACTCACTCTGGAAGCGCCTTGTGCCCGATCAAAACTTGGCTAGTATCGTGGCACCCACCCCAAGAGATCACGCGACTCTGGAGGCCAGCGTGGAGAATGCGAGAACACGTAGTAGAGCGCAATCAGTCAGGGCATCTGCGCCCATTCGCTGCACCATGCTGCACTGTAGACGAACAAGCTGCCGTTCATCAAGTCTGATGGTGAATGCACGATGTCCACTAAGTTAGCTCGAACAAAACGTGAGCCGGAGTGCGGGTCTATTTATGCGGACTGGACTCGAACACAAGTCCCACTAGTAAAACACTCCTTTCGAATCCCCTCGTCCCCTCCTCCTCCTCCTCCATCTTCTAGCAGCATCATCGCCATCGACTTGCGCAGCTCAGTCGCATCTGATCTTCAGATAGTCCCTTTGGTAGAACATCGTCATCATCACCACGTTCGTCGAGCATAGCTTTTTCAGCTTGCTCGTCGTATCCGGACCCAGACACACATGTGCACTATCATGCAAACGCATCGAAACATACCACAGTCCATCACGATTTAAAACAACCGAGTCGCTGGCTGCTTTGGGCTCATTCAACACCGCAAATTGCCCATACGCATCCCCAGCGACAGCATGTCCTCTGTCGCCAGCGCCACAATGCCCACCGCTTCTTCAGCGACACCCGCCACGGGTCGAAAGGCATCAACGACAGGAGGAGAGACAAAGGAAAAGGAGAAGCGCTACAAGTGCCAGTTCTGCAATCGCGCATTCTCGCGCTCGGAGCACCGTTCGCGACACGAGAGATCTCGTAAGTAAACACTTTTGTGCATAGATGTGCTGTTTGGTGGGGCAGTCGCAAAGAGCTGCACGCGACGAGCAGTTTGCGCGCGCGTGGTCATCGACCAAGGTGGGGTCAGCACAGAACATCTCAGCTAACAGGTACGCAATCCAGACACGAAAGAGCGACCGTTCAAGTGTATGAAATGTCGCAGCACCTTTGTGCGTCGCGACTTGCTGCTTCGCCATGACCGCACCGTCCACGCCAAAGATGGCGGTGTGCCACTACAGAGCGAAGGCAACAAGCGCAAAAGCAAGGCCGCCACGCAACAGACCAACGACGATGCGAATAAGAGTACCGAGCTCGATGCTACCGACTTCGAGCAGTTCACAGATGGCGGCAATGCGCTCGACGTCGAGCAGGCCGCCATGCTGATGACCAACTTTCAGCAGAAGGCTGCCATGTCGGGACAAGACATCAGCTCCATCACTACAGAGCCACTCATCTCGCCACATGGACTGCCTACCATGATGGACACGACTGCGCCGCCGTATCCTGGTTCAATGACTTTGCCGCAGATGCACGGCTGGGACCAGATGCTGCCACAGACCATCAGCACAACTCAATTGCCGAAAGCCACTTCATCGATATCATCCGTCGGCGATGGTTCCCACGACCTGATGCCGTTCTCCAATGCGAACGCTACGCTTGGTGCCTCGAACACCTCGCTGCCGCCGCTCATGGAGCGCACGGAGAGTCAGCAAGATGGGTTGGCGTCTTTCGGCGCATCGTCCATGATCGGAGGTCTAACTCCTAACGGCCCTCTCTCGCCATTTCCAGCCATGATGGGACCTGTCTCACCAGTCGACTACCGGCGATCACCTGGACCAGCACAACAGTGCACAATGGCTAGGGCACCACAAGTGGAAAGCGAGGATCAGATGAACTCGCTCAGTGAGAACATTCGACGCTGTGACAGCGAGGATGCGCTTGTGCACACGTTCCGCCTCCCAGCCATGCCCGTGCTGAATCGTTACCTGTCGACCTACTTCAACTTCTTCCACCATCACTTGCCTTTTCTCCATCCGGCATCTTTCAACACGGCCACGGTACCAGCGCCACTCCTGCTTGCAGTCCTCTCCATTGGTGCTCTGTACACCTTTGAACAAGATCAAGCATACATGTTGCACATCGGCTCCAAGGTGCTTGTACAGCAATTCCTGCAGAAAAAGGACGACTTCAGCTCACGCAAATGTCCGCTGTGGATGATGCAAGCATCGCTGCTGAATATGAGTTTCGCCAGCTGGAGCGGCGATCCGAAGGGGCTCGAGTGGGCATGCTCCATCAAGTCACTACTTGCCAACATGGTAGCTGGCAACAGATACGAGTTGTCAAAGCGCAGTGACGCTCGGGAAGGTCGACAGCCGACTCATGCCGAATGGATTGAGGACGAAGGGTGTAGACGAACTTACTACGCTGTGTACATTTTTTTCGGGCTACTGACGTTGACCTACAACCACACTCCTGCGATCAGCTTCAACGAATTCGACACGCTCGAACTGCCCTCTTCCGAGACACTGTGGAATCTGGATCCTGCCGACAACGATAGCTGGACGGAAAGTCTAACCGCATCCACGATCATCACGTTCAGGGAAGCGCACGATGCGCTATTTCAAGGCGAGACTGCACGGTACAGCGCATTTGCTACAAGAGTAATGGTTAATGCTCTCTTCCTCGAAGTGTGGTATCACAAGCGTAGTCCCGAGGCCCTTCAGGACGTGGTAACTGAGTACAAACTACGCCTCGCCCTGGAGACTTGGGAGAAGTCGCTGGACATTTGCGAGCCGGAGACCGTCGTGGTACAGCTTAGCGCGCCGCACAAGGGACATCCGCTCATCTTTAATGCCATGGCCATGTACCGTAACACCCGCACCAGGCTTCTGGTTGATCTGAAAGCGATTCAGGAGGCTCTCCGTTACCACGATTCGTACGAGGTTGCTGCAGCAATGACTCATGCACGAGACAAGGTGAAGAGGAGCCAGGAGATGCTCACTGTAATTCAGTCTTGCTATGACTGCATCGAAGTTGCGGCGCTTCAGGGCATTAGATGGGTGGCACGGACCTCAGCCACGAATTGGAGCATCGAGCATCCACTCTGCGGACTGGATATGATCGTAATTCTCAGTTTGTGGCTCTGGCGCGTGGAACACGAAGAAGAGCCGGCCACGGAGGATGAAAAGGCCATGTATCAGAAGTTGCGATCGCTGTTTGACGACGACACGGTCGATGGCTTTGGTCAGAAGCTCAGCTCAACAGTTGCCAGATTGTGGGGCAGTATGATTGATGAAGTGGTCGTTTGGGGGTAAGTGATATCAAAGCACAAAGTTGAAACATCTCACTGACACGTTGCAGCATAACCAAGCTCATGGGCGAATCCTTCAAACTGCACAGCCAGGCACTCATCGGTTACGAAGATGCCGTCATGGCCGAGCAGCAGCAGCAACAACAGCAGCACAATGGCGGCACAACGCCCACAGGCGTGATTGCACCACACGCGACAGAAGTCACGGCCTACTAGTAATCTCACGACTTTGACGAATTTCCTACTGGGCCGCATTAATAGAACGATACCACACACACATGCGCGCGGCAGCAGTTGTTTGTAATACCTGCACATTCCTTCTGGCGTTCGAGGAGCTTTTTGTACCAGCAACATCTCAACAGCAACAGGCAGCGCCAGCCAGTCTAAGCCCACGGCGAGCATACAAATGGACTACCTTTTCCGGGTCCGCGCCTCACAGACCAACTAATAATTACTCGAACACACAACATGCCATCACAATATGGCATCGTTCGAAAACACGGCTGGTCCGCATGCAGGGCTGGACTCCCATCAAAGGCGATTGCTTACCGCATTGCGTCTTACTTGAGTAATTTGCTTAGTCCGTTATATACCATGTTCGTTTACAGCATTGGCTTCATCGAAGCGGCGCGCGCGGGACGCAAGGAGCATAGCGTGGAGACTGATGTCTTGAAAGGTTGTACTATATGTAACGGTATACTTCTTGTCTCACTGTCTCAACTTTTCTTGATGTGGCAAATTTGTGCTTGACGTTACCTTTGACTTGCGCCTTGGGTAAGCGCGGTGGCGGAACGAAGCGCCAGGGGCATTGGATGAATGCTGCATATTGTCATGGCTATCAAGCTATCGATACTGCTTTACTTCGCTCCTCTGCTGCTTTCAGCACATGCTCAGTCTCTAGCTTCTGGTCCAGCGTATGACTTTTGGTCAAAACACACGCCACAATCGTTCCGACGCCGCTTATGCCAGTCATTGTGGCGAAAAGCATTCTGAATGCCCATGCATAGGAAGCCAGGACACTCGTCTTGAGTGGGCTATCCGCCATGGCGTGCAAGAGATAAGCAAAGCCTTCGGAATTGTGCGAGATCGCCATGGGCAGACCCAAATGCTCCAGACGATGCTGGAGAAAGTTTTGGAAGATCGTCCCTGATAGCGCAACGCCAAAGCACAGTCCGAGCGAGCGCATGAAACTGTACATAGCCATGGCGTGCGCTGCGTCCTTTTGCTGGCAAGCCGCTTGAGAAGCCACGCTGTGTGCGATGAACAGAATGCCCTGGCCAATTCCAGCGAAATTGAAGAGCAGAACCCATGCGTAGGTTCGAGTGTCGACATCGAGCAGTGTGAGCAGGCCAAGGGCAAAAGTATTCAGGATCCAGCCGCTCCAGATTGCCGAGCGATAGCTACCAACACGAGCAATCACCGGTCCCACAGTGCCGCTGACCGGCACGCAGACGGCGCAGAAGGCGAGGAGGTAAGTGCCGGCTTGGAGGGGAGTGTACATCTTGACGCTCAAGAGGTACAAGCAGAGAAAGTAGACTTCGGCGAACAGACACATCGTTTGCAGGACACTGCAGAAGTAGATGCTGATGGCTGACCAGGAGTGGAAGAGAGATAGTCGCAGGAAGTGCGTCGTTGCGATGAAGCGTTCGTAGAGTCCTGTCATGAACACGACGGCCAGTCCGAGGATCAGAGGTACGAGTGTGGCGGCACTGCTCCATGGGTATTGACTTCCGCCCCAAGTGATGCCAACTAGAAACGTGGTCATGCCGATGATGAATGCCCCCGAACCGATCCAGTCCACTGAGCTCAGTTTGTCCTGGATCGTGCTTTCTGGCCGCTTGTAGCGTAGTGCGAACGGTATGACGGCGAGTCCGATGGCGCAGAAGGGTAGATTGATGTAGAAGAGCCTGATATCCATTAGTCTGCTCCTCATTTGTGCTTCCTGTTCCGACTGTGACCACTCACCATCGCCAAGTCGTGACCTTGACCAATGCGCCTCCAATGATCGGAGCAATGTTGAAGCCAATCGAAACAACGAATTGCTGAAGGCTGATGTATTTTGCGCGAGCACGGAGTGGGATCAGATCACTCAGGATGATCAGATTGACGCTCAGAATGCCTCCTCCTCCAATACCTTGTATCGTCCGGCCAGCTAGCATGACAGCAACATCATTGGCAGCGCAGCAGATGATCGAGCCGATCGTGAAGAGCGATAGGGCAGTGAATATGACAGATTGTCGCCCGAATATGTCAGCCAGCGCTGCCATGATCGGCTGTACGACAGCGTTTGCTAGTAGGTATGAGGACGCGATCCAGAAGGTCTTGATCGTGTCGGCAGTGAGAGCTTGCGAGACCACCTGATTCTGATTAGCGCTTATTTGGGCACGGAGACGTTGTAGGACGCACTGGCAATGTCGCTGTAAGTATAGTCATATCCAGCGAAATGGCAAACACGACCAATATTTGAGCCAGCACAACGAGCTTGATCTGCCTCGTCGGCTTCCAGTCAAGCTGTGTATTGTTTTCTTCACTTCGAGTCTCATCTTCTATCGCCATAGTTGATGTGGTCATTGTCGACTTGTGCTTCTCATCCGCGTATGAAAGACTGGTCTCGTCGGACAATGAAGCATGCCTGTCTTGTAGTGCCGCCATCTTACCGGTGAGCCTGATCGGCTGGCTGAGTGGGGATGATCGTGGAAAGGAAGATGGAAGATCTGCGCAATGGAATTACATTAGACGAGGCAGGAACATCCTACATATGCACGTGGAGGTGCGGTCAAGGCCAGCGGGAGCATCTACAAGATTACCACGAAGTGTTGATTCGGGGCGTGCGAAAGCATCGCGTATCCCAGACAGCCACAATATGCAACGCGCAATTCATCTGCCATCTTTCGTAAGAAGGATCCGTGTACAAAGCACGTTCTCGTGGACTGGACCTATCGTCCGGAAGCAAGGCTGCAAGCCGTACCAGTAAGGCTCTGATGAAACCGCCTCTTTCTGCAACGCACACGGCACTGCTCTACATGCAATGCTGCAAATCGGCGACGATCGCAATCGCAGCTGCACATGGGCTGCCGTCTTCTGCCATGGGCTTGTGCATCATCAGGCTGAGCTGATAGTGGCTTGCATAGTGTGCCGCTAAGCGAGCTGTTACACGTGGACACCTGAATTTCGAGATCTCAACGTTCTGGAAGAGTTCCTGCACAAATTCAAGATGAGCTCTGCATTATTGTAAGCGTGTTAAGAGCTCTGATAAGATCTTTCTGAGTCTTAAAGGTCGTGTTATGATTGATTGACCGCAGCTGGTTGACACGCCTTCAGACATCTTACTTGGACATCACGCCATGACTGCTGGTAGGGCTGAAGTCACGCCGCGATGGCGGCATCTTGTTCTCGGTAAGTGGGTGGTGGCTTGTCAGACAGAAGCCGCCAGTCGCGTTTTCTGAAGCTGCAACGGTGAACATCGCTCCATTCGAGCAGATGTGGCTGGCGCAAGAGCTGTTCAAGCTTTCGGACGAAGCGATGCAAGCTCGCCCCACTAGGTGTGCGCAGGGAAGCAACAATGTCGAGACTCTCCACGGGGTTCAGGCACGCCCGAACACCTCGCGGCAGTAAACTACCAATGATGGTCGACTAGCTCTTTTCTTCATGAGGATGCCCATACAGCTAGCCGGCACAATGTTTGCCTTGCACGGTAGCCACAACTGCCTTGCAAGCAAGCCATCCGTCTGCTGCTGCCTTTCGCCCGAGTTGTACAGGTCTAACCAAGACATCGAGTTCCAACTGGCCCGCCAATAGTGGGCAAACAATGAACTCCACACTCAACTCAGCATGATCCTCGAGTGGGCCGAGTATTCTTCTCAGATTGCCTGCGAAAGCCATTCTTCTGCTGTCCTGGCTTCGAGGACATAATTCGACAGAAATATGGGTCTCCAGACGATGATTTGAACGATTCTTCAGCTTTGCGTTTACGGTAACATAACTTCCAACAGATATTTCCGGTGCCGTTGTGGAAGTATGCACCTCGATACTGACAGGAGATCCACGAACAAGGTCCAGCGTGTCTGAAGGGAGCGGCAGACCTTGCAGATCGACGTAGCCGCTGTGCTCCTCGACGCGCCATGAGACGTGCAGCTGATCCAGGAAACGCGTTCGAGCCACTTCGGCGTCCGATTCGTAGTCATAGGAACTGGTATCCTGCTGTAAGGTCAAGTAAACTCGACGAATCTCACCTGGGGCAAGTTGTCCATCTTTAATGTCTTGCGGCGCATCAGAAGACTCACGCCTCCATTCCAGTCGACGAGCGGCTTTCTCGAAGCATTCGTAGAAGACGGACTTGGGCCATGCATTACGTAGGTCAAACGACACGAGTAGTGTATCGCTATCAGCTTTATCGGTTTGTATCACGGCCAGATTGTGGACCTGGAGCGCCGCGTTGACAGTCATGATCACCGGCACAGATACCACGCGCGCGTGTTTCGTGTCAAGTCCACTAGTGGCTTGGTAATAGAAGTTTGCCTGTGTACTAGACAAGCCGGCCTTGCCCTCTACTCTGAACTTGAAGGTTGTACACTCCCCTGGCGTCACCGTCGTCGTTGGGAGGAAAGACTTCGATCGCTTGTGCCTGACGCCACGAAGCTTGAGTTTATGTTCATCATCACGTCGAAGCACATCAGCGGTATCCGTGGCCTCGAAGACAGTCGCTGCGATGCTTCCAATATTGCGAAGGACGAGCTCAAGCGACCGGCTTTCGCCTTCTAGCAGCATCAAGCCCGATTCTAATGCCATTGTGTTCTCAAGGACAAGGGTGGGCAGCTCGTCAATTACTGTTGCAGACACATAGTCTGGCTCAATACCAAGATCTTTTGGTCCGGTTTCTGTTGCGCTGGTGCGACTGACATCGCGGGCTCCGGCATGAAGATCCTTGACTGTCAATAGTGTCTGAGCAGACCAGGAGGTTGTAATGATAGGGAACAGCTGGGTGTGGCAGCCTTGCATCTTGATCTGGCAACCAGTAATTTTCGTGGTGCCAACGGATTGAGGTGTGACCATAAGCGTAATTTGTTGAAACCTCAATGGACCAAGCGTGGTGGGCTGGTGTTGTGAGGCGAGCTCAACGCCTTCAGTGACAAGTTGAAGAGACTCAATGTCTACAGGTATGTCGAAGGGATTCTGCAGTGTGATCATACACTCGGACGCTTCATTTGCGACCAGCAGAAACGTCTCTCTCGCAGCTGTGCCAGGTCTGCTTGCACTTGGATCATACAGTAATGGATTCCCTGGTGCGATCGGCTGATCCGAAGCTTTCTGTGCCACGTTGAGCTTCGTCCTATCAATAACTGCTCTCTGCCCGCCCGGCTGCAGGATCTGCACCATTCGCACGAGAAATGGGTCCCAGTAGATTGCTTGTACGTCTGTCAGGCCCAAGTGCTCTGATACGGCCACCGTGCGATGAATGACGGTTGCGTAATGCATCTGTTCTTCGCGCGAGAAAGCATTCGTTACCTCGTTAACGCCTGCGTCGAGAGCCGAGTTCGGACCCGCAGCACGAAGTAGGGACGCTGTCAAGGTAAGAACACCATGCGGATCCGGCGAAGCTTCGCAGAAATGTGCGAGCTCCTTGAGCAGATCTAGCTTAAGATTCTCACTTCCGAACCTCTTGCTCTCCATGTACGCTGGCTGTCCCTGTTGTGTTGACGGGACAATGTTGGCGCCATATACTGCAGACAACTGCGTGACCAAGCTGTTGATGCCACTGCTGTCTTCATCCAGTGACAACAAGGACTCAGACCCAGACTCGACAGACAGAGCAGCTGCTGGATGTATGCCCATCTCAGCTGCGCCCAGCTTTCGCGCCTGCAGCAAAGCCTGCGTCAGCCGACCGATGAGCTCCTTCACAGTGATGGCCTTTTTTCGTTCTAGGCCAAGTATGCCATATGATGCTGCTATGCCGGAAAGTAGTCGGAGGTGATCCGCGACAGCCATGCCATCATCCACTGCAGGTAGTGCTTGTGCCAGTAAATCGGCGATGACTGTCTTGGAATAAGGCCGCTGACGCCCAAGAGGTAACGAGACCCCAGTCGTCTGGAAGTCAGGCTGGGCTGATCCAGAGATTGTACGACCGACCACCAAAGGGTGTATCTTTGCGGGTGACAGCTCTCCTCCAGCTGTACTTAGTGCGGTAAGGAGCCTGCATACACGAACACTTGCCTCTGCTGGCACAATCGGTGGAAGTTCGAGCGCTCCTTCGTGGGATCGATATAGGCTCAGAATCAGCCGGCACAGATCCGGAATGGCAACTGAGAGGCGTACAATTTGTCGCTGCATACCTTCAGCGGCAAGACGAGCATCGATACTTGCACGAGCGATGGTAGATGAGCCTGTACGTTCGGTGGTGGGATCACAGATTGAAGGGACTTGAAAGTCTACGCGTGCCCATGCAAGCAGTAACATACACAGCATTGCGTGCTCCAGTCCCTTGGCGTGCCAGAGGTGATCCGATAATGCTCGAGCTTTGGTTGTGTGTTCCACGAGTATAGGTAATGCATCATGCCAATGCCCGGCCATCATGTAGATTGAGCCTAGAACAATGCCAACACGTGCTTTGCCTCTGACACGTGCCTTGTCGGCTGAGGTGCCAGATCCAAAGCCCTGAAGCGCGATACGATCGTGACTGGAAGTGCGGTTGTGACCTTTGGATTTGCTGCTACCGCTCTGGCTGCTCCCTCTGCTATCCGACCTCTCCAGAGCATTGGTCACCGTGTTGGCGCTCGGCATCTGGTCGAACGAGGTCGCTGGAAGGGGCGGCGCTTTTGCGGGTGGTCTTGACGGACTTCCTTCATCGGCTGGGCTGGACATGCCAGAACCCGATCGCCGTTCATTATCTCGCAAAGAGCCTGAACGCTGCAGACTCCGAGCAGTCTGGCCGGGCGTCTGGATTGTGGGCGATGCCTGCAGTGCTTTGGCATAAGTTGTGAACTCGACCAAGAATCGAGCTGAAACAGCGCATATGGCTGCCCGCAAGGTAGGCTCATTGGGGGTGTCACTATTCGATACAGCGACGGCTTTGGCTACAGTGGACACGCTCTCGCCGTCTGCCGCACATAGCACCATCAACTGGCGGTGCACGACACGGGGGTGGCGTTCCTTGAGGTAAGCAGCCGCCGCCTCCAGCTCGTTGTGCAGCGCATCGTGATGATCTACCACACCAAGAACCAGCAATGGCTCTCGGAACAGCTCGTAAGGCGACAGCTGTAGTTGCTGTTCGGAAGGCGCCGAGGGCGAGAATCGGTAGACGAGGGAGCCTTGCGCGAAGGCTTTGGGCGAGAGAAAGTGCGAGCTGTCGGCGGGCGAGTGTGGTGCAATGTCTGCCAGCGAGACGACACTGGCTTCGGCCTGCAGTCTCTGCACCACCAGCGAGAAGCGACTGCGCTCAATGCCACCCACAGGCAGCACCAGCACGCGGACATGGGCGCCCGCAATGGGCGAGAAGTGGTCCATCATGTCATCTCAGCATTGCATTATTGTTCTCCTGATCGGTCAATCCACATGTCTGATCTCCTATGCTGCATCGTCCTGTTGTGCCGCCCGTGATATGGTAATCATGCTCTCGGCCGGACAGCAGCAGCAGCAGCAGCAGCAGCAGCAACAACACCTCTTATCGCTGTCTGCTCCACACCTCATATAACAGCACAGGTCTCCGAGGGTCGAGCACAGTGGTAGTTCAACAGCACAACGGAGGACGACGACGTGCTGGCTCTAACAAATCGCCGGCAGGGATCAATCGACCTTGCGCGTGCGGCAAGCCATCCGAAAAGCTTCATTCTTAAGCCGAGAGTGGTACCTCCAGCTAGCGAGGACAAAATCTGTAGCATAAACACTTCTGCGTGTACTTGCCCATTCCAACCATGTGCGTCCGATGAAACTTCCTTTTCACGACGCCTGTGCATTCTTCTGCTACAGTCGCTGCGCTCTTCTTCCCGCGCATCAATGATGCGACAACTTATCCCGACGCCTTCAGACGTCAACACTGCATCGCCGACAGGTGTTCATGGACAGCCCACAGGTGCATGCGCCTGTGTCCGTTGTACCACCATGGCGACCGCTGTCGAGAATGTCGGGCAGCAACCTTTCCACGCCCTCTTCAAGGTATGCCTTTTTGTCCTGACTTGTCTGTCGTGACCACCCCTGCCCCGGTCCGCTGCACGCACGTCATTCCAACACCTCCATTTGCGAATTGCTCAGATGACCAGATGTCCATCATCAACTGCGCCATCTGTCCGTTTGGCATAGCCTGGACCTGGCACGAGATCGCCCAGACTATGATGGCGACTCCAGGCTGGGAATCCGCGATCGTGCCCAAGAGGCTGCCCTTCTAACGACTCTCTGACAATCCCGTCCTATCTCAACCAGACCTCGTCGTACATTTCACACCCTTGAGATAACGTTGACACGTATGCAGCACAATTCTGTCTGGCCATCAAGTCAACCGCAACGGTCAAGCCTATATGAGCCCTGAGCCTGCCAGCCATCATGACATCGAACCGCACGAGGCCACTCTATGCCACAGGCTCACTCGAGCGGTTGCCTGTCATTGCCTGTCGGCGGAAGATGCCTCCTCGTCCTTGTCACCTGCGCCCACATCAAGTCTCGCACAACTACTTCAAGAATGCTCGAGGTCGATTCAGTTCCATGCCAAGTGGTTCCCACCAGCTGCTCTCGGCAATCTGCTGGGCACCGCACTGGACGCAGCGAGTCTATCATCTGCGACGCCCGACTTCTATGCTGCTCTGAACCTCATCGAGACTATCGCTACGTACTCACTTATACCGGATTTACTCCCTGCAGTACAGTTCATATCCTATTCGTATTACCAAGGCAGCCGCTCCAACAGACATCGAAGACTCAGCGAACAAGCATGGACAATCTCGCAGCACATCACTGCTTCACACCTCGGAGGTCAATTCGCTGGAACGCTTCTGGATATCATAACCGGCCACAAAAGCTTTGGCGACGGGTACAAGTTTTCTGCTGCCATTGGAGCTCTTTTGATCACGATCGACAAGCTCCTGCCCGCGCGAGAACCAGGACTCCCTTCGATGCATGCGATTCAACTCATTCGTGGACTGCGGAAGTGTCCGGTCAGGGAGAACGCGATTCTGCGAGAGCATGTTGCGCTTATGCTAGGTACCATGCTGCAGGACGAACAAGTCTTTCAAGAATTGGTCAACGATGGTGGGCTTGGCATCAGTCTCGACCTGATTGAAAGCTGTGTAACACAACAGCTTGACAAGAGTGCTGTTGAGACTCTCTTTCTGGGCCTCGAACTCCGGCTTTCAGCATTTGAGCTCCGCCATCAGCCGGACATGGCGCAAATATTCGTCGAAGTCCGACGTCCGTTGCCCAAGTCGCTCGCAGGTCAGCTTCTGGCGCCTTGGCAGCGCTCGTTGATGCTCGACGAGTACGACATGTGGGAGACGGGGTATCGCGCATTCCTGGGACAATTGAGCGATTCGTCGCTCTATCATGGGGAGCTTGAAGCATTCATTAATCTCAGTGTCTCCGCATACTTCCAGACTGAGAACACAACGTCTCGCAGGGACTTCGTATACACGTTGCACAGCCTTATAACGGCTACAAGGATTGCAGGCCCCGTCAAAGATATACTGGCGAGAGGCATGGTCAGGATCTTCTGTCACAAGACGCAGAAGGAGAAGTGGGGGGCACAAAGGAATTGGCTTTTCCCGCTCTTATGCGAAGCCTCCAGACACAGCGTAGAGGCAACAAGACTGGTACTGAGCATCCGCGCAGATGCAGCCGGAGAAGGCTACCTGGATTCGACTGATTTGAATCAGCCCGACTTACCCACTGGCCGAGCTGCACGATTCTATAACCTCTACGGCCTTTCCACGCTATCCTTAGAAGCACTCGTGGATGCCATACACGGCATGGTAGTGGAACCGCCGGAGCGCTGGGATGTGTACAATGCTGTACTACTGTCACTGCCTGCTCTCACACGCAATCACGTATTATGGCGCGGCAGTTTCCGTCAGATGAACATACTGCGGCAAGCTGTGTGCGATTTGCTCAAGGCAGATGTCTTCGTAGAGCCCCCGACTCCTGATCTGAGCAAGTCATATGTCATCGTACAACTCATCCAGATCTTGACGGCGATCATAAGCTACCATTACTGTCTTCCGAGAAGCGATGTCAAGTCTGCAATTGTGACCATAATCAATGTGGCAGGGTCTCGAGAGTATACTCCAAGTATCCACTGCATACATGCTCTCACAATCTGCTGTTACGAGCTTCCGGAGCTCATGGCTAGCTACATGGATATCATCATCAATAAGATGACCAAGATGGTCACGCAAAGATCACTGGCTATCTACGTGCTCGAATTCTTTGCTGGACTGTCTCGCTTCTCCGATCTTCAGGACAGGCTTCGTCGTGAAGATTTCAAGAGAATATTCGGAGTGTGTCATAGCTACCTTCAGTCGGTTCGAAGCACTTCATCGGTGGAGCGAAAGCGCACGCCGACTAGCGAGCAGAGTGCGGGCATGAGTAACACCTCGACCGACGACATGGCGCAATATGTGTATGCTCTTGCACACCATGTCATCACTTTCTGGTATATGGCTCTGCGGCGTGAAGATCGGCACGGTCTGAAGGAATACATCAGTGGTTGTCTTCGGTACGCCGACATTGACGGCACTGAACATATAGAAGAGCAGGGACTGGTCACAATCGATCTCATGGATCGCATCGACGCTGAAGAAGACACTGCTGCACCGCTTCTTGTTGACGTCTTTGACGACATTGATGGACGTATCATCACGAGACATCGTGTAACGGGCATTCTTCTGATCACGACTGAAACCGCGCTGCGGACGGGCAAAACGATCGTGACGATTCGACGCCCGTCCGGCACCACGCAACGACTTCTGTCGAACCACATACAGCAACACCACGAAGATCCCGAAGAGCTTGAGAAGCGGTTGACAGCTTCTGTAACAGTCGAGGCGGATACACAGGACTACCTCAACGTCTTTCCAGATGACGAACAAGGACGCATATACGGCAAAGTTGCCGTTCCTCGGCCATATTCGGCACTTGGATCCGACAAGATCATCACTCTTCCGCATGAAGACCCAGCGGTGACTCGAGCGATACAGTCCTTTGATCGATGTTCCGCGCTGGATTCTCACAAAGCTGGTGTTATCTTCGTAGGAGAAGATCAAAGCGATGAGAATCAGATCTTGCTCAACACCTCTGGAACACCTGACTATCGCGAGTTTCTCGAGGATCTTGGATCACTGCGGAAGCTCAAGGGCGCAAAGTTCAACTCTCAAGGCCTTGATCGAGCCGAAGATACAGATGGCGCATATACCATGGTCTGGAACAACGATGTCACCGAGCTCGTCTACCACATCACCACCTTCATGCCGAATGACGTAGATCCCAAATTGGCAGTCATCAACAAAAAGCGACACATTGGAAACGATTTCGTCAACATCGTGTTCAACAATTCTGGATCGGACTTCAACTTCAATACCTTCCCTTCTGCATTCAACTACGTATACATTGTCATATCGCCTTCGGGACGGACATCTTTCCTCCAGGCCCGAGAGATTACCTGCAACAAGCCCAAACAGGAGCGATTCTACAACGTGAGGGTGCTGAGCAGACCAGGGTTTCCGAGCCTCTCGTCTGCGGTAGAAGTCAAGGTCGTCAGTGGAGCTAGTCTCGGAGGATATGTGCGAAACCTGGCGTTGAATGCTTGTGTCTTCTCGTTGATGTGGCAGGCGGGGGACGATGTTGGAGACTATCCAAGCAGTTGGAGGACGAGGTTGCATATGATAAAGAGGCTGTACACTCAGTACAAGGGAAAGTTGGAGCATTAGGTTGTTACAAAAGCGGGAGTGTTTGTGAATGGGAACAAAAAGAGGGCGCAAGAATGTCTTGCATCTGCATGGCGAGAGAGCCAGGGGAACAAAAGTTTTGCTTTGCATGGAAAAGCGCGTTGAAGATACCCCAATTAAAAGTACTTTGCATGTTCAAAAGACGATTGACGAACTCGCCACACTGTTTGCGAGCGCTTGCTATAGTGCTTGATGAAGAGCGCCACTTCCGTCCGCCAGGCAGACTTGACTACAACTTCGAGATGCCCAGCGGCATGGACGACGACGGCCTTCTTCTCCAAGCTCCTGCCATTTGCAAAAGCGTTGATGAACAAAGAAAAGTAGTCTTGCTCAGAATTTGATCGTCGAACTCACGGCCGGCTAGCCCGGTAACGACCTGAGCTGACCAGTGCAACCATAAGCAAACTGATTTGTTTGTCATCACTGCAAGAATACAAGCCCCCAGAATAACACTGCTTGCAGCAAGGACATAAGTCGCAGCTCTCTTGCTTGCCCAGATTCAGGGCAGTCGCAATCAGGGCCGGTCAACTCGGTCTGGACCAGAATTGACCAAGAGCGAACATGAGAGCGTTGGTTGTGTCCATCATCGCAAAAGCAGAACCAGCCATCAAGACCACACGCCAACAGCACAATCCGTTGAACACAAGCTCTCCGACACTGTTGAGGCCACGTTCAACTTGATTGACACCAGCGTCGACAGTGCCCTTGCCACCAGTATCCATTCAGAGTCTTCGGCACACTGCTCCAGAATGAGGGAATTCTTCCTCGGTTGTCACTTCTCGTTCGGATTGTGAGACGGTCGTGGTGACCGAGGGTCTTCGATATCGATGCAATAAGGCTCCACTCTGATGGTTGCGAAGCTCCGGGGCCACAGTGCCAGCTTCTTTATCGTTGTTTCTGGGAAAAAATCAGCCATGCGACGTGACGCGACTCGAATACGCGGGTGTCTTGACCTTGAGCGGCGAGGCACAAGCCTCTCTCTCTCTCGCTGTCGGTCTTGTCGACGAGCCCCAGAAGAGCTGTTCGCTTTCGGGCGGCATAAAGCCATTGAAGATTTGGAGGCGACTAGGATGCAGAGCGACCCAGCGAGTACTTGCAAGTACAGTTTTCTGAACTCTTCCACAGGCCCAGAAGGCACCGCTTGGTAACTCAAAGGTGTGAATGTGTTTTGTCGGAAAGGTTGCAGCGCTCCGGCCGCAAACCTGGAGGGACGTGATTGTAAAAGGGCCGCTACGCGAATGGCCGCAGACCCGAAGTTTGGTTGTGAGTGTAGAAGGGTCGCAGGCGAGCGGCCGCGTGCCCGGAGGAGGGTAAGGAGGAGGGTAAAGAGATTGAGGAGGATGAGGATTGGGATAGGGCGGATGAGGCGAATAGGGCAGATGAGGTGAAAGGTTGTAGAAAAGGGTCGTAGGACAAATGTCCGCGTATCCGGGTAAAGGGAGAAAGAAGAAGAGAGCGAGGAGTTAGAGCAAAGACTTGTGTATTTCAGTGCGGCGACTGCCGCGCACAACCAATTGAAATCTACTCACCGGTCACAAGTGACGCGGCATGCAGCAGACTGCTTTCACGCATGTGTCTGTGTTGTGGCATCCACTGTCTGACCGTCGCTTGCCAGCGTACTCGATTCCAGCATGGAGAGGCATACGATACAACATTGGCACTCTTCCTCTCAACACCCAGTTGCTCATATCATCTTCCTTGCCGCCGTCCTTGCCGTGTTCAGTCCACGAGGGGAAAAGGTCTTGTTTCCCATGGACTTTATATGATCTGCACGATCGGTCAGCGATGGGAGGGGTTCTCCAGCAGCGCTGCGACGATGCGCTCATACCAACGGCTTCAGTGTTAGAGTTTGGGACATCGAATGGTCGAAAAAGCATTTCATTGCTTACTTGGTACCTGGACCTGCATCTGCATCCGTGAGCCGATCGTGTATTAGACAAGTCAAGGACTGCTCTTGCGCTGCATAAAGCTTCACTACACTTGGCTCGGGCACCATCCTTCCGCTGATCTTCGTCTCGGGAGTTGCTTGGCCTTACGAGTGCGCGAGCCCTGAGCCTCGCCTAAGCGATTCTGCGCTGGCGGGCATATCTCACGATGGTCAGGACATCATGCATGAAAGTGTCCACGCATTTTTGTTGATCCCACGCGCGATTGGGAGCGAAACCGCCACAACGTTTGCGATCAGAGTGAAAGTGAAGGGGTGAAGTGCAGTGCAGGCAAGAGCCATCTAGCGTGCGCTAGCGTGTGATATGAACAATACCTTGGCAGGAGCACATCCCCATTCTGCCACCCGGCAAGAAGTATCGTGTAACGTAGCAGAAGACGCTGTTCCAGTATCTTCATATCTCTTATAGACGCAGATTACTGCTACGATGTTGCATGGCTGGGGAGCAGACTCCGAGCTGCGGTCGGCAGAACTGGTTGGTTCCGGTGTTACAAGGTCAACCATTGACCGTAGATTGATTAGATCTTGGCTGGTTCTAGGTGCTACAATCATGATGTGATCGTTCTCTGCAGTCAGTCGTCTCAAAGGTCATGAGTGTGAGGTTGGTTCGAGAGAGGATGTTGCTTCGCCACGGCCTGGCCGTGGCGGATGATCTCCACTTCTTTTCCACGCTGTGGAGATTTGCGACTTTTCGAAGAAGCTGTATCAGGAGCCAAGTATGGCGGTTTTGCACGGAACGAGCGACGAATGTGCTCTGATACATAGAGGACTGCATCAGGTGAATGAATTACTTATCTTCCTACTGAATGTTGCTTTCTGCGGCGTGTGGTCATATACGTGCCAAGAGGTATGGCCTGCCGCCTGTTACGGTGCGAATCGTGAAGCGTCGGTCTCTATTCGGTGTAGTTTTCCAAGTAGATCGTGTTCTGCGGCGTCAAAACAAGTCCAGACAGACTTGTGGACTGTGGTCCCGACCACTTGTCAAGCGGTTTGATGCCTTTCCAGATACAGGTAAGGAAGGGGCAATAGAGGAGGAGTGATCCACTTTCAAAGACATAGCTAGAATCCTCCGAGATGTTGCTGTGCTCGTAGGCATTGCTCGCCATCACGCACGGAGAACATGAGAGAATCGAATCTGATTCCTTGTTGTACAGATGTCTCAACGGCTCACGTAAAGTAGATCAGCTCGTACCTCTAGTGAACCGGTTTCCCCGGCACGCTGTGCTTCACCGTGACAGCAACAACAGCCAAGCCATCGGTATCTCGGACCGACTCCACCCTCGCCTCAGTCGACATCAAAACTTGACCAGCTTGTCTGCTGTGTGGCCACTTAGAGAGCAGTCTATTGATTACTTTGCAGAAGAGTAGTGGCTGTGGTTGTTTCGTGTATGATGAGGCGAAGGGAAGCGGAGAGCAGGCAGCTGAACGAAGCACAGGGTTGGAAGAGAACTTCGAGGCGCCTCTTGGCGGGATGACACTTTTGCGTACTGCAAGTGATAGTCGGATGTGCAAGCATTCACGTGGGGGAAGCTGGAGATGGTCTCGTTCATGCAGTACTCGATGACTTATAGCAGTATGTCTCCTGTATAGCCATAATAGTAGTAACTAGTAGTCAATATGTCCTCTTCCGTCGCGTGAGCAGGGATGTGTTAACTAGACCAGTGGGTGGGGTAATGTTCTCCTCCTCTCTCTTCTTGCTCGAGTACAGTCTTTGGAGCATCCAGGCAAAGCGGAGCTGAACGAGGAGGGAGTGCCATATCTGAAGCTGTCAGCATCGCACGTCAAACACGTATGTCGTACGCATAACGCTGCTTTCCAAGTCTAGCCGGTGCAGTTAACTTAGTTAGTACACACAACTCCAGACAACTTAAGGTTCCAGCTTCGCTTTCGCCCACACGCCGGCTGTAGCCAGCGCTGTTCATTGCGTGCTCCACTACCTGCTGCCATCGCGGTTCACGCCTGCGACAACAATAGAAACGAGACGAGACGTGACGAGACGAGCGACGGATATCTCGATTACCAGCCGCGCACCCACACACCCTACACTCGTTTCGGAGCCTGCACTCGCCGGGGAGAAGAGGCCGTCTGGGTTTCGCGGTATGCAAGCCTGGGGCGGGACGGTCGTTCTACACCAGGCAGTGGCTTCGCGCGGTGCGCAGTCTCCTCTGCACTGATCTGCTGCTCCTCTTCTGTGCGCAAGACCACTTGCTCGAGACCACACGATTATCCGCTTCAGCAGTAGCAGAAGCAGCAGCAGAAGGACGCGCTGACGGGCGGGCGGGCGTGCTGACTGGCGAGTGGTCGCCTACCATGGACTCGAGGAGCAATGAATGGGATAATGACATGGAGATATCCTTCGATACCCCCTCTGGATTCGACGCTTTCAACGACTTTACCAACCTGGACGCCCAATATGGAGAGTCTCCCATGACTCTACGGACTCCATCGAAATCTGGACCCGATGGCGCGACAGTGGCCGGCGCGCAAAATGCAAGTGGCGGAGCGGGCGCAGTCATGGCTTCGGCGGAGAGCTCCAGTCAAGACTCATCCTCAGATACCTCAAGCAGGCGGAAACGAAAGACGGGGCAGTCGGAGTCGCCAGTATCCGTAGACGGCAGGGGCCAGCTTCACATCAAGCAGGAGGACAGCAAGATGGACATGCAGCAGGTGCGGACCTACGATCACTTCTCACAGCCCATGCACAACCTCTCACTTGAGCAATCTAAGAGCTACAGCGACGGTACTCTGGCGGGCCCGCAGTATTTCAATAGTGCCGCCTCCAGTCCGGTTCACACCAACGACTTCAACGCTGCCATGTCACTAGATGCTCAAGTCGCTTCCACGATGGCTGCGCAGTACCAACAGGATTCGCCGGTCCAGACCATCAACCCTGGCATGTTCGCTGTTGGTGGCTCACGCGACCAGTCCCCTGCCACGAACCTCATGTTTAACCAAGCGTCGCCGTCTGCTATATTCTCTACCCCCTCGTCAGACAGTGCAGAAACCTTTGCTGGCAACCAGAACTGGAATCCGTCGCTGGCACAAAATCCTCAGTGGCCTGGGGATCTCACTGGTCAGCTAACATCTCCAGGTGGCATAGCTTTCACTCCGTCCCCCGGCGCGAATGGAGGAACTCCAGCGAGCACGACCCGGGGCGCGTCAACTCGCCCTGGACTGGGCAGATCGCCTTTGCATATTGCGCCGATATCGACCAAGTCGCGTGTAGAAACACAGATCAATGTAGTAATGACTTTGGAAAAGCCGCCGCCCGGAACTGAGCACTTACATCTTCCCCTCCACACAATCGCGAAGTCCAAGCTCCTGGCGAAAGAGGATTTCGATCCATCGAAAGTACTGGAGCTCCATACTATGCTTGTGTGTACGAGCGCAATGCACAATGCTCAGTTCAAGGACCGAGCTATGAAGCGTGCCGCGGCGCAAAACAATCTCGAAATTCAACGGCGGGCAGAGTTGTCGCGAGACTCAGTTGACGAAGATAAGAATGACCAGAAAAATCTACCAGATGAAGAAAAGGTGGTAAACGGTGGGGAAGTCAAGATCTGTAGTAATTGCATACAGCGCGAGAGGAAGCGAGCCGGTCGCAAAAAGACAAAGAGAGAGGAAGAGCAGCAACACTGGGAGCGCTTCGAGACTGAAAGAGTGGTGGTCTTCAACTCGAATGAATACCTGCCATTCAAGCCCTGCGAACCGGGCCAGTACCCACAGCGAGATACCAATGCTGAGGGGGAGCAATACGTCCCGCCGGACGGTGCACTGCATGTGACAGCGGCGATGAGAATAGCATGTTACTGCCGACATCAAAGTGAGAAGGAAGGCTTCCAGGTCATCTTCACGCTCAAGGACCAACAAGGCAGTGTGGTGGCTCAGCAAATCTCCGACTCCATTCTCATCACGGATGACCACAAAACTCACCCACAGAGCTTCTCGACGACCGTTGCGAATGAAGGATACTATCAGAATGCCGCATTCCTACCAAATGGTCTGCCCATGTCTCACTCAATGGTGGACATGTCTGCACACGTGCAGCCCTTCACATCCTCGCGCTCTGCGGGAAATCTGCCCGCTCTTGCATATGGTGCACAATTTAATTCGCATAGCCACGTGCACCAGCTGCCAAGCTCTGGCTATGCGTCTGGAACCACATCTGCCACCATGACACCGACCAGTCTTTCGAGGCCAGGGTCCCCGACAAGTGCAGGACAAGCTGGACCCAATAAGAAACGGAAGTCCTCCTCATTCCATAGAAAGGTGCCGAGCGGGTTGACGATGACTCCACGCGTGGATACGAGTCAAGCGCCCTCATCAAACGTGCCCTCTGCTGTGTCCATGAGCACCCCATTCTCACCATCCGGACAATTCCCTGCAATGAATCAATCATACATGACCATTCCCAACAACAATGGCCCGGCGCAATACTACGGAAGCGGGCCGCCGACTCCAAGTGAGAATGCCCCCTTTAACTTTAGCCAACCGCAGGTGGACATGTCTCGCATACAGCAGAACCTCAACAACCAGGCCTACTTCTCGCATCCGTCGTCCGCTGTACCAAGCAGAGCTTCATCACCCGTGCTGCAGCAGACTCGCGCAAATATGGCAGCATACGCCCGCCAGCATCCGATACAGACCTCCACGAATTCAATGGGAGCTCGTCCGCAACAGCAACAGCAGAACTTTGCAGTGCAACAGCCGCCCGGCTCTGCGGGTCACGATGGCACGATGTCTGGCTATCCCTCGATCGAAAGGATCACGCCGAATGAGGGACCCATGAGCGGAGGCACGGAAGTCGCAATCTTTGGTCAGCAGTTTGTTACTGGTATACAGGTACAGTTCGGCGACCAAGTCTCTTCGACGCAAGTACTCTCGCCTAATTCACTCATCACGATCTCGCCACCAGGTCGAGTTGGCTCTGTGCACTTGAACATCCTATCGCCTCCTGGAACTGCACCGTTCCCTCAGCTTGCGAACAGGCCTATCTTCCGATACACTCAGTACAACGAGCAGATGATGGTCATGGCACTGAAATACCTCAGTGAACAGCAGTATGGACAGACCGAGAATTGGCAAGCCCTTGCTCAGCAGAGTGCAACTCAGTATGTGCAAAGGAAAATTGCTCCTGGAGGTCTGAATCAGCAGGGAGGGTATCGCATGGCCGCGAAATCTGCAGACCTCGAGGGCGCTATACTGCGCATATTTAACGCTGCTGACCTGAGTACATCTGATCAAAAGCCGAACCCCGATCTGGAATCGGACACAGGCGTATCAATGCTGACGCTGGCGTGCTCACTTGGCATGCAACGAGTAGCAGAAGCTCTCATAGCTAGAGGAGCAAACGTGGACACTGGAGATCGCGGCGGATACACGCCTCTCATGCATGCAGCTTTGCACGGACACAGTAACATATTCCAGCTCCTTGCCTCAAGTGGTGCAGATCCTTGCATACGAAGCCTGCACGGATACTCTGCACTGGGCGTATTCTCGCCGATGACTCGCGAAGAACGCATGCAGCTACTTCTCGACACTGCACGGCGGCGACTGACAACTGCGGATCGATCCGCGAGAAAGTCATCTAACAGCTTTGGTGTTCCGAATCGCTCTGAAGCACCATTGAGCATTGCGGGTACGACGATTTCCGAGTCCCAGACCATCGACGACCAGCCTGGCACCCATCTTCGCTCAGGATCTGTGCAATTAAACATCACGCAAGGTGGTCTCAAAAGCATTGCCGCAACCCGCGGAGCATCTGCACATAGCGCCACCTTTCCGAAGCACAAGCAGAGTGTTCAGCACGGTGGACTTGAGTGTGTGCACGCGAGTGCTGACAGCTCGAATCTGTCTGACACAAAGACTGTTTCGGCTGCTAGCTACTTCGACTCTCCGAGCATGTCCGAGAAAGCACTCCCAGGGCTGAATTCATCGTCGCTGTTGGTGAGTCGTCATCATCAGGCGGTCATCTGCGTGTGACCCAGGAGCACGAGCTTATGCGCATCGACTAGAAGTCAGCGCTTGATTACAGTTCCCGTCATTGTACGTCCGTGTTGGCTCACACCAAGCTATCTAACGTGGCGGGAGCATGCAACAACTCTTAACGGACCGCGACGGTGATTACGACATGAAGCAGGCTTGCTGAAGATGATATTACTACAACGCCAACCGCGAGGAGCACGATATGGTGGCCTATACGAGACACCTTTCTCGGAGCAGATCGACGGTTGCGAAGGCTGAAGGCTGGCCCGGAACGTTTTGGTTGCGGGTGAGCATGGGTGAGCTCTGTCTCACTACAACGCGAAAAGCTGGATAGGATGGCGTTGATGATTGATACCCAAATGTTACGGGATACGGACTAGGAACTGAAAATGAAGACGGTCTCATTCTTGTGTTGTCGTTCACATATCTAATGAGGTTACAGTACAGCGGGCGCCAATGGAGGGTGAACATAACCCGAGGAATAGAGCGGAAGACTACAGTCATTTGTGCTCTGTAGCATGACTGCCGCTTGAGCAATATATCATTGAACATGACGATAGGAAGCCAAAAACATGTAATAGGAACCTCAGTCTCAATATCGCTGGCTGTACTTCTTGTGCGTGACTAACAATGCATCGCTTCGTGAGCTGAACAACCCTCGCGCACAATCACAACAAACGACCTGAAGAGTGATAGATGGATGATGCACGTAGCATGTGACTCATGTGCTACTGCCAACCAGTCTGTGCCTATGAACAAATCCTCCAGATGGTTGTAGTGTACTCAGAAACGCGGCAGTGAATGTCAATAGAGACAGACCACGAGCTAATCGTCTTCAGAATTGCAATTACACATTGAGTTTTCCTGCGCACGAGGAATTGTCATTCCTGTCGAGCACGAGATGTGAGCGTGCCAGCACAGAGGCAGAATGACCAATACGTGGCCTGTAGAAGGCTTTGCAGAAGATATTTACACAAAGAATGAACGTCGAAGAAAAGAGACAGAATCCTCGTTACAGAGGACGCTTATGTTGTTTATGCATGCGTGTCTTGCATATCACTTCCGGATGACCTCTGCCTCTTCTGCCAACTTTGCCGACGAATGGCGGATTCTGGCGCGAGGGACAACTTGCTGCACAGCGCGAATCAACGACTCCTTCCTGACGAGAACCGGGTCCCCAGCCGATGTATGGTGTGAGAAGTGAGCGTCCTCAGCCACCTCTGTTTCGTGAGGTGGTTTGTTGTGTTCAGCAATGACTGGGTCGCCACCCCTTTCTCTTTGTTCCTTGTCCTCTCCGAGCTATGAGCATTAGTGGCGTTTACAACGGTCTTCTCGCCGCACATGTCGTGTAACGTCTATCTTGTGGCATGCGTAGCCGCGCGGGACCAGAGCTTTTTCATCAATCTCTGGTGTTGTGGCAGACGCGAGTGACTCGTTGCAGAAGGTCAGAGCAGCCACTGTCGGGAGATCTGGTGAGATCGTCATGCTGGCTATGGTTGAGGGTGAGTGAATGTCTTTGATCGAATACTCTCACTCATACGGTCAGCTGCGTGCTGCAGTCTGCGCTCTTGAAACACTACGCGAGCAAAGCGGAGACGGGGGCAGTGCGGTGGAGTTCTACAGTGGGTTTCCCTCGCTGGCTTCATTCCGCCCCGTGATACAGGAGAGGACCGAGCCGGTAGCTTGCTGATTGATGTGTCTAGTCTGGTGGATCTCTATGCGTATAAGCGGTTCTTGACAGGTCAGGGCTCCAAGCAGACGGCGAGCGGAGTACCCAGCGCCAGCAAAGAAGTGGACTGGAAGACGGATGCATAGTCGCTGTGGGAGTTAGTTCTGTTCCATCTCCAATGCTCGCTTACATCGTCGCACGTGCTCCATGATACCACTCCCAGACAGCAAGTACCGTACCGCAATCTATTCAGAGACTCAATTGGGATATCAATGATGCGGAGGCTGCACGTTTTCTAGATGAAGAGCCATGTATTGGTGATGAGATCTGCTGGAAGGCATATTTCAAGCCTTGTGCATAGATTGAGTCGGTATTCAGCATGCATTACTCAGAGAGCTTGTTCATCAGATGGGTCCTGACTCCTCAGTCGCCAGGGCCAGGGCCTTTAGGTTGGGTGGGTAGAGAACTGGCAGGGGAGGGCTGCACCTCGCATGGGTGATCCATAGTGCAGACTGCATTTTGGGGGAAGGGTGTCATAATGTTTGGTCGTTAGAAGAGAAACGGTTGCCCACCCGATAACTTAGTGGAGCTCGGATATCCGAGCCAATCAAACCGCGATTCCATCAGGAACGCATCAATACTCATACCGGATTGTGACTAAGAGCAAGACTTGTAAAGATGGCCGTCGCCTCACTGACAATGACATGGGGATCTTCGTCTCCGCGCAGAAGTCGAGAAGTGGCAGAGGACAGAGCGAGACGCGTCTTGCAAAGGGCAATGCTCGATGTCGATGCACGGACCACATCGAGAGAGCCGGACAGGAACAGTGGCTATGTTTGAGACACCATGAGAAAGGTGATATCCTCCGCTTGGAACAGCAAGGCCCGAATTACTGCCATGAAGTTTGCAGAAGATCGGCACCGAGACGAGAAGTTCTGGTACTGGTGTCGCATTTACACATCATTCTTGAAATGCGGCCTATTGGGCGCCACGAGTTGAGGCTTGCCTGAGACATAGACGTATGCTCTGGGCGTGGGAGCTCTCGGAGCGTGCGATGTGACCCGAACAACTGGTCTGTTGCATCAAGGCATACCTCTGCACTCTGCGGCGGTTATTGCTTGCAGATCAACAGGGCATGTTTCTCCTGCATGCTGCCCGGCACCCAGCTGGGTCTACCACCAAAGGATGCGCGCGTGGCAGTCCGACGGTGGATTTGGTTCGGCGTTCAACGTAGACATGGAAGTGGCACTCGGTTGGTGTCGATACATTCATTCGCACGCAGACAGACACACGCATATGTTTCAGTACTTGAGCATTACTCGCGCTTTGTGGCCTGGCTGAGGGAGTGCTTCCCGTGGATTAGATTGTTAGACGTCAGTGGAATGGGAACATGGAGATTGGGTTCGACGGTGCTGCTAAGGGATCTGATGCGGGTCGCGGCGCGAGAGCAGTCCGCTTCGCATGGGCCGCAGCAGTTCACACACAAGTTCGACCTCGTAGAGTAGTGACGATCACCACCAGCACAAAGCATAGCAGGAGGAGCGACCGTGATGCAATTCGACCATGTCCAGAAATTTCCCTGTTGATCAAACGAAGCTCCCAATCGTGGAGCGGAGACACTCTCGTCTGCAGCCGATGTGCAGGTTCTCTACGCTTTTTGGTTGGAGACGATCAAGCCACACATGACGGCGGAAGCTAGAGGAAGTGGAGACTCTTGTCCTTGCAAAGTATAGCCGAATCCTTTCGAGTCGCGCTACTGAACCCAGCCCAGGCCTGCAAACCCGCTCCTCTTGGTTCCCTAGTCTTCCTCTTCATCACCACGATCCAGCGTCTTTCGCGACGCTGCCATTGCTTGTGCTTCTCCCCAGTCAGCACAGCATTCTGCCGGACATCAGGATACAACAGGCCTGTGTGCAGGCTTGACTGCAGCGTGTATTATTGGCATCTGCCCGTTGGCTGCATCATTCCAAAAGCCGACCGATTTGTTCGCGTTCCTGCTGCGATTCCTGCTACAAACAGCTCTGGGCCGCTGCTGCATATCCCTCTGCGACGACTTCCGGCCTTTCTCTTTGGTGCCACACTGTGCTGCACTGCACATTGGAGTGCTTACCCTCTTTTCCCACCCTTCAATTCTCCGGCGACAAATCGCGGCAATCTCATCGCCCGCGCAACAGATTGTGACTTCTCTCCCGCCGTCCCTTGCTTGAGAGAGCGGTTCCGAAACTGTGGGACATCCAAGCACATGGTATCGGAGCTCTTCACCAACGCAACGCATCCTCCAAACACTACCACTCCTTGTCATCACCATCAGCTGCATTGCGAACAGTGAGCACTGGTCACTGTTAGCACAGTGTAGCTACATCATCGCCGGCCTTTGTGGATTTGATTCCTATAGCATTTGGAAGGCACGTTTTCCAGCATGGACCGTCCAGCAGTGATTCCGGTCGACAATGAGACCGAGAGTTCCATATCCAGGACGACTGCAGAGGGCAGAACACTCACATACCAGATGAAAGTTCTGCAGCAACCAGTACGAGCGAGAGCATGCGGACAAGGCGCGAAATGTTAGTACACATTGCCAGATCTGTTTCATCGTCTTGATTGCTGACATGTATGCAGCATCTGCAGACCGTAGGCCAGTCGACCCACCCCCGATTGTGGAGCTACGAGTATTCGAAGGACAGGACCGCGAGAACGACATCACTTTCACTATGCATGCCAACTACTTTCTGTTTGCGACATTGGAAAATGCTCGCCCCATTGCCCATGGCCGAGTGTCGGCGGACCGCCACACTCCTCCTGTGCTCACCGGCACTCCGGTGGCAGGTATGGTTTACCTGGACCGGCCTCATGCTGCTGGTTACTTCATCTTCCCAGATCTATCCGTTCGCCATGAAGGAAATTACAGACTGAGCTTCAGCCTTTACGAGGAATTGAAAAGCCTTAAGGATGAGGACAAGATGAGCGAGGAGGCCAAAGCGAACGGTGAGGGAGCACCGGTAGTGAACCACCGCCTTGAAGTCAAATCGGAGCCATTCCAGGTATTTAGCGCGAAGAAGTTTCCTGGCCTGACAGAGAGTACTGCACTAAGCCGGATGGTGGCCGAACAAGGATGCCGTGTCCGTATCCGGAGGGATGTGCGCATGCGACGTCGCGAGACCAAGGGCAGTGCCAAAGATTGGGATGAGTATGAAGACGATACTGCTGGAGCCCGAGCGCGTATGTCTTCCACGCCAGAGAACCAAGCGCCCTTCTCCGGAATGATGCACACGCCACACTCCTACGTGGACCCAATTGCTCGCCCGCGGTCTGCTGGCAATGCTAGTCATCAGTCGCTGGCACCTGTCTCACGCCGAGAATCTGTGCAAGACCTGAACTCTGCCTACCCAGGCTCGCAATTCGGCACGGCGCCACACACTCCTCAGAACAGCTTTCAGCAGTCGGGCCCGTACGGACCCTCACCGACGCAGACTTATCAACAGGGGCCATACGTACAACAGGCTCCTCCGATGCAGCCTCCGCCGCCTCAATATCAACATGGATACTCAGCACCTCCTCCACCAGCACCGGTCAATGGTTCCCATCAAGGGTATTACGCGTATGCGCCTGGACAGCCTGGACCAGTGCAACCAGCACACCAGCAATTTGAGCCTATGCCGCAACAGCAACACCGTGCCAGTGTAGCCTATTCGTCGCAGTCACAAGCCCCAGCTGATGCTCGGCGGTACTCGGTTCAGCAGCCTGCGCTACCACCGCCGCCACAGCTCCAACTCAGCTATCAACAACAAGCTCAGCAATCAGCCTACCCGCCACAAGCTCCTTCACAACCGCAGACTTATCAGCAGATACCAGCTTCGCAGGCTCAGCAGTCCAGCCACTCTTATTCGTCCTCAATGGACATGTACAACAACAGCAGGCCAGCTCATCCTCAGTCGATGCCGCAACAAAGTCGGCCGAACGGGGCTCATACTCCAATGTCGAGCAGACCATTTGATTTGCCTCCTCTTCAAACAGCTTCTGGCATGCTGTCCAACAACAAACTTGAGGCTTCATCGCCCAGCTCGGCTGCGCCGACGAACTCATACTTCAGCGCTGCGCAGACAGCTATGGACACTCACAAGCGCAGCTATGGTCATGTGTTCAGCGAGAAGTATCAGGATCAGCCACTGAGACAAGGCGCGAGACCCGGTGCTAGCGCAAGCGACTACAGCATGGTGACTGGCTCATCCTTGTCCGCTGTCGACGATGATGATACGAGCGGAGAGCTTGATCCAGATTCCCTGAGCATGCAGTACCGCCGTGCAGATGGCCGAGCCATTCGTCGGGCACTGCCAGGGCATGTGTAGCCTGACATGGGCACAGCAGCTGACGCGTTATACTGAAGCTCCAGATTCGAGCACGTCCAGTGACCACGTTCGACATAAGGGAACACAGGTCCGAATTACACACATTCAACTCTCGGGAGAGGCAGTTTATGATCTATGAAAGCACGGCGCTGTCGGTGAAATATGTTAGCGTCCTTGTTCAAGACGCTACAACGGGCCATGTGGTGGTTTCTTTTGTTTGAAGCAGCATTGGGTAGGGAATTAAGCCTAATTTGCTGGATTGATCTCTTTGGGTTTTGGGAAAGGGTGACTGCAGTCACATAACGCTCCATTCGGCATTCTCTACGACTTATTAACGACACCTTCGCACAATACTTTCGACTCGAGAGCAGAACGAGGAGGATTGTACGTAGGACGACCAGTATTTTAGACGACGGAATTGATAAGATTACAAGCAGACAGCTATTCTGTCTGCATAACAACGACTGATGCCACTCACACGATTGATCACAGCCGGGAGGTGAAGTTGGTGTGCACCTGATGGCAGTGCCAAGTGAAGCAATGCGTCACTGCGAAATCTTCCATCAACCCAAACCTGTTTACAGGTTGTCGCGACTTCCCGCGAAGCTCCGCGGGACACGCAGAAGGTCCACAACCTGGTTGACACCATGCAATCATCATTGGAGCGGCAAGGCGTAGCGCTTGCAATTGACTTTAGTGCAGATACTGCAGTCTGCCACTACGTCACCTGCTTCTCCTAGCCATAAAGAAGGCAATGTGATCGAGTCTGAATTGTGTCTGGCATACACATTCAAGCTACCTTCAATCAAACATGTCTACAGGAAATCCCAACTACAATGTCGGCGGCACTGCAAAGGATGGTGGCGTTTCAACTGCGGACACAGTACTTGACGGTGGCAGCGACGGTGGTAATCGATTAAGCGACGAGACATATGTGCCCAGTAGCGGTGCCAGTGGAGGCAGCGGATTTCAAACGCGAAGCAAGACGTATGAGATTCATGCAAAGAGTGGAAAGGAGACCTCACTTGCTAATCATTACAGCAGCGAAAGCAACACAAAGACCAACGAAGCACATGTCGGCAACCCTAATAGAAACGTTGGCGGTACAGCGTGAGTATTTGCCGTTCTGTCTCATACACACGAGGTGTTTCATGGCCGCTCGGAGTGTTCTCCAAGGCTAACATGCATCTCTAGTCAAGACGGTGGTGTCAGTACCGCAGACACGGTGGCGGTGAGTTGCAGATTCCTGGAACCGTTGTCGATACATGCAGGGCGATTGCTGACTCAGAGCTTTCGAAGGATGGCGGACCCGACGCAGCGGAAGAAGATGGGGACTTCAAGCCATAAGAATTGTATCTCTCGAATTCTCTTGAGCAAGTCCATGTATGGCTCAGAACAGCACAGCATCGTCTTTCCTCGAAGATCTAGAAGCGCAGTAGAACAGCGAGTTAATATGACGACTGCTTGGCAAGAGCGAGTCAAGCTGAAACTCGTCTCTGATGTTTCCCGTTTACACTAATATTTCCCAAGAACCGAATGAGATGTGAGCTACCTTGATGCTGGCACTTTGAGCTGATGACTGGGTCAGGGTAAGGTCTGATGGGGCAGAGCTGCGATTGTACCGTGGACGCAGCTCTGCTCCATGGCCAAGGTCCAGGCTCACCTCATTCTTCGCTTGACGAAGCTCTTCAAACGGGAGTTCGATGGGAGTGGTATGGTTCTATGATCGAACGCTACGAATCAGTGCAATAAGTGCACTTTGAAGAGATGATAAAAACTGTGCTATGGAAAGCACTCGGATCTTTCACCACGATCCTGCCGATGTGTATCCTGCCTGGTAAATAACAACCCATCTGACGACTTCGGATAAGTCAGGACGCTTCGTACTGCACCTCGAGGACGTACGTATGCGGCAAATCGAATGGGCAAGAGTCGTCGTCATGCGTTAGCTCTTGTGCTCTTGTGCTCTTGTGCTCTTGTGCTCTTCAGCTCTGCTGCCAGTGCCAGGTCGCCAGCTATACCGCCTCTCCTAGCAGGACGTAGAGGTCTGTCATACAACAGTGAAGAGAGTTGACTGCTAGAGCGCTACCTAAGATGAGAGATCTAGCAATGCGCTGCACCGACCAGTGACAAAGGTCGCCAGGTACGCTGAAGCAGAACCATACCCGCCATACTGTGGCGATACTTTCAGCGGCCTGTCATTGCCTGAGGGACAGGAGCATAGCGACTTGCTTGTTGAGTCTTCAAAGCACTCCCAATGACACCTCCAACCTCTACATAGCGACACTAATGACTCGCCATCAACTGAACGATGACAACATCGCAGTCGCCGTTCTCCTTTGCTTGATCGCCGACATCTTGGGCACACACTACGCACAAGTCTCGGAGAAACATGAAGACGACCCGGCAGAACGTCCATAGACCCCAGCAACGCATGCCAAAACTCGTGGAAACCATAAGACAACCCCTAGTCATCACAAGAACCGGGCTGGCTAAAGGCAACCGGGCAGCTATGCTGTCCGGACCGTAGATCTCGCATGTGATTCACACAACCGCTTCGATACCCGTCCCCTAGCCTTCCTGCATTGAGTTCGAGAGGCGACTGGACAGTCTGCCTAGTAAGGTTGTTGTCTCACTTCGGTTGTGGCTTGGCTGAACCGGCGGTATGTGCTTGCAAGCTTGGCAGCACGATCGAAGACACCTTAGTTTGTAGCCTGGTAAGACATGTACCATGCGTCGGGATCGAATCGCCAAGAGAGTGTCAATGTAGATACCTAATGCAGGGAAGGCTCCGCGTCTTCGCAACCTAGGGTGAGATGGCGTCAACGGTACTTGTATAAGCTTAAGAGCTAGTTTGGGACGGGGACATGGCCGCTGGACTATGAGCTAGGGAAGCTGGTCTAGGGTGACGGGTAGGAAGACAGGCACCTATGACCATGAACTTCATCTGTGGCTGAGGCGACCAGGGTGATGCGGACAAGGTCCGATGTGGTATCGCCGTCATGTCTTTCCGAAGGGGAGACAAATATGAGAACGAAGACGCCGTCGTGGCAGAGCTTTAGGCGCAGCATGGCCCATGACTTGGTATACGCTGACATTGAGATTTCGCTGATGCTGAGCAGGAGTCATCGCAATGCTGTGGCCTCGGACGTGCTCGCGATTCGCAGCCTCTGGATCATGGAGATGAAACCCTTAGCAATGCTCTTCATGTCTTGTAGGAAGGCAGCCCCAGTGCACGTTGATGGCGTTTGCAAACAGCACTGAAACGGTCTTTCGGCGGCAAAGTCAGGCTTGGAGAAGACTGGATGGCGGTGAAGGCAAGGCGTGCATGCAAGCAGTAGTATGCTAAGGTCTAAGGCTCACTGCTGGAAAGTAAGTATGAAGTCAGTGACAGTATGCAATTGTTACCCGATTCGCCTACTAGGCACGTTGCGAATAGTGAGATTGACTATCTGCTTGCTATCATCGATTGTATAATGTCGTGCAGAGCATCGTCTTCAATTGCTCATGACACATCGAGCAAGTCTCTGGCGTAACCTTTGCTCGCAAATTCTGCTCACAGCTGCTCAAATCCTGCGGTAGGCTTAAGCAAGAGCTCTGCACACCCTCTTAGAACAGCGTGTATAATGTATGTTCAAAAACCGCCATGTATGCGTTAGTCGTGCAGTCGTAAAGACTCCGGGCAGATGCAACAATGCCACGAGTCTGACAGCGCCTCCAACGCCTCGCCATGAAGAACAAAATCTCTCATTGCCATGCAAAATAGCCACATCACCAACAAGAATACCAAGTGTAGCTTGATAATGTCCAATCAGGCACTAAATTCCAAAGTCTCACAGCTTTACATCATCATTTGCTGCATCTGGTTCTGTGCATAGGCCATGGGCTTGATATCTGGATGAGGTACGGCATCGAATTGGTTGAATTGCAGCTTGTAGTCGCTCTCGATATTGATGTATGCACCTCTGTTCTCTGTAGAGTCGCAGTACTTCGGTGCCGAGAACACGGTAATGCACTTTCCATCGTGCTCGACCTCGTATCCGTCCATGCGGACTTCGTGGCTTCGGATGACAGCTTCCAGACCGTTCTTTTCGCAGAAGCGCTTGGTGACATCTGGTCCAAACTGCAGGCCAACACCACGTTTTGAAGGACCTCTGCCAGGTGCCGTCTGAGGATCCGTCCACAGCATCTCCATCATGAGGCCTTCCTGACCAGGTTGGCGTTGGTTGTGCCTGTTCAATTTGCGAATGTCGTCAAGGGAGATTTGATCATCGGAGAAAAGGCCACCATGGAGGACAAGGTATTTGTCTCCGATCAACGTAGCGAGTGGTAGAGCAGAGAAAGACTCCGAGAACAACTTGAAGACGCGCTCGTTGTACTTGTGCTTGCATTCGCCCTCGAATCCGTACATGCGGTTCATGTCGTCTGTTTCGTGGTTGCCGCGGTTGAGGAAGAACGACTTGGGGTGCAACCACTTGTAGCTGTACAGCAGAAGCGCTATTTCTGACGACCAGGAGCCACGGTCAACGAAGTCGCCGTTGAAGAGGTAGTGGTGCTTCTCCGTGGGAAAGCCGTTCAGCCTGAAGATCTCAAGGAGGTCGAAGTACTGGCCATGCGTGTCGCCACAGACTGTCATCTTGACATCCGAGTCGACGTGCGTCTCAACCATTGTAGCCTCGTTGTAGACAATATCCTTGACCGCTAGGATGATCTGATAGACATACTTTCTGTGAATTCTCTTGCCATCCTTGAAGCGCTGGATCATGTCATCGATGAACTCCTGTGTCATCTCATCCTTCAGACGAACTCCATCGTATTCGTCTTCGACAGCCATATTCTCCAAGTCTAAGCCCTCCGCAGCTGAAGGCGCATCTGCGACTTCGATGGCCTTGAGGAAAGCATCTCGCTTGACCATCTTATTGCACGCATCGAACTGCGCCTTTGCAAGCCTGTCTGCAGGGTTCTTACGCACAACAATTTTCCAGTCGTGGATCGCATCTTGGTGTTTAAGAATAGCAGTATTGGCGACTGCTCTTCGGTAGTATGCCTTGACGAACTCTGGATCAAGCTCAATGGCCTTTGTAGCATCGGCGACGGCGTAGCCATATGCCTCCAATTTGAGGTTGGCCTGTGCACGGTTGGTGTAGAAGGCCGGCTGTGTGTCGTCCTTTTCGATGGCTTTGGTGTAGTATTCCACAGCGGTGGGCCAGTCCTTCGCCTTGAAGGCATCGTTGCCCTTGTTCTTCAGCGCCACAGCATCCAGTCCTTCGTCCGCCGCCATATTGGGCTGTTTGCTCGCAGCTATTCCACAAATATATCGATGCTGACTGCTGAGAGAAGGTCGTGACGGGCTGTAGAGACTGACAGTACAAGCTGCAAAGTGAGTAGGTGAATGTGTGATGGCGGGGACTCAGAATGTTCTATGATTCTCCAGGCGCCGAGAATGCCAAGGCCGGCCTTGAGCCCGATCCCTGTCAAAGGAACATGCAGAGACCAACGTATGGAAGCCTCTTGATGTTCATCTTCCTTCACGACACTAACATCAATCACATCGACGCGCCAAATCACATAGGTCAGCGACTCACCAAGAAAAGACGACATCAGCCCCTTCAACAACACAAGTTTGCGACTCCTTATCCACAGCACAGCAAAAATGTCTGGCGTACCTCGTGGACTGCGCGCATGCCTCGTATGCTCCTTTGTCCAATCTGCGACGAAGTGGAACAGAACCGGCTGCCCGAACTGCGAGGACTTTCTCGAGCTCCGCAACAGCAGCGACGCGATCGGCGACTGCACTAGTGAAGTTTTCGAGGGCTTAGTCACAGTCAACGATACGACTACCGGATGGGTAAGCAGATGGCTCCGCATCCAAGGCTACGTGCCCGGAGTGTACGCAACGAAGGTCAACGGATTGGTGAGTAGTCTTTGTGCCGCACGGTCTTTCAGCTTCACGACGAATGAGCAGGCACGGTGGACTGCAAACTTGTGGATCGTAGGAGAACAAGCCGCTAACATGAGATAGCTACCAGAAGAATATGCGGCTGCTGCTGAGAATGCAGGCATACGGTACATCCCGTAAGTTGAAGGGCCCCGATCAACAGATGACCACTCATGGCGGCAGCAAGCGAAGCCTGGACCTGCTAACGCATCCTGTAGTCGTGATGGCTCGGCCACGGAAGACGATCAGTAAAAGATGCAAGTCAAGATGTTTCAAGCGTTCAAGCGTGGTATATGGGACTGAAACGGGTCGAAGCTACTTGAGATCATGGCACTGGATGTAGACTACTGAAATGATGCCAGACTGTTTGAGCTGGCGGTCAATGGCCAAAGCAGCTTATAGAAGCCGTATGATCCAACGAACAGCAGTAGGTAATACACCACTGACCACCAAATGGCCAAGCTTTTCGACTCGTGATTGCCATGCATCAGACTGTTTCCCTCAGCCAGGCGATCAACACTGTCATCTCTTTTGCCCTGCGCCACATCAGGCGTGATGCCGTACGCCTCATCCTCTTCAGCCTGTCCGACTCTGCCCACGACTCGCGGAAATCCCATGAAGTTGCAGAACATGTGCGCGATAATTGCTGCGAAGACGTTCCCAGTCCGAAGATATAAGAAGGCGGCAAAGAAGCCGAAGAGCGAGGTGTAGGTGAATTGGAAAAAGCTCCTTGCAAGCCCTACAAGCAGAATTTGTCTCAGAGCAGGTTTCTGCCTAGTTGTCATACCATTGCTCACAAACTCGACGAGATGGTGAATATGCGCCGCGCCGAAGATGAGTGGTGTTGTGAACACTATCCGCATTGGCGACACTTTGGCTAACAGGTAGAGCGAGACCACAAGTGAGCGGAAGACCCATTCTTCTGCCCATGGTGCTACGACATGGTTCCGCAGACCCCGCAAATCTGTGAAGAAGTTCTCCTTGATAGTCGCCAAGTTCCATTGTCTCCAGCCAGAGTCCACGAGTATTGTCTCATATAACGGCCCAATGAATAGAACTGATAGCAACGCCAGCGTTTTGGCACAATCGATAAGATTTACCGGCCAGATGGCGAATAGCCGTAAGACATCTCGTGGGTTCGCATGGCCGTACGACACCAGAACGTAGACGGCGACAACGGTCGAGGCGATACAACTGAGTCCAACTGCCCGAACTCGTGCCTTGATAACTGCCGGAGCATCTCTTGAATTCAGTGGTGTGGCACGGAGGGTCGCGCTGAGGTAAAAGGGCGCAACGAAGAAAGCCGTGAATAGAAGTCCAAGGAGCAGAGCTGTCCGCTCTGAAATCGCAGGCGGCCGTTCTGTTGGCCAGGCCATGTTAGTGGAAGTTGGCAGATGTCAAAGTTGCCAAGCATGAAGTTCACGATGCAATTGTTCTTCACAAGAACAAAGACGGGGATTTGCGCACCTTTCGCGCCGAAATAGTAATCCCTAATGCGCCCAAATGAGTGGTAACCTCCCTGCAAGACCTTGTTGGCCTTGTTCGAGATAGGCGGTGGAGGCATCGTGCCTACGTCTGTCCTTCGTGGCCGATCTCAAGTTCACAGACTCGTCCTGATCGACCGCAGCAGTATCGATTCCACCGCCTACAACAGCCCCCTGCGCAACGTCACAAATTCGTCTGGTGTCGACAACTGCTCGGCCAGATCAAAGCTACCGTATCTGCAGTCAAGGAATATTGAAATTGAACGTCACTTAAGGTTAAGAGCTTGCATAAGCGCACTGCGCCAGCAACCTTAGACGCGTGCTCCTGAGCAGAGCCTCCTCGAGGAATGGCGAACAGCGTGCGACTCGCAAACCACGGAACGGCGGGGGAACACCGCATACAGACGTGACAGTCGCAACCATGCATGGCTTCATGTGTGTTAGAAGCCGTTGCAACACCCGTGGTGCTAGGTGTCATCTACCGGCGTATGCATCAACATGAATATTGCGCTCTTCGGAAGCGGGTCGTGCCTTTCCCCTCCAGCAGCTGCTTGCGCACACCCTGAGCTGTCTACTGTACAACTATTGGAGTCTGTCCACAACCATGCAGACTCTCAGCAAAGTGTCTGGATTCTGTAGCTCCACGACCACGACTCCACGGCCCCTCCTCCACGCAGTGTTCATTTGCATGAGAGGGGCGTTCTGGAGACGTCCGAAGGCTGATGGTCCGCCGAGCGCTAGATTGATTGGTCGACAGATAGCGGCGTCGACGATAGCTTTTGGCGTGTCATTTCCGCGTGCTCGCGTCAATGATGCCAGCTTCAATTTCCAAGATGGTTCGTGGCATCCCTGCCTATCGATTGCGAAAAGGCGAAAAGCAGCAGACGGCGGTATCGTGGTCATCTTGACTGACTTCGTGAGTGTATCTTTCTCGGATCTCTTCATCACTGTCTTTCCTGTTCCATGTTCGTTCCATCTTTATCCATACTTCTGTCTCCTCTGACCCAGGCTCCACGAGAGCTCGCGCGACCAGGATAACCACGCCGTTTGTGGGACCCATCTATTCCTGCAGCCTGCGTACGGACAATTGCATTGGCTGCCAACGGACTACCGAACCACAGGGCGACTCCTGAAGCTGCACATACATCAACAACCGCCGACTGCTTGCTTGCGCGACGAAGAGAAGAGACGCTCTGTCGCGCAGAGCGTGTCTGCTCTGGCGCCTGTCACTCTTTTTATTATGCACCACGATCCCTACCGACTTTTGTTCTCTAATATTACATTAATCAATTTCTCATGTCGACGGGCAGCAGAGTGAAAGAGCGCAAAGAACTCTACGAGCGATTGGCGAAGCGCAAATCCAGAGACGCCAGGAGCGGAGGGTTCTTTGCGTCTCAAAGGCCTCTGACATCGCCACGAGACACACAGCGTGCGAACTGGAGGAAGTCTGCGACGAGCGCAAGCGAGCTCCATTTGCAGCAGCTGCAGCAGAGCCAGAACCCGAGCTCCACATCGATTTCCGGCAAGCCGACGGTCCGCTTAGTCAAGCCATCAACTTCGAGCGCAACTCTCTCTTCTCGAAGTTCTGCAGACTACTCCCACGATAGCGGCAATGATGGCGATCAAGAGACTGCCGCAGAACCTCAACGGTCGGCGGCGGAAGAGACAGGCGCACTTCCCTGCTTGAGGCAGGCTAGCGACTCAGAACAAGGATTTTCGGCTTCAGCCCGGGAGTTTGACGTTTCAGATTCGCATTCGCCAGCAAATGAGGCGCCGAGGACAGATCAAGAACAGGATCGAGCACCAATTGCAACCCTGTATCCGAACACCTCACAGCACACGCTTGCAAGATCAGAATGGCACCGTCGAAGCACTTCCTCAGGCTGGGGCTCGCAGTGTTCCACTCTGCAGAATGGTAGCGAGATTGCTCTGGCAAGCAAGAGCTTTAGAAGTCACAGATCTAGTCAGACTACGACTCTTCGTGGTACACCCACTCCGCATGAGTACGAAAACCAGGCACGAGCACTAAATAGTGATGCGACTGGGTTGTCGTTGCAGACGCTGGAAGAAGCCTCTCCAGAATTGACAACAATTAGAGCTGTGCCGGACTCTGAGACGTCCACATCCTCGCCAGTCGACCCGCGACCAGGGTCCCAAACGTTACAGGATACTTCAATTGCAGCCTCAAGGCCCTATACAGCGCCGCCGTCCGACTCTCCAACTGACTCGGGCTCACCTGCTTCCCTACCGAGAACTTCGAGAAGAGCATATTCGACAGGGTCGATTCATACTTTGCCAAGCATATCTAATCTTCACGAACTCACTTCATCTCCGGTGGTGCAGGTGTATGGTTCAGATCCAGCTTCGATCTCTGAAGCTGCTCAATCGCAGTCGTCATCGCCTAATTTCGTCGCCTATAGTCCGAGCGCCAGCAGCGTAGTACCCCGCTCAATCTCGCGGCCGCAACGGTTGCAGCAGAAAACCTCGATCGAATCAATCAACTCACGGCTCGAGCAGTACGGATCACAGCCATCTGCTGGACGCCATCTGGCTAGCTATAGCTCCTGGGCCTCGTTCGAGACCAGCGATACCCTGCCTCCTTTGTATATTCCTAGGCGTAGAGTACGGCACAAGGCTGGCTCGACCTCTCTTTCCTCGCAAGCTTCCTCATCGGCAACTATCGTTCGACCACGGACCGAATCGCCCAGCACTGATGACACTATGGAGGCCGATGAGGATATTGATACGGAACCATACCCACGACGCCCATTCAGTAATCACCTGAGCACGATTGCTAGTGTCAGCGATGGGAGGACGGGCAGTCACCACTTCAGTTACTGGTCGGCTGGTAGTGGGGTATTGACCATGGGCTCTGGAGATCAGACGCCTTTATCTGCGACATTCGATGGATCGCGGCGACGCAGCGCGCCAGTAGACTCCATTGCATCGAGCCTGCCATCCGCACCCACCCGTGGGACGAGCCTTGAAGCGGGAGATATGACATTGGGCATTTTCCGGGAAGAATCGGCGGTTCCGCAGCCGTTGTTCCGTGCACAACATGGCCCAACTGTGGTCAACAACGCGGGACCAAGTAGCAATCATACTGGGAGGAAATATGATGGTCCACTGCCTCCACTGCCACCAGTTCCGAGAAGTCCTGATAGCGATGAGCAATTCGACACGCTGTCAGAGATGACACGCCCGTCGCTCCACCAGAAGCGATCTGGGTATTCTTTGAAGACAAGGAGCAATACTACGCCCAACCACTCACGGCATCACAGCGAGATCAGCTACGTTGGTAGTGATAGGAGCAGCCAGGGAACCGGTATTTTCCCCGTATGGGCGAGGAATTTCTACAGCGGACAAGCATACTTGTCGAGCAAGATTTCTCTAAGCAGTCTATCGACGACCGAACGAGCAAGGCCGCCGGTACAACATAGAAGGGGCGACAGCGCGTGGACGGATCGAAGCATCACAAGCCGGCTCGGACAAAGTTATAGTAACGAAGAGAATGTGAGCCCCACCAGCAGCCACTTCCTGCCAGCCATTTTCCGGCCCCGAACACGGCAAAATGACAGCCAACGGAAGTCCAAACTTCGCAAGAGTCAAAGAAGTAAAGGTTCCAAGAGGTCTCGACCTTCACGCGATGACCGACCAGATTCGATGCCCATTCTTGCAGATCCTCTCCAACAACCGACTGGAAGCAGCGAAGACATTCTACCTTCAGGTCAACCGCGCTGGGGCGTCCTCCAAGACCACGAGGACGAGCAGCCGCAGCGTATCCCGCGCCATAAGCCGCTCAGAAAATACAGCAAACAGAACCAGTGGAACCACATGGAGTTCCCGCGTCCGATGACCAAAGACCGTCTATCAGAATTCAGCGGCTCGCTAGGAGGTCAGCAACCGACACTCGCACCATCCAAGCGTACTTCACAGAACAGGCTCTCGTTCTGGCAAGCACCTAGTTTTACGGAGAGTCTCGACTCACTAATACGCTCGCGATGTAATCGGCAAGTGTTGCTGTTCACGATCGGCTTCGCTTTACCGCTGTTCTGGATGCTCGGCGCTGTCCTGCCACTACCCAAGAAACCACTAAGTGACGGGGATCTAGAAAAAGGTCACGCGTTGCCGGGAAGTGAAGAAGATGTGGAAAACGCAATGATGCGACACGAAGCCGGAGACGCCGAGCAGAGATGGCGAGACGATCGGATCTACCGCAAAGCGAAGTGGTGGAGAATGTTGAATCGCGTTATGAGTGTGATTGGACTGCTCATTATTGGAGCTGTGGTGAGTTCGAGCACTTTTGACAGTCTCATCTGCTTCGACGAAAGAGAAAGCTTGCTGACTGAATTGCAGATCGCACTTGTCGTGATCACAGTGCGATAGCGTCGCCCCTCGAAACGACTTCACCCTCCTTCTGGACCACTATTCCTACTACGAAAGCATCAACGACTCTCACCGGATGCGAAAATCACTCACGATACGCCACCAAGGCAAGCCTGTTCCCTTACTGTCGAAAAAACAACCTTTTCTTGCTACTGTCGCATTGAGCGCTACACCTGACGGACGGCCCCGTAGCACATGTTTTTACTTATGACGGCCACACCCACAAAGAACACAATCTTGTTGATGATGATACCCACGTCGTAAATGGACATAATGTGCAATCTCTAGTAATTTGCATTTTTGGGGGAGGAGGAGGAAAGCATGCTAGCGAGCGACTCAGAAAAATCTAGCTTGGAGGATGACAATCTGTGTTGTGCATAAAGACAATTCCATATACTGGATGAAGAATATGAAAGCACTCCCATGCGGTGTGATCGAGCCTCTCGTCCTCAGGACTGTGTTAAATGTGACTTGCGAGACAGGCAACAACTAAAGAATTCATTCTCATCTATCCTGGGTATCATAGTCTCTCCTGGAAGCGTCCTCCGCTCCTCATGTATACAAACCCTTTCTAGCCTTCAGGCAGATGCGTAAGTCGTCTCTTTATACAAAGGCTGCTACCAAGCCCGTAACTACCGCCACTCCCAAAGTCCTTACCAAGGACATCTCCACCCGCATTCCATCATTCATATAGTAGACAGCGCCAAGATAGCTGCATGTCAGATCGCCATCGCGCTTCCCATAACCTCTTTCCAATCCTCTGCCAGGGTAGGGACAAGCAAATTGCATAGATGCGGGGCAACTCTGCATGAGGCTGTAACACAAGTCCTCGCACGGCAATACTTCTTTGTACGGGCCAGGTTTGATGATGTCGTCAATCTGACCATTCCTCGACCGGTTCGTAGCGAAGCTCGAAATGTATGTCTGATCCCAAGCTGTGGTCCCATCGACTGTCGGAGCATCGTCCATGCTGATGTAGTTGCTGTGCAGAAATTCGTCCTCAAGCTTCGTATCATTGTAAAATGCCTGGCCAACGTTCCGCACTTGCAAGTGAGCGGCGGGATTTGAGAAGTCTTCACAGCGTGGAATGGACACTGCACAAAGCCACTCTTTGTAAGCCGCTGCACAGTCATCACAGCCCTTCGCCAGCGAATATTTGGCTGCCGCGGTTGTGTTGCACGGAATTTGCGCCAGGGTGTAGTTGAAAGGAATGTACCAGGTCTGCGTATAGTTCTCGTAAAAGTTCTGCAGTGCTTCCAGTGTGTTCACCTCGGGATTGCTGGGATTTGCAGGCACAGCGTATGCCACTTCATCGCAGAATGTTAGATTGAACAGAAGCTGACAGTTGCCATCTGTTTTCGTCCTAAAGGGGACCTCTTTCCAGACCTTTCCGCCGCCTCCCACCACACCGTCGCCGGACGCTGTAGAGTTGCCGTCCATTGCGAGGTATGCTTTGTAGTCGCTTGATGGGGCGAGCCTGTTCACATAGAACTGCTCTTTCGGCTTGCGACCAAGACCGCGCGTGACCATTCCCATGTCCACACGGGTCGAGTTGCCATCCAAGTCGCTCTGATTAGCTTGTATCTGTCCATTGGCTCGAATGAAGGTCTGCAGGCCACAGTATGAACTTTCCATACCCAGCAGTCCACTGAGGCTGCTATTCACGACAAAGAGTGTGAACGGTGCAGTCATGTTCATCCATTCTTGGTAAATGTCGTTGCTCGGGTCGACTTGGGTCAGATTGTCTGTGACTAGAAGCGCAGAATCGATGTCCGTGTCGACCTGATAGAGGAATGGATCGTCACGCTCCGCAGCATGAAAATAGTCATCGATTGAGACTGCCAATTGATAATTCCAGTTTCCAGTAAAGCCATCCGGTGTCTCAGGCGCATGCACTGCCATGTACCAATCCCCACTGGCATTCGCAACGGAAGCGTTGACAAACCCGCCTCTAAACGGGTGCACTGTCTGCGTGTTGTTGTTGTTGCGATTTGGACCCGGGTTGGTGTTGGACGAAGTGCTTGAGACATAAAGAGTGAGCTGGCCGGGGGGAGGAGACGACACTATTCCTTCCTCGATCCGAGTCGGCTGAGAGCACACATTTGCAGAAATGTAGATTGTCCTATCTCGGTCACTATCCTGCCGCCTGCGCAAGTCTGGATGATGCATCTTTAGCAGGCGCTTTCCCGACAAGTCGCTGGGTAGTCCGACACCCTTTGCCGTGCGGTTTGCCTCCAAGAAGCGGCTTGGATATTGAAAGACTGTCGTGCTGCCTGGTGATATGTCGTACGGAGTCCCAATGTTGTTGCCGCTGATCTGCTGTGTTTCGTCCGTCTGCCTGCTAGCGAGCGTATTCGTGCCATGATGGTCCGTTGCTGCTCGCCCAGCATGATTGTCATGGTCGTCGTCGTCCTCCAGTTCAATGAGGGCATCCTCTATCCGGTGCCAATTGTGATCTCCTCCACCGCTCAGCTGTCCGCTCCCGTCATATGCCAATTCCGCTGCGTATGCAAAGTGAGGATGCGACAACGACCAGTACACCAGCGCAATCAGCGCGAGGGCTCCGAGGGAGGCGATGAGGCGGGTTTGGAGGGGCGTCAGCTTGGGACATTGGCATCGCATCCTGGTGACCGCGAAAGTGCAATGGAGCGTGACTGCGTGGCCGATCTGTGCGCAGGGCTGTGTGGCCCGCGCTTTAACTGGAGAGTGCTATTCTACTTTGTGCTGCTGATCCAGGGTCTCCTGCCGAAGCCGACACGCTGCTGCCGTCCTGCTGCCGCCCGTTTCTCGGCCATGGAAAGTGGATCAGCACGTGGCACGCAGTCCACTCCAACACCACCTACGCTCAAAGCTCAGCATCAAGCAGTCACTGCCGCGCGCATTGATTATGGTCACACTTCATGTGCCTCTCCTACCAGTAGCTTGCTGGCCCTACCTCTCACTCTGTCGCCAACGCTACTGATCGACCAGAGCAGATTCTCGGATACATCGGAGCTTGGTGGTAGTGTTCCTGGGCTACTGCATGAGCTCAACGCTCAGCCGCCATCACCATCTCGAAGCGCATCGCGGCTTGAAAGTGGCCGATCAGTACATAAGTGTCAATCATGTAGATGAAATCGAAACATCTCGTGTCCCTGGTTCCTTCCCAAGTCTGGGCGCCACTTCTGCTCGAGATCGCTCTTGCTGCATGCCACATACCACGATGCTACCTGCTACAGCAGCTTGCTGCTACAACTCAGCTGACCACAGCACGCCCTCACTTAGCAAACTCGAAACAGCACGCCTTATAGTAACGCACCTCAACCACTATCTCAACCCATGTTACCTGAAAACCGGAGCCCTCAACACAAAGCCTCAACGGAACCAAGCAACCTCACTATAGCTCAGCATGTGCTACTACCGCTACCGAATCTTCCCCTGCGGATGCCGCGAGAAGTTTCTCACCTATCGATGCAGCTTCGCGGACCGCCCGCAAATCGGCAAAGGCCATAGTTCCACGCATCAGAAGGATCCAAGAAAGAAAGACGTGGAGGTCTCCGGCCCATGTCCTAGCAACTGTGCCAACTGGAAGGATAAAGCGTGGACAAAGCCTGATTGGAAAACGAGTATCGTCATTCGCACCCAAGGCTGGCATAAGCTATTTTGGCGCTGAATTGGTTTCCTCTACCAGTGCTTGCTTGAGCCCTGAGCGTCCACCTCAACACGATCATACGACTTTTACATGCGTTTCCAAGGATTCGGGTCCCACCGGGTTGTGCTGGCGCAGTTGTTTCGACAATCGTTCACTTTCCATATGGCGTTGGGAGCATCGTGTGCAAACGCGCACTGCCACGAAAATGCTTCGGTATACAGTAAACATTGTACAATATTCCATGCAACATACTTTTCGAGTCGATCAGCACATCTTGTACCATATCGAGAGCTTTTCCAGCTGGCCTTCATTCCAGGTCGACAGGCAAATCGAGTCAACAACCACTTCCAAATTAGCAGCATGTGCTTCTATCGCTATCGCCGATGGGACTGTGGTAAGCACATCAACCTCTGACAACTCACAGCTACCAATATACTGACATATGTCCGATCTTTTCAGGCTGCAAGGAGAAGTACCTGACCTACCGCTGCGGCTACGCTACTCGCCCACAAGTCGGAAAGGGGCACGAGTTCGTCTGGCAGAAAGACACCAAAGGCAAAGACATCTACGAGCGCGGCGAATGTCCTCAGAATTGCGTGGGAATCAAGAAGCCTTCGGAGGAGGAAATGCATTGGCGTGAGCGATTCTCGAGGTTCTCGACTGGTTGGAGGGATTTCTTTTATCGGTGATTTCAGTTCTCAAGGGGAATGTTCAAAGGCAGCGATGGAGCTTTGATATTTCTGATGTGGATGTGCGTTGCGGTGCTCTGCTACCGAGTCCGCGTTGCGTTGAACGTCATGCTTCTTCGAGCGATTGATCGTCTCCTGCAAGCTCGAGAATATGGTCTCTCATGGTTTGGGGCGCTCCGTTCCTGAGGTATGCGAGCTACGCCATCAATGGTAGCTGTGGTCTCTAGCACAGTGCACGAGTAATCTTCCATCGAGCGCGGCTTCTCGCGTTGGTCTCTGGCTATCACGGGATCTCCTTCTTCATTCTGATCAAAACTGCCATCAACACCTCAACCCGTCTTCTCCTCAATCTTCTCCACTGCACCTCCAAAGATCAATTCCGTCCTCCTCTTCAGCGCAATAATCGTCTGCTGTGTAGTATGCCCCTTCTCCTTCTCCTCTCGATTAATGCGCACCGCAGCTGCAGCGAAACCCACGCTCACGGCAAAGATGGGGTCGATGGCTCTGCGTGACAGAACACTTGATCAGCTCAGCACGCAAAGGGGCCTTGTTGTGATATTGTGTACTCACTTTGAGATGAGATATGGCGTCGACATCTTTACTCAATCACAAACGCGTGCCGTTTGGCCAGAACGACGCGACGTGCAGGCATTCATGTGAAGTTCTGAGCTCGCGCACGGACCTCATTATGTCGGCAGGCGCGATCTGATGACGATCTCGTTCCTCCCCCGCCTTCACTGCGATAAGCGGTCAGCTGTCACAAGGCAACGGTGCAGCTGGCGTGAAGCGCGCGTATTGCGTGTATGAGTCGCTTTGCCTCGTGTGACTAGTAGGCTGCTTTTGTCACATGCTGTGGGCAGCTTGCTATAATTTGATGACGCACCACATATCCACGTCACGCCTCGCAGCCTTGCATCCGAGGAATAACACTGCTAACAACAGAAGAGGCTATGGTATTGCAAAGCTACGACCTAACGCTGAGCTATGCGATACTGCTGCTAAGATACCGTGCTGCGCCGTATGACGATCCGAGTCCGTCGCTCTGTGTGTTTGTCTCAACTTGACCGGGCTTATCAGCGGTGCCTGCCACCTTTGCCTTGCCTATCTTCTGCTGCGTGCTATTCATATTCCTATTGCTCAATCGTCCTCGCAAAAGTGCCTCCCATAACGCCCTGTCCCAAAGAGAAACCTCCTGTCATTGGGGCACAAAGGGCATTTGCCGGGTAGTGTCATCGTGAATTGTGTCATCGTGGCGGGTAGTGTCGTAGTCGTCGGAGGAACATGACATAGTCTATGCGGCTTCACCAAAGGTGTTCTCACCCGAGTATCTGTACGCGTGATCAGCAGCTGCCATCTTGATAGCTTACAGTCATACATACGTGATGTAAAGGAAGCCGTCCTCGTCCTTGTGTTCCTCGTAGATGGAGCTCATAAGCGCAGCGGTCGGTGGCAGGACCTCGTCCACGAAGATGAAGATGGCCTTCTCTGGGCTGAGCTTGATGCGCTTTCGGATCACGTACACGAACTGGCCGACTGTGAGATCGGCTGGCACGAGGTACTTCTTCTTGTCGATGGTCGCGATGTCCGACTTCTCGACCTTCTCGCAGATGACCTAACCGAGGCGGTCAGTACGCGTCGTCGCATACAGCATCACCGAGGATGCAGCAGTGTATCATATAGCAGTAGAGGTGTATGTGTGCGACTCACTGGAATCCTGTCGGCGTACTTCTGGCGGATGCGCTCAGCTTCGGCCTTGCGCTTCTCGAACGGGTGCTCGTCCTTGAACTTGGATCGCATGGTGGCGGTTTGTGGTGTTATTTGCGGTGAACTCGTTCGTCGAATGCGATACACAGCAAGGCAATAGTGCACAGCAGTGGTGGTGTTGTTGATGTGGTTAGGTCAGGTTGTTGTCAAGGTGAAGGTGCTGAAGGCAGCGACGGGGTCGGTCAGCTTGAGCTAGCCCCACTAAGTGCCGCTAAGTTAGTGAATCAATCAAGTGACCGCACAGTCATCCCCAGCCAACTGTCACAGTATAGTATTCACTCCGATCTCCTGACGCACGTCATACGCAGATGTGCAGACGCAAATACAGATGCAATTCGTGAGTGGCGAGCGAGGCTCAACGTGACCAGGTTTCACAAAGAATGCTGCCAAAGACAAAGAGGCTCAACTACGCTTTCACACCGGTTGTGGCCGGCTGAGATTGTGTATCGTACAGAAGTATCAGGTATCCCGAGGCACATGGCGTGCCTCTGCTTGGCGCAATAGATCCGCAAAGCCCATAAACAACGCTCGCTAAAATCAAAATAACGTGCACGACATATGAAACCTCTTCACAACGTCGCGGTTGGGAAATAGTACTGGTCCCACAGGAACTCGTAGTCCTCAATGAACGTTCCGACCATATCCAGGATAGGCTTTCCCTTCAGCTTGTTTGCCGTTCCTTGGATCATGGTCCGGGTAATGTTCTCGTAGAAGGCGCCACGCATGGTCCACCAGGCCAGTGACCAGCCACGCTTCTTGATCTCTTCTCGTTCCAGCTGAGTCAATCCGCGTGCCACGCCGCCAGGTCGTCGGTTCTCCAAGTCACGCTTCGCCAAAGATCGAGCACCATATTCGATGCTCAGTCCGAGCAACCACGGTCTCCAGTCTGCTTTCCCCTTGCCGTCTTCTCGTTGGCTCCAGTATGACATGGCGGCAGCGTAGATGACGGGACGTAGAATGAACATAACCTCTGCGATTTCACCAAAGCCTGATGTTCGGTGAAGGAGCTGTTTCGGCGGCTTGATGTCGTCGGCAGTGAGCACCTTTGACACTAGATATGATGATATATCGCTCGAATCTGGTAGAGGCGGCAACGTCAGAGACGTCCGTGGCATGGTCCATTGATCGCTGCCAGGCTCCGACGGCTCCGACGGCGGTGTCGACAACTCTTCTTCTTCCTGAGGCGGCTTTTCCTCAACTACTTCTCTCTCAGGCAACGGTGGGTCCAGAAGTGGTCGCGAGTTCGTCAGGCGCATCATGATTAATCTGCACACTGCTTTGACTGCCTCCAAGAATACCACAAGCCTCCACTTCGCTTTCTCGCCCTTCCTCCTTGCCATCATCTCCAGTAGCAGTTCGGTATACTGCACAACAGTCAAGGTAGTCGCGGTCCGCCTATATGTCGGGCTCTTTTGACAGTAGAACCTCGTATACCGATTGTGTGGGCTTTGGTGTCGTGGTTGCGTTCGTAAAGAGTGCGCTAGAGCACGCGAGAGCAGATTGTCATGGTAGAGTGAGAGCAGTTGCACGCCAGAATTGAGACCTTCAGTACCAACATCTGACATTCGCATGCCTCCAGGTGCCAGATATGTCAAGGAACGCAATGCGCCCTCGACTTGTCCCACTGCGCCAGCGTTCTTGGTGATGAAGTCGCCGTACATGCTGATCCATTTGGACGGGAGGCTCACGACGACCTTGGTCTGATTTGCTGCATGTTTGAGGCCCTCCATGGCGCCAGTCATGATCGCGAGACGCTCCTGCGTCGGGAAGAGTTGGATGCCAATGTGATTACAGAAGAGACACTCTCTCCGCACCGCATCCTCGAGGTCCCTTGACGCGATGATGATCGACGCCGGCTTTGCACGTGGAAGGAGAGGGCCGAGGCTCACATGCCTCCCAACCTTGGCATTAGCCATGCGCGACACGACTCAACCTCCATGCACATATAGACTTTGGTATGACTTGAGCGCAATCTTGTTGGACGCAGTGGCCTCAGTCGCCTCGTCAAGAAGGATTCTGATATGACCATAGAGCAATAAAAGAGTTTGTAGCTGCCGATAACTGACACGACGACGTTCTATCTATATGATAGCGTAGACCCCCATCGCCATGTTTTCCTTCACTTTCCTGCCGACGTACATTTGCTCCAGCACGCGAAAATGGCTCTACTCCTCGACAGGGCTTCGATTGTGCGACAGTACCTGTATAGCAAGCAACATATTCCCACTGTTCGCATAGCAGTGCTCGGCTGTGAAGGAGTCGGAAAACGCAGCATTCTCCAGCGAGTATGAAATTGTTGTGACATCGTCCCATCGGTGCACTGACCGGATTCCAGTTTTGCTATGGAAGCCTCATTGAGCAAACACGTTCGTCTATGATGGAGCTCGAATGGCATAAACATGTTGCTGTGCAAGGACGCGATGTTCATGTTCAATTCGATCTCATGAACGATGGCCCGTTCCAGATGCCGGAAGAGGATTTGCTCGAATATATTCGTAACAACGAAGCTTATATGCTAGTCTACAACGTAACAGATTTGGAGTCATTCGAGGTCCTGGACGGCGTTTGCCGCTTATATGCTCGAATACCTCGACAACGGCCATGGCGTGTACCATTCTTCATTGTGGCTTCCAAGATCGATAGATGGCGAGGCGGATGGGCAGTTCCATTTCTGCAGGGAGACGAGTTTGCTCGGAGCGTTGGCGCAACATTTCTGTCCATGTCGGCATTGAATGGAGAAGGAACGGGCGACGAAGTCATCGTCGATATAGTGAGCAGAGTTCTGTTGAGTCGATATCAGAACGAAGTGGATACAGTGCCTCGAGCACAGACCCGAACACCTGTTCCTCCGGCCCCTTCAGTATCCCCTTCGCCAGAGTAAGTTGTAGCCTTGAGTTGAGCGACCTGGCGTGGAGCTGATCGAGCGCGTAGAAGACCAGTCTTGAAGGCACCCTCGATACGACCTTCGATATGGCAACGTGCGGGATTTCTGCGGCTTCTGCACCGTTCCGGCAGGCTACTTGACTGGGTTCGACCTAAACAGAGCATACACCATTGGAAAACACCCACGAGATACACTGAAAGGAAGTTCGTATTGTAACCCCAGTACCCAATCATTCCAAACTGACAGATGCAGTGATTCACTGCTGTCGATGACTCCGCCGTCTCTTCCGGGAGCGGAACACAGGACAAGGTCTTTAACAAGCTTGAATTACAGTCGGAGTCGAGATCTGCTGTCCGCCGTGGAAGACTTTGATCAGGCACCGATGCCTCCAACGAGGTTTGGAGATCCTGCTCGCCTGGATCATGCGATGCGTCGTTCGAGGACGATGAGTCTGGAAGTGGCGCTAGGTCCAGAGTTCTTCCATGAAGCTCGCAGCCAGACTCCAGTGAGGTGAGCCTAAGCTCCTTGCAGGAAACACCTTAATGTACAATGCCAAGTTTAGTCCACAGCTTCTGAGACCAGACCCTTAGTCATATCTGCTCGTAGGCCGTGGAAGCGATGGAACCACCACTTGTCTGCTTCGTCTTTAGCCCACTTCATCTCAGCAAAAGCTCGCATAGTTAGAGTATCTTCCACGCCTGTAAATTCGAGCTCCATGAATACAGTCGCGGTTCCAGCCCGATCATTCACGTCGACCGAAATGTTGTCCACCTTGCAATGGAGGTTGGGAGCTGACATCTCCCAGGCTTTAACGATTGCGTTCAGCTGCTCCCAAGTCAAGTGTCCAGGATAGGCATCGAATTGTGCTTGGAAGCCAGTGTGGACGCAAGCCAGAATTCTCGCACCCCTCGGATTTCGGTACTCCAAGGGCGTGTCATTGAGATGCTCGATAAAGACATTGCTTATTTCTCTCAGCGCAGGTCTCGGGTCGCCACGCACGTCCATCGGTCACTCCCGATCCTGTCCTCTTGGTGGTTCGTGGCCTGCACTCACGATTCACGACTTTCTCCAACGCAGTCAACTTTTATACCTCAACGCCGCCGAGCCACTTGATCCACTTCGGCCAAGCCATCGCATCCATCGCGTGGGTTTGCCAGGCTATACAACACGTGGTTGGCGCCTGCGAGATAGCCCAATAAACTGATCAGCAGTCGAGTGTACAATCAGAACTTAGGAGGCTGTGCTGGCAAAGCTGGAGTGAAGGATGTTCAGTTCATCCTTGCAAGGGCAGGTACAAAACAGCACAGTGCGGCACAATTCCGCGACAGTCTCGTATGCTTCAGAACATTTCTCTCCAGACATAGCACAACGTGCGTACGGGCCAGTGATACGCGGCCACATATTGAAAAACCTTTTAAGAAGACAGATATGATACAGCTGCTGATCGCCTTGGCGACTATGAACCTTACCACGGCTTTCTTCGTGACTGCCATTGCCTGGGATGCAGCGGCGAATTGGTACTCATAGCCTTTCACAAGCACTTACTCTCGAACCAACCTTGAGAACTCAGCCGCCCTTCGTGTGCTTCGTGCCGCACTTCTGACAGCGAATCATCATCTCGCCTTGTCCATGCTGACCTCCCCTCTCTGCTACCACAGCGATAGGACTGGCACAGCCGGTATGTCTGCAATGCTTCAACTCCTGCAATATCTGAATCACTGTTCCGAGATCCTTCTCCGCAGCGTGGCTGGCTTCTTGCTCTGTCTCTATCGCGTCGGTGGCATCTTGGAGTTGCCTCTCTAGACGCTCCACCTGCCGGCTGAGATCTTTCCGCACCACCTCGTATCGTTTCTCCTCGAGCTGGCGGTCGTCCACTACAGCGTACGTGAGTGCTGCGCAGAACTCTCCTAGGTGTGGCGAATTGTCTACCGTAGCGACAAAATCCTGCCGCTGGCTCAAAGCATGCGCATGCTTGCGTGCCACCTGCAGCACAGCCTCCCGCATGCCTCGGTCTTCGGACTTTGGCTGTGCATATACGCAGTCTAGCAGAGCAGGAAAGCCTTGCTTTTCCCACGGGTGTGCTTCCAAAGCTGTCTTGAACATTTCCGCCGCCTTCTGCTTGAGACTCTCGATGTGGAAGTAGTTTCCTGCGGCGGCCATCTCAACATGCAGGATCAAGATTTCGTTCAGGGGGAGATAATCGTTCTCTTCCTCGTGGTGCTCCTTTGCTGTTGTGGCCACGGTGGAGCTTGCATTTGTTGTAGTATCTGCATCCGCAGCTGAGGTCGGTGTGCTAGTCAGGGCGCTGCTTGTTGACTCTGCCAGTACTTGAACCGATGGCACGGCATACCTGGGGCAATTAGCGGAAGATTATAAAAGTCTCTGACATACGTCAAGCTGCGACTACACTGCTCTGAGCACGAAGTACCGCAGCGCAGGCAGGAATGCTAGAGACATCAAAGGAAATGGAGAAGCCCTATGCCGATTGCATTGACGTACAACCTAGTGTAGAGGAACTGGATCATGCGCTGAATGACCTCTGGGCCGAAGTGATTGTGTTCGATCACGCCAAGTGACTCCTTGAAAGCCGAGTCGATCTGTCTGGCCAGCAGGTCGGACTGCGAGCAGACTACAGCCCTGTGTAAAGGAAAGTTGCGACCACCGCACGAGATGGTCATGTCGGAATACTGCTCGGACGTGTGGAGGGCTGCCATCGCGTCCAGGAAAGCTTGATCGTGTTCGTTCGCCATGGCTGGAGTGAGTGATTGGAACCTGTGAGGTTAGGTGTTTGGAAGAAATTAAAACTCAAAGCAATGTTTGGAGTAAGACAGAGCGGATTGCTGAAGTGACTGGAAAGTGTAAGAGCTTACCGGAAGAGAGTAGGCAAGCTGCTCACTTCACATTATTGTGTGATAGACACAATACTTTGGTACTGGTATCACAGATAAAAGACAGATTGTCGATTATAGCTTGTGTCGCTTCTCTCCGCTTGCAATCTTTCTGAATTCCTCTTGTGGAACTCCTTTCATAAAGACCTCCAGCCCACTGAACACCTCTTTCACGCCCATTGAATCGTATAGGTCACGCTCAGGAGCCTTCATCAATTGTTTGATTCTGATCAACGAATCAGGAACAAGATGTGGTCCGAGCCTGTTGTCCACCTCCTCTAGCACGAGCTTCAAGAACTTCTCGCTCTCTTCAGGCTTGGTATTGAACGTCTTGTTGACAAAGCCGCACTGTACCAACTCTTCACAGCTGACTCGCTTCGACATGAGAAGCGCCTCTGGACCTCTGGCTGGGCCAAGTCTGGTGAGCATTGCTCGGCTCGAAAGTCCCTCAGCTACCAGACCGAGGGAGGTGAAAGGGCACAGAAGATAGGCGTGTGGTGCGGCGTACACGAAGTCTGCCATGCCTACAAGTGCTGCAGCAATGCCCACCACTGGCCCATTGAGGGCGGCCACGAGTATCTTGCGATGTGAGTAGAATGCTTGAGTGATGTTCATGTTGAACGCTGCGAAGCTCTGCAGCCATTGCTTGTACTGCTCATCGGCAGGGCCCTTGTTCTGGCCAGCTACAGTAACATCAGCGCCCCTACCCCCAATGTCAGTGAAGTGGTTCATGTAGGGCCTCTCAGCGAAACCTACGCGCTGAAGAATCGGCCAGTGCCCGCGAGCACAGTGACAAAAACATCGTCTCGACCATCAACATGCCTCAGCACTTGGGAGAGGTTGAAGAACAGATCCTGATTCAAGGCTCCTAGCTTCTTGGGCTGATTGATCCTGATAACAGCTACTGTGCCCTTGATCTCCAGGACAATCTCTTCCACGGCCTTGGGTGCTTTGTCCATGCTGTAGCTGGATTTGTGAATGCGTCGGGTGAGAAGATGGAAAGAGAGAGAGCTGTACGACTTGCCTATGATGGGCAGCTTATGATTAGTCGCGCTGACAGCCACGAGGGCACCGATCGAGGGATTCAAACGAGGACATGCTGCTCGAGAGTCGCAGAATTGGAGCAAGCCGCAGCCGAGGTTCTGTAGCTTCTGTAGCTTCGTATGGACGACCACCAGGTGAGTGACCGGCGTTGAATTGGTCCTTGCGGATATCTGATCCCACATGTCCGATATGTCCGCCTGCCAGCATGGATGGGACCATTGCGTGCTGGGCCAACATTCTTTCCTTGGGGAAGTGTTGCTAAATCATCTTTGTAAGTACGTCCGTCAAGATGGCAGCCACGACGAGCAACATCTTGATCTTTGGTGCCACTGGCCTTATTGGCAGCCACATCGCAAACTCAATCCTCGAAAACAAGGACAAGTTCGGCAAGATTGCCATATTCACCTCCCAGAACACCGTCTTCACAAAAGCAGAAGAGATTGACTCACTCAAGAAGCGAGGTGCATCCATCGTCGAAGGAGACATGACCTCGGAGTCAGATGTATACGAAGCCTACAACGGATTCGACACTATTGTGTCAGCAGTTGGACGGCCAGTAATCGACAAGCAATTGAAACTGATAGAGCTAGCTGAGAAGCACCCCGACGTCAAGCGTTTCTTCCCGAGCGAGTATGGAACTGATATTGAGTACGACTCCACGTCTGCCAACGAAAAGCCCCATCAGCTCAAACTCCAAGTTCGTGCACTACTGAGACTGGTCCACAAACTTCAGCACACATTTGTGGTGACTGGTCCATATGCAGATGCAGACAGCCTGCTCTATCTTTGTGCCAAGAACCCAGAGATCGAAGCACAAGGCACGTTTGACGTTAAGAGGAAGCGTGCAGTCCTGCTGGGTGATGGCAATGGTCGCATCTCATTGACGACAATGAGAGATGTTGGCAAGCTCGTTGTCGCCGCTCTCTTGCGTCCCGAAGCTGCCAAGAATAAGGCATTACGAGTCAACTCCTTCACGACTACGCCGCATGAGCTTGCTGCGGAATTCGAGAAGCAGACTGGCGGTGAGAAGTGGAGCATAGCTTACACGAGCTTGGATGAGCTCAAGAAATTGGAGACGGAGACGCCCTCTGTTACTCTGCGCCGAATCTGGACAGAAGGAAAGACGTTGTATGAGAAGCGCGATAACCATCTGATCGAAGCAGAAGAAGGCCTAGACGATCTGCAAAGCACCGTGCGGCAGGCGATAGAGGTTCAGCAGAAGCGAATTGCCGATGGTACTTTATACTGAGTTCTTGCTTCGCGATCATCTCGTAGAGCAGAACGCATCAAGTGACATTACTTTCATGCGCCAAATCCATACAGTTCCTTGGCACGGCTTCTGTCCAAATGAGCCAAAGCTATGCCAGTGTAAACACCTTGGCCATCGAAGAGCTTCTCCGGATTGCCCCCTTCTAGATCGTATCGATATATGCTTCCGCCAAGGTCGGACACATAGATGTGCTTCCCGTCCGACTTTAGCCCGATTGCTTCGTGCAGATGTCGGCCAAGGATCTGGTAATCACGTTGCTTGCCTGCCATAGAGGGGCCTGATACATCGGCTTTGTTGAGAGTGTTGCCTTTGGGCTCTGCTCCACGATCGGTCCAGTATAGTGTGTGAGTATCGACATTGATCTCCAAGTCTATGGGCTCTGCAAACTGTCAGGCGTGCTCTCACACTTGGCATCAGTAGATCATACCTGGCAGATTCTCAAACAGAGTTTCAACATCATCTCTGCTCTCAGCATCCTTTCCTGCCGGCATGTTGATGCTGGCTCGATAAATGAAGCCTTGGCCACCTTTACTTGGCCCTTTCTGAGTCCAATAAAAGTGTCCGTTTTCTGGATCAATGCATATACCCACACAGTGTCGCGTCTTATCACTAACATGCTCGGCATTGTTGAAGTCGCCACGCTTGATGAGTACCTCCTTGTTGCTACCGTCCAGATCCGATCGGTGTACTCGCATGCCCTCGCGATCACACACATACAGCTTGCGATTGACAGTATCGACGCTGCATTGCTTAGGCGTGTGGATCTCGCCCGAGCTGTAGATTGTCTTGATATCCTTGCAGTCTAAGCCGGAGCATTGTACGACGCCGTCATTTTGGTTGGGAGTTCCCATTTGCGTCCATATGAGGTGGCCACTACCTTCTGATAGAACGTCGATGCCATCTGGTCGATTCTCATGCTGGATCAAGGTCTTCAGCTTGCCTTCGACCACTGATCCGACGGCGACACGCCCAGATCTGTCCGGCTTGTCATCTTCTTTGCCGTCTTCAAAGTCTAGTGCGTAGAGCACAGTAACCTTGTCTTCGCTTGCCATGCTTCTTGTGAGTCAGCGAACTGGGACTCTTCAACCAAGTTGCGATGAAATATCCTGAAAGGTCCACGAGCATGTACGAGAATACTAAAACATTACCTTCTAAGCGCATCACGACGATGACGCAACACTCATCATCGCTCTCATGATATTTGTGTTCATCTAAGTGAGCGCAACTCTCCGATACTTGCTCTTGACACGTACACGCAAATTTGCTGCTGCTGTAGTTGGAACTTTAGAGACTGGAGTGTTGCAAAAAGCCAAAACTGCAATTCTTTCAACCAACAACATGTATTTTACAAACAACTCAAAACTCAATCATATCAACCAGTGACTTGATTTCCCGCCCCCATCTGCGCTCCTACCCTTTCCATTCTCATCTTCGCGACGCATACCTCTAAGCACGGAAGCTGCGAGCGTGAGCACGCTTGGTCTTGACTGCAGCGGTGCTGTTACCGCCAGTGCTGCCGTTCGTGCTGGCACCGCCGCCAACAAGGGCTGGGCCTGGCATCTCGTAGGAGTCGAGGGTCTGGTAGATGTTGATGGTGATACCAGCGTCGGCAGCTTTGTAGAGCTCAGTGCCGACAGTGCCCACTGGAGTAGTAGAGCCGGAGCTCTCGACAACGAGGTTCAGGCCTTAGTAGGATTAGCGGTCGGACTTGAGTGTGTTGTGAGGAAAGCAAAGCTTACACTGTGGGTAGTTCTGAGCACCGTTCTCCTGCCCGGCGGAGTGCAGAGCGATGATTTCGTGACGGATCACGTAGTTGCCGGCAGCGATGTCTGCTGGAATTGGGACAGTGGAGGTGAAGTTGTTGGCTGGATCGTTGTCAGCAGTGCATCATCTGAATAGTACCTGAAAACCGTACCAATCAGATCGTCCGAGGCCCAGTCACCTGGAGCGGTAGAACCGTCGTTGAGACCGCCAGCGTCGATCTTGAACCACTGGAGATCGGCCTTGGTGACATCGGCGAACTCGCCATCGACTGCGGCCAAGTAGGTGATGACTGGGCCGTGGTGGCTCTCTGGCCAAGTGTTCCACTGCAAATCAATGCTCTCGCCCGCAGTCACTGGAATACTGCCCAAGCCAGGAGTGGCGCCCTTGTGGCTGCTCTGGATTAGCTTTTGCTTTGCGCAGTCTAGCAAATCCATAGCCTTACCAGATGATGTCCTCATCGGCATACGAAGCTGGTTCAACAAAGCCGTTGTCCTGGTTGTTGGCATACCAGCCAGCAGTGTTTGGCTTCTCGGCCTGGTAGGTCCACTCTGGCGTGGTGCCGGCGTACCACTCGCCACCAGAGACAACACCCAGGACGTGGCCGTGGGCGGAGACGAGAGCTGGAGCTGCGGCGGCAGCGAAAGCTGCGAGCTGTGCGTAGGAAGGCATGCTGTTGCTGTAGAGCTTGGCGTTGATTGGTGTGATGAGTAACTTGTTCAAAATGCTGAGGAATCGAGTTTGCGATTTAGTGAACGTGAGCTCCGATCGACGGGCTTGGAATGTGAATGAAAGACTGGAAGAGAAGTCGCTGACTGTGCTGTGATGAGGTTGAGAATGCGGCAGAAGAGCTGCACCTATATACTCTCCTACGGCCCGCGACAGTGGCGCCTATGCGAACAGCATTATCCATCATGCTTCAGCTTAACAGCAGCCATAAGACGATGGCGCCAACTGAGGCTCAGGGTTCTCAGCGGACCAACTTCTTCCATCGATACAGGTCGCAGCACTGCATATGAGACCATACGACTTGTCCACTTGGGCCATGTGGAGGTAGGCAGAAAATTGGAATGGTGTAACTTGACGAGCGTGTCAAGCATGCGGAGTGTTGCTCGAACCATCAAAGGTGCCAGTGTGGGTGTGTTTGAAGTATGTAAGCATCCATATGAAAGTGCTTCATATTCGGTTCGGTGATGCATCAAAAGGCTGATGGCGGCTGCGGGAGCCACAACTCGGGCCGGCCAAGCGTAGAGCGAGAGAGCACGGGGAGCGGTGGTTACGCCATCTGTTGATGCAGTAAGGATGATGTGAATGCCAAGCGCTGCAGGTAGATTAAGCTCGCTTGCAGCGTAGCCAGATCTGAGACACAGGAGGACTTGGCGGCAGATGTCGTGTAGCGTTTTGAGAAGCACACGTGAGCTGTCACTCTGGTCCACGTGTGGCTACTAGTTGGAAAGCATAGTATGTGGCACAGCGATACTCTGCGTCCTGGTATCGCCGAATGGAATGCACTTTAGGAGGCTCGGCAGCTACCAAGAAGTGCAACACCACCAAATGGAAGTCGTCATGGCAATTTGTGATCAGATCTTGTAGTCGTGTCGTTCGATGACTGTCTTGCTTTGGTCTCAACGTCCACTGTCGAGATCACCACAAGTTTTTCGCTCGAGACCTGGAGTCCTTTGGTCCGCGATTGAGAGCGTCGTTTTGGCATAGACCAATTTGGCAGACACGCGAGTAGAGGAAGTTGGCAGCTCCTTATAGAGCATTACATTCCTGCTCAAAAGTGCGCAATCCAACGCATACTCCGAAAAAGGGCGTTTCAGGCTAGCCGTGCTCGGCCTTGTCAATGCTGGTAGAAAGTATTCTCACCAACTCTGCGCTCTTCGCTTATCAGATGCTCTCCAAATTCCCCAAACGCCTCGTTAATTCCCGCAATGTATAGCAGTAATAGTGCTCGATAGTCCAGTCCCGTGCTTCACATGGCATCCAGCGGCCTGTTGAAGCCTCCCACTCTGTTCATGTACTGTCTGTACTCGGCCTTCTTGACCTTGTGCACCGCATAATTCTTGTCGTTTCCGGGCACTTTGGTGTTCTTCGTCGAGCGAAAACCACCAAAACCCATGATGCGGCGCATTTCAGCCTCGGAGTCCTCGTCGTCGGGCAGATTCTCCATTTTGACGTCCTTTTGCTCCTCCTTCTTGACACCGTTGGGCGCACCTCTAGGACCAGGCCCCCTGGCTCTGTTGTCACCGGACTCTCGCTTCATTCCCCTCTCATCGCGCGCTTCTGCTCGTGGTCCTCTGGCAGGTGGTCCATTTGTGTCGCGACTGCGCTGGTAGTCGCGGTCTCGGTCTGGTCGTCCTGGCGGGCCACTCCGGGCTGGAGGTCCTCGTGGCGGTGAGCGATCTCTGCGACGATCATCTCTGCGGTCTCGACGTGGCGGTGAGCGCGACCGGTCTTGCTCTGGAAGTTGGTCAGTCGTGTGGTTTAGAGGGTGTCGCGAGGACTCCTTACCATAACGAGGTTTGTGGCTGCGATTATCGTCTCGCTGAGGACGACGATCGTCTCGTCTTCCGTGGCGGTCTGACATGTCGAAAGGTGTTTGCGACAGCAGTGTTGAGATTCGTAGTAGAAAAAGAGTAGCTCCTGAAGATTCATGCATGACTCGCGAAAGCACGAGATCAGCTGACTATTTTGTAGAGCAGACCAGATATCAATACAAGTTGCTCGAAAGACAATGCAGACTGCGTTGACCAGCTGATCGCTACAAGTAATCGGCATGCTACAGTATGTACTGTCTCAACTGTGCCCAGCATCGTTCCGTCTCTGTCTGCCGTAGCAACAGCATGATCATCCCCCACCACATCTACTTCATGCCCCTCATATCTCGTCCTCTTCTTCGTCAAAGTCATCCTCCTCGCCCATATCATACAGAATCCTACCTCCATCTCCACCACCATTCTGCGCATCGTAATAAGGCAAGATTACCCCATCCCTGTCTCTCCTCTGCTTTTCCGTCAGTCCCAACTCAAAGGTAGTGTCAGCAGCTTCTTCCTGAGCAGTCGCAGCCGCTTCATCAGGAGTCCTGTACTGTGGATGATCTTCTAGCAGAATAACCACTTCTCTCGTCTTGGTCTGTGTGATGGCAGCAGTTTTCAGTGGCAAAAAGTACCATTCCCGCACGCCTCTGCCACTTTTCCGTCGGTGCTCCATTTCGAGCACAATACCTTCAGTACTATTTGCACCTAGACTCTGCAAGACACCTTCGACGCCTTCTTCAAGACCAAAGATGGGCTCGGCATGACTTCTTGAACGTGCCGCTTTCTGCGCTAGCACATGATGCAGGGAGTGTGTGATGAAGATAGTCGTGGCCAGATATCGCAGTAGCGTCAACGCGGAAGGCGAGTAGACATCTTGATGGCTGTTCTTCGAAATGGGAAGCGGGACATCTGTGTGATAGAGTGCCAGCAGGGAACTGGAGGGTCCGATGAAAGACGAAAGCAGTGCGGGCAGATTCGAGCTGTTACTTGAACTCAGGGTATTGAGGCTGTCAAAAATCAGAAGCTTCTCTGCCACAATGTCAGTCCATAGCCATTGTAAATTGTGACTGAGCACTGACTTTGAGAAGCTTCAGTCCTGAAATGGTTGACGACTTCCTTCTGCCAAGAGTGCAGATTCTGCTTCCATCCTGGGATGAAGACGTCTACGCCTCGAGGTTTGCGTAGAGTCTGGAACGACACGAAGATCACTTGCACTTTTGCAGCCTCAATACAGGTCAGCGACAGGTTGCATCAGTGGGTCCAGCGCTGTCCTACATTTGCGCGTTTGATGTACTCGGCCAGAATCGGTCTGCCCGATTGCTCGAGGCTATCGAGTACCAGTGTGAATGGAGATGCTGCATCGCGCTGGTTGAGTAGCTTTGAGATGAGCAGCAAGTTGTGCGTGCGTCGATGCTGGAGAGACGACGGAGCCATGTTCGATGATATAAATGTGGTAGTTTTGAGACTAGCAACCGAGGTTGCTGTTGGAGAAAAATCAAGCCCAATCAAAATTCATAGAGCTACGGAATGAAAGCACAATAATCTCGCAATGCTCTGCTAATATCCTGCTAATGGCACCGGACTGTCGCCGTATTGTGTGCATGATAAGGAACGCCGGTAATGTCTGTGTCTGAACGTTGTCGTCCGAATGTCGCCTGTCTGAATGTCGCCACCCTGCCTTACTGCTCCGTGGTACTAGCGGCAGTGTTTTCCCGCCGGATTACTGCTTTGACACGCTGATCGTTTCGCCAACGCTTGTGTTCGGATGATGCAGTCTCTTCCAAGCCCAGTGGCGACCAGCGGCAACATGTGATAGCCTGGGGTTGATCTCCAATCTTCACTGTGAGAGCATGCATTTCCTCTAGATTTTCAGACAGATCTGTGGTACTGTCCTTCCGCTGCAACACTGAGAACATCTTCTCATCGACACATGGAGGGTCTGCTTTCTTCGATTTCAGTGTCTGGCGATTGCGAGTCCCGTTGGTCTTGAAAGTCGAAGGCTCGTCGTCGGCCTCGTATCCTAGCGCATATCGCTTCCGTGGCTTTGAGGTGTAGCCCTTTTGATATCGCTGCGCCAACTCTGCCTACGAGTCTAACGAAGATGTTCTTGCGGTAATCGCTGCAGACTTGGCGGCGTTACGGGCTTCCTTCTCAGTCACAGCGCTCTCGAGCGTCCGTCCGAGCTCAGATACTTCACGCTCGCCCCAATCAGCCTTTCGCTGTTGCTCTTTGACCGGATCCCAGGCACCACTCGAGCGTTCCTGTCCCGCTCGGAAAGCGGCCTCGCGCCACTTCTGCTGCTCCTTCCCGTCGTTCAAATCAGTCTGCCAATTTCGAACGCCACCCTCAATGTAAGACTTCAGTGACGTCTTGAGAGGATGAACGTCGATGTTGCGAGGAGCCTCGCCATCTTGTGGGGGTGGGAGGCAGTTGTAGAGCTCTTGACGAGTCTCACGGCTGAGCCTGTCCCAGGCATCATCTCGACGCAGGACGGCCTTGGAGAGCAGTCAGCGCCGTATAGATCGCTGCGGGAAATTATTCTGCACATACCGGAAGATCTGGGACCTTGCCGACCTTGGATTCGGGCTGTGTGACCATGCGCTTTTCAGCAACACCCATCTTGTTCGATTGATGTGGTTGTTGATGCTGGGAGTTAAGCTTGATGATGTATGCGGAATTGTTTACTGCTGTCTTCGAGTCAAGTAATGCTTCGCCGTTTGTTGTTTTGGATCGAGGTCAAGGAAGCAAGATGCTGCAAACGAAGTTGACAGTCGCAGAGCGATCCAGTGTACCTACCGTCACGGGCGAATGCTCTTCCTACTGCAGGCGCCTTTGGACAGAAGTGCGCCTGCTGCGGAGTCTACCACGTAAGCTGATTTGGGCAATTGCCACCGTCGATGCTGGCCCATGCGATGATTCGGTGGAAGTGTGATCTCTTCAGGATGGTTGGAAGAGGAGGGCGCATGACCATAGCAGGAGCAGAGTAGTGACGGTGAGGGCATGGCATCGGCTCCACAAAGACAACACGTTGTTGACACGCTAACTTAGAGCGATTTATCCCGACAACACCTGTTCACCACTGCGATTAATGAGTCTCCATCGGCGCTCTTCTTGAAGTTGTCGCACACCAGCACCGACTCAACGTACCTTCATCATGATATACACCACGCAAATTGTCCGACTGGACGGTCAGTCTTTCCCGACGGATGGTTCTGCCTCCGCCATCCACGACTGACGAAATATCATAGGCCTCACGCTTGTGGCCTCGGTGGACGACTCTCAGGTCCAGGAAGTGACTGAGCTGAAGCAGAACATCCGACAAGTCATCAAAAAGCTCTCTCCGTCCTCCGAGCCACGCGCATCCATCGAGAGCTCAAAGTACACCATCCAGTGGGTCCTCACCACCGTCGCGATCGCATTGTCCGCCCTCACTTACTGATCACCCATACCAGCTACGTTTTGAACGACGCAGTGGCATACCTCGCAATCACAGAGCGCTCCTATCCCAAGAAGCTGGCTCTGACTTACCTCGAGGACGTCCGAGCTGAGTTTCAAACCTCGTACAAGCGCGATGAGATCCACGACCCCCAGCTGCGACCGTACCAATACTCCGAATTCGACCGCTTCATCGAACGTACGAAGAAGACGTATCAGGACTCACGGGCCACAGACAACCTCAGCAGACTCAACGATGAGCTGAAAGATGTCACGCAGGTCATGACAAAGAATATTGAGGATCTGCTGTACCGAGGAGACTCCCTAGAAAAGATGGGTAAGTAGAGGAGAGCACAAACAGGTATATCTCCGTTGGGCTGACGCATATGCATAGGCGATATGTCCTCCCGGCTACGAGACGACTCGCTCAAGTACAAGCGTGCCGCAGTTCGCATCAACTGGGAACTGTTGCTCAAGCAATATGGGCCCTTTGCCGGTCTCGGACTGCTCATCTTGCTTCTCCTCATCTGGCGCTTCTGGTAAAATTATCAAAATGCCGCATTTGGCCCGGCGCCGTTCTTGGTTCAAACTTCAGGCATAGCGTGGCGTTCAGGATAAAAGCAGCCCTGCATAGACACACATCTGGAGTTTTCGCATGATACCCGAGAGCGCACAGGATAGCTCTCTGACAGAAATAAGAGCCTGTCTTCTCTCATCCGCTCCCCTCACTGGAGTCTTTTCACATACCAAGGTTCGTTTTTGTCTTTTCTTTTATTCTTGTTGATCCGGTGAAGATAGCTCAAAGCACTGCTGGTCAAGATTCTGAAAGCGAGGAGCACTTACGGATTTGGACTGGAGATACGCATTGCACGCAGCGTACGATGCAAGAGGAGTGCCATTGGCCCACATAGGATCACGGCCAACGATCCTGTTGTACCCAAACCGGAGGAGTTCTACCCCATCTCTGGCTTCAGACGTCGATCATGAGTTGAGGACGGAACTGGCCTTGCCCGACAACTTACCGTATTGCTGACAAGTAATCACTGGATCAGCACACATGGGCGTCTCCTCGAACGTCTTGCCTGCGCCTCAGCCCTTTCCATTGTGTCTTCTCAGACTCAGAGAGGACCGGGACACTCTGACTGGCAATATGAGAAGCTCATACGCCATGCGTCTACGGCAGGAAAGTGGGTCGGCTTGCCTTCTCGAACTCGGGCTGTGCAACATGCGTGCCGTGTGTCCTTGAGTGAATCACGAATGGGTAGTGGCATCGCTGTCCCCGGTCGCACGCATGCTACTCTCCTGGCTCCATGACAAGAGCCGCTCATCGGATGTCCCAATGTCACAGACAGCTTTGAGCTGCGGAGGCACATGCACACCAAGGCTTGTCAACGTGGCGCGAGGGACCTGTAGCCTCAGCAATATCTGCTGGCGTGTCCGACCTACCTCGGCCTTCTGTGAACTGTCTGTCTCTAGGGCCCGGACTTTGGCAGGCAAGTGGACTGCTTGCACTCGGCCAAAGCGCAATTGTGCCCTTGAGAGTGCTGTCTTCAGCGCCTCGCAGTGTCCTCCGTCTTCTCGAGCTACTTCGCGCTGCCCTGGCCAATCAATGCCTGCAGAATACCTTGCCGTTGTAGGCTCACACGCCTCCGTATCGCACAGCGGACTCTGAGCGATGCTCCAGCATCTGGGGTTGACGGCTCACAGGGGCACAATTGGTTCGGCTCGACCATCTCGTCCTGTCTGCAGCAGCCTGTTGCTCTCGAGCGCTTCGCTCGTGGGTTCGGTATCTTCTGATTGCGGTCGTGGGTCGCGCACACGATGTGTTCTGCGATACCAGTCAGGTGTACGGGCATAATCCTCTATCCTTCGACTGCGCGCTGCTGTGTGTGGCTGCTTGAGATCATTCGGAAGGCCTGCTGGCGCATTCCAGTCTGCTGGGTGATGCGTGTTAGCATTGTGATCGGCCTCTCGTCGCTTCCGCTATGTTTGCTGCCCGCTGCTGCGCAAGCTCTTGATGCCGCGGCAAACATGTCGCAGAAGCTGTTCGTTCTCAATCTTGCGAGAACAATTCCGCTGGCGCTGCTACAGAGATGCTGCCTGCTGTGTCAGGACTGGTGGTGCGAGATGTGAGTGTTCATGCTGCTCGTCGTCAATCTCGGCACGTGCGTTGCAAAGCTGTACGCCACACAGCCCTCATCAACAGCCACAACACAACAACATATCACAGACGCATGATATTGGTACGAGGCAGTTTGCATGCAAATGCTGAACAAGCTCGTATGTGTATCTTGTTACGATGTTGTTTGTGGTTGTGGCATATTTCAGCTGGGGGAGGGAAGCTACATGGCAGTCTATATATTTGTTCCAAAAGCTGCTTACCTTGTCATTACCACTAGGTCCGCTCAATGGCGAAGTCGTTCTTTCGGCAACGACTATGGCCTAGTGGTAGTTGAGCAAGAGGAGGAATGCCGCATTAACCGTGACGTGACATGTACAGGTAATTTGATTAGAAACATGCTAACTTCTTGTGTTCTTACAGCTACTAAATCGATGAGACTATCACTTCTCATAGCATTACAATGTCAAGCTTAGCTTGAGACGCTTCCATTGCTTTCTTTTTGCCCTTTCCCGGTTATGTGTATGGGCTGTCCACCAAAGCTTTGGGATGGCAAGAAGGAGTTCAGTTTTACTGGTCAGCACTTGGACACGGTCGCTGTAAACGCAGTCGCACTGACTGCGAGTTATGGGTTTGAAAGCAATACTTTTGCCTTGCTGGACGTGCGCCATTCAGCACCACCGACAAACCACTTTTTGATGGATGAGAAATATGTCCATGAGCATGCAATATCCAGCACACAACGCAGTGGTCGCTATTCCATCAGCAAGGCGGGTGTTGTGGTGTTCGAATGGCGCTGTCCAGCTCATGTTATAGCTTGGCTTGCCTGGCCTGAGAGTTGTGATCCAGCCCCTGGCAAAAGCTCTTTTTGCCTCGAAGTCACCAGACGACGCGACACCGCAGATGTCACATCTTTGAGTGGCTCAAAAAGTCTTTCAATTACAGTACATCCTCATTCCACTCTCATTTGTATATCTCGAGCCAGGGGAAGGCGGTTTTGGTGTGTTCGAATGCTGGATATGTCAACTCTGAGCGGCTGGCTTGGCAACAATGCGGCGCGAGCACTGAGTCCTTGGAGCCTCCTCCGCGGTGATATGTACAACACGGTCTCGGAGCTGTGTGCATGCGGTGGCTCCATCGCGATAACCTTCAGACAAGAACACCGGCCGCAGCGAAAGATTCGGCTAGGAACGGCGACAATGTCAGGGACACAGCGAGTCCTCTGGTCTTAAGCATGACAACGCTATCGACGAAACCCATGAGACATGTCCATGCCACGTCTGCGCCGCATCAGACTAGCAAAACCTCGAGAGACGGCCTTCCCTGAAAAGACTGCCAGGAGCTGACCATACCAATATCTAGAGCCTGCAACACAGCGACTTTTCGATTCTGAAGGCGACGCAACACCGACAGCTTGCCCCGTCGACTCCGTCGCGCGCCTCCTTCTGCAGATAGACAGATGAGCGCGCGCGACTCACGCGAATATCACGATAGGACACGATTGGGTACCCATCTACGGGGAAGTGGATCTCCTTGGGCGGGACCGCTGACATCTGTCTAAGACCAGCGCGAACAGAACTTCGGTCGAAGGGCGTAGCGTCTTCGCACCGCAGGGAACGACTAGGCGTGAACGTTGTGAAACAAACACCTCGCTCGTTACAGCACTTGGAAATGCCAGGCTGCTCGGGATGCTTCTACACTCCGGCGCGCCAAAACCATGAGGAGTGGAGGAGCAGCGACATGATGGCAGAGCGAAGGCACAACGCTCGCACATTGGAGAGCATTGCCAGATGCTTTTTTGGCTGAACAAGTCCCAAAGCTAGTTGAAGGAGGGGCCACAGGATTGGGAGCAACATGTGGACACGATCAGAGCAGTCAGTAATTCCTGGCAATGATACAAGATAGACACAGACGTTGGCGATAGCATGGTACTTTTGGCCGATGTGCTGGCACGAATGAACCAAGAGTCTCATCTGCGTTGACATAAGTAATGCAAGCATGGAAAAATAATGGCTTGATGTACTCTGCACGAAGTTGAATTCGGGGTATCTGAAAAAGCTCTATACACATACAATCACAACAGCGCCGTAAGCACGCTCTCACGCTTCGTCAGCATCTCTTCCCATTCTGCTTGAGGATCACTGAGCGCAGTGATAGCTCCACCGGCGCCCACGTGCCAGTCGTTGCCTTGATCGTCCCATTTGAACGCCGTGCGGATCACGACTGAGAAGTCTCCTCCTCCCCCTACATCGAAGTAGCCGATGACTCCGCTGTACAGACCTCGTGCTTTGCCTCCTTCTATTTCACTCAACAGTTCGCATGATCGCTTCTTGGGCGCGCCGGTCATTGATCCAGGCGGAAGTGAGGCCAGCAGAGCTGCGGAGCCAGATCCTCCATCTTCTACTGTGCCTTCGATGACGGAGACGAGTTGATAGACAGTCTCGTACTCCTCCACAGACATAAGCTTGGGTACATCAACCTTGCTTATGTCTTTGACACCTGCCAAGTCGTGCCGGATCAGATCCACAATCATCAAGTTCTCAGCTCGCTCCTTGGGCGATGCAAGGAGCTCTTCGGCTCTGGCTCTCGTAACGCCAGGACCTTTCTTGACGGTGCCTTTGATGGGTCTGAACTGACATTTCCCGTTGCGAGACCAGGATAGGAAGCGTTCTGGACTGCTGCCGACGATAGAGATACCAGGATGTTCAGCCGAGTGGAATCGCAGGAAAGCGCTGAAAGGTGCTGGATTGCGGCTGCGAAGTTGCTTGTACATCGTCCATGGCTCGGCGGATGTGCGGAGAATTGATTGATCAGTCAAGCACAGCTCATACGATTCGCCAGCTCGTAGATTTGCTTGACAGTCAAGGACTTTTTGACAGTACGCGGTTTGCTCGGGTCCACCCGCGAGCTGTGCGACAAGCTTTTGGCTCGCTGTATCACCGATGACAGCGGGCGCCTGGAGATGATGCTCGAGGATGCTGTGCGTCGTGTCAAGCCATTGCTTGTCCTGGCTGCGGATGGTCTGCACATATACTGCGCCTCGAACGTGGTCCACTACGATGCTCCGGTCGATCATCACAAACCAGAGATCCGGATGCTGCTCTTTCGCGCCGACAGGAGGCACATCAATCGTTTGCAGACCGGCTTCATACGACACAAAGCCAACTAGACCGCCCCAGAATGGAATTTCAGCAGGACCACTGACGGCTCTTCGCTCCTGTATAGCTCTATCGAGCAAACTGAAAGCGTCGTTGATACTCGCCAAGGGCGTGAGGACAGAAGAGGCATTAGTCATGATTTGCATCTCACCACTGACTGTAGAGTAGCGATACTGCGTTGCTGTAGGACTTTGTAGTCCGATAATGCTAAACCGGCCAGTCTCGGGATTCACTGGCTTGCCACTACGCGTTCCAGACTCGAGTAGAAGCGGTTGTTCGAAAATGTTCTCGTCTCTCAACAGGTCTAAGATGTTCGCCACATGCGGTGAACTGATCTCGCTGAGCACTGACCATTGCACATTGGGCCGTGGAAGCTGAGCCTCACTTGATGCATAGCCTGAACATCGTGCGTGAGCTGGCCCGGTATCCTGCACAGTGCGATTGAGAGGTGGTCGACCAGCTCGCCACTCGCATGCCTGGGCCCACCAGTTACTGACCAGCTTCTGGCCCTCCTTATTTGTGCAAATGGACTCTGGATGGTATTGAACGCCCCAGTAAGGCTTGTGCTCATGTCGCACGCCCATAAGAGTGGGGCCGTTCGGCACACTCATGGAGGCCCATGATAGAGGTAGCAAGTCAATACATTCCTCAGACTTTTGCCACAAAGTTGATGCTTCCCAATCGCCAATTGATTGTGCATGACCCAAGCGAACGTGAAGCGAATGATATTGTGTCGCAACGATTTTTCCAGTTCCGCGATACAGATCTCGGTTACAGTGATCCACGATTGTCATGATACCATGCCTCGGCTCTCTCAGTCTTTCGACCTTAGCACCAAAAGCGAGACACAGGCTTTGGAATCCAAGACATATTCCCAGGACTGGAAGGAGATGCTTTTGAGGCAGGTTCCATAATTTACCTATCAGTCCTACATCGTCAACATTGGCCGGATGGCCCGGACCTGGGCCGGCGACTACAGCGTCGAAGCCATCTAGATAGCTGAAGAACGCTTCGTCGTTGAGGACAAAGCGAGCCTCGTTGATCTTGATGCACTCGACAGCAATTGACAGTTCGGCTCGTAGAAGAGCGACTATTGAGTTCGAAAAGGAGTCGTAGGCGTCGATGAACAGTATCCGATGATGTTGCATGTATACCAGCTGATCTCCGTGGATAGATATCGGTCAATTCCGGAAAAGACTCTTCAACAGTCGTGATGAAAGCGGTGAGGCCAGAGGGGGCCCGAAGTGAACAAACTACCGCCCAAAACGCCGTTTGCAACCGTGAAGCATACTGTATCAAAGAACAAGTTGCCGCCGATAAGTTGTGAGGCAAGAAAGATAAAGCATCGGGTTCGATGTGATGTGAAGTCGGGCCCAAGAAAATCTTTCGCTTCGGCTTTGTGCCGAAACTCACTTCACTCGATCTTCCTTGCTCTCCAATCCTCACCGTCCCGCCACCCACGAGGACCGCTTGACAACCCGTCTGCAGCGCCGAACAGCAAGACCACCTCATCATCAGACAGATTTAGCCGTGCCTTCCAAGACAACAACAACATGCCGCTGCACTGTTTCTATTGGCTAATCAGCATAGTGGAGCTATCGTTATAACTAGCGCTGTAGCGGTGCGCTACGAGTGTAGAGCGCTGCGCTGCAGCGCTAGTTGTGGCTGCATTGAGTTTAGCTTGTGATAGAGTCAGGTGAATGACTAAGGGTGTGTCGACCTCGTTCTCTGCGTGCGCCGGCGTACGCTCTGTAGTATCCAGTCTTTGCCATCTTGGCAGAGTGAGCAGGCGCCGGCGGCGACCACCGAGTGGATACTATACTAGTATCGCGCAGCCAATTAAATCACTGCAGCGGTCGAGTAAAGCGCAACATCCTCGTTGTCTTTTGCACGGCTAAATCTGTCTATCGACCAGAACTTGCCCAGACCAGAGGCTCGCGATGCGCCTACCCAAAGTCGTAATCTCCGTATCGCACAGTCAGCGCAAAGGATCTGCGAAGCGTAGCCTATTCTTGCTCTAGCCGCTCGCTAATCCCAGCAGAGACAGTGAGACGACCACGTCAAACCTGTCAGGTGCAGGCACACCATCGCAAAAGTACCCTTGTAGCATCAGGTGGTAGGTCGGCTGATAAGAGACAGGAGGAACGAGGTGTGCGAAGTATAAGGTAACTACGTCGTGTGGTAGCTGCCGACCAGCTATATTCGGCGCTTTCCTGCTTGCTCCATTCTTCTTCTCAAAACACTCTCTGCAACCCAACTTCAGACCAGGAATTCCACCTAACAGAAACGCTAGACACTCCAGAAGTGACGCACAGAAATGGCAGACGCAGCAAAGCCAGTAGAGCCAGTCGCGCCAGCAGCCGGAGGTTCCGTGACCACTCATTCCACCGATCTTCACAAGCCATGAACTGACGAGGTTTTGCCTTAGCCGATGTGCAGACACCAGTAGTTGCGACTGAGCTGGACGGCGCTCCACAAGGTACAGCAGCTGAGGGTAAGCATGAGCATGTGTGCATGAAAACGAATGCGTCTCTGACAGGACGTTCAGCCGCCGCACCAGCAGTAGATGCGACAACAGCACCAGCCGCACCAGCAGCTGCTCCAGCAGAAGAACCAGCTGTGCCAGTAGAGACCCAAACCTCAAAGGCCGACAAGCGCAGGAGCCGATCTGGTGATCTGCTCAAGAAGCTTCAGTTCTGGAAGAAGGACAAGAAGGACGATGCTGTTGTGCAGTAGAGGAGAGCAGGGCTTGGGCAGAAGCAAGAGTGTAGCTTCTTGGAAGACCGGTTTGCTTTGGCGCGTGTGGCTTTTGATTGAAGGAGCTTGCATCCTATGATACCCTTCCATGTTGATATTGCGGCATGGGTCATATACTTGATGGACATCAGTTGTTTGTGCTGGGCTCTCTCCATTCACAGCGTTGTCACATACATTGTCACTGAGGGAACACCCTGATGCCCATCGCCAGTGATATCAGACTGGTAAAGAAACAGACGCGGTCGACTTCTGCTCCACCGCATCCATCGCGCTCTCTAGAGCGACATTGACCCAGCTGGGCTCCAGTACGACGTTCAGAGAGAGAGCTGTGGCGTAAGCTTCGACAAATCGAACGAGAGATATGCAACCTTGTGCATGTGCAATGCAGCTAGACTATCCACATTGTTAGCTCAACACACATGGTAGATTTCTGCCTCTCTGTGTCCACTATGCAATCGAGCGCGACACTAGTCAAGCTGCGGTGCAGTAAGATATGTGGAGAGATATGCGGCGTACACGTCGAAAATGCGTTGTGTCGTTTCACAATCGCGCTGTCTGGCTGCTGTGCTCCGTGGCTGGACTCCTTGTGGTTCTTCTCCGTAGTACCAACAAGTGGCCTGGATTCTGTCGGTCGGTGGGGAAAGATGTGCCTAGATGAGTTGAGTTACGTGTGACCACTCTTTGACTTATAGCTTCTCGAAAGCAATAGTCTCAAGATGTTAGCGAGATGTACACGTATGTCTCTGCTTGCCCGCGCGCGCTATGCTCCCAAGAGCGACACTAGTCAAGCTGCAGTCCAGAACAATATATAGAGAGATATGGGATGGAGGGTATGCAGGGAGGTCTAAGTCTAAATCGTGATGAAACACTTCGGATTACACCTCGAAGCAACGATCTACTACGTTCGTCAACGCAAGCCCCGACTTACCATCAAACTCAGTACGTCAAGACCCTTCTGCCTGCTCCTGCTCTTCTAGCTCCAGAAGCTGTCGTTGCAGCTCGAGCCTTTGAGCTCGGATATCCAGCGCTTCGAAGCCCAGCATGATCTTGGCACGTTTCCTGTTCGTCGTTTCCCGTCCATCATCGAGTCGTCGTTTTGTTGCCGTTGACTGTGCAGTGCCCTGCGATGCGACTGGATCTGGAGCACGTACCTCCGTGCTCGTGACCGATGGCTCGTTACGATATGGCACGCTTGGCACCATTGTGGCTGTCGGCTGTCCCGAGGGGTCTTGTGCGTGATTCTCTGGTGTCGTAGGCGACTTGATCGATCTAGAGACATTTGCGTTGGACTTTGCCCTGTTCTGTAGCTGTTTCGGGAACGATCTCTCAAGGCCAGTGACCGCGGCCATACCTGGTTCTTGTCGACCATCGTCAATCTCATGCTGAAGCTTGAGCTCCCTTTCATGGATAAGCGACTTCTTGCCCTGTATATTGTACGAGATTGCCGGCTGACTGCCTGGGTTTGACTGAGGCTCCAACCTACCACAATATTGTCGCGGCACTGAAATGACCCTATTACTCGGTGCTTGGTTGGATCTGTGTAGCGTTCTTGCATCGTCTTCCCTCTTGACGGGATTTTCAATTCCCGCATCTTGCGGCGGTCGATCCTCATCGCCTTTTCGGTTCGGGAGTTGGCCAACGGAATTAGTCGCACTGCCAGGTTTTCTGAAGAGATTGTCTTGATGCTCACCCAGGACAGAGTCGATATGTTTGTGACCTAGAAGTTTCATTAGTCATACCTTTGACGGGACAGTGAGGGACTTCTACCAATGTTCCAATACTCTACGGCCAACACTTTCCCGTTGTATTCGAGCGGCTTAAACAGATCGATATCCTGAAGTCGCAACCGGCTGCGTGCGTATTAGTTTGTGCAAGCCATCCGTCTTCTTTGGGAAATTACGGCGATCGCCGGCGCTGGTGTTGCACGTTGGAGTCATCTACACTTTGGATGATTCCTCGTGCAACGTTGATCACGATAGAGTCATAATTTGCCTTGGAGTAAGAATGTTGCCAGAAATTGTCAGCCCCTCTGAGTGCCTTTCTGTTGACAGGGCCAGGCATTCGGAAGACCGATTGGCCAAGAGGATAGTAATAACGTCCTCCCGGACGCTGCCACGAGTCGCAGGTCTGCTGCCATCCATAGTGCGTATTTCCAATTGGAATTGTAAATGCTTGACAGTATGTTTTTCCTCGCACACGTTCGCCGCCGATGATCATTTCGACCAGTAAGATGTCCCCTCCGTGCATCTGGAAAGTCGGTTCAACGGAGACACTGACCTGGAAGTAGGCCCCTCGGTCGCCATGAGGTGTGATCACTGGCTGAAGGCTGGCTCTGTCTCGCGTACGAAGTACGGATTTTCGTACTCCGCAAGGCTCTCACTGACGACGAATTCCCTTCCAACGAACGGCTCAATGGTGACAGAGAGACCGCAGGGATGCCTCATGTTTGTGAAAGGAGCCCCGTAGATGCTGTGAGGGATTAAGAGTGTGTTGCTGAGCTGTGTTTGATAGTCGGTCATGCAGATTCCATCACTGATGTAAGGACGCCGCCAGTGAAGAGGCGTTAGTACAGTTATAGGTGAGCCGTATGTGAGGATGCTGTGCACTGACTGTGGCGATGAATTAAATGTTGTTTTTCACTTCTCCGCACAATGTCGTCGCTCATGCCGCCATACCTCATTACGTAGAGCACGCGAACGCCCATACTCAACTGAGCAGCTCTGCGTGCTTTGTGTTCATATTGTTCAGTCGGCTTTCGTGTGGAGCGCCACCCCCATGTACGCTTTGACCTCACTGCAGACCACTCACATTCCTCCCACTTGCAACCAGGGCTGTAAGACATCGAGCTCCGCTTCCTCCAATACCCTGCCACTCGGTCTCCTCTGCTGGCTCTGATCCCAACCAAGATCGTCCATCACCGCAATGTTGGGCATTCCCAAGTTCCCGCACATACTCAACGTCCTCAACATGCTCACACTTTCCCTCATGCTCCACTGCGGACTCGTCCTGGTGCTATCGACTGCGGTCGTACTGAAGATGCTCGGCAATTGGCTGTTCGTGGTTGATCCGAAGAGCTGTCGCTGCTCGTCGGGTGGCGGAAGCGTAACACTTTGCATTTCATATCCCACTAGACCTTCCATTTTGGCCATGAGGGGTTTGAGATAGCGCGACTCCTTCCCGCGCATTGAGGAAAGCCGATTGAGAAGGATGTTGAGATATTGCTTGCCTTCGAGAAAAGTGGAAGACGTATCTCCAGCTGTACATCGTAGAACATCTGCGAGACAGCCTGCGATATCGGAGAGCTTTTGTTCCTGCCGACAAGGTAAGCAGTTTTCAATGCAGTTATTCTGATCAAGACGCCTTACCATGCCAATCCCATGTGAGTCAAGGGCAAGCGCACTCGCGCCGGACGTTATCTCAACCACTTTGCGTGCAAGTTCGACTGGGTAGTCGAGTCTCATTCCACCTTCACCTTGGCCCCAGATCAAGCCGTTACTGACACCCATCTGCCACGCTAGCACATGTAGCCACTCGCGCGTAACACTGATGTCTAGATGTTGTGTTTCCGTAAGCTCGCCGACGGCCACGGCATGTGCGCTTGCGTCAAGTTGCTTCTGTGTCCTTACCAGCCAAGCTTCGTCGCAGAGACTGGCTCTCCTAGATCCCCGCCATGCACTGACAAAGCTGTCATCGACAGCACTGAAGAGGTTGGCCAAATTCACAAAACCGTTCAACAGCTGCGGGTCTTCGCTCTCAAACACAGCCGGAAGTGATACTGATGCACTGAGTCTGGTTTTCTTCCGCCGCTGCACTGCATACGCTCGTTCGGTAATGAAGAGCAGCCAGTATAGCCTTCTCCGCCACTGCGCGTCGATCGGGTCCAGCTTTTCGTAGGCATCTTCGTCGTCCATATTCATGTTCTCGGAAAAGGTGATGCTTTCTTGTAAGAAATACCAGGCCTGGTTGTGTCTCTCGTGGTTGCCGTAAAAGCAAAACAAGAAGAAGCTGGTCATGACATTCAGCGTAGTCGCCTGCTCGGGATAATCGAAGGTCTTTCGTTCTCGCAGACACTCTTCGGCAAAGAGTAGGTCTGTTCTCCTGCCTGGATGCACAGGCGGCGGCTGTGGTATTGAGTCGTCGAGCTGCACCACCGTCGTGGCACACAGGGCACATAGAAACGCGTACATTTCGGAACTCATGTTGTGATTCGAGTACACGGTGTGGTCCAAGAACACCGAGCTATCCAGGACAGGCATTATGGCGAACATATGTCGGAAGAAAAGCTGCACAAAAGGGAAGAAAGTCTCAGTAGGTATGGCACGCTGGCCGTAGTGCTCTGAAGCACTTGGAGAGAAGACTTGCGATGGGCCTTCACTGCCTGTTACGGATTCGGACTGTTGTGTAGTGCCAGTCCAGCTGCGTTGCGGTGGGTTTGGCGGCATTGGACGAGGCTCTCGGTGCGGCAGTTGTTGTTCCTGTTTGACAACGTGTGGATACGCTTGTTGTGATTGCGGAACAGAGGTAGGCATCTGCTGATAATACGAAGGTTGATCTGGCGCAACGCTGGTAGGAGGACCGTACATGCCTTCCTGGTTCGGATGAGCCTGGTATGGTGCTGCACCAGGAGGCACGCTGCCATTCGTGCCCCATCCCCAATTGCTTCCGAACGGCTGGCTAGGACCCGATGGGCTGGCAGGGCTTGGAGTCTGGGAAGATGCGTCGTCGTCTATTCGTCGCAGAGCGTGAAGAACCCTCGCACTGCGTAGACCCTTGGGCCCTTTCTTTCTCGGGACTGCAAGATAGGCGCATCGTATACTAGCCTTCTTACATGGTGTGCACGGATCCTGTCCATCGCAGCGCACCTTTCGTTTTCGGCAGCAATCGCATGCGCGTTTCAACAGCTTGGGTGCGTTACTACCAGCATTCTGCTCGTTGGTCGATGCTGACATTGTCGGCGCGCTGGGCCCTGGCTGACCATCTGTAGCCATGGCTGTCCACCAGCGGTTGTGCCTCCTCTACTGCGCACAAGCCGTATTCGGTCCTTCTCAAAACACTGCTCTTTCATGTATGCGCAGACTCAGCGACTGGCGCGGTGTGGGATTCGGTGAATTGGCGTGGTAGAAACGAGCCTTTGGCGTCTCGGCCTTCGTTATCTGTGCAGCGACAACATGCAGCGGCGTATGCGAGTCTTTTCAAGACTTCGGTGGTGTTGAGGCTCTCTTGCTAGGGCGGCGAATGCACGCGCTAATGCATCGATTGTGGGGTATCGTGTGTTCTCCACGCGGCGATTTGTACTGCTGACAACACAAAGTTGCCCCTAGTCGGCGTTTGATGGCAAGAGGATTGCCGCACACAGCACGCTTCGAAGCAAGAAATGGTCAAACAAGTGCTCATCATAGATGCGAACACCGCGCATATCTGCTTCGCGTGTCAGCACTTATAGATGGTCCAGATCGTGGCCATCGGCATATTGCGTAGCTCGGCATACCATTCAGGCATTCGGATCCGATCCGTGACCAGGATAGCTGTGAGTGATTCGTAGAGAAGTCAGCACTGCCCGGTTTGTAGTACAGTCGAGTCCCCGTGTCAGATCAGCTTGGAGTCTGAATTTCTTCGTGCCGTTCGATGTCTGCAGCACTTGAGCATTCTACGAAGTCTTCCAGCTCCTCGCTGACAGTCTTGAGCTTCTCCTTGACAGCGGTGACGCCCTCTACTCCAACGATGTGTCGAGCTGGCGGATTATCATGGCCCCCAATGGCGGCGACAGCATGGACAGTCTCTGCCACTAAGCGCTCTTTCATTCCCCTGTTGAGTGGCGCGTAGAGGCTTTTGACATCGCTTGAGTACAGCTGATCGCCAGTCGTTGGTTCCGCCGAGCCCTCAATCTTGTCTAGCAAGGATGAGAGAATGTTTCGTGACAGCGGCGCTGGATTGTTCTCGTCCGTATAGCAGGCCATTGGTGGAGCCGAAGTGATACGATGCGTGAGCACATTGACTTCCATGTTTGGCTGTACAATAGTCACCTTGATATTGAACGGCGCGATCTCATATGCTAGACTGTCGCAGTAGCCCTCAATCGCCCATTGACTTGCGCAGTACATGCTGAGTCCAGGAGTGCCTAGATGTCCTGTAACAGCGGTCATCAGTACAATATGGCCATTCTTCTTTTCTCGAAAAATAGGAAGCGTGGCCTTGATGATGTTCACCGGACCAAAAAAGTTCGTCTCGAATTGATCCTTGACCAGGCTCAGTGTCCTCGAGCTCTGCGACAACTCCTCTACTGTGCCTACGACGATCTCCGAGTGGCAGCAGAATAGTATGTCGACGCGCCCGAAGCAACGGACAGCTTCGGCGACTGCGGACTGGCATTGGCCCATGATTCTGACATCCAGAGCTACCACACGAAGTCTGCTCTTCCACAGGCCCCTTTCGCGTTCTTCCTTCTCTGCTCGCTCCTTGCTCTTCTCTTTCCTGCCGCCCTTGTCTTCGTCGTCGAGATTGTCCCCATCCTCTTGACCATCTGTAATTGCAGACGGAGCACTCAACTCCTCCAAAAAGTCCTTGAAGTCCCGGCTACGCTCTTCCTCTCTCTCAAACTCCGTAGGCTGCACGCCCGCAGTGACATAGTCGCCATGAGCGAGCAAATGCCTGCACAGCGAAATGCCAATGGGGCTATTGGCGCAAGTCAAGAACCAGACACGCGGAGCATTGTGCGTAGGGAACTTAGGAGTCCGCGGCAACTTCGATTCGTTTGGAGCAGACATGCCTGTTTCCGTGCGGACCTCGGTGGAATTCCACGCGAGTTCATCCACATCTCCTCTCGCTGCTGCTGTCCGTCTGGAGGACTGTGGGAGCGACACTGTTGGGACACCCGCGTCCGAAATTGGCGCCGATATGCAAGGGAGCTTTCGGCAGTGGAAGATTGGGTTTGGCAGGTGCAGAAAGCTTAACTAGACACTGACATGGGTGTGCTTCGCGCGCATTTCGTGTTACTCTGTGATGTCGCATGTGAGCATCTGCGTTCACTTGGTCCACTTCGTCCTCAATCATCCTCACGCGCTCAGCCTAAATGAGCGGCGATGACATGAGGACGAGCGCGGTTTCCTGCGATAGATCCACTGCCCCATGGTGAACTGATGCGATAGCCGAAGAACAGCTGGGCAGGACGCTGCACTACACCGAAGGACACACTGTCTACCGAAGAGTGGTTTCATCATGGCTGCGCAAAATGCACCGGCGTTGGACGAAATCGTCCACGCTATGCCGCAAGTCATTGACTGGTGGGTCAATACGATGGGCGGCAAGGCCATGGACGAGAACATGATCCATCGGTATATGACCGAGTCGCCCTTCTTCGAATGGGGTAGCAAGAATGGACTGTTGTTCGAGCAAGGCAAGGTGGACTGGGCTACACACAACATGTGTAACAATCGCAGAGCATTAGAGGACAACTTGCGAGGAAGGGTCGGCCTCGAGTACATGATCGTGCAGGAGCCACAACCAGTCGCCGACAAAGAGCTGGCGGCGCAGGGCGTCACTACTGGGATATATGTCATTCGCAAGCAAGATCGACAAAGATCGCCAGCAGGACCTCGCGTGCGGCCTCCAGGCGTGATCCTCGAGGACAAGTGGGAGCTGACGGTGCTGGGCACGTATTTCATCGTTGGGCAGAACGTATATCAGGCACCAAATGTGTTCGACGTCGTGGAGAACCGCTTGCTCTCTGCCAGTAGCAGTCTCAACAAACTCATCGATGGCGCGATAGGCCTACCTCGATACAATCCAGCATCTGGCTACAGCTATCTACCACCGAGCCAATCTACCAAGCGAGTGCCCACTGCTGCGGGCTCCGTGGCCGCTTCTCCCACAGGCTCACGGGAGGGGAGCGTTGCGCCTGGTGCGGACTCACAGTCATTGCGCTCTGGGTCACTGATGCCTGAACCCAATGCGGCGGCCTCTAAATCGACGCTCGAGCAGGATCAGACTCGACTGTTGGCAACCTCACTTGCCATGTCTATGAGATATGCTCACGACTACACGGACGAGAACCCACTCATCGGTGAGCCCGGGAGCTTCAAGTTCGCCATGACCGAGGCGGCGGTGAAGAAGCGCAGAGCAGAGGAAGAAGCAGCCGCCGCAGAAGCTCGTGCCAAAAAGGAGTCAGCCTCAAACAGTCGTGCAGCATCACCTAAGCCTGAGGCCGCTTCACCGAAGGTGGACAAGCCCCCTGCGGCCTTCACTACCGAGACGAAGCTGAAGACAGAAGAGAAGCGCAAGAACAGCACATCGAGTGGGAAGAAAAAGCGGGATCGGAAGAAAGGCATGAGCAGCGCAGGGCCAAGTCCAACTACGCCAAGTGCTAGCACAGCGCCAACACCAAAAGCTGGTTGAAAGTAGGTGCACGCCAGCGTTTAAGACACGATTAGTCAATACACTCGATCGTGCCATGGCCGCTGTGTTCTCAAGGGACAAGGACTGTGTCAAGTGATGCAGTCATGCTGCATGCTCGACTCATCTTCGAGAGCCGGATGCCACAACCTCAAGGGATGACCAAAACCACTGATGGCTCACTTTTGAAACCCCACAGACATCACTCCTCAGTCGCATATGCGAGCGGCGAGTTAGGAGGTGAGCCTGTCTTGGTTAGTACTCGGAGCGTAAATGCTCGATGATCAAAAGACGTGAGCTGTCTGAACTACTCATCTCAGTCTCTGGCTTCTCGCTAACAGAAGTACAGGAGTGGTACCTAAGGTCCAGTCCGACTATGAACCGTGAACGAAAATGCAGTTGAAAGCGGATTGCAACTGGTTGTGTCGTCTTTCCGCGCAAGACATTCGGAAAGATACCCAGCTGTGCTTCCGAGAGCTCAGTCTCTGCTGCATAATCTGAGCAGCGTCGGAGCAGTCTTCGTAAACCCACGATTCAGCGACCCAGTGTCACTTGCATGGAGATTGGTTGCAGCTGCTTAGTGGCGAGCAGCATGGAGGTGCTCGAAGCAATTGCTGCTGCCACAATGTACTGATCACACCACATCGCAGTCAGATCTCGAACGAGCTCACGTCTAACTGAAGATGCATTCAAGTTCGCCGAAGATGTAAAATAAGGCAGCGTCGCGGGCCACACGTTCGTGTTTGCCGAGGTGATCTAACCACTTCGAGAGAGCTCGGTGAGCCACACGTCTCCAGCACGCATCTCTTTTTGTCCAAGAACAGATTTCTTCGCGCTTGAGCACTGGCAATCGCGGCGTTTTTCGTCTTCGCAATGCCTTCTCAACGACATCCGGGTCGTCGCATACCACTCGCGGCCTCTCGTGGTCGACATTGAGTTTTGTCCTGCGTGTAAACGCGATGGGGAAGCTTGATTGCGTGCTCACAAGATGGGAATTCCATTGGTGATCCCTCATTACTTTCAGGCTTGTTTGAACTCATCTGAGACAGTGTGCGAGCGCAATAAGATACTAAAGCACGAACGATGCCCTGCATGAACGTTTCCAGAAGATCCGGTTGATGTACATTTTGTCGATCGACTCTCACTTTTGACTGATCTCACGTCTTTCTCTCAGCTTGGAGCACTGCACACTTCTGCCAACATGTCTAACAAAGCGAGAGTGTACACAGACCCCGCTATCTACGACCAACATCATCAGAAATTTGAGCGCGCTGGTTTGCCTCGTAATCAAGAAGAATGGGTCCAACGTGCTGCAGGTACGTGAAGGAGTCCATCTTCATTCAAGTCTCCAGACGATGGTATTGGCAATGGCTAACGAAACATAGATGTCGCTGAGATTCTGGGACAGGATGCTGCGCAACGTGACATTGAGAACAAGTCGCCAAAGGCAGAAGTGGCCCTTCTCAAATCAGCTGGTCTGCTGAAGGTCCTAGGACCAAAGAGATATGGTGGAGGCGAACAGGTGAGGTGGTCACGCATGTATCTCACGTTCACGTCGCTAAGAGTGAGCAGTCTTGGGAGACAGGGTACAAAGTTATACGAGAGGTTGCGAAGACGGATGGGTCGTTGGGAATGCTTCTCGGGTAAGTGATGTGCGGCATCCTAGGGTCAATGCAGTCCCAATACTAACTGATGGGATTACAGCTATCACTTACTCTGGTCGACTACTGCCAACGTCGTCGGAACAGATGAGCAACAGGACAGCGTTCAAGAGGTCATCATTCGCAACAACTTCTTCGTTGGTGGTGCTGTAAATCCCCGTGATAACGACCTGAAGATCACGTCAGAAGGCGACGAAATCGTTTTCAATGGATTCAAGAACTTCAACACTGGAGGTGTTGTAAGCGATCTCACAGTGCTTGAAGGCGTGCTGGACGGTACCGAGGACCACATCTTCACACTCGTGAAAACCGACCAGCCTGGTATCCAATTCTTGCACAACTGGGACAATGTAGGACTTCGACTGACTGAGTCTGGCTCCGTGAAGCTCGACAACATTCGCGTCCCATGGAGTGATGCTCTAGGTTGGGATCCTGCAACGAAGCGACCAATTCCAGAAGTGCTTGGAATTCCTTTTGCAAGCCTGCTGCTGCCGACCATTCAACTTGTGTTCAGCAACTTCTATCTGGGCATCGCCCAAGGTGCGCTCGGAGCAGCGACGCAGTATACCCTAAAGGGCACCCGCGCGTGGCCATATGGCGGCGACAACAAGGACAAAGCTACTGATGAGTGGTACATTCTCGAGCGCTACGGCGAGTATCGCGCACATCTGGCAGCTGCAGATGCTCTTGCCGATCGTGCCGGTGCAGAGATCGCGAACCTCTATCGCGAAGCTGGCCAATACGGATCAGTGGTTGACGAACCTGCGAGCTTCAAGGATAAGATCAATCCTCATTATCTCGCAAACGATCACCCGAGCACGACTCCTGTTGGGCCCAACCCACCATATACCCTCACCACTCTATCGAACTTCCAAGCGCCAGAGTCTAACGGATACACCAATGGCCACACCAACGGAGCCACAAACGGAACTTATGCATCTGGTCGTGCAGCCATCACTGCCCAGCGCCGTGGTGAGGTCGCTGCGACAGTCGCTCACGTCAAGGTCGTAACGACAGACACCGGCCTTTCCGTGACCAGCGGAATCTTTGAAATGCTCGGCGCTCGCGCGACTGGCAAGAAATACGGCTTCGATCGATACTGGCGTGACATTAGAACACACTCTCTGCACGATCCTGTCGCGTATAAGAAGCGTGAGGTCGGAAGGTATCAAGTGCTGGGCGAGATACCAGAGCCGACTTGGTACACATGAATGGCAAAGTGTCCGGTCGGGTGTCTATGGTGTGACCTGAGGGAGAGATTGTTGGAGGAGCATCGATATATGAGGTTGATGGGATGGGACACTTTGTAGCCTGGCGACATATTACTCTGAGACAATGGGTCGTGTATAGCCGAGACTCTTCAAACTCCTTCTTCCATAGTTTCTCAATGTCCCCATGTTATACCGTTAACATAAATCTACCTCGTGCATTTCACTTCCGTTGTCTGTCCAGGCATAGAGTCGGCTTGGCATCGAAGTTGGAACGGCAAGCGCAGCCGACTTTCCGACCTTCACGATCTCGATCCTCAGACATGTGAACGATCCTATACAAACACAACACTCCTTGACCATGGACGAAGATATGGAGGACATCGATCGCAAGGAGGAGGAATCGGCAGGAGAAGAATACGATGAGAATGCCGATGAGGACTTCAACCCCGAGCAAGCGAAAGATGGTCCAGACAACTCGGAATCATCCTCAGACGAGGACGAAGATGATGCGCAGAGTAGCAAAACAGCCAAAAAGTCAAAGGCTACGAAAGGCAAGCGCAAAGTGACAGACGCGACACATGAGGCCGACCTCGATTCAGGAGACGAGGCAACAATACGGGAACGCAAAACGAAGCGACGGAAGAAGAACACCACGACTCACGATGAGGACTCTGGCGGTGAAGGCGGCTTCATTCGCACGCGCAGGCAGCGCGCCGTGGAAAAGGAGGAGCGCAAGAATCGGAAGAGAGGAGTGAGAGAAGGTGCGGTGACGATCGATGTCGACAAGCTCTGGGCGGAGTTGAGCAGCGTTCCTATCGGAAGGACTGCGCTGCCGCCGCTCCTACCGACAAATGGCGGCGGGGATGATATGGATGTCGATGAGGATGACAAAGAAAATGATATCGGAGGCGAGATGGTCACAATCAAGCGAAGAAGTCAATATGCTGGAGAGATCACATACATCGAAGTGGAGGTACCACGCAACAGCAAAGAGGCCCGAAGATATTTTGAGGAACACCCTGAGCTTGATCCGCATCGCGCGGCAAATACAGAGGTTACGAATACGTCCGCTTCCACGACACATCGGCCGCTTCGAAGGCCTTCCATGTTTGAGCCGAATCCCACGGGCCTGGTTAAAGGTGTTGCGCCAGAAAAGCTCCGCCTACGAGCTCCCTCGCGAATTGATGTGCTCATGGCTCAAAAGAGAGCGGAGGCGAAGAAGAGCGCGCAGAAGCTGAGCACTATGCAGATGAGCCAGTATGACTGGAAGAGTTATGTTGAAAAGGAAGGACTGAAGGACGAGCTGGACACGTACGAGAGGAGTGGAAACAGATTCTTGGCTAAAGAGGCCTTCCTGGACCGCGCGGCTGGCGCGAGAGAAGCTGCTGCGAGAGACGCGAGGTTGAAGATTTGAGGAGATGCATCTGCATTGGCTGCGCTGTGAGGTTTGAATATGGAGGTTGTTGCATTCTTATGATACCCGGCTTGTCTGTACATACACCGCCACACTTTAGCATTCTGAGAGGCGACGGGTGTGCTGCCCAAAATCAATGTGAGAAGTCCTCACTCTGCCCTCTGCCCTTGGTCACGGATCCACGTCGTAGACTTGCTTGTCCCGCGTAGTGTGGACGCAGAGCGGGATGCCACTGAGGAGCATACATAGCTCTACTTTGGTACGCGAATCCTGGTCTGCAGATCGTCTACACTTGCCTCGAGCACAACGCACTCGCAACGACGCACAGCTCTCTAAACGCTTGCGCTGTCACGCCACGTTTTCTACTGATTCCGGCAGGAACGCTACGGAGGTATGACCGAGTCGTGCATCAGAGGCTCCGAAAGCACGAGGCAGCCCCTGTTACTGGAGTAGATTGTTCGTTCATCAGCGTCGTCTCGCGAAAGAAGACTGACTCCACTTGCATCGTCTGTTCTTACACTCCTTTCACAATCTTCAGCTTCTCCGCTCTTGTGCGACCCTTTCCCTTCTGACTTGCCCGCATCCGAGCACACGCGCCTACAGCTTCAACCATCGCCGAAAGAGACAACGTTGATAGCGACACAAAAGTTGGCCGCTTGCTTGCGATAGATAGTTCTAGCGATAAGAGAAATACGCGTGACACCCGCAGAATCTCTTTGCGGAGAACACCAGACGAAACGAAAGTCGCCATCTGATCAGCCAGCCAGCTGTGAAGCAGAGCTACACGTGGGCCAGCGACTGATTCAGACGTCACTGCATTCATTCTTCAGGACAGCCAGGCAACCACTTCGCTTTGGCTGAGCAGGACAGTACTACTTGAACTGGAGCAGCGAGGCAGACTTCGGCATCATGGTACAAGACGTGGTCGACGAGAAGGAGCTCGCCCAAGCAAATGGCAACGGTCACGTCAATGGATCGCTCCAAAATGGACATGCTAAGGGACCAGAGACTCAGGTAGAGGAGGAGGAGGAGGAGGAGGAGGAGGAGGCAACAAACGAGAACATCTTTCTCTTCATTCCAAATCTGATTGGTGAGTAGTCGCACATACATAGACATAGGAACCAGGACTCTCATACTGACCCGGATATCTGCCAGGCTATGCGCGTATCGTTCTCGCCATCGCTTCCCTCCAGTTCATGCCGCTCCACCCGCGACGCTGCAGCTTCCTGTACTCCATCTCCTGCCTCCTGGACGCGGCCGACGGCGTTGCTGCGCGCAAATACGAGCAGAGCACCAGGTTTGGTGCCGTGCTGGACATGGTCACCGATCGCTGCACCACCACATGCCTTCTCGTCTTCCTAGCCACTGCAAAGCCGGCCTACAGTGTCATCTTCCAGCTGCTCATCTCGCTCGACTTGGCTAGCCACTACATGCACATGTATGCTACACTCGTTATGGGCGGCCAGACTCAGAGCCACAAGAATGTCGATGCGAGCAGGAGCAAGCTCATGCATTTGTACTATACCAACAAGGTAAGGTCGGAATACTTCTGATTGCCAAAATAAGCTAATCTGATCACCTAGACCGTCCTCTTCATCGTCTGCGCCTTGAACGAACTCTGCTTCATCGGCCTCTACCTCCTCTGCTTCAGCTCACCATTCCTCACCCCCGCCCTACGAACGCCCACCGAAACCACACCTACAAGCCCTCTCGAGCCCCAACCCACACTCCTCTTCTGGCGTGATCCCTTCAGCCCAGCTGCAATGGAATACGCTCGTGCCAATAAGATGGACTCCAACATCCCATGGGTCATCTTCGTGGCCTCCGCTCCCGTCATGCTGTTCAAGCAATGGGTCAACATCGTACAATTGGTGCAAGCTAGCAGATGGCTTGCCGAGGGTGACAGGAAAGACAGGAAGAAGTTGGGTCTGCCCAGAGGGAAGAAAGGTGTCCAAGCAGCGAAGAAGGAGCTGTAGAGGAAGCAGGGCGGAAGAGATGTAATATGTAATAGCAGCAAGGACACAGACACGGCTTGTTGGAATCGTGGAAAGGAGAAAATCTTTGCTGTCTGGAAGAAATGGATAGTCAGCTGTGTGTTTAGCGAGGCGTACGGCACTTCTTTTAGGTCCAAGGGCGAATCTGGCATAGATCGGTCGACTCGTGCGGTTCTACTTCTTTCTACTACGCAATGTGAATCACATTGAAACTTGAAACGACTTTTCAGACAAGATCTCTTCGTTCGAGGAAAGCTGGTTCACACCAATAAATAATGCTGTCACATTCGTCTGTCTGTACATGCCACTTAGGTGCATTCGTCGCGGCGTTCATATCTATCATTTCTTCCGGCCTCACTCGGCGCTGGAAGCCGGCACATCAGTCCCAATAGATCCCTCCTCTCCCAGAGACGGCGGGCTGTGCACGAATCTTGGCCAGTCCTTCCCACCAGTGGCCAGCACGCCACTCAAGTCCAGGTCTTTCGTGAACCACTTGTCTTTCCTGGTCGTAGACCTCTGACTGCCCTCCAGTGCACTCCTTGCAGCCCGCGTCGTCCTCGCCCGCTTGGCTGTACGCCCACCACCTTCGACATCAATGAGTCCCAGTCGGTCACGCTGTTCCTCTAATGCTTGATCGTACTGCGCGATGGAGCGTACATACGGAGCGAGATCCAGCGTGATCGTGTTCAAGGGTCCATCAAAGACAGATTGCTGCAAGAAGCCTGGGTGAGAAAGCTCAGAAGCTGCGGAAATTGCATCGAAGCATGCAAAGGCGCGACGATCGAGTGATTGTTCAGCTCTCGCTTGAGCTCGCTTCGCCGGTATACTGCGCAATATGCGACCACTGTGAACCGCTCTCGGATTAACTTCATAAGTCGTCCAGGCGGAAAGAGTCATCGTCAAAAGCAGGGCTTTGCTGAGATCCGAGTAGTCGATTGCTTCATCAGTCTGCAAAAGGTCCATGCCAGCAATGTAATGGGCACGAGCCTTTTCAGGCATGTCAGGTTGGGTAGGATCAAGGAACGACGAGCCTGGGAGACCACGAGCGGTGCAAGTATCTGCCGCGCTCAAGACGTCCGCGGTCGCAGCGAGTCGATATAAGCTGCGTAGGTTGTGTCGAGGATCGACTGGTGGCTCAATACCGTCCGCAGACGCCCTGCGAACAGTCTCATTGTACGCTTTCCAGCCAAGAGCACGAGCGGGCTCCACGTCAAAGTTCGTCCATGCCCACCACAATGCATCCTGTGGTGTTGGGTCAAAAGCAGGAGTCAAGCCCATGCCCTCCTGGTAAGTGTTGTCGCTGACAACACGGACCTTGCGGCCGAAGTGGTCAACATCAGATCCGGGAGGCCAGCGCTGGTAGATCCATCCCAAGCCCTCCTGTGGATCGCCGACTCCCATCTGACACCAGTAGTCGAGCTCGGTAATGCTTGCGCGTAGGTCCCGGTCATGATGCTCGTATAACGTCTTGACCGAACACCTCTGTAGGAGATGGCCTTCGGCTGCTGCAAGAAGCAGCATGTAATCAGTGGCTAGGTCAACAGGAGGTGGCCGGAAGCGAAGGACGGCATGAAGTGAGATGGTGTGGAGAGCGACCAGGTCCTCATCATTGCAGGTCATGATGAAAGGCCGCTTTGACGATTCTATCAGCTTTACCACTGTGGTCCAGAAATCCTTGTCATCCTTGAAGAGAACATCGACCTCCTCGAGCAGGATGAGCGACTGCTGTTGATCCTTGGGCTGTTGTCGGAGTGCATCTTTGACTGCCTTCAGCGTCTTCTCCTTTAAAATCTTCTTCGGCTCCGGCGCTTTCGGCTTTGGCAGCGGCTTCGTCGACGGCTTGAAGAATGCACTCATTTTACCTTGTCGGCCACTCTCGAGGTCTTTTTGGAATGCTTCCTCCATATGGCTCGGCTCTTCGGGCCTAATAGATTCAACCGCACCCCCTTCAGTGCCGTGATGCTTGACGAGATGGTTTTCTGTCATATCGCCAACTCGATCGAGCACGTCCTTGCCAGTCCGGCGCTCGCTCGAGCTGATCTCAAAGACCTTGAAACCTAGATCCTTGGCAACAGCATATGCTGCTGCTGTCTTGCCGCATCCATGCGGACCGCTTAGCACCACCACGTTGCTAATCTTGGAGCCAGAAGGCACAGTCTGGACCACGCTCTTTTGGGTCCTCCTTGCTGCCATGGGGCTGGCTGGTGCGGAATCAATGATTTCGCTCATCTCGTGCACCTCCTCGTCATCTTCAACCAGAAAATCGTCCAGATCATCGGCCTTCTTTTTCCGTTTCTTTTTAGGTTTGTCCTTCGTGCCAGCCGTTGAAGGTTTGGGACCAGTCGCAGCACCGACGACTGCTTGCACTGCAAGCGATGCCAACCAGTCTTTGAGAACGATAATCTCACTTTGAGGCTGTAGGACATCGGCCGAAGCTGCAGGGGCATACTTCTGGGTCCAGGAGGCGGTCTCACCTCGCGATTCGTCGAAGCCGGTCATCACAGTAGGAATCCTGTCGTACAATCTCTGCAAAGCCGGGTGAGTCTGTTGTTGTGAAGAGCTGTAAGTCAATTCGTCAGTCTCCTGGTCGACCATAGGCACTGATAGCTGTGTAGCAATCCTGTAGGCAATGTCTTGACCGGACAGGAGGAGCCGTTGAGGCACGTTAAGCTGTGAGTGTGCTTCGTGGAAGCCATCTGCCCGAACCGCGCGGTCCTGCTCTGGCTTCAGCTGCGCGCTAATGTCACCCAGAATTGACTCGCTCATCAAAAGCGGCAGTCTGGGTCGCTTTTGCTTGCGTCTTGCAAAGGCAGAAGACGCATCATCGAAGGCAACATTACAGGGCAGCTCATCATTTGTATCAAGCGATCTGATGTGCATTTGTTCGCGCGAGGGAAAGGGTGGATCTGTAGCACCAGGATGCCGTATCATCAATCTGTCCTTGTTGAGGGTCGATACATATGGCTGGTGGTCTCGTGGATCATAGCTGCGATCGGCCATAGCTTGCATCCTAAGCTTGCCAGGTGTGATCGCAGTGGACTTGCGTGGAGAGTCTTGCTTCAAAGTGACAGGCTTATCCTTTGGTTTCTCGCGGAGAAAGAAAGGATGGGCAACCTGATCAGGCTTCATCGGGGTGCGCTTCTTTGGCGTGATCTTCTTCGCCGTTGCCCTCGACCTGGTTTTCCTCGGAGTCTTGGGCGATTCGTCGATATCAATGGTAATTGTTTCTTCACCAGCAAGCACACGGGAGATTCTATTCCCTAACGCGGCTGTCGAAGACGAATCTGTGCCATAATTGATCTTGACCACGAGGTGTTTCTCAGCAATGATGGCTGCCTTCCTTCGTGGTCTGCCACGTTTTGTCAATGGCTGTGCAGATGGGTCCTCTGGCTTCGGCTGAAGCCTAGGAGGCGAGCTGAACTTTCCATTGGCATTGATGCGAAGCAGCTTCTTCGGTGGAGCCTTTGGTGATGGCGTCCTAGGGGCGATGATGCTCGTGTCTGCTGCGTCAACAGCATTCGTAGGATTCAGTCCGGCTGAAGGAGGCGAGGACCGGGGAATCACTACCTGAGGTGACAGTCGTCCATCGTCAGGGGCCGTAGCATCGTTTTCCTGTGGTGCCCCCAAGCCGACTTCCACGAACTCCTGCTTGCTCGTCCGCCTCCTCTTTGCTCGAGCACTATTCTGCAGATCGTCTGTATGCCCAACATCCTCTTCTGGCGGCCCGGTCGAGGTCCCACTGCTTGGATTCACAATTTGGCTCAAAGTCCGCTGTACTTTGCCCCCAGCTTTAGCCTCAGTTTTATCTGGCTTGCGTCTGCTGTTCGTCCGTTTAGGCTTATTTTCGGTCTCTAGTGGTAAAGTTTCGTGTGTATAGTCGGTGTCATCGATTGTGTCGTGATCATCTTGAACATCGTCGGGTTGTGATTTGTCTGCTCTCATCAGCACACTGGCCTGCTCTATGCTCGGGGCAGCGTATACCAAATGGCTTGTAGAAGAACGGATGTACGCTCTTGCCATTCTCTGCGTTCATCGCACGAGGAACTGCGATCGCGGCCATTCATGCACCTCACTCATCGCTAGGAGAGGTGTTTGAGTGATTCGTGAAAAGTGTCGAGACCAGACGTGGAGAGCGCCATGAATGACGCGCTGCTCGATACACGCGTCTCAGGCGCACGCGTTGAGATGTGCTTCGGAGCTCGGCAGCCTGAGCACTCTCGTTGCCAAAAGTGGAAGTTGCCCGCACCTCGACCACGACCTCTCATCTGACTTCGAGAGGACTAATAAATAGGTCACTTAAGGGCAGCGTAGGATCTCTCGTCATCTCCGTATGGTTGCAGTGAGCTTTGTAGTCGTAATTGCTGTTCAAACCTAGAATCTCATGGTTCTTGCGTTGACCATGATTTAAGGCCGCAGACGGCGAGACGAAAGATTAGGCGAGCTAAAAAGTTCCAGTCGAGCTTCACAATGTTCACACTGCCGCAGAAGTTGTTGCAGTATCGCAAACATGTCGGGAGGAATTGAAGAGCCGTACACGATCGCCTCACTGGCAAAGCCGCTGGATCAGGAGAATGGCCGTGTACAGTCGGCCATTGTATACAGCTTGAATGGCTCACGAAAGCGCAAGCGACATGAGATCGCTGTAGGCGTCGACGGCGAGAGTGTGAATGTCTACAATGTACTGGGCACGACTCTCCTTCTGCAACAGCACCCACTGACCGCTCTTCAGGTTCAAACTCAAAGCACAGTGAGCTCCTATGCGCTTCCGCCTCAATCGTTCCTCGCAGCACCGCCATGTTCGATATACTGCAAGCGTGCAAAACCTCTGCAATCGCAGCGGCACACATACCTGGCTGTGCAGGCGCGCGCGAAAGACTCGCGATCAAAGCTGGTAGGCTTCGAGGAATATCTCGGCAGAACTCAGCCCAACGATCAGCAGCCGCGAGCACCGACCAAACGAGAGCGAAAACTTCGTGATGGCAAGGTTGTGGCATTGGACGTTGTGCCTGTTGCTGACTCAAAGAGCGGACTGGCCCCAGTGCTAGTGTCCTATCAGAACGGAAACGTCGATTGCATATCTGGAGATCTATCAGAGACTCGATGGGAGCATACGAGCCATGACGAGCCGGTGGTCGAATATGCAGCTGTGACCGACCTGGATACGGCAAGACGAGGATTGCTTAAGAATCGCGAGGATGTCCTGGCCTTGCTCGCATCCAATGCCTCGGACAGCGCGCATGGGAGTGCTCCGTCGTTATTATGCCAGGTAGGGCGATCAGGGCAACAACGACAATTGCGAGTCTATGTGTTGCGAAATGTAGGATCAACTTCACTTCAAGGACACCGCTCGCCGCTCGAGCTCATATTGAGCTATGACTTGCCCGAAAGATACGGAGATGAAGGCTCGTCATATGAGCTACATGCAGGGTCCGGAATGCTCTACCAACACCACGGCCAGCGTTTGGTGATCTTTGACTTGTCCGGGACCACGCCCAGAATCTCGTTTGACATCGGAAAAAGGTCGGGAAATGTTCAGAGCTTTGCCCGCCTCTCCGCTGGCGCTGTTATAGCTATATCGCAAGGCCGCATTGTCGTCTACGATACGAAGTTTGGCTCCGTATTGGACTCACTCGCGTTGCCGCAGAGCTCGAGCGGCTCGAAGAAGGACCAGACTACACTCCCTTCGCCTGTACTACTTAGCCACTTCACGGACCTTGGCCTTGTTGTTGCCACGAATACCACAAGCCTCATTGCGTTTCAACTTGGGGAAGCTCTGGAAGATGTCAAGCGCTCCAGAACCCAAGGTGCATTATTGGCCGATGTCTTTAGTAAGGGCAAGTTCACGAATGACGCACAACATGTCGACGTTCATCTTAACAGAGAGAAGAAACGAAAGAAGTGGGAAGACTGGATGGCCAAGATCGACACAATCGCTTCACAACATGATAGCCATGGTCTGGAACGCCGGGTCGCGAAAGACCTGCATGCTGGCAAGTACGACAAAAGTGGCGAAGACAATTCTCTCGCCAATGGAATGCCCAACGGCGCCAAGGACGAAGATGAGGACTGGGAACTGCTGCCACAGCACTTCGACCCGCAGCATGTCGACAGAAAGAAAGCCGTGTACGTACTGAGCAAGATCTTCGCGTGGAGATCGAAAACGAGCGGTTTTGTCTTGGGTCAACGTCATCTCCAATTGGTACTGCCCTCGCAGAATGTTCTGCGATGGCTCGCGCTTGCTGGCTATTTAACGGCAACGGAGGTGGAGCATGCGCTGCCACAAACTGCTACAGAGTTCGCAGCGCGTCCATATGTTGCACCTGGAGACATCATGACCGCAGTCAGCGAAGCTGATCCTAGCTTCGGACTGCTTCACAGCTTGCTGGCACTTCCAGCATACTGGGATCTCTCCGAAGTTGTCCAGGCACTTCAAGTCTTGATCGCGTCTTTCCATGACCATAATGGCGGCCAAAATGAAGAAGCACAGCGACTGCTCACTGATGGCGATGTGGACATGGTCGATGGGGCCGATGACGACCGATCAGAACCCAATATTGAAGCCGAAGAGGCTGCAGCATTGGCAGAGGTTGAGCGTGTCACCAGATTCCTGGAAGCAGGTCTGTCCACAAGAAGTTCCACGTTCCGAAAGTGTCTCGACCGCCTACAGGAATTTCCTCAGAAGGCTGTTACCATAGCAATGAGAGCTCAGATGTCCCAGGATGAGATAATCTTCTTCATCCACATCATGCGTATGGAACTTGCCAATGGTGGGTGGACTAGACCGTATGATGGTACTGTCGAAGAAGAACTCGATCGCGACTTTTCTGGCCTTGGCGAAGCCAAGGACCTCTCACCTCCTAGCAACCACGCCATCCGTACCATTGCAAATCTCATCAGCTCCTCTGTAGACGCAATTGGACTGAGCGGGTGGCTTGTCGGTCAAAGTGGCAACAGCTGGTCTACAGAAGACCTAATCGAAAGCATGGTCAACGAGACCAGTGCAGTAGTAGAGGGCATTTATCATTCCGAGAATCTGGATACCTACCTTCGAGAGATGGAGAAGACTGCCGCGAACGTGGAGCAGAAGCAGATGACTGAGCGGACTGAGCGGAAGCGCAAGCATGACGAGATCGAATGGACGCCAGAGCTAGCACTGATGCCACTTGGTGGGCGGACGGACCCTCCAGTCTTGAAAGGACGCTTCAAGAAGGCCGTCGTCGCGGAGCAGAAGAGTCGAAGTCTAGGCAAATACAGCTTCGAAAGGATCAGAATCTAGGTAGAGTAGAACAAGCAAACTATGCTCACATTGAAATACTCAGTTCTTCCCGACGAGTATGATGATTGTAACATTGGCTGCACTGTCGATCATTATGGCTCGCGTCTTGGCTTACATGTGAATAGTCCAACTTTCTTCTTTGCTCAAACAACCTAAAATTATACGACTCACCACGAACTACTGATCATATATATCATGACAGACCAAGCACCGCCGAACTCAGCCCAAATTACGCAACAATCATGCAGGTTCCTTGAGCTGCCAGCAGAACTGAGAATTGTCATCTACGAGCTGGTGCTTCTGCAAGATGACTCAGTTGACATCACGGCCACCATGGAGGGCTCACATTTCAGAGATCCGCCACTTCTGAGGTAAAGCGCGCAACGCCAAAATTGGAGCCAAATTACTGACAACCCAAGGACATGCTGCCAGATATCCTTGGAAGCGACACCAATCTACTACAGCCACAACACTTTCTCGTGTCTTCAATTCCACCTCCCAGACGACGATGTGGAGAACTTTGTCGGGCTGCAATGGCTCGAATCACTGGGGAAATGGCGGCGCTCCAAGTTGACCAAAGTGCGAATACAGCACGGCATTCGCCTCCCGCAGGCGAACAAGCACCGTGACCAGCACGAGCGAGACAGCGACAGAATCTTCCGACAGACGCGAGAAGACATGTGGTTGTGGTTGGATGAGTATGCGCATGGACTGAGAGCGGACGTGGTATCCGTCAGACCGTTCTGAAGTGGCCTCGCTCAGTATCATTGTGTCATTGGATTTTTTACAGCTTCTGTACACAGCACACAAATCCTCACACACCCTGCCCATCATGCTATCGCGGCACAGCATACAAATACGTGTAGAATCTAACCAGAGCTTCCACTCCCACCAAGTCTCCTTCTCTCATAAGCCTCGCAATGTCGATGTTTAGCGGACTGTCCGGCTCTGCGCCCGCGCTCAATAACTGCTCGATGGCTTCCAATGTGCTCACAACCGTGTATGCAGGTGTCCAGCTCGTCTTCAGCAGGTCTAGGCAGATTTCGCCAGTTTTGAAGTTCACGTTCGGATGACAGATGGGCGTTTGGAAGCGCACTTCGGGAGGTGAGTTGGGGTAGGATTGAGGGACTGTGATGGAGAGGTCCCATCGGCCGCCTAGGGTGACACTATCAGTATGAAGACAATGTCATGTTGCAGATGGGAAGACGCCTCACCTTCGTAAGCAGTTCCCTCGGGCCCTCGTAGCACGGCAGCAAGCTGGAACACGTCGTCATCGCTGACGGGTTCGAGACGAGAGAGGGCCGCCGAGGGCTCGCGATTGTACGCGTCAAGCTCTTTAATTAGTCTTTTGGTCGCCATTGCTACATTCTCTGCTCATACACGCATTCAAGCCAGACGCGGAGCAAAAGAGTTCAGAAGGAGAGGGCGCTAGAAAGAGCTCGAGCTCCAAGAAGGTTTCGGTAGTGTATGCCGAGGTACATCACTAGCAGGGGTGGATGAGATGTATGGATTCGAGACGCAAGAGCGGGACTCATCATTCCATTCTGTTCTGACTATCCGTCGTCGTTCAATACCAGCTCATTGTGAGGTCTGGCGTCCTCACAGCGACGTTCCTACGCCACAGCGCTGCAGGCTGAGCTACGAGGTCCATCGTGTCCCTCAGCTAGACTAGCAGTTGAGGACTGTGTTATCACAACCCATAACGACTTTGTTGAAACGGTTAGAGAAAGCCACATTCTCATTCTGACGAGGCTGGCAGAACGAGCCGGTTTCCTGCAGCAATCATGTCAGTCAAGGCAAAGAAGCACATCGATGCTGGGCAGCTTACCCTTCGGTTCATACAAGTCTTAGCACAGCATCCATCTCCACGAGTTCCTTGATAGCGATATGAAGCGGCCGTGAAGCCGAGATTGTAAGTGCCTCTGTCATTATATGATTAGCATCCTCAACACGTCTCAAGCTTGGGAAAAGCGTCCTACCGAGCGCCGGTGCGGAAGGTTCTGCCACCGAAGCCAGTGCCTGACCAGGCTGTAAAGGAGTGCTGGGCTTCAACGCCAGCAATGAGGGCGAGCGTGGCAGCGACGATAGTGGTAAACTGCATGATGAAGGTTGAGGTTTTCTGCTAAGGCTGGTTTTGGGTGGATTGATTGCTTGTGCTGAGTTGGTGGTATCGCTGAATACCCGAGACTGCTGGAGGTCGTCCACCCTTTCATATTCTGTGGCGATTTGACATGCCCTCTGTCAACGCTTCTGGATCTGCATAACATCGAGGGAGCATGTCTTGGAACAAAAGCCCCTTCGTTGCCTTGAGAAACGCCGAGCCAAACTGTAGCCACTCTCAGGTCCCCCCGTGGCCTCGGACTGCTACATTATTCATGATAGAGTGAAGCCCTAGGTCGACTTCTTCGTGATCTGCATCGTAACGGCAGCTTTGAATCAATTATTGTCTGGGCAAAAGACCATCGCGCAGACCCAAGTCCTGCTACTGGAATGCTAAGCAGGCGGCCATGGCTCGGTAGGACAATTGATGTGCTGAATCGAGCAGATGCTCAACGTGATTGGAGGTTCACGCATGCTTGCCTTGCCCAGAAAGGAAACCGAGTGAGGCTATGGCTGGCACTTCTGTCTCCATTGACGTGAGCATGTCTTGTGGTGTGCGCGACTCCGTATCGGAAACTTTACCTTTGGAATCAGCTGCTCAGCGCCACATACCCACGGCTGGGCATGGCAAGCCTTGCCGCCTGATGATCTTAGATCGAAAGGGTGTGCTGGCCATTGAACCTGCCGTGAAGGGCAATTTCGCATTCGCGTTCAGGCAAGGCACGCCTTATCTCAAGCCGCCAACATGGGAAACTCCGGCCGAGACCACATTGACTTTACAGAGTGCATAGAGCGAGACCATAGTATGCTGATCTGAACAAACTATCGCGGCGCTCTACAGCTGTTCTTCTTCCTGTGGTGTCATTGCTTGCAGATCGACGAAGAGTGCCTCAACAGTGTACGCCAGCGCCAAGCAGAAAGCACCCGTGGCATACCAAGGCCAGAGCTGGGGCCACGTCTGTGGCTTATGCATACCTTAGCTACGTTCAGCCGAGCATCAGTAGTTGCCAGAAGGTCATGTTCGCTTCCTAAAACTGACTGCCTGGCTAGTCATCCGGCGATGAAGTTGACCGTGAGCGCATGTAGCCGAATACAGCCTTCTGCATTTCTTAGCATTGATCTCATGACTAACTAAGCCTCCTGCAGAGCTAGTCGAATCCATTGCAACACCTCACTAGAACTCTCGTATGCCGACCGCAGGGTGGAGCACGCAGCCTCACGACTCAGCTTCTGCAGCGTCAATGCCAATCCGTTAGATCGCTCACTACGCAGGAAGCTCTCGTACTTCAGCTTGTCCGCTCGGTAATTCCTTGATCTCGCGCGATGATCGCAACCCATGACCAGGCATCTCATTGATTTCCCGAGTGCCTTCCATTTCTGCAATGTGGTATTGCGGCGCAGGCGTACTATAGCCGGGAGACGCTGCGCCAAATTGATCGTGCTTTTCAGTCTCGGCCGCGAGAGGTGAAGTAGGAGGCTCATAAGCTTGCTTCTTAGACCTTCTCCGCAGCAGAAGCCAGACAATAGCTCCAATGACAGCAAGACCTGCAACACCTCCCACTACACCGCCAGCTATGGCGCCTGTAGGGCTCGAGCCCAAGTCATTGCTTTCACCTGTGGAAGTCGACGTTGTGCTTGCTGTGTCTGCTGAGGTAGAGGTCGCTGCCTCAGTAGCTGTGGACGACTGAGAGCTGGACGTTGCCGTAGCGCGTGCCGCCAACGAGACTACGTCCACAGAGAAGGTGCTAGCGGACGGACTGGCAGATGAAAGTGACGAGAAGGTTTCGTTCAAGAGCATGTCGCTGACCTCGGCGATAGGATTGTCTTGCGTAGCTACGCAAACATTGACCTGACCTGTGCAATTGTTAGCTCAGCTCCAAGCGCACCAAAGATAGGTCAGGTGACGCAGCTTACCAGTCCTCTGCGTACAGCGTTCGCTATCTTGCAGACAACACCAAGATGAGCTTCCTGAAGTGCACTGTTGTTGAGAAGAGGAAGGACCACCATCACTGCCTCCACAAGTGGCAGCAAATGCTCGACAGATGTCGTAGCTTTCACCGCTGCAGCAGTATGCTTTGTCGGCTACACTATCATATGCGCACATTGAGCTCGGCGTGATACATGCGATGCCCAGACCTGGGCATGAATTGTTCCCAGAAAAGTACCATTCTGTATAGCCTGCGCGTGCAAACGCCACGAGGTTGGCCACAAGCAGAATGTTCGACATTGCCAGTGCACAATCGAGAAGAGGTCGTAGAGCCAAATTGAGTAGGTGAAGGTGTTGTCGCGCGTGCTCGGAGGGCGAGCTGCATCCTGCATCTATAGTGTTGCTCAGCCCTAGCGGCTGAAACTTGCCATGCGGATCCGTGCTACGCGAGCTCCATAAAAAGGGAAGGATTCACAGGCGCGTGCACCACTGGTCTGTCCTAGGTGCGCAGGCGAAGGATTGCGCCGGAGAAACTGCGATGCTGATCAGTGTAGGCGCAGCTTTCCAACACATTGTATTGAAGCTGCAGCTCTGTCGTGATGATAGGCTTGGTGCCTAATAGGATGGCACAATCAGGACGAAGAAAACACACATAAACCAAAAACTTCCATTCGTTGATCTGATCCCTAGAACTTTGCATAACGAGTGCTGTGAAGTAACCTTTCCGAAACATGTCCAAATAGTGGCCACGATCCTCAGAGCGAATGTCGAAACAGCAACGTGCGAACACCAGTTCGCCATTGATATCCGCATTCTCCAATCTGCCCTACCTTTTCTCCCGCACACCTACTTTAGCCTTGTGAGACACTCATTGATGCATGCCATCTTGGCGCACCGAGGGTTGCTAGTCGAATCCAGCGGACACCTCGGACGGGTCGAAGGCTGGCCAGAGAGCATTCTCCGGATGGGCGACAATGATTTGCTTGGAGTGGTGATTTGACCAACTCATATAAGCATCTTTTGGTTTTCGATAGGTCTTGTGATAATCGAGCGCAGTGAGACTGTCACTCTAGTCAGTAGTCCATCAGCCGCCAGGGCCATATGGTGGGCTAGCGTGTCTGAAAGCAGGTTGCAGGGACCATGGGCTATTGCCAGCGCCGAACAGCAGCGGACTAGCCATGCCGTTCTGGTCAACGCTAGAGCGCGTGCCAGAGACGTCGTTGTTGATCATGTTATCCGGAAGTACACGAGGCGCCCAAGAATCAGCGGTCTGGTTCGATGTCCAAGAGTCGATGACGTTCAGCGAGTTCTTGCTGCGAATGCTACTCGCAGAGTTCACACGAGAATGCCCGCGAGCAGTGACATTGGCGGGAGATCCCAAGGTTCCAGTAGGTAAGCCTGCTGGGAATGACGGAGACGTCGAACCTGGTGCTTCCCACAGCTCGGACACAGACTGCAGTCGCTCCCGAGGTCCGCCCCAAGAAGTAGCTGGCGTGTTGCTGACCGGCCGCCATGGTCCTGTCGGTGTGAAAGTGACATTTGCGCGGGCGCTATAGTCCTTTGGCGATGGTCGGCCGATGGGGGTCGTGTGCTTTGGTGACTTCGTGACAGGAAGATCATGCACACTGTCCTGCAACAAGTGAGGCAAGTCGTCGTTATTGAGGATTGCCAGGGTGATTGTGGCTGGTTGCGGCGGAGTGATCGGATTATTATCGTCCTCCTCGTCGAGAAGGTTATCGACCATGCGGCTCAGCTGAGCATCACGAGCCTGGTTCTTAGCCAGAGTCGGCTGCCTCGCTGGTTGAAGCGGACGAGCTTTCTGTGCGTGTCCGTTGGCAGCAGCAGCAGCGTAGCTCACAGGCTTTGGCGGCCCAGCCTTCTTCGGAGGCTCGATAGGCTCATAAATTCTCTCAGGTACGGTCAGGGCTTCAACCTTGTTGCCGTCTCCATAGTAGATTCTTGTACCGCGAATGCTGACAGGAGCAATCTCGACACCAGACGCCAAGTTGAGGCCGCCGGAGAGAAAGTCGCGAACGCGATGCAACATCTCCTCCTCTCTCGACGAGCGCACAACACCGCGATCAGAAAAGCGTGCTCGGGTGGTGCCCGATGCCTTGATGAACCAGGTCTTCCGAGTCTGCTCATCAAGAAGTGGCGTGAACTGCAAAGTTTCAATGTCTTCTTCCAACATGTACTCGATCTCCTCGACATCCTCCAGATCCCAGATAGGAAATGCCTGGGCGATCAGATCGATAGTGCGAGCGTATGCTGGCCAGAACTGCGAGACAGAATCGGCGATGAAGTCGTCTGTCGAAAGTCCTTGGATCATCGCTACCATTGTGCACAACCAATTGTTGTATACACGCAGGCACGGGAGGAGTCGACAGCCGAGTTGTGTCAATTTGCTGGCCAGCTCGACGTCGTAATTGCTCATGTTGAGGAGTAGAACTCGAAGATCGTCATAGAAAGTGCGCAGAAGCGTGGTGAAAGTCTTGAGATTCAAGCGGAAGTAATAGTAGAACGACTGCTGGTATGTCACGGTTTGATGTGCTGTGGGCAGTCAGTCAGCCAGAAACAACATACGAACTTCGATGCGCTTACCTTGAAACTGCTCGCCTGCAATGTACTGTGCAGAGATGTTGACCAGAACCATGCGCATGAGAGTGCCATCGAGAGGACGCTGCTTGATTACATTGGCCAGCTGAGACAGAACCTCGCGCTCAAGCTCTTCATGCTCGCGAAAAGGCTCGCCTTTGTAACACATGCTGTGCAACCGGACAAACCAGCCTACGAGTGCGAGTTTGGCGGCATCTGGATCATTTGGCGAACGCTTCTCAATGAGCTCACCTTTGTCCCAAGCGGCATTCGTCTTGTCAAATTCCAATCGAAGGTTGCTAGGCGCCAGAGGATGAGCTTCCTCTACCGAGATGGAACGATACAAATGGTAGATCGCACGAAGGTGGTGATTCTGCGCAAGAGCAACCACAGCCTGCTGATGATGACCTAGACCCGAAGTGGGTTTCAGCGTGGCCGCCAACCCATAGTAGCCGATAGCTGGACCAAAGTCGGGAGTTTTGTCCAGTTTCTCCGTAGCGCGGTAGCGAGCCAAATCTCCCAGCCAAATGAGTGCGCGATGGCAGGAGTCGAGGATCTTGTTGCGATGCGACGGGGTAACGAGGAGCTGCGCGCTTTCGCTGGCACGCTCTCCGTTGTCGCGATGCGCAATGGCCTCCAGCTCAGGCACGCCACCAGCGGCCTCACTCAGCATCGTAATGTAAGATCTGTAGAACTTCTCGCTCTGCTTCAGCCATGTCAGAAAGCTCTTGGTCACCTGGCGTGTGGCCACGACCTGAGGCGGATCACTTTTGCGGAAGTCGCTCAGTGCGCGGTGAAAGTGCTTCCTGCCCAAGGTATGTACGTGCCAAAGGCGGGTCTCATGCGCCTCGGCATTGTCGAAGTCGAGGGGGACCACGCCTGAGACATACTGGCGAAACTGGTTGAAGGCTTCGTAGATGGACTCGAAGGGCTGCTCGCGAAACTTGCTCAAGAGATCGAGGACATGTTGCTCGGCAGCGCGCTCGTTGGCGAGCAGGAAGTCCATGCTTTTGAGGTCAATTCGCGGCGCATAACCAGATTCGAGCGACGGCGAATCCGTCACTGGGGTTTTCGAGGTTAGGTGAACTTCTCGAATGGCGTGAACGTGGCGATGCACGCGCTGTCCATTGAAGTCGCGATCGGCGGTAGAGTGAGGAATGGTGGGCGACACAGTGTCGCGTGGTGTGTGGAAGACGGGTGTGTCAGTCGTCGAGGTGTCTGTCGTGTGGCAGTGTGATTGATGAGGTGGGTAGGTACTATGAGTGCGAGTCGGCAGCGGCAGCGGCACTACTGAATAGCGCATCGGCCCGTTCAAATCTTGTGCCACCATTCCTGGCAACATGTCAAGGTAAATCACTGGACACAAGTTGACAACATTGCACATTGCAGGTCAGTATTGAGAATGAGTGCGAGACCGCGAGGATAAGTGAGCTGGTCATCGCATTCACTACGTCCAGGTTACTCGGTCTGACACACGCGATTGCACTCAGTTCTCTCGAGAAGTGCTGGTTGAAGTGAAACCAATCTGTGCTCGGCTCAGTATCAACAACTGCTGGCTGGATCTGAGAACGCTACAATGGCGAAGCGTACAAGAGAGTCTTCTTTATCAACACAAGATCCGCCGCTTGAGGATATCTCGAGCACTTCCATCGAGGTAGCTCACACTCCGAAATATGTTGAGTTGGAACACAACGAAGAACAAGTCACATCGTCATTCAAGTGCCTCCTTCCACCGCACAAGCCCATGACATTCGCCACCTATGCACATTACGAGACACATTACAATACTTCTCACGCCAACCGATGCAAGGATTGCCGGAAGAACTTTCCCAGCTCACATTTTCTGCAGCTACATCTGAGCGAAAACCATGACCCCATCGTCGCAGTCAAGCGTGAGCGGGGAGACAAGACATATGTATGCTTTCTAGAAGATTGCGAGAAAGTCTGCATCGATTGGAAGAAGCGCAGGAGCCACCTGGTCGACAAGCACGGCTATCCGAAGAACTACGACTTTCTGGTCATCGACAATGGAACGGATGGAAAGTGGACGATGCTCAGACGTGGCGTGGACGCGGATGGTCATCGCAAGAGCAGCCGAGAACGTAGAGGCAGCTCCGCCACTCAAGCCACGCAGACAACTGAAGCCTCGAGCGTGAGCCAGCGGACTGAGCAGTCTGAGCCTGAGGAAGTGTCAAGGGAGATAAGTTTGAAGGCCAGGACATCGCCAGCCAAAGATGATGCGGCCTTGGAATCTATCACAAGGTCAATGTCTTCACTCCAGTTTGTGCCACGTAGCATCACTTTCGGCAAAAGGAAGGGCAAATCGGGCTTTGCGAAGAGCTGAAAAAGACCCTCGCCTTTTACCAATACGAGCACAGCAACACAGGACAGAGGCTTACATATTCTCTTGCTGGGTGCTGACAACTGAACATGCTCTCTCGTGGGAGCTACGAAGACAGTATCAAACCTCTCTTGCGCGACAGAGACTACGTCTTGCGTGGACGAGTTACGTTATGACGAGCAGTGCCCAAAGACAAACCGTCTGGATCCACTCGAGGGGAAGATCTCACTCATGTCACGGCTGGCTCAAAAGCACATCATGTTGCTTGATGGTCCGAGAACGTTGCCACGCTTACCATCAAGCCATGTGAACTGTAACAATAGTTCGACGCGCGGTTCGTTGTTGATTATAGGTCAAGAACTTGGTTACGGCTTCATCTATCGTCAGTAGAAGGTGCTCTGTGTGTCGCCAAAACTACCCGGATGGTTCATGGGCGAGCATAACTTGACACACGAATGACCAGGCTGATCAATGGAGCATAAGGTCGCCCGGTCAAGCAGGTATCCAACGCACCAGTGTCCGATCGAGGCTTGCCACTGGGGCGTCAGAGTATCTGATCGGAGGGATCATCTCCCGGTAGGACTCTCGTGCCAACAATTGTAACGAAGGTAAAGAATCGTAGCATCAAGAAGGCGTGATATCTGCAGTGCACTCCGTCGCTTTCCAAAAGCGACGGCACTTATAGCAGTTCAGAGAGGGATTAAGTCAGTTCATAGACTCCCAAACCTGGTCGACTGCCGAAATTCCTGTAACAATCGTCTCGTGATATAGTCTGTCTGCGCAGCTTCGATGTAGACGTCCATCACAGAGATGAACATAGAGAGGTAGACGCACTGGAGCAGCAGAAAGCTCGGGTAAATGTGAGGGGCGGAACTGAGTCCGACCCCTGCAAGATAAAATCTTTAGTCCCTTGGCTTTCGAGCGTTTTCTCTTGCCGCAGCCCGAGCATCTCAGAGTCTGCTGTTGCACCACCAGCGGTATCTGGTATACAGCACTGCCGCAGCCATGGCTATTCAGAAGAAGCACGCGAAAGCGCGTCTTGACAAATACTACTACCTGGCCAAAGAAAAGGGCTATCGCTCGCGTGCGGCCTTCAAGCTGATTCAGCTGAACAAAAAGTATTCCTTCCTACAGAACGCAAAATGCCTGATCGATCTGTGCGCGGCGCCAGGAGGATGGCTGCAAGTGGCAGCAGAGATTATGCCACAGAAGAGTCTGATTGTGGGTGTGGATCTGAGTCCAATCAAGGCCATTCCCAAGACCATAACGTTCCAGAGCGACATCACGACCGATAAGTGCCGAGCAACCATACGAGGACATCTGAAAACCTGGAAAGCCGACTGTGTGATCCATGATGGTGCGCCAAATGTCGGCACGGCCTGGGTGCAGGACGCTTTCAGCCAGAACGAGCTCGTGCTCAGTTCGCTGAAGCTGGCGACCGAATTTCTGGCACCAAACGGTGCTTTCGTCACCAAAGTCTTCCGAAGTAAAGACAGCGCAAAGTTGGAGTGGATCTTCAAGCAACTATTTAACAAGGTCGAGCAGACCAAACCACCGAGTAGTAGAAATGTGTCTGCCGAGACGTTCTACGTTTGTCGAGGATACAAAGCCCCGAAGCACTTGGATCCCAAGTTCCTCGACCCGCACTACGCATTCATGGATGTCAAGGAAAAGAGCGAAAGCGCAGAGGCCAAGGTGTTCAACCCGGAGAAGAAGAAGAGGAAGAGGGAGGGCTACGAGGAGGGTGACTGGACACAATTCCACGAAGCTGCGGCCTACGAGTTCGTACAATCGCAAGACCCGATCGAAATGCTGGGTACTCTCAACCGGATACACTTTCGACGCGATGGTGAAGACAGCGTGGCGCAAGCAGCATTGGACATGATGGAGGAGACCACCAAAGAAGTGCGCACAAATTGCGAGGATCTCAAGGTCCTGGGTCGTGCAGACTTCAAGCTCTTGTTACGATGGAGGATTAAGGCGCGTGAGCGATTTGGCCTCAAGCAGAAAAAGAGTGACCATACCAAACCTGCGGCGAGTGAGAAAGCCGAGGGCGAGGCAGGCGAAGAAGTTGCCGTGGTTGAGTCAATGGACGATGAGATGCGGCTTCGTGAAGAGATCCAAGCTATGAAAGACTTGCAGGACAAACACAAGAAGAAAGATCGAAGGAGAGAGAACGAGAAGAAGCAGAGAGAGATTGTGCGCATGCAAATGGGCATGACAACACCCTCTGAAATTGGTATCGAGGCTGGCTTGCAGGGTGGAGACGCCGTGTTCAGGCTACGAGATGCAGATAAAGACGCCTCCATTCGGCGACAGATCACAAAAGGCCGCATGACCGCACTGATCGAGCCAGAGAAACCGCAACAAGAGTTCAGCGAAGACGAGGATGAAGATGAGGATGGTGATCGCCTAGAAAGAGAGTTGGACAACATGTATCAGCAATACCAGGAAAAGCTGGAAGATCGCGATACGAAAGCTCGGGCGAAGCGTGTGCGAAAAGAAGCTGGCAAGAACAGGGAGGATGCTTTTGAAGGATTTGGCGATGATGACGAGGCTGCAGACAGCGATGCTAGCGATGATCAGGAGATGGTTCAGGACCAGGACGATTCCGACTGGAGTGATGAAGAGGATGAAGGACTGACCACGAATCTGCAGCCGAAAGAGAAGGAAGGCGAGCTCAGCAACAGAGCTGCTTCATTCTTCCAGCAGGATATTTTCAGTGGTATTGATGGGCTCGATGGGCTCGATGAGGAAGAGGACGATGACGATATTGACAAGGCGCGCGACAGCGGGATTGACGTTGACTCACCGGAATTGCAAGCCACAGCTGATGATGCGGAGATGGAGTTGTCGGGCTCAGATGCCGAAGAGGATGGAGAAGAACCAGGCTCTGAGATTGAGGAGGTGGCTGCCAATGAGGAAGAAGAGGACTGGGAAGAGGGCACAACTACGCGGGCACAATCTAGGGACGATCACCGCACGAACATCCAGATCAGCACTGCAGAAGCCATGACCCTAGCACATCAGCTTGCTACTGGCAAGGTCACGCAGCAACAGCTTCTGGACGACAATTTCAACAAGTACTCTCTACGTGATGTCGATGGTCTTCCAGAGTGGTTCCTAGACGACGAGAATAAGCATGCCCGACCACAGCGACCTGTGACTAAGGAAGCTGCTGCTGCAATCAAGGAGAAGATGCGTGCCGTCAATGCCCGACCTATCAAGAAAGTCCGCGAGGCCAAGGCCCGCAAGACGCTGCGAGCTGCAAGACGTCTTGAGAAACTCAAGAAGAAGTCAGAGGGCCTTGCTGAGGATGGCGAGGGTACGGAACGCGACAAGGCCAATCAGATCAGCAAACTCATGGCGAAGGCGAGCAAATCTGGCAAGAAGAAGCAGCCTGTCAAGGTCATTCGCGCTGGCGGGCAGAATAAAGGTCAAGGCAGGCCCAGAGGTGTCAAGGGCAAATACAAGATGGTTGACCCGCGTCTGAAGAAGGACGTGAGGGGACTGAAGCGGGCGGAGAAGAAGCAAAAGAAGAAGTAGATGCGATGTATCATTTCGATGCTCTCAAGATCAAGAAACGAAAGTGTTCACATCGCTCCTGCTCCGCCTCCAGCATTATTCCTCCTCTGCCTGCGAATGCGCTCTTGGATACCAAGTATAGCGGCCAGCGTAAACAACTCCAGCTCTCTGCCAAGCTCCACAAAATAATCAATTCTCCCGATGTCTTCGACGTTGAAGGTCCTACTGTCGTTGATATAGACGGCAAGCACCTGTTCGTCGCCGTCAATGAGCTTGAAGTCCCGGCCGCCCAGCGAGCTTGCGCCATATTGCTTGTTGTGTGTTCTAATCAGAGGGTCAATGACATGTAACTCGAGCTTCTCCCTGATTGATTGGACTCGCCTTTTCCACCAAAATGGCCTGTCATCAAACACGAATGTATGCTGACCACTAGTCATGCCCTCCGGATCAACATCTGCCCACGCCTCCTTGGGTAGGGCGTCTGGATCGTCGCCCAGCATGACCCGGATACCTCTCATTGATTTGAAGCTCATAGCAGCAAGGGTAGGTCCTTCCTCTCCATTGGTTGTAATTCGAATTTCTGGACGATGGAAGTCACCAAAGTACTTGACGGCCCACAAGATTGGCTGATCATTGTGTTGGATCTCAAGAGAGCGTTGAGTGTGTACGTGGTCTGTGCCGATCACGTATGTCTTGATAGCACCCGCGGATTGTTGCTCGGTAGACATGGTACAAAAGATGGTAGCTGCAAGGCTCGAAGGCAGTTAAGCAGCAGCTGTATCACTAAAGGTATATGGTCATCTCCTCCGCGTAACTCTGGAGGTACAGCCAGACGAAGGATGTTGTGACGTCCATCTCGTCGACGATCGTGTGGCACAGCAGTCAGCGTGATGGAAGTCAAGAAGAGCTAGAGGAAGTATCGCGATCCTCCTTGGCATGCAGAATGTGGCGTCTGTAGTGGTGTCCTATGTGACTTAGTCGAGACGCACTTCGACACCCAATTCCATAGTCAATGTGATGAATGGTTGGTACACTATGCATTGTGATTGTTCACCATAGTGAGGTGGGGGTTTGTGGCAGATGTGGCATGCTTATGTTCCGCAAGGCTTGGAGGCATAACGATGACGGGAGGGATCGAGCAGACGTTCAGTTTTGGTGCTAGGCCTCGTGTGTAGATTTGCAGCATGATGTACAGACCATTGATCTGTAGGAAGTACGCCTCGCACAGTCGCAGGTGACTAACATCGCAACGTCGCCTATGTGCGGGCCTCGCTCGGCCTTCTCTCCGTCGCCTGTTGATTGGACGAGGAACTGCTTCTTGCTCGTGCAAACCTAACTAGTTAGCTGCCAGCTGCCTCAAATAATACAGGCTCGAGAACTTCACGCTTCATTTGCGCTAGACAACATTTCCAACACAAGTGAACAAGCAGTGCATCACATGACGACTGATCACCGTCCTTAAGTGAACGCTTTCTGAGCAAACATTTTGCTTCTTGACACAAATCTCGCGACCGCGATTCAGCAGGCAACATCCACCACTCACTAACTTGTCGCAAAACGTCCGTCGACAACAGACGCAGCATGAAACATGGCTGATAGAATCCCACCACCTGACAGTGCCCTTGCGCCTTTGGACGAGGAGTTTTTCGAGGGCCCTAGCAATGCCAGTCTTCCGGCCTCACCACCTGCACCGCGGAGACGACGCATCTTCGGCAGACTCACTCGCTTAGATGACGAGACTCGGACAGGCAGCGGCCGCAGCCTTGTAGCTTTGAACCCACAAGCGAATGAATTTATTCCGTTCGGCAGGACGCCTTCTAAGAGAAAGGCATCTTCGTCAGCACGACCTGCAAAAAACGTGCCAAGCACTTCCCGCCGCCCCGGCTCAGATCGAGGGACTTCTGAGAACCCCATCGTCCACGCCCAGGACATGTTCGGCGCTGGTGCACTACTATGGTCGAACGTCCTAGGAGATGTCCGCGAGGCACCGGAGCTTACGGATGATGAAGATGAGTCTGGGCTTTTCGACATGGACATGCCCGACATAAGTACCATGGCTGCAGCAACCGCTGGCAGTACGGACAATGTACAGCGCGAGAGGTTGAACGACGCCATGATGGTTGTGCGCGCTCAACTTGCAGAGAAGACCAAGCGGGTGCTCGAGCCAGTGTACAGCCACTCTGCGATCTTGTTCAGCAGAGGCGATCAGAAGGCAGCAAACGAGACGGAGGACTTTGTCAACTTACGCTATCTGCCACTATGCCCCAGCTCAGGCCGCAGAGAACCCATCACAAAGGATACCGATCTCATGATATTGCCTAGTCATCGGAATCGCATCAACGCTGCCATCCGAGGATTGTCGCAGTGCCGTGCGATCTGGCCGAAAGATCAAATTCCAGTCGAGCTGTTCGACTTGATAACAGCATTTCTTTCCCGTGATGATGTGAGATCGATGCGGTTGGTAAGCAGGGAATTTGAAGAGAAGGTTTCTGCAAACCTTTTCGCTTCTTCAGTCGTTCCTTTCAATACAGAATTGTACGACATGATAGAGGTGGACAGCAAAGCCGCCCAGAGAATGCCACGATCCACCTCAAATTCGAAGGGAAAGCACAAAGCAACAACTATTGACGTGCCGGGCCAGGGTACGGATGCAGCTCTGCGGGGACTTCATTGGCAGAATGCTAAGGACGATGCGGATGGTAAGGTATACAAAGGGCATGGTCTTCGGGTCTTTCAAGGCTTTGGACCGTATTTCCGTCGTTTTGGTATGAGCTTCGAGGTCACTGAAGCGCAACTCGCACGACCTCCGATCAAGAAGGAACTTGATCACTTCACTGCATACCATGGTTCCTACGACTGGCCACACGATCAGTACACACGCTTTGCTGGTCTCGCTGGTCTCGAACGTACTGCGGACGAGACTTTGCGCATGAAGGCTGCTTTCTCGAATATACAAAGAGTTCAGGAAATAGGCCTATCACTCGATAATGGTCTGGGCTGGCTGAACGGGCCCGACAGGTCAGTATACGCGCGCGTATTTCAGCGTGACTCCCCCGTCTTTGGGCCCGCGCGTCCGGTCCCAGACCAGAAGATGCAGGATGCCAAGGTCTTCTGGCAAGCTGTTCAAGATTGTCATGCTAGTATTGGCGTTCAGGGCAATCAGCGCGAGTTCTCGATGGGTCGTCGTATGCTTATGAAGGCCCCCAATGGCATTACAGGCTTACAGAACACGAATTATGCGAACACGAAGTTGTGGTCCTCCATCACAGCAGGCAAGACGGCTCCGACGATCGCACCCGACTCCTGCCTTGAGGATGGTCAGCATGGAGTTCTGTATACTACTTTCAGCCAGCCAGACTCCACCACTCCAGCTTTCGACAAGAAGGGCCTGGTCCCAAACGAGCTCCGCAGAGAACAGAAAGAGTGGCTTATGGAGACTGATTGGGCGCAGCGTGCTTTTCTGGAGTGCTATCTACTTGCCGTTGTGGACAATCCGAGAGTCTTCGGCGGCGTGAAGAAGTTGACGATCGCGAAGATTTCCAGTGGGTTGCTGCCAATTTTGTCTAGGGAGGCATTCTGGAACGCACTGCCTGCAGTATCAGATGTCACCATACACGTCAAACCGGACTGGAGAACAGTCGAGCGAGACAATGCCGGAAATGCTGAGACCTGCCAGCGTCATCCTTCGGAGGCTGTCAACGTCTTCTACGCCTGTATCCTTCGTGACCTTTGTCACAGGCCTTCGGTCACAACACTCAACGTTGGGTGGCAGGCAGGCGGTGAACACTCTGAAGGAATTTTCACTCGCAACAATCATGTTTTGCCTGCGCCTATTACTCAGCTTGAGCACAGCACTGCCTTGAATGACCAGTCTGGCCTCGTGTTCAGATACGTTGAGCACCTTACCTTACACAATTGCTGGTTAACTCCAGTCGCCTTGCAAGGTCTCGTTCGAAGACATGCAAACATGGCTCTGAAGACGTTGGTCCTTGACTCAGTGTCGTTAACGGCTCACCCTCGTTTTCCGGCCGGTGGTCAAGCTGCAATGCAGAACCAAGTCTTCCAAGCTCTGGCAGCATTACCAGCAGCCGCTGGTCAGGGAGTTCCTCCCAATCTTCCACAATGGCTACAGAATGTGCAAGGTCTGCCTGCCGGCCTACAGCAAATGTTGCAGAACAATGCTCAGCAAGCGGCTCAAATGGGTTGGCCACAGCTTGCGCAACAGGCCCCAAATCAGTTTCTGCACGTTGCTCAAGCTCCGCCCTCAGCATTGCAATTTGCACCTGCAAACATAGCTGCGCACGCTCAGCAGCAAGCAGGTATTCCAGCGCCGCCAGCCCCAGCGCCATTCGTCCTCCCTCCGCCTGTCGCTCTGGGCCAGCCAGGTCTGCCGGCACACATGGCACAAAATCACTTCGTTGCCCCTCCGAACCCGAGCATGCAGCAGAATCCGCCAGTCCCATCCAACTGGACCGAAGGGCATCGTGAAGGCTCTTGGGCGGATGTGTTAGATAAGCTGTCCCCAGGTTCGATCTTCAGCGACTTCTTGCCCCCGCCGGCGCCTTGGGAAGAACAGCTTCCTGAGCGTGAGGTGTCGAACCTTCGGGCCATTGTGCTCAAGTCGTGTGGATATGTCAAAATCACAAACAACACCACTTTCGATCAGTTCGCCATTGAGCTGGGCGCAGACCACCATCACCTATCAGCTTGGTTCCGTGCTCGTCAGACGGCACTCCACGGAGCCATGATGTCCACCAACGATCGATATATGGGCCGCATCGTTCAGCATATGCAAGACCGCGAGCTCGACGCTCTTCGTTACGCATGGGGCTTGCATGAGGGTTGGAGCGATCGTGCGAAAGCCGAGGAAGCAGAATACGATGGATTGTTATTGGGAGGCACAGGAAGGTTCTCTGGTGAGATTGTGAGTGGGACGAGTACGTCTCAAATGCAGGCCTAGGAAGCCGCTTCTCACCCACAAAATCCATATCTGAGCGAGTCCTAGAGATATCGATTGCCGAGATAGGGGTGCTGTGGCCATGGGGGTAACATAAAGTAGTTTCTACGAGATGATGCGAGCATACTGCCCAAGCACGCACGACTACTCGTTGTGGCCGCGGGCATCGACTTTCTTTATCCACCCACTTCAGTCAGCGCGATTGTGTATCATATAGTCCCGTCTAAAGACCCTTGAAGTCTGACACAATTCGCACCAAATGGATGAGAGCGATGGGGAATTCTTTCGAGGCCGCTGACCATCATTTGCGCGCTATCGAGCTGATGCTATGCTACAAACTGATGCTAGAGTACTTTTCACATGTGTCTCGAGGAAGCCTCGCTAATCGCGGACCCACAGAACATATATGAGAGTGCAAATCGTGTCGCGAGAAAAAAGGAAGTCAAGCCATCGCGCAAATCCATCAAAAGGGTATCTTCGTGAACGCCGCGGCCCTGGGCCAGATAATACAGCAATGCCTCCGAACGCCCTGTAGCTCGCTGATCTCCTGCGCGTTTATCCTTCCGTCCTGCGTAATCGTGCCGTGTTTCCTGCGCATGTTAGAATTATGAAGACTCACCGTTACATCGCGCAGCGACGTGTCACTTCTGGACTGTGGATCCTGTGCCACGCGCCATCGAGAATGAGCTGCAGTTAGTGTTTGGTGGTCAGTAAAATTGCGAAAAGGCCAGGTCCATCACTAGGGGTATGCTGGCCTCCGGGATAGATCTGGGACGTGTGCGCCGCCAGCTGGTGTGACCAGCAAAGACATAGACTCGAGGTTCAGTCCGCGCGTGCCTTCTTCAGCTCTGGCTCATCAAAATCAATCCGATCTTCATCATCGGCGACTTCCTCTAGTGGCCGCTTGCCGTGCCGGGGAGTAGACGTGGCTGGCGAAGGTGATGCTGGAGCAACATCCTCTTCATCTAAATCGAACCCGATGTCGTCTTCATCAAGCTCGGGCGCTTGTGACTGACTGGGAATGTCTGCAGCATCCTCATTGTCGTTGAATGGCTCATTGCCGTCATCGTCGAGCAGGTCAAAAGCGGTGTCGTATTGTTCGTCACCTTCTGTGTAGCTCGTGTGGTCAACATCCAGCACATCCGTGCTGTCGACGGCCTGGTTGGTGGAATCAACAGAGTCAACAGCATTGTCGTACTGCTCTTCATGATCTGGGTCGTGCTTGGTTACAGATTCATCACCATCGTCGTGCGGTTGGTCTTCACCGTCGAAATATTCACTTGCAAACTCGAGTACGTCGCCAGCAGCCTCGTCATTCTGGTCCGGGTCATCAACGGCATTGTCGTGGGTTTCCTCCTGAGGATTGAGTTGGTCTGCGCTTACGGCAGCAGAGTAGTCGTCTTCGCCGTTGTCTATGTACAGCTCTGAATTGTCGCTTGTCAGGTCTACGTCGTCCCAATCAATGAGATCTTCGAGTGGATACTCACCAGTGGAATTGCTCGTGACATGGGCACGAACTCCGCTTGAGCTGTTATCAGACTTCGGCTCGGCGGCTACTTCTGTTTCTTCGACAGTCGAATCGAGTGGGCCTGAGGGTTCCGTCACCTCTACAAGCGACGTGAGCTGCGTTGCCAGCGGATTGTCGACTTTGTTGTCCTGGAAGGACTCGTCATGACCATCATCCGTGGGCTGAGCATCTTCCTGGTCACCACTCGCCGGCTCATCGTCTTCGTAACCTTCGTAGTCCTCGCGGTCCTCGTGGTCCTCTTCGTAATACTCATAAATCTGGCCAGTGAGGTCTTCCTGAACCTCAGACTCCTCTGGATCGTGTTCTGGGTCATAGGTGGTCTCTCCTCCCTCCAATTGTGCGGCCTTGGCTTCTAAGATCTCCGCACTCGTGTCCTCTTCCTGATCAATCTCGGCGGTATCGTCATCTACATGATCAGGAACACTTGGCAAGCCTGCGCCTGTAGCCGCAAGTTGCTTCAGTGACGCTATACTGTTGTGAAAGTTGATTTGCGTCGTTAGTGTCATGAACAGGGGTGGAGCGTCATGCTCTGTGATGCCGTCGTTCTCGTGTAGAGTCAGGTAGACGGCCAGTACATCATTCAGGCTCGTAGCAGAAGCGTGCAACGATGACTGTGAAACAGTCAGTACAGGTCTCGCCCAGGTGCAATTTGGAGCACATACCTCTGCAACCGTCAACCCAAATATGTCAAAGTTCAGGACAAGATCCCGAGTGTCTGTGACCATGTCATCCGCACTCACTTTGAGCGCGAGTCTGTCTCGAACGTTGTGCAACAAGTCAGCCAAGCTCACATTAAGCAAGTTGTCATCTTTGAGCAAGCCATCGGGCTGCGAGCGTGATTTGAACAACGGCCACTGATATTTACCGAACGCAATCGACATGGCATGCAAAGTCTGGTCGGTCGGAGTTGGAGGCGCATCCGCCACCGAGCCACCACTCACATCTATCGTGCCGAGATGTTGGGGCGCCATCTTCTGTGGAGAGGCGGTAACCTCTTGCTCAAGGGTTTGCTCAACGGCCGGACTAGTGGTGCCTTCAGGAGCGCCGACGTCTTCAGCAGGGATCGTAGACTCGCCGGTAGTCTGTGCATTGGGAGCCGCTGGGATGCTCTCTGGTGGTGCGTCCTCTTGCTGTGCTAATGCGGCGCTCTCATCAACAGGCGGTTGCACCTGATCGGACTCCTCTGCTATGGCGCTGTGGCGTGCCTCAAACGTAGTCGCTTCAAGTGTATCCGAGGGTGGCTCCACAGTCACGTCTTCTGCCCTACGCACTATCTCCTCATCCACTTGATCACTTTCAACAGCGGCGTTCTTCTCCATAAGCAGACTGTTCTCGACCACTGGTGCACTCAGGGTATCTGCTCCTGTACCATTATGGTCCTGAGCTTGGAAAGTCGTGCCTACAAGGGCTTCATGCGGCGGATCGGGATAGAACTCATCTTCGTAGTCTATAAGCTCTTCATCGTTCATCTGTTGCTCAACAGGCTGCGCTGCTTCATCACTGTCTTGCATCTCTTCTTCCACGGTAGTTGGCACACTCGTGACTTGAGGGTGGTCTACGTCGGCCATCATGTCGTCGGTCACGGCGGTGCCGGGCCTCATAGGATCACCGTCTTCGAGCATATGCTCATCGTCGTTGGTCTGGTCGGCGCCATAGTCATCAAAGTCGATGTCGATGTCGCCGTCGAGATGTTGCCCGGCGGCGGGCGAAGACATCTCCATGGGCTCTTCCATCGGGGGCAAAGACAGGGACGCGAAAGCCATGGTCATGTTATGCTCGTGCGGCGAGCTACAGGTCGATGTCGCGTCTGAATCAGAATCGCGTAGTAAATATCAAGCGGAGGCTGTCGACAAGCTGGAAAGATCTGACAAGGACGACTTTGACGAAGCGCGTTGTGTTGCAGCCAGTCGCTTTGTCACGTTTCCCCGGTCACGAGATTTCTGGATTGTACTGCTGGGCGTGGATACAAGGACACCGTTTCGCATCAGCTGCTATTGCTCTTGATACTCGCGTCGTGCGGTGACGCGTCAGTCGCTGGGTGATGAGTCCGATGGAAGCGTGGCGTTGCGACAGCAGTGATGTGCGGAAATGCAAAACAGCTTCGCAGACACCCGACTGATGCAACCGGGAGAAGGTGAATGTGGAATCCGACCCTGTTTGTCTTGGCGCGCTTGAAAGCATGGGGCAGCGACAACTGGCTTGATACAGCACGACCAGAAGTGGTGAACGTGGATGAGCAGAATAGTACCACACTTTCTTCTCCCTGCTCGCCGACGACGACTACACCACATACAAAGTTTCCTCTCAGACACCTGACGGCGCCTTGGGATCAGCAGTCAAGATGGTAATCCTCGACAACATTTCCACAACTCGTCCTCGCATACTGACCTGTCTCCTTAGGTCGTCCTTTCAGCAGCCATCACGACCCGGTCTGGCAAGCCAATTCTTGCTAGACAGTTTCGACAGATGCAACGATCGCGAGTCGAAGCTCTTCTCGCATCTTTCCCTAAACTCGCGGATACGGCATCTCAGCACACCACCGTGGAGCAGGACAATGTGCGCTTCGTGTACCAGCCATTGGATGAGCTCTACATGGTCTTGATCACGAATCGCCAATCGAACATTCTGCAGGATATCAACACTCTTCACTTGTTCGCGCAAGTGGTGAGCTCGATATGCAAGAGTCTAGACGAGCGCGAAATCGCCCGATGCGCCTTTGAGCTTCTGTCTGCGTTCGATGAAGTGGTCACGCTGGGCTACAGGGAGAACTTGACCATGAGCCAGATTAAGACTTTCCTCGACATGGAGTCTCACGAGGAGCGCATTCAGGAAATCATTGCCCGCAACAAGGAACTGGAGGCCTCCGAGGAGCGGAAACGGAAAGCGAAGCAGCTGGAGATGCAGCGCAAGGAGATGTCTCGAGCAACAAGAGGTGGCAGCGGCAACATTGGTGGCATGCCTCGTGCACCAAACTATCCAACATACACTCCACCCGCTTCGACCCCAGCCATGACCGATTCCTACGATTCTTACAACGCTGCCAAGAATCAGAGCTTCAGCAAGCCATTGGCTACGAGGGGAAAAGGCATGCAGCTGGGAAAGAAGAAGACGACGAACACCATGTTCGATCAACTTGGAGCAGAAGCCGCAGAGGCGAGCGCGCCTCTGGCCGGCGTGCCAGCGCCTGCTGCGCCGTCTGTACAGCCCTCAGTTCCCGCTGGCAGGCCAAGCACGGATCGAGAAAGCATTCACGTCACCATCGGCGAGGCGATCTCTGCCCGCCTGTCGCGGGAGGGTGACATTGAGTCCTTCGAGGTGAAAGGCGACCTTCAGCTGCGAATCACGGATCCGAGCCTGACACAAGTCAAGCTTGATCTGGCTGTTGGCGATACGAAGGGCGCTCAGCTCAACGCACACCCCAAAGTCGACAAAGCACAATTCAAGAACAACAACGTCATCCAATTGCAGGATACCAGTAAAGGCTTTCCATCCAATAACAGCATCCAAGTGGCTCGATGGCGTCTCGCTGCGAAGCCTGAAAACATCCAGGATCCTCCAGTCACATTTAGAGCGTGGCCGTCGGAGACTGATGCCGGCACTTGGAGCATTACAGTCGAGTATGAGTTGACTGGCGGAGATGCGCTGCGAGATGTTACGGTCATCATTCCATACGCGACGTCCGAGCCGTCTGTTTCGAGCTTCGATGCTGTGTACGAGGTCAGCGGCGACAGCATAGACTGGACTGTCGGCGACGTGGACGACAGCAACGCATCGGGAACTTTCGAATTCGAGGCTCAAGCGTCTTCAGCCGACGAGTTCTTCCCAATGCAAGTGCGCTTCACAAAGAGTAGACCGTGGGTCGACGTAGACATCAACAGCGTGACCTTGCTCAGCGAAGATCAGGATGTCAGCTTTGGCAAGGATGTGCGATCGGTAGCGGAGAACTACACAATAGTCTAGCTTACCTTAATGACAGATGGTCAGAGTGTGCACGATAAAAACTCGGTTCGTAGACTGCAATTGAACAGCTAAGCCCTCAGATCTGCTCGATGTCAATAATGTACTGACATGACCACTCTTGTCCTGCTACGCGTCATTTTCGTGTCGCGCTAGTGAAACGTCCCTACCATTTCCACTTCAGTAGCTCAGCATCAATTTGTCCAACAGAAAGCACACTGTACCATGAACACACGGCATACATGAACAAGATGGCGGATGCCGCCACGTCTTGTCTTAAGAGACTGTCGTCGAAACGCCTGCCACAATCTATCAGATATCCCTTCACAGCCTACTCCCACAAACACGACCTCCTCGCTGTGGTCGTAGGGCCTCCGAGTGGCGAATCGGCGTGGGAAGTTCAGGTGTATCGAATCGCATCTGGACAAAATGCCTTTACCGTGAAGCGTGCGGACGCTGTGTTCTCCGAGACCGACATAGAAGTTACCGCTATTGCGTGGAAGCCCGATGGCACCAGCCTTGGCGTTGGTTGGAGCGACGGCAAGTATGGCATATATGATGGCGAGTCTGGAAGACAAATGGGTCTCGCCGAATTGCCGTCAGACGGTCCCGCTGAAGAGTTCGCGCTCGATCTTAAGCTGCCGACGAGCAGAGCTAAATTTGATGCGGAAAGCGTTTCAAAGGCAAGCCATGTCGCTGTCATGGGATTCATGCAGCACGACGTAGTCGATAAGAGGAGCCCAAGAGGCAAGGTGGTGCCTCAAGAGTATCCGACGACTGATGACTGGTACGATATGCTAGACCAAGACAGCCTCGAAGACCACAAAGAAAGCAAATCAACGCAGAAGAACGTTGTGACTGAGCTGCCTCGAGCGATCGCTTCTTTGGACGTGACAACAGTGCTACCACGATTAAGTGCCATACCATCTCATGGCTTGGTACAGCCCAAGTCTGGATCTGGTGCCAGCAAGTTTGGGTCTCAGGCAGCTACTGATACCCAGTTCGATTGCCAGCAAAGCTCGACCTCTGATGCTGTGCAGACCTTGCTAGTCTGTCGTCACGATGGACCGGTCAAGATCCTTGTTGACGAAACTGTCGAAATAGGCGCCATGACAAGTGCACCAAGGCCAATCGCGCATGCAGCACATCGTCGTGCTTCCACGCACGCTGTGCTCTGCGAGGGAGCGGAGAGCGCCAGTCCTTTGCAGCTAACTTTGCTTGACTTGCCTTTGTCAACCTTGAATGGTCCATTACTCCATGTGATTGCAACGAACACGAAGAGGATCCAAACGTTGCTCGACTACATCGTTCAGACGGCTCGCTGCATTCAATTCGATTACACCACAAATGTTGCGATACCCTTGCGCTTCATCAACGTGCTCTCAATGGACATGAAAGACAAACATCCAAACGATGGCGATGCCTTGGCGAATTTGTACCATCTCGCCATGACTGGCTCATTTCACCCACAAGTACTGGAATGGATCATGGATATTGTGAAAGACACGAACATTCGCCGATGGGAAATGCATATGAATACGATGTATGACAACATCCAGAGTCATATTTTCATGAATCTACTGCCTGCGCTCGATCGCTTTAGCATTGCATTGACAGCTCTGCGAGGCCAAGCCAGGTATTACGAAAATTCTACAAGCTTCGAATGTTCGCCGAAGTACTACGATGTACTACTGCAGAACATCGACAGTATCAGACTTGTGGCTCAAAAGATGCAATTGATCGTACAAGGCGAGCACAGACAATTCCGAGCCTTCATCAAGTGGCTAAAGTTACAGGTCGAAATTGCCGCTGCAGAACCATTCTCGCAGAACGCTATGGACACCGAAGAGCGAGAAGTGCCAAATATCGACTACGCTTTAGTGCTCACCTACATCAAGTACACTCTGCTGCGCAGCAAGCTTGCGACGCACATTGAAAATCGGCCAACTGCTGGGGAGGGGGCGACTTGTGACATGGAGAGCTTCATGGCTGCGGATCACATTCGAGACATGGGCTACGAGCGCACAAGATCAGCTATGCATCAACTGAATAGCGATCAGGCGCTGAGGGTTCCGGATGTTGTTGATCCAGAAGCTTTGATCAACCTGCCGGCACTAGTGTGTGGGCTCATGGGTCGCACTCATGTCACAGTGCAACACGTCACCGAGTGGCAGAATAGACTCGTGTTTCCGCCTACCAAGCCACCCACTATCCTCCTGGAAGACTGGGATGACCAGGCAAAAGTACTCGACATGGCTATGGAACTCACCAAGGACGATGATTGTGCCATCAGTATTCTGGGACTCAGCATGGAAGCCGATTCTCAGGTCTCATTGTTGCGCGTCTCTTCTTCATCGACGATCACTATGACTTCGTCTGGCCAAGGAAATGGAGCACTCAATCGACGCCGCCGTCAGTGGACACAAGGTCGTCATGAACTTCGCACCGACCAAGACTTGCAAGGTGTCTTCCTCGATGCAAAGTTCATGCCACACATAACCTCTACAATCTTGGCGCTGTTCCGGCCTCGGGAGGAAGACTGCATTCTACTCATCGCGTGCGATGTTACCGAGCAGACAGAACTTCAGGAGACGAGGAAGAAGCACAGAGTCCTTCATCAATTCCTTCCAGAGGCAAATTTCAGACCAGAAAAGCTGCTCATCGGAGGAAGATTGGGCAAGCTACTATGCATCATATTTGGCAACAGAGGGCGAGAGTGGGAAGTATTGGACTTGGACGCTGGCTCTCAGCCGAATGAAGCATCGTACGAACACGAACAAATGGAACTCGAGTGACGGTCGTCTTGTCGGCCACATAAGTCAACGTCTCTACGAACCGAACAGCGGTCTTTGTAGAATCTGCAGCGGGAAGCGAGGCCTCGCACATCGTTCAGTCCCGGTCTCGTCCTCTGCTAAGTGCATCTTGTTACCAATTGTTCGAAGTCTCAGACTGTCGTGCGGAGTATAGGTCGTTTACTGAGACTTGAAGTCGCCCTAAATCCCATGCGGTTTCCATAAATCCACATCCCGGCTTTGATATATTGAGCTTATCAGCCGCGCGCACTATTCCGAGGAGATTATTGCCATACACAGTCGGCAGAAATCATCCGGATTCGCGCAACGCGATCAGAATTACGTTCGAAAGTGCATCAGATATGCCTTCTGACTCGCATGCCAACTTCACACTGATTCTATATCGGCAGGCATTGACGAGCCTTTCTGTGTTCCGTGTGCACGAACACTAACACTAGGACATGTAGTCCATTTGTCATTATAGCACAGTGCGTGTGATGGTCAATTTGGCTAGAAGTAACACCCGCACCGTCTTGAATACACACCGTGAAACTTAGGAACTCACTATCTCTAGGTAAATTGGCGCAAGCTTCGATGTCTCAAGCAATGGCATACTATCAGCGATTCGAGAAGGGTAATGAGAACCAACGTAACACTTATAGGTCAGGCATGGGAAGCAAATGCACTGAAATGATGGCCATACTTGATCAGCTGAACGCTTTGGAATTGGAGTGGGTACGCCTCTATGCCGGATTACGACTTCAGACAAGATCGAAGGAGTTCAAGTTCCTCGCGCTACCAGCAGAATTGCGGAATCGAGTCTACTATTTCGTCGCTATTGCTTCTTTAAAGAGAGATGAACCGCACCACCATCGCCGGTTGGACGCTATTTTGGGCATCAACAGGCAGATTCGACGTGAAATGACCCAAGTCCTCTACGAAGGCTCAGTGATCAGATTCTGGCAGATCAAGGGAAGAGCAGGCAACGGGAGCAGAAGGTGGACGGAGGCTCATTTACCCAGGTTGCTACACGATATTTTGACAGGTACGCGCGCTATAGACCCAATCCATACGTGGAAGTGGTGTCAGAGACAACTCAAAATGCACCACATTTACGGAGGAGAGCTTGCTATCATTGTGGATGCCGCTGGATTGGGCGAGCGAAGTTTCGACATACTGTTCTTCGACCCATCGCAGGTGGGAAAATATGGTCAGCCGGGCGAAAATGAGGCTTAGTTTGCCTGCCATCATGAGCTCCTCATTCACTTCAGCAAACCTCACTTCTCACTGGCCACCCGCCCAAGTCGCATGTTTAGGTGGCGCGTGCTGGGCATCCATTGGTCGGCCATTCACTGAGAAGGCCCTCACAATGGTAAAATGGGCAACTTTCACCTCACTTGTCATGGACTCAGTAAACCTCACGACCGCGCTTCTTTCCTATTGTCAACAACCCCGACCATTGTCAACCACCGCAAGACCCACCAACATTGTCCTCACTCAAGATGCTCAGAAGATCTGCGAGGCATCAAGCCGCGTCATACGACGCAAATGGCCGCGACTATTTGGCTGGTCAACTGACGATGACTCGACCAGGACTCGAAGCTTGGCTGTTCTCACCATCGGTCCACCAGCATCTTCTGCTATGGTACAACCTCTGTGTGCTCGGGCGCAGACGATACAACGAAGCTGCCGGATGGATCAACTTTGGAGAGGGTGGCTACTTCTACGATGAGCAGGGGCTAGAGGGCAATTTGCTGCTGTTGTGCCTCGGCGAGGGTAATATTGAGAAAGGCACCAGTTCGACCACTCTCTTCGCTGACGCCACCACCAATACCAACCAATGGCCAGCTGAGCAGTTGTGGGCAAGAGCTGCGTGGAGAGTCGTCCAGTACAACAGTGGCCCAGGCCAAATCTTCGAGCAGGCAGTCTTTCAGCATCCGGCAGCAGCCTACGCTTTGGCGATCGACGTACTGTGCATTGCGTTTCACTCGATTGCATATCGACAACAGGAGTCCGTGTGGCACGAGCTGATCGGAGCCTCAATCACAAGCTCTACAACGACTACTGCCATTGAGCTCGATCAGAGCGACGAGACGCAGGACGACGAGATGGCATCGAGGATTGAAGTCGATGCAGTCAGCCTTTCTGATTCAGACAGCACTTGCGAAGGGGCCGACAGCGACTTCGTTGCACCGAAAACGCCTGATCGACTCGGAGACAGTCGCCTCGCCACACCAAACGCTCCAAGAAAGTCGTCACATCAAGCCAACCGTGACGCCCGCGTGCGCAATTGGGTCGATACGCTCTAGGATGATCTGAGGTAATCGTGGCTGGCTGAGTATTGGAGAGAACGACATGGCCATGGGAAGCAGGCTGGTATGGAAGGACGTCAGCGATATGCAAGGCAGCTCCGAATGAAGGGAGACGAGATCGAAGCAGCTTTTTGGTGGAGCGGACTCTAGGGGAATTGGTCTGATGCGCGAACAGCCGCTTTTGGTAGCAACGAAGCTACTCTATCATTGTGTCGTTTCATCGTGCCCTCTCAATGCTTTTTGGGTATCTTTACAGCCTTTCATAATTCCGTGCTCTTCTATGTTTTCCTCCTTGATGTTCATGAACGAGGAAATTGCTTAGTTCTTTGCAGCAGCCTTGGCCAGGTCGGCAAGGGCCTCACGACGCTTGAACTTGGCATCCTGAATGACACCTGAGAATTATCAGCGATGCTCCAACACTTCAAGCATACACAACTTACCCGCATCAGCATCGGAGGAGAAGTTTCCTGTGTACTCCACAAAGGTCGAGCCCTCAAGCTCACCACTGGTGATGGCGTAGGCGCGAACGGTGCTGACGACTGAGCTGTATGACAGCTCTGGCTGAGCGGAGATGACGGAGTAGGTGATGTAGTGGTTGATCGACTGAAAGAAAGTCAGTACACCCATGCTCTAATGAATGATACATGCATGTTTAGCCCGAGGTATCAACTTACGCTGTGCTCCTCCTGCTTGACCTCGATGACGGTCTTGTCCTTGAATTGCCAGCGCACGATGTCGGTGTCTGGAGAGGCGCCCTTGACGAAGTCACTCTTCTCGATCGCGCTCCACCAGTCTCCAAACGACTCCAGCTTGATGTGGTGCCAGACTTGGCCGAGGGGAGCCTTGATGACTGCCGACTCAGTGACGGCGGTGCTGGTTGGAATCGCGGAAGACATCTTGATGTGAGTGGGAGTCGTCGTTGTGCTTGTTGGAAGATGGTGTTGTTGTTGTTGTTGTTGTTGTAGACAGAGATCAGTTTGCAAATGCTCGCAGTAATCACGAAATGTTCAAACGGAAAGAGCTCCCCACCAACGATGACGATGGCAAGCACGACCCTCCCAATGCGTTAATGCCTCAGGCTGCTATTCTTCGAACACTGTCGGACGGCCAAAGTTTCACTTCCGTCAATGGAACTTCTCTGCTTAGAGTGAGAAATTGGCAACTGGTCAAACTAATCAGCACTGGTATACCTGGAAGATGGCGATCTTACCAACTTCGGATCGCGATCAAAGCGCACAGGAACAAGCAGTTGGCATATCCACTTTCGTCAGACCAGATGTTCCAGGCTTTTCATGCATAGTCAAGCAGCGGTACACGGATTTCTTGGTCAATGAGGTCTTGCCTAACGGCCAAGTCCTACACCTTATCGCGAACGAGCCAGACCAGGATCGAAAGCGGAAACGACAAGATGATCAAGACACATCCCAAAAGAAGCTGAAATCCGAGATTCAGGAAGACACTGCTGTGACATCAAATGGCGCTAACAGTGAAGTGAAAGGCGAGTCAAAACCGGCAGAGGCTGTCACCAAACCAGAGGTTAAGGCTGATTCAGCCGCCCAAGCTATTGATACCAAAGCAACGAAAGAGGAAGCCATTGCCAGCATCTCCGATGCAGACAAATCTGTGCTCAAGGATGTCTTTGGTGATGAAGCCACTTCTGCCATTATCAATCTCTACGCTGCCGTGAAGGCATTTCCAGAGAAGAAGCCGCGGGATCATGCAACTATCAACTCGCCACCAATCGAGGAGAAGTCGAAGCGAACAGAGGCTCATTTGTGCATACGTCGCATCTTCGATTCGAAGCTGGAGACTATCACTGTACAAGACCAGCAGAATCAATCAGGGCCTGGCACTGTCATTGCTATCAAAGCTGCTCCGCCAAGACCTGCTAGCAATGCCAACGGCAATGGCAAACGCAATGGCGAGACTCAGCGTGGGAAGCAGAATTGGGCTGAGCTTGGCGGTGAATATCTACACTTCTCTCTGTACAAGGAGAACAAGGATACCATGGAGGTGCTCTACTTCATTGCTTCACAACTCAAGATGAACATGAAGCACTTTGGATTTGCTGGAACGAAGGACCGCAGAGGCGTGACTGTGCAACGAGTGTCAGCGCATCGTGTGCTCCGTGGTCGACTCGAATCTCTGAACAAACAGGCGAAGGGGTGGAGAGTGGGAGGCCCATGGGAGTACAAGAATGATGGTCTAACGTTGGGCATGTCCAATGGCAATCAGTTCTTGCTCACGCTTCGTGACGCGCACAGCGACAATGGCAACGAGGCAGGCGACCTGGAGTCCAGATTACAAAACGTCAAAGCTTGCGCTGAAGCCGCCGCAAAGAGTCTGCAAGAGAATGGGTTCCTCAATTATTATGGCTTGCAGAGATTTGGCACACACAGCACAGGTACTCATGCGGTTGGCATGAAGATTCTACAGGGTGATCTCAAAGGCGCAGTTGACTCGATCTTGGCATACGACGAAGCACTCTTGCAGGAAAATCAGGACGCAACATCAGGTGCAGACTCCAATGGTTCCGCTGGTAACCCGCGAAAGGTCCCTCAAGATGACATCAATCGCGCAACAGCAATTCACGCTTTTCGGAAGACTGGAGGATCCTCTCAGGCGTTGGCAATCTTACAGGGTAATCGTTTCTCGGCAGAAAAAGGCATGATTACTCACCTTGGAAAGAAGGATCGTCAGACTGGAAAGAGACCAAACGAGAATGACTTTCAAGGTGCGCTTATGACTATACAACGAGGCTTAAGGCTGATGTATGTTCATGCTTACCAAAGTTTCGTATGGAACACTGTCGCTGGAAAGCGATGGGAGATGCATGGACCTAAGGTCGTCGAGGGCGATCTCGTTGTTGTCGGCGAAAAGGAGGCCGCAGAGGGCGTCTCCAATGGTGCAGCTGCGGTTAAGGAAGAGGTTGATGAGCACGGCGAGCCGATCATACATCCCGCTGCGTCAGCTGATGCTGGCAGTTCAGGCGCCACAGGCGAGCTTGACGACCCTTTCGTTCGAGCACGCCCTCTGAGTAAGGAGGAAGCGGAGAGTGGGCGCTACAATATCTTCGACGTTGTGCTGCCATTGCCCGGCTTTGACGTTGTGTATCCCAAGAATGAGCTAGGCAAGTTCTACATCGACTTCATGGCGTCGGAGGAAGGCGGCAAGCTGGATCCCTTTAACATGCGGCACACTGTCAAGGACTTCTCGTTATCCGGTGGCTATCGCAAAGTCATGGCTCGCCCATCAGGCGCAGGCGTTGAAGTTGAAGTGAAGCCGTATAGCACACCAGAGGAGCAACTCGTCGAGACAGATCTGGACAAGCTTAGGAACGCCGGCAAGAAGGACGCAGCCACTCCTGCGACACACAGCGCCAGTGCAGCTGGTCACGACAAAGTTGCTGTGGTCTTGAAGCTTCAGCTCGGAAGTAGTCAATACGCTACGATGGCTCTGAGGGAGCTCACGAAGGGTGCAGCGATGGGCTTCACGCCGAACTATTCTGTGGCCAATCGTTGAGCATTGTCCTATATCCAGTAGTGATAGAAGACTGATGCAAATATGATTGAGCTTCGTGTAGTCCCGGCACCGTTGCCATCTTCATTGCGCATGCAATCGTACTCCGCGATCTTTTCGACACCTCTACACGCGCAAGGCTGCAGGATCGCGCTCTTCTGTTGCTCATCTTGCTTGTAGCCGGCCGGGCGATGCAAACACGCAGCTTGCTATCAGAGAGGCACTCGATGTACTCACGAGCGAGGGTGGAAGCCTGCCCACGCGGAGTCTGCGGAGGAGGCGAGTGCGACGAGATCAGGGCTGACAAGGGTCGCATGCGAGGAATATGTGTACGAGAGGTGTTTGACGCCAGAAGGTATCTCGAGATCTCATGCAGTGGATCGCAAGTACGGTATCGATGCAATTCATCGTCCGTCAAGATGTTTCCTTCGTCAAGTCTGGGCAGTCTCATCCCGTTGGCTGTGCTGCGAAAGTATCATGTAAGTGGACCAAAACCCTACTGATTATTTATTCACGCTCAGGTCCTGCTTTCCAAAACATCAGGCGCGCAAAACAAATCAACACAGAACAAAACATTCCCTAACACCTCCTACTTGGTCTTGACTTCTTTCGCTCTCACACTTGAGTCGTTCTTTACACCCGTGGTTCTTACCAAGGTCCAAACCTGGCCCCCGAGATCACATCGCAAATTTTGCGCAAGCTCCTTTGGCGATTTAGAGCTCCGTCGACAGCACTCCTGTATCGCAACAAAGACTGCCTACAGAGGAGACAGGATTACCGCCCATCTTCCTTCCCAACGCAAGGTCTTTGTCGCCAACTCGCCATCGACTGCGGCAAGTGCTTGACGACTTTCGCAGGCCTCACGACCAAGTCTCCACGCCGTACACAATTTATCGACCTCATGCTTGCAACATCCATCTGACGCTCTTTCCCGTCTCGTTTCAGCATGGATGATCCAGCTCTTGTGGATGATCCATCTCTTTTACTGGAGTTTGCGAAGGAATATTGGGAGGCTTCAAAATCCGAGCCCGTAAGCCTGAGCTTGGACAGTAGTCTAGTTGTGGTTCAGGACTCAGCAGAAGCCATGCATGTGAGACGACGTGCTTCGCAGAACGTGAAGACAGGACAAACTTGGTGGTGTTGGAGCCAGCAATATGAGTGCTTTTTTTGTTCCATGTTAATAACTCACAATACGCATCTGCGGACACACATACAAAGGGTCCACAATGTCGTAGGCAAGTTTTATCGTGGCGAATGAAGCGCATGAGCTGATATGTTTTTAGAAAGGAATAAAGACGGCACTTACGACCAGAGCAAGTACTGGCGGTGTAGCACCTGTCACAAGTTCGTCAAGAAAGAGCGCCATGACCCCATGTCAGAGCATTGTATGTCAACATAAACCCACACACCATTATTCACTGACAGCCATGACCAGCTTGTGTTGCCGACGAGAAACAGCATTGGTTCGACAGCGGGTTTCTCGAGAAACATCAGTCCGGCTGGACCAAAGATGAATGGACCACTGCTGCGAACATATTCTGTTGCCGAAGTCGCTACGGTGCTGCAGACAGTTCACGAATGCCATGGTGCTTTACGTCTTGCAAAAAAGCCGACCATAAAGATTGTGGAAGATTCACAGCGTCGGGTCGCCAGCATACACGACAACCAACACAGCAGATTCCACCTGCGAAAACAGCAAAACAACCACACAGCCTCGCCAAGTCAATGCACTCTCCGGCCGGACTCGCGCAGCTGGCCCCTCGTGCAGAAAGTCGCACGTCGCAACAATTTGGTGTCAGACAGCACGAGCCACCCTATGCTGGCACTGATAGAGACTTCAAACGAAACAGATGGTTGACGCAGACGGGCAATGTCACGACAACAGCAGGTGGGCCTGCAACCATACGGACAAACGTAGGCAGTGCAGACCTCCCGCAGGTATCTGCTCCTGCTTTGATACACTGGGCGTACGCAGCAACACAACAAACATATGGCTGGCAATTCGGCAGCAACTCACGTGCTCCGGATTACGACCTTCAGCAGCAGTCGACGCATGATACATCTGCTGCAGGGCTGGGCGGATGCACAGACAGTACAACGGAGTGGAGTGGACAGGCAAGCTCTGGTGTTCTCGCGCCCAGGCCGATTGCCTTTGCCAAACAGGTATCAGACTTCTTCCTACATACAAGGGGTCCACAGGCTATGCCCAAGCCGGCCAGGTCGCCAGTCCGTCATGCAGGGGTACAGGTGCCTTTCACGTGGAGCGAGCCTCACGGGCATACGCTCACGCAGTATGCGCAGCTACACTCAAGCTCCGGACACCGCCGTCGTCACGACATCGCTTCCCTTCTCGGAGACGATGTCTCAGCCTCCGCCGAAAGACGAGGCACTGGATCACTGGAATTCAACGCAATGAGCAGCCACATGCCACATGATCTTCAAAGTTTTCCTCACCCTCCTGCTATGTTCGACGATGGCCAACTACTACGCCACCATAAGGGCTTTCATTCCGCCTCGGCAGACCGCGCGCCACCACATTCATTGAACGTGCCCGCGCCGACGTTGCCACCATTCAATGTTATGGCGCAGGGCAGCTTCAAATCCGCCACGAAGCCAAAGAATTACGTCGCTTCTGTCCCAAAACAGGAGCCGCTCATGACCGAGACCTGGCCGAGCTTTGCTCAAGGATATCCTCTAAGGTTCCACGAGCAATATCACTAGCTGAGCTCAAACGGTGTGCGCTACTCAGCAGCTGCGCTCGAGCGCTGGGCTGCCAACAGCGAGTGCTGTCTTGATTTTGGTTGGATAGTGACGAACATCCCTCTCCTCATCGCCGTCAATTTGACGGACCTTATGGAGGTCCATGAAGTCTTCCAGGGTATGCGTAGCCCGAATTGGGGCTCGAGGACGGATGCGTGTTGATCGCAGTGGGAAAGTATTTGTGTATTATGTCGACTGCATTCGCGATGCGCCGATCTTCAAAAGATATCGCTGTCGTCAAGCGGATCCAGCTCTTCTGCCAACGGCCTTCGCTTTTCACGAAATGTATCATCAAGCGCTCCCTGTTCCGTGTCTTCATGCTCTACATCCAGATCGACGCGTTCTGTGTATGACGGCTCAGTCTTTGGAGGCAGAGGTTTGCGGCCGGAAAGCACATCGAATAGTGAATCTTCACTTGCGCCTTCTTCGAATGTCGCTTGTAGTGGGGGCGTCGCCGCACGCGTCGCCTCATCGAGTTCATCCAGTCCTTCGGGATATAACAACTCGAATTTCGCCCTCGATGTGACCATGATGATTGGTTTTGCAGTAGCTGACGTGGAGATCCAGGAGAGTCTGGCAGCAGCTATGCTTCCGGTATGATGTGCTGTAGGAGGCTCGGCCGATGAAACGTCCCATAGATGCGCGATGCCTTCCGCACAGTCTATCATGAGAGCGTGTGTCTTCGCAGGGTGCCAACGGAGACTCCGCACATTGCCATGTTGTACAAGGACTGCATGCGCAGACAATGTGGACATGTTCCAGATCCACACTGTGTTCAGCATTCGGCAGTCTCGAGTCGCCAAGTAGCTTCCATCACAGCTGAAAGACAGCTCAGCCACACCTTGCTCGGCAGGCTCTGTGCTTGGCTTCAACTTCGACAGTGGCGGAGAGATTGGCTGAGGTACGAAAGAGTATGCGCGTTCATTCGTTGCCGAGACATTCTCCTGCCACACCGGAGCGCGCTCATTCACCGGCATAGTGCTCTGATCGATGGTGGTGTTGTGCTCAATGGTTGCGAGCAAAGAGAATGTTCGGGCGTTGAGAAGCTCGACCCGGTTGTCGTAACGGGCCAGTGCAAGAATGTCTCCATCTGGTGACCAGGCGATTTCTTTCACGCCAAGCTCATACTCAGAGTCCTTAGCGGGTGGATATGAGCGGAACAAATGGCCATCTGGAGTGTATATGTGCAAATTGGGAATAGCTGTGGGCACATCGAGTACTGCCAACCAGTTTCCATCTGTCGACCAGGCGATGCTCTGCCCATCGATTGTAGAGAGCTTGACCAGTGACGGAGCCTGGTCCTGTGAAGTGAAATGAAGAGCCAGAAAGTCTTCTGCGCCGACTCTAGACAGCATCGCGAAGAGCTGTGGCGTGCCGCTTCCAGGTCGACTCTGCCATGCTTTCCCATCCCAGCATGTCTTCAAGTCCGGTAGATCAATAGCCTTTCCACTGTTCAAATGCCACAGCTTAGCTTTACCAAATTCCCACACGGTAAGCACATGATGGTTGCCAACAAATTGAGCATCTACAATCTTGCCTAGCCCACCGCCGCCGTTGCTCAAGTTCGCGCGTTGGTCGAGTTTCCTCGTCAAGACCTCAACGCCACTTTCCGAAATCTGTAGGAACTGGCTGCTGTCGGGCGACAACCTGTATGCCGAAACTTTACCACGATTCGTGGCGAGCGTGAAGTAGGGCGCATCTCGACTGCGGGTGTCTTGCCAGCATATCTTGTTTGTGTCTGACCACACTGTGTAGCTGCCATCAGGCGACGCTGCAGCATGTGCTTGCATTATTGTGCAAGTTCGGCGACGCGTTTAGATCAACGCGTTCGACAATAAACTTCCTGTTTGAGAGAAGCAGTGTCCTCAGGCAGGAACTACCACCCACTTGCTCCCTCCCAGACGAGCAGGACCGGCATTAACGTCTCAATAAGAATGTGCAGTGCACGTGAATCTATCGCAAGACATGTCAAGAAGACATGTTCAAGAAGACATGTTCAAGGCATAGCTTGCCCATGGTCTGAAGACTGCCAGACAGATTCATCGGCATTCGTGACCGGTCACAGACTCCACCATCCCAAGCCCGCGATGAGACCGGAACCTTCGCAAAGCCGTATCACATCTGTTTCCTCTCATTCTGTATTACACTTCCAATTCTTCATATCACGCTGGCAAAGACTGTCTACCCACTTCGCCCGCTGATGACCAAGATGGTGATGCTATGGTACATGCGGCGGTGTCACTCATGCCCAGCCTTGCCAGCAGGCGGGTGCCTCCACTCTCGGTCGAACGGCCGAGGTAAGTAAGATGATGGAGAGATGATCATCAAGTCTGCGACTAGTATTGCTCGACTTGAACTACTGCTGCTTTCCAGCAACATCCTATTTCGGTGCTTTGCAACAACCACTCCAAGCAAGCTATTTGTCGCACAGGATCACTATTACTTGAACCATGTCCGAGCCAGCATCGCAGCCAGGCGCGCCAGTTGACGGAGCTCAGAAGCAGGATTTCCCAGCCGCTCAGAACAGTGTCGCAAAGGAAGTAGAGAAGAAGATGCCTCCTCAGGTCAAGAGTACCCTCGCTGGGCCAGACCGCGTCCTTCTGCGATTGAACAAGTATAGGCGAGAACTCCTCAATCACGACCACTGCTAACAGATCAAGACTCCTCGCATCCCCCGGTGGATTGAGCTCGTTCCTGTCGACCTTCAACTATACGCTATACCTCCTTGCACACCTCGACGCAAAAGCGGCACCTCTCAAGGAGAAGCTCTACCTATTCCTCAACAGGCATTCTGCCACGCCGAAGGTCATCCCGCCAGTACCTACCGAGCCATCTCCAATCGCTGCTCTCGGCTCCCTCCTCTCCGCCACACGAACTACCCTTCGTCTGTTTGGACTCCTTCCAATGTATGCTTGGGCTCGTCAGCTAGCACATGGTCCGAAACCAGGACAGGATCAGGTCCTGTATGTCACATCAGTGACACAATGTGCGCTTTACATCGCATTCCAGTTCCTTGAGAACGTGGCACTCTTGACAGACAGCAAGATCTTGCCAGCGCATCTCACAGCTCGCTGGACAGAGAAGCACGGTGGCAAGGCGGCTGCCATCTACACCACCGCTTACCGAGCTTGGTTCCTCGGCTTCAGCTGTGATTTCGTCCGTCTGTTCAGGGAGGCACAACTTGAGAGGCAGAAGAGGGACTCACGCAGCTCTGTCGAGAAGAGCTATGGAAGCGTTGCAAAGGAGGATGCGAAGAAGGACGCACAATGGTACGCGGAACTCATTGTGCCATTGGCCTGGTTCCCTGTTGGCTTCCAGTTCTCTGCTTGGAACGAGAGTGGATTCCCAGGATTCAACTTGGGTCTCATGGGTGCTGCTGGTGCGATTGCAGGTCTCGGCAAGACGAAGGCACTGTGGGACGCAACTGCGGATATCTAGAAGACGGGTGACCACAAAAGATGATAGGAACGGCAAGAGAACAAAACGTGTACAGTCTGAGATACCACCTTATGTTGACGGAGTTTATGGAATGCTGTACGATCGCTAGTGATGTCTATAGTAAGCTCAAATTGAATCTGTGCATAGCATCCAAGCAGCGCATCTGCCCTCACATGTCTCAGCACCCTTGCACATGAGGGGAAGCGCATGTGCCAAGCGACTGACCCCGGCCCGTTGCTGACCTTCCAAGTGAACAAGTGCCGGAGTCCACTTACGCGCCTGTGCATATGATGTTGTGTTTGGTACAATAATTCGCGGAAATCTTGCAACACTTGGATGATAGATATGGCTAGTACCGATATGGATATGAGCCCGAACTGGCAGCAGGGCGAGAATGTCCTGCCAACCAGATCTCTTCCATTTATGAACAGAAATGGTGCAGCTGCAGCAGCGGCACCACGCCGGACAGCAGGTGGTCGATCTTCACGACGTCAGGATAGGATATATCAGGAAGTAATGAAGAACATGAGGGCGCGGGGTTTGTTCCTAAAAGAAGAGTCGGACAGTGATTCGGGGCAGTCGGTTACCATGGACGACATACCAGACTTTGAGGAAGAGGCTGTACTGCCGTCCAGTGTCGCCAACTCGTTGCTTTTCTCACTGCCTCGAGAGATCCGCGATCGTATCTACAGCCTCTGTCTGCAGGCACGAGACTTGCTGCCCGTCGAATGGCCACGACCCGAATCGCATCGCAAACACAATCCTTACAACATCCAGACCCAACTTCTCAGAACATGCCGCATAATCCACTCCGAGTCGGCACCACTACTGTACACTCTCAACAACCTCACTTTTCACCACCCGAGCGACAGTAATATCTTCGTTCGCGCACTGTGCGACACTAGTCATGGACGGCGCATCACGAACCTCTCCCTCCATGTCAAATCCAGCGACCTACGAATCTGGATGTCCTACCTCAACTCCACCGATGCTCACCGTTCGTTGCGTTTCGACTTCCCCAACCTCCGAGAACTCGGCCTGAGATATAAGAGCTCACGCTGGAACCATGCCAACCCTGCCGATCACAACCTCAAAACCTGGATCGAGGACCCTCGTCTCGACGAGCTCCTCGACGGTGTGCGAGGAGTCTACTTCCCTTATTGGTGTACACCACAAGAAGAACAAGCACGAGCAGAAGAAGAGCAGGAACTCAGCGGTTTCGATCCCGCGAATCCATACCCCGAGCCAGAGTATCAGCATACTGAGGACAAAGAACGAAACCGCGAACGATATTTTGAGCTTCGCCATTCGCGCTGTGAACGAGCAAGAACAAAAAATGCATCGCCAATCATCCGCATCTGTTGCGCGTGTAGAGTGCATCCGACGCATTTCAACGCTTTGACAGATCCTGCAGTGGCCTACCAGCTTCAACAGCAGCAACAAGGTCTACCGCGACCGACTGGAGTCCTACCTGATGCCCGCGAATTACCACCCACGCCCGTGCTCGAGGGTTCTGCGTTTCCTTCAAGCGGATTCTCGCCCATTGACCTGCAACGAGACGTGAAGAAGTTGCATGATCCCGAGCTTGGAAGCGCAAACGTGAGCAGAACGCCATACGTGGCTAGAAAAGGTGTGCTCGTAGCGTTGGAGATCCATAGTGTGGACTCAAGGAGAGACTGAGCCTCTTTTGGATGGAGCCAGTCGTTGGACTAGTCGATGTGTACGATAGGCAGACGAATGGCAAGACGAGCTGGGCTCCTTGCTCGATCGCGCTCCGTGAGAGAAGCAGATAATGCCTTGGTCCGCTTGGTGAAGGAGCGTGAATGAGATAAATCTTGTTGTGGAACCAATGCCACGAGCCGGCTAGCCGTGCAATATATAATATGATATCTGAAGTAATGATACCATATTTGGAGTCTGCATTGCATAACTTTTCATTCTTCTGCCGAGAACAGCACACTATTTTGTGCGGTTTCCCACTGGTTCCATTCGGCCATAGGGCGTGTGGCTGCTGACCACAGTCGGTGGCGGTACTTCGGGCGACAACTAACCAGTCCCATTCGTGCCATTCGTCTGTGGTGCGAGGTCGTTTACAGCTGATGCGCGCCTGTCTCGAAGCCAGCTGTCGGCGTTATCGAATGCGTCGCGAACTTCTGGGCCCACAATCGCACCGTCGGCTGCTTGGATTCCAGCGTTGATCTAGAAGTCGATTAGCATTGCCCACCATTGTTGGCTATGTGAGACAATTTAACACTTACTGCACCCCATAGCTTCCAAGCCCGCTCAATATCTTCGTCGATGTTCTCCGCATGGATGAACCACTTGCGAACATCTGTCCGCCTCTCTGGTGGCTGGCAAAGCTCATCAAGATAGCTCTTGACTACCAGGGCAAGACCGAGATCTGGTTCTTTGAGGAATGGCAGACGCCCACCAAGCTCCGTGTATTCTTCATTGTCGCGAACGCGGACAGCACTTCCGACCAGCATCAGATTGACAGCATGCACTTCTACCAGGTCCCGCAAGCCGTTTCGCACAGCAGCAGCCACTTGATGATATGCTAGCGTGTTGCGCGATAGTGGTCCAGTATATCCAATACTCTGATGCTTGAACGTGCCTAGTGATGCGATCCGAGTGATGAGCTGCACGTTTGCCTTATCTCCGTCAGAACCTCGTGAGGCGCCTCCAGAGACACCCGGGAACAGATCCTTGCCGTTGAGCAGGTCAAGGCGTAGAAGCTCAAATGCAACGAAGATGGCCTCCTCTGCCTCACGAGGCGGTTCTGTCGCACCAAGATACCTGTCTGCTGCTGCCCTCTCGAAGGCTGCTTTCAGGGCCTTGCCCCACACTGTTAGAGTATGATCGGAAGAGTTGATATACCCTCGATCGTGCAAGAATCGCCACGTGGTATTTGACAGAAGCTCGGCTGGAGTTTTAAGCACGGAATTCTGGTCCTTTTCCCTCTTGGTGTGAGACTTCTTAGCCAGTGCATCATCCGACAGCCACGTGATAGCATATTGTATAGGCGTGGCGTTGAGATCTATGCTGTGTACCGCAGTCGATTGACGCCGCAGTGCGTCGCGTACGTGCCAGGTCTCTGCATCCTTTCCAGAGGTTTCTGGTTGAGTGCTTCCTTTGACGTCCAGCGTCTGTTTTTCACTCTCGCTGAACCAGCAGATCAGATCCACGTTAATGTTGTGGTAGTAACGAGCCAGCCGAGAGCTCAACAGCGTTAACGCTCGGAGGTGTAAAGGTTGTAGCTTCTTCTGGACGAGTTCGCGGTACGCCGATGAATTCCCGCCATCAAGAGGGGGTGATTCGAAGATCTCCTTACGAGTACGCCAGTCGAGCACGCGAGGGCCGATCACGCCTTTTTGCAAATAGTGATAGAGCTCAATTGGTAACCGAACACCTACGATTGTTGCGAGATCGTTGGGTGCGTGCTCAAAGTCCAACTGCTGGTAGTCCCCATTGCTCTGCACGACAACCATGTGTCTGATTCCGTTAGCACAATTACCGCGGCATACAATTTGCATGGCAATATCACCTACTTGATGGCAGTTCGTGCCTTCTTGAACAGCTTCGCATAATCTTCATCCTTCGACTGCTGCACAGCCATTAGGCCATCATTGCTAGCTTGGTTAAAGACTTGCCGTGCGCTCCGGAAGCTTGGAGTTTGGCCTTCCCGCACAATCTCAGGTATCGCTGGAAGAATCGTCGATCCTGATATCAGCAGGAAATCAGCCATCTGCTGAGGTTGCCATTGCAAACGGCTCCGTGCCGCGTCGCAATCAATGTAATGTGCCAGTTGACGATCCCAGTCGAAGTGCAGGACGAACTTGTCTGCACCAAAGGCGAATAGGGATGCCGAGCCATGGCATGCAGATATACCCTTGTTCTGGTCGGTATACACTAGCTGCGCTGCTGCGTTGTAGGGTGCAACCATGACTGAGACGCCTTTCTCATGTAGATAGTGGTACAGGTAGCGCAGAATGTGTGTGGTGCGATAGGTGCCTGGCGACATTTAGCATTAAATTGATAGAGCCAAATTACGCGTGAATACTCACAGGCCTTCTCAAATGCTCTGACGGCAGCATCTCCATCTCCATTATCGTAAACTCGCCAAGCTTCTTCCAGTATTCTTACAGCTCGGTCGCTTTCTTTGCTGACCGTCTTTCGGTCGTGTAGAGCTAGATCGATGCCATTAAACATGAAAAGTGGCTTCCTCTTGGTGAACTTCTGAATGTTCTCCAGCTCGCGGTCGATGTGCGATTTCAACGCAAATGGTAGCCCGCCAAGAGCTGGCAGGAGTGGTTCTCGCGTGCCGTCCTGAGCCAGAAGAACATTGACGAAATCTTCTGCATCGTAACCTATCACTGCGTCCTCGAATTGGGAGATCGGGACTGTGGTTACGATAGCTTCCTGCTTAGCCCAATCTCGGAACGCTAGGGATTCCGCCATGGTTTGCGGAATAGCTCAGAAAGTGCTCGTGACTGTTCTTAAAGATCTGTGTTCGTGGGTGTGAGTCGCGGTCTTCTTTGATGGTACACAAGCGCGAACGTGGACACTGCTGTGCTCTTTTGCAGTTGATGGAGTGATTAAAGTGAAATGGGAACGCAGTTGTTGGGGGAAAGGACCCTCGGACGGACTGTGCATGTGAAGCGCGCGCCAAGACACTTTTAGCGCAACAGGTGGGGCTCAAGTTTGCAGCTCCTACAAACGAACAGGGTTATGATATATTGAAGCCGTTTGTACCACTTGGGCGAGATGGTTGAATAGTTTGATCACAAGATGGTAGGTATATACTCCGTCCAAGCGCCTGCTGCCAATGCATTCATGCTGCTCTGCCATGCTCTACTGCACCTTGTTAACCTTGCATTGCCATCCACTCTCCTGACTAAGTAGCGGGAGAGAAGCCCCCAGACACCAACCCAGCTCATTGCCCTTGATTTTCTTTGCGATCTTGACTTCTCTGTCAATAGGCATTTCATAGCCAGTATGAAGCAACGCCAGCATGAAGTTCAAGTCAAGGCACATGTCCGGCTTGTCTGCTAGCTCTTCCAGCGCACCGGGTATGGCCTCAAACACTTTCCATGCATCGCCGCCTTGGCAAACTCGTGCTGTGAGTTCCTTGAGCTCGCGCAGGGTGAACGACTCTGGCATACCAAGAGGCTGTATTCTGTCGTAGAAGTACGAGAAAAGGTAGACGTCTTCTCGCGCAAAAGTCTTCTCCAATGATGGCTGGTGAACACCATTGAATGCACAAGGAGCAAGCTTACACTCAATCTCCTTCTTCAAGGTCTTCTCAGCTAGGGCGCGGCATTGCGCAGGGCTGCCGACGCGTGGTCCGGTCATGTTGACCTTTACAGTAGTCCCGAGCGGGTGGCCTTCGCTGAGTGGCACCTCCACCTCTTTCGACATGCCGACGTTCATGCATGGGTTGGCGATTGGCTTCAACGTGAGGTCGCTCGTTGATCCGCTCCCCTTGTTGTTCTCGTACCATCCTTCCACGAAGACCCGGTGCAGGTTGTTGCGAGCTTCCATGAGTCCGTAGCCAAGGTAAGAATGTTGGTATAGCGAGAACTCGCGTCCGCCAAACTTAAGCTCGTATTTGTGGTCTCCCTCTTTCAATGTCTCGGGCATCCCGCCCTCAGTCGCTTGCTTGAAGGTCGGCTGGAAGACGATCTGTGTAGAGCCACCGCCCAAGTCAAAGACAGCCGCGGTTGGCGTCTTGTCTGGTCCACCAATCTTTCCGAGCAGGTAGTTCGTCGTGATCCAGGCGTAGACGCCCTCATCCTTACCGTCCATAACCTCAATGCCACCATTCTTCTCGCTGACCACAGGGAAGGGATACACAGTTTCCAGCCTCGTCCTCACAGCCTTCAGAATTGCATCGCTCTTCTCGGGCCCCAACTTTCTGAGACCTGCTGTGGCTTTCACAGCGACAGGAGTGCATGATTTGAGCTTGTCTGGCACATTTTCCACAGCCACATCCATCAGCACATCCAAGCTCTTCGCCGCGCCTTCTGCATCGGCTCCGTAACTTGACAGCCCACTACCGCCCGCTTTCTTCTCCGTCATCTTGAAAACCTCATTCTCCAGCTCAGGCGTTGGCCCGCAGTTGTTGAATCTGTACACGTGTATTCTGCTGCCGGTAGACCCCGCGTCGACCATGAGCGCATATTGAATCAACGGCTTGTCCTTGGAATAGCTCCTCGTGCATTTGCTCGTCGCAACACTCGAGTCCGAAGCAACATCGCCGCCCGGGAATTTGCCCAGCCCGACAGCACTGGTGGCTGCTGATGAGCCAGATCCGGTGACATAGTAGATGAGCGCAAGCACGAAGAATATCAAGATACCGGACTTGATGTACCGTGCTCGAGATCCTTGATTCATCCACGCGGCCTGCACCTTCTCTTGCATGGAGAGAGACTTGTGGTGTTTGTGGGAGGAATGCCTGTCGGGTTTCTCGAATGGATCGAAGGTGGGCTTGTCGCTTTCGCGCTTCGGCAGGACGAGGGAGGAAGAACGACGTCGAGGAGAAGAAAAGCTAACGTAGGACCAGACAGAACTTTGGCACAGATGTGAGCATGAGGAACAAAATGTCAATGGTCGCGTGCTATGTGCTCACGGTCTCTGCTGGGCAGATTGGCTCATGAAAGGTGGTCGCGTCTAGTACATGGCTTGATCGCGCAGATAAATTAAGGGATCCGAAGCGAAAGAAGACAGATGGTGAACAGAGGTGTAGGGGAGTAAGGATGCTACAAGACAAAAGTTGTCCCTCTCTTCAACACCGTCCGAGTGACCCTTTCTGCAATGCAGATCTCAAGTGGCGTTTGTGGCGGTGCACAGCCAATAGGCGATGTCTATATGTTGTATGCTACACTTGGCCTCACAGCTACCACAACAAGCTAGCAATCTCATCAGCCAGCCTTTGCTGTGTCTTGACTCCTCGTACTGTCTTCCTTGCTCCCATAGCTTTACAGAGGTCAGCCAGCTCACCATCTTCTGGGGCGCAGTAGACTAGATAGCCGAATGCTAGCAGCAGCACCTTCGCAGCATCTTCGCTCTGTTCCTCCACCAAAGTCTCCAGTATCGATGCAGCTAGTTCTACTTGCTCGCCTTCTGCCAATGCTTCTTCTTTCTGCTCGCGCCGAATACGATAGTTCGATACTGCAAGGTTGAATGCGAGGCTACCAGCTGCTACTCTCGTTGTTGGGTGTGAAGCATCCAGAAGAGAGGAGGTGATAAGCTGTATGAATCCAAATATTGATGTGTCTTCACTAGTCATGAGCTCTTTGACAGAGAGATTCGATGAGAATACGTTGCAAGACAAATGCAGAGTGACTAAACGCAGGTTGTGAGGACAATCTTGGACAGTGTTGACGTGCTGAACCAAGCTCGTGATTGTCCCAGGCTGTGTCTCTTCCGCAAAGAAGCCACTCACTCGCGCATCGACCATGGCACACCGCAGCAGGTCGACTGCCGCGAAGCGGACTTCCAGGGGTAATTGGAGTACAGTTGTTCTGAAGTTGTTGGATATCCTCTGCAGATCTGGAACGGCCGCATCCTGTAGATTCTTGTTCCGCTTATCGACGAATTCGCGTAAGGATGAGATGTCTTCATTTGTGGCTGAAGATCCCAGCTTGCCCACCAGCTTTTCTAGTGGGGGCATTTTGCCAAACACGTAAGGCTTCATGGACGCGTACTGCAATGTTGGGACTTTCAGTGTCAGATGTCGATGCGGCGGGAAGGTAGTCTCGACTAGAAGCTCTACGTTCGATTTGAGCAGGTTCGGGTCCGCTCCCGTCCACTCATCATGTTTGACGCCTTTCGAGATGGTCATGAAGGTCGGAGTGGCACGTATCTGATATCTGGAACTGATCTCGCGGGCCGAGTTGATGTCCACTTTGACGAATAGGGCTTGTGGGTATTGTTCGGCGAGTCTGTCAAACATAGGATAGGCAAGCCGGCATGGTCCGCATGTTGATGATGTGAAGAAGATGGTTGTGCACGAATCTGCCGCTCCAGCTAGGTGTGTGTCGAGGGCACTGGAGTCTGTAAGATTGACGACCGATCCATATCGATCGCTGCTTTGATGATTCGTGCCATTCGTGGTTTGCACATGCCCTCCGCTGCCCTGTTTGCTTATTGCGGCTGACGAGGCTACTTTCGAGGCGTTACTGCCTTTGGTACAGGGTCTATTTTGCGGTGGCACCGGAGCTTGTGTAATTTGTCTCATGCTCGCATCAATCTGTGGCTTCAGCATTTGACCGAATGGAGTCTCAAGCACCTTGGCTGGAAGGCTAGTGATATGTTCTGGAATGCCGCGGCCAACTAGGAACATGGCAAAGTCATTTGTGAAATTGTTGCAGTTGTGCGCAAACAAGTCATAGCTTTCGGCGGTGTACACTTCCTTCAGGCTTTCTAAGTAGTCCAGGATCGTCTCGAGTGGCAGTTCTGTCTTCCCGAGTGAGATCTTCTCCATGGGCTGGCCGTGGTGTGTTGTCCCTGGATAGCATGTCTGAACTCCTTGTCCAAAGAAGTATTCGATGTTATCGAAAACCAGAGCAGTATGATAGACTGCATCAATCTGGATGCCGAGAAATTGTCGAGACATGGACCTGGCCATGCCTCTTGTCAAATCGTAGACATACAGCTCGACATTCATTTTGAGATCTTTCTGTTTGCAGCAAAAGGTTGACACGCTGAAGCAACTCTTTGCACATTCATGTGATGTGCGAGTGTCAGAGGAGCGAGGAGTTCTGTGCTGTCGGACGAGTCACTCAAACGTTCCTTACTGCGAGAAAGTGATGGAAGTCCATAGGCACCGTCGCTGACGAGTGCAGTGGCGATGATAGTGTGCTTTAATCCACATGTGAGACACGGGCCGGCTTAGCTATGTCCCTGTGGATCATGACCTCCAACGCGTGGACAACCGATGCCCTTCGCGTTTGGTCGGGGGTTCGTGAAGGAAGAAACCTCTGGTATCTGGTATCTTGGACCACTTATTCGCAAGGATGTTGACAGCCCTGCAAGAGATATTACTATGTTGCCGGGCCAGAGTTCAGACTCAAGCTACCATGGATCGTCACGCGTAAGTTTCATGTTGGGGCTCGCAGCTCCCTTTGCACTCCACTGCCGGACACCTCTGCCTTTCCTCAAGTCATTTTGCCAGTCCTACCGCACCGCTATCTGGTTGTATCAGCACTCACCATTAATGCTCCATGACACAGTGCTTGTACTAGCACATCTCGAAGAAGTGGTGTCCGTACCTCCGAACACAACGCAACCAGAAGGCACAGTGCACAGGAAAGAGATCGTCAAGATTGTGAACGAGGCATCGTTGTCCAAGCATCACATGAGGCAACTGATGATTGCTTGTGGTCATGGCCACAAGGTCTGGCACGACTGACATGAAGACCTGCTGGAGACACGGAAGTGAAAAGAGACAGCGTCATTATCATGAGCCAGAACGCCGAATGGTGGAGACTTGGAGCGCTTGACTATTGCAGCTTCCTTGCTCTGTAAAACTGACCTTGGAAGCTTGAAGCTGGCGCCTGGAAGAGCTTCGCAATTGCTGAACTAGGGTGCCTGGAATATCTCTGCAAGAAGTGGATGAACCGAATTCGTTGCAAGCCGATCAGTTACGACTCATTCGCGCCGAAGTCGACGAGGTTGCTCTTCGCTTTGTCCTGGACGTGACATCGCATGCAAAATCATGCAGTGCTCCTCACTCCGTCTCAAGGCTCCGGATCAGGCGAGCTCACCTTAGTGGCAGTTCCACGATGTGGAAGTACATACACCACTCAGCGTAGTCCTCCTCCGGATCATCAGCACAATTCCAGATCTTTACCTGATCAATGACCTTGGTACCAAGTCCCGTGGCCTTGTGCTGTCCTAGAAACCAAGCTACTCCTCGGCCATTGGGTGTCGCAATTGCAGCCTTGGCCTGCGGTGTGTCGATGTTGAAGACATAAGGATTCGTCCACTGCGAAGACATCAGTTCGTTCTTCATGAGCTGCCACACTACTTTCACTTTCACTTACTGTCTTGTGATCTTCTGGCTCCTCATGACCGATGATCGACCGCAATATTCCGATTGTGTCCTCGTTGGTGATCTGGTATCTGATGACATGCTGGATCTTGCTCAGATCGAGCGAGTTTTCAGAGGCATATTTCTGCAAGCCTAGGAAGAATAAATCGGAGAAGTTGCGCAGCTTGGTGATAAGGCTGGACCCGATCTGCTGTGCTTCTGGTTTCTCCTTATTGACATGGACTGGACCATCATTGCGATAGCCAACGATAATACCATCCTGGAGATTGACGTAGTTGTTGTACTGCGCGCCTGTCGCTGGGTAGTCACCTTTCTTAGCAGCTTTCCTATGAGTCTGGGACAGCGAGCCCCATCTCGCTGGCTCAGTCACTGCCCCAGATCCGAGACTGTTCAGGACTGGACTGAGGTTCAAGAACCCGATACCGACACCCTTGGACGAAGCTGCTGACCAGCCCCAATCTTCCAGCTGTACGTGTTTAGTGTAGATCGAGTCGAAGCCGGTAGGTTGATGCATCATGCATGTAAGGCGTTTGCCGGTCTGGAAGGCTTTCTGACAAGTGCTGAGGTCCTCGCCTGCGTCTTCGAGACTCTGCTCGATCGTGCTCCAGTCGCAGGTCTCCCATGTGGCGCGTCCGGCGAGTGCAGCTTTGCTCGACACATCAGAGAGATGATGGCGATTGATGGCCAGTGAGCGCGCATCGGCACCAAAGATCGCGATCAACAGCCAAATGATCGTAAGCACAAGAATTTTGACTGCCATTCTGGATGTGATACAGATGATGTCTGTGTCGTCAGTCCATCAGAACAATGCTCGAGGCAGAGGTAGTGAAGGCTTTGATGTATTCCATCGTTGCAGGTCGATGCTGCAGCAAGATTCAGCACTCGTTGGTCAGATGCTTATCCATGTGAAGGAATCATGTGAGGGAAGAAGGTGAATAGTGCATGTGGATGATAGTTCACGATTATTATACGCGCATTGAACTCAGCCACGTCGCGTGGTGATACAATCTCCATCTGACCCAAGGCACTTCACTCGATGTATACCACTGAGGTACACATCCGAGAGCCATAGAGCTTCGCAACCCCGAGGACCTTGGAAACTAGGTATGTCATCGACACTTGTTCGATCGATGAACCATCCAGGGACTATAGCTGTCAATGACCCGTTGTGGCACTGAACCCGACTACTTGCTTGAAAAAAACGATATCGTAACTTCCGAGACCGGCTGCCGCGCTACACCCCACTGCTATCAGGAGCATCGCTGAGATGGAAGTACAAGCACCATTTAGGCTTAGCACTGCCGCAGTTGAAGATGTTGACTTGGTCGATGAGCTTCATGCCAATCTCGGCTTTGTGCTGAGCCACCAGCCAGGCGATGCCATTCCCATTCGGCGAGCCCACAGCTGCCTTCAGCTTTGCATCGGGGTATCGATAGTGGAATCCAGGCCACTTGCAGAGGATGCCGTCAGCAGGAGCAAGTCGAGTCTCATCATAGTGGCTTACCTGGTCTCCATCGTCAAGCTTTTCCTTACCAATCATGGATCTCATTAACTCGATGGTCTCTTGGTTAGCTATGGCGTCACGTAGTACATGCTCAATTCGTCGCAATGAGCTCAGGCCTCCAGTTTGCGTTCGCGCAGTCTCTCGCCACTGCAGAAAGATAACATCTGACCATTGCCTGAGCGGCACAATTCTGTCTTTCGCCTTTGGTCTGGGTTGCAATGTGTTCATAAAAACCGGTCCGTAGTTATCTTCAGCGATGATCACGCCAGAGTCGTAATTGATGGTGTTCAGAAATTTGGCCCCTGTTGCTAGGTATCGTTGGTTCGGTGGCCGGGCTTGATAGTCGTGAAATTGGCGGAATTGTGTCCAGTGAGAGCTCTGTGATGAGATTTGAAGCTGCTGGAAAGCGGGCTTGAGTGTAGTGGCGATCTCCGCCAAAGGTTCGCCTCGTGAATTGTAACCATAGCCGGCAAGGTCTTCATACCTCGTCCATTGTGATGCTTCGGTGTCGCAGTCGGCCATCATTGACAGTAGCTGCTCTCCTGCTCAAAGTCAATCGACGCGGTCCAGGCAACACCACACTGGCAGAGTCAGATCTTTTTACCTTTCTTGGCTGCCTTCATACAGTGGTCGTCTCCCGGAAATATAGGTTGTGACGTCTGGGTGTCGACTCTGGCCCAATCGCAGGAAAGCAGTCTCGGCGCAAGCTCATTGGAGCCCTGATTTGGGTCACCGGAATCTGCAAGGTGAAGGTACCTGCAAAGTAGTGGGCATGAATCAGCGAACGTCTCAGACACGAGGGGTTATGTTCGCCGAGGACTCACATGCACCATGTGCCATAGTCTTCCGTTCCGCAATTGAATATGTTGACTCTGTCAATAGTCTTCAGGCCAACGTCTGCCTGGTGTTGAGCAAGGAGCCAGGCGACTCCATTGCCGTTTGGAGTACCTATTGCTGCTTTCAATCGGACGTCAGGAAGGCGGAATTCATGACCTGGCCACATGTCGCTTGCATCCAGATGATCCTTGCCAACCATCGATCGCATAACCTCTATCGTGGCCTGGTTCGATATATTGTCTCTGAACACATGCTGCAGCTTTCGTAGTTTCGATAGACCTCCTACTTTGAGCCATGCCAAGTAGAGGACATCTGACCATTGCTTAAGGGGCACGAGCTGGCTCACTGGCTCCTTCGCCTGCGCATTCATCGCCGCCGGCCCCTTGTTATTGTCTGCAATGATGACCCCATGGTCCAGATTCGCAAAGTTCAGGAAATACGCCTTAGTCGCAGGGTATTGTGCAGTGCCTTTGAGATGCTTGTGGCTCCAGAAAGTCCACCCTTCTGCGTCTACGGGGATACGCAACTTCTCCAAAGCATTGATAAGTGTGCCAGAGAGCTCCTCGCCCTGGTCCAGTTGAACCTGCGTGGTGTAGCCATAGCGATCGAGATCTGCTGGATCGCGGAACTGAGATTGAGGCGCATGACCACTTGTCACCATCTGTAAAAGTTGGTCACCCTTCTTCGCTGCCTGTGTACAGTGGTCGTCTCCAGGCTGTATCGGTTGACATGTTTGGGCCGCGATGTACTCCCAGTCACACAACACATATCTAGGGTGTAGAGCTTTCGTCGAGTTGTTCGAAGGCGTCGGCTGCGAGGAGTGCAGTTCGGTGTCGGGACTGTGGTCGCGGCGAACGGCCGGGATGAGTAGAATGAGGAGGGCCACAAGCAAAACACTCAGCCTTGTAGTCCAAGGATAGCGCTGTATGCCGAGCATGTCGAACAATGGCCGACGCCTGGACCATAGGTCGGCGCGGGCAGTCTTCGACCAAAAGACCAGAGCAGGGATAGCTCGCGCGCGTGCTCGGCCGATCTGCTCAAGATGAGGTCGTTCCGGCAGTGTTGTGGCGTCGAGGTCTCAATGGTCGCAATAAGTCATGTCAAGATTCAGAGTAAACATCTGGGATCGCAGACACCTGGTCGTGTGAAATGCAGGGCATATGACATGCGGTCCATCCTTAGTTAGCATGCTAAAGTGAATGCAAAGTCTGACCGAAAGTGATCAAGCACGATTCCGCGTATATGTGGTCCAGAGTGAGGGCAGAATCCAGTGCAAGGAAGGATTATGCCGAATTACTGCTTCGTGATCAGTAGCGCGAATGTCGCATGTAGCAGCACTAGGCAAGAGATGTGGTCGTTAATGGCTTGTGTATACACGTCTGCGCTTAACGTGAAGCTGTGAAGCAGTCTGCCACCTGCACAGCACTCCAGTCAACTGATTCTCAGCATTGAACGCGCCTAAAACTCCGAAATGGTATCTCCTCGCAGCTTCCCTCGCAACTCCCACTTGCCCTATCTCCGTGTCAGTACTCGCGGACTCGTCTTCTCGCTTTGTCCACCACTCACATCTGTCGTCCATCCGTAGTAGAGAAAGACACCGGGAACGGCCACCACATAGGTGAAGGTGAGCCATGCGGTGCGCGGTGTCCACTTGAAGTACTCGTGTCGCTTCACGTACATGTCTGGCTCCATGTCAGTCCTGTCCGCCCCTCGTCCTCGCTTTCTCTGCCGCAGATATTCTCCATTCCTTCGCCACCTCTCCGCACATATTCGCATTCCGCAGATCGTGATCGGGACTACTCACTGGCATATTTGACCAGCGCGGGATCGAGGTTGACGGCTGTGCATCGCTAGTTAGCTCATTGCGCCTTCCGCGTACGAATCGTGTGTGCAGCATACCATTGTGGCCGGCCATCCGCCGCAGCGTCGGTCTGAATGCGCCCAGCAACACCATTGTGGACGTGTCGTGTGTGTTGAGCAGGTAAGCTTGGTCGTCAATGTGCAGTTGCTATACTTTGACGTCGGGCGGATGACTCGCACGTGATCTGATCGCCATTTTCGGTAAGCGCGACTTCCAATGGACCCACCCAGGGTCGTCACTTTCCTTCACATGCCTGCATGCCTCGGATGTTCGCTTAGGCCTCAGTAGTGTACGGAAGGTATGAAGAGTTATGCACTGATCTATGAAATACTTTTCCTCGCTGCTGCCTAGTCCTCTACTCAGTCCTCAGATCAACCCAAATCGCCAGAATGACAGATACAGCAATCCCAGCAACAGCCGCAGCGGGCGAGAAGCCTCAGGTCACTCTGTACTGGTATGTTCTTGAATCATGTGCATCTGTAGTTGTTGTAGCCTGACAATGCTACAGGCTCGAGCAGAGCCGTGCTCAACGCATCGTATGGCTCCTCGAGGAATGCAAAGGCATTGATTACAACATCGAGGTCTTCAAGCGAGGCAAAGACATGCTTGCTGGCCCCGAACTCAAGAAGATCCATCCATTGGGCAAATCTCCAGTCATCTCGGTCAAGACTTCGAACACGCCGGAACCTATTGTGCTCGCGGAATCCGGTACGCTGACTGAGTACCTCGTCGAGTACTTTGCCCAACATCTGGAGCCGACCAGGTACCAGGCTGGCAAGGAGAAGCAAGTTGGTGGAGAGACTGAGGAGTGGCACCGTTATCGCTTCTACATGCACTACGCCGAGGGCAGTCTGATGACGATTCTTCTGCTTGGCTTGTTCACTGATCGTAGGTATCTCTTTTCTGGCTCGGCCACATGCATTCGCTTATATCTTCGCGCAGAAATCAAGGGCGCACCAGTCCCCTTCTTCATTAAGCCAATTACTCGCACGATTGGAGGACGCGTTGAGGACCAGTTCTTGAACCGGAACTACGACACCCACTTTGGTTTCCTCGAGAAGCAACTTGGGACTTCGCCGAATGGAGGACAGTGGCTGACTGGCAAGGAGCTGACCGCTGCCGACATAATGATGAGCTTCCCACTCATTGCAGGAAAGAGCAAGATCGATGCGACCAAATTCCCCAAACTGACCGCTCTGATCAAGCGATATGAGGAATGCCCTGGTTACCTCAATTCGATCAAGAAAATCGAGGAGGTCTCCGGAGAGAAGTTCCAGGCCATGATGGACGCCAGGAAGTGAGCAGCCCAGATCCGATCCAATGTGTGTGAATTTGTAGATGCCACTCTGTACTTAATCCGGGACCTGTTTTTACGCTCCGCTCGACGAGATCCAACTTCGATGGACAGAGCGTGAATTGCCCTGGAGCTCAACAATGCCGCTTAGCTGGATCTGTGTGCTTGAACTGATGGCATCTCGCCAAGTCAGCTGATAATGATCTCGCTTACTGTGGATTGCAGTATTAATGTACCCACCCTACAACATCTATTCTCGAGAGATGATTTGTCTGATGCTCACCAAATTTCGCATACTAACTCACATATCGCTCTCCTTGCTGTGTAGACTCTAGGGAGTGATTATAACTGTCTAATTCGAGCTCGTCGTCGCGCGGCGAGGTGTTGTTATTGTCGCATGCTAGGTACACGTGATCTAGGGCTCGGAAGCCCTCCCGTCGCCTTTAGTGGCCTACTACTGTAAATGTTAGGAATATCTGCCTATTATGCCCTCTACTCGTAAAAGTCCCCTCGTGTCGTCTCCGCAGCTATCTATAGTTCTAGATAGACTAGTTACACGCGAGCGACGTGGCAAAAGCCAGAAACAGCGCCAAATCGAGCAAGATAAGGAAGCCGCGCGCCTTGGAGTTTATTCTGAAGTTCTGCGGCTGCTTCCGGCACCCGGGTACATTAATACTGCAATCCGTAATAGTCGCTGCCGATCAGCGGAGGAGCCTTGACGTTGCGGGCAGGCACCTCCCCCATTTCTACCTCTACTGCTAATCGATACAAGGCCTTTGCTTCACATTGCCTGCGCATTAGCAGTCTGTACATGATATGCTTACAAAAAAGGCTCGTCCCAAAGCGAGATACTAGCCGCGTTGCGTGATCAGGCTGCAGAACACAAAAAGCACGAAATGCAGGCTAATTATGGCTCTTTCGGCTACGCATTTGCATAATGCCAGCTAGATACACAGCTGGGTACTGACTCCACACGCCTCGGAACGAGTCCTGTATCAATCGGCTTACCGAAGCATTAGACATCGGATTCTCATAGCTCACAAAATGGCCAGAATTCCACCACACCTCAGTGTTCAAACCCAGCAGTATTTCGCAGCAAAGACATGTCGCTGACAATCTCATACCTGTTCGCAAGCTCCGCAGGTGCGATGCTTTTGGAAACAGCTTCGGCGTTGACGGCGATGCGGGTTCGGATAGCATGGCCTGCTCGGACACATATACACCGGTTGCACAGCTGCGTCGTGATGGTGGCTTCTCTAAAAATTGCAAGGGCAATAAGACCAGGACCATTACAGCATTATGAAGCCTAGCTCAGCAATCGTTCTTCGAGAAGAACGGCTGTATTGAAGGCGAAGAGACATAAACTGATCGAAGCTCAATCCACCCTTGGCAAGCAATACTTCCCGGTGCGGACGTACAGATGGGGCTGCCAGCTCGTAAGGTGTTTCCAATCCAGCTTGGGGATAGACTATTCAGACTTTCTGGTGCCAGCATATCAAGGTAGCAGAACGAAACCAGCTGTTTCGAAGCAATGCTGACGTGGCCCAAGCGACGCCCCTTCGTATTTCTCGCAGTTCTTTGAAGAACAGATAAGGACCAACGAAGGCAGTGAGAGCTGCAGGACCTTATATATCGACCGAGATCCAGCGACTTTTGAGGACATTGCACTGCATCTGCAAGGCTACCATGTAGAGCCTCGAGATGGCGCCCACTTCGTCAAATTATTCGCAGATGCGCAATACTTCTGTCTCCCGCGGCTTACGGCACTGCTATGCTCGTCTACGATATACGCTCGTGTTGGCGAGCAAGAGTTCCGCATATCAAAGGACTTTTTCAATAGTCCCGGTGACTCGCCCAACTACTTCTCTTTGGGCTTCTCGAGCTTCTTCACAACGCCCGAAGACAGAGACCCTGGCTGCTCGCAACAGATGCTATTGCGACCGCCTTCACTCCTACCACCGAGCGTACCGACACGCTCTGCGCAGGTCTTCGCAGATCTACTGCAACTGCTCCAGGGCTACCAGATATATATCCGAAACGACCATCATCGAAACCAGCTTCTCCGGGATGCTCGGTACTATCACTTCAAGGGCCTCGAACAACGCTTGATCCCTCACCAGATTCTTTTCGATGCGGTCAGGCAGAAGACAGAAATCTTGCTTCGGCTTGAGGATATTCAGCCCAGCGGACTTGCGGTTGTGATGGACAACGTCGAAATGTTCACGCCGTGTACATCACCTGACAGTGCCGCCCCATCAGACTTCTGCGTTCGCTCCGGATTAATACATTACCAACGGCCCTATGTCGATGCTGAAGCTCATGATCTTGTGCTCGAGTTTGGGGAGGAGTTCAGTATGACTTTGGATCTGAAACTTGCATCGACAACAGGAGCGGGCTTTCACTGGTCGTGGGCAGCTTTTCACAATCAGACACCATCGGACTTTTCCCGACTTGTGGCAACAGTGTTAGCAAAGATGAACTTGCGACAAGCACAATGGGCGGAGCCGATGACTGTGGACGGCAGTAGTACCTCGAAAAGCCCATGGAGCAGCTTACACGACTTGAGTGAGAGGAACCGGATGACGAAAGTGCGAATTGGTCCAGAGGCGCATGTTGTGATTGATGGGCGAGCGTGGCCACCCAACTCGATCCCAAGCAATTCCATAAGTCCGAACACCCATAATGTCCCAGACGAGCCTTCCAATGCAAAGTGGAGAGGACAAGACCTTGGAAATACTTCGGACTCATGTGAAATGATGGTCAGGAAAGCCCAGTGGCGGCTGATTGTGCTATGGGCGACAGACTGTACAGCACAGCCTGATACGATGGAAGCGGAAGTAGTGCTTGATGCTGTGAAGATTGAGGCTTTCTGGAACGAACGCAGTCGGAATGCCGCGAGAAGTTTCCTCGCGTGATGCGCTCGGACATTGTTCAGACTCTCCAGACGCCTCATGCAAGACGGTCTCGTCCACTGTTAGTGACACTCAGATAAGCTGACACGGCTGGCCGCGAGTCTCGCGTTCAGCTTGTGCCGCGTGGTTGACACTTACAGGATTAGATCTGCAGAATTTGTGGTGAAGTCAGTTCCTCAGCTTCCGCCCACGTTTTACATGTGTAAGTTTTGTTTCATAATACGGTTTGGCTTGTCGCTCAGGTTCTCTGCCAAATGTAGCCGTGCCTTCCGACTTCCGACTCCTCTAATCAGCACTTTATTGACGAATCGATGAAAAGCATCAAGGTGGGCTGAGGACAAGAAGAGAAGTCGTCTTCGGCTGCGATAGATGCAACCGCCAGATCTGGCGAATAGGAGAGAGCAATAGTCGTGAGCCGATATCCGAGATTGTCCTGAGCCGCTTGGCTGGTGACATCCTGGGTTTGCATCTCTCGCGTGCTGGCCCCTCCGCCAACCACTCGCTCTAGGGCTTGTGTCAAGATGCCGTCGAACATCCGGCCAGGGCTGTTCTCGCCAGGATAGCGATGCGCGCAAAAGTCTCTCAAGTCGCGCAGCGTTCGTGCAGTGTTGAGGTACCGTGGCCGCGCTCAGCGGTGACACGGCGCTGTATGACGAGAACACTGTGCATGCGCCAGCAGAAGCACAGAATGCAGAACGTGTAGCGCCCGCAGAGCAACAATCTTGGTTCTGTGGTCGGAAAGTTGGAAGGAGCATCGCCCATCTAACTAGTCGCTATCTTCAATGCACGTCTCGTTTGGGTGATGGCAGGAGCAGAGGCCATCTCATGTCTCCGACAACAATCCCTGCCAGACGTCCCTGCTCGAGTCCGTTCACGCTGCATGCACACATCCAGACGTCACACGAAGAAGAGTGCAATAGGAGCACGCCGTTCGCGTTGCTATCGAGGCGCGCCAGTGCGACTAGGATGGCGTATGGTGGTGAGCAGATCCTGATCTACCGCACAGCAATCCGTCACCTCGCTACAATTCCCTCCCTCTTCTCTGCCGCTGTCACTGCCACCTCATCTATCTTACCTCGCGCGTCTTAAGCACTACTGTGGCGCCTCTGCCGCAAATCTTGATATTGTGGCCAAAACTCTGGAACCGATAGTCCCATAGCGCAGCCGTTGGCACAGCCTAGTTAGGTCAAGCGCAACTTCGCTAATCTCCAATGCACGACCCAGCCTCTCCTTGGTCTTCGCTCGCTGGTATCACCGCTGTATATTGATCTGCTGAGGAATCCCGGCTCTCCTCCAGGATTTACTAGATTGTTAGAAACGCGACTGCTGTTCCAACATCGACGTTCAAACGTGCTCTGCAAAACAGTTGCTCAGCCACAGGCTCGAGAACGACGAATAACGTTCTGCCGTTTTGAGCCAAGATCGGCATGGACCCGACAACTCTGGTCACCTTCTTGTTCAGGTCACCTGCTGAAGTCAGGACAGTAGAGCTCCTAGGCTCATGGGACAACTTCGAAATACCATACCGCATGCACCATGATCGATTACGAGGTGGCCTGTGGAGTGGATGTTTCAAGTTCGAAAACATCATCTACGACGGAGAGAAATTTCAATGGACGAAGCCACGGACGGGGGGACTGAAACAGGGAGGAACATATTGGTATTACTACCGCCTCAACTACGACCTGGATGCATACGACGATCGACAGCCACACACCACTGCTTGTCCTTTGTTACCTGGTCAGGCCGTTAATGTCATGGAAGTTCCCACAGAGATCGTGGAGCCGCCAACGAGATGCCATAGTGCTTATGGCCAAGATATTCTGGGAAACCTCACCAAATTCACGGAGCAAAAGACCTTGGACCCCGCCGACAAGTACGCAGCTGTGGCGCCACGGCAAATGTCCAAGGTGCACTCTCGATGCCTCTCTGATGATCAATTGGACGGTCGACTAGAGGGCCAGCCACGGATCACAGTCAATCGCGCAGTTTCCCCAGTATCTCCTCCTGCTTCGCGACGGGGTAGTCATAGATCGAGGGGGTCTGTACGAATGCTCTCACGCAATTCCGCCGTCAGCTCGCTTTATTCTCAGCATAGTTCGACCGGTGTGGCTCCAAGGGCAAACAATATCACGGGTGAGAGGAACAGCCATGCAGCACAACCTCAGACCTCAGAAGGGAAGGTAGATGATGACGGGCCCAACCAATTCTTCGAATATCCAGACATCCTTGGCACCGCGCCACTGGGATCATTGGATGCGCTTGGAGCAGTTTTGTTTGCCTCGTCGAGCAGTTGCTTGCCCGTCGAGACTGGGTACCAGAGCGAAGCTGACTGCAACTCTAATGAGTGTCGACGGGACTCGACATTCAGCTGTGGTCCCGCATCAGTACAGAACGTCCAGTTTTACGGCTCCCGACCAGGAACAAGTCTAGGCCAAGATGTCGACACTTATCAACCACGAACATACTCGCTGCCCAACTCGAGCATCAGCGATGGCAGTCCTGCCGCGTCGCCCTCGGTGGCCAATTTCCCAGCGTTAACGAATCACGAATTCTTAGACTGCGCACAGGAAGATTTGTACGAGGGTGCACTCCAAGATGGTGAAGTGGGAGCATTGGAACTCGTGTCACCCACGTTCACAGCCACTACTGTCAGCACTGGCGGCAACAACACACCCTACCGACTGTCGGCACAATACGACGATGAGGACACGATTGTGGACGACAGCCATACTGCGAAGCCCGATGAACCAGAAAGTTTACTGCCGAGAGAAGAAGGTGTTTCGAGCGGAAGAACCAGTCTGCTCGAGAGAGGACTAGCCCGACTCCGACCGACTTTCAATCTCAACTACTCCCTCCCGAGCCTTTCGTCAGACAGTAACCAATCTCTGGCAAAGACCATTACTCGCAGCTCGCCGCGAGTGTCGCAAGAAGAAGCCTTGCAGCTACCGCTGCCAGCGCTGAACCACGAAGAAGGCTCTATGGCCGATGACATTTTCAGCGAACTTGGCTTCTTGAGCAGCAGCATCACATGAGCGAACATCGACGGCGGACTACGCAAATCCGCACCACAAACCATTTGTCATTTTTGCATTCAAAGATACCACCATATGAGCGACATCCTTTAGCGAGCAAAGCATTAGCATCACGAAGTAATGTCTGGAAGCATGCCGGGACAATGACAGCCAGGCACATGTGTGCGTGTACATAGAGATGAGGCAAGAAAGCCAGAACAACGATGACAATGATCACCGTAAAATGTCAAATCGATGAAGGATGAATTTCGATGATGTTGCTGCCTGAGCACTCTCCATTCTCCTCCATGACTGCGTGCCCGTGAGCAGCGCAGGGAGCGACAAACCACCCAAGAACGCCTTTCGTGAATGCATCTCAAGACGTCACACCCTGCCTGCTTGACGTACGCGAATAAACCCTCCGTCATCTCTCCCCAACGCACTGCGCTGTCTAGTTGAGCCTCCGTGCAAATGTGACCCCCTTCTCACTTTCCTCTTTTTCCTGCAAAACGCCAGACACCTTCCGATCACTACTGTACAAGACCACACTCTTGGGATGTTGTTAGGCTTTCCTCGTGACTGGCTCAAGTGAGACACAACAACATTCGCTATTGTCTCGAATGCGAGAGTCTGTGACTGCCGCGACACATTCCCTTCTCGTCGCTCTTATCATTTCAGCATTTGGTCCAGCACTTGGAACATTTCTTATCGTCCGGACTTGGCCGTGTTACGCCCCGGTCCCAGGTGCTATCGCTTTGGATCGAAACCTTTGCCAGATGCCATGTTGACGTTCTCTGTGCCAGTTCTTCTGGGCGCATTGAACAAGCCGGTGGCTCCGCTGCTCCTCCCATTATCAAAGCTCGTTCGTTTCTGGTTTGATCCATTCGTCGTGTCCTCGTCACTATCTTCTGCTAGATCGCCCAGCGTGTTGGCTTCTATGTCGTATGAATGCAGCATGTGCTGTTGTTCCCCTCTTGCAGCCGCAGAGCCGTAGTCTCCGCTGCCTGCCCTCCTTCCATTCTGTGGACTTCGTAGGCTCCAACTATTGGACCTTCGATGTTCCCCACTCCTTCGACTTTGCATGCTCAGCCGAGTTTGCAGCCCTGTCAAGCCATCTGTTGGGATGCCGTCTACGTCGTGATATTCGCCTCGACCATCCTGAGCAGACTTGATGCCTGCGTTCATGCCATCGGGATCCTCGCGTGATAGATTGAGAAGGTAGACGCCGGTGAAGATGGTGAGGAAGCCACAAAGTAGAGATATCGTGTTCACGGCATCGGATGTGTTGAAGCCGCGGAACATGATGAATGAGGCTGTAAGCGTACATGTCGTGAATGTCACATAATATAGCGGATTAACACTAGCAGATGTCAGTCAGCGGAGCAGGATAGCAGATGTAGCGGCAACTCATACATGTTTGTGCTGTAGGTCGCTAGCGCCTTGTTGAAGTAGTTCATCTGTGTCAGAATGCAGACCACGACCACAATCGCAAAGACATAAGTCGAAGGATGGGTGAATTGGTTGTTGCCTCCAAGAGTGAGCTTGAGCGCGATGCCAAAGCCCTTGATCGCCATGATGGAGATGGAGCCGACCGTCGAGCATATGCTGATGTAGACCATGGGGTTCTTCTTGCCATACAGCGGAGCGATCTTGTAGATCATGACCAGTGCGAAGATGGTGACAATCGTGCAATACGTGAGGAAGCCTACCACGCCGTCAGTACACCCTTAGCTGCCACAAGCCTAGCTCTTCGAGCGCGCACATACCCAGTTGCATCGCATAGTGTAGCAGCTCGTCAATATTCTTTAGTTCCTGGTCCGGCGGCGCATGTAGCACAATCACGACACTGCCAATCAAGCATATCGCGCATCCCACTCTTCCCAGGACACCTAACCTTTCGTCCAGGAAATAACTACCCAGCACCGCTCCGATTAATACACTCAGCGCGCCCAGAGGAGTAACCAGAATCGCCGGCGCAAAGGCATAAGCCGAGAAGTTGCAGATCTCGCCGATGACCATGGTGATGATGCCACCCCACCATATGGGATTCCTGAGATAGGCAAAGCCATCGCCTTCGAATCCGTGCTTTTGTGCTGCAGCATTCAGGCCCTTTTTCGTAATCACGAATGATGCGCCAATTCCGAGGGTCGAGGTCACGGCCAGGGCGAGGCCGATGTATTTGTCTTCTATCATGATCGGGGGTGCAGACTGGCTGTCGCGGTGAGGAATTCCTGCAGGCGCAATGGCCCTGCGCAGAGGGGACAGCGATGGAGTAGTTTGGCGAGATTGGGCAGGAGCGGCTATTGTGCAATCATGGTCCCCGATGCATGCAGAATTCGTAGGTGGTCGATGGGATAGTGTAGCAGCACCGACAGAGACAGACAGAGCCAGAGGGGCAGAGACAGACAGACAGAAGAGGGAGCAGAGAATAACGACAATCGAAGACGCCTCCTGGTGCGCGCGTGGGAAGTGGTCTCGTCCGTCTCGTGCCTTTCTGGTGCCTCGCGGCGATTTCGTGTCCTCTTTGCGATGCGATGGAGCGGAAGGGTCCTGCCGTTGTCTCGACCAAGCTCTGGGGAGCTCTGTTCCTGAGTCTCAGTAACTAACTAGTGTCTGTGGAAGGATGAATGCGATCAGAAATGCTTCGTGCAACACAAATCGTTCTCAACAAGGATGAGTTTGGCAATGCTAACTAGTGCTGGTGATACTTGCGACTGGCGATGATGTGGCCATGGCAGGCGATTCGTCACCTGTCTCCAGCTTCTCTCAGATCGCTGTGCGCCCATGTCTCGTACAATCCTCGGCACGGATGCACTGCGCCAGCGTTTCTATTCTCGTCGCTAGTTAACTTAGCTGACTTGTGCTTACGCGACACTGTCTGTAGGGCCAAGATTGACTCCAGGGAACAAGTCCCAAACACAAGACGGTACGAAGACAAGGTGTGACATATCGAGGCACAGTATATCGATGTGGAAGACTTTTGTTCGTTTGACGACATCTACATACTCAGTTTCATCATCCCATCATTCATTACCCGTGATCCATCGCTTGAACGCTGTACAGTTAAAATCCATAGTCGTTATGCCATTCTTCCATGTCTCCGATGTGCTCAATCGTCGTAGAGATCGATGTCTCCATCGCCATTTGTCAACTCCTGGACAGCATCTTCATCATCATCCCACATGTCCTCGTCCTCGGACATGTCGCTCTCACCATGGTTGGGTATGACGACAATGTGTCCATCCTCCAGCTCCACTCGAGCTGTCTCTCCGTCCCGAATAGAGCCCCGGAGAATAAGCACAGCCATACGGTTGAGCACTTCCTTCTCAATGAGTCGTGCAAGTGGTCGAGCACCGTACGCAGGCGAGTATCCCGCAGCACCCAAGTAGTCCTTGACTTCGTCCGATAGGTCGATGCGCACGTTGCGTCCATTCCCTTGCAGCCTCTTCTGGATTTCCTGCAGTCGCACATCGACAATCTTGCGAATCTCTCTCTTAGTGAGACGGTTGAATATGACGATGCTGGAGATGCGGTTGAGGAACTCGGGCAGGAAATAGTTTCGGAGCGATGTCATGACCAACTCCTTTGTGGTGGGGTCAATCTTGCCATCGGCTGCGTTTGGACGAGCCAGGTACTCGGCACCCAAGTTGGACGTCATGACAACAATGCAATTCTTCGCATCGATGGCGCGTCCTTGGCCGTCAGTGATGCGACCATCATCCATGAGCTGCAGGAGGACGGTCAGGACTTCTTTGGCAGCCTTTTCGACTTCATCAAACAGTAGGATGCTGAAAGGTCGGCGTCGGAGAGCTTCAGTAAGTTGACCGCCAGCATCGTGACCAACATATCCTGGTGGTGCTCCAATCATGCGCGATAGCGAGTGCCGCTCCTGGTATTCGGACATGTCGAAGCGGATCATGGACTTCGGGTCATCAAAAAGAAATTCGGCCAGCGCTTTGGTAAGCAGCGTCTTACCAGTACCGGAAGGTCCGCAGAAGAGGAATGATGGTGGTTGACCAGGGTTGGCAAGGCCAGATCGCTGGAGTCGAATTGCGTTAGCGACCGATGTGACAGCCTCCTTCTGGCCAACAACCTGCTCGCCGAGAACTTTCTCCATGTGCAGTAGCTTCTCCTTCTCGGTGGTTCGAAGTCTGGTGACCGGAATGCCTGTCCAGCGCGCCACAATCTCATTGATCTGGTCAGGTCCAACGGCGTCGGCCACGAGAGCGTTGGTGTCTCCCGCGGCGCCTCGGCGTGCAGCCTCTTCCTCTTCTGCTTGCTTCTTTTGTGCTTCGAGCTCCCGAATGCGCTTTTCGGTGTCAGGAATAGCGTAGAATTTGATGTCGGAAGCTGCCTGTAGGTCCCTCGTCCGCTCAGCCTCCTCGAGTTTGTTGCGCAAAGAATCGAGCTTGATCTTCTGCTCCTGAATCTCCTTCGATCGTGTCTTTTCGCGATCATACATTTCACGGAGCGGTTTGAGTTCTTCTTCGATGTTTGCCTTCTCTGCACGAGCCTCTCTCAAGCGCGATTGGGATGCCTCATCCTTTTCGCGATCGAGAGCATGAATCTCGATTTCCAGTTGTCGCAACTTACGCTCCATGTTGTCGAGAACCTCTGGCTGCGATTCACGCTCGACACGCACGGCAGCAGCAGCTTCGTCTACCAAGTCAACAGCTGAGTCCGGCAGTCGACGCTGAGTAAGATACCGTGCAGCAAGTGTGGCAGCTGCGATGATGGCGCCGTCTTGAATTGTGACACCATGATGCACCTCGTACTTCTCTTTGAGACCACGGAGGATCGACACCGTTTCAGAGACGGATGGTTCCTTGACGAGAACCTGCTGGAATCGACGTTCAAATGCCTGGTCTTTCTCAATGTATTTCCGGTATTCAGCCAGAGTCGTGGCACCAATGCAGTGCAATTGACCTCGAGCAAGCATAGGCTTCAGTAGATTCGCCGCGTCCATGCCGCCTTCGCCTGAGCTTCCGGCGCCCATCAGCAGGTGTATCTCATCGACGAAGAGCACTATCATCTCTTTACTGTCTTCGATCTCTTTCAGAACGCCCTTCATACGCTCTTCAAATTCGCCGCGGTACTTAGATCCGGCAACGAGCGCACCGACATCTAAAGAGAGCAGCTTGCAGGCTGCCAGCCCTGCCGGCACATCCGCGTCCACGATTCTGCGTGCCAACCCTTCCACGACAGTCGTCTTGCCGACACCAGGCTCTCCGATGAGGACTGGATTGTTCTTTGTACGTCGCGACAAAATTCTGATCACACGCCTGATCTCCTCCTCACGACCAATGACAGGATCGATCTTGCCATCCCTAGCCATTGCCGTCATGTCTATCGTGAACTTCTTCAGATTCTCGTTCTCTTCCTCAGCATCGGCTGTCTTGCTGTCCACTCTCTTTGTACCTCGTATCTGCTGGACGGCTTGGTCGATGAGTTTCGCATTTGGAATGTTCGCTTCCGCCAAGCATCGTAGAATGTTGGCATCCTGTACAAGGCATTGTATCAGGTGGTCGACAGCGATGTACGAGTCCTTCTGCGTCTTGGATAGATCGTTCGCACTTCGAAGGACTTTTGTGAGTGCTGGCGCTACACTGATGTTCTCTGGGGGCGGGTCCTGTGAAGGTACTCGCACCAGAGACTTCTTCAGCGCTCGTTCGGCCAGTTGTGGGTCTCCGTGCGCTCGCTCAATCACCTGCTTGAACAAAGGCGCTGAGCTAGCGGCGTGTGACGCATGTGAATTGTTGGTTTGTTGATCCTTTGATTGGTCTGGTTGTGGATCAATGAGTGCCACTGCCAGATGCAGTGGCAGAAGCTGTGAATGCTGGTACTGTTGGGCCAAATCTTGAGCTTCTGCCAGCGCCTGCGTCGCACGGTCTGTGAAAGACATATTGCTCGCCATGTTGGCGGTCCTTCCCAGGTGTGGAGTAGTAGCAGTGTGGTAGTAGTGGAAATATGTGCGCTGCAGTTGGAGAAGAAACAGAGCTGTAAGCAGTTATGGCTCTTGATGAGCACTCACTGATGTTGCTCTCACAATAGACTTTGTGTCGTTGTACAAAGATATCTAACGATGAGATGGCGAGCACCTCAAGATATGCGTTCCGTGACAGGAAACCTGGAATTCGCTCGCTGTTGCTCGACCTGACTGGATGATGCTAGTGGGTTCAAGTAAGAAGTCCGAAGAAACCACTCGATGCTTCCCGCTCAATTACGTCATGTCCCGTGAGCTCTTCCGCCTATCTTGTGAACATGGAACCACTCTCACACCACGACACGTCGCATTGCTAGGGTATGCCGTGGCGAGGCGCGTCTTCCGCATCTCACCGCTCTGCATAGGCGTGGAGAACTCCGTGAGTCTCAGCTTCTTTTAGGTTTGGGCGGAAGCGTTATAGGCAATGTTCTGATAGCTATAGTGCCTTACATATGGTCTTGATCCAGTGATTTGAAGACGTTCCGAAACAATCTACACATTTGAAGCAGATTCCCTCAGGTATTCAGTATATGTCAATTTCTTCCAGTAAAGCTGCCTTCTCAACCAGCGTCAATTTTCTTCCATAGAGATATTGTTGTAGCATGTGATAGCTGGAATTGATGTCAGCCGGGAGTCCAGGTGCTGTTGCAACATCTGAAGAAAAGAAACACTCTTCACTTACGCCCAGATGCTTTCCGTGAAGTAGCAGAAGTCTCCAGTGTCTCCAATGTATGGTACATCCAGCAACTCAGCCATCTCCAACACGGTGCAGAAGCCTTGGAAACGCACTTTTCGGGTCCTGCTGGTGCCAGTACAATTTAAAGGCGTAAGCGGAATTCTGGGAAAGCCGCCGTCTTCCTTGCGACTTTTCTGTGGCTTCAGGGGTGGATACAATACATCTTTTCTATGTCTGATGCTCAATACCATAGGAGCTATGGCTGTGTCGCTGAGGCCTACAAACGATCCCCAGTCCACAGCATCGTTCATAAAACGTTCCACTTTGACCTCTGCAGATCCTAGGTAGTGGGACTGAGCATGAAGATCGAGTAGGACTTGCGTCAGACCTGCTGTGTGCTCCACCACACTTTGATGCGTGCTGCGGTCGAATGCAGCTTCGTATCGACATCTGGCAAACGTCGTCGCATCGTCATGCCGACCTTCCTCGTCGAGTTGGATGCCTCTAAGTCGCGTGAACCTCTGGAGTGCCTCGAGATAAGGTAGACCAGGAATTGCCTGAACTACATTCTTCGTGACGGAAGCGAAATGGTCCAATCTTGCTGATATGCGGGATCTGGCGAATATTTCTCTGTTTTTGGTATCATCAAGCAGCGACTTGATACTGCGATTGGCGCATCGGCAATTGAGTTGGCCCTTGATGGTCGTATAAGAGAAGACTAGTATCTTCAGCTCGGCGGGCAACGCGTCAAAGGTCGGCGGGTGCGCCATTACGCTTGCGCCTCTGTTTCAGAAAGAATATTTCTGCTCTGAGACTTTGCCTGCTAAGAGGTGTCGTTGCACTACATTCATCACTTTAGAGCAAGTGTTGTTTTGATGGTTGTGTACGCAGTCTGAATGTTCGCTCGGGATCCTGGTGACCGTACCGCGTGGTTGGCCTGCGATCATGCTGAAGTCGGGACGGGGAAGTGTCCGCTGAGTTACTTCCAGGACCAGGTCGGGTATAAGTGAGACTTTGCAATGCCTGATCTTGGGTGTGTGGAAGGATCTTGAACGTCCCCCCGCCAGGTGTGAAAAGGAGCGCCGTCTGCACAGACGGTTCCGCTCCGTCGGGTCTGCTACTGTGGGCCAGTCAGAAAGCCCCATCACTACTGCCGAGTGCTTCGCATGGTCGGAAAGCGCTGCACAAAGCAAGCAATGTTGCAGGCCGTACAATCGAGTGATGTGATCCGCGCCACGTTGCAGCCCAACGGCGCCAGGGAGGATGCCGCCAAGGTATGCGATGCAAGGAGTGTGTTGTGCCGACACCAGGAATGCAGCATCTCGCATGCAGTACTCGACGGTAATCTTGTGCAGATGCATGATCCCTCTGAGAGCTGTGTTTCCCGAGTAATACAGCGTAGCCTAGTAACTCTGCCGCATCGAAGTGTACGTTTGTATGGGTTCCGCCGGCCTAAGGATGTGCAGTCTACAGCGGCATACTGGTGCTCTGCTCGCAGATATGCCCCGAGTGGCCATCCATAACCCAAAGTAGGTCAAAGGCGGTAGTTGGGGCAGATCCTAGGAAGCCGGCGAATGCATGTGCTGCGCAGACGAAAAGAGCGTTTGCACATCCAGTGTTCTAATCATCGTGGGGCCAGCATCATGCGTACTCTGTCTATCCTCTTTTGAGCAGCCTCCAGCTTCTCCAATCTCCTCTTCCGATCGACCTCACGCTGCTCTAGGGAGTCAACCTTCTGCTGTAGTCGCTCATTCTCCTTCTTAAGCAGATCACTTGCACTGCCTGTGCCACTTTCTTCTAAGGACTTAATCTTATCTCTCAATACAGCATTCTCCCTACGCTCCGCGGCCACCATGTCATTTGCTTGCTGAAATAGACTGGCGCTGAGTTCCTCCACTTCTGAATTGACCTCCTTCAATTTCGTCTCAGCTGCAATCCGCGCAGTCTGTTCTTTGATCAACGACGCCTCGAGTTCGTGGTGACGATGTTCGTGGGCGGATTCGGTGAACGCGAGGGAGTTCCCGGAAGCCTTGCGCATAAAACTGCCAAACCGTCCAAGACCCGGGCGGTCGAACTGTGCGGCTGGCGGCGCGCTGTGAGGGTGTTCATCTGACTTGCTTGAGGACGTGGACCCCTGGCGTTGATGTTGCAATTGTTGGTGATGTCGCAATGTCTCTCGTAGCACCCGCAGCTCGTTCTCGTAGTCAACGAACCGGAGAGCTATGTTGTGCGTCAGCAGATCCGTCTGCGACTATATCGAAGCCTTACACGAGGCCGCCTGTATGTTTCTGACACAATGTGGAGCTTTGGTGACTGGGAATAGACATACATGCAGCCGTGGCTTTCTCGGCGAGGAGGCCATTTTCTTCCTCAAGTTCAGTGATTCGTCGTTGCGCCGCGTTGTAGTCCTTGTGCTCATCATCGTCAAGTGTAGAGTCATGCGCTCCGTGTCGCCGTGTCACAGCGTGCACGCCATTCGGCAGAGCAGTGTTGCTTGCCATGACCCGCAGAGTTCGCGTGCACTAATGTTGCCGACATTGAGTATCACGGTGCCGAAGACAATCCCCTGCCAGTCACCAACCCCACTAGTCGCGTTAAGCTCCTTTCCAAGTCGATATTGACGTTGTTGCATCGGGTATGGGCGAAGTTCAGGAATGCCAGTGTCTCGTTGGGAGGGCCGTGCCGCCGAACGCAATCTCCAACGTGCACTAACGAGAAGTTTAAAGTGCAGATTAGCACGTGGAGTGGGATAATGTGCTCATGCAGATGTGGGTTGATCGTGGAGGACAGAGCGAACTCTCAGCCCGTGCCGCGAAGACAACACCTCTATGTCACCGCACTGTATCCATGGCTGCCTCGGTCTTCTCAATTCCAGCCCTGTGCTACGTGCAAGCACGGTAGAACAGACCGTTGTTTTCGATGTGTTCCAGAGGGAAGAACTGTGCTGCACGCTGCTTGATGCATGAGCACTCATCAGTCCCGTGGAGTCACCAACAACTTAGACGCTCTCATTAAACGGGTACACTGACTGAGCTATTTCTCAAAAAGGAGTCATTGTACCATCGATCGACGTGCTCTCCACAAGCATACGACAACTAGCTGTTAACTGACATGCCGTATTGTGGAATGAGCTTCTGGGTTTCGTTGCCGCAGCAGGAGCAGCAATCATCGTGAAGTTGTATGCCACCATTGGACAGCAATGCGGCTTACCTCATAGACTAGTCTTCTGAAGGGTACATTACACGCCTCGGCATGCCGACGTACCAGTCGTCAGAGTGGAGAAACTACGGAGCCCTCTCCGTTGGGTTGGTGGCGTCTGTGAGCATCCAGATTCGAAACCCAGGATCTGATACCTCTGGAGATGGAGATCGAGACAGCACAAATGCGCGCCTTGTCTCTCGTGGACAGTGATGATGCAGGAGAACACATGTGCTGAATGCTAGTGGACTGAAGTGGTAGTGGTTTGCTGTGCATAATGAGCTAGACTTACTGGTCATAACTCAATTACAGAATTGCGGGACGCAACGATCGTGCTTCCAATCACTGACGATCTTCACAGATCATAGATTGGTTCAGGGTAGACTGGGCAGACAGAGCCGGCTAAGCTTAGCCACAAGTCGCCTGCGGCTCCGGCAGGAAGAGCTGGGGTCAAAAATCATGCCGCAGAGGTGTGCTGGCGAGATCGCCCGTGTCCGAAGTCTGAAGTGGAATCCCATGCCAAAGGATATTCACGAGGTATCGAATGGATAGGACCGAATCTTGACCGATATTGGGCTGTCTTCGGAGCTCTGCGACCGACGTGCTGCTTCAGCTACTGCTTCGTCGCGGAGCTTCGTCCTGGGGCCGAAACTGTGCGACAGGTCAAGACAAGAGTGATGAAAGAAAAAGTGGATGTGCAAGAGGGGCTGCAAGCTCCACCAATCGCGATCTGTGGCTGGTGGAGAAGGTTCAACCGCGAATCGCCTGTCGCTTGACGTATGGGTGCCGTGGACTACGGTGTCGACTCCGTCGCGTTTGTTGCAGACTGTTCGCGAAAGACTGGGAGAACATACTTGTCTGCAGCGCTCACGCAAGGACATTTCACCAAACATTTCGGCAGCAGTACGGAATTGGAGCTGTTCATCCTATCGCATCATCTCCCGAGTCTGTGCGCGCCTGCCCTCTCTCCAAGCGCGTGGAGATTTCGCCACCAAACACTGCTGCAACAGATTATCGCCTACTTCTGATCGCCTCACATCATTGTGCGGACTTCCCTACAAGCACAATTCTTTGCTCTCATCCGATTCTCCACTGCGCCCACGCCCCATTGTGCATACGGCTCCGACTGCATTCGAAGGCTTTTAGGTCTTTAGCACTAGCGGTCAAGGCGAGGCCAGGAACAACAGCTGAATACTCGCAATAACCGCGACACAACTGCGTTCGCCACCCAACACGTTGCCGACAACACCACCACGCACAATACTGCTGCAGTCTAACTTTTGGCAAAAGCTGAACCGAGAGTAATGGCAGACATGCTTACGACAAATGACGAACGTGCACCATCCTATGCAGACATGGCCTTTGAACCGCAGTCGGACTACGTGTTCGATGAAGCTGGAGACGATGAGTACCGCAACATGCAGCGCAACATCGCCTCTTTGAATGTATTCAATGCTTCCAATGGCCCTCAGCAGAGCTTCGCAGCGCTTGGGACAGACTCGTGAGTGTTGACTGTGTCTGGCATACCTGGCGGAGACTCGTCCGAAACTGATCCATCCACAGCAGCGATGCCACAGAGCCATTACAGCACTCAGATTTTGCCAGCAATGTTTTCTTCAACCCAGATTCCGGAGCGATATCAAGCGTTCCTTCGTGGTCGAAAATGCCGCGCGACTTGCGCGGTCCCACAACGCAAGCAGATATCCTTGACGGTCGCCAGTCCAGCGTAAGCCAGCATTACGGCCAAATAACACCTCCAGACGACACTCCACCGAAAGACGTTGCAGAAAAGTCGCAACAGCCTCGAACCGCTTCCCGTGCGGAGCCAATTCTGAGCGCCAAATCTGAACGTGCACGAAATGCTGCCAACCAACGACACGCTAAAGCCAAGAAGGCTCGCAAAGATAGTGCGCGGAGCAGCAAGACCGAGAGCGTCGAGGACGATGAAGCTGAAGAGGGCGATGGTAAGCGCGAGAAATATCGGGAAAAGAATCGGCTGGCGGCTGCGAAGTGTCGAGCGAAGAAAAAGACGCATACCGAGGACCTAGAAGAGTCAGCAAGACACATTACAGCCACCAATAGCCGACTCAGAGCTGAAGAGCGAGAACTGCGCGATCTCTTCTCGAGTTTGCGACACCAAGCCCTCGCTCATGACCCAACCCAGGGTTGTCAGTGCTCATCCATCCACATGTACAATAACCACAAGGCCCAGGAAGCGGCAAGGTCGGCAGCGATGGGTCTCGTCGGAGCAATTGCTCCTTCGCAAGGCATTGCGTCGCCGTCTATAGGCAGCGATGCATCAGGAGTCAACTCTCCACGCTTCGCTTCGCAGTCGGGCTCGAGAGCTCAGTCGTTTTCCAATAGTGGGCCGAGATATACCAGTCAGCAATCTCGCACACAATCTGGAAGCGGGCAATTCGCCTATGCATCTGCAGGCCCAAACATGCGACGACAATCGCAAATGGGACAACAGGCAGGGTCCCCTTCTGAGAGCGCCGACCTCTTCGACTGGCGGCACGAACACGGTGGCGACAGTATGGAACTCAGCTGATGAGGCCATCAGTGTTTGGCGTGTCCGAGGGCAGGACATACAGAGGAGCCATTTTCATTCGGAGCAGCTAACAGAGAACCTGACATGGATTCTCGTAGCTGGTCGTTCTGCCTGATGATTAACGGTTGAACGTGTGCAGCTGGCGTTTTTTGTCTTTCTATACCGGAGTTCCGGAAAAGTCGCAGCGTAGATATAAGGCCGAAGGGAAGGCTATGCCGAGTATGTTGGAATATAAAGTAAAGAAGCATTGCTCCAATCTGCTGTGAAAGTAGCCATGGATTTTGTTGGTCTTATTCCTCGAGTTAGAGGCAGTGCCTTGCATCATCGTGACCAGAGCTTTGTCCCACCCTGGCTAATGCGCTGGGATAACCAGTGAGAGTTCGAGATTTTCGTAGAAAACAGCTGTCGGAGCCGGGCAAACCGAAAAGTCTTGTTACTTGGGCCAAATCCTCGTCCAGCAACGCGGGATGTTTTGACTGTCTTTCAACGTCGATTATTGAACACGGCGTCAGCGACATTGTGCTTTGATTGAAAGTCTGCGTTTGCCTGCAGAAACAAGCCTGGCGACAGTGAAAGTCCAGATCGCAGGCCCTCATGCTTGATAAGTTGTCGTCGCCTGTGACGAGCGCGTGACGGCCACTTTACCCCTACACGCGACGAGATCCAGCCTAATGGAGTATGCCTGTCGTACTAATGATGTTCTTCTGTTGCATGCTGTGTACGTCCTGGTGAGTGTTACTCATGATTCCTTGTGGCCATGGTCCGATCCTGATATTGCCACGCAACTACTGATACAGTCTTTGAATTTCTGCTGTCCACAGTAACAACACTCTATTGATCGTCAGTATCATGGTTCAGATCTGGTATTGTCGTGTCGTGATCTCAGGTGTAGCCGTCAGGCTGGTCCCGTTGATCTCTTGTCGATGGCCAAAATGCTCAAGCTGAACATTGCGACCGACGACACGACACGCATCATGCAAGTTTCCGCGTATCGATGCGTTCGCATTCCATCATGCGCAGAATTGCTCTGCGCATTGAGTAGAGACGTAGCAATTCCGCTCATTTTGAGCTCGCTGACAAGGCGGCGATGTGGTTTGTCGTTGTCGTAATGTGATGACGAGGGGAGAAAGCCGGAGAGAAGGAGAAGGTGAAAGAGACGTGGATGGCTTAGTCATATGGCACCAGACGAAGCAAAAAAGTCCTCGAGGCTTGACGGAGTCGAGCACCGGCTCCGTGGACGCCAAGTCTCGTGAGCTTCAACGCTAGAGCAACTTTGTGCATCATTATGCTCTGTCGATTCGCAAGCGGTAGCACTGCTGGCATCTCACTTGATGCTTGGTTGTTGTCTTCAGCCTGTAATACTGTAGGGCACGCTGATTGGAAGCCTGCTATGCTGGATGAAGCTTGTCATCTTTGTAGTCCAGTCACCAACCTTTCCATAGACCTGGTTCACACACGGCGAACTCAACAAATCCACGTCACGATAGCATACATTCGACCACATCAGCACTGTTTAGCGCCCCACGCTCGCACAGGCGAGAAGTAGCGTGTGGGAAGATTCTGGCAATAATGATTCTTGTTCAACATTGCTTCTCGACTATTTTCGCTGCGTCGGGTTCATCTCTGCAGATATCCACCACTGCCGATCATGCAGCTTCATTGTGAAGAAAGTGGAGCCTCGCAACACGGAACAAGGGCATGGTTGACATGTGGAACCACATTCGAGGACAGCTGGAAGTAGATCCGATCGTATTTCACAATATGTTTAGGAGACCTTTTGAATATAGTACTCATTCTTCTCCAAGTCGGCAGGCGAGGCGTGCCTGCTCGGAGTGCTCTGGAAGAGCTCCGAACGCTGCAGGCCCTAGAGGATTACCGGCCACCTATGCGCTGTGTATTGAAGCCCTCGATCTCAATCTCAAGGTACAGATCAGCGTGAGGTTCCATTAAGAAAGTCGCCGTATTGGAGCTGCTGCGAGCTTGTGAAGTGGTCACAACCAACCATGCTGCGTTGCACTCTGACCTGGCCGAGCTGCATCGTCGTATCTGTCGTCATCCTCGTTGTCACTTTCGAAGTCGTCATCCTCACTGCCGCTTTCGTAGATGTCTCCCCAGCCTTCTGCGCCCTTGTCGTCCGGTTTCATGTTGCTGCTTGCGGCCGAACTAGGCTCAACAGTTGATGTAAAGCGCTTGGATGATTTTGAGTCGCCTGGAATCGACCCGACCTTGCTGCTTGCATCCCTGTCGAGAAAGGTCAGAGTAATATTCGCTAGTAAGGGTAAGGTTACTACGCTGTAGAATTGCCGCGGTCTACATGTGAAGGCCTTGCATTGGCCTGGTGTGAATTCTCTCTCTGCTTCGTGCTGGATTGCTCGCCTTTTAGTAAACCTTGTTTCTGCCTGTCGTTCGAGACAGTCTGGATGTCTTTAGGTTTGTCGACCACTTCTTGCTGAGTCGCCTCAATGGAGATTGTGTCCTTGCTGACATTGGATGCCATCTTTGTGGAAGTCCGATGCTGTTGTTCAGAAGAGGTCTTGTGGTACTACTGTGATGGGTTAAATGGTAAACGAGTGCATGCGAACGGCTGAGAATATTTAGCACCTCATTCGATCCTCATAACTTCCCGAGCTGGAGGATATGAAGTGTAGACTTGGAACTGAAGATAATCTTGAGCTGCAAGGACCCATTACACCAACTGTGATGAGTACTGGGCTCAGAAACCAACCTCAGGTCGACTACCCTCAGTCCATGGTGGTCGCATGTCTTTCCAGCAGCTCACGCAGCATAAGAAACATCGCCGTAGCCACATTTCATCCAACTTGACACTCGAGACATTGGCGTTATCAACAACATTTTTGAAGCCGTTGTCGCCGTGGAGAGCTTGATCATCAATGACACCTGTTCACTGTACGCGCGCGGTAGAAATAAATAATGGTCAATGGACTCCTGAGTATCCAAGGCACTTCTTATGTAACCTCGTTTGTGGATGTGCAATGAGTGTCTGCGGAAAGACAGAGGGCGATCGTCGAAGTCCAAGAACTCTTGGCATCAAAGTGGAAGGAGCTCGGAACGCGACACAGCAACTCCTTTCTCCACGACAACGACCACGCGCAACATTGCCAGCGCATGCCAGACCCGCCATTATTGCTGCACAAGAGACGGTGCCGTTCGCGAGCAGCTTGACTGATCATTCCACAGTAGAAGACACCTCAGACGCGCGCGCCGAAGGCGCATTTGCTCATCACTCGAGCATCGGGCACAACAAAGATTCCACTGCGCCGGCTTCATAGCCCTCGCACACTCCATCAGCAACCATGACCGACCGACTCCCACACAATCTCCTGGCCCTGTTCCAGCCGCGGCCGCCGCTCCGGTATATGCCACCGGCCGACTACCCGCCTGAAGATCGCAGAACACACAAGATTGACGGTGTCGCGCAGTACCTCCCTGCTTTGGCCGAGAAGAAGGAGGCAGCAAAGACCGAGATCATCACCGAATGCGGACTGCAGAAGCGTGATCGCATGGTGCTGGAAAAGCAGGCGAAACAGAAGTGGTTGCTGGAAGACGGCTACAAGGATGAATACAAGCCTACAGAGGATGAGAATATTCGTGGAGATGCGTTCAAGACTTTGTTCGTGGGTCGTCTTCCGTACGACTGCGGCACTAAAGACCTCGAGAAGGAATTCGGCCGCTTCGGGCCAATTGAGCGCGTGAGGATCGTGACAGATCGTGGCGAACAGTCGAAGAAGAAGGGCAAGCCTCGTGGCTACGGTTTTGTTCTTTTCGAGCGCGAGAAAGATATGAAGGGTATGATGCGTCCAGATTCACCTGACTTGATCGAGCTAACCAAGTCCTTAGCTGCCTACAAAGAGTGCGAGAACACGCGAATCCGTGGACGCTCGGTCCTGGTCGATGTCGAGAGAGGTCGCTCAGTTGGGGGCTGGCGTCCCCGACGATTCGGTGGTGGACTAGGTGGGCGACACTACACTCGAGCTCCGCCACGTCCGACAAGCTACGGAGGAGGCATGCCCTCTGGACCAGGCTTCGGTCGCGGCGGCTTTCGCGGAGGATTTGGTGGCGATCGCGGTGGGTTCCGGGGTGGTCGTGGAGGAGGAAGAGGCGGTGGCGGTGGCTATCGCGGCGGAGGCGGCTATGGAGGCGTGGGATACGGCGGCGGGCCCGATGGCGCTCCCTCCGGCCCCCGCTCTGGTGGCGGATATGGAGGAGGTGGCCGGAGCTACGACGACCGTGGACCTCGTGGCGGAGGCAGAGACAACGCCAACTTCGAGCCTTTGCCACCACGTGGTGGTGACCGTGGTGGAGGTGGCTACAGAGACCGCGACCGAGACTTCAACAGCGGCTCGAAGCGACCATTCGAGGGTGGGTATGACGATTCACGACAACGACGACGCTACTAATGGTAGCAAAGCGCATGGTAAGATTCCCCGACTAACGCTCTTCCCCCAGGGGTAAGTATACTAATCAGTGCAGCTTACCGCAGCTACTCACTCTTGCAGCTTGCTCCAGCCTGGCCTTGGTGCAATGTGCCTTACACACCCTGCGCATTCGACACAATCTTGGACAAGACCGCATGGCACGCAAACTACGGTGAGTCGGACTACCTCCTCAAAGGGTAAGGTACCGGCTCGCGCGCACGACATACTATCCGATCAGCAACGGAAGTACCACAGAAGCGCGAAGGAAGGGGACACGGTTATGGGAGGCTCCGCTTTCCTTCTTGCATTCACTGCTTTTCAGTCGTTGCTTGTTTCTAGCTCTGAGCGACTGCAGCATCGATGCTCAATTCAGGGCATCATTGGTCCGCACGTGTACTTGTAGTCTCATCAGGTGGGTTGAGGGAAGTGTATGCTACTGCTTTTGCAACTGAGCGCGAGGCAGACCAGACACGAAGCAGACGATGCTTCTAGCCATAGACTTTCCACCTATGCAGTGTGCAAGCCATCTCTCAATCGTGCAACATCTCACAGCTTGACTGAAACTGAGAGGCATTGGACGAGAGCTTGCGATTGTCCGAGTATTTCCGAAAGCTGTGAGCGCAAGTACATCGGCGCAATAGCACATTACGTCGATAGCCCCTCCAGTCAAATTCTGGTGACCTTAACACATTTCCACGTTGCAGACGAAGTACGCACAGGACAACAACTCGCACACTTGATCGCTGAGCAGATACGACTCTCTACAACCAGACCCACCACCCAGAATACCGCAATCATGGCACGTCAATTCTTCGTTGGAGGCAACTTCAAGATGTACGTGCAACATACCCCGCCATGCACACAACAAAGACGGCCACACTGACAAAAATCGCCATTTGCAGGAACGGAACAATTTCCAAGATCAAGGAAATCGTCGCTCACCTCAACGATGCCAAAGTCGACTCCAACACTGAAGTCGTCATCTCTCCTCCGGCGCTGTACCTTTTGCTCACCCGCGAACACCTCCGCCAGGGCATCGAGGTTGCGGCCCAGAACGTTTTCGACAAGCCTAACGGAGCCTTTACTGGTGAGATCTCCGTCGAGCAGCTGAAGGACTCCAACATTACTTGGACAATCCTCGGACACTCGGAGCGCCGCGTGATCCTCCAGGAGACGAATCAGTTCGTGGGCAGCAAGACCAAGACCGCCCTCGACGGCGGCCTTAGCGTCATTCTCTGCTGTGGAGAGACTTTGGAGCAGAGAGAGGCAGGAAAGACATTGGACACCGTGCTCGCGCAGCTGAAGGCCGTGAGCGAGCAGACCAAGGACTGGAGCAAGGTCGTGGTCGCATACGAGCCAGTCTGGGCTATTGGAACCGGCAAGGTCGCAACGACTGAGCAGGCACAAGAGGTCCACAAGGGTATCCGTGAGTGGATCGCAAAGGAGCTCGGCAATGAAGCTGCCGAGAAGACGAGAATCATCTACGGTGGCTCAGTGTCCGAGAAGAACTGCAAGGAGTTGGCGAAGGAGGCCGACATTGACGGATTCTTGGTTGGCGGTGCCAGCTTGAAGCCAGCGTTCGTTGACATTATCAACGCCAAGCAGTAGAGTCCTATCGTGGAGACAGAGGCCTGATGGCGAGCATAAAAGGCAAACAGCCAGAAGTCATGAGACAATCGAAGAGACACGGTTCGAAGGAGTCATTGGAGAATAGGCCAATGCTATGATGTTCCGGCTAGCCGTTTCGTCACTCTTACTGTTCTGCACACCCGCAGCACTAATACCCAACGCTAATGTGATGGCAGTAATTCGAATAGAACTTGATCCAAAGAGCCGTGGAGTTCGAGAGTATCAGAATGTCGACATTGACACGACATCTACTACGCCGCTGTCACCAAACAAAATATCCCCAGCGGTCTCCTTGATCATTGACGGTGGAACGGACACCTGCATATGTACCCTGCAGCGGGCTCGCTTGGTTATATACCTGCATATGCATCAGATGGTCCGGATCGCGGTGTTGACGGCAGAACGCGATAGGTAACCACCCGCAATCAACCAGATTGTTGTTTGTCCTCAGAATTGTTGCTCACCTTGATCTGGCGTAGGCTGGTTCTTTGCACACTCTTTTTCCGGCTATGTCACCCCATGGTTGAGCAAACACTTACTTTGCACTCCACAACGCAGAGATATGGACGATCGGATCCTCGACGGGCCTCTAGGCCTGGTTCAGCAGCAGATTGGCAGACTGCAAGCAGAAAGTCAGAAAAGTGAAGCACTTCTCAATGAAGCGCGGGCGGAGAACCGAGCCCTGCGTGATGGATTGGCCATCAGGGAAGAACAATTGAAGGAACACTGCTTGGCACAAGAAGAACTTTCGAACATGAATGCGCAACTTGAAACACTGCGCGAGGTTGCTCAGAGTCTCAAAGATGTGATTCAATCGAGAGATGAAGAATCAGCTGGAATCTCTGAACAGCTGGAGAAGAAGGAGCACGAGGTCCAGCTGTTGAAGTCGAGGCTGAAGAGGGCAAAGAAGAAGAGCAACGACCCTGCTAGCCTTGTGCGCGCTCCTCAAGCGACCTCTGGCGTGCCTTTCCGGAAGGCAGAGACTAATGACCCGCCTACGAACAGAGAGCAAGGCGAAGGGTTCCGCATGGAGATGCATTTTCCGTGTTTCCAGGTCCTCAAGAAGAAAGGTTGGTTCTACTCCAAACGTCGAGTCACTGCAACAACTTTTGTAGCTAACTTGGTTATCTTAGGTAGCCGGTACTACCGAGACATGCACGATGGCGGTCACCTGATTGATGGTGGTCGATTACTGCACCAACTGGCACAATCGTTCAGGCCTTCTCGACAGATCCCATGCATGCTACGAGCTCACGAGTGGACTTTGAGCGGGTTCGCCAAAGAACAAAGTCCGGAATCGCCATGGCCGCAGTCGGTCGAAGCTCCCGAATTTGTACTTGATGACACTGCTGCAGTCGATGCCCGGGATAGCCCATTGGACGCTCAGCAACACAGAACAGCGACCGAAGACGTGCAGATGACCAGCTGCAAGATGTCCCCACGTAGTGACAGTCCTCCTGCAGGTCATTCCTATCGCCCATTACCAGAGCCTGGGTGTCTCGCCGATCTAAAATCGGCCTTTACGGCTCCAAATGCTTGCAACATGGACGATTCGATCCCCTCGGCCTTTCGAGACGAACGTCGCGAGCATAGGAGTGTCCCGTCTACATCGAGCCCGACGCCCAGCGGTCCGGAGAGAGCGACGTCGACAATGTCCTCTGTACAGACTCTACAATATCAAGAAGAGTCGCGCAAGCGAGTGCGAGATTTCAACATGACCGATGCTGAGTTCACGAGAGCAGTGAAAGCTCGTCGTCTCGTATGCGTCAGCTGTCGGACGACGAACAGCAAATGTGATTCCGCTGCGACTTGTGACAACTGTAGCCTAAATGGCAGCAGATGCGTGCACAAGCGATGCAGGTTCGGTCTGAGTTGTCGTCATCCTAAGTGCGTCTATATCCATCCTGAACAGTACGATTCGAATGATGAAGCCTGGGTCGTGGAGGATGGGAGTATGCCACGGAAGGGCTAGATGCCTACGCCGAGTCACACTACTGCCCTGCATTTGAGACTTATCCCCATTGCGGCCAGGCTCTCGAAGTATGAGTCTCGCTGGAGTCACTGCCCTCACCTGTGCTCATATCCACAGCAGCGGCAGCAGCAAATGCCACCGCTTGTGGAGAAGACATTGTAGCCTTTGCAATGATACTGGCATCATGCATATATACTGCAGATGCCGCCATACGCGCGCTGTGTAACAGAGTCAGATCCGCACATGCACGTCAATCGTGATGTGGTGCTCGCCCAAGCACGGGCGGCTCAGCGTGTGTTGTTGTCGTCGCTTGGCAGCCTGCATTCACTCTGGTCCACTATTCGGGATATCTTTCTACCATGACCTCCATGATTGGTCGAGCCATCTTTTGCACACCTGCCAATGTTACACGGCTGACATGAGCTCTAGCTCTTCTCCATCTCTCACTCCACTTGCCGTCTGATCGACGTCTCGTCTCTGCATTGACTAAAGTCGCTGAGCAGATGCAGTCGCTCAACATTGCTGGCGAAATGCAGCGGCAGCCTCTACGCGCTCAACAGCGCGTTGAACTAGCAGGAATCAGGGATGACCAAGTTCGGCTTGTGTCTGAAAACAGACTGGTAATAAAAAGCATTCCTCGCAAACAGAGGAGAACAACCCAGGTAAAGTCTCTGATCCCTGGCCATTTTCTGCTTGATCCATAGACAGCTCTATTGACGACAGGCTATCGTACTTTATCGTGGCAAGGATTCCAAATTCAATTCCTCAGCGCGATCTCGACGCGTTGCGTGCCAATGGTTTGCCATGAACAGTATTGATATGGGCTAGGCTTTTGAGAAGACACTCTCACTTCAACGAAGCTAGGAAACTTCTGCGTGGACATGAGGCGGCTTTTATGCTAGCGGTATCCATACGCCCTCTTGCCGCTCTGAATGGCAGTGCGGACAACCTGATGCTAGCACAAAACAAGTGGTGCAAGGAGAAAGAGGCTCTAACACAAGCACATGAAGCATTATCGCTCGAGCGCTCGAAAGCTCAGACGTATGCCAACTACTTACAAACCCAACTGCAAGCAGTTCAACAGGAAGCACACCGCCACGGAATACAGATGAGATTACAGGCTCATGCTCAAGTCTTGCAAGAGGCAGAAAATTTGCGACGTGAACTCAACATGAGCGAAGCTCGGGTTGCGCAGCTTGAGGCTAGGTATCAGCAGCTGGACTGGCAGCGCAAGTCCTCGGAGCAGCAGCATGCCCAATACGTCCGAGATCGCAACAAGCGAATGGAAGACAAAAACACTGACCTGACGAAGTGCAATCACACAGTCACACAGCTACAGATTCACTTGGCTGCAGTGATCAAACAAAACACCTTATACAACGATCATCTACTTCAGCAAGGTGGGAAGGTTGGCGAGCTGACGTCGGAGGTGTCGGAAAAAGACCTGACTATCTCGCACCTGCGCAAGTGTCGTATTGCCATGAGGTGGCACGTCGCTGCCATAAAAGCACAGAGGGAGGCTGCGTCTGTCGGCAGCTCTGCAGTTGCAGCGGACCTCGAGGCTCTTCGTCAGGAAGTGAAGCGCCTCACTGTCCTACTGCAGACCGCTAGACTTGCCCGTATGCGGGCGGAGCACAGTAGAAGTGTTGCAGAGGCCGAGCTTCAAGAGGTAGCTGGGCGATTTGACGCAGCAAGTACAGAACTTGTCACATTGCGCGCGAAGGAGAGTCTTGCTGTCAACGAGATTCAGACCCTCAAGTCTAGGAGTGCGTGCCAAACGAAAGTACTCCAGCAACACGAGGCTTGTGTGGCCGAGCAAAAATGGCTAGACGACAGATACCCGGACGCCTTCGATCAGCTTCAGGGACTGCGGAAGCAGTTGGAGATCTCTCGATCGCAAATGGTCGATAGCGGTACTGATGCTATTCAACCTTCGCGGACCATAGAGGACACCAATTCTCCAGTGACGAAGATCACCACGCAGTTGCTAACACCAACATCGTCCATGTCGCCCCCGCCGCGGCTCCGCAGCGAATGCAACAGTGGCGAGACCGTGACGACTCCATTGAGAGTAGAGATACCACGAGCCACAAAATTTCTGCAGCTTCCTACGCCCAGCTCGTCGACAGAGGGCATCACGCTTCCAAGTCGACCAGATTGGACAGTCCCGGAGACTCCTGTGCAACAAGCCCAACACAGAGCCGCGCCGCCCAAACAACCAAAACATCTTGAACGAGGAGATGAGTTGCGGCCCAGCTACCAACAAGAATGGTCGCATGGTCAAGGAAGACGTGAGTCTAGAGGCGAAGAGTTGTTTCCGCACAGAACTGGTGCGATTGCTACTCGTCCGCCTATGGGTGGCCGATCTTGGTCAGACATGTATCGTCGCCCAGTCGATGCGTATCGACCGAGGTGATGAGAGCTATATTCGTGACGTTGAAAGAATATCAAAATATGTAGAGAGAATCCGATTACTCCGATGTACTAGTGCTTTGCTCAGAGCCTTGCTACCATTCTTGAGTTCGCTTACATTGCTGTCCTCCTTCTGAACAAAATTCTCAAGGTGGAGCTGTCACCAGCCCCACTATGTCACGTCTCGTAGAATGCTGTGATTGGTCAAACACATCTGTTTCTGCGTTGAGTCTACAGTCCGCATCCACTTTGCACATCCCCTTCACATCGGCCGAGACACGGACTTGAACGTTGCGGGGTGATGGCAATATTTCCTCTCTTGGGATGTTATGAGGCCATGTCTGAGCTTCAATCCTGCCAAATTCCATCAAGGTCCGTGAGACAGCAGATTGGAATACAACGACATCATGTCTGCTTCGCCAAGAAACCCACCATTCCGTGCTGAACATATTGGTTCGCTACTCAGGCCGGATGAGCTGGTCAAGAAGAGATATGCCGTTGCAGATGGCTCCGCGAAACCCGAAGAACTAGTACCGGTCGAGCAAGAAGCCATCAAAGACATCGTCAAGCTACAGCAAGATGTTGGCATCAAGTCCATCACCAATGGAGAGTACTCTCGGCACCAGTTTTGGGGTACATTTATGGAGACCTTGAACGGCATGGAAGAGATCAATCTTCGAGAGGGAGGTTACGACCAAAGCATTTTCAGGATGTATGCTCCTGATGTTAAGTCGTTCATGCATGCGAAGACGATTCCAAACCAGGTCACTGTTGCCGCGAGCAAGCTGTCACATACCGGCAAATCGACATTTCTGCCAGAGCTCGAATATTTGAAGACTGTTCTGCCTAAGGACCAGTGGTCAAGCATCAAGCTCACGATCACAAGTCCTTCCTGGTACCACTTCCGATACGGACCAAACAAGGCGTATTTGCCAGGAGTCTATAACAGTGACGATGAATACTTTGCGGATCTCGCCAAAGCTTATCAGGTCGAGCTTAAGATCCTGTACGATGCGGGACTGCGCAATGCTCAGGTCGACGATCCAAACCTTGCATACTTCTGCTCCGAAGCCATGTTGGAGGGCTGGAAGAATGATAAGGAGAACTTCCAGACTGCAGACCAGCAGCTTGACGCCTATATCAAGTTCTACAATGCTTGTCTCGACGTGCCGAAGGACTTCCATATGGGTATCCATCTCTGCCGAGGCAACTACATGGGCAGCAAGCACTTCTCCGAAGGCGCGTATGACCGCATTGCTACAAAGCTTTTCAACGACTTGAACGTATCGACCTACTACCTCGAATATGACACTGAGCGGGCTGGTGGGTTCGAGCCTCTCAAGCACCTGCCAAAGAACAAGAATGTTGTTCTTGGCGTTGTTACTTCCAAGTTTCCGGAGCTGGAAAGTCAGAAGGATATGGTCGACAGAGTATACAAGGCTGCCGACTTTGTTGCAGAGGGATCCGGACAGACTCGCGAGCAAGCACTTAATCAACTTAGTGTATCGCCGCAGTGTGGCTTTGCATCACATGCAGAAGGCAACTCATTGCAGCGCGAGGACATGAGAAAGAAGCTGCAGCTCGTGAGGAGTATTGCAGATGAGGTTTGGCCTGGACAGCCATGAGAGTCTCCTTAAGCAAGATGGCTTAGATAACTGGAAAACTTGGCTATGTTATTAATGGCTATATCGAAGCTAGCATACCACTTGTATCATGACACCCAATGTACTCAAAGAATTGCTGTTCCGGCTTCATCACCATGACCTCGTGGAATAATCTCAATGAAACATTGTTCTGAAGCTCTGCAGCATATTGGAGAAAGCGTCCAAAGATATCCAGATGAGTCTTGTGCTGCTTGCTCCAGCCCTCGAGCGATTTCAAATCGTCAAAGTATGCAAGACCGAGCGTGCGCTCAGTGATCTCTCCTGGGGAAGTCTTGTGTATGCAGTCCATGAAGCGATTGCTGATACAGCCCACTTCTTCTCCTTCGTCACGAAGAAAGTCCATACCCTTCGTTAGGACAGGATGCATAGTCTCTAAGTAGAGCTCGCGCTCATGAGGCGTGGTGTTTGACCAGTCTTGACCGCTTCGGATCATGGCAAGATTATGTCGGCCAGGAACTCGTATGCGTTCAGTTCTTGTGCCAACCTCATCGGCCCGCTCAGTTGATGACTTTGGGAAGGCCCACTCGCCAATAAGACGATCTGTCTGCCCCAGTAGACATGTTGCTGCATCTCACCAGACACTCCGGCACGCATATTTGCGGCTCCCTTGGGTACGGTGTTGTCGGAGAACACGGTCTCGAATCGATCGATCGTGGGCAAGAACACTTCGAGAAACCAGCCATGCTCAGGCTGTTCTTGGAGTCCCGACCAGAATTCGCCGAAGCCACTATCGGCTTTCCACTGATCGAAGTCTGCCTTGGTCTGCCAGTATGGGATGACCACTTCGTTCTGGAAACCACGATTATCAGTAACTGACGCTGCTTCCCAGTACTTGGGTTTCGAGCTATCGGTGCCTTTCTCCACGAACGCGGTTAACTTCTGATACTCCGGTCCTTGTGGCTCAACTTTGCCCTCGTGCTGCACGCCGATTATGGCCATTACAATATCCTTAGCTTCCTTCGGAAATCTGGCTGTTTAGGCTGGGAAGGGTGGCTTCGACCACAAAGTCAGCATATGAGACACGCAGGCGAATTCTGGGCCTATGTTGCATTCGACCTCAGCTTGAGATGTACTGGCTTAAACTCACCATGAAACCTGGAGGTGTTTTGGCATCAATCGTGCGCTCCACCTGAAGATGTGGAGGAATTGCATTCTCCAGTACTCGTGTCTCTGCCATGATTGTTCCTTCGAAGCAGTGTGAATGCTCGATCTCAGGTGTTTGCATTTCACTCAGATTATTATCATTGCCTCGATGCCAATTTGTTCGGGGCAGCGGAGGATTTCCGACTTCGAAGCATTGACAGATGGTGCCAGTGAACTCTATCGTGAGGACGGGCCAGGCCTATGGCTAAGATCTGCGACCATTGGAGATCCAGAAGGCATCTCATGGGCTGCGAATAGTTCGAGAGCTCTTATCTCCACCTCTTGTCGTATTGAATATGGCTTCTAACCTTCCACAGTTAGTGTCAAGTGTCGAACGACGAGTTCTTGCGAATAGGGCATATATCATTGGGCTCCCTCAGATCGGTACCTCCATGTGCTCTGCCTCTTCTGCCCCGCTATTGTCGGAATTCTGCCGCACCCTGGTTAGGGCACGCCTGTATCAACACCGTTATCGAGACATGGGTGAAGTAGGGCTGTCGACATTCCTACATGCTCTGTTAGACCATTTCGAGAACGCATCGAACTGTCAGTTTGATCACGAACTTCGAGACATTCCCCAAACTCACGCTAAACTGCAAAAATGAGTTCCGCACCCGCGGCCACTGTCCGTGTCGCTGTATAGTATCATGCCAAACCATTGATTGATTGGATCCTTGCTGAATAGTTCCTAGGTGACGCAGCACGAACCGGTCTGGTTGGATCTCGAGGCTACCATCACCAAGACGATCGCGATTGTCAAAGAAGCAGCCGACGCCGGTGCTAAACTCGTTACGTTTCCAGAGTGCTGGATTCCTGGGTACCCAGCGTGGATTTGGTCGCGAAGGTACTGCTGCCTTACTGCTTCGTCTGAGTTGGCAATGTTATTGCTTTGTCTGAGACACTACTGACATTTGCGTCGGCGTTATAAGTGTCGACTTCGATCTCGGAACGAGATATGTCCAGAATTCCCTCAAGGTCAACAGCCCAGAAATGCAGCGCATCTGTGCTGCTGCCGCCGAAAGCCAGATCAATGTATCTCTTGGATTCTCCGAGAGGTATGGAGACTCTGTTTACATAGCCCAAGCCCTGATCAGTGAGGCCGGTGAGCTCAAGATGACCCGGCGCAAGATGAAGCCAACGTAAGTACACGATAAGCATGCTTTGTGTCAATGTGCGGTGTTACTGATCCGTGACACTAGGCACATGGAACGCACCATCTTCGGAGATGCCACTGGTGGCCAAAGCTGTCTCGCAAAGGTTGTGAACATACCGGAAGTTGGCAGGGTCGGTGGTCTTAGCTGTTGGGTGAGTGACATCGCTTCTCAGCTCAGGGCAAAGCGAGGACCGTGGCGTGCAGCATGTTGATGATCATTCAGGAACACATCCAGCCTTTGCTGAAGTATTATACCTTTACCCAAGACGAGCAAATCCACGTTGGAGCATGGCCAGTGCTAGATGGCTTCATTGAGGGGAGTCCCGGCTTCTACTCAATGTCCATTGAAGGTATGTCAAAGTTTGGCGTTCATCGAAGCAGTGCTGACCAGATCTTCAGGTTGTCGCAACGCTTCCCAGGCATACGCGATGGAATCTCAGTCCTTCGTTCTTCACTGCACGACCGTGCTCACAGAAGGTGGCATTGAGAAGATGCAGACTGCTGGGGCACCGATAATGGGTCACTCAATCCAGGGCAGTTCTTGTGTCATTGGTCCAGACGGCCGCATTTTGAGCAAGATTGACAACCCGAATGAGCAGCTTATTATTGCCGACCTGGATTTAAATCTTGTTACGAAGACAAGAACATTCGCGGACGCATCTGGACACTATTCTCGGCCAGATTTGATGTGGCTAGGTGTTGATGAGAAGCATAAGTTGACCGTCAGGGGTGCAGAGAGCGGTTGATGGACGATGACGTAAGAACTTGCTGTAGACATCTCATCCCTATTCGACTTGTACCCTACCAACTCTACCTTATCGTGGCTTTCCGTTGCGCGCTGGAATCGTATATGCCGAAGCCTGCATTTGATGCACCTCGACGAGTCGCCGTCAATTCTCATAAAATTGACTATGGCTAGCGGTCAGCAAGAGCTCTGTGAACTGATTTCGGGATGATGGATGTAGAGACGATGGCTGTCAGTGGCAAAATAGATCTTAGCCTACAACGTCGCGATGAAGAAACCGGGCGGCAAAGCTCGCCGTACGTGAGTGTACCTTCGGCAGACGGCATGGCAAGCCTCCAGGCAAGTTGAGCGACTGTACGCATATATGTTATGCTCGTCATTGGTCATTGCGGCGTGTAGATGTAACCTATGAGATTTTTAGATTTAGTCCTGTGTCTCAATTGCTTTAGCCACTAACTAGCTTGAGCATAGCAGAATATGAGGTCCGCTCCTGTGCCGCAGGGCGTCTGGATCCGATTGAGTTGGACTAACCTAAGTGTAAGATAGAAGTTCCAATATCTGCCAACATGTTAGAACATATTCAAAACCATGTTCAAAAGCGCAGTAAATTCCTCGCACTCACTGTACGAGCAGCGAGGCCGACAAGTATTCTGAGCTTTCCTGCCACCAGCTCGCTGGCGTTGATGATTTCAGTGCACGAAGCTCTTTGTCCAGGGCGATCACATTATCTCAAGCAAGAACAAGAATGTCAGCATTGTCATGAGTAACTTCCTTCGCGCCGGCCCTGTGCACCAGAGCAGGAAAGGCTCAGAGAGGGATGGGCCTTGGAGACGATCAGACCTACCATGAACATCTTCGATTGTCTTTCCATCAATATACCTCTCGTCTATCTCGCCAATCCTCATTGCAATTCCAGCCAATTCGAACATATAAGGCTGCACTCGGACATGACCGGCCGCATCGAGGAGTTGTTTGCGCGGAAATTTGTGTGCCGCAGTAGCAGCGGGCAGGTTGAACATCATGCTTGCCAGGCGATCAGTGGCCGCAATGGACTCTCACAAAGCCACCTTATCAGTGTGACCTGGACTGTTCTCAGGGACGCTCAAACCGGCGTCGCTGGCCTGAGTGTTGTGACGTGCTCGAGGTAGACCCGTGAGCTCTGCCAGTGCGACAGCCCTTCGAAGAGTGAGCCACAGTGGCCGAATCTGCCCAATTCCAAGTTGCAGTCTCAGGTAGAGTACGATAACGGCGAGACCCTCCACAGTGGCGGCAATTCCGGCGTGGGAGACTAGAACAGCATCGACTGTTGTCATGACAGCTTTTACGTATGCATTTGCATCTTGCCATCCTTTCAAGGACATGCCTTGTTCGGTGCGAGGCACTTGTCGTGCCGTAATCGCGAAAGACATAAGGAAAGTGACAATCCTAACAGGCTCTGCATCCGGCTTGAGCATATGTTCGTGGTTGTTGACCATTTCAACCCGACTTGGGGTCGTCGAAGTGGATGGAAATAGTTCATAATACAAGGACATCCAAGGCGTAGCGTATGAGGATATAGACGCTACATCCTCGTGCGTTGGCATGAGCCTTTGAAGCTTCTGCCTAGCATGGGCCAGATAGCGAGCAGAACAGACTGGAGGTGCATTCCGATTACCCTGACGGCTCTGTGTTTGTGTGTCAGGCCCAATCAATGCGTTATCAAATAGGAAGCTGCTCTGGTGGTTGCGGTCCAACGATAATTGTTGGATCGTCTGGTTCACTATCGTCGTCTTCGATGTCAGAGGAATCACCTCCATTGTTGGTTTCGATTGGAGCCGGTGTTGCCGCAGAGCCCACATGTACGTCAGCAGTGATTTTGGCAAGCTGAGTTTCTAAGCGGGCGATCCTACTATGGATTGCAGTATTAATGTACCCACCCTACAACATCTATTCTCGAGAGATGATTTGTCTAATACTCACCAAATTTCGTATACTAACTTATATATCGCTCTCCTTACTATATAGACTCTAGGGAGTGATTATAACTATCTAATTCGAGCTCGTCGTCGCGTAGCGAGGTGTTATTGTTATCGTATACCGAGTATACGTAATCTAGAGCTCGGAAGCCCTCCTATCGCCTCTAGTAGCCTACTACTATAAATGTTAGGAATATCTACCTATTATACCCTCTACTCGTAAAAGTCCTCTCGTATCGTCTCCGTAGCTATCTATAGTTCTAGATAGACTAGTTACACGCGAGCGACGTAGTAAAAGCTAGAAATAGCGCTAAATCGAGTAAGATAAGGAAGCCGCGCGCCTTAGAGTTTATTCTAAAGTTCTACGGCTACTTCTAGTACCCGGGTATATTAATACTATAATCCGTAATACTATAGATTATAGTATTAATGTACCTACTCTATAATATCTATTCTCGAGAGATAATTTATCTAATACTTACTAAATTTCGTATACTAACTTATATATCGCTCTCCTTACTATATAGACTCTAGGGAGTGATTATAACTATCTAATTCGAGCTCGTTATCGCGTAGCGAGGTGTTATTGTTATCGTATACCGAGTATACGTAATCTAGGGCTTAGAAGCCCTCCTATCGCCTTTAGTAGCCTACTACTATAAATGTTAGGAATATCTGCCTATTATGCCCTCTACTCGTAAAAGTCCCCTCGTATCGTCTCCGTAGCTATCCATAGTTCTAGATAGACTAGTTACACGCGAGCGACGTAGCAAAAGCTAGAAACAGCGCTAAATCGAGCAAGATAAGGAAGCCGCGCGCCTTGGAGTTCATTCTAAAGTTCTGCGGCTGCTTCCGGCACCCGGGTACATTAATACTGCAATCCGTAATATCCCTCGAGCTAGCTTTGCTGGGGTTGGTTGTACGACGAGCGTACAGCTGTGGTATGCAATTGCGGTTCTTCTGTCGGCAAGGTGTACTTAGGTCAAGTCAGTTTACTATAGTCGAACGGAACTTCTAGCATGCTTGCGACCTTCCGCAAGAGCGAAGGTGATCTTCTATTTGCTCAGCGCATGAACATACCACACGACATCAGCTTGAGACTCCCAAAGACAGCGAATCTTTCGTTGTCTGCCTGCAGGTCATGAGGAGTGCATCAAGCATCACCATAAGCACATGAAGCCTGCTCACATTCGACCTACAGCAACCAATGCACAGTCAGCAAAGACTCAGACATAGACATATCTCAAGTTGCCGCCATTCCACTCTGAGCACGAAGTGCCGCAGCGTGTAGAGATGTCAACTATGTCTCCGTGTGGCTTCCAGCGGATGATTGCACTGACACAGCTCCGAATCCCCTTTCGAATCCGCTTCAAATCGTTAGGTGATGCCTCTCCTTCAGCGGTGCTCACGTTGTCTTGCATTTCGGTCGAGGATGTTCGGACGGACGAAATATGAGGGCAGGGGCCCGGCCGGACAACACCACCAATAACACCGGATCATGAGGTATGGTGCGCGATACCTTTTGGTCGTAGTATGTATGGCACAACAAGACGAGACTCAGCAAGTCGGACCTGCAAAGTTGTATTCGTTCAGAGCTTTCTGATTAGAAAGAGACGCAGCTGTGAGAAGGCTGTTGCTTCTTAGACACCAAGCAGCCAGCTGCAAGTCTTATGATCTTGCACACTTGTGTCGGTCCTCAGACTTTGAAGCGGCCATGATTGGTCACGGACGTCGCACGAGCGTCTGGTCCGAAATCGAAGCCACAGTGTCGAACGCCTAGCTGCTTCACGAATCACATGTCGCTCAAGCAGAAAGAAGGTTTAGATAGCGCCGCAAGATGGCGTCTCTCCAGGTCCAGCTGCACAATCATTGTTGGCAAGGACGGGGTATCGGTCAAACGGTAGTCGCATCATTTGCTATATGTCTCCAGGTGGTCCAGGTAGTGGTATCAACGTGATCATGTGTTGCATCTACGGCAGCAACTCGAAGCAGGAAACAGAAGCACTTCAAGTGTAGTGATAATATACCAGTAACAAGCACGGCTCATAATGTCACAACCACAAGGCGTACGTCGAGACCTCCTCAATAGATAATTCGAGTACTGACCATGTCGTTGTAGCCGCCATATGCGCCAATGATAGCAGGCGTTGGTGGTCGAACCAAGCCGATTCCAGATGTGCCCACATCATGCGTTCTTCTGCTGTTCTACGTCGGATCCGCAATAGGAAACATGACGATATTACAATTGAACTTGCGAAAGGGCCACAAGTTCATCCTGTCCGGCCTGCTGTTCGGTTTCTCAATGGCACGGATTTTAACGCTATCGCTCCGGATAGGCGTCGCGTACCATCCTTCCAACATCTCGCTTTCGATCGCGTCCATGATCTTCGTCAACGCTGGTATCCTGATCGTGTACATCGTGGACCTGCTCTTCATCCAACGCATAATCCGAGCTCGACAACCCGAGATCGGCTGGCATCCTGTTTTTCGGGTCCTCTTCAAGATCATCTACGCACTGATCGGTCTCGCTTTGATACTAGTCATCGTGTTCATTGTACTCAGCTTCTACACCTTAGACACCCACCTTCGGACCATCTGTCGGGACATCCAGCTCGCCGCGATCACATGGCTTCTGGTGGTTGCAGCACTGCCACTGGTGCTGCTTATCTTCACATACGTTCTGCCAGTCTCTCGAACCGCGCAAACTTTTGGAACTGGAAGTATGAGCTCGAAAGCCTTGGTTTTAGCGGTCTCTAGCACGTTGTGCACATTAGGAGCTGGATTCAAGGCCGGTGTCAACTGGCAGGCACCACGACCAGCAAGCGATCCAGCGTGGTACCACTCCAAGTCGTGCTTCTACGTCTTCTTCTTCGTGCTGGAGATTCTTATCCTCTACTTCTTCTTGGCTGTGCGTGTCGACCGAAGGTTCCACGTTCCGAACGGTTCAAGCAAACGAGCTACATTTGAGTTGCCAATTGGTCAGAAAACAATCGGATCAGATCCAGAATCAGAGATCGAGAAAGAGGCGAGCGTATAGATTGTCCGAACTTGATGAAGCACAGCAACGACATATAGCAGACTCCGAGCCCTCCAGAGCGAAGTTCAGACTTCAGCAGTTCAGCATGACAATGTGGACGATTTACGTTTAGACGAGATCTATGTATTTATAGTGTAATACCCAGCATTGTGTATATTCAACCTAGATACACCTCACAGTGACGAGCATCTTGTCGGTTCTGATGACCCAGTCTGCAATAGCTTTTGGATGCTCTAACGTCCTCTCACTGCCTTGCAATTCGAAGTCAAAGCGTGTCAGCATGCTGGCAAGACCTTTCAACATGATCAGAGTCGCAATATTTCTTCCTAGACAGGTACGACTTCCTAGACCAAATGGAAACCATGCTTTGTTCATTCTGTCTTTTTGTTCTTGATCAATTTCCAGCCAGCGTTCTGGCCGAAAGACTGCAGCATCAGCCCCAAAGTTGTCTTCGTCGTAGTGCGCTGCCCAAGATGACATGCTCACCACGCTGCCGGCGGTAAAGGCGTGGCCACTGATCTCAGCTCCACTATCGGGCACTTGTCTTGGCAGTCCCAGGCCTGTTTGAGGGAAGAGACGCATGCATTCCGTCACGACGGCGTTGAGGTATGGCAGTGCTTGGAGATCTGTCATTTCTAAAGAGGAGGCGGAACCATTTGCTTTTACTTTGGCCAAAATTTCGCTTCTGACCTGCTTCATAGCCTCGGGCGTCTTTAGCAGATAGAACAGAATAGCTGTCACGGCAGTGCTGGTTGTATCTGAGCCTGCAACGATATTTCCGCCAAGGCCTATCATGATATGTCTTGTTTCGAATTCAGCAGGATCTTTCTCATTGGCATCCAGAAACTGATCGAGCATGGTGTTGGGCACGTCCACTTGCTTCGCACTGCCTGAAGCCCTTTCTTCGCGACGGCGCCCTATCGAGGCCATGGCAAACTGATTGAGATAGAGCCTTGCCGTTCCAGTAGAGGAGGTCAGCTTGCTCAATAATGAAGCGACCGACCAGTAAAGCCAATGCCATTCCACCATAACACCCATGAAAGTTGCGTACCGAGCCACACCTCGCACGAAAACAGAAAAACCTCCAATGTCCTCGCCCTTGTCCAGCGAGCCAAATCGCTTGCCGAAGGTAAGAAGTGCCATAGCGTCGGAGACAAAGCAGTGAATCCAGGATGTGATGTCGATTTGTTGTCCTTCGCGCTCCTCAAGCTTCGACGAGAAGAGCGCAACGCAGCTATCCACACTTTCTTCGTAGGTCAGAGCATTGGACATGGAGTACATGTGCTGATACTTCTTCCTAAGCTGTCCATGCGTCTTGTTGGATACCGAGCTGAACAGAGTCACCGTTCCTGGTGCGTTCCATGCATCGTACGCCGGAGTCTTCTCGAAGCCAGCGCCATAGCCATGCATGCTCTTTATGGCAGCCGGGTCACTGAAGCTGTACTGGCCGGGTGCGTATCGAAAAATCTTGCCATATTTCCGGTGCAGTTGAACAATGTCTGAATTCCAATTGCCCAGCCATATCCGGTACAGGTACCAAAGTCGTGTGAATCGTGCAATTGCTGGGCCAGGTACTGCTCGTGAAGGGTCTTGCAGCTGCTTAATGTACCACCACAATGTGTAAGCCACGATGGCGCAGCTCAGTAGAGCTATGCTGACAGCCATGGTTGTTTTGTCTTGTCTTCTTGCAGACTTGCGCAAGCATTTGAACAAGCATCGTGTGCGGGACGCCTGACAGCCCTGCTGCGAGCTGAAAGACGGCGTGCAGTAGCGCATCCTTTCAAGCGGTGCCACGGCTAAGCCCTTACGCGCGCTGCAATTCGTGGAATTCTTGGTGGTAGAGATGTATCCGAGAAAAGTGCGCGCATCCGAATCTGGCGGTACATCTAGAGCTACTGAGACAGGACTTGTCCTATCTCAACTCACAGATCGACTAGCTTGGATCAAGCACCTCGACTTCAGAACGTGTATTCGCCACCTGCCCCAGTCCAGTCAACGCTCTTGAGCCAGGAATACAAGTCAAATTGGTCAAGGCTATCGAAGGCATTATATCCAGAACTCAGTGCTAACTCATCGGACCCTCTCACTGACTGCGAGCGTGATGGCGATAGTGGCTGCGGCTGCAAGAGTGTTGAATTGTCTTCATCAGACCTTGCCAGAGTGTTTCCCGAGTCTGTGAACGCAGCGTTGAGATCGAGAACTTCGTCTAGCGTTTTCGAGATGACGCGGGCAGCCCGAGTACAAAGTCGATGATTTGCTTCGCCCGGCTGACATATGCCCTCTAGATGCGAGACAAAGACGGACAGATCGCGGATGAGCTTCGCTCGGCTTGAGACTGCTGGCAGGTTGTTGACTCCATTCTTCGAAATAGCTTCAACCACAACAGCGGCGCCTGGCAATCCATAGCAAAGCATCTACACGCTCGTCAGTGGTTTTGGAGAATGTGCGAAGTGGATGATTTACAACGTAGGGGTTGTCGTGACGCAGGAACACCGCACGATCTCGAACTTGGGCTAGGTGGTTGACTGTACTGAGTATCTTACTTGCAATCTCCAAAGTTGGTCCAGTATATGAAATGTTTGCACGAGTCAGCAATCGATGAATGAGCAGCTTGCTTTGCAGGTAGAGCAAGTTCAAGATAGCGAGCATCAAGCAGGCTGCTGGATGCTCCTTTGTATGCCAGACCTCTGGCTTGTAACGCAGTCGATCAGGAAACGACGACCAGGTAGCCTGCAGTTGTTTTTCCAGCTGTAGCAAGTTGTAAACGGTCTTGTCATCGAACACTTGGTATTCGAACTCCATAATTGTCTCGTAAAGAACGCTCGCCATAAAGCGCATACGGTTCCACGTGGCACTGCAGTACACGCCCTCCTGCTTCCAGCCGTCGCTCGTCAATTTCTGTCGCGCCTCCGAGAGCGTGGCCTCATCGCTCAGCAGCTCCTGCTCGGTCAATTCCAATGGCAGCTTGCAGTCTGAGTAACGCTTCAGCATCCGAGGTGGCCTGTGGTCAGAACAGTGTGTCAGCTTCCGTCTCAATCACGGAGATCAGGTCATACTACCTTTCGAATAAACGGCTCCCAAACTTGTCCCATTGGTACGCCACCGCCTACGTTCTTCTTCGGCATTCCGCCAGCCAGAATGGAGTGGTAGCAGAAACTTTGAACTCACGATTGATTCCCATGATATAGATGTCCGAGCTCATGTCACCAAGTGACCGCCATACGTTCGGATGCGTGTCACCTTGCGCGTTGGAATACAACCGCGTGACCTCGAACGACAACCACAGGGTCACATCATTAACTAGTGCTCGGCGCCAGCTCTCTTGCTAAGCTCAAGCAGGCCTGAGCGCATTTGAATAGCGGGTCAAGCAGCGGATCACTGTGTTCGGCGCCACGAGGCAGATTGCATATACGTGCTCGTGCAGCGATGGCATAGATTAGTCCGATCATCTCCAAGCGAAGATTGTTTCCGGTGAACATATCCACGAATTGTTTGAAGTCGAGATCCTGTGAAATGTGAATGTCCGACGTTGTGCAATCTAGGACTGCATTCGCGAATGTCTCGAGTTTGTCGCGTGTGCAGCCATCTCGTTGAATCGAGATCAGACCTTGAACTTGTCAAACCCATCGGTCTACACACCATTTTGCCATTCCGTCTACTGCTGGGCGCCGCGTCAGCCATGTTTCGTACTTTGTCAACACAACAACGAAGTTCAACGAGAAGAGTCGCAGGTGTCTGCGCGAGGGCAAGAGCATAGTGCCAAGCAGCTGGTCCGGTGCCTATTCCGGTTTCTCGGACTATGTTAAATAAATCCTTTGGGGCTTGCCATTGCTTCTCCATATCACAACATTGCTAAGCATGACTATCAAGTAGGCAGCCATTATTGTTGCACTGCACGAGACGAGTGCCGGCGCCAGTCGCATTTGCGGGATAGCACTGTCATTTGTTGCGAAGCCAGCATGCCGCACGACCCGACAATGCAGTCGGAGGCCAGAGGTATAAGAGAAGCGTGATGTTCGAGCATTGTCTAATATTCCCACGCAACAAACCACAGAAGTCTACGACTGAGCTCACGAGACTAGCAAGACCTACAGCAAATTGCCTTTTCCATCATGTCTACTTTCTTCAAGAAGTTTGTCACGAACCCCAAGTCCGCCAGCTCCAGCACAGACCTGAAGCTTTCGACCAGCGTCGAGACCAGTTCTGTGCTCAGCGGCGATACCATGTGTGGCATATCCTCTACCAGCACTGCTGAGAAGTCAGCTGGACAGAAGCAGCGGGAACGACAAGCAGGCCGAATCTCTAGCAGACACCTTGCAGAGCACTTTGCAATGAAGTAATCGGGCCTTTCGCCGCACATGGTATGTATGATCTCCAATGGCGCAAACACGGCCGCTTGGACTGAATATGCACAGGCACAATCACAAGACTGAGAACATGCAGGCGAGCTCCTCCCAAAAATCTGGCCGCGATGCACGGACCCAACAGTTCAAACCTGGAAATCACAACAAGTTGCCAGAGAACCTTCTGGCTCGCGCCGTGCAGCAACTCAGACACGAATACACGGGAGACGTGGTCAGTGTGAAAGATCGAGGCCTACGAGAAGCTGATCGGCAGACTGTAGGATTACAAGAAGCGGCACGCGTGCACGAACGGCTTGATGGCATGCAAGTCTGTTGTGTATCTACAGCAGTCTTTGACCACTCAATGGTCGATAGCTTTCATTCGACGAGGGTAACACGCGTATCAGCTCATGCAGACTGCTGCATGGATCGGTCAAGATCGAGATGAATGCATACTCACGAGTCTTCCGCCGCAGCTCTTGCGCGGTCAGCGGTCAATCCGATGGTGCAATGTGCTTCTGTCGTTAAGAATAAGTATCTGAAAAGCTACACATCTATCTCCTGATCTCTGCGATGTCGACAGCCACATACAATGTGATTGGCTAATTGCTTGTAGCGTCATGTCGGGATAGCTCCTGCGGCGCCCGGATTCGGCCTAGAGAGCGAGTTATCAACGCCGTGGCGCCGTGGCGCTCGGAAAACGCGATGGGCCAATCCGATCGACTCAGCTCAGCTAATCTATCACCGCCTGCCACGTTTTTCAGCAAGCCACTGTAGCACTCTTCGGCAGCGACGCACTGTAAGGCTGAAGCTCTCAGCGTGTTCAACATGAAGCCACAAGGCGACTACGAACGCACAAAAGGGCACACGTGGGAAATTGGAGTTGGCGAGCCTATCGGAATCGAAGCGCTTCAAGCCATGCTCTGCCGTGTGGCCCTTTGGCGTGCTGCTCAGCCTGGTAAGGCTGGCACACGCAGAGCGTTGTGCATACCGTACGATCGAGCCCTCCACGATAAAGCGCACGAGCGCTTCGAGCATCCCGGTAAGAAGGTATAAAGACAGGCTTCTGTGCGACACAACTGCCTCTCCATTCAGCACAGCAAAACAACTCGCAACACAGCATCATCAAGACACAACTCCAATCACATCTTCAAACATAACGTTGAGAACTCGTCCAATCCCGGATATCTTCCACACTCCCCGATCCTGTCCACCACAACCAATTACTTACCAACCACATCAAAACTGGAGTTCATCGCACGCCAGGTCGAGACCAACCTCCACAACGCAGGCATGAAAGACACCGACAAGATCGCTTCGCGCCATGGCCGCTCCCTCAGCACCCAAAAGAACAGATACATCAACATCAGCATCACCGAGATTGCCGCTGAGCTCGAAGTGCCACCCACCACCATTCCAACACGTGCTGCAGAGCCTCCAGCCGCTACCCTCGCACCACCAACCCCTCAAACCGACGATGTCAGCTCCGTCTACTCTCGCACACCATCTTCACGCTGCAAAGACTACAAGAACTTCCTCACGGGCAAGCTCAGCTCAAGCAGACACTCTTCCCGCGCTACATCGACAACAAGCAAGAGATCCACACGCGAGTTCATGAGTTCAATGCCCTTGGATCACGGGCACGAGCAGCGGGCTGACGAGCTCAGCAGCCAGCTCAGTCAGCTCTCGTCGCTCCGAAAAGAGCAGCAAGGACAACGAGAAGAAGAAGCGCGGCGACACAACTCCATTTGCGTTTCCAATCCTCTCTGGATGTGTTTAGGATACTGAGTTTTGAGACCATGGCTTGATAGCGTGGTGTTTCGGGACAACACTTGGATTGTACATAGAATCTACTGCATCGGGTGGGCATAGCATCGAAGTCTCAATAGCGTTACTGCTTTTTATACCATCAACATGCATTGATTGCATGATACAAGACAGTTCTCCAGTGCAGCTCGTCTCTGAGCTTGGGTATCGTGCGAAGTACAATATTCCCTCCAAAAGCGCCTGTCAATCACACAAGACTAGTGGATAGTATACAACATGCTTCTTCAATCAACTTCGATAAGTCCACCTTGCGAGGGAGTCTCCCACTTGACCATCTCAGGCAAGAAGGCACAATACCACCATTCCGTAGCACTCCACCCTCCATTCCAATAGCCATCCACGTCTTCGCCTGGACCACATCTACAAGCAAGTCCAGTCTTCTCCATCCACTCCAAGATCAAATCGATTTCCCATCGCCAAAGTTTGTGGTTGTGCGCCTGCTGCATCGTGATTGCGCGTTCACCGGCTCGGAATACGACGAGGTGCAGAATGGACCTCAAGCACATATCCCAGATGTCATCGATGAGGTTGCCATGGATGTCGACCCAGAACGGGATGCGCGAGCCCATTTCGCTCTCCAGCATGGGAGCCTGCAGAGGTATTGGCACGTCAGTGTTGAGCTCGTGCTCGAACTTGTAGTTCGCAGTTCTCGTGTAGAACAGAGGGAACTTGAGCTGGTCTTGGTTTGCACGCTTGGTCTGATAGCTGGTTCCTGTGTAGCCCCAGGGCGAGAGCTTCGGCGCAGGTGCGTCAAACTCATTCTTCGTCTCCGGGAGCATGACACTCAGATTCAGCATTCCATGCGCACACATATTTGTCAGCACCGTGTAGTCCTGGTCAGAGGTAATCGGGATGAGCTGAAGAGTGTCCGTCTGCTTGAAATAGTCGTTGATCTTGGACCACGAGTGTGCCAGAGCGCACAAGTAGCGATGCTCGTCTGTCTCTTTAGTCGCTGGCCACCGGCGGAATTGGACCAGTACTTCATGGTGAATCTGGAAATTGCGCCCAGGCAAGTGTCTGCCTTTCTTGTCTTGGAGGAACATCTTAGATTCGACCATATCGTCGGCAACTTGCTTGAGCGCTTTAGCCCCAAGTGCACCGATCTTGCGTGCTGCATCTTCGGCAACGTATCTGTGCTGCTTGGTCATTGCCACAGCACGAACCCATGATTTGGCAAGCAACAGGTTGTTGCTAGAGTTCTCGCAAGGTTTGATTTCGCCTGGCAGACCACTGCCGAGGGTGTATCGTTGAGCAAGATGTCTGCGATTTTGGTCGGTAATTGTTGTGAAATAGTCATCCTTGTTGAGCTCAAATAGCTGATGTCCTTCTGCGATACTGAACTCCTCGTCAAGAAGATGCCGAGAAGCCAGAAGGTCTGGTATTTCTGGATCGTCATCAACAGTTACAGACATCTTCATGGGTACAGTCGCCTGCACCCATTCGAACAGAGTCGGCCAGTCCGTGTCGTGAGAGGATTGAAAGTTGACAGTCGGCAAGTCGCCACGTTGGTAAGCCTCCAGGAAAGGCTGCCGGATATCGTCTCGTAGTTGCTCGACGTCGGCTTTGCGACTTCGCACGTAGTGGACCCAGCGACGACGAAGGAATTCACCATCGTAACGAAAACTCAAAGCATGCGCAATCAGGTTCCAGTTCAGCTTGCTCTGGTTGATCCCTCCGGCCACAGCACTGATCAGGGCAATCGCGATCACGAGGCGATCAACATCTTTGAAATCCTGGTGTGACTGGCGGTCTCTGGTTGTGAAGCCCTTCCTGATGCCGCGGGCTCCTGGTCCCTTCAGCTTTGGCGGCTTACTAGCTCTTCGCTCCTCGACCACATCTACGACCGCTCCAGGCACAAAGTCGTCATCAGATTCTTGTAGAGCTTCGTCTTCCTCAGCTTGACGCTTCTTCTTTGAAGTATACCTTCGGCGCTTCTTCTTCGGGGGCTCGGGCTCAGGCTCGGGTTCCGGACTCATAGCAACGGAGCTAGGAGTTGCAGCTCCCTCATATAATGAGTCCTCATCGTCGTCGACGTCAAATAAAGCAGGGGCCGGAACAGGTTGAGACGACAATATCGCGCTCAACTTCTCCTTAGGAACCTTGAGTGTGATGATTGCCGTTTGCGCTGAAGCGGGTACCGGCATAGCCTCGTTGATCGCCTGCTGCTGGACTTGCTTGATCTGTGCAATGACTTGCGCAGTCTCTCGCTGGTACTGCTCACTAGTGAGCGTTCCAGGCGCCGCTCGCCGATTCACAACTTGTTGTGTCACGCCCCGACCACTAGTCCCGAACGTGCCACTGCTTGGTAAGAAGGTTTGTGCCGGGGACATGAGATGTGCAGCCATAGCATCGCGATAGCGTTTCTCGTCTTCCCACCATAGCTTGCGAGCGGCCTTGGGTGCCGGCGCACGAATCGAGCCAAGCGGTTTCCTGGTCTTGCGTACAGGCCGAGAAGCCTTGCCCTTGGGCAACACATTGTCAAAAGTGACCTCGGTCGAGATCTTTGCGTTCGAGCCTAATGGCCGTGGCTGCATCGCAGCAGTCAAATCGTGCTGGTAGTTGTCCAACTGCATTTCGCCCGCGCCTTCGCCTAGGAGCTCTGCCTCCTCAGCAGCAATGTCTGCGGCAATCTCGGCATCTTCAAGCTCGGCCTCTCGCTGCTCCTTACGACGCCTCTCTTTATTCTTCTCATTGAGCCTGAATTTTGACTCGTCGTGCAGGTCTTGCATATGCTGTCGCATAGCCTGTGCGCTCGCGAAGCCTTTCGCCTGAGCCTCTCGATCAGCTTTCGCAGCAGCATCTACAGTCTGGTGAACCACCAATTCTGGGTCCTCAGGAAACTCTTCGTAACGTCGCTTGAGATATGTGACAGTATTCCTGGAAAGCTTGAGCTCCCCGTTCTTGCTCTTCTTGCGCCCATACTTGAAGCTTGCCGACTCACGTAGTTCGTCTTCGATCTCGACCTCTGCTGGAAGATATTGTAAAGGATAGCATTTCATCATCTTCTTGCGCATTTGTGTGACCACTGCATCACTCGCCTTCAAGGAGGGATCTGCCAAGATCTGTTTAGTGATCACAGCGCTGTGTTTCGACTTGAACTGGAAGCGGAATCGCTTGAGCTTCTTTTCAGTCATAAGTTGCTCAACAGCACGCTCCACAGTATGCTTGTCCGGCAGCCGGTCGTATATCTTCTTCCAAGCTGTCGTGAGGACATACCAGACTTCGCTATCGCCAGGGAATACCCCGCCGCACTTTTGCACAGCATCAAGAATGATCTCGTGGCGCTTGAGCTGAGTACTGCCACCAAGTCTCGGGGGACCATACTTCTTCTTCGTCGTGGTTTTCAGTGCACGACTTGGCCCGACCTCGGTCAGCTCGACACCAACCTGTTCGGAAATGTCAATGTCCATCTCATCTTCTTCTGCGCCTTCGAAAGTCGCATCCTCGGGATCTTCAAGGTCTTGCGCATCAGGGTCGGCTCGGCTATCTCGATCATCCTCGTCAAGAAGCTGCTGGTCTCCAGTCTGTGCTTCACCTTGATCATTGCTAGTATCGAGCACTGCCTCAGTGGGAGTTGAGGACCGCACTGTGCGCTCTGTTTGGTTGTTCGAGCCCTGGTAGGGCCGAATTATTATCAGAGGAAATCCTGCTCGTGCAATCTTTGGTTCAGCAGGTGTTGGCATAATCTGTTCGGATGCATATGAGGTCAAGTTTGTGTCCGGATCGAACGCTGTCTGTACAGGGATTCGGATCTCGCCGGCGCTGATAGCACGTAGAGACGATCCAGGTACATCCAGTTTCACGAGCGTGCCATTGTGACCACTGGTCCCTGGAGCAGACAGATCTTGTGGTTTCGAAGAGGACCGAGCACCGGGCCCACGGAAGGTCCGGTGATAGTTGCCTGCAGGAGGCAACCCGCGTTTCCAGCGACCTCCACCGGTGTGGTAAAATGTCTCGTCTGGATGTGAGTCGACATATGCAGTGGAAAAGTACTCAGTCTTAGCAATGGGCACTGGCTGCGGTACAGACTTCGATGAACTCGATTGTGGTGTCACGGCCTGCTGCATCGCTTGATGTAAGCTCAGCTGTGGAGTCCTCGCAGCCACGGCCGCGGTTGGACGAGCACCTGCTGGAAGCCGCGATAGCGTCCAGTCCTCATTATCAGTATCACTGTTATCAGAAGACTCTTCTGATGATTCTTCCTGCGCCGTTGGGGCTGGCAGTGCATCACGGCCAGCATGTCTTGTCGCTTTATTCGGCGTGCCAATCCCATTCGTCTTAGTGGCTGAGAGGATGGCAGAAGACTGGAAGTGTGCTGGTTTACTATGGGGGACAGAGCTAGAGTCATCCGGTGCACCGTGAGCTTGCAGCCCAATCTGCGATGGCATGGTCTTGCTGAGAGGACGAGATCCTGGGGTCGAAGTTGGCACAAGCGGTCGCATGTCGATGGGCGTTCCAGCGAGCAGGCCTGCATCAGGAATTTCCGTTGGCTTCAGTCTGTGAACCGCGTACGGTTCACGTGGCTGAGGGCCGATGATCGCTTCCAGTCCTGCTAGGATCTCCAGGTCTCTCTTCGATTTGCGGCCAGGCTTGGCGGTCAGCAATTTGTACTGTTGCGTTGGAGTAGCTCTGTGCTCGGGTGCGAATCTGCTAAGATAGAAAGAAGTGGTATCCGTGGTTTTGGTCCTAGACGGCGGCTTACGAGCCAGATCCTCGTTCACATCCGGCGTCGGAGTGGCTGTCGGCACTCGAGCAAGTGCTTCAACTTGTTCCGACCGATCTCGAGGCTCTTGAGAAGCGATACCAGGAGTGATGATCTCCAATGGTGGCTTCTGGTCTACGGAACGTGCAACTTCTGCAGCACCGGGCACTGTGATCACTTGCTGCTCAGCAACATGTGTGGGTTTTGCAGCTGTATCGAAGATGTCGACCGACTCACTGGTGAGCAGCGCAACTCGCGGTTGCTGCTCCACAGTGCTGTGGCCGAGATCTTCTCCATTAGATAAAGTGTAATGGACGACAGACTGTGTAGCAGATACAGCAGAGTCACCATCGGGATCTGAAGTTTCGTCATCAATGCCTCGTTCCACAGGAGCAGACCCAAGTGTCGTCAGGTCTACTTCTGGTGTTTCTAGATCGATTGCCCTCTTCTGACGCTTCGCAGCCGGGCCACCAGCGTCCGAGTCCGAATCGACAATGATGTCGTGCGAGATCTTGAGAACTTTGCCAACGGTTGCAGTTCTCTTCCGCCCAAGTGGCTTTGGTGGCGCGAAGCGTGGCCTCTCCTCGTCGATAAACCAAGCAAGCTCGTTCAGACGAGCGGACTTGAACACAGCAATCTTCGCATTTCGTGGTCGGCCACGAGATATGAAAGTCTCGGCCTTCGCATTCTTGGCTCCGGGAGGATTGATGTAGAGACCAGGCTTGCTGAGCTGCAAGATCTCCGCCTTGAGATGCTCTACACGATCGAGTGGTAGTTCGGCGGTAGCAATAGGCAATTGACCAGTCGATGGAATGTCGTTGATAGTGTCGCGCTGGACAGCATCAGAATCGACGCGCGGCATTTTCGACATGCCATTTGCATTGCTTAGTCCAGCTTCTACTGCACTTCTCTTGCGGCTGGCATGAAGCTCCAGTCTAACACGATTTTTGGCAGTGCGCGTGGCAAATGCATCGTACTCGACGTACTCTTCCTCTTTGATCTTGCGAGGCTTGTGCTGTGGAATATAGCCTTCATCCGTGACTGGTCGTCGCCGAAGCTGATCAGGTTGCACAGCGTCAGACTCTTCGGCATCCTCGATGTCGACGGCTAAATCGTCGCCGGCATCATCGGACTCAGTTTGTGTGATGAAGTTAGAGCTGAGGCGCTTCCGCATGCTATACGGACCTTGAGGCGTCCGTGTTGAGGCATCGCGATCGCCCACCTCTGTGTCTTGTCGATCCACCTTTCTCGGCCGCCCGAGCCTCTTGCCGTTGATGCTTTGTCCATTGTGAGATCGAGGAGGCTTATTCGTGGTGCTGGGGACTGAGCGAGTGGGCTCCAATTGTGCCGCACCTCCTCTTTTACGTCCTGGAGCTTTCTTAGCTGCGGCAGTAGTCGGGTTCGGCTTCACAGGGGTTGCTACAACGTCTTCGTCGTCTTCAGCAACAACGTCGTCCTCATCCACCTCCGCAGCCACCATGCGCTCAATTTGAATGCCCTTGCGACCATCTGCGAGCGACCCACGTCCGTCGCGACCATGAAGCGCCTTCAAAGGAACCTTGGGGAAGCCCCACTTGTCAAGGTCGGGTTTCTCCTGAAGAGGGTCCTTCTTGGCTTTCGAGCTTGTGTTATCTAAGACAGCATCCCAAACGGCTCTGCCGGCAGCTACTGCCTTTTCGAAGTTTGCTAATGTGCGGTACTTGAACTGTGCCGAACGGCCAAAGACTGCTGTATCGCGCACCACTGTCAGATGACGGAGATGAGGCGGTTGTGAATGCTGCCAAATATCGGTAAGATGCGCCAATGACTCGTCCATCGGCCTTTTCCACAGAGGTCCAACTACTGCTGCTTGTAGCTGAGTCGAGCTGATTCCATGGTCGCCGAACTCGTTGATCTTGTTGTACAGCAAGTTAACCAATGGCACATTCGGGGTCCAGTGGGGCGGTATTCGATCCGTGAGCCGATCGAGGTCGTTCAGGTCGTCGTCAGCCTCGACCGCTGTATCGTCCTGCTCAGGATTTTGCTTCTGCTGCTCCCCACTTCCGACCTCCTCGACGGCACCGACCTCCACCAGGCCATCCTCATTGTCGGACAGATGGGCTGCATCCGCGTTACCCGTTGCATCCTCTTGTTCTTCCTCATCGTCGCTGACCGTGGCCTTCAAGTTCGGATCGCTCTGCTCCCATAATAAGCGATCGTATTCCGTTGGTGGACGCATCAGCTGGATGGCTTTGGCCTTGCGCCACATCGGTTGACCGATCCTGGTCATCGCTTCGCCTTCTCGGTCCGCCATTTTCGCAGTCACTCGACGTATACAGCCACCATCTGCCAAGCGGCGAACACAGCGTGCCAGAATCTTCGTCTCCCATCTCTGTGCAACGTGAATTCCCAGACCAAGACGTAGATCAGCCATCGTCACAATGTCGTTGTTATCTTTAAGCATGCGCATCATCGTGTTGTACATTTTGTCGTAATGTATGACCGGCTTCAGATTGTTGATAGCAGCCTCGTCCGGAGCCTTCTCGAGACTTTGAATCGTGGAGAATCGCTTGAGCTTTAGCAGACTCGTCTTGCCAGTACTTCCAATCACAGTCTCCTTCGTTATGTAGCCTTTGATCTGCAGGTTGTCCGTTCGCTTTGGTACAGAGCGCTTATCTTGACCAGTCAATTTCGTGATAGTTGGTTGTAAAACGCCGGTCGAGCTATGCGCGGCCACGATCGATAGGATGTCGAATTCCAGTTGTGGTATCCTTCTCAAATCGGGGCCATGCCCAGCAATAGCGTGCCATATCCTGTCGTCTGTAGTGAACAGGCGCTTGTCGGCTAGCTTGAGTGCTATCGCAGATGTGGTCGTCTCCGTCTGCACTTTCTTACCGGGTATGTCGAGATCATCATCGGGGTTCGCACGGCAGATTTCGACATCAGGGTGTCGGCAGAGCCATTCAAGGACTGTCGATAGAAGCTTGTCGTCAACTGCGGTCTTCTCCACGGGCGGTGCATCCGTGAACAATGAGTCCTTGGGGCCGTCTTCGCGATGTTCGCCATTTTCGTTCTGTTCTTGGTAATAGGCCCGGACGGCTCTTTCGAAGCGACTCGCGTCGAAGCCTTCATTACTGTTAGATTATCTCGTGACACTGGCGCGTTGCGCATGGCGTCGCGTCCTGACTCCAGTACACAACTCCGATTCGAACTGGGCATCTTTGCACTTCTGGCCTGCCGTGGTGGCGGGGAGGAAGTGAAGATTTCGCTGACGCACCTTGCGAGCCTGACAAGGCGACATCATAGAGCAGACGCTCTATCAGCTCATCGAATCCCGCCATAATCTTGGCCCATTCCGTCTGCGCAAGGGGTGCATGTGAGGTGGAGCGCGCAAAATGTGGACGATGAAGTGCAAAATGTTGCTTGGGTGGATCGCGAACTTGCGAGATTCGAACCTCAAAATTGCGGGGCAGGCGCGCCAAGACCATGTACGGCATTCACTTTTCTATCTGCTTACTTGGTCTAAGTGAAACATGTTGGACTTCAATATTGTTGATTTCTGCCATGGTATAATCATGCTCGAGCAGAGCAGAGTTCTAGCAACGACCAGCAACGTTCAGATGACAAGCAAAGTATTACACAAGGCGCTGCAGCTTGTAGCTTGGTACATATGTCGCTCAGCAGTTGCTGTTTGACACCCAGCCTTTCCAGCACCTCCACGACTGCCACGAGCCACGAGCAGGATCAGCTCAATTTTGAAACCTTCGGTACTGTACGCTTGCGAGCCGCGACACATGTTGTTGATCGCTCGACCAATTTTTGTGACTGAAGCAGGCGATAATTCGATCTTGTTGCCAGAACATAGATTGTAACCCGTGTAAGCTAGCTCATGGCCGAAAATTGCATGGTGACCTGAAGTTGAACGGCGTTGGTACACCATCGTCAACCTGGTCGAAGTTGTTCGGATCGGTATGCACGTTGAAGACGAGGGCAGTCGACGGACTTGCTTTGGCCTTCCGCACGCGCGTCTCAATAAGCCGCACGTCTTGGTCATCGATGACAATCAGCTTGCTTCCATCTGTTGATCTCAAATCCTCAAACCATATAGACACGCAGACATTATTTGCTAGCATCGCCTCAGAGCCCATTCGCAGATCTTTCATACAGCTTATGACATCTTTGGCGCGTACCCCATCGTTTACGAAGACGTCTCGGAAGGAGATTATCATAGAGGACGGGGACTGGTAAAGCCCGCATCGTAGTCCCGTGCTCGGAGGATTGGTCAGGAACATGGACCAGCAAGGATTATGCTCTCCGACGCGAAGAAGGCGTTTGAAAGTAGATCTGGAGAAAGTGAAGCGTGTTCGTGCCCGGGGATCGGCTCTATTGTCGATTGGAATTGCCGTCCGTGGTGGCATAAGCAGCAGGCTGTTGGCACGAGCTTCTACGAGATGTGGTACGTTCTGGGACACTTCTGCGATGGGCATGCGAGCCAGCACTTCGTAATGCGGGCAGGTAGTGCAGTCCTTCTGAAAGCACAGGGTCGGCGTGTATGTCATTGCCATCCGGATGTCTCTTGGTTCTGGCTCGTGAAACATGGCCTGCCGAAATCTGGATGTTTTGCGGATGATACTGATCGTGTCACGCCAGCACTTGTCCACGCGCTGAAGCACGAGCAGATCCTTCGGCGGAAGCTTGCTCAAGATCGCTTCCAGCAACTCGTTCGTGTGCAGTGTGCGGGTTCTGGCCTACACAAACTATTGTCAGTCATGGCCTTTGCATTTGATGTTCATGTATAACAAACCGGCGCAGGCTTCTTGCCAGCAGCCACCTCGGCGTAGGTCAACCGATACATCATGTCAATCAGTAATGTGTGACTTGCTTGCTGTTAACAAGAAGTGAGAGATGACCAACAGAAGCACAGTTTTCGCACCTGCCATCGCGCGGTCCGCCGTGCATGAAAATGTTTCAGAACCTACCAACGCCTCGCTAATTTCACGAGACTCCTTCACTTCAGAATTCAATCATACCGCGGTCGCTTCTCATCCCGCCTTCCACCATCATCTTCCCTCCTCCGGCGCTCTCCCAACGGCGCCGAATTGGCTCCAGTACTATCATGCACGCTTCCACGATTGTCGTCAGGCTTAAATCGATCGTCCAGCCCATCGTAGTCCCGCTTCTTCTTCCCAATATCAGTACCCCATCGACCAGTATCTTCATTCCGCAGATCTTTGTACTTTGTTCTTCCCTTCTTGCCCAGCTTGGTGGCATCTCGAATCTGCATATACTCTGGCAGCACAGACTTGTCGCTCGCCTCGTCCACAAACTTCCTCCCTGCAAGCGAACGTGTGAGAGCCGCCTTGACCTCTTCGTCCTGCTCAGCTTCCGCATCGAAGAAGGCGCCCTTGTGGAAGTACTTCTGCATGTGGCCCATTTGCCCTCTGCCCTCGCGATCCTCTTCCTGCTGAGCGAGCTTCTCTGCATCTTCGGCAGCTCTCTCCTCTTCAGTCATGTTCCGTCTCCTCTCAATCTCCTCAAGCATCTTCTCCTTCTCAATCAAGGCGTTGCGATCTCTTTGCACGCGCTTCAGCTCTCTCAGCTTCCAAGCAGCCTTTTCTGCCTCTGGGTCCAGCCCGTCTGTGTCGTCCACTTCGTCTTCCGGCACATCCTCGTCGTCCCAATTCTTTTTGCCTGCCTTCTTCAATGCAATATCGCGCTCAATCTGCGCCTGCAGCAGAGCATCGGCCTTTTCCTTTCGCAGTCGTTCCTCTTCTGCCGCCTTCTGCTCTTCTGATATTGCAGGTGTCGTTCCTTGTTGCGCTCGCTTAGCCTTGGATATGAACTTTGGTGCCAGCATAGGCTTCTTGGGCTCGTCATCTGAGCTACTATCATCTTCCTCCTCGGAGCTCCCCTCTTCGCCGCTCTCGCTTCCGCTCTCCTCGAGCTCCTCAGACTCTGATGCTGTCTCGAATCCTTCGAGATCCGTTTGCGGTTTCTGTTCGGGTACCTTCGCAGCGGGTCGTACTTCTCCTATAGCGAGCTTCTTTGGGAAAGATGCGGCTTTTGGTGGAGGAGCTTTCTTCTTAGGCTGTTCGACCTCTTCTTCTTCATCGGACTCCTCTTCGGAATCTGGATCTTCTGCGACTGCTTTGCCTGGGAAGAATCGTGCTGGCCGGACCGGCTGCTTGGTCATGCGACTCGATGGAGGCGGCATGATGGCAAGTCACACAATACAAGACAATCATGTAGTGGAGAGAAGGTGTGTAGGAAATGCAGGTTGCATGTGAAGTGAAGACGCGAGTCAGCCAACTTTGCAGGGTCTCCAATTCATCGAAGACTTCCATCATCACGACAAGCCAGTCGCAAAGATCACCACACATTCAAAATGCCTCACAAACACAAGAGAAAGCGGGAGAATGACAAGGAGCAGTATGCGATTGGATTTGGTCTTCCATATAGGCTTCAGCACTAATACAACACCAGCTACGATCTCCCTCCGACGAAACTGGCCAAATCACTTCCATCCTACGAAAAAGTCGAGAAGAAGCACCACAAAACTCAAAAAGGCACTGCAAAGCCCAAACCGAAGCGAATATCCGATGCCACAAAGATCTACAGAGAAGATGACACGCCCCGCGCCTTTGCCCGAATGATGCACCTCCAACAAGCCAACAAAAAGCAACGCAACGGCCTCGACGACGGCATAAAACGAGCAACCAAAAAGCCCAAAACCACCACACCAGCAGACCAACAACAAGCCGACGAAGCAGCCGATCACGCCGCCGTCCTCACCACCGCCTCAACCCTCAAAATCCTCCCCGGCGAACGCCTCTCCGACTTCGCCGCACGCGTAAACCAAGCCCTCCCACTCAGCAACATCCCGCAAAACCGCAGAAAAGTCGGAGGAGCCAAAGAACGCCAAACCAAGACCGAAAAACGCCTGCACAAAATGTACGCCGAGTGGCGCGAAACGGACCAGAAACGTAAAGATAAAGAGGAAGAGTTTCTTGAGATGCAGGAAGAAAAAGACGAGGAGTTGCAGAATGAGTTGGGAGGGCAGGCGATTCATCTTTCGGCTGAAGGGAGGAAAGCGAAACGTCAGAGAATGTTGACGGAGGCGACGGAGAAGGACGATGATCCGTGGGCGGTGTTGAAGGACCGGAGGGAGAAGCCGAAAGGGTTACATGATGTTGTGCAGGCTCCTCCTGAGCTGAAAGCTGTCAAGGAGAAGTTCAAGGTCAGGAATGGGGCGAAGGTGGAAGTGGAGAATGTGCCTGGGAAGAGTGGGAGTTTGAAGAGGCGAGAGGAGCTCGGACAGGCACGAAAGGATGTTATTGAGAGATATAGGGCGATGATGAAGGGCAAAGGCGGGATATGAACGGGCTGGGATAAGCACTCTCTTGACGAGACAGAACGTCCGCTGGTGGATACTGGAATTATGAACATCAATCAGGAATGGAAAGTGATTACTGTGCATGCTTGTCTGGAATATTTATCGCAGCCACCATGCCCAGCTCTTATACGACCGATGTTGTAAATTTCACAACCCAACAATTCAATCATGGTGGTATCTCGCGCCGCTACCCTCATCATACGCCGAATCTGCTCGACGCCCTTCGAAACAAGAACGCCATCCTCTGCTCCTAGCGGCATCTACGCCAGCCTGTAAGTCCGAACGCCGTATAACTGCTTAATGCAGATCAGAACCATCCCTAACGGCGCTGATCGGCAGCAGGAGCAGCTGCAATGCCGCTTGGAACCTCCACCTGCTTTCGTCGCTGCTGTTCTGCCCGCATGCGCTCTTGAAGCTTGCAGCGAGACTTCTGCTTTGCCTTCTCCAATTTCAGCCCCGCCTTTTCCATCTTTACTGCACGCTTGCGGGCTGTCTCTGTGGCAATGCCCTTGACCTTTGGAGCCTGCTTGGCATCCATCTTCCTCTTCTGCAAGACTTGCTTAAGGCCGTGGAGACGCTCACGAGATACAGCCAATGGTGACTTGACCAGTGCTTTTGTGCTGCTCTTTGCTGCCGCCACAGTAGACTTGACCGAACCAGATATGCCGTTAGTGAACTTGACAAGGTCTTGCTGGATGACGGCCAGATCCTTTACGAGCATCGAGCCGGCAGTCTTCCGCATGAGCTGAAGCTCGTGAGAGACAACTTGTAGCTCGCGGGTCATGTATCTGGTGAGTGAAGACGTGAAGTTGCGTGTTGCCTGCACACTTGCAGTGACTTCACTTGATAAAAGGCCGTTGATCTTTTGTACAGTCTCACTCATGATAGCGAGATCACTGCCAACCTTCTTGCTGACTTCAGTACCAGCATTCTCGTAGGTCTTGCGCTGCAAGAAACGCTTGCCATAGTAGTGAGATGCTGTGATGTTGTATGCCGGCCTCTCCGTCATCATATTGATTGTTACGGTGTCGTATGTCTCGTTGGGATCGAAGCTGACCATCCAAACACCTTCAATCAGTTCAGTTGTGTTGAAGCGCACATCACGGCCATCCGATTTGTGGATGGTGGTCGATAGGGGCTGAGGATATTTTGTACCCAGAGGTAGCGAGAGCAGCATGTGGTTCGGCTGCAGTGGTTGGAAGCGTGGTTCCAATTGGCACTCTGGAATTTCCCGCCTCTGTAGTTGGCCGAATAGTGTCTTCTCATAGCATGTTGGCGGAAGAGCGGGCAGAAGATGCTCGAGGTCGATCATGTTGGTGCCATTACCTGCGGCGACCAGATTCGGCACCTTCGCCATGGACATTGAGAGCGCTTCTCTACGTGTCGAGAGATCGAAGGTGGTCGGGGTATAGGAGAGAAAGCTGGCGAGTAGCAAGAGGATAACGGGTAAGGCACTCAGCATCATACTCAGACTGAATCTCTGAGGCATCGAAAAGATACTCTCAGATGCATTTGACTGACGCTTGGCGGTGCTGTATTTCGCCTGAACCTTGTCGATAGCCTTGGTCAGAGCAGGCAGGGGCATGGAGATGAAGTCAACCGCTTTTAGCTTGACATACACGTCTCCTTCGTATCTGTACTGCCAAGATTTCCAGACCATTTCTTCGGCTATAATTAGTGATGGCACTTTCATGGCTTTGACTGCTTCCAGGACAGGCTCGACGCAGGCCATGTCTGTGTAGCCGCGGACGTGGAAAACCGCCAAGTCTGGCTTGTGCTTGTTGATTGATCCGTCTGGTCCAACAAAAGCCCAGGATGAATTGAGGCCATCGTGGTCGAGAATCTGTAGGGCGTAAGAGCCAAACGACTGTCGCGCAGCTCCAACGCAGTGCTGTACCGTGGCGGAGACACTATCTTCGTCACAAACGACAGTGGCCGAAGCGGCAATGGCTTGTGCTGGTGTAGGTGGCAGTCGGAGTACCTTGTGGTCCGAAGGAGATCTTCCATCATGGCGCCCAGACTGCATGGCGGCAGTGACACGCGAGACGATCAGGTCCATATCTCGTTTTGGATGCTGCTGGTTAGACACGAACAGCAAATGATGAGCGTCCCGCGTGGTCATTGTGGAGCCTCTTGGAGCTTGTCGACGGCCAGCAGAACCTGCTGAAGGCAATGGCATTGTTGACTGCCGAGGCGTCTCAAGATCGTCAGACATGTAACTGTCGATGAGCTCGTTCTCTGCCTTGGTCTGACGAGCCGAAGACGACTCCACAATGACCATCGACTCGGTGGGGGAGCGTGATCGAATGTGGGACGAGGCGTCCACTGTCACTGAATCGAGAAGGCGAGCAGTGTTGGTCTCATCCTCTTCAATTCCGTCTTCATCGCTGTCACTCTCGGCGTGCTCCGGAGTGAGCTGGCCGTCTTGATCATGCTCGTTCGAGGTGATGCTCGCTGTGTCGTGGTCGTCGTTGGAGATCTCCGACAGATCATCAGGATCGATCATGTCGTAGTGATCGGCGATGGAGCCCTCCGACTCGCTCACGTAGCCGTGGTCCGCCATGACAGCTCGAGTCCCCAAGGCACTCAGAGCAGCGGGCGGAGTAGGGTAGTGGGGAGGCGAAGATGTAGGCAGTGTTGTCAGATTCGACACGGAACCGTCGTCCTCGAGTGTGGGGAAGTCGAAGTTGAAAGGGTGTTGAGGTGGTAGTGAAGGGGAAGTAGGTGGAGGAGTGGAAGGGGTGTTGTGCTGTTGTTGGTTGTCAGGCTGTGGCACATGATGCATTAGCTCGAGCTGTCCCAGCTCAGCAGCGGGCGAGTGGCTTTGAGCCATGTTGGTGGTGACAGAAGAAGCAGCTCCTCCACGCAGCAAGATGTTGCAAGAAGCCACGAGCGAGTGAGGGAGAGTGGAGAGTGACGGAGCATCTGGCTGGGAGAGAGAGAAAAAGGCAACGGCCACACTCGACGGATTATGTGCTCCGTGGTTTGCTGAGTGCTCTCGGTGCAGCGGTGCGTGAGTGGTGTCTTCTGCCTAACGAGCGGGGACTTTACCTCGCAGTCAACCAGTGATACCGCGTCAGTCAGCAAAGTTACAGGCGACTGCCTCGCCAGTGTCGCAGAAAGTGATTCATACGGCGACGTTTAGAGAGTGAAGAAGCAGGAACGTGTCTTTGAAGAGCAAGCTACGTGGAGATAGCAGACAGCAAGAGCAGATGAGCAGCTGTTCTCTGTCGATGATGTCGCTGATGTGTGTAGATGCATGCATGCAGGAAGCTGTGCTACCAGGCAGTAACTTAGTGCCGCTAGTGGATAAGCTGATAAGACTGCCTTTCGGAACCCATCGGACAATATTCCATACATGCCGGAAGTGTATGTTGTGATGGCTGTCAGCTGTTTCAATTGTGCAGTATAAAGACAGATTCGTATTGAAGTGATGCTAGAGTCCACCTTCTCCCCGACTCAATCTGCCCTCCTGTAGCAAATGCAAGAGGGATGGAAGAGACGACATGCTGCGGCACGTGCCAGTAGTTCTGCCTAGACTAGCGCCAAAGCCAAACGATGGCTGATGGTCCGCTAAAGGCCAACGTGCATACAACACCTCTCCTCCCGACGCGCGCGGTAGAGAGGCGATGGACAGTGAATGGCCGACCGTCGTGGTGTTCTCCTGCCACTGATCTTCTTCACCTGGATCTTCTTCAACCAGAGCCAGGTGAACAACTCGCGATCACAATTCCGCACCGGCCCATCCATCGACGACGTCGTAGCCGGCGAACAGCGGCAGCTATGGGCTGTTGGGAACTCGACATGGAGCGCCGACTTGCATCGTGAAGGCCCTGTGTCAAATATCACGGGTTTGGAGAATGAGCGGGCGTACGCGTGGGATGCACTGCCGGCTGTGAGAGCCAGAGCGCAAGAACAGCTTGAGTACGCGTTAGGCGACTGGGGAAAAGCGGCTCTCAGTGGTCAAGCATCAGGGAGGAATCCCATCCCGCTCTACAGCAACATTACAGGCTACGTGCTGGGGAAATGGAAACGCTCGCCGCTGCAGGAGACCGTGGCCATCCCTCAGCTGAATTTGACCGAATACATGCCCAAAGACCTTTTCGGAAACCCAGAGCACGCGAGACATTTCGAGAGAAACATCACTGGGGATCATGGCGAAGCTACGATTCGGTTCAAACAGTACGAAGATACATACATGGAAGACAGTACCACCGAGATGGGTGTCAATTTGATCATAACCGATGACCAGACCTACGACGAATGGGAGGTACAACTCCACGGGACCTACGATATTAGATTGGGACATGGACTTTTTGCCACGACAAGTGATAAATTGGGCGGCATCTTCGCTTTGCCGCACTTCGCTCTCTCGGAACACACTTTCGAAACTACTCGGACCCTCCTTAACAAGTCTATCGCTCACGAGCTACGGCGGCAGATCATCAGAGAGTCCGACCAGCTGAATCCTTGGACTTCCAAGGTTGGAGATAATGACTTCGTATGGCCAAGATGTGACTTGATACTCTACCTACAGCAGATGGCCACTGCTACAAACATGCAATACGGATCTTCAGTCTTGAGGTCGCTGGAGCGTGAACTTCGTTTTCCAACTGGCGCCAAAGTTCCCAGCGCTCCTGAAATGCACTTCTCTATGCTTATTTTCTCCCCGGACTGTGGTTTTATCCTTGAATCGCAGGGGCCTCCAGACGCCTTCGCACAAGATGGCGATCATCTTGTTGGGCCGAAGGTAGAGGTCCGTTTCGCCCATTCCCGGAATCATCTTCTTGCTTATATACCTGTGCTATTCTCTCAACTCTTTCTCCTGATGAGACAGATGCGAGAAGCCAGCACGCCATCCACGCGTAGCAGGATCAGTTTCTACACAGCCGTCATGCTGATCATTGGCGATGGCTACATTACAATGGCGTTGATTGTGGCCGCCACTTCCATCCCAGGTCTGCTTATCCCACTTGCCGGAGCCGGCTTTGTCGCTTTCCTCAATACGGCGCTGTTCGGAATGACCTTTGTGAAGTATGTCTGGGAAGTCCAGGAGCCAGAGCGCGAGCGCATTGTGCGGGCAGAAGTTGAGGATGAGCTGCAGCGCGAGCAAAGACTACTTGAGATTCTGAATCGTATTCGAGCAGAGCGCCGAGCCAGAGAGCAAGCAGCGGCGACAACAGCAGCTGGACCTGATCAGACACCAGCATCTACAACGGTCGAGACTACTACAAATTCAGCAGTTCCAGTACCGCCACAGACAACAGATCAGCCGATTCCCGGTGGATTCCCCGAACGACCAGTGGTACAGCCTCCAGTCGACACTGGCGCGACGCCTGTCTTCTTCATGCCATCCGACCAGGAGGGCTTACTTCCCGTGACTGAGGCACCTCCGCCGCGAAACATTGACGCTATAGTAGCATCTCGCATGCCCACGTATGGCACCGTATATGCCAAAACGTACGCTATCCTGGTCGCCATTGTATTCTTGACTTTGTTCTCGCTCTCATGGCCCGCACCTATACGCCGCGGCTTTCTCGGCTTTTTGAGCATCTGCACATCGAGCTATTGGATCCCGCAGATTGTGCGAAACGTTCAGCGAAATTGTCGTCATGCACTCCAGTGGGAGTTCGTGCTGGGTCAAAGTATGCTCCGACTTGTGCCGTTCTGGTACCTGTATGTCTACAAGCACAATGTCATTTTTGCCGAGCAAGACTACTACAGCATGGCAATCTTACTATTGTGGATCTGGACACAGGTAGTGCTGCTTGGCTCTCAAGAGATCATTGGACCTAGGTGGTTCGTTAAAGCTAGTTGGGCTCCTGAGGCCTATGACTACCACCCAATCTTGCGAGAAGATGAAGAAGGAGGCAACATGCCGATAGGTTTCAGTGAAGCTGCAGGTGTCGCGAACGATGCATCGTTACCAGCCTCTCCTATCGATGAGCGCACTCCATCCTTAGCCCGCCGCGCAAGCATCGCGAAGGAGGCCAAAGAAAAGGGTAAACGCATATTCGACTGCGCAATCTGCATGCAGGACTTGGAAGTGCCAGTGGTGGAAGCTGGAGCCCCACGCGACAGTGGCGGCATTGGGGCAAATCTTTTGGCACGAAGAACGTACATGGTCACGCCATGCAGGCACATCTTCCACACTGGCTGTCTGGAAGGGTGGATGAAGTTTAGGTTACAATGTCCCATCTGTCGAGAGACGCTCCCTAGCCTATGAGCTAGTCAGTAGCGCTGTACATATCACCAACAATGAGAGATCTCAATAGCAAGCTCATCAGTGATAGAAAGACGTTGCAGTCCTACTTACGATCCTCGCCCCTTTGATGTCTTTTGTTACACTGAGATCTGGATCTGTCTAAGACTTTCCGATGGTTGTTTCCAGCCTTTTTATCTGCAAGCAATCAATATCATTTTGTCACTGAATATCACTGACCACTCCACTTTCACTCATTTTCATGCTCGCTGATCGACAGTTCCAGCCGCTAACTCCAGCATCTTCCGAGAAGAAAGCAAGAAACCCATGTCTTCCACATTCAACCTCTGGCTCGACCACCCCATCACCACCATTCCTCCGTTCCACACTACAAATCGCTTCGACTCCCGCCGCAACAGCTCAGTCATCTCCTTCTCCCACACCAAACCCGCCGTCGAATCCGCGCTAAGCAAAGTCGCCACTGCAGTCGCTCATCTCCGCCGGAGCGGCTCCTTCTATCGCAAAGCAAGTGAAGCTTTCTGGCCGTTCTGCGCGGGGAGTTGGACAAGAGAAGAATTTGACGGGCAGGTTAGAGAGAGTGGGAAGAGGTATGTATACTCTCTTTGTGGTGAGGGTTGCCGTGAGGTTGGAATGAGATGAACCCGAGGATGAGCTGATGAATTTGAGAACAGGATCAGGATGCAGTGTGTTCATTCCAGTGTGGAGCAGGATTTGAAGAGTGCGAAGACGGAGATTATGGCTGCTGTGGCGTTTTTGAGAAAAGTTGATGAGAGGGATGCGGAGGATTTGTTGGCGTGTGTGGATGCTTGTGGGGTTTGGTGAAGATTGTCTTTTGTTCATGATCTAGAGAGTGTTGAGGCTTGCGAGCAAAGGGACACTTAGTTCGGTGAAGAGAAAAGAATCATGCTGCCAAGATTTGATTGTCATGCTATCTGCGTGCAATCCTCCGTCATATCCGCCTGCGTCAAATCTATGCTGTCGTCACAGTCTGTTCGGGATATAGCCTATTCAGCGGGCTTTGGCCGTCGTGCTCTCCACTCCCGCATATTCGCCGCGCTCCTGTCCCTTTTCTCCTGGCTGCAGTGTTGCTGAAATCCCTCCTGCGTGCAGGTGATCTCCACACGAGCTTCGTGGCCGGCAGCGACTCTGCTGGCTTCGATCTGGCGTGCGCGCTGCTCAGGTGTCAGAGCCATAAAGGCTCGGTCGTAAGCGTCTTGCGCTTCTTTGGATCGCTGGCGCTCGAGTGCCAGGCGTGCTCTCCTCTCCACCTTGGACTCCTTTGGAGGAGATGGCTGTCTGGCAGGGCTTGGTGTCGCTCGAGGGGTCAGCAACTGCGAAACGAGCGATGCACGACGCTGAGGCGGCGTAGCTGGTGCGACTTGGGCGGAGAGACTAGGCTGTGGTGCCGTCTGCTCACTGTCGTCATCCAGGATGATGATGGGATTGTCATCATTGTTGCCATCCAGGTCGATGGGATGGCTTGCATCTCCCTGTCTCGCGTTGCCGGGCTTCACCGCCGCCTCGTGTGTGGCGGTGAACCTGTCGGTGAGGTTACCGCCCCTCTTCTTTCCCAAGGCAGCGTTGATGTGCTCTGCCGTCGCCTTGGCCTTGAGATCAACGGCTTTGGGCTTGGGCAGGTTCTTGCGAGACTTGCGCTTCCTCGACTGTTCTCTTGGCCTGGATTGTGCTGCAGTCGACACTGGAGATGCCCCTGGCGCCTTGGCTTGTGCCATGCAGCTGGGAAGCTCTGGCTCAATGCTCGCGGGAGGGTCGATCTCCTCCATCTGGGCCTTGATCTCTGCCGCCAATTGTGCTTCGAAGGCTTCGTCCTCATCTATCACACCAGAGTGTGCCGGCATATCCGGCTCGACACTGTCGACGACGTTGGTCACCTCAGCCCTCGGCCTGGAAGTGGGGAGAGCCAACCCCGTGCTCTGTACGGGCTCGTCCATCTCGGGACACTCAAAGTTGTCGCTCTCGCTCTCGCCCCACAGGTCGTCATCGGAGCTAGATTGCTCCCTGGTGGCTTGGTCCTCGGTCATCTCGCGAAGGGCTGCCTCGTCTGCAAGCCTCGTTCGCTTTGCTGCAGGCCCCTCGAGGTCATCGTCGTTCACCTGTCGCTTTCTGATGAGATGCGTACCAGCGGACAGTGAGATTGGCTCCATGTTTGCCATGTTCTCTTGTGTCTGATGCTATATCCTGACTTGAGATCTCTGAACTGCTTCTGAAAGGTACGAGCTTGAGAGTCTGGTTGGTAGGGAGCTCTGGTAGCTTGGATACTGCTTGTGGGCTGAGAAGAGCTCCAAGGTCTTGAGTGTATGTGGTATGTGTGATGTGGTCTTGCTGTTGGTGAACTGTTGCTGCTAGCTGCTGACTGCTGACTGCTGCGTGTAAAGTGTGTGTATGTAAACAGTAAGGCACTTATGATTGAGACCAAGTAGTGATGTGATATGAAGAAAGAGAAAGAGAAATGAGCAAGGGAATCCTGCGATATACATACATCTATGTCCTCAAAAATAAGAATCGGTATTGTCCTCATTACGAAGAGTTTTACTGCCAGTACCGCTGTTCGCTCCAGGTCAATTATTGAGGACAATAGCGAGCCAGAGAGGCGCAGCGGTACAGCTGCAGGACAATAGCTTTCTTGCCAATGGTGTTGTGCTGACCAGACCAGTCCTATTGTTAGATGCGGTCGACAATGGAAGCCAGTGAAGCACTGGCCAGCTAGCGTTCGTCGTCCAGACGATCTACTGCTGACTAGGCCTGCACGTCCTATGGCAGCAACGACAATGCGCGCGACACAACGAGCACTATCTTACCACTCACGATGCTCGTGGTCGGCGTCGCGCATTCGACGATGTGTTGCGCAGGGTGCAGATTTAAGGTTTCGTCTGTGCTGACATGCACATTGTCCTCAAAAACCTTGAGCATGTGAAAGTGTCTGACGCGCTGCGGTACAGAGTCACTATTGCGATGTCAGTCAGACTGAAACGGGTCACTTGTGAGACAAAGCTTGCAAACCTGCGTCGGCCTGGCTTAGAACATGAAACACCACACACCTGAAACTCCAAAGCAAGTGAATACCGGGTATATCCGCCATCAACGCCGAAACAGCAAGAGAACGCACTCACGCACCTCGCGCTTGACCATGTCTGTACCTTGTGCGCATCGCGTCTTACAGCACATGCGCGTGAATTTCTTGTCTTGTGCAGTAGCGCTGTCCTTCCCTCCTCCACGTCTCACCCAAAGACACCCGCTCTCCGCATCACGCCCTCGAACTCTTCTTTGCCGACGCCACCAAGTCCGCCGCCCTTCGCTTCCCTCACCATATCCCTCAGAACACTGTCCGGCACGTCTTCTCTCAACTCCTTAGCCACTCTCTTGAGATCCCCAATCGTGATCTCTCTGTCCTGGCCTCTCGTGAACAAAGCGTATGCCTTCTCAACTTCCTCATTCTGTTGCTCCTCGTCCCTCTCATTCTTCGCTCGATTCAGCTGTAGCGCAGCAACGGGAAGAAAGTGCTCGTAGTCTATCGCGCCTTCCTCTTCTCCGTCGGCGATATCGATGAGCTCTTGAAGAGCTTCATTGTCCGCGGGAGGCGCGTTTAAGGCGATGAGACAGCGACGAAGATCGATTGTGCGAATCGTAGGCGTGTCAGAGTCGGACGTGCTGCAAAAGAGCGCGAAAGCTTCCTCGATCTCAGCTTCCTCTTCAGCAGTGATATCGTTCTCCTTGGCTAGCTTGGAGCGGCGTTTGGAAGGTTGCTTTGGAGCGCTAGAAGAGGCTGCCGCCGCTTTACGCTTGGGAGGCTGTTCATTTGTCAGGTCATGCGCCGGTGAGTCGACCTTGTGCTACTTACCATGGCGATTGACCTGCTTGAGGAGAACGGAACGCGTTTGAGGCAACGTGAGGTCGGCAGCGCGGGCGCCAAGAGTCGAGGCGGCATTCAAATCTTTGTTTCTCAGTTTCTTCTTTCTTCCACTTTACCACAACATTAAATCTCAGCAATACCGGATGCTATGCCAAGGCTGTCGCACTATTTCAACATCAACTCACTCACCGCGAGGAGCTCCTCTTGGTGCGATCCAGCCACAGGCAAGCGCGGCTTACAGTACAGTACAAGATTTCCTTCACCTGTCGTCTCCTTTCACACGCCATGATTTAGCTAGAGCCTCCCGCCACTTATTTACCAAGGCGAAGGAGGTGTGGACAGCATTGGCAATATTAAGAACGGCCTCGTCCTACGAGACGGGGACAGCTTCATCGCTTGTCTGTTTTGGCTTCAATTGCTGAGACGGGACTTGATGTGGAGCGGACATAACTTTTTTCTTTTCGAGCAGCAGTAGACCAGAATATGTGCAAAGTATGATCAAGCACTCAATACTCATGCATACCGCTCTGCACTGCTATGCTACACTGTCGTCCATGCACGAATGCGAAATTTACAAAATGCTCGTGCACCAGGCACCTATGGGTATCAATTCCAAGCTCTCAAATCATAAATGCAAGCCAGAACACATGAGAGATGACCATAGTCCGTCCTATAGCCTATTCTGCTTCCTGAACTTCTGCATTGGCCCCGGGTCCTTTCTAGCAATATACCAATTGCCCTGTGCCGCGCCCCAGCTGACACTGTCGGAAAAGTATTCGAACTTTTGTTGAACAAACAGATTCACGACAGAGTCAATGTTGCGCGTTGACATTTTGTGGCCGTCTGGCACGAATGGCTTCAAGCTGACCACTTGACATCCGTCCTTGAGATCAAGGAACATGCTGAGCAAGCGATTATTCAGGTCGGATGAGAATGCTTGGTTGTTAACGAGAACGACATCGGCTTCTTGGAGAATCTTTGGCACCTTGGGATGTTCCAAAAAGTCGCCGCGAAGAAGCTGAGTTTTACCTGCGAGAAGACCCCAAAGCTTGGTCCTGCCAGGGAACTCCTTCTCCTGGAGCTCTGCAGCATCGCATGGATTGGGCATCATTTCGATCCCGGTACTGTCGCAGCCAACTTCCAATGCCGCCTGCAGAACTACATTGCCGACTCCAGAGCCCAGATCCACGAACTTCATCTCATGTGTGAGCTTGGTCTTCTTGAAGATGTCGCTACAGAATCGTGGCAGAAGCTCTCCATACACATTCTCGCTGAAAGCCTCGTACTTCACAAGCTTCTCAACGTTGGGCGAAACTGTCCTCGAATATGTCTGCTCAAGTATTCGTCTGACCCAGTCCAATGGCAAGTGGCTCTTACTGCGAAGCACAGTCTCGATAGTCCCGTCGGCTATCAGTGACTTCAACAGCTTGTTGTATTCGTCGACGATGTCCACAAACTCAGCGACGTCTTCTCGTTGCCACGCCAGATTAAAGCGTCGCCGGTATCCCGTCTCCGGATTCGTGTACTTCACAACAAGCTCTTCCGGAAAGTAGTGCTGACACACGGCCTCGATAGACTCAATAATATCTTCCATTGGCCTGTAGTCTTCCTTCTTTTCCGTCTTTGGCCATTTGAGCTGAAATTTCTCCCGCTGCCCTCTGCTTGGATACTGCAGTTTACACGTCGCGAACTCAGCTTCTCCCCATGGATTCTTGAAGTTCTCTGCGTATCTGCCCGAGGTTGCGTCTGCACCATGTATGATCTCCAAACTCGCACCCTCTTTGAATGCTTTCCCAGAAAGAAGTGGTCTCCGCGGTCCATGGCTGTCGATCGAGCTGACACTGCTTTTGATCCGCTTGCGCGAAACATCGGAGTCACTACCACCAACATCGCTACTGTCGTCCTCATCGTCACTCCAAATGTGTCGATCGGGGGTTGCGCTCTTCCTTTTCACGCCTCTTGCGTTTGCAACTGCTCGCTTAGCCGGGTTTGCTGGCTTCGTCTTCGTGATGGGAGTGCCGGTAGGCTTGAAGCGATTTGGATCGTGCACTCGGACCGGCGCAGATGCCGTGGCTCCATTCGACTGCGTAGGCCTCACGGTCTGAGTCACAGGCTTTCGAACAATAGTCTTACGGACAGTCGCCGTGCTGGCGGTCTTCGGCCTGTTGAAGTTCATGGTCGGTCATGCAAGGCTAGCGAGGGATGCTGCATGAAATCGAATGCATGCTCTAGATAGTGTTGCGGAGATGGTCAAGCGATGCCAATATGAGCAATGAGCTGGGAACTATCCTCTCGACATCCAAGAATGTCTGTTGTCGCGTGAGAGTGTGTTTCGGTGCAGAAAGTTGGGTTAAGGAAAGAGACCCTGTCAGTCGTTGCGCGTTGAAGATTCGTCGGCGCCGAGTGGCAGTCGCCAATCACGAAGGGAAGGCACTTTACGCCACTTTGGTGGCACGTACATTCGTGCCTCGACTCCTGTTCCTATCAGACAGAGCTTACAGACTTGCAGCTACCCTCGCCGCATCGCTGCCGACACGCGTGGCACGGCCGCAGGAGGTCATGGGGCATGCATTGTCGCCATCAAAGTTCATCTGCTCGATGGCGATGGATGAGAACACTTGTGGGCTTGTGTCGCAACATCTGTCTGCTAGCGACAGGCTGAAGTCTTCCAACGCAATGTTTTGATACCGCGCCTGCAGTAAATGCATATGCATACGTCGCGCTCTAAGCACGGCAATTGATCGTGATTAATGGTGACATCATTTGAGCTGTTGTATGGGCTCTCAGTTGCAGGTCTTTTATTCTTTGCTCGTGTGGTATAAAAGGACTGTGGTCAACACATTAACGTACAACAAATCAACCGACTGCTATCAGATGCAAGATGGCTTCTGATCAAAAGTTCGACAATCTGGACAAAATTCCAGTCACCAACAAGGCCGCCGGTGAGCCTGAATCAACCAAAGAAACCATGTTGGAGACAGGTACTTCTATGGTCCAGAACTTTGAGCCAACGAAACGGCTGTGCGCACATCTGTATGTCTCCGACATCCTACCTGCGAATCACGTCTAACACCTGTCAGAAATGCCTTCCACGTTTACGTTAACGATCCAACACGAACTTCAGAAGCCAACCATTACTGTGCCCACGTAAACGAAGATGTACGGCAGTGCATACTCTACGACTCTCCCGGTCCCAACGCCCGACTCATCGGCGTTGAGTACATGGTCTCTCCGAGGATCTACGAGACTCTCGATCCCGAAGAGCGTAAGCTGTGGCACAGTCATGTCTTCGAAGTCAAGTCTGGCATGCTCATTATGCCGAGTCCAGCAGGAGTGCCTCTTGCTGTCTGGGAGAAAGCTGAAAATTCCGAGATGGAAGAGGTCGTCCATCTCTACGGAAAAGTGTTCCAGCTGTGGCAGACTGACAGAGGAGACAAAGTGCCGCTCGGCATGCCTCAGCTCATGACCAGCTTCACAAGCCACGACCAGGTAGAGATCGACAAGCTGGTAGGGAATCGTGATCGAAGGTTTGGTGTCGATCACAAGAAGAAGGCGGAAGGAAGAGCTTACATTGAGGAGCCCAAGGTACATCCCGATGCAGATGACCTGTGGGCAAAGCAGAAGAAGGCAGATTAGTCGAGAGCTTTCCCGGTTGGTTGTAATGCTATAACTTGATTATCAGACATCGAGCAAAGTCGCAACAGACGTGTTGATCGGCCCGCACTGGCCGGAGGCTGCACTGCCATAGTTTCCATGATTGTTCCATGAGTGTGGGAAAACCGAAGACTTGCTACTGGCGGAACGCCGATCATGATGCTATTGTCCTGCTCCTCGTAGCCAGAATACTTTGGTCGCATTTCGGGCCCGGAGCACAACGTCCTGCTGCCATCTCGCGCTAGCGGATGTTAGCATCGTCATCGCGATCTGTGCGACCATGTTGTGCGCACATCTGGGCATAAAGTTCTTGGAGTCTCAGAGGTACGAAGTCAACTTCATGGATCCTCCTGGAGGATGAAGGTCAATATGACTCGGGAGGTGAAGGAAAGTGGGCACCCGACACACAACAACAGCCTTCTGCCGAGATTACAAGTGTCACGGTCGTGGAATCTCCTTGCTCTGCCAGACGAGAACTGCAATATCATGGAGTCTTCAGTACCGTAGAACATGTATTGTCTCCTGTATGATTCCGGAAGGCTGCACTCTTCGCTGCGACTGGATTGAACATCAGTGTCGATATGTACAGTAGACTTGTCAAGCTTTGAGGCGTTGCCGCTTGCGCCATTCGGACCTGGCTTGGAACTCGGTTAGGATCCGAGTCTGACCACAAAATGCCGGCAGCTCGCGTGGCTTGACCAGGCAGATCGTGGTTATGGTGGTGATGGTATGCTTGGGATCTCTCGGCTCATACTGTTTTGCACGAGTTTCCAAGGCCATGGCCATCCCCATGGCACGTTCGCGGAGTCTGGAGGATATCATCTGGTAAAGGCCCGATAGCAGTGGGTTTCGTGAAGGTCTGGGGGATGGAGATAAGCACGTCGCGAACAGCGAAAACATGCATCAACAGTCGCCCACATGGGTAGATCGAGACGTGTTCGGATCTCCGGCATGAGTTATTGGTGATCTGTGGCCTGACAGAGCCGCTCAACTTGCCTGCTGGATGATGACGTCTCGAATCGCGTACTCCGTCGAATCCTGCGTAGACAACACGCACCTGTCATTGCTGTCTGTGCGAGCGAGGAAGTAGTGCTATGCCGTAGGCCTGCAAAGCCTTGTCAGGCCTTTGCCGCCGCGAAATGCCGGCTAGTTAGCGAAGAACCTCATGCCGTTGCTGGTGTATCTTCGCCTGTTTTACAAGGATGACATAGGATCCACTACGCTCGGGGCAAAGTTTTGGTCATGTCGACAACAGCTGGAATGCGATCGTAAAATCTGGTCAATGGGGCTGACGGAACCGGACAGGAGCGCAGAAGCCAATATCTGTAGGATTTCTGCAATGTAACGTGCTTGGTAAGGATCTGTCCATAGAGAGTTGTGGGTCGAAACCTTCTCTGGAGAGCGACTCCGTGGGCAGCAAGAGATCGGTGTGGAGAGCATTTTATGGATCCTCTTTCTATCAGCGGATACCGGCCGGCGCAGTCGCTCTTTCTGTGGTAGTGCCTCTGAACAGGCCATTGGACCGCGTTCTGCATCAGAAGTTGCTGCTGGAATTGCATTCGAGGTGGAAAACCGAAACATCGAACAGATCACGAGCCACAACGTGACTGGGGTCTCTGGCCGGTCATATAAAAGCTTGCCAGCCTTTTGCGAACCTTGAGTCTTGATAATTTCCAAAGCGAAAGACAAGGAAGTCGACTTCTGCTGGTTGTTGATACATACACATCCACTGCCCAATATGAAGCAGTACGGCAACGTGTACCTGATCGCTGCCATCTCAATTCTCGTTACAGGTATCTTGCCTTGATCTTGTCCGCCGCCCTCTCGGCAAGAGCATACAGTGTGCTTGTCAAGTGACCGCTGACTTGGAACGGTAGCACAGAAGCGTCGACGACCCGAACGTTGGCAGTGCCATAGACCAAGTGGTCACTATCAACAACGCCACCCAGCTCTTGCGGCATCATTGCAGCTGTCGAGATGTAGTGGAAGTTGGAGCGGTAAACCGACTTCAGCCAAGCACCCCATACAGCTTCGCTGGCCTCTGCAGGCACAAGATCAAGACCTGGTGTGGTCTCCTCGCCAAGTAGCTTGCTGAAGGGAGCTGTGTTGGCGACTACTCTGGCAGCCCTAGCGGTGGCGACCTGCTGCTTGATGTCCCAGTCGAGCTGGAAGAAGTTTGGGTTGATCAATGCAGGAGCTGATGCGTTGGCGGAGCTGATGTGGATGTTTCCTCGGGAGAATGGCAGAAGACCCCAGTACTCAATAGTTGCGCTGCCACTGGAAGGAGCATTGACGATGACCTCGGAGATGACGGCGAGTTCTTCGAAGATGAGCTTGTGCTGGATGTTGAAGAGCCTCTCAAGTGCGGTTTGGTTGGCAACGCCGCCTGTGGCGTTCACGACTGCTCTGGCGTAGGCAGAGAGCGAGTGCTTGACGTTCGCGCCGACCTTCGAGGTATTATTGCCGAAGACATCGTGTGCATTGTAGTAGCCGATGAAGCCTCCAGCGCCGGTGAAGTTCTGCTTCGCAACGTATGCCGTATCGACTGTGGTCTGATCCTGGAGGTTCTCGCCGACGTTTGGCAGATCGACCTTGACATCTATGCCATGTTTCTTCAGGATGCTGCAAAAAGTTAGCCATCAGTCGTGCACTTTTCATCTCTGCGAGGCTACTCACGCAGGATTACCGACACCAGATTGCTCAAGGATAAGAGGTGACCGCAGTGCTCCGGCGGATAGAATGACTTCCTTCTTTGCCAACAAGTGTTGCACCTTGCCTGAAGCGCTTCGCACAACCACGCCATTTACTGTTGGCAGCTCGTGCGTTGACGAATTCAGCCAAGTCAAGCGATCGGCGAAAGAGTCGAGATATGCATGCAGGTTTGGTCTCGAACTGACAGGGTAGTAGTATGCTCTTGCGGCATCTTCGCGGACATTGGCCGCTGTATCGAGAGTCTTTGGAAAGATGTTGTAGCCACGCATGTGACCATCGTTGGGCTCGCCATTCCATGGAAGACCGGCTGAGTTGAACGTGCTGTTAAGTATGCCCGAGAAGTTGTTGCCGACCATCGTAGCAGGCCAGCCGACTTTCAGAGGACCAGTGAAGCCATGCACATCGGCACTGTATTGAGCACCATCCTTGACTTGAGAAACAGTCGGCACCTCGAAACCTTCACTCTTCTTGTAGTAGGGCAGGAGAGAGTCCCATGTTATGTTGTTCCCTATCTTTGCCCAGGCATCAATCTGAGATGTCTCGGCACGCATGTATGTCATCCCTACAAATGGTCAGCCTGGTCTAAATTTCTGGCGTGACTCAACATACCATTGATCGTGCTTGTACCACCAAGCGCCTTCGCAGCTCTCAAGGTCTGAGTCTTGTTGCCGGCATATGCTTGAGGCTCACTCTGGTAAGCCCAATCGATATCTGTGCCAAAAGCCTTGCCATAGCCTGAAATACTGGTAACATTTTCGTTGTCGAAGACGCTTCCTCCAGCCTCGATGATGGCCACAGATACTGTCGGGTCTTCGCTGAGTCGGTTTGCGATCACTAATCCAGAAGTCCCACCACCTACAACAAGAAAGTCATAGTCCTTGGTGATGTTGTGAAGAGCTGAAGGCGCGGCCAGCACTGTGGATGCGAGCGCAAGGCCAGCAGTGACGCTGAACATGATGGCACAGGTAATTAATGAATCGGGTTTGTGAGAAAACAGTAGTAAAGATCGAGCGAAATATGGGAGGCGGAGATGCAGAGGTCATATAAACAACTCAATCTCGAACGCGTGCTTACCAAGTGTCTTCGATGCTGATCACCACAAGGTCTGGCCAGATATTTCCAATGCTCATCATAGCATAGCATTGGCCACCTGCTGGTTACAAAGACGAAGAGGAACAATTCCATGATCTGATAACGGCGGTATTACGGTGGTGTGTCCCAGCAGTTCCACGGCCAAAGTTCGGCAGACATTCGAATAGCCAAGAACAGCATTTAAGGTGCTTTTTGAGTAAGGCTTGATCAGCAGCTGCTTGTGCTTGTTCGTCTTTGAAACCAGGAACGCGGTGATGTGGTCAATTGGGTTGCTGTGCCATTCTGACTTGCCAGCGTTCCGCCGAGTCCGATGTTCGCGCTTGAAAGCTATTCTCGATCGTCATTGCGCGTATGGTCAGCGTATGATGCACAGCCGGTGTACTGCTTTGGAGTGAATGACGATTAATTTTCCTGCTGGAGAGTCTTGAGTGGAAGAACAGCAGTGCTTGATTATGCTAATTGTTTCCTTTGGAGCATGCGTGTCAGCAGCAGCTGATTCGAGAAAGAAGATGCATCAAGATCCCATCATCCAATTCGACTTGAGCGTTCACATGGTTCGCATCTGCATGCTGACTATACAATGCCTTGGGCAGTGCCGTGAATCAAGTGTGTGCGCCAATTGGAGGGAGAATTTTAAAGTGAGGGAGTTGTTCACCATTGAAGCCTCCTCGGCCGCGGTTATTGACGGCAACTTTGTGCTCCCCTTCGACACCACCTTCCCATGCAATGACACGCGACTTCATCACACAGCATGAACAAACGTGAAGACAAGCCGCCAGTTGCGGCCGTCTTCCAAGTAGTTTTCGACCAGAAGGTAGGGTATGTAAACATGAATCACTCGGCGCGAACTGCGCGTCCCAGCTGATACAACCACAGATATACGATTGCCTGGAAGCGAAGCGTCAATGGCATCGATCTCGAGGGCGTAGAGTTCAAGAGTCTGCCATCTGGGCTACATGCTGTGAAAGAGGACCTGGTTTACTTCTTACATGGCGGCAATGCTGGAATCAGTGTCTTCGTGCAAGAGGAGGCAGATGCGAGGCATCGTAATGCGAACTTTGTAGCTGTCGGCGCGCTGGTGCCTCTCAACCATGGACAGCTTGGTCAGAGCTGGGCACATGCTGAGGAGCTGCGAAGATTAGCCAAGAAGACGGTCGGTCGGCCTACAGATACAGATGTTTTGCAAAGCTTCTGGGAACAGCATCGAGCGGATAACAATGCCGCCAAGTCGTCACCTGCGAGCAACGATTCGGCAGCAGCGAAACGGAAGCGAGCTGCATCAGAGGCGACTTTGGCTGGATTTAATGCACCGTCAAGCTGGCCTCTAGACCATCCTGCGCTACATGCGCCTGCCATGCTAGAGACTTTTGGGCCACTCCTCTTTCCGCTTCATCGAGCTGCACTAGCAAGACAACGCGTCCTGTTCCTGGGAGGCCCATCAGTGCAGAAGAATTCCAACACGGTCTATCTGACTTCTATCCTGTCCACGATTTCCAAGTACTTCGCAGAGAGCCTCCCCTCCGAAGCCGAGCCTTTGTTTCGAAGCTCACCACTTTTTAGTGTAGGCGTACACGATATACCTGAGCTGAGCAGCCGGCAGAGCGATACTGGAGGCTGGATAGGAACATCGACAGATGAGATACTAGGCGATAAGAAAGACCTCTACGACCTACTCATCAGACTCCCATCACATACTGCATCAAGTCGAACGTGGCCAGAGGTCAAAACATCATCTGGCAGAATCGTGAAAGCATCCCAACGAGACTTGCGCCGCTGGACTCTGCTTCGACGAGAACTGAGAAGACTCAGACGACAGACCATTACAAGATTCGCCGATGAGTCGCCAACAGCTTCATCGGACAGTGACCACCGGCCTCTCCTCGAACGCCGAGACACAGGTAATACTCTTGCTCACGACCTCACCGACCCCATCCTGCCCACCAGAGACGACACCGGCGCCGTCGAACCTCCCACGTGGTCAGCCATGGCCTACCGCGGCTTCATGTGGTGGGCCTCCGCGGGCGACGTCAACGCATGGGAAAGCGAAGAAAGCACCGCCGACGAGGAACTCCTCTTTGACATGCCCGATCTTATTGGAGATATCTTCCCTGATAACGAAAATGGAAACGGCCAGCGCACGCAAGAGGATAAAGAGTCCGAATATGCTCGCGCTGCGGCGACGTTACTCGTAGCATATTTTCGCCGCGTGACGGAGGGCATTCTGAGGCCGATGGGGGCGATTGTGGAGGCGGCGGATGATGCTACGGAGGAAGGAGTTAAGGAGGATGAGATTGAGGTTGGTGGGGTGGATTTGAGAGCTATGGGCCTGGATTCGTGGAGTGAGGCGGATAAGGGGTTTGTCAAGGATATGATGAAGACGTGGTTTGGAAGAGATGCGGTGCTGGCGGATAATGGGTTGAGGGTGTGTGGAGTGCGGATGTATTAGTCTCAAGGACGTGGTGTCGGCTGCCTAGATTATAATCCAAGACGGCGAGTTTATACAGGTCGTGGATTGATTCACTTTCGCTACCACCCTCAGTCCTCCTCCTTTAGCCTACTTGCTTTAACGCTAGCCTTCTCGTCACCTAGCGCTCCGCTTCCCACAGTCCCTTCGTATCCTCCGTCCTGCACGAAGAAGTCGGCCTCGTCAATTAGGTCCCACACAATGTCTTCTGCTATTTGCTCTTTGTATCGTTCTCCAATGCCTCTCAGCTGTCTCCCTGGGTTCCAGCCATTCTTCTGACCACTTGCATCAGCCCCTGCGTCAGGCATATCTACGTCCGGACCTTGTGGGAGCCTCGTAGCAGAGTCTTTTGTGTTACGAAGATGGGCAGGCGGACACCAGAAACCAGTTGCGGAATCGCCAAAGTTGCATTCCACGATGCCGCCGAAGAAACACGATATTGCTGGGAAGTACCCTACCAGTCCATCGTCGAAGCCTTCGCGTGCGCCCATGGTCTTGCTTGGCGCGCTTGCTGGAGGGAGGAAGGCAAGTAGATTTTCGAAGGCGGTGCCTATAAGTTTGCCATTCTTGTACGTTCGAATAGCGCTGTGAGGTAGAGTCCGCAGTGCAGGATATTCGTTATGTGGATTGGGTGCAGTCTTGATACTTTCTTTGTTTGAGCTCGGACCAGTCGTGGGCAGGTGATTGAGATTTGTCGTTCTATCGGCATATATCTCCATTGGCTTGGAGGCAACATGGTCGAGCACTTCGAAATAGCTGTTGCCTTTGTATGCCACGGGTATGCGATCGCGTATAATGTCCATGGGTTGGGTATCTGCATCTTGATGCGAGCCTTGATCGAAGCCATCACCCGAATCTACAGCATGGTTGTATATGCCATCAACCACTTTGCGATGCAGTGATAGTGAGGGCAGCTGGATCTCGACACCTATCACATCGCCTTCCTTGACATGCTGGTCTTCTGGCGCGAGGACGAGTGGCGCAGGCGCATTCTTGGCGGCTTTTGACTTGGCCTTTTTGGCATTGTAGAACTTCCCCGGTCTGCTGCGATGCATGGTCTCGAAGCGTATGTCCGTGATGCCGTAGCTGTAGCCATCGAAGCCCACAGGGGCGTCTAATGGAGCTTCTCGCCTCGCCCAGCCGAATCGCACATGAGGCTCCGGGCCATTAGCATCCGGGTCTGGTCCGCCTGGAGGCACTCCCTTGTGAATCTTGACCTCGTAATACAATGTGCCTTCTCTGGCGCAGGCATTCGAGCGTACCATACGCCAGCCCTTTTCATTGGTTGTGATCAGAGCATTTGTGGTGAAGTGCATCCACTTGTCGGCATCCTCGAAGCTCAGACGTGCATAGTGTGGTGGAGGTGATGTTGATCGATAGAACTGCTTGTGTGGGAACGTTGGGTCTGCAATGGCTCTTGAATAGCGATAGCCTCTCTTGTTCTCTGCCAGGTCAATGGGCTTGTACAGCTGCCGTTCACTATTCGGCATGAGCAAGGGCAATGGCTCGTGGGCGACCATGGAATCCTCCTTGGGCTCTTCAAAGGCATCTGCTTTGGGCGGCGGCACACTGAAGCGCATGGGCGATGGATACGTGTGCTGCGTGCTGGCCTTTCGCTTGCCCAATGAGCTGCCCGTCGAGGGCTTCCGGTCGTCCACAGCGCCCATTCCCATGCTCTCGCGCTTCTTCAGCGATTCCTTCTTCTCGCGTTGTTCCCGCTGGATCGGCGGTGGAGCTGGAGTCCGCGATGCCTGTCGCGACAGCGTTGCAGGGTTGAGCGGAGATGGCACGCTGGGCACATTGGCCTCCAGCGGCGTCTGCAGCGGCGTCGTCCCGTTTGTTGGTTCTGCCATCATTGATCGATGGGTGGGTGGGATCGATGCATGTGTCGTGATGAAATCGTCCTGCAGAAACACGAACGATCAAGCTTGCCTGCACCTCGACGCGACTTGTTGCCTCGCGCGAACACTTTCGTCGCTCGTTCCTGCCGCCGACGGAAGCATTCCGGGCCGAACCCCACATGGCTGCAGATCCTGGCGTGGTCACTGCGACAAGATTTCGAGGGTCCGCCATTATTTTTCTGGCGGGACATTTACTTCACACAGAACAGCCCACTCTCTGCCCAACACCGACATCATGCCCAAAGCAGCACGATCCACCTCCTCCGCTCGACAGGATCGACGACACAACCCGCTCAGCGAAGAATATGCTCCCACTGCTCCTCTGAAGCAGAAGAACAGCAAAAAGAGAAAGTCGACACACGAGGACAATGCTCAGGATGGATTCGTCGACAGCAAGTCGTCGAGGAGGATTCTAGATCTGGGCCAGGACTTAGCCGACGAGGACGAGGCAGAGCGACAGGCAAAGCGGCCTGCGGTGGCTAACCCGGCCTTCGCATTTCGCGACGATGATGAGGATGAGGAAGATCAGGCAGAAGTGGGAGAGTACGACGAGGAAGAGGCATGGGCGTCAGATGAAGAAGTAGAAGAGGTCGAGGTGGATCCTGAAGACAACGAGACGTGGAACAAGCTCATGGGTGGCGGCGTAGATCCCTCAAAGCTGTTCGATGCGCCGCGAGATGGAGAAGAGGAGGATGAAGAAGGAGAGGCGAAGGGTCCCGACTATCTGTCGAACTTGATTCTGGAGAAGATTGCAGCTCACGAAGCAGCACAACAACGAGGGGATGCCCCAGCACCACAACAAATAATAGGTGGAGGAGCACAAGAAGACGCCGTCGAGCTAGACGGCCGAGTCGTGGAAGTCTACACACAAGTCGGCCTTATCCTCTCGCGATACAAGAGCGGCAAGCTACCCAAGCCCTTCAAAGTCCTTCCCACACTCCCACAATGGGACGTCCTCGTCGACATCACACGACCCGAGAACTGGACAGCCAACGCCGTCTACGAAGCCTGCAGAATCTTCACTTCCTCCCGCCCAGCAGTCGCGCAAGCTTTCTGCCAGGACATACTCCTCCCACGAGTCCGCGAGGACATTCGCGAGACGAGAAAACTCAATCCACATCTCTACAACGCCATGAAGAAAGCCCTCTACAAACCTGCAGCTTTCTTCCGCGGTCTGCTCTTCCCACTCGTCGGATCTGGAACGTGCACGCTACGAGAGGCGGAGATCATCGGCTCCGTTTTACAACGCGTATCGATTCCTGTCTTGCACTCCGCAACAGCACTGTACAGACTCTGCGAAATCGCCGCCGACCAAATGATGCACGATGTCGAATCAGCCGGTGCATGCAATATGTTCATCCGAATCCTGCTCGAGAAGAAGTACGCGCTGCCATTCCGTGTAGTCGATGCACTCGTCTTCCACTTTCTGCGATTTCGACAAATGCAGGATCAGATGGGTGGTGATGTGAACATGGATGGACCGACACATGGATTCCCCGGAAAGAAAGGCGCTGGAGATCCCAAGCTACCCGTACTCTGGCACCAATCGTTGTTGGCTTTTGCGCAGCGGTACAAGAACGAGATTACAGAGGACCAGCGAGAAGCTTTGCTCGATTTGCTGTTAGTGAGAGGGCACAAGCAAATCGGTCCGGAAGTGCGGAGGGAATTGCTCGAGGGAAGAGGGCGCGGTGTGATTGCTGATGAGACGATGGCTGATGGAGGCGACGATACCATGATGGATGCTTAGATGTCTTCTCACTCACAGCAGATCCGCTCAATTCAGGAGCAAAGCTGAAAGTTGCCGAGATCGCGCTCGTGGTCAACAAATTCGAAATTATGTGGCCGTATCGCAGCCACTCCTCACTCACATTACGTTCTTCATGCCTCATGACTTTGTCACACCCCACTCCCATCATCTTCAATACTCACTTCCCCTGCCCACGTCTCCCAAGCAGAACACGTCTCATTCAGACTCTCCTGGTCATGCAACGCAGCCACCTCATCATATCTTTCAATGAACTGCAGGGCAAATCCTTCTTCCGTATGCCAGCCGATATGGCAATGACAGAGCCAGGCACCTAAAAGCAAGCGATGTCAGTAACGTTAAAGTAGTGGTGGCGAATAGGTTGGAATGAAGGGTTTGCTCACCTGGATTGTCCGTCAGAAACGCAATGACCAGATATCCAGATGCAGGCAGTATCGCCACATCTCGTCGAATCGGATTCCTTCATCATAGTCCGCTGTAGCTGGGCCATGGATCACGATACCGCCAAAGACTCCTTCCCACGCCTGCAGTGAGTAGTGAGAGTGATACCACGATGATCCGTATTGTGTTGCCTTCCTGGCTATCGTCAGTGAAGCCAGATCCTACTTCGATGGTGACACCTACCATGTGTATGTGATGCTATCTCCCGGGGCTGTGGGGCATTGAGTGATAGATGGCACGCCATCGGCCTGGTTCGTCCAGTTCTGTCTATTTCCGGGGAAATGAATTCCAGTGCCATTGTTGGTCAGACTGTTGGTGACGTGGACGACAAAAGTATCACCCCAATTGCCCTCAATTATCGGTCCAGGAACAGAGCCGTTGATTGAGAGTACTATCCGCTCAACGCCATCTGGAGCGAGAGTTGAGTTGGTGGCCTCGAATTAATACTCTCTCGTCACTCCAGTGTCCGGGACCTCGTCATAATAGTTGGTTGATGTGTCGTAGTCGCACCATATACTCCTATCGTCTGCTGTATTACCATCGCAGCTGGACTGCCGAGGTGAAAGAGAGGAATGCGAATGTGGTAGAGACACGGCTTGGACTACTGTCGCAACGCAAGCGATGAGAGACACTATGAACAGCATCTTGGCTAGCGTTGGACGAGGTACAGAACTGAACAGACAAGAGCAATGATGATCGTTGACACGGCAGGATGGTCTTAACATTCTATAGCTCGCCGCTTCGTGCGCGATATCATCCCTCCTGCCATGGTACCGCTCTGGAAGGTCCGTGGTGTAAGGCCCGATAACACGATGATAGACAACGAGAATGGACATCTGCTACGCCGCGTCAGTCTGTTCATCGGACCAAGCACGTTTTCCAAGCAAGAGCTGACGATTTCACTTCCGTTCTGAGCGTGAAGAACCGTGACAATGGATCCAATGCATGTGTACAGCGGCTAAAGGGCTCCACGAATGCTGCATGTGGCGTGTGTCAGCAGCCAGGCGCAGAGTCTAGCACGGCTCCGCATACGATGACACCCTACAGATGTGGATCTGATTCAGGGTCCGAGGTGTGTTACTCTTTCCTGAGAACATTGTGTGACGATGAACGGAGCAGAGGCTTAGTCAGGTCCTAGCTTCGCCGGCTCGATCACTCCGCAGACTGGAGAGCCGAGTGCTGCATGAAGTGTCACCAAGAGAGCACAGTAGACGATTATGGTAGGAACCCGCTGTTGGCATGCAAGAGGACTTGTTGCGTAGACTCTTTGGCTTGGTGCATGGGTAAGCAGAAGATTGCTTCGGAGACGCTACAGGTGTATGAAAATCCCGGTTCCACAGTGTTATGGAAACAGATCCAATCATAGGCTCGACGCAGTGCTCGTCCTGCATGCGCATGCGATCGAGAGTACTGTACCAGCGTGTTTGTTGACCGCTCCTATTACGCAAATTCCCATTAGGTGGAGTGTCGTCGTAGCAGGCCGCTCACAGCCAGCGGCTGCGGGCCAAGATATGCATACAGTGTGGATTTCCAATCGTGACGCATGAGCTTGTACTCGTGCCAATACTGAGATCTTGCAAGGGTTGCTCGGCCGTATGTCAGTATACACGAAAACAGTCCTGTAGCACAATCTTCCTTTCGTGGAGCCAACATCAATCTTGACGTTTGTCAATGATTCCCGAGTCGGCCGAGTGTGCTACATAAGCAGAGATTCTTGTTTGTGGTAGCGGTGTAGATACCATGCGCAGCATGCATCGGAAGCTCCCCTCGCTGTCTTGCGGGTCGAGAGTGTTGTCAGTCCAGGTGCAGTCGGGATAGATCTCGGAGCACAGTGGACCGTACACGGGACCACCAGCGCGACCGAGCGCGAGAGCCACGTGCTGGGGTCGAAGTGGGTACTTCCTCCTGCATTTCATGCAATCTGCTACGCGTCAACGATGTTGTACTTCTGCGACCATGCTCGTGACGACCTCGCTTGAAGCAGTCAATCTCGATTCCCCATGGCATCCCTGGGTACGCAGGCGCCAAGGAGAGATATGGGTACCACCAGGAGGTTGTTTGACCCGCCACTCCACTCAGACTGAGCCGATTAGACTCTCAATTGAGCTCCAGCAACAGCTTTTGACGATATTGCACACGCAGGAGGTGACGACTGCGATTCCGTCGAAGACGGAAGTCCCAGTATCTATCTCCTTCGATCGTTATCCTTTGCCTCCCCAAGCCGACGAAGCAGCAATCACCAAGTACTGCAGCAATGGTTCCGACTCCCATCGATCTACTATGCTTTGCGTTGCTTGCCTCTGTCGTCAAGAGCACTGACTTCTGAGGCTATGGACGAGGCGTTGCTGGGCTACCTCTGATCTACAGCGACGGTGTGTATGATCCGGCAGAAGATCCAGCTATATTGTTAAACATCTTCAGGCGCCGCATATCTTGGTCTCGAACCACCGCAAAACGCATCGATTGCCACGAATGTAACTCGTAAGCAAGACCTTTGCCGCCATCTCTTTCACTGTCGTAGAACGAGAGGCTCATTCATGATTCCTAAACTTCAGTAGTTACGCAGGACGCGAATGACGGCAGCTTCGCGGCGGATCCTATCAATTCAACTATTCCAAGTAGCAACTGGACTTCGCCAAAACTTGCCATAGACACCTCAGTCGGAGCTTTCGAACCTGTCAGCTTCAGCGTTGGCGAAAACGCGAGCCTGACCACCACTGGTTTTGATATGTGGGGAAGCTTGCTTGTATGGATTAGTGATTCGGGAGTTGTATGTCTTTGCAAATCTCGTCTGGCGTTGGGCCCTTAGCTAAAATTGCAGCAGATCAGCACCAAGTGGTATGCAAGTCCTGTTGATGCTCAGAACAAGACGTGGCTTTTGAAATGGAACGTGGAGAACGCTGCAAGCGAGACTGCAATACCCATTATCCTGAAGTCGCTCGCACCTGTCGACAAGAAGATGAGATAAGAGTCCTGCAGTCATTGCGATTGCATCAAGGTCGGCGGGTGATGCTGGGTCGAATCTGAAGAGCATAGTGACTTCATCTCCTGTCGAGATGTGTACACGCAAATAGTATCCTCGTGGTAGCTGCCTCCAGAAGAGTCGACTCCTTAGGGGTTGGCTTCAATCTGCAAGGATCGTCAGAGGACTAGAGATTCGGTCGCCTGATCGCCAACGTGAGATAGTTGAATTATTCAACTGTCACTGGCAAAGTGCGAATACACCCGTAACAGAGTCTGCTTCTGGCAGGAGATTGGCCTTCCAGTGGCATGTTGCAAAGCTCGCATGATTGTTCGACTTGCGCCAAGGCTGTCGATTGCAGCTTGCCGGTGGTCCTTACAACATTCGCAACTATCGACGGGAACTCTTGCTCGACTGATTCAAAATATTGTGCCATCAAGTCGTCGATGGTCGTGTTCCGAGTGCTCACGGCAGTCTTGGCTGATTTGGACACCTGCATACTGAGCGGAGGCTCCAGAAAAGAAAGGTAGGCATCCACCTCTTTGTTCAATACTTCTCGTAGTGGAAAGTAGAATGGTATCCCATGCGGAGATTCGCCGTCATTGACTGCCCATGGAAGAGCGAAGCCGCGAGCTTTGGCAGTCTCAGCAAGTATCTGCTCCGCCAGCTTCGTAGTGCTGTACTCCCAGATGATAGCTCGGCAATCATGTGCTTTAGCTTGGTGGATGACCAAACGACGCAGGAGTATTTGCTTAAGATCCTGCCGCGAGGTGGCGGACTTGGCTGATGCAAACAGTTTCGACAGGCTTTTCTGCGAATCTTGACTATCAGCTTCAAGAGGGGTGGGCAGAAGGGCCGATACGTCGTCCAGGTTCAGTACCTCTGTCGCGGAGACTGTGTGGTACTCGTGAACTGGATAGCGAGCTCTCAATGCAGCGAGCGGGGTGTTCTCCTCAGTGTCGTCTAGAGCTTCTGGCGATCCCTCATTAACATGCAGGACGAGCAGTCTGTAGCCGGGACGCCCAGTCTTCGCAACTTGCGTCTGAAGGTGCTGACTCAAGATATGGAGTAACGCAAGCGAACAGGCGTCAAATGATAGTGGTAGCAGGAGCTTTTGCTCGTTTCCAGGCTCTGAGTTGCGAACGCGGAAGCTCTCCATGCGCTTAACCACCTTGGTTTGAACATATCTGCTGAAGCAGTCTTTGCACAGCGGCTCATTGCGCACCACGATGGCTGGTTCGGTGGCCTGACACCTCCTGCACATAGCCTCATCTACGGGCGCTTGAGACTGTCGTCCTGGCATGATAGGCGTTGGCGTTGGCTGTGAGTAATGGAGATGACGGGTTCAGGACTCCAGCTAGCCCAAGCGAAGTGGCAGCTCCCAGGAAAATCAAGACTTGGCTCTCGGAAAGTACTTGGCCTTCAGTCTGGGCAGTTGTGGAGCTCGTCGTCGTCCACTGCCCAACGACGCGTCGACGACAATAACAGCAGGCGACTGCGCAGGTGGACTCGTGGTGGCAACGATGCCCTTTGCCCGTCGTCAAATTCAATTCGAGACAAGACGGACTTCTAGCCGGAGTCAAAACAGAGTTTCAAACTCTCGAATGCCAAGTCTGATCAGCTTCACATCTTATCTCGTCGCCGTCGCCGTCGCGAAAGAAGCCGATGGCGCGGGCGGGTGAGGAGAAACGATCGGTGCGGCGGCAGTGGCACTTCAACCATTCATGATTGCTTTGCTTGTGACCCGAAGGTGACACTTCCTTTCACTCGCTCGCACACCGCTGACCTCACCGTGTGCTGTTGTATGCTGCGTGTCTTGTTGAGTAGTTAGGCGTCGGGGTAAACAGCGGCAGAAGTTGCCTCGTTGCATCCTTGCATCACATCGAGAGCGCTTGACGCATGCCGAGCAGCAAGCATATCCACACGCCTCCAACGGCACTGCACTTGGCACCGGACAAGACAAGACAAGAAGAGGCTTGGACGAACCTTCGCTCGCACTCTTGATCAGCGCCGTCACACTCCACCACCGCCCTCTCGGACCACCCGCCACACACCACCGCCATTGAGCACGTTGGGAGCGGCGACTGGGCGCAACAGCATTCTGGATGCCTCCGCGGAATAGCTTTACCACCTTCGATCGACGCGCCGCCGCCGAATCCTACGACGCTCGTTTGCGCTGCTGGCCACTTTGACAAGACATAGACAAGCCTTGGACTGGTATGCACATATAAGATCGCTGGAAAGGACGAGGAGGCTTCAATATGGCGTGGGACCAACTGTCGATCAACAAGCCGCATCTGGCATATATTATCCTGGGCGGCTTCACCAGCTTGTTCATGTTGTGTTCCTCGGTGATCAAGGAGCGACTGTACATTGGTGAGGCCACCGTTGCTACCATCTGTGGTATCATCTTCGGGCCCCATGCCGCGAACCTGATCAATCCCTTCACTTGGGGCAACACAGATCAGATCACGCTGGAATTCTCGCGAATTGTGCTCGTGGTTCAATGTTTCGCTGTCGGTGTCGAGTTGCCCAAGGCATACATGGAACGCCATTGGCGGTCGGTGACATTCTTGCTCATCCCGGTCATGACATTCGGCTGGCTCATGACTAGTCTTTTCATTTGGGGACTGATGTACCAGCATCTGAGCTGGTTGGAGAGCCTGGCAATAGCAGCCTGTGTTACTGCGACAGATCCTGTCCTGGCCTCTTCTGTTGTCGGCAAAGGCAAGTTCGCGAAGCGTGTTCCTAAGCATCTTCGAGATCTGCTCTCAGCAGAGTCTGGATGCAACGATGGTATGGCATTTCCATTCATTTATCTGGCTCTCTATATCATCAAATACCGACCTCATGCTGGCGAGGTCATGTACCATTGGTTCTGCTACACCATTCTTTACGAATGTATCTTTGGTGCATTCTACGGCGTGTGCATAGGATACATCGCGCGGCGAGCCATTCGAGCTGCGCATGAGCGGGACATCATCGATCGAGAGTCTTTCCTGGTTTTCTACTTCGTGCTAGCGTTGTTCTGTGCTGGTTCAGGTGCGTTGCTCGGACTGGACGACCTCCTGGTCGGCTTCGCATGTGGCGTCGGCTTCAGTAATGACGGTTGGTTCACCGAAAAGACGGAAGAGTCACATGTGTCCAATGTGATCGATCTTTTGATCAACTTAGCATTCTTCGTCTATTTCGGAACCATCATCCCCTGGGAGCAGTACAACTCGGGCAATCTGGGACTGGACGTCTGGAAATTGGTGGTCATCGCCTTGTTGGTGTTATTCTTCAGGCGCATACCCATCATGTTAGCGCTGAAGCCGGTCATCCCAGATATCAAGACGTGGCGCGAAGCTCTGTTCGCTGGCCATTTCGGGCCCATCGGTGTCGGTGCCATATTTGTTGCAATTTTGGCACGCGCCGAGCTCGAGACGGATTCGACCACGCCCTTGGCTGCCCTGCCTCCAGAATCGACGCCAGAGTACAACGTGATATATCTCATCTGGCCAATCACTACCTTCCTTGTCGTTACGTCCATTGTGGTCCATGGCTCGTCGATCGCGGTCTTCACCTTGGGCAAGCACATCAACACTTTGACGTTGACCATGTCTTACACGCAGGCAAATGAACAGGGGCCGTCTTGGATGGACCGCTTACCACGAATCCAGTCTCGATCAAAGAGCTCGATGTCAGCTGCGTCTCTGGATGAGAAGAGCGGTGCAGGTGGCCTGCCGATCGGTGCTCCGGGCACGTTCTTGAGACGCCAGAAAGAGGAGGACAATCCCAGCCGTGTGCAAAGCCGAGCATCCTCCCGCCACCGCTCACGCAAGAGCCGAAACTGGGAGAATGGTCGCGGACCCGGTGGCCCAATTAGCCAGTCTGCTATCACGCCGACATCAAGACGCTCGCATGAGCAGTCCGATTGGAGAGCGAGTGACTCTGATACCCTTGCCATGAAGAGCGATCCGCCTTCCGCTTCAGATGAAAAGTCGTCCCCAGATGAAGATGCCATGAGTCCTGGCGAGATTTACGAGGAAGGCGGTGACACTGTCTACGAAGACGAAGAAGGAAATGTTCTCGCGGTGGAGAAAAGTACTGAAGAACAGGGATCGCCTCACCGCCAAAGAACGGAAGAGCGAGAAGGCCGAAGATTGATGAGGAAGGAGCAAGATGACGAGAAACACGGGGCACCCTTGAAGGATGAGCGTGATCCAGAGGTCGATCATGAAGTGACGGATCAAGCTGACCCTCCAGAGCAGAAGCTAGAGCGACCAGGCAAAGGTTGGCGGGGCGGAATCAACAAGATGACGTCCATGACTGGCGATGCAATCCGTCGTCGTCGTGATGAAAAGCCACCAAAGCTAGAGAAGCCCAAAGAGTCAAACGGGCCAGCACGTGCCTATCAATACGGTAACACAATCATTGTCGAAGATGAGGATGGCGAGGTCATCAAGAAGTACGACATTCCTGCACCTGAGCGCAAAGGCAGCTACACTGCAGATCCAGAGAAATCTAGACATCGCATTGGTCAGATGGGCAAAATGCTCGGCCTTAGCTCTAAGGAAGGCAAGGTCGAAGCTGGCGCTGCTGGTCCGGACGCAGCTGCGGATGCAGCCACCGGTGATGTCGACAAGAAGCGCAACAACCATGAAGATGAAGACAAGAATGTACGCTTCACCATCACTCAAGGCGGACGCCGCATGAGTAAAGCTGAATTCATCGACCAAATCCGGCAAATGGACCCGAAGAGTCGTGTTCAGGCCGTGGAAGATAGTAATGCTCCAGAGGCAGTCAAGCGCGAGGCACGCAAAGACGCACGCGAGCAGGCACAGGCTTCAAGAATTCAAGGCACTTCGGATCCAAAGCATCGCAAAAAGTCTGTGCCAGTAGTACAGGAACATCCAGAAGCGGAGAAAGAAGCGACCACCGCCGAAATTCACCGAGCAGGCTCTGAGGACTCGAACGAAGCTCGCTTGGTAGACTCCCAAGGCCAGGACGTACCGTTCCACGATATCTCCACGGATCTCAGATCCCGCCAGACTGATCAAGCAGAGACCGCCGCTGAGCGAAGACGGAGAGTCGCACTCGAACAACAAACAGCCGACGATTCCGACTCGGAAGACGATGGGACAGACCGTGTGCCGCCTGCCAGGCGTCCCGCTGCTACTGCCACCGCTTCGAGTAGTACGTCCCCTTACAACAGGAACGTGAGTGATGCCAGTGAGACAGCCGCCGAACGAAGACGTAGAGAAGGAGCGCTAGGCATCAGCCGGGAAGAAAGTGATAATGAAGACGAGGGTGCTCGAGAGGCGCCGCAGCCTCGCGGTATACGCTTTGCAGATGAACCACAAGTGCCAGCACAAGCGCCCCAGAGCAGCTCCGGGCCGCGTCAAAGTGCCCTGCGCTGGGGAAAGGATCGCGGGCGATAAGCTAGACATAGAGCGTAATGAGTATATGGAAACGACTCGCTGGGTTTTCATGCAAGAGCGGCGGCGTTAAAACGTGTGTGGTGTGGACGCAATTGCTGTACATATTGGGATGTATGATGTTCATGACATCGTCTTCTATCACTGTCGATTTGGTGGATCTCGTTCCTGCAATCCGCTTCCACTATCTCCACTGGCTCCCGTCTAGAGCTTCAAACAGCTCCCCAAATTTGCTTTGACACGAGTTGATGTTCTCAAGAAGACAACTTCGATCCGTCTGTGCAAGGACCCATTGCTTTTGAGTCTCGATGGAAGCATAAAGCCTTTGCCGTGCTTGCACGAGGTCCCACAAACATAACTCAACCTCAAAAGCACTACGAGTGGATGGAATAGCACTCCAATTGACGGTCATCCGAACTGTCATCCTGACTTTACTGCCTGGAGTACTCCTCACAGCAGCATAGAAAGAAGTCACAGCTGGCGCAATCACTCTCGCGCTAGCTTTCTCCCACCACGAGTAGACCGTCCCGACGTGCACGTCGATCCGCGTGAGTTCTGAGGCAGCCCATTCCAGCCATGTTTGGACTGCACCTAAAGAGGTAGGCAGGACTTCAGAGCAGAGCGGATTTCCTTGGACAAGTTGAAGGTATTGGCCGAGGATTGGAGTAACGATTTTCAGATCGTTGGTTGACGTGAAGACTGAGAGCGACTCTTGGCGGATCTGATGGCACACGAGCAGTAGGTTCAGACATGTAAGGGGTCCGAGAGGTAGTGGTCTGGTCCGGAGCAGTTTTCTCGAGGCTTCAATGTATGTGAGTTGTATTGGCTCGTCTTGGCAGAGGACGAATTCATAGATTTTGAGCCGGAGTTCTGGTGGTAGCTTGGTGAGGAGGAGGGATTTTGATGTGGCCATCTGGTCGTCTGGGCCCATCATCTTCTCTCGGTGGTCTTTGGTCTCCGGCCGGTCATAAGAAGTTAGGTATTCGAGATGACAGAGTGGAGGTCAAGATGATGTACCTTGATGGTGGTGACCAGCGCAGACTTCTGCTCCACGCCAATTTCACGCTTCCTCATTTGAACCGCTTACTCGAAACTGCCGATACTGCCAGACAACACCTTGTGTCTACTGTCCCACGTACCTGGGTCGTCTTCGGGCCGAAGTACACCGACCGGTGCTTTCGATATGAAGCATACTGACCCGGTTCCCTCCCGTACGTGAAGAGCAGAGGCGTTCATCGGCAGTCGTGGTGACATATAGCGTCCAAGGCACTAGATCCGAGGGCGTGTCTGGTTCGAATCATCTGCTCTGCGCATTCAGTGGAGAAATGCAATGTATCAGTAGTTCAGATGGTAGGCAGCAACGAGGAAGGAGCGCTGCATAAACAACAGGTAAACCATATCTCAGGAAGGTACATAAAGATCACACTTGCCTTGACAATGCAGTCGTCCTCTTCGTAATGCCAGCGCTTCCATCCATGCCATGCCGCCAAATCCGAATCCCAAGTCATGTCAAAAATCTGGGTATCTCTGCCAATAACATGCTGAACGCTCCCACAAATGCCCTTCAACGCCATCCCAAGCCTGCACAAGATTACTGTCGATGTTGGTGGTCCTGTGTCTATAGCGCAGAGTCATGACTGTACGACCAGATTCGCCATGCTGCAATCACAACGAGGACAAGAAGAACGCCAAAAGCATGAGGCATCTGGCCCAACATGCGGTCCCACATTACTTTTCGGTCCAGCTCGCGGACGAGATCGTTACAACGCGCAAAGAGCTCCTGCGCGACTTCCACAATATCTGCTTGCTCCTCTTCCGACAGGATAACTTCGGCTTCGGCGAGGCGAGCCTTGAATGCTGCTTTGCTGTCCTCGCCATCTTGATCACCATCGAAGGAGAGGAAGGTGTAGCCAGGCACATCGATTCTCGCAGCCTTTTCACCCTTTCCAGGTTGAAGATCAAGAGTTCCTGACGTCCAGAAATCAGTTCCACTCTTCGACAACTGTGATCGGATCCATCGTCCGCCAGAAAAGACTGCCATGTAGAACACCCACGCAAAAGCGATCAATACATGTGGTTGATCCCGTATGCGCTTGCGCAGGTCTCTCATCCAGACGTCCCCAAGTGCGACAGTGTTATAGACGTCTGGCCCAGCAACGGCGCGGAGGTGTTTCAAGTCATCCTGCAGCCGTGTGGATCTGGCAAGGCCTTGCGGTCTAAGGTTTGCGGGCCACGTCCTTTTTTGTCCGTCGTGAGACTCAGTAATCTGGGCTGGCTGCTGGATATGTCGAATGAACAAGTCCCATTCGGTTTCGAAGAAGAAGAATATTTTGGCAAACGGGACAATGCCCTGGCTGTAGAGCAGAGGATTGTTTTGGTTCGGCGGAAGAGCCAGCGGCAGACGTTGTATCAGTAAGCGGTTGAGTTCCGTGTGCTGTTTCCGGGTTGCAACGTTGATTCGGGCTCCCAGAGTGGAGCTGACGACAGGCATCGGAGAAGCCATGACGGGCGGAGGCGAGGGCGAGGGAGAAGGGAGAGGAAGTAGTCGTGGTGCCATCTCAAGGCTTTGCAGATGAGACGCGCGTGGCGAGGTTTGGTGAAGAACAGCGTAGTAGCAAACGGAGAAGTGGACTCATCGTGCTTGCTGGCGGCCGCGGCTGGCTGGCTGGCTCTGGTCGGATGGTGCGATCTCGTGAACACGGTCATGCAGCAATTGCACTAAAACTAAGAGATCGAACAGATCCACGCGAGAACCAGGAGCGCGGACCTTGTCGGCACACAGCGCCACAAAAATCATGCAAGGGTGCTCAAGGGTTGTTGTCGTTGCCGTGGGGATATCCATAAACAGATCCTCCAGTCGCGTTCATCAAGTCTGGAGCACTTTTCCTCCACGATCTAAAGAACCACCAGCCACGCATCCCACCACTACGCTCACTACTGCCACCGCTACTGCTTATCATTGCTGCCACTTTTTGGCACTTTACACCGACACCGTTTGCCGAAAAGCCGCCGCATCAGACCGGCTTCGAAAATCAGCACAATTGATCAGACGCGTCCCCAACATTCCTCGCCAAAATTGATGCCGGGCCGATAGATATCTCACAACGGCCTGGCAGCCCGCTCGTCCACAATGGATACTTCGTACTTGTCACAGCAGGTCACCACTATCATTGAGCGTCTGCATGGCTTCTTCGACGAGATTGGTGTCGCCAGCCATGAGCGCGATTCCAGAGAGTCAGAGGTATGTCGCCGCCAGTACATACGCTGATATGCGACGACATCACTAGAGCTGACACGTGAACAGCTGTTCTCTGCCCTCTCCGAAACTCTCCACAATCAGCTCAATCTGGTCGCAAAGGAGAAACATGAACTCACCGAGGAGGCTCAGCGGCTCATCAAGACGATACGACAAATGGAGCGATCGCTGGACGATACCCGACCGAAAGACGACTTCGAGGCTGAGAAAGACGGATTGAAAGTCACGTATCCGCTACTCAATTGTATTGAGCGGCTAAAGCAAAAGCACCACACCATTGCCAAACTACACCGCGAGCGATACGAGCAAGTCAAGAAGCTTGTCGAAGCACTCGAATCATACGCATCACATCTCGAGCCATCTTTCGTCAAGATCAAGCTTCCTCCCACATCGCCAAAAGCCGAGATCTCACCAGCATTTGACTTGTCCCCTACATATGTTACAAAATTGGACAATGAATTCACGCGCGTCTACGATGAGTACAACAAGCGCGTGGCATCTGTAGCACAGTATGGCGAGGAGATCATCAACCTGTACTCGGAGCTCGGGGTTCCACAAGCACAAATCGACAGCCAGATTGTCCAGTATGCGCGAGAGTCTCCAGAACAGCTTGGTTTGCACAAAGAGGATCTGCAGAGGCTTTCTGCTAAGCGCGAGAAGCTTGTGAATGAGAAGCAACAGCGCGAACGCAAGCTGAAGGAATTGCGAGCGGCAGTCGAAGGGCTATGGGACCGCCTCGGAGTGGACGGGAGCGAGCGCAAACAATTCCTCGCCGGCAATCGCGGAGTAGGAATCCGTCAGATCAACGAATTCGAGGATGAATTGGCCAGACTGAATGAGCTCAAAAAGCAAAACCTGCATATCTTTGTTGAGGATGCGAGGTTCAAGCTTCAGGCTCTTTGGGATGGATTGTACTTCTCCGAGGAGGAGATGCTGGACTTCGCCCCTGCCTTTTCCGACGTCTACTCGGACGCACTCTTGTCGGCGCACGAGCAAGAGATTGCAAGACTGGAAGCCTTAAGAGAGCAGCGAGCACCTATCCTGGCTGCTGTTGACAGACATCGTAGCCTTATCAAGGACCGCGAAGACTTGGAAAAGAGCAGTCAGGATGCATCTCGACTGATGTCGAAGGGTGCCAAGGGTGAGAAGCGCGATCCCGGCAAGCTGTTGCGTGAAGAAAAGCAGCGGAAACGCATTACCAAAGAGCTGCCCAAAGTCGAAGCAGATCTTCGCAAGACTTTGGAAGACTGGGAAGATGAGTATGGCCGGCCCTTTTGCGTGCATGGTCAGCGATACCTGGACGAACTCGATGAGGCACAATCGAAGGCCCCACCACCACGCAGCAAGACTCCCAACGCACTTTCTGGCACTCGAGACGCGCCGAAGAGTGCTGGAAGAGATGCAAGACCGAATCTGGCCCAAAGCAAGAGTGCCGGAACACTGCGTGGAGGCAACCCGACTCGAAGCAAAACGCCGACTGCGCACTCGAGCCGCAATCCCTTGGCTGCCTCTACCACAGGCCATTCGGCCTTGGGCGCATCTATGCTGGGAGCCTCGATGTCCGGATATGGCTCGGTTCGAGGTAGTCCCTCTAAGATTCCTGGCGCATCAGGCTCCCGATTGCCAATGGGAAACCTACCAAACGGGAGCAATTCACCTGAGCGACGTGGCAAGCCAACAGCCAGCCAGGAACTCGACCTGAACCGCACGCTACGTGGCAACATGGGTCCGCCGCGAGCACCACCGCCAAAGATGAAGGATATCTTCGTGCCTCCCACGCCGACGCCTATGGGCAGCAATAAGGAGAATGGGCTAGATCTGGAGCGCCCAGGCAGCGTGCTTCGGCACCTGGAAAGCGATGATCCATACGACGATCGCCGCTACCACAACAATCAGTACTCGAGCATGCACTCGTCTTCATCCCACGGATCTCGAAACGGACATATGCATAGCCGGTCGGTAGAATCTTTCGCATCCTCGGTCTCGCGGCCCATGAGCAGACAAGAATATCCGGTGGCGCCGGCCTTCTCGCGACAAACCAGCAACACGTCTTCCATTATGAGCGGATCTCAGGTTAGTGGTAGCGAGAACTGGGAAACATACGATAGCAACTCCGAGAATGATGAGGCCGATGCAACTGAGGCATACTATGCCAAAGCAAAGCATCAGCAATCTCAAATGCGACATGCTGTCAAACGACCCGGTACCGCATCGAGTCAGCTCGGTGGTATCAAGCGAATACGGGAGCAGCCCATTGTTGAAGAAGGGAGAGAAGGGAGCGAAGCCGGATGGACTGACGATGGAAGTGTGGGCGAGACATATTGAGTGAGCCCAATCCTTTATCGAGTGGATGTTTGAACACTTGCGTGGCGTTGGCTGGCGAACATTGGACAGAACGGAACCAAGACAGGATAGGCGCACTGATTTCTTGATGTGTCGTGTTCGGTTCAAAGCGCTTCAGGAGGTCTGCGTAAATTTTCGCGGCTAGACTATGACGGCCTTGACGGCTTCGATTTGTGATGCCTGTATACTTACTATTCACGAACGGTATGAATTAGGAGACATCTTACGAACTTGAATCTCTGTTCGCGCCTTCTCGCCATCTTCTACAGTCGTGTTTTTTGGTCCCCGTACCTTGGCCCACAGGCCTTGGACAAAGAACTGTAAATCAGCTAAGACGGTGAACAGTAGGAGTCAGGTTCAGTCCCCTAACTCTTATCGGCCGCTGAACAGCACCACAAGTCTCGCTTTTCTCATACCACTGGTGGTCATCATCATGCCGATTGATGAAGACTTGATATGGCTCCTTCTCGGAACCTCTGCGTGTCGTGACAGGTATCCGATGTCGCTTCGGATCTGGATAGGCACGACGTCGTTCCTCCAAGTGTGGTTATCGCTTTTTGATGTTGCATGTAGCCTCGCTTCGTTCCAGGTATGTATGCCCACTTGGCGTGCAGTCGAAGTGAGACATTCTGCGAAGTAGCTGCTCACTTCCAAGGTAGGTAGCAGCTGTCAATGCTCGATGATGTTATAGTCCTGCCCGTGCTCGATGCAGCGTGTTGTCGTGAGTGGCAATTGGTGGCGGGCTCTCTGGACCCGCATAGGTACCGTTGAACAGTGAGCGCCTCATGATGAGTGGAGTGGCGAGCGTTCCTTCCTAACACGCGTCAGTAGTATCTTGATGCTCGACGTTGACACCCATGACAGGTCGTTGTTGCGTCTTGAGCACGTGACTAGTCATCCGAAGAGTAGCCTATCTGGTGTGTTGCGAATGATGACAACTAGGCATTACCACGTCCAGTCACGATTGCTTTGCACAAGATCTGCGCCAACCAGTAGTGAAAACGCGAGATTAGAGCATCATGCTGATGAGTGGCCTTGGCCCTTGAGGGTTGGGCAGATGGTCGAACAAGACATGACATCTCATACTCCAGCTTCAGACGCCAAGTCCTCACCATGTAGGTACCGGGATACAACGTGGGTGAGAATCGCTTAATTCTGTATGACAAGAGAACGACTTGCAGGCCGTTCGTAGCCGGCAGCAAAAGTGGCTGCCTGTGAGTGTCCTTCCTATCTGGGTCTCTTATCTCACAAAGTACCTTGTCCAACAGTAGGTAACGTTAGCTGTACTCCACGTTGCGGCGGTGAGTCTGTGAGTCGTAAGCTCATCGGTCACCGGAGCCGACCATGGACAATACCAGTTCGCCGTAACAGCCTGGGCGATGTAGAAAGGCCTACTAAAATGGAAGGCCACAAGACAGCTGTACGGCGATGCTATCGCTATCAGACGTCTGTCCGCGTCAAGTGGCCGGGGCCCGACTGGTGAAGTCGGCCGCGGTCGCCGTTGAAGCATCAACTTCTGGCACTGTCGAGACCGTCTGAAGTCTGTTGGAGTGCAATCCCACGCTCACGTGAAAGCGGCCTCTTTACCGGAGAAGCGGATACGCAAACTCATGTTTGACTAACGCTGGCGTAACACCATGTCTATCTCTTGGCCGAATTATACCGCCGCTCTTCTCTTTCAATTCCACCTACATCCTCACTGGCCTACAGCCATATACGCCGGGCTGTCCTCGCTTATACCAGATCTGGCATGCTTGTCCTGCTTTGCTGCACTCCAGGGAGGTCGTCTGGGGTTGCATCAGATGTGCCATTAGTGTGTCGGGTTTGCCCCGGCTCTAGGAAACCCACACACAGTCATTGATGGTCCGAAAACTTTTTGGGCACTACGAACGACCTTGCAGCACCCAAAGCATTTTGCGAGTCTCGCCCAGGCGGCGAAGAGTCTTTCACTACGCTCTCGCATCGGCCGAAATCAATACTTGCATGTGCAATCGGCCTTCATAGATGTCATCAGCAGCACAGCGCAGCATTTGCGCTGCAAGCCTACAAGGCTGAATGTTCGCTGTGAGAGCCCCGCCAATCACATATTCCTTATTCTCGTACCAAATCGCAGCTAGAAACAGCTTAGAAGCTCGCATGTGCCGGGCCGCCAGTAGTACCGTCGAACCTTTTCAGGAAGGTGATCTTGCCTCGGGCAGCTGCTGGTCTCTGCTCGTCGTTATCCCGGTCGTCTTCACGAATTGACAAGGTAGTCCAAGTCGAATTGTTGACCGTATGCAGGCAAAGGGACACGAGTTCGCTCAGCAGATGCAGGGCAACCAACAAGCACCGGGCAACAGCGGGAGGAGGCAAAGCAACGTGTCGCGTGCAACTGACACCAATCGTGAGCAGCTGAGAGTCTGGTCCGTCCCCTTTCGTCGCAACCAACCATACTGTTTTGCGGTAACTGGGCCTCTGTCACACTCCTGCACTTCTGCAACCAACCACAGAAGAATACTCTTATCTGTCACACTCCTGCACTTCGCCTACGTCGTGGCTACGTCCGCTCTCACCACCCTCCATCAAACTCTCGTCTTTACTACTTACCCTACACATGCTGCTACTCTACGGACAGTCTACGGCACTGAAGTTTCCAAAGTCCCACAGCTCAACAGATATTGCAACTAGTCATCGCCGCGTTCATTGGACCCTGTTTCTGCGCTATTACGAAACCACCGGCTCTTAGATCGTGTCCAATTTCCTGGAGCCCGGCACGTCACAGCGCGACAGGGCCGCAATAACGAGCATTCGAACGTTCGCGCCGGTCGCGGATAGCTCACGAGACTTGCTTTGCCCTTATTTTACTTAACAGGAACCACTTACCCTGGCTTGTGCACGCGCAAGGCCATGCTGGTGCCGAGCTCGTTCAAATACAGCTCGGCTGCCATGGACACTGTGAATCAGAGAGACGCACGCCGATCTGTTTTGAAGACTCCATATACCGAGAGGAAGCAGTCACTCAGTCCAAGATCAGTATCACCGAAGCGCATCGTCTCAGAACCTGTCAGCATACCTCCTTCGAAGGCGTCAAATGTTGCTCTCGCCGAACGTGCACAGCCCGAAGAATCGTACAGCAGCATGGTTTCAAAGCGAAGCGCGACCATCAACATTGGTCGAAGAAAACAATCTGCGCACGACCCGAATGCCCTTCCTCCCGCAGTGGCGGCTTTGCTTGCGGTGACCGCCATACCACCACGACGCCCCAATCGATACCGATCGAAGCCTGACAGTAAGCGTCGCATATCTATCGAGGAGCTCATCAGTGAGTGGAAGAGCGATGGGTCGCTCAGGCCGAGTTTCGGCAGTCCAGGCAGTGGTGCACTGTCCATACTACTAGAGGACGATTTGGACTCCGGGGACGACGATGGCAATGTGCCAGGCTATCTAAACGCGAGGTCTGCGTCGAGTGACTCGATGCCCTCATTGGACTCGGACGACCAGTCCATATTGTCTATGGGTAGCCCGTCTACCCCAGGATCTTTACGTAGTCGGAGGTCATTTAACAATCTCAAGAAAGAGAAGCCGAGGTCGTTGCCCGCTTCTGTGGACTGTGGCAGCGATCACCCTCTCATCGCTTCAACGGATGCTGATGTCGATGGCGATATGTTGGTGTCGCTTCGGAAACAGGTCCTGGTGTCTGCAAAGTCGAGATCGTCGTTCAAATCCAACCTGACCGCATCGCTGCAGACATTGAAAGAAGCGGCTGTGAACTCGATCTCGTCCCTTGGACGTACTGGACCTATGCCCTCTGTGTCAAGGGCCGCGGCGCCGCCCATGGATGATATGCTCTGGTCTCATCCATTTCTCTTTCCACGGTTCAGTTCCGAAGTGCGCCCTGCTTATGATGGCACTCCATCGCAGGCTGAGCGTCGGTATCTCAACCCTATGCCATTGACGTTCGAGGAGCAGGAAGCACCCTTTCAAGAGGCTCTGCACGCTCCATTTTTGGCACAGCCGGTCGACAATGCGCCCACAATCCAGATGCAGACTTACAACCGCGGCCGCAAAAGGCAGAGTCCGAAACGCGCAGCACCCAACCCCAGTTCCGAGGCCGGCAGAGCTCTTCTAGGACAGGTTGGTGCGAGGCAGCGCGAAGTGCGGGAGAACTCCGACTTCTTGCGCGTAGTAGTTCTGGAAATGAACATGCGGCGCGAAGGGAAGCTCGAGCAGGGAAGAGCCAAGATCTGGTTGCCGCCGCGTCAATCAAGTGCGACGCCCCAAGAGAAAGGCCGAGTTCCGAAGAGGTGGATTGGAGAAAGTGCATGAGGCACCGCTTGCCATTTTTTCCTGTGTTTTGAAGTGAGCGATGCATATGATGAGATTTACTGAAGCGTTCAAGCGTAACGCATTATGATGAATGGGAGGAGATGATCTCGCAAGACGAAAGATGAGAAGCTTTACAGCTGATATAGTACCAAATTTTCGGTAACAGATGCAATCAAAGAAATTGCAAATGAGAAGCTGAGCACCTTCTGTGTGTGTGTTTATGTATGTCTGCCGCTGATCTCGTGGTGTACCAGTAAATACCTCATCTTTGGCAAAATCGCGCAAGAGGGGAGCTCACGTGTGCCACATCAGTCACGACATTGATGGCGATCAGCATGGAGCAGGGACTTGATCTCCGGTCGCGTGACACGGCATACCTCGGTCACCATGCGAGCATATTGATTCGATGCCATTGCAAGCCCTCGCTTCTTGACGTGCAGGAGTGGTCTTGTCGAGTGGTCAATTCGTGCAGGCTGGTACCCTCTGAACATCAAAGGGCATATGTTCAGAGGCTCGCTACGAGCGGAGCACGCTGAATTGAATCGATCCAATAGCTGAGAGCTGGTCTTGCTAGCGCTGCCTTTCTGTGAAACTGTATGCTGCCGACATGCAGCATGCAGAGACACTGCCCGAGCACTCTATTCTTAGGGTTGTCTAAATCTACTTAGGGGACACCGGCGACGATATGATACTTGGTCGTCCTGGTCTCGTGCTTGGTGTACTGAGACGTCACGTTCTACTTGAAAATGTTTGGAAGTACATGAACTCTTATGAAAGCACAATGCTCCCGAGATCGAACGGCTGTACAGTCAATGGAGTGCCAGAAGGTGGATGGCCTGGACTGAACAAGGTGTCAACGCACATATCGAACACAATCATCAACGACGCATGGCGCAATCAGGTTTGACTTCATGAAAGCCAATCGTGTTGTACATCATTTCAATCTGGCTCCGGCGAGCATCTGTGTTCTACATGACCTGCTGATGCATCCAAAGGGTATCTCATCTATATGTACACGCGAAGGTGAATTTTGACGGATGATTCAAAGTGCCAATCCGACCTGGCTGGGATGCTCGATGGCTACCAAATGTCCAGGTGATTTCCTCCGTGTAGACTTGGAGTCAAAGTCTGATGTGCAGGCAGTAGATGGCGGCGATACCAACGATCGGTCTCGACTGTGCCCCTTCGATGTCGTTGGCGATGAAGTCGCAGTAAGACAAGGCGACTCGAGTTCAGTGACAGTACTACACACCGACGACTCCGAAAACTGGCGCTGGCGTACGGAGTAGAAAGACTGAGATGTCCCATCGATGGAAGCGGTTGAGTTCGACGAAGAGGTAGATAGAATGTTCGACAGCCAGCCCGTCACCCTAGAGCTTGGTCTCCTGACAACGCCAACCTCCTGCACAGTGAGGGCTGGATCTGGCATGTTGGTGAATGGCCGTGATAAGCGGGATTTTGCTGGAGATTTGAAGGGTGACACCGAGTCTGAAGTAGCTCGACAGTCTGTCTCCAAGCGAAGCGGGCGGGAGAACGCAGAGCCAATGTCGGTGAGAGTCTCCGATCTCGCACGAAGACCCATATTGGGCGCGACGGCGGGCACATGCAGATCAACGAGACTTCGACCTCGACCAGATTCAGCCCTTCGCTCCTCAACGATTGTGTTTAGTTCAAGAATTTCCTGATCGAGATCCTTGCCTTCAGCCGATGAAAGGCGATTGGATTGATTCGAGCGCTTGCGATGAAGTCGAATGCGTTCCCCGGAGGGACGAGAGGAGGATGAACAAGTACCCGAAGCACTGCTCTCCATCGCCTGGCGGCGCAAGGACCTGATAGAGCTGGAAGATGACTGTGTCGAAAGTATTGGCCGGGCAGAGATTTGCTTCCTAGTGGTCTCACGGGGCACAACTGGTTCGACAGGAGCTTCCATGGGCGAAGACTCCTCGCGAGCGATAGCACTTGTTTGTTGGCAACGTCGCCATGGTGTATCGCGTGCTTCACGGTACGAGTGCCTATGACTAGCCTCGTCGGTGGTATTCGAAGCCTGCGAGAGCTTGATAGGCTCACTCGGCAGCTCCCCATCATGCCCTTTTAGAACCACAGGCTCGAGTTGCAGTGGCTTCAGTGACCTGCGTTGCTTCTCTGTCATGTCGAGCTTTCTGAAGTCTTTCGGAGGACCGATGCTGACCCTCTTGGACGACCACAGAAGATTGGTAGAGCTTTTCCTCCTGCCATGAAGTGTCATTCTACCCATAAGCGACATCTCGCCTAGGTCGAGAGGCTTCAACGATGGTGGTCGTTCTGATATGGGTCGAACACGGTCGTCTTCGGTGAAGCTTCCACTCTTTGGCACGGCTCTGGTTGGGTTCAACGACATTTGCTGCAATGGTGTTGGCTGTTCATTACACACCACGGGTGGCGATGTATTCGCTGTCACATCTTAGCACGTTGATCGAACAAGTCTCAACAATTGGATACCTTTTGTGGTCTTCTTCTCTGCATACGTTTCGTCATCTCCCATAGCTGCCCAGCAGCATAGCAAGGCGGCCAGCCAGCCTCGCATGTGTCCATCTTCGTGCGCGAAGAGGCCCATTGACCTCGACTTTTAAAGGATCATTAAGACAATTCGTTCCGCCCAAAGAGGAGGATGAAGAAGAAGAAGAAGCTGTTGCACAGGGAGCGAAGGAAAAGAGCGGGCTCAAGAAAGGAACAAAAGCGACTGACAGCAAAGCGGAAGGAGTAAGGAAGTCAAATCTGGGATGGTGTGGTAGAAGATCAATAGTGCATGTCCAGGCCGGGGTTTGCAGGTAAGAAGTAGGAGCGCGAGGCCAATAGCACTAGCAGCATAGAGCGACGCAATACTCGAGCTCGTAGCACCAGCTTATCCACAGTCTCGCCTCTCTATTCTCATTTGATCAGCCAAATCCTCGACTTTGTTACTCTCACATGCTGCTCCTCGCACCAGAACAGCCGATGGCAGCAGGTCCTGAAACCGCGTGCTTCCTCAGAACGCCTTCCTCTCATTCTCCCCGGCGGCGAATGAGAGTCGCACCCGTTCTACCAAACTCGCGCCCTCAATGGCTGGTCACAGCGTGGCGGGCGCTCACTGGGCGCGAGTGATGCCAGGAAGGAAGATGCTGCACGCCCGTTCGTGAGAGGAAGTCAACAAGCTTTCCGGCCCAGGCCGTTGAAGAAGCGCGTCTTCGTCTGTGATTCGCCACTGAGAAGGGCTTGGGGAAGGAACGATAGTCCGTGCTTAACATTTCGCACCACTCACTGGATGCCAGTCTCCACCGACACATGCACGCTATCGCATTAGCACCTTCGCACAACCTCGAGTCCCATGCCTACGATGCCCTCGAAGCAAACACGAGAGCGCTGCGGACAGCCTGGATCTAGAAGCAGGCGGCAAATGCCATTGGCAACTCTGCCCTCTTCAGATCACTGAACATTGACGGCCGTATTCTTTCCAGCTAAAACGGCACCGTCTTGCTGGCAGCGCTTACATCAAAGTGTACTATCTCTGGACCGAGAGCAACAATGTTTGGTTACACTCGATGATGCACTCCATCTGCACATCCACTGATCTCTCTAACATCCCTGGCAGGACTCTCAGCTGAACTTCAGGTACAAGGAACATCGCGTCAGCCTTGCTATCCCAAGAAAGTCAAAATATGTGAAACACACACATGTTCGGTTGACTACAGACCAATAACGGCTTCACACGCTGTCAAGTCCTACTGGACTGATGCAAGGCAAACTACAGCTGACCCGATGCATTGCTGCATGCACCATCACACGACCTGGCTGTCAGGAAACTTGTTGCTGCTACGCATAGCACAATTTGTACTGACCAGTAGCAACCTGATGTCAGGTACCAGATCCGTGGCACCTGAGAGTAGATCCACTTCAAAGTCTATTAGTGCCTTTAGCACAAGATCATCGACCACCTCATCGGACCCCAAAAGGCCGGTCCGCACATCACGCGGGGAGATGAGGTCCATGTCCTTGCAGAACTTCTCCAATGCCAGCCGATACCTCCATCAATCTACTCGTGACCAATGCGAAGGACATGTCGACCTCAGCTTCAGCAGAGGTACTGCAGGTGCACTGCAGCCATAATCCTCGATCACAAAGGTCTACTTCGCTGGCAGTCGTCGGCGATATGGACGCGTGCTCCGTCGCACCTACGAGTGACAACGGGTGTGTCATCGCACGTATTGTACTCTTCGGAGGCTTTCACGGCTGTGACGTGAGACAGCATCTCGCTGACACTTGCCGCTGCGACCCAAACAATCTCCTATGCAGTGCGACGTCGGGCAGAAAGAATGCTTTGTCGCTTGGTGAGTGATCAGGTTTTCTTTCCCTTGCCTGAAGCTCGACTTGTTTTCATCTCCACAATGATACCCAAACAAGGAGGTCAGTGTACACAATGGCGAGTGTCAATGCACGACTGACACCTCCGCAACGCGGTGGACTGATGAGAGACAGTTGCTGTTGCAGCGGCGGGTATCAGCGAGCTCTGCTGTGACTGGAGAGTCGTCTTCCAGAACTCTCGAAGCGTGCTGTTGTGTCGAGTATGGCTACATGGATGTGGCATTGACCCATTCGATACATTATTCTCAATTAGCTGGGAAAAGAGAAAGAGGGAGTGAAGGTGAAGCGTGAGAATACAGATCTTTCTTACAGTAGCAACCAAACGGGGCCAGACGGAACCAACCCAAGCCGCTCGTATAATGGTTGGCAGCAACATCTCCTTCTAGACGCCGCTCATTCAGACCAGACGCATCTTTCCCCCCCAGCCAGAGTCTCGCAGCAAGCCATAGATCGCACAGCACCTTTCAGAAACAACAGCCACAGTGCCACGACGTGTCTTATTCATAGCGACGCAGTTCCACCATTCAACTGCTGCTTGTAGTTGATCATGCATAGATCTGCTAGGCTCTGATACAACATACGGTGCTGCTACCCGCTACTGGCAAAAGACTATTAACAGTTTTTGAGGGGTGAGTGTTTGATGAGATGTCTGTGATACACAGGAGAGGCCGCGTCGATGATCTGTTAGGTTCGTGGTCGATGTCTATTAATCGCTGAGATCTACAGCTATCGCTCAAGCCTGAAATGGTTGGAATGGAAGCATTGCCACCCTTGGTTCAGGGTAAGCAATTGAGATCCAGTCTGCAGGAGAAGCAATGCCAGGCACCGAAACCATGCTTTTGGTGGATGTGTATGCTTTCCGTAATTTGTTTGTTGACTGCTCATTGCACAGCACGAGGCCTCGCTGTAATGTGTGCGTATGAACACTAAGTATACAATGTTGAAGCAAGAAAATCCGTAGGCAGCCCAATTCCTACTGCTTGTGGTGGCGGCGGATGTGCCGCGCTGTTGGGTATCTGAAGACAACAGCAAGCAAGCAGTCGGTTCGCGTGCTACTCTCGTAGTACCGATGCTCGTCATTGAGGCCACAAGGCTGCAGAGCAGCATACTCGTCCGTGGAGCGTGCCTTGAACCCCTTTCAATGCACTTCCCGAACCACTTCTCCTGACCACTGGCTCCTTCTGCCAACGAGGTCCTCGCTCCACTATCCTTTGCGTATACTATCGACTCGGAATGTCAAAGATCTCGCTAATCCTCCAAATACCCCCTCGCGATCTCTCTAAACGCAGCCTCAAACTGCGCAAGCTGCTGCTTCTCTGTCTCCGAAGGTCTCCCCGTGTCCACGAATTGAATCACATCAGCTGCTTTCCACGACCAGCCGGACGCCTTGTACGCCTTCTTGAGATCGAGCAGAAAATTGCTGACGATCTTATTGAATGCGCAGGCCCACGAATCCGGGTTCGATGGATCCTTGGCTCTGACTTTGGCCCACAAGAGGACCAGTTTGTCAGGGACGAGGTATAGCTTGCGAAGTCCGGTCGCAGCTTTGAGCACGACGAGGTGGTCTCTCAGCTGTGCTAGGGAGAGCAGGTCTTTGTGAGGTCTGTCGTCGTTGCCTATGGAGATTTCTTGGAGGTACTTGATTGATGGGCCGATGACATTCAGGAACATTGGCAGAGAGGTCGTGACCCGAGTACGGAAGACGCAGTGGTTAGCTCGGTATGCTGTAGGCGTAGCTTCAGCATGAATCTGCTTATTGGTAAGAAGCAAGCTGAATTCGCTCGGCTTGCCGCCAATCCACTTGGCCAAGTTGCTATCCCAATCCTGTCCCAGGTGAGCCTGCTTGTCACGGAGCCCGGCACCAATGACCTTGCGGTGTTTGTTGCCTTTGTTGCCGCTTGGCCATCGACCATTCATACGATCGTATTTGTACCACGATATGTCCTTGATCTCAAGCTTGCCCGGCCTTTCGAAGGTGAAGTCGTAAATACGTTCCCGCAGCTCTCGCGGAAGATCCAAGAGACGAAAGCCCGCCTTCGTGACGACCTCAATCACGACTTTGCCTTTCATGATGCCATCTGGAATAGTCGTGGCTCTGATGCCAAGGCTGCTGCTGTTGTTCGGGTAGCCGAGCAGCTGCTGGATGAGGCGGTCGATAGATTGGTCCATGTTATGGGTGTGAAGTCGCGACGCGACTCTTGCCTCAGATCAGCTTAAGTGGTGAGACCTGGTCTTGATTGGTCTTGAAAGTGGATGTTGTTGGACAAGAGTTTGAGTCGCCATCGAGAAGTTTTGTGTTGCTCAAGCAGGCTTCACTTCCTGACGTGAGAGAATGAGGTTGAGAGCGTAAGGCGCCGTTCACCAACGGGGTGTGAGGCCAGCAGTAAGCCTGATAGTACGAGTGAAAAGTCTCGGTCACCAGGGTCTCACCTGGTGTTCACTTGTGTCCATCACTTCGCCTCACCGCACGCATTGCCTGACGGCCAGAGAAGAAACATGCATCGCTCTTTTGATGATACATCCTAACTATCAAAGGGACAACACACACAAATAGACCTACTCGCGTGCTCCCATGCCCCATTTCGCCTTGGTGATGATGATTGAGACCTATCATAGACTCCACGAACTCGCTCACTGTACAATCCGCAGAAAGATGCAAAATCGCTCCCTCGTTGCTGCGGCAAATTCGAGCTTCAGCTTCAGCTGTCCTCGACTTCTATGGTCTGTCGAATAATTTTCGTCCAACGTCATTGAACGCGCTCGTCATGCCACTTATAGCAGAAGCTCGAGAGGGTTCTCAATGACCTTCTTCAGCTCGCGCATGAACTCGCCTCCGACAGCGCCGTCCACCACCTTGTGGTCGAAAGAGCCAGTGAGGACAATCTGCTCGTCCCACTCAACACCCTCACCATCCTCAGCTGGTACTGCGACCTTCTTCACGGCACCAACGGCCAGGATTGTTGCTTGAGGTGGGTTAATGACAGCGGTGAATCGGTCGATAGCTTCGTTCATGCCCATGTTCGAGATGGTGATGCTGCCGCCTTGGTACTCCTCTGGCTTCAGCTTGCCATCACGTGCACGCTTTCCAAGGTCCTTGATCTGTGATGATACAGCCTCGAGGCCAGTTCCAGTGACATTCTTCACAATAGGTGTCATCAGTCCGACGGGTGTAGCGACGGCGACAGAGACATCGACAGTGTTGTGTTGGCGGATGAAGACCTTGCCGTTCTCCTCACGCCACGAGCTGTTCGCAGCTGGAACCTTGCGTGCGGCGGATGCGAGAGCCTTGACGAGGAAGTCGTTGACTGAGAGCTTGTACTTGCCCTCGCCAGATGTGTTGAGTGCGGCGCGAAGCTTGAGGAGCTTCGACACGGAGACGGAGGAGGCAACAAAGTAGTGTGGGTTCTGGTTCATGGACTCAGTCAGGCGCTTGGCAATGGTCTTGCGCATGGAGGTGGCCTCGACGTCCTCGTAGGTTGGTGCTGCAGCGACACCTGCGACTGCTGGAGCGGCGGTCGTGCTCGATGGCTTGGCGCTCTCAACGTCCTTCCTGGTGATCTTGCCGCCTGGTCCAGAGCCCTTGATGTCCTTGAGCGAGACGCCCTTCTCGAGAGCCAGCTTTGCGAGAGCTGGGCCAATCACGGATCGCTCAATCGCGGGTTGGAGCTTCTCGCCAGTAGAGTCAGACTCGACGGCCTTTGGTGCTTCCTCCTTCTTGGCCGGTTCTGGAGCAGTGCTGGAGCCCTCGGTGCCTGGAGCCTCCGATGCCTCTGCTGCCTCCTGCCCGCCCTCCTTCTTGCTCTCGGACGCAGCCTTCTCTCCACCGGCATCCTCGATGCTGAAGCCCTCGAACGCTGAAACATCACCGCCCTCCTCGATCATGACGGCAATTGGCTGTTGCAAACAGTTAGCATTGTCCACAGTCACCATGCTGGCGCAGTCCAATCACTCACGTTGCCCACAGCGACATCCTTGGCACCGGAGTCCTTGAGGATGGCGGCGAGCACACCTTCCTCCTGGAACTCAAAGTCCATTTGTGCCTTGTCAGTCTCAATCTCCACGAGCACATCTCCTGGCGCGAGAGGGTCTCCGGGCTTCTTCTGCCACGCTCCAATGTTTCCAGCGGTCATGGTGGGTGAGAGGGCAGGCATGGAAATAACGGTGTGAGGAGGGTAGGCTGGTCATTGTGTGTTAGTTCCTAATGAGCTTTTCAAGCGGCAAGATGATGTAGGCAGGCATACATTTCGAGGCATAGTATCGGGCCAGGGCTGAGAGGGCGGGTGTCCTGCTGCAAGAGCCATTGTGGTCAGTCGCTGCTCTAGCCAGATATTGTACCTGCAGCTGCCTCGCATACCTGTTGGCGTTCTGTGTCTTCAGCTGTGTCCATGCGCCTCGTGTCGCGACTCCGCGCGAAGCTCTCGCGAGCAACGATGCGGCGGCCATTGTGTATGAGATTTGCTTTGCAGCTTGCGACTAGCTCGAAATGCTCCGGAAAATGTAAATGTCCCAATGTCCGCGAAACAGGCCACGCCGGTGCTGTTTCCAGGTCGAGCAATAGATCTGAATTGGATGCAAGTGAGGAAGTTGGTGAGGAAGACGACACGACACGGGCGACGAGGTGGAAAGTGAGAACAATCGTAGATCGCGTTGAATCTTGGATGCAGAGCAGTGAGAGATTGTCGCTCCCGTTGATTCCCGCATGCGCTGCTTCACGACCGAGGCCCATACGTCCCACCGAGACATGAAGATTTCTCAATGATTCAATGATAGTTTGCATTACATCTATTACATCTACGCCTAATACTCTCTGTGCACTCTCTACACACTCGCTGCGCACTCTCTACACACTCGCTACTATTCCTCCTACTACTAGAGACTACGAAATATACCGTATATAGATTACCGAGTACCTTAAGGCTAGAAAAGTAGCTATTTAAAAAGACCTCTAAGACTTCTACTATATCGATATAACTACGAGAACAATTAGACGATTAATAGTAATATAGAGTATCTAAAGCGCTAGGAAGGATAATAGACGTAATAATTAATATAGTTATATTTCGTACTCGCTATAACTCGAAGAGTAAATACTAGTTAGATTATAGCTTAAGGAAGACAGGATTAGAGGAATAGAGGACACGATAAGAGGTATTAAGTATACTATTAAGTATTAGCTAAGCTAAAAAGTATCGTAGAATACGCGTAATAACTTACTTAAGGCGATTAATATTAAGAGTACTATATAAGGCCTCGTTGTCGCCTATAATTACGGTAGTACTAGTATACGTTAGTTATAGTAGTAGCGGTAGTAAGCTGGATATTAGTATTAAGTGAGTCCTCTTGTTATTAGCGCGACAATAGGAATGACATGGACGCATGCGGAATCACTATAAGGACAAGAGTAAGGGTTATTGAACCATGAGAAATCTTCATGTCTCGGTGGGACGTATGGGCCTCGGTCCTTCACAGTCGGCCCTTTGCCTTTGCCCACCCAGAGCCAGAGCCTCCCGTCTGCACATTAGTTCTACTTGTATATATAGTTAGTTTATCCGCAATGCACAACAGTTGCATATTGTGCTGGACGCGTGCGCAGTTCATGACACAGAAACAGGCGTGCATTGAGAGCTACCACACTGCAGTACATCTTCAACGCAGGAAAGACGCTCCGTCGTGCTCGACGGTCTGTCGCTGACATCGTGCCGGCCGTAAGTCCACGTTTCATAGGGCTGGGCTGGACTCTGCACGCGGCATTAAGTAAGCTTAGAGTACGTTAACTAGTCGATCAATGGAGAGACCCCTATACACTGCCATATTCCACACAAATTCGACTCTGCATCAACTTGAGCTTGGGAGACGGAATACTGGCGGGAAGTTTGCGATGCCTCGAGTATAGAATGCTCGCCGGGACAGTTGCTTCAACCCGCACCGATTGAGCTACTCCTCACTCATGGCCGACGAAGAACATGGCCACCATCAGGCAACAGCTGCTGGGCACGATGGTACAGCAGCAGAAGATGCGCGACAGTCGCAAGACTCGGAGGAAGACACAGAGCAGGGGTACGAGCAGGTCCAACTAGACGATGGTGCTGCTGCGGCGCGTGAGGACAGAGCATCGCAGGAGGACACAGAGCATGGACCAGATCAGCATGCACCGCAAGCTGTCAACAATGGCGGTTCCACAACACCACCGCCTCCTTCCAAAGAGGCCACCCAGTCCAATGGCGAGTCTGCGCCGGCGAGCGTTGCTTCTCCGCCACCTGCGACCAATTCGACACCCGACACTCCCACCACGACACGATCTGTAGCCGACACGACTCGACAACGCACCGACTCGCAGTCCACCACTGCCACGACTGCCACCAAGGGATCCGTCAGGTCGACGCGGACGAGCATGGTCTTTGTCGTGTCGGCGCTGGAAAGCATCGCCGCTTCCAAAGATGCCCGGAAGCGCAAGGACCTCGCCGATTCAACGCAGCGAGCACTGTCAGCGATCCGGACTGCACAGGGTGATGCTTCACAGATGAGCCCCGAGATCATGTTCGAGCCTCTGAGTCTGGCTGCCGAGTCGTCGACCGAGTCTGTCGTGGTCTCCGCACTGGACTGCATTGGCAAGCTGATCAGCTACTCGTACTTCTCCATTCCTGTAGCATCGGAGAACGACACTCCTGAGGACCGCAGGCGTCCGCCGCTCATCGATCGAGCGATCGATACAATTTGCGATTGCTTTCAGGGAGAATCCACACCTGTCAATGTGCAAATGCAGATTATTAAAAGCTTGTTGGCTGCCATTTTGAACGATAAGATTGTAGTGCATGGCGCGGGCTTGCTTAAGAGTGTCCGGCAGACGTACAACATCTTCTTGTTGAGCAAGAACAGCGCGAATCAGCAGATCGCCCAAGGCACGCTCATGCAGATGGTTGGCACTGTGTTCGAGCGTGTCAAGGTGCGATTGGCGAACAAGGCCTCACGAGCGCCCAACAGTGGCGGTCCAGGGAGCGTTGCAGATGTGCATTCAGATGTGTCATCTGTGGTGGGAGGAGATGAGACGCCCTCAGTTCCGGATGTACAAACTCCAGACGAAGAGAAGGCTCAGCCGAAGATGACTCTGCAGACATTCGAGACACGCAAGTCTTTCGATGATGCGAGAATCACTGACAGCGCGCCCACCATGGTCACGAAAGTAAATAAGCCTAACAAGCGCCCGTCAAGGACTGGATCTGGCGCTGATGTGCCTGCAATCACTGTGCAGGACGAGAAAGCAGAAGCCATCACCGAGGACGAAGAAGAGGACGAGATCTACATCAAAGATGCATTCTTGATCTTTAGGGCCATGTGCAAGCTGTCCACCAAGGCATTGCGCATTGAGGACGCAGTAGATGTCAAGTCCCAGGGCATGCGCTCCAAACTCTTGAGCTTGCACATTATCCACACCGTGCTGTTCAACCATTCCATGGTCTTCACATCGCCTCTCGCTACAATTCGAAGTTCTTCAAATACGGAGCCGACGGGCTTTACGCACGCTATCAAACAGTACCTGTGTCTCAGCCTGAGCAGGAATGGTGCAAGCAGTATCAGCAAGGTGTTTGAAGTTGCGGCAGAGATCTTCTCGCTCATGATGAAGCACCTTCGATCTCAGCTCAAGCGTGAGCTAGAAGTGTTTCTCAAGGAAATTTACATCACAATCCTGGAGAAGCGAAATGCTCCACACTGGCAGAAGAGCTACATTGTGCAACATGTCTTTGGTCGCATAGGCTCGGATTCACGGACGCTCGTCGAAATATATCTCAACTACGACTGCGACCGCCAAGCGCTTGATAACATGTACCAAAGGATCATTGAACATGTCAGCAGGATGGCGAGTCAGCCCGTGACGGTGAACGGCCTACAGGAGCAGGCATACATAGAAGCTACAGCAAAACAACACAGCTCGCTGAACGATTGGCGTGAACGAGGAACAATGCCTCCTAGCCTTACGACAGCCAGCATGAGCTCGCCACAAGAGGCTGAGCAAGCATATCCAGCCGAATATGCCATGAAGATCCAAAGCCTGGAGTGTCTTCTAGATGCCCTTCGAAGTATGGTGGACTGGAGCCAACAAGCTCAAGCCGAGTTGCCCAATGGCATGCTAGCAGATTCTGACTCTCGCTTCTCAGTCGAGGACCAGCGTGAAAGTCTCGATAATAGGGCTGAAGGAGAGCAAATGGAGGTTCCGCCCACGCCTCGGCTGCCCGAAAGCCAGCTTCCAGAGGATGACCCCGAAGAGCTCGAAAAGGTCAAACAGAGGAAGACTGCACTGAACAATGCTGTGCGCGCTTTCAACTTCAAGCCCAAGAAGGGTATCAAGTTGCTGATTGAGGAAGGCTTTATCCCTTCGACGGATCCCACAGACATCGCCAAGTTCTTCTCAGGAAACGAACGCATCAACAAGAAGTCGCTGGGAGAATTCCTAGGCGAGGGCGATGAGGAGAACATCAAAATCATGCACGCTTTTGTGGACAACATGGACTTCTCGCGGACGAGATTCGTGGATGCCCTGCGCCGCTTTTTGCAATCGTTCCGTCTTCCAGGCGAGGCGCAGAAGATTGATCGATTGATGCTGAAGTTTGCTGAACGATACCTCAGTGGCAATCCTGCTGCGTTTGCAAATGCTGACACGGCATACGTGCTTGCTTACAGTGTCATCATGTTGAACACAGATCAGCATTCTGCACAAGTGAAGAAGCGCATGACGGTCGAGGATTTCATCAAGAATAATCGCGGCATCAACGACAATGCGGATCTGCCAAACGAATACTTGCAGGGCATCTTCGATGAGATCGCGCACAATGAGATCGTGCTGGACACCGAGCGAGCCAATGCCGCGAACCTTGGCATGCTGCCACAACAACCAAGCGGTCTGGTCAATACACTCGCAAACGTTGGGCGCGACTTGCAGAGAGAGGCTTATGCTCAGGCAAGCGAGGAAATGAGCAATCGTACCGAGCTGCTGTTCAAGAATTTGCTACGAGCACAGAAACGAGCAGGAGGTGGAGCTGCGGCGAGCGCCAAGGGCAGGTACCTTGTTGCAAGTTCCTACAGACATATTGGACCCATGTTCGAAGTGACATGGATGAGCTTTCTGACTGCACTCTCAGGCACCGCGCAAGAATCACAGAACGTCGAGACTATTCGACTCTGCATGGAGGGCCAAAAGTTAGCAATCCGCATCGCGTGTTTGTTTGATCTTGAGAGTCCTCGCCAGGCTTTTGTGTCAAGTCTCTCCAGGAGCACGAACCTCTACAACTTGTCTGAGATGAAGGCCAAGAACGTCGAGGCCCTACGTGCACTTATTGAAATTGCCTATACCGAAGGCAACCACCTGAAGGAGAGCTGGCGAGATGTACTCACATCAGTGTCGCAACTAGATCGTTTCCAGCTCATCTCCAGCGGCGTGGAAGAGGGCGCTGTTCCTGATGTGCTACGAGCAAACAGTACGCCACAAAGCCCACAAGTCAACGGCAATCGAAAGAGCATGCAAGTACAGAGACGATCAACAGCGCGCGGTGGCAACGCTGGATCGTATCAGGCAGATATTGCAGAAGATGCAAGAAGTGCAGACATGATTCGAGGAGTGGATCGCATCTTTACCAACACTGCCAACCTATCCGGCACGGCCATCGTCGACTTTGTCAAAGCTCTGACGCAAGTGAGTTGGCAAGAGATCCAGTCCTCTGGAAAGTCAGAAACGCCACGCACATACTCGCTGCAGAAATTGGTCGAGATCTCTGGCTACAACATGCTTCGTGTCAAATTTGAGTGGACTAGCATATGGAAGATACTAGGACAGCATTTCATTGATGTCGGCTGCCACAACAATACGCATGTCGTCTTCTTTGCACTCAACAGCTTGCGACAGCTGAGTATGCGCTTCATGGAGATCGAGGAACTGCCAGGTTTCCAGTTCCAGAAAGACTTTCTCAAGCCTTTCGAGCTGATTCTGAGCAATGCACAGCAAGTGCCGGTAAAAGATATGGTGCTTCGGTGCTTGATACAAATGATACAAGCAAGAGGCGACATGATTCGATCAGGCTGGAGAACAATGTTCGGCGTGTTTGCAGTGGCCGCTCGCGAACCTTACGAGAGCATTGTCAACCTAGCTTTCGACAATGTGACGCAGGTCTACAACGAGCGCTTCGGCGTAGTGCTGTCGCAATCAGCCTTTGCGGACTTGATTGTCTGCTTGACCGAATTCAGCAAGAACATGAAGTTCCAAAAGAAGAGCTTGCAAGCGATAGAGACCCTCAAGTCTACTGTACCGAAGATGTTGAGGACGCCCGAATGTCCTTTGAGCCAGAAGGCGCCAGGACACAAGGACGCGCCGCAGGCCGTCAATATCCCTAAGCAGCCAGTCAGAAGAACGCAAGAAGAGCAGTATTGGTTTCCAGTCCTGTTTGCCTTCCATGATGTGCTCATGACTGGCGAAGATCTCGAGGTCCGCTCAAGAGCACTCAACTACCTGTTCGACACATTGACCAAGTACGGTGGCGACTTTCCGCGAGACTTCTGGGATGTACTTTGGCGGCAACTGCTCATGCCTATCTTCATGGTACTGCGAGACCGGAAGTCGGTCAATGTCGAGGCTGCGAACTCCGAGGAACTGTCCGTGTGGCTATCAACGACTCTGATCCAGGCGCTTCGGAACATGATCAGTTTGTTCACGCACTTTTTCGAGAGCCTCGAGTACATGCTCGATCGCTTCCTTGAATTGCTCACGCTATGTATATGTCAAGAGAACGACACATTAGCGCGGATTGGCAGCAATTGCCTACAACAGCTGATCTTGCAGAATGTCAAGAAGTTCAGCCCTGGTCACTGGGAGAAGATTGTGGCTGCCTTCGTTGATCTGTTTGCGAAGACTGAAGCCAAAGAGCTCTTCTCTGCAGCCACGTCGTCGAGCTACTCGCGAGACAGCTCCTACACGAACGGGGCGCCCGACACTCCCAAAGCGACGCCCCGTGATCTCGCCATGGATGATGCAGCATCCGTTATGTCTGCCAACACCAATGCTCTCGGAATCAACGCCCCCGATGATTCCGAACGGCAGAATGGCCTCGATCGGGCGCCGTCTACCTCTCTCTCCCTCTCGTCCGACCATGAAGCCGATCGCTCACCTTCACCTGCAGCACGAAAGCCATCTGACGCTCTCGAAGATTTCAGTAACACAGAGCCGGCACATCAAGCACCTGTCGTGGTGACGGCTGCACGACGCCGCTATTTCAACCAAATCATCACGAAATGCGTCCTCCAGCTGCTCATGATCGAGACCGTGTCCGAGCTCTTTAATAATGACGCGGTCTACGCCTCCATCCCATCTCACCTGCTACTCGAGTTGATGGCTCTTCTCAAGAAGTCCTACCATTTCGCCAAGCGCTTCAACGAAGACCGCGAGCTGCGCGGGAGACTTTTCCGGGAAGGTTTCATGAAACAACCCCCGAATCTTCTCAAGCAAGAGTCTGGCTCCGCATCGGTCTACGTCTCAATATTGTTGAGAATGTACGCGGATACCTCATCTGAGCGTGCTGCTTCCAAGCCCGAGACGGAGCATGCTTTGATCCCGCTATGCAAGGACATCATCGCATCGTATATTAGCCTCGACGAAGAGACTCAGCAGAGGAACATTGTCACCTGGAGACCGGTGGTCATTGACGTTTTGGAAGGTGTTGTTGCATTTGGCGATCAGGAGTTTGAAAAGCATGTAGATGCTTTTGCACCCATGGCTGTGGGGCTCATGGCACGTGATATGGGCAGTGAGTTACAAAGAGCTGTCATGGGGATCTGGCAGAGAGTTTGCGAGGTCAAATTGGGTATCGAGATGTCGAATGAGAACTTTGTCGGTGCTGGGCATCCAGCTAGCCCTGGCGGAAGTTCTACGAGAGAACGGCCGGGCGTCTTTGGAACAAGACGAGGGAGCCGTGTGAACAGTCTGGCTAGCGGGCGATGAAGTGAAAGATGTGAGCTTACTTGCTTGTGAGCGAGCGAGCCATAAATGTATAGATGTATGACCAGTACCCAGTGCAATTGAAGCTGATGCGGCCAAATCTCGATGCCAAGGCGCTTGCAAGAGTCGCAGCTGCCCGCGTTCCATCCATGTTTCCACGAACATCATCCTTGTCACATGCAGATGCGCATGTATTTTGCAGTCGCCCCATACCACTCGCGGGAGAGGTATCGATAATGGAAGACAGACCACCAAGGATGTCGGCACGAGCAAACGAGGCACAAGCCGCCGAGCCTTGACACCGAGATCTCCCAAGCCTCAGGCCGCCCGAGTCGGCCTTGACACCAGTCTTGGAGCAACACAAACACACGACCAAAACCTCGCCCTCCGCGGCGCTCCCAAGCACCTTAACTTTTCTGAGCCCTGTCAGTGTTCCACAGCAGTCGCGTGCTCCAAGTCCTAGAAAGCTTCGATAAACCACGTACGCCATTGCCGCTTTGCCAATGTGTCCACCTACGACACTCGCAGAGGCTTGTCTAGAGATATAGCTGCCTTTTGGGGGTTGTGCGTGGTCTTGGGTCTTGTTTGTATGCAGAAGTGCTCTTGTCTGCCATGGTCTTGGTGCCACGCGAGCACGCGAGAGTTATCTTTGCCAATGTTAAGACTATCATCGTTTGCAGCTGGGCTTTGCTGCCGATGCGAATCCTTCGCCTGAGCTTGCATTGTGAAGGACGGGTAGGTTCGGTTTTTGTGGGAGAGCAATGCTGTGGGGGATAAGTATGTATACTGGTGTGCTGCGCTGCGTGGAGCTTTTCTTCCTTTCTCTTCCACGGCTGTCACATTCCACACGCACTTCAGTCACTCCTGCGAAGATAGGCCAGGATGGCGGATGTCAATACTTACGAGAAGAGCGCTACTAAGGAAGAAGGTCTTGCCAGGGATGGCTCTCAGGACACAGTGCCGACGCCTACGCAGGAACAAGATGTTGTCCAGGCAAAGGAACCGTTTGGAAAGCGAGTGCTGCGCAATCTCAAGACTCCAGGCTCTGCGTTGCAGATCGTCCTTGCTGCCGTGCTAGCCATTGGAATTGGTCTTGCTGTCTCTTTGACTGTGGATGAGATTCCCGAAGCGGCTCCCGTCATTCTCGAGATTCCAGGCACATTGTGGCTTCGGGCATTGCGCGCGACAGTCCTGCCATTGATCATTACAGCGATCATTCTCGCGGGTAAGTGGTTTCTGCAAAGGCAAAGACAGTCCCACTGAGCTACTCAGCATTCTGACATATCTGTACAGTCCAGAACCTGAAAGCGATGACATCTGGAGGCAGCAAGCTTGCCAAATGGACGATCTCATACTACGTCTTGACTACGATTCTCGCTGTCATCCACAGCATGATCCTCATGGACCTGGTGTGGTCGAACCTGATGACTCAAGCCGATGCCGCGAGTCTGGAAGTCGCAGAGAATGACCAGGAGACCATTGACGAACGCGCTGCTCAACAGCCTCACGATATTGTCGTGACTGTCTTCACCAGCTTCATTCCACAAAACGTCTTCCAAGCTCTTGCTGAGGATCAGCTTCTGGCCGTACTCGTCTCGGCCGTCATTCTCGGTTGTCTTCTCAAAGGACCAAACTCAAGTCTGCTACGTGAACTCAAGGAAGTCGATCGGATCCATCGAGTTTCTGATCAAGCTTGCGCCGATCGGCGTGTTCTTTCTCATTCTCGCGAATCTGATGACACTGGATATATCGGACATCGGACAAAACCTCGGTGTCCTCATTGGAGCGTCTTTGGCTGGCATGTTTATCCACCTGCTCATTTTCCTTCCTGCGATCTTCTTCGCGTTCACGAGAGAAAACCCGTTTTCCTGGTGGGTCAAACACTCTCCAGCATGGATCACAGCTTGGGGTTCTGCATCGTCGGCTGCAACTCTTCCCGTCACCATGAAGTGCTTGGACAAGAACAAGGTTCCTCAGAACGTCTACAAGTTCACTGCTCCTCTGGGGTGTCTGATCAACATGGATGGAACAGCGATCTACTTCCCCGTCGTCGTGGTCTTCCTGGCCGTGACGCAGGGCATGGTGCTGAATGCCGGCGATTACGCGTTGATCGTCATCCTATCAGTGCTCTCGTCGATCGCCACCACACCTATCCCATCCTCGTCGCTCGTGTTGACAGTCATCATTGCCGACAGTGTTGGCATCAGGATTACAGGAATGTACGCTGTGGTCGTTGCCATTGATTGGTTCATTGATCGTTTCAGGACAGCACTCAACGTGAGCAGTGATATCTTTGCTGCTCGCATCATGCAGAAGGTTACTGGCATTACAGACGATAACCTGAATGTTGGAGAAGATGGTCATGCTGTCGACGAGGTCGACCGTATGATGCGTGAGAATCAGGCTCCGCGGTAGATACCACATAATGTATCCCAAGAAGACAATTGTAATAACCCCGTCCGCGCATCAATCAGGCTGCCATTGTGTTAGACGAGATTTCTTGCTGCGATTTCGGATCCTCAGTCTTCTCCGACAGGATCAGAGACCACCTTGCGAGAGTCCAGAAGCCCGGAAAGGGTCAGGAAGCATGCTAGCCCTCCCCAGGAATGTGCAGAACTGAATGCCGTCACAACGTGTTAGCCCGATGCTTCTCCGATATTGGAACATGTCGGATGATCTAGTTCTAGATGCTCTGCAGGGTAGTAAGATGTTACTGCTTTGCGCAACCCATAGAGCCTCGGAATACTGGGAAGGCCGTTCTTGACACGACCTACGCGAGGGCTAGACCATGATGCTTTTCAGCTTAGTCATTTACTGACGCGGCCAGTTGCTAGGTATGCTAGACCATAGGTGATGCACATCTTAGTGGAGCATTTCGTGCGCTATTCGAGCGAGTTCGCATAAAAGGGCTTGCAGTTCTCTGCACGCTTTGCTGTTCGTCCCGCTATGCGCACTTTGGTAGTCTAGTTGACTAGGCTGGTAGGCTTCGGCGTATCAGCCTGGTCGACTACTGAATCGAATCATAAGCGCAACATTTGGGACAGTAAGTGGATGAAGCACCACAACATTTCTCGAAATCCTCCTTCTCGTCGCGTGCGGCGTTGTGTCTTTAGCCTGACTGTACTCAACATGAAGCATGGAACTCGATGAGCTCATTTTACATCAAGTCAAAAAGCTTCGCCAGATCGACTGTGACAGTCCTTCATCACAAGCCAAACAGCTGATCCGGCCGCAGGATTGCAAGTCGACATCGTTTGAAAGTAAAGCAGACAGGCTCCCTGCTGTGCAGAGACTGAATGGGTATGTTGAAGCTCAACAAGGTGTGCCAAGCGGCGATGCAGATGACCAAGCCAAGAGGAAGGACGAAGCGAAAGAAGAATGAAATTAGGCGATCTTGCAAGAGCAAAGCGTGAAGAGTGGTCGTGTGGCAGGAACGAGGTGGCCATGCCTTGGACGGGATATTCTGCTGGAAGAGTGTGGTATATCACTTGCATGACCCGCCGAAGACAAGTTGTGGTATTCACCAATCGGCGCAGCTGCCCTCGACCATAGATGGGCTGCAATTGGTAGCTCTTGCGGATGGACCGTTGCTCAAAACGGGGCGGCAACAAGAAGGATATTCTTGCGAAACTCGAACTGATTGCGGCATCGCAGGTGGAAAAGGTTGGCTATGGTCAGTTGAGTACACCCTACAGTTCGATGAGGGCGCTCGTTACAGACAGGCAGAGATCGTACACGTCCGAGGTCGTGATGAGCAGAGTGATCTCTGTGAGATGATCTGCCAACTCAAATTGATTCAAGCTTGGCACGATGCCAGGCACCGAGACAAACCTTCCCGCGTCTCTGCAACAACCACATCCGTCCCAACGGCGAGCAACTTTTGACGTCAATATCTGCAGGTCAGTCGGAGAAGCCAGCAGGCGAGCAGGGAGTGCGCTCCGACAGTAGAGTTGGTCGACAAGCAGAATCCTTTTTTGGAATTCGACGACTGTTACACCAATGGCAACAGACTTCAATGGCGCCGACGTCACCAGATCCTACGCCCGTTGTGGTTCATGCTGCAGCGAGCGGACACCATCACTGTCGATCTCGGTGCTAACACCACGGCACTTGCGGGAGGACGATGATGCTGGGGTTGGTCTTGACATACAACAGACCATCTTCTTCCCATTGGCACATAATTGTTATGTAGCTCCAGTCGGTTTGCTCACGAACTCTTCACTCTCACATCGCAAGGCTAGTTGTTACGAACAGGTGTGGAAGCTCAGGATTGAGCGTCGCTCTCCATGCAAGAATACTTGGGGCTGAGAGGCCAGAGCCTCTCAAATGCTATCGGTATCGTTACAGGCCTCATCTTTTTCACCTATGGATACGACCAAGGCCTCATGGGTGGCTTCATCACCATCCCGGGCTTCTTCCGGCAGTTCCCAGTGCTGGACATGACGGTCGATCCTACAGATCTCCAGCCCGTACGGTTGATCGGCTTCACAGTTGCAGCGTGGAACTTGGGATGCTTGTTCTCCGCAATGATTGCTGTATTCATCGGAGACAAGATGGGAAGGCGGAATATGGTCCTGTTTGGTCTGACTTTCTTGCTCGTGGGCGAGGTTATCCAATGCTCTTCCTTCGCCTGGGGCCAATTCGTGGCTGGCCGCTTCATCGCGGGCATTGGCAATGGTTTCAACTGCGCAACGATGCCTGCCTGGCAAGCTGAGTGCACGAAAGCGCACCGAAGAGGTACGCTCCTCATGATTTCTGCCGGCGCGACAACAGCGGCCGGCTTGACCGTGGCATACTGGGTGGATTTTGCGTTCGCATGGCTCGATCCTAGCTCGGCAGCATGGAGAGTGCCCATCGCTCTACAGATTGGCTTGATATTCATAGCAGCTGCAGTCGTAGCATTTATGCCAGAATCACCTCGCTGGCTGATTCTTCAAGGCCGGGAGGGGCAAGCCCTCAAGATCCTCGGCGCGCTCAATGACACCGAACAAGACACGCATGAAATCCATCAGGAGTTCCTTCAGATCAAAGACGCTGTCATCGAGATGGCAGGCGCTAAATTCTCCAACAGTTTCCGTATGGGCGACTACCGCGACTTCCATCGTGTCGTCTTGGCCGTGATGCTTCAATTCTTCCAACAAATTGGAGGCATCAACTTCATGACACAATACTATGCAGCAATGTTCAAGAACCAGTACCTATGGGATCCCTGGAAGTCTCGACTACTCGCTTCTGGAACGGGCACCGCGTTCTTCCTTGCTTCGTTTGTAGCAGTGTATTGCATAGATCGAGTCTGCGGACGGCGGCCACTTCTTCTCCTCGGCACATCCGGAATGCTTTTCGCCATGATCATATTGACGATCATGCTACGCATAAACAGCCGTGCTTCTCTCGACGCTGGGACCGCTTTCGTCTTCATCTTCTGCTGTTGCTGGGCTATTGGCTGGCAAGGAATGTCCTGGCTGTATCAAGTCGAGATAGTGCCCCTTCGGATACGCGGCCCTGCAAACGCTCTGTCAACAGGTGAGTGTCAACGCCTTAACGAGGTATCATCGACCCGCTAACTCGTGATCCCAGGTGCTAACTGGCTCGGTAACTTCATCGTCGTTCTGGTTGGACCCATCGCATTCACCACAAGCACATGGAAGTCTTACCTTATCTTCGTCGCTACCAATGCCGTAATCCTACCAACGATCTACTTCCTGTATCCAGAAACGAGTATGAGATGTCTTGAAGAGGTCGACTACATTTTCTTCACCGCTCACTCTTCACCGAGACCTTGGTTTGATGTCAAGAAAGCGGCTGCAGATTTGCCTCTCTGGTACGGCGGAGATGATGAAGCGCCTTACGAGTACGAAGCTTCAGATTGGCATCAACGGCACGTGTGCTTCTCGGATAAAGTCATTGATTCCGAGGGTGACACAACCACGTTACGGCCTGCATCAAGCGGTGCTGCCGAGAAGTTCCGCAGCAATAGTGGAACGAGTAGCGAGGAGGAGAAGAAGTCGAGAAACGATAGCGAAAGTACCGTGCCTGTACCCTTTGTGCCAGACCTTTCTGCCGACGATAATGGCAGGCCCCACAGTCGCAGCGCTGGAAGAGGAGTATGAGCCCACTGCGGGCCACGAAGTGCGGTCTGAGAATCGTGAACATTGTACAGTACTGAATCGATCATGAACACCGAACTAGCATCATTGATGCCAACGCCTTTGCACAGGAGTTCGCCATCATACCAAATTGGCCGTTCTATCGTGTGCAATTTCACTTGCCATAGTCTGCCATCCAGACCCGTCCAGACACACATTCTCCTCGCTGTCAAAACCGTACGTGGCTCACTCCACCATCCTACCAACAATGGGATAGCCCAGTCACGCATCCGTTGCAAGGCTCTGAAGCGGACGGTCGAGTGGTGATCGCTTTCAGAGACCTTCGACGAACAAGCCCTAGTCGAAGGAGGGCATGACGAATCTGGTGCCTGCGTCTTTCGGGCGTGCCCCAACAGCCGTAGGCACAATGTATTCGACAATTCTGTCGCCTACCGCCAACTGCGCGCGCTTGATCTCCAGCTCAGTCTTGATAGTAAAGTCCCGTCGCTCGCGCTTCTGCTGATACTTATTCGGAGGACGCTTTATCATCGCCATCGCCGTCGCCCTCGCTTCTTCCGAGACACGCCTAGCTTCTTGTGCTGCTGCATAATCGCTCATGATGGCTGGGGATGTGGTCAGATTCTGGCCTCCCTGGCGGAATGTCTCGTTCTGGTGCATCGCTGGTTTGGTGAGGACGCGACGTGTCCAGCTGCATCCATGAAACCAAACATTCTTGTAGGTTCGATTCATGATGACCACCTCGGTGAATGACACGTTCTCTGCGGTGATGTTAGGACACAAATTCCATACCATGTCGCAGGTCGTTCTGGGTGGGTCAACTTACCAAAAATACAGTCTTCAAAAGAGACATTCACGAAATGACAGTTCTGGAGGGTAGTTTTGACGAAACTAGATCTCGTAAACTGCACTTCCTCAAAACGACAGCCATGGCCGGCTGTAATCGTCAAACCAGCTCTGGGAGTGTTGTCGAAGGCAATACCTGCTCCAACGTCAAGAGGTATGCTGGAAGTCTCGTGACTGAAGTCGGTAGGTTGAACAGGCTTGAACCTCTTGTGCTCGTCTTCCAAGCTATCCCAGCCTTTTTGCTTACTGTAGCCGCTCTTGTGTGGTTCGTTTGGCGGTGGTGGAGCAGACAGACGGGCTTCTACTGCTGCTTCACGAGCAGCATTCTGTGCTTTGATCTCTTTCGGCTCCACCTCATTGATCTGCTCGTCCACAAAGTGTGCTCTGCAGAAAATGTACTCTTCAGAAAGCTTGCGGTTCTTCCAGCAAGCATTGTCGAAAGTGCAGTCGATAAACTTGTTATCGATCATCACAACATTCTCCAACAGAATTGAGCGGAAGTCGCAATTCTTGAAGGTGGTCCGAGTGAAGCAGCAATTTTGAAGAATCGTCGGTGCCGTCTCACTGAAACGACAGTTGACGAAGGTCACTCCTACGAAGCCTCCGCCACGCTCGGCTCCGGTGTCCTTGATGATCAATCCGTACTGAGGGCGAGAGGGCGTTGGAGAGAATTTGACGTCGAGTGTGGATGGAATGACGGAGAGGACCAAATCTCGAACAGCGCTGCGCTTGGTCGGAGTCGCAGGAGATCTGGCAATGTCAATACTCTGTCAAATCCTTTTGCGGAAGAGCAGACTTACTCGTTGCTGCTGGGATCCTCGTCGAAGATCTCAGAGCCAATTGAGACCAAACCGATGGTTGAGGTAATTGCCCGCTGCTCTGGTCGAATGGTGTAGGCAGGAGAGACGCTACCAGAAGCATCCTCCATGGCCGGTGATGTCGTGATTGTTGTGTTGCTCGCTGGAGAATACCCAACGTCCAGATCGACCAAACTCACTGGCGTACGTCCATCGTCGTCGTGTTCGCTCAAGTCGACGCCCGCCAAACGACCCAGGACATCCTTGAGGTCAAGAGCTCCCATTCTGCGAGTAGAGTACCCTCGTTCGACTGCGGTGTATATACGATGTGTTGGTTATATGTATAGAAGAGAACAAAGAAAGTGGAATCTGAGCTTTGGCTGTTCGCTCGCTTATGCACGATCCAGGCAGCACACACGAAAACGGCAGGAACCACAGGTGAGGGTTGGTAAAAGCTGTCATCACGGTGAACGCAGTTGTCCCTCGCGAGCCGGCTGTGAACTAATACCATATAGAAGTGAGCTCAATGGCGCTTCTAAAGTGTGAGACCAAGATTTGACTGACCACGAGGCATCCAGGGCAAGAACACGATCCTAAATCACCGCACAGTTGTGATATTGAGTACAGCTATCAAACAATGCGTTGCTCGGCACGCCCGGTCGCCTCCCAAGGCCGGAGTATGATGGGCCGTGGAGAGCGTGCCATCTGGCAGCTCTTTTGAGAAGATCGTGGAAGCCGATTCTGCGTGAAGGGACGAGTCCCATCCAAGGAAACGTTGTCGACGAGGACGCAAGTAGCACATCCAGTGAACATCCGGTCTCAGTGCCTGTGGCGTGGACAGCTCAAAGATGCTGTGCGCGCCCATCAATCTGGGGATCGAAGTGTCAAGACTTGGAAAATACTCCTCCAGGGGGCCAAAGGTCAATGGCTACATCACAGTGTCTTTGCATTCATCATATCTTCATAATTGCTCCTCACCCTAGTCGGGGCCAAGGAGGACTGAGTGAGGTAGGTACAACTTCACCAGACCGTCGCATGGTATTCTTCAAGCTTTCCACACAACGATTCCCATCAATCGCACTTCTCGTAATCCCTAGATCAATTCGACCCTTCTTGCTGGTTGCTACGCTTTACTCATGCGATCCGCCAATATGCTCAAAGTTGGCCCTACTACCATGTGCAAGAGACACGTAAATCCATAGAACGCCGGCCTGTAAGTCAATACATGTAAGGAAACTATGCTCGCACGCATTCATGTTTGTGTTATGATTCGCTTCGCGGTCTCGTCCTCGTTGAGCTTCTACCTCTTCCAGCTTCGACATCGCTGACAGCCGCTTCATACGTTGGTATGGGCGGGCTGTTATTGTGCAGCAATCTGGCGTGTTCGCTGTAATTCGATGCATTCGTGCCAGTTCTGGGTCTGGCTGTTGTGTCGGAGTCGTCTTCGTCCGCATAATCGTCCTCGTCTGGACTTTCGTAGTCAGGTGGTGGATGATCAGCTGGCTCCAATGGCAGCCCGGGGTTTTGATACATATGGCTGCTTGCTGCCTCGCTTGTGCCTTCGCCGAGATCCTCTTCATCTTCTTCCTCCTGCTCATCCTGCATATCCATGATATTGAGCTGTGCGAGAGAAATGTCGGTGGGAGATCTTTCTGGGCCGGGGCTCCGCGTCGGACGCCCTTGTAACCTAATAGCGCCGCTATGAGACCTGCCATGCCCAGGTACCCAGCCCATGCCCTCACGTATGCCCTGGCGGCCGCCTTCAAGTAGAATACTCCCAGCTTCGCTTCCATAAGGAGGCGGTGGTGCAAGACTGCCTGTCATAGGCGCCAAGCCCCACTTCTTCACGTTCGCTTCGATAAAGACGAATCCCATTTGGCCAAAGTTGACATGTACGTTGGCAGGTCCATTCGACCCAATCGTAGGAAAGAAATTGTGCAGCTTCATGCCGTGACAGACGTCCTCCAATTTCTTGCCATTCCTCGTGAAGAATATCGTGCCAGTCCTAGGTCTGTAGCCCACTCCGACAACATCGCCCTGTACGAATGGAGGGCCATAGTTTGTCGACGTGAAAGGCTGATTGAACTTGCGCTGTCCGGAGGACAGGTATGCGATTGAGTGTTTGTGAAGGCCAGGCAGTCGAAACAGCGGATAGGGTTTGGTTGTAAGACCAATGCTGACCATCGTAGACTCTTGTTTGTCATATAGCTTCGCCTCCCAGTAGTATACCTCATTTTGCTTCGGAATGGGCAGATTACTCTGCACGCTGCATTCCGAATCAAAGAACTCAATCTCCGTTCTGGCCTCCACAAAACAATTGGCGATCTCCAGCTCTGGCTCAAACTCCCATGCTGAGACTCCCTTCTCTTGTATTGCCAAGAATTGTGATAGTGATATGTCGGTCTGCACAGAGTCCGGAGGGTTGTGCTGCACAAATGCTGTGTACGTACTACGTTAGCGCTGATCTGTCTGAGTGACCAGTAACGATCTCACCTTTTGCTCTAAAATACTCTGCTCTTTGCAGATCGTCCATCTCTGCCAGCGCATCCTCCTCCTCTCGTAAGAAGCTCTGCTCGTCATCAAACTCTCCAGGCCTGGAAATCCGGTCCAGAAAGATTCGTCCTCGATTGGTATATCGGACGAAGTAGACAATGGCAATTATGATGCCAACCAGAGCGGCTGAGCCAAAGGCTGATAGCATACCAATGAGTACACCTTTGCCAGTGCTACCCAACCCGACTGCCCGAATGTTTTGGTGTGACTCCCGCCATTCTGCCCACTTGTCGCCATGACTATGCCACCTGTGCCGGCTGACGTCCCATTGCACATCGTTAGCGTTCACGTCTGGAGTCGGCATAGAGAGATGGGTCGTCGCCAGAGTCGTAGGAGGCGAGCCATCGTAGCCGAGCGCAGCCTGCGCCATCAGCAGGAGTTTGTGTACGCAGGCGGCTGTCGAACAGTATGTCCACCTCCTAGTATCAGGTGTAGTCTCGCTAACGCGATGTGGCCATATATTGGCAGGGACAGAGGTGGGAGACAGTGGCCGTTGTCCTGACGCCTCGTGTCGTGAAGATGCGATGGCGCGCCTGGTCTCGAGTGTCCAGTCGTGCGATCAGGGATGAGTAGGCAGAGATCGCTGACGAATTGAAGACTGCAGAGTTGGTACTGTGAAGAGGTGGTTGTGTTCAAGTCGTTGGTATTGACGGGTCAACGCCGTCGTTGCCGTGAGTTGGCTGGCGCGGTGATGATGTACACTGCTCCCGCGCCTCTAGACCTCACTCTTGGCACTCGATCCCCCTAGCACGTGGCCATTGGCGAATGCGTCCACGCACGATGCTATGTTCTACATATAAAATTCAGCTTGGCTAGAAGAAAGCCTCCTAACTTCCCGTTCCATATTCCATCACAACAGCTTTTGCCTCTTTGGGGAGATAGTAGGTGAGAGACATGACTTTGTCGTGTGTAGGGAGTGGGGCACGTCGATCATGCTGCCGTGCAACCGCACGGGCACAAAATCTGAAACAGACACGCAGACAGGTTCCGCAGTCAGCGTTGTGCTGAGCGCTGAAATCAGCACCTTGCAGCTATTGCACTATCTACACTTCTTCGAAGCATCGCTTCCAAAAGCGCCGCTGAGGTCCACTCATCTCTAGCGCGCGGTTGCTGCTGCTACGCAACAAATCGTATCTTGCCCGGGTGATAAATCACAGGCATATCTCATCATCATTGCAGTGAAGCAGAGCCATTTCCATCGTTGGACCTTTCCTCATTTGATCATCTTGTGTAGATACATCTTCCACCTTGGAGCCCCGGCAGCGACCCATCCGCCACATCGCGTTAATTCCTGCTCCCTTGCACAAAACAAACGCCACGCCATGTAATCCTTTTTGCGCTGCCGCCTATCGCGGACAGATGCTGAAAATGTGCAGAACGCTAGACTGGAACCTCACTATCTAAATTGGTATCATTAGCAAACAACGCCGAGCAAACAATTGCTATGTTGTGGTATGTCGCAATGTCGAAAAGCTATTAGCACTGGCTTGCCTCAGCCCGCAAGTGCGTAAGCATACCTTGGAGTCGTATACATCGCCATGACTGGCTGCTTCTCCTAGAAGGAGTAGTGCTGGCGAAGACTCGACTCTTGTGCTGGTGGCAAGTTGTGGAGATAATTGTCGAACCCGTCTCCGATCATCTGCTTGTACTTCGCAAGCACCTGTTCGAAGCCTGCGCGTGGTCCATCGTCCTGCATGCCAGTCAGGAATACATCTGGTGCATTGGCAATCTCCGAGAAGAAGTCGAGGAGACATTGCTCGAGAGCAGCCGGGTTGTCTAGGACGACTTTGACGAAGCCCTTGTACGCGTGGCCCTTCTCGTCAGTCCACGCCACCTTCTGCATGTATTTCAGGAACGAGGGCGCGAAGCTCGCGAGATGCGGTGCAAGTTGGTCGTGGCAGCCAATGCCGAGGCGACCAAGGGCGATTGCGGCGTTTTCGTTGAGAGACTCCGGCACTTCACTGCTGAAGATGATGACAGCCAGCTTTTCGAGCAGCTTCTCAACAAAGGGCGCCATGCCCTCATTTTGTCGCATCGAGATCTCGCCACAAGACCAGCAAGCATTGTTAATGACGCGGAACATTGATTCTGGATCGTTCTTCACGTCATTGAGACTCAGTTGCTGGATCAAGATCTCCAGAATCTCGGACAGATACTGCTGCAGCTGTGGGAAGATGTAGATTGCGCAGTCACCAAGCAGCGCGTACGCAGACTGTCGAACATCGTAACTTGAGTCCCGCATGCAGTAGGCCAGCAGCTGGAACATGTTTGGCTGTGCACCTCCTGCAAGTCTTGCGCTTTGCTGCTCGTCTAGCGCCTGTATGATCGAGCTCAGGAGATCCAGGCTTGTGACCAAAAAGTCTTTGTCCGGCTGCTCCATGAACGACTGCTCGGCACTAACTCCATCTTCGAGATTCTGCTGGATGAGCTTGATGCAACGTGTGAACAGTGGTTCCGCAAATGGTGTAAACTGTGATCCCAGTGCCGTGGCCACGAAGGAGAGGCACTCGAGTAGTGGAAACATTTCTCGGGACTGATCCTGGACATGCTGCCATCGACTTATGAGAGCAGGCATCAAGAGATTGACATTCTCTGGCTCCGCAAGGGTTGGCGAAGCGTGTTCAGCGAGGGTCTGCACGCAGTCGTACAGGATGTACATGTTCTTGTCCTTGTACTTGCCAAAGCACTTGACAAAGTGCTGAAGGATGACGTTGCAGTAAGGTGCCAAAACCGCATCGGCTTTCTCCTCAAGAGACGCGAACGCCGAGGCAGCAGATTGCTGCACCTTTTTGTTATGGTCAAGCATACGTTGAAGTAGTCCAGCCATTATGGGCTCAAAAAGCCCCTGCTCGCGAGCACTTGGGTCGTGCGCTGCCCATGAGGAGTACCGGCTGAGCGACCAGCATGTGATCTGCCTCACAACCGGCTGAGGGTCGTTGAGAAGATTCAGGAGGAGAGGTATAAGCTCTTGCAAGTGCGGTGTGATGTTGTCCATGCAGCCTGGTCCGATGGCGCCCAGGGCTAGCACTGCGGCTTCTCGATTTGACCAGTCTGTGTGCTTGAAGTTCTCTACCAGCCAGGGCAGTACTTCCTGGAAGACAGCGCCATGGAAATGAGTCGCTAGACTGTCAATGGAAGCTGCTGAGCACTTGCGCAGATTCCATTCTTCCTCAGGGTCAACATCATCGTAATCTTCATCTTCGTCCAATTCGCCTTCGCTCAAATCGTCGTCCTCGTATGCGAATCCGTTGCCGGCAGGCTTCCCATTCTGCTGGGCACCATTGGATGCGTCTGATCGGCCGGCCTTATCTTTCGCGAATGTAGGCTTAATATCTTTCTCCTCGTCCTCGAGTTCAGCGTCTTCCTCGTCGCCCTCCAGTCTCAATTGATCATCCTCGCTGTAAATTATGCAATTCAGCAATACGGGCACAATACGCGGCAGGTAAGGACCCAATGCATCCCTAAGAACAGTGTTGCTGCTGGATTCGAAGAAGAACTCCGCAGCATCCAAGGCCAATTCTTGATTGTGCCGATCTTGTTGCTGTATTAATGAGTACTCTATAACACCCTCCACATGTGGTACCAGAACCTCAGGTAAAGAGTCGGCGAGGAGTGCAAAAGACCGGCAGACAAATCGTCGAACATCATCGTTACTATCTCGAGACAGCCGTACGATCTCAGGCAGTATCTGGTCGACATTCTCTTGGACGGTCAAGGCGATAGGCTCGACGAGGAACACATTGATGGCGGCCAGTGCTCTTGAGCGGACTTTGACATTGTCGTCGCGGGTAAATTTCAGGAGCTCTGGCAGTAATGAGGCCAGCGGCCGCTGAGTCTGATACTCCTTGTCGAGTGCTTTCCTGTTGTCTTCGCAAATCTTGAAAAGAGCACCCATGGCGCCGTCTTGTGTCTCCTGCGAGCTCTGCCCGCTCTGATTCGCTACCATAGCCACGAGGTCAGGCAGGACCTGTGGCCAGCCCAGAATTCCTCCTTGTCGCACAACTTCCGTAATGACGTTGCCGATGTAATTGCGTATCTGCGTGTTGCGATCTTGCAGACCTTGTAACACATTGGCTTTGATGTAGACCTTGCTCGGCTCAGGTATCGACTTGTACGCAGTCTTGACATTGTTCTTGAGCATAATCGCAGCAGCACTGCGCGCTGCGTGATAGGCTGCTTGGTCCAGGCCCGTATTCGACGTGGGCGTGATACAGAGGTAGACTAGGTAGTTGTTGATATCGGGTGACGATTTTGCTTGCCGGAGCATCTGTTTGCTGTGAGCATTCGCAACAGCAGGTGTAAAAATTCAGTCAAACTCACCTGCTCGGCATTCTTTTGCGCTTGAATGTCATGACCGCTAAGGGAGTCGCGCAGACACTGTGCCAGCTGATTGAGCGGACTCTGCTCTGGCTGCCACGCCATATTGACTCGGCGCGGGCTGCAGATGTGAAATCTGCGTGTTGTGTGGTTGGATTCGCTTCTGGGTGGAAGAAGTGGTGGTTGAAGGTGGAGTTGACTGCCGGCAGTCGTGATCGAGGTCAGCGTTCTGAGCTGGCTATCGGCTAACCAACATCATTGTGCTGAGAAGCAAACTGCGAGTTGACTGACAGTAAATTCGGAGTGACGGTCGTCCTGGCGCGAAAGCCCTAAAATAACATCACTGTTCCCCGCCTAGCAGAGTGGTAGACGTGAGGAAGGAGAGAACTGGAGTCGGCCGTCAACTACTGCGCACGAAATTTTGCTTTCGGATTTGTATGGCATACAAGCTTTTCTGTGAGGTTGTAGCACAAGTTGTCGTGGTCTGTAGCTATGGCAGTGCCACGACAGCAAAAGAAGAGACGAACACACGAACGAAGTTCTGTGCCAAAAGACCCTGAAGATGATCGGCCGGGACAACAGCTTCACCTCACTTTCTTGTTGCTGCGCTACTACCGACGTCTCAACAGCGGAACACTAGTCTGCGTGCTCGAGCAAGGCGCAGTGGTGCAGTCGGCTCGAGCTCCGCTTCTACTACTCGATGCTCATGGCAATAACACGCTGTTTGCAGTCTAGAAGGCACAGCGGCAACCTGCCTCGTTGCGACATCAGCCTTCTGCGACACAATTATTCGTCAGCTATCAATGGAATTGTTGCTTGCGCAACGCGAACTGCTGTTCCGGTGTAAAGCAAGGAAACGTGGACGCTCGTGTAGTCGTGCACGAGCATGCGAAAAGTTGCGGCACAAATGTTACTAAAGCCTAGCTAGGCCATAACAGGTTCCCGGAGCACTACATTCAAGGCGAGGTGAATAGACGAACTCGTAGTGTCTCAGCATCGCGACTTCAAGATCTATCTAGCTTCTGCGAGCTTTTGATGCGCCGAGTGTTGCCAACGACCATAGCCATAACGCCACACTGGATCGAAGAGGTTCTACTATATCAGGATTGCGCGCTACGACTTCGATAGACGATGCTCGATCACCTGCGCATCAGCAGACTACGCGCACTGTCATGATGCCGAACCGCCTGCACTTGCTCGAGTCAGTTATTCACTATCGACTGTCTGCAATTTGTCGATGTCTCCGGCCACTGCGAAACACCAAGATCGGCCAGGCCACTGCTGGTGCTTCTCACAAGGCGTGAAAGGCGTCGAATCTATGGAGATTCGAAACGGCGGCACGGGTGTTGAGCATGACAAGCTTGACAAGCGTCACGAAGGCTTCCCCCAAATCAGAAAGTCTCCTCGTGCCATATCTTTGGTCGCAGGGCCACAGTCTCCCTCTCGATCGTGAAAAGGACGTCCACATCAGTCTTGATCTCCACCAGATCGTTCTTGACGTGGTTACTCGTACTGACCTGGCCTCCCATTTCCGTTTCCCAGTCCTGTACATCCCACTCCAGTCCTTTCGTAGTAATCACTGCTTTGCCGTACAGAGGCAAGATACCCACATTCTGCCTCAGGAGCCCTTCCTGAAGAGGTGTGGATATTCTAGTGGTTCCCGCCGAAATCAAGATGCTCACACTGCTCTCGGAGAAAAACCAGAATCGCAACGACGGGTGCAAGAACTTTTGTTCGCGATGAATTTCATGAAGTAGTCCGACGCCCTGGTCCACTCGTCCTCCAAGACTGCCCAACACGAGCACGTTCGCGACGTTTGGCAGAGTGTCAACAACCTTATTGATGGCCTTGCCGAAGTCTGTGCTATACTGATCCGGGTCATGCGAAACAGGAACGCCGAGTTTTTCATATTCGTGTCGTACCTCATCTCGTAGCGAGTCTAGGTCTCCATGGATTGCATTTGGAAGAGCATGCTGCAATGCCCTGGTCCAGTCAGAGCTTGGGTAATGCTTGCGTAACAAATCGTGAAGTCTATTGGCCCCGCCATCTGCGCAGATTCGATATGCTGCATGGTCGTAGAGCCGCTTGAAGTATTCTAAATCATCGAACGGGCAGTTCAGAATGATCAGTGCTACGTCTGGGCATGGTTTCTCAGTAGATGTGAGATATTGTGCGGGCTGGAGCGGTGAAGCTATGTTGGAAGTCTGCGCTATCGTGTCGCTATCAGATCCTGCCATGTAAAAGCCTAGCCGCGTAGAATTGCTATCATCAAGATGCCAGCAGAAGTAGTGTAGTTAGTCCTGCCGCGAGCACTGACGCATCATTGTGCAGATCTTCAAGCGGAGCGCGAGTTTCTCCCGAGGGTCCGCGATTTGAAAGCCAGACGGAAGAAGTTGATGACCACAAGAGACGCCTTGCGCCCGAGTCCTTCCTCTTACGAATTCCATCAATTGTGTTCTCATTTCATTGTATTCAGGGGCCGAGATGTTTAGACCGGTGTTTAGGGCAGCAACGACTGCGCGCGCAGTTCCACAGGCACACCACATTGGGAGACGATTCGCAAGCACTGGAGCTTCCAGACCCAGTAGTTGGAAAGGCGCTGCTTTGCGTTGGACAGCGGCCGGCACGGTTGTGTACTACTACAACACCTCTGCCGTGTTCGCAGAAGAGCCACAATGTTCGTGCAACCCACGATGAAGCTGCAACTCATGCTAATAGCAAATCAGACGCCGTTCATGCAGCACCAGAAACATCCCGCGATTCGGAAACACATATGAGCATCGACTCGATAGCTGAGCAACGACGAGCTCAAGCACGACACAACTTCCAATCCTCGGAAAGCCGATCGGATAAGCAGCAAACCACTGAAGTGCAGGAGACTGTTGCAGCGCCAGATGACGAACAAACAGCTGCTGGCGGTCCACAGGGACTCGAGGAAGAGGCTGAGCAGCAAGGTGCTTTCAATGAAGAGACTGGCGAGATCAATTGGGACTGTCCATGTCTAGGCGGTATGGCACATGGACCCTGCGGCGAACAGTTCAGGGCAGCATTCAGCTGCTTCGTGTACTCCAAGGAGGAGCCTAAGGGGGTCGAGTGTATCGACCACTTCAAGACCATGCAGAACTGCTTCCGAGAGCATCCAGAGATCTATGGCTCCGAGCTCGACGATGATGAGGTGGCAGAGGTTCAAGCTGAAGAAGATCGGGCACAGGCGTCGCTGTCACAGTCCTCGAGTGCTGCATCGCCACAGGAAGGCGCGAAGAGCGGTACAATTCAAGACGTTCAATCGAGTAGTGAGCCAGCCAAGCGCACAGCTGAGGAAAGCAGTGAGCTTGTACCAAAAGCAGCACACGATGCACGATGAGCGTGGTCATGAAGGTGAAGGTTGTATCAAAATGGCATTTCCGGCAAATGCATATGCCAGTCAGCGCTGTATCAGTAGCATAGATGTACCATAATTGTACAAAGCAAGAACTCTGCTCGCAGACAGTGAAACACAGTGTTGGTCATTTTCACAGTAACATGCAAGTGAACAATGATCCTTCCCAAGCTGACTCGCCGCCGTACCGAGGCCCATACGTCCCACCGAGACATGAAGATTTCTCAATGATTCAATGATAGTTTACATTACATCCACGCCTCATACTCTCTGTGCACTCTCTACACACTCGCTGCTATGCCTCCTACTACTAGAGACTACGAACTATACCGTACGTAGATTACCGAGTGCCTTAAGGCTAGAGTATCTAAAGTAACTATTTAAAAAGACCTCCGAGACGTCTACTATATCGATATAACTACGAGAACAATTAGACGATTAATAGTAACATAGGGTATCTAGAGCGCTAGGAAGAATAATAGACGCGTATAGTATATACTAAATAATCTATAAGTATTAGAATAGTAGATTACTTTTATATTCTACGACTTACGGCTCTTAGACGAGGTAGCCGTAGAGCTCCTAAAGATTAATAGCTATAATATTACTAAGAAATAGTATAGTAAGATAAGAAGACGTATAAAGCTTATAAAAAGGAAGTATAGAGAGGAGTATACTACTACTAAAGCTAAGATTAAGGCTATACTTACTATTAAGCTTAATAAAGCTATAGTTAAGACGTATAGTAGGAGAAACCTATATACGTATCTACGGAGTAAGTATAATATTATTAGATAGTAGGGTACTCGCTACTAGCGTATACCGACTCGTAGCTAATACTCGTAGTAACTAAATTTATAGCGTAGTAAAGCGACTTAATCCTAAGGGTGTTCGACGCTAGACAGAGCGTACGCGCGAGTATTATAGAGCCGTTATTATACCTAGACCTAGCTTCGTAACCTTAATAGATATATACTATAAATTCGAGTTCTATAGTATATAGATCTATACTAGAATCGATATCTATTCGCGCTATATTAAGTAGATTTACTATAGCATTACTAGACAGACTACCGTATTAGTACTAGCTTAATATCTTATAATACTACGCTATAGTAATATAGCGCCTTAAATTATTCGCTCTAACTATAGTATAGAAACAATACTCGCTATAGATACTTATTATAAGGTTCGATAAGCGATCTATAATATAGAGAATAAGTAGATCGTACGTAAAGGTAGAGAGCTATTACTACTACTAGAATTTAACTAGTATTTCAAGTATAGAATAAGTAAGATAAACTAGCGTATTAAGGCGTAGTAGAACTAATAAGCGCCTATCCTATTACTATAGAGATCCTACTTCTACGAGATATATAGAGCGTTACTCTATTAAGAAGATTTACTCGTAGATAGGATTACCTTCTTAGCGATCTATATACCGATAATACGTACTATAGTTATAGAGTTTATATATATATAGAATAACTATAGTATACGTAATTAACGTAAGGAACGACTATATTCTATTCTAGGTATTCTATATATATTACGCTATTATCCTATACTAAGTAGCTATACTTACTAATCTATACTACTACCTAATAGGGTACTAGATAATATAGAATAGGACCTCGTAGGATTCGGTTCGTACTCGATAGTACTCGCTACTATAACTCGCTAACTAAATAGTAGATCTTAAAGCCTATCTACCTAAAGAGACTCTTTAATAGTATACGTCTATTTTATATAAATATAACGTCCTTTTACCTATCGATAGTAGTACGTATAACGACGATAGTAAGCGCCTTTATAAGTTTACTTATAAACGCTTACGCTCTCTTATCTATAAATATATTATATCCGAATAATAGCTAATACTATACGAGCTTAAAAAGCTACTAGTAGTACGCTAATAGATCCTTTTATAATAGATATAAGATATATTTAATATATCTAATAGCTAGCTAATTACTAACGATAATACTAGAGTAATAGAGTTTATAACCGATCCGCCTCTAGTAAATAGTATAGATTAGCGTAGTAAATTTAGTTATATACCCTACTCTATAAGTTAGCGTACGAGGCTTAGCGAGTATATACTTTCGATATTATATTATCTTTCTTTACCTTTCTCTTTCCTATAACGTTATCTTATATATACTATACCTTTTACTATAATTATAGCTAATATTAAGATACTACTCTAGGATCTATACTATCTATAGATAGGTAAATAATATAGTACTAGTATATTTAAAGGCTACGCTTTCTATAGTACCTACTATATAAGGAACCCTAATCCGCTAACTAAGTAGTTTATCTACGAGACTATAGCTATACCGATAGTATCTACGAGTCGCCCTATAAGTATCGTTCCTATAGCTCCTATAGCTTCTACCTATTAGTTATTTAGTTTAATTCTATAGTATATTAACGCTATACGTAATATTATAAACTAGAAGTATAGACTAAGGCCTACTCCTAATACTAGATCGATACCTCTATTATAACGACTATTATCTATACCTCTACTACGGCTAGAAGCTATTAAATAACGTACTCTAACGCTAGTTATTACCTTTAACTATATCTATAAAGTATAGACGTAATACGTTATATTCTAATAAACTAGAACGAAGAATATATAGAAGTATAGTAAGCTATAATACTACTAGAGTATTAGTAACGTCTTTATAAATACTATATTCGATATATAGCGTAGCGATCGATTAGATAACTTCGTCCTCTATCGTTTTAGTATAGATAATCTATCTTATTATCTAATCTAGGAACTAGACGATTATAAAGAATATATATTCTTTATATAGTTTAATAAATTATAGGTTCTATAGAGGATCTCTAATACTACTATTAAGAGGCCTAAGGAATAAGATATTAGAATAGTTATAGAGGTATTTAAGTAGCTAAAGGCGAAGGTAGTAGATACTTAAATATACCTTATTAAGCTTCTTATCTATAAAGAGACGCTAATACTATAACTAAAGCCGCCGAAGTAGGTAAAGAATAAGTAAAAGAATCGAGAGAGTACTATTACGAGTAAAGTAGCGAGTACTTTATTAGCTATCTTTAAGAGTATTAAATAGGATAATAAGCCTACTATTAAGTAAGAAAAGCCTACGTAGTAGGTATACGTATCTAACTATTATACTATACTTAAAATAATAGATTTATTATATAACGAGTCCTCTACGAGTATAGCTAAACGTAGAGAGTCTAATTTATAGTAGACCTCGTAGGCCCTTAAGCGGATTAAATAATAGAATACTATTTATACGTCTACCGAGCTTACCGAGCCTACTAAGCCTATATAATAGTAATAATATAATAAATAGACTACTATAGAGCTAGCGTAACTAACGCTATCTAACTAATAAGTAGTAAAGCTATTACTGAAGCGATAGAAGAAGCTATAGGTAGAGTATACTAGTAGGGTAACGAGGAGTAGTAGTAAATAGTACTCGCTATAGACTTATAGAGTAAATACTAGTTAAATTATAGCCTAAGAAAGATAGGATTAGAGGAATTAGTATACTAGGATAGGATAAGAGTAGATATTAGTTTTTATACTCGTAGTAACTCGTAGTTCGATTACTTATAAACTCGCTATACTAACTAGACTATAATAGGCTTAGGAATATCTTTCTTTAGCTATATAGCCTTCTATAGACTCTATACGTCGCGAGCCTTACTATTAGCCTCTACCTTAAGCTAGTTAATCTAGCTATTTATCGTTCCTATAGTACCGTCTATCCTATTAAGCCTATCCTCTAATACCTTTATATAGACACGGAGCTCCTCTAACTCGCTAGACTCGCTACTAGACTCGCTATCTTTATTATTACTAACTACTTTACCGGCCTAATAACTAGACTTAGCTATACGTATATAGTACGTATAAGGTAGCCCTCCTACCGCTATCTTATACTCCTCTTTAAGACTTAGACGCTTATACTATAAGTATAGTATAATAGTAGTAACGCCCTTAGCTATCTCTATAATATAGCTAGCCTTATTAAACTTATATAGACTATTCTTTATAACCTTTCTTTTTATACTATCTCTACCTTCTACTTTATTTAGCTACTTCTACTATATCGCTAGCGCGTAAAACTAATAGTTAGAGGCGTCTAGTATAATAGGGCGGTATAAGTAGTTTATAAAAGCTAGGTAAGGTTAAAGGCTAAGATCTGTCTTAGGCTCGTAGGCTTAGCGTACGGTATAACTATAGTACGCGTATATATCCGAAAGGAGGCAAGAATTAGTCTTACGATATCCTAATAGTCTTATTAGGAGAGCGCTCTATATATTACTATATATCCTTTTTATAATTCTAATTCTTCTCCTTCTAAGGATAGTAATCTATAGAGGCCTATAGCTCCCTAACGTAACGTAGGCACGGCGCCGCTAGAGCTCGTAATAGGCGAAGTAGACGATTAAAGTAATCTTATAGATACTAACGAGGTTTAGGAGTAGGAGTCTACTAGTATAACCGAAGACGGTACGTAGATAGAGCGTATATAGCTTAAGGCTAAGAACTAGGAACTACGTCGTCGCTTAGAGATACGCGCTCTACGACGAGAGAATAATCGGCTCCTTATAGAGTTAGAATCTCTATCCTCGAGTACTCCTAGTACTCTTAATATTAGCGATCCTAAAGACGATACTACTACTAGTATTATAGGTAGTATACTTTACGATAGCGCGTCGTATACGCGATATAAAGGTCCTAAAGTTAGAGAACCTCGTACCTTTAAGAGCGAGACAGTCCGAGAGGCGAGAGAGTTTATTCGTAGCCTCGAAGTAATCTTCCTTAATAGTCTATAAGAGTTTAGTATAGAAGATTCGAAGGTCCTATATAGTATTATATAGCTCGTAGGCGAGGTATAAGAGACCTAGTATAACGAACACTCTAAGGTAATACCTCTAGACTATACTTAGACTAAGTTTAAGCGCTTTATCTACGACGTTATTAGGGATTAAGTGAATTATACGATCCTTATAATAGTCGAGTATAAGAAGGCCTAATAGGGTAAGGGCTAAGGGGTACGCTAGTTCGCTATAGAGCTAGGCTACTTAGAGTCTTAACTAGGCGACTATACTAAAGCGTAGCTAGTACGCTAGCTCCTCGTAAAGTTAAAGCTAGCGCTTCGACGAGAGATTATTAAGAATTATACCGTGCCTAGTAAGCGTACTAATTTAGTTACGTTAGTAAGGCGCCTAGAGTAAGCTAATAGAGTAATTCCTATATAGTATAACTAGGGCGGAAGCTAGAGTAATAGGGACCGCGAGCGCGATACGTACTCGAAGCGTAAGCGCGTAGAGAGCGACGCTCCTACGCGTAGGCGAGACGATAGTCTAGGAGGGAATAGTACGCGTCGCTCTAGCGATAAAGGTTCTACTCGCTCTATTATAGGCTATAAGTATTTAGAATACTATAGCTATAAGTAGAAGGGGCATATTAGTACTAATTCTATCTACCCTAACCGAAGCGCCTAAGACGATAGTAAGAAGCCGTCGGTACGTAAGGTTACTATAGAGACGCCGAAAAAAGAGAAGGTATTAGAGAAGGACTACGATCTCTAGATACTAAGCTTAGTAGCGATATATACCTCTCTATATAAGTCGTAAATACGACTTACCTAGAGGGCGTAGTCGAGGCGTAGGATAGGCTTAAGCTAGCTTAATTCCTTCTTAATAATACTACTAATATTAACGTAGTATTAAGATCCTTTGTCTTATAACATAGTATTATAGCTCGAACTAATACTACCTTGCTCTCGGCTACCTTATTTATTAGGGAATTAGGGTATTATTATAGTATATATTATATACGCGTACGGCTCGTAGACTCTATAGGAGTAGAGCGTATAGTAGGCTTAATCTTTTATACCTACGATATACTAACCCCTAATATAATCTTAGGTCGGCTATAGAGGCGTACTTATCGTATACGAGTCGATAGCGGCTCGGATAAGTAGACCTATAGCGATACTTTTAAAAACGTTAAGGTTAGAGAAGCCTATAAGTTTTTCAAGGACTTGAAGTATATACTAACTATATATACCGTAGTAATAAATAAGATAGGCGAAGGCGAAGAGCTCGACCCTCTTCCCTCTAAGTTCTAATAGTTCTCCGATATTCTAAACCTAATAGAAGAAATAAGGAGTAAGCTAGTAGATAGCGTGGAGTATACGATTAAGCTACGTCTAGGTACCGTTCTACTCTTTAGGCCGCTATACTACTAGTTAGGTAAGGAGCTAGAGGAATTAAAGAAGTACCTTACTATAGGCCTTAAGTATAATTAGATCGAGCGTAGCGTTAGCGAGGCAGGTACGCCTATCCTATTTATATTAAAGAAAGATAGTAAACTAAGGCTATATATCGACTACCGAGGGTTAAACGAGATTACTATTAAGAATAGGTACCTACTCTCTCTAATTAGCGAGACGCTAGATAGGCTTATAGGAGCTGTATAGTTTACGACTCTAGACCTTATAGATATATACTATCGGATTCGTATCAAGCCTAGCGACCGCTAGAAGACTACGTTCCGTACGCGCTATAGCTACTTTTAGTATAAGGTAATACTATTTAGCCTAACTAACGCTCTAGCTACGTTCTAGGCGTATATTAACCGTACTTTAGTAGGTTTAGTCGATACGTGCTACGTAGTATACCTAGATAACATTCTTATCTATAGTAAGAGCCGCGCGGACTACGTACGTAACGTATACGACGTACTTACGCGTCTCTAGAAGTTCAGACTCTATATTTAAAGAGTAAAGTATAAATTCTAGTAGAAGGAAGTCGATTTCCTAGGCTTCGTAGTAACTACTAGAGGGGTTACGATAGATCTACGTAGGATAGACGTAATCGTAGCGTAGCCGACGCCTATAACGCTCGTAGAGGTTTAATCCTTCCTTAGGTTTACTAATTTCTACTAGCGTTTTATTTTTAAATACTCTAGAGTAGTATCTCTACTTATAGCGTTATCTAAGGGCGCCGTAGTAGGTAAGAAGCCGAGCCTACTTAAGTAGACCGTACGAGAGGAGTAGGCGTTTACTAAGTTAAAAAGGCGTTTTTCTATAGTACCGCTACTAAGGTACTTTGACCCTACGCTTAGGTTATAGGTCGAAAGCGACGCCTCTAATTACGTAATTGCTATAATCCTTAGCTAACTCTTTAGGTCTAAATAGTACTCTATTACGTTTATATCTAGGAAGATAATTACTATAGAGTATAATTATAAGGTGCACGATAAGGAGCTTCTTATAGTAGTTAAGGCTTTTAAAGCGTAGAGGCCGTACCTCGAAGGCGCTCCGTATACGATCGACGTACTAGTCGACTATACTAACCTTCGTAGGTTTATAGGCGTAAAGAAGTTAACTAGTAGGTAAGCCTATTAGGCTATATTCCTAGCCCTATTCGACTTCGTTATAATATACTAGGTAGGTAAGTAAAACCTAGCCGACGCGCTATCGAGGCGTAGCGATTACGCTAAGGAGATAGTAGAGGTAACTAACCTACTACCTACCCTATAGACTAAGTTATAGCTATAAGACGATTAGAGTACGAGAGACGTAGGTAGACCGCTCGTAGCTCGTATTTATACGACTTATAAAGAATAGTATTCTTCGATAGAGAGAAGTACTAACTCTAACCTATAGTAGTAGTTCTTAACGCCTATACGAGTAGTAGGTATAATTACTAAGAGCGAAGAGCTATATATAAATGTCTTAGACTTGATCCTTAGATATACTCGCGCGCTAGTATAAGCTAAGCTAAGTATAGGCGTAGTATACTCGTAAGCGATAAGTAATAGCGGCCGGTTCGAGTAATATACTATAAGAGAAGGAAACCTCTAGGTAGACGATTTACTATACGTACCTAAAAACTACGCCTTATAGACGTAGGTAATTCGTATATATTACGATAATACCCTTATAGGCTATTTTAGTAAGGACAAGACTATCTCGCTAGTACGGAGGAAGTACTAGTAGCTAGAGATAACTAAGGATATCGTATAATACGTAGAGTCCTATAGGAGTTACTAGAAGGTAAAAGCGCGTCGCTATCGACTATATAGCGAGCTAACTACGCTACCTATACCGGATCGTCCGTTCTAAGAATTAACTTAGGATTTTATTATAGACCTTCTACTAAGTAAGCGAGGAGTATACGTATATAATACGATTCTAGTTATTATCGACCGATATATAAAGATAGTTATCTTTGTCCTAACTATAAAGAGGTATACTAGTAGTAACCTTATAGGAGTCTTTGTTAAAAGTGGAGAGCGTTTATAGATACTATATAATGTTAAGGAGGGTATAGCGTAGTAAAGAAGAATAGGGGATCAATCTTAAACTAACTTATACATATAGTATAGTAGTAATATACTAGGAACTAAATACAAAGTTGATTTTATTAGTTATCTAAGAAGAGAAGAAAGAGAAGTAAGATATACCTCTTACTAAGCCTTAGGTAGATGCCTCAAGTATCTAGAACTATACTTAGAAGTCTATATCTAGACTGACTATCTAGGATACATTCTTAACACTCCTACTTATACTATATAGTCAGATCTTTTAATAGATTATCTATAGTACTCAAATACTAGTCCTAATCTTAATTAGTTATTAAGTACTTACTTTTCAGACTAATAACTAGACAGTACTAACTGTTAATCTAACAAACTTTCTATACTACTATCTCCTATAAAAAGGTAAAAGAAATACCTTCTATAAGATCTTCCTCCTCTCTTATATAAGAGTAGATTATTTAGGATATAGACTATCTAGTAAGTTACCCCTGTCCTTTCTTATAGCTAATTCTAATAGCTCCCTAGATTCCTTATAGCCTAGTCCCCTACTTAGTTATATTCTATATAGCTTCTTAGTTCCCTAATAGTCTTTAAGGTATACTATTCTTAGCTATAGGGATCTTATATTAAGCTAGGGAGTAGAGTAACTATATACTAGTAGAGGAGATAATAGCTGCTATAGAGGAGGTCTTTAATATTAACTAGTACTTAGCCTTAGGGGGTATCTAGTTTAGCTAGGTGCTATATAGTAATATTATAGTTAGTAATAGGTCTAATATTAGTAAGGGCATTTAGGACTTTATAAAGTCTAACTAAAGAGGAGTTAAGTAACTAAAATCTTTCTTTTAGACTCCTCTTAGTTTAACTCTAAGGCTTGGAGTTATCTTTTATATATCTCTTATATAAGGTAGAGCTACCTTACAAACTCCTAAAACTATAGTCTATTCTTTAGCTTAGTAAGACTATCTACTACTATCTCTTTTATATTTATATATTCTATAGAGATAAGTCTATTCTACTAGAGCTTTCTTATAGTATTATATAAGATATTAATGTGTTTAGACTTATTATAAATATATAAGTTCTTAACTAGAGTAAGGGCAGCTTAGTTATTACCTTTTAGCTAAATTGGCCTGATTCTAGTAATAGTTTCCTAGTTACTAAGGATCCTTAGTTAGTAAGAACATTCTCCTACTAACTCTAGGTATCTAAGCTCTCTTAAAAGAGTACTAAGGAACTATAACTATTTTACATATATACTTATAGCTATATATTTAGCTTCTATTATAGATATAGCTATAGATCTCTACTTCTTACTTATCTAGGAGATTAGTGTACTATAAAGGAAGAAGACATATCCAAGGATTAAGACTCTATTAGTCTTGTCTATTACATAGTTAGAGTCTATATATCTAGTAAGAAAGCCTTAACTATTCCTTAAGTATCTTAGACTAAGGTCTAGGTTTGATCTTAGGTATCTAGTTAGCTTCTTTAGAGCCTTTATGTGTCCTACTATTAGATTACTAATATAGGAGCTCAATCTTCTAAGGGCAAATAAAATATCTAGTCTTATAATAGTTATAAGCTATATCTATATTCTAATAATAGATTAGTACTCCTATTTGTTACACCTTTCATTATTTAATCTAGTAGGCTTTAGACTTTTATAGCTGTCTATTAGTAAAAGAGTTAGTAATATAGTCTCTTAACCTATTCCTATCTTAGCTAGGTTCTCTTAGATATAGTACTTCTAGTCAAGTTTTAGCTAGCCTTACTGTCTATTTCTTATTAGTCTTATTCTAAGAATCTTGTCTAGTTCTCTAAGATCTTTGATCTTAAAGACCTTACTAAGTTAGTCTTTAAACTAGAGGACATCTTCTAGTCTCTCTATAGTAATAGGTATATTATTAACATAGATTAGGATTATTAGGTCTTTCCTTTTCTTATAGATTAGAAGATATAGGTCCACTTCTAATTATCTAAATCCTATTCCTTTCAGCTTTAACATATATAGCTAATTCTAGTCTCTTGTAGCTTACTTTAGCCTATAGAGACTCCTTAGAACTTATAAGACTATACTAGTTAGTAGGTTAATACCTAGTAGTAGGATTATATAGATATCCTTATATAGGGTACTCTCTATAAATACATTGTTTATATCCACTTAGTATAGAACTAGGTCCTTCTTATAGACTATAGCTATAAATCCTCTTAGAGTATCCTACCTAACTATAGAAGTAAAAGTCTCTATATAGTCTACTCTATACTTTTAGGAGAACCCTCTTATAACTAGTCTTACTTTAAACTTTTTAATAGCTCTACTAAGCTTTCTCTTAATATTAAAGACCTATCTTAAGGTGACTAGGTTAGCCCCTTTTAGTAGGACTACTATAGTCCAGGTGTTATTACTTATAAGTGTATCTAGCTCCTTCTAAATAGCTTCTTACTAGAGATAACCCTACTTAGGATCACTTACTACTTCCTTATAGTTCCTTAGGATTAGAACCTCCTATTTGTGTATTCCTACTTCTTTAGTAGCTAAGAATGTAATCTCTTTAACTTCCTCTAAGAATTCTAGGTCCTATAGGATACCTAGGTTAATAGAGCTTATAGCTAAGAAGAAAGCCTAATGCTCTAGGAGCATTTCCTTGTCTAGCTAACTATTCTAATCTAGCTTAAGCCTAATTAGCTTTAGCTTCTAGTTAAATCTATTAAGTTCTTAGGATACTTTCCTCTTTCTAAGAGTTTACCTTAGGGCTATCTACTCCTAATCTACCTCTATAGTTTCTTAAGTAGAATTCTTAGATTCTTTCTTAACTTTCCCTTAGTCTAGGAATTTTCTATACTCTCCTACATCTTCTAGTAGAGGTAGAAGTTATATAAAGAGTTTCTTTCCTTCCTAAACCTATACTAATAGCTAAGGAGAAGGAGGCTTCTACTAGCCTAGACTAGGAGCACCTAGAGTACTCTTACTAGCTTATAGAGTAGGCTAGCTAATAGTTCTTAGCCTTCTAACAGGTTTTCTTTCTAGAGCTAAACTAGAGAGATTCTTGATCTTAATATTCAAGTCCAATTCTCTACCTAGCTTATCTTTAAAGAAGATTATATTAGTATACTACTTAATAGCCTTTATATCTAGCTCCTAGAACTTCTATACCTTTACTATATTATTATAGTATCTAACAAATATAGTATCCTTTCCTCTATTTATTAGTTTATTACTCCTTACCTACTAAGGCTATACTCTTATATCTATATATACTATAGCTCTATATCCCTATACCTTAAGGTAGGAGACTATTAGTTTGATCCTATTAAAAGCTTTATTAGGTAAGAGCTTAAATCCCTTAACATTAGGTCTATTTAGAAGCTTGTTCCTTATATATACCTATACTTTAAGGGCTTCTAGCTAAAACTTAATAGGTATCTTACTTTCTTTAAGCATTGCTCTAATAGAGGCCTCTAATATTTAGATAGACCTCTTAACTACTCTATTCTGGAGTGAATTATAGGCCTTAGTTAGCTTAAGGGTAATTCTAAAGTCCTTCTCCTACTATTTAATTAAAGTAGTAATCTCTCTAGCATTATTAGCCCTTATAGACTTAAGGAGTGCTACTAACTACCTTTCTACCTTAATCCTCTAGTTCTAAAGAGTAGTTAGTATATCTAATCTAGCCTTAAGTAGAAATACTTATTTCTTTCTTAAGAAGTTATTAATAATCTTAAGCTACTATATAAAACCTTTTACTAATAATAGTAATAGTCTATAGATATCTACTAATATAAGGGCTAATCTTTTAGGTCTTCTTTTAATAGACTTGCCTAGATGTTTCTTTATCTTACCTATTATATAGATCCTATACTTATACTCTTCCTAGTTAGGAATTAGAATTCTTTCCTTTAGGTTAGTAACTTTATAAAGGTTTAAGAGTAACTCTCTTCTAAAGTATATAAATCTTCTATACTATAGCTCCTACTATTTTAGATCCTTCTCTAATAGGGTAGTATAGGCATTATTAACCTCTATAGGATTATATAGTAAGTGATATAACTTTTCCTATAGGAGAGGTAATATCTTACTAATAAATAGAATATCTCTAACTAGCTTAGTCTTTATAACTGTTTAGCTATCTAGGGAGGTGAGAGTGAAATCAGGCTTCTAGACTCTAAATTGCTTACTAAACTGATCCTATAATATAAGATTTACTCTAAGATTAGGAACAAATAGTATCCTATTAAGTAGAACTTCTCCTCCTAAGATTCCCTTTATCTATACTAGTCTAGAGTAGGTTATATAGAGGTATCCTCCTCCTACCTTGATCTATACTTTCTTCCTTAGTAGCTTTACTAATCTAAAGAAGGATAGTTAGTTAGTTATATAGGATAAGGTATAGGAATCTAAGAGCTATTCTTAGGGTAACAACTTGCCTTTAGCCTTAATTATAGAATAGGCCAACTTATCTTAGTTATTATCTTCTAATAAGGAATTATTATTACTTCTAGAACTAGAGTAAGTTCTAGAATTAGAACTAGAACTAGACTCCTAGGCTAAAAATCCTTTCTTTAGAAGCTTTCTAGACTTTTCTATCCTTTAAAGCTACTTGCCTATTTTCTAGATAACCTTCTTTAGCTTATTATATAATAATAACTTATAGACAGCTTTCTTAATATATCTAGTATTCCTTAGTAAAAAGGATCTTCTAACCCTCCCTCTAAGGAATAATCCCTAAGGGTCCTTCTAGTTCTTAATACTATTTCTCTACTAGGACAGTTTCTTAGTAGTAGGGAGGTTAGGACAATCCTTTAACTAGTACTTCCCTTTCTTATAGAGCTAGTATATTAGTAGAGACTTTCCTTAGTAGGGCTACCTAGAATAGAATATAGCTAGACCTATATCTATCTTATCTAGATTGTCTCTTACCTTTTAGGACTTAAGTAGAAGGAGAATAGTATCTATATCTAAGGATAGTTAGGTTATAATAGTATCCTTAGCTACTTAGTATAATGTAGGTAGGGACTATAGGAGATGTTTCAGCCTTTTCTCTTAGCTCTAGTAGTAGGCTTCCTAAGGATTAATCTTAGTAATCCTCTTACCTAGGCCTCTAAGGTGTCTCTATGCTTCCCTGATTGTTTTATTAGGTAATATCTTAAATATAACAAACTACTTAATCAGACCTATAGTATAGGACTTCAGGACTCTATTATACTTGTTCTAGAGAATCACCTATATCTTAGCTACTAGTATAGTAATATACTATGTCTCTAGCTCTATCTTATTATCTTTACTAATACTATATCTAATACTGAACCTGTATACTATATTGTCTTTTAAGAAGTGTTGATTCTAAGTAACATATATCTAAAGACTAGTGTCCTACTAAACTATATATAAGTTCCCTCTAACAATTAGTTAGCTAATTACCTAGAACTAGTCCTTTCCTTCTAGCTTATCTATCTATAGCTTGAACTATCTCTTCTAGTTAGTTCTGTCTAGGATTGGAATCCTTTAGCTCTTCTTGTCCTCTTAGTCTATTATAGAAATAGGTAAATAGAATAAATAATTAGTAGAATGCTTTAGACTAGCTAAGGATTCTAGAGAAGGGTAATTTCTTATAGTAGGGAGACTAGCTCTAAGGGACAGGGATTCCTCGTATTTAGGAAATTACTAAGACTTAGATCTTTCTCTCTTAGTAGAGTTTCTGTTACTAGGTAGTAGGAAGGCTAAGTAGCCTCTTCTAACTCTAGTAATACTAGGTGCAATAGTAGAGAACTAGGTAGGTATTAATAAAGTAGAAACATACTACTATCTTATAGAGATCTTTACTAACTTATATACTACTAGGTGTAAACTAGCTTCGTTAGTAATATAGTTAGGGAAACTTCTAGGCCCTAAATGTTTTCTATAAACTATAAGGGATACAAGTAACCTATACTAACATAGGTTGCTCCTATTTAGTGTACAAACCCGAGCTTATAACCTATTAAAAGTAGAGAGCGTTTATAGATACTATATAATGTTAAGGAGGGTATAGCGTAGTAAAGAAGAATAAAGGATTAATCTTGAACTGACTTATATATATAGTATAGTAGTAATATACTAGGAACTAAATATAAAGTTGATTTTGTTAGTTATCTAAGAAGAGAAGAAAGAGAAGCAAGATATACCTCTTACTAAGCCTTAGGTGGATGCCTTAGGTATCTAGAACTATACTTAGAAGTCTATATCTAGACTAACTATCTAGGATATATTCTTAATAGTCTTAATATTAGAAGTAGTTAGGTATTATAGTATGCCTATAGGTATTATTAGCGATAGAGGGTCTATATTTACGAGTTAGTTTTAGTCTGACTTCTACTACGAGGCGTATATAAAGCGTAAGCTAAGTATAGCGTTCTATCCGTAAACGGATAGGTAAACCGAAAGAGCGAATTAGACGCTTAAGACTTACCTACGTATCTACTACGTAGAGTAGTAAGATAACTAGGTAGACCTATTAGTACAAGCCGAGTTCGTATATAATAATAGTATATATACGATATTAAAAATGTTACTATTTATAGCACTATATAGTTTCAATCTAGAGCTAGTAACGAGTAGGCGAGAAGCTTAGAGCGCGCTTTCTAAAAGGGAGGTACTAGCCGCTAAGGAAGCTATAGAAAGATTAAAGAAGAACTATAAGACGCTAAGTAAACGCTAGCGAGAAGTAAGCGAGGCGTAGGCTAGGTACTTTAATAATAGGTATTAGGCTAAGGAATATAAGGTTAGCGATATAGTCTTACTATCGATAAAGAACCTACGATTAAAGGTTCCTTCGAAGAAGTTAGTAGATAAGTTTACTAGACCTTTTAAGGTAATTAACGTAGTAGGGAAGTAGGCGTACTACTTAGCCCTACTACTAGACGCTCTTATCTATAACGTATTTTATATATCGCTTCTAGAACCTTAGAAGGGTAGCGAGACGTAGGTAGAGAGTATACTACTCGTAGACTACTAGAGTAAATAGAAAGTTAAGAAGATTCTTAGAACTCGAGTAAGAAAGAGCGTACGCTAGTACTTAATCCGCTAGTAGGGCTAGCCTAAAGAGTACGACTAGTAGGAACCTAAAGAACATATTAGTAGCTATATAGTACTAGACGTATTCGAAGCGTAGCGCGTAAGCGGGTACGTAGTAAGATAGAAGCGCTAAGGCGCTAATACGCTAAGGCACTAACGCGCTAAGGCACTAATACGCTAAGGCACTAATACGGCGATACTAAGTACTAAGCGCTAAACCTATATTTAGAGGCAAACTTTAAATTTAAGAAAGTAAGAAAATTACTAAAGTATTTAGGACATATCGAAGCGTAAACTATATTATTTATATACGCCCGCTAAGCGGGTCGTATAGTACCTATAGGTAAGAAGTAAGAATCTAACTATAGCCTATATAGGCGCGAGCGGAGTATAAGAGGCGTAGGTAGGGAGCGAGCGAAACGCTTATACGTCGTCCTTAGAGAGCGCGTCGTCGTTAGCGTTTCTACTACCGTTAGCGTTTCCGCTACTAAAGGCGCTACTCTCGTCCTTATCCTTATCCTCGTCTACCTTCTCGTTAGATACTACGTTCTCGGAGAGCTTACCCTCCTTCTAGTTACTACCCTTAGAGTAGGCGGCCTCTATAGTAGCGTCTAGGGTATCGCTAGAGGCGCCTACTATATAGTTAATCTACGAAGAGTATTAGTATCGTACGAGGATCGTATAGGAAAAGTAGATATACCTTGTACTATAGCTTAAATATAGCTACTATAAAGTTAGACTAGCGCTAGGTCTCTACTAGACCGGCGACGGATATCGCGCTAGCTAGTAGCGAGCCGAGTACGCTCGCCTTACGTAGCGTATCCTAGCCGCTAACGGCTTTACTCTTATTACTAGTAAAGACTCTCTTAGCGGTCTTAATAGAAATATAGAAGGCCTTTAGGCGGCGCTTTGCCTACTCTTTACGTATACCCTTAGGGAGGGTCTCTAGCTACTCGCGGTAGTATAGTACGTAGCGCGCCTACTACTTAAGGTTTCTATTAGTAATCCTCTTATAATTATAGTATTAGCGCTTATAGCGCTAATACTTAACCTTCTAACCGAGCTTTATTACCCTGTCGCACGCTAGCTCGTCGTCTATACGTAGTCCGTTAGTATATAAAGCGTAGTTAAGGAGTATTCGAAGATCCGTACCGTCGTAGGTATACTTAATATAGTAGAGGTAGATCTCTATATCTCCTCGTCCTCTAATATTATTAACGGTACGTAGTAGGCGGTTTAGAACTACGACTCGGGTACGCTTCGGTAGTATAGTACTTACGTTAGTAATACGGTAATCGTACGAAGATACTAGCTTAATAAGGATATAGAAAATATTATATACGTAGAGAGAAAAGTCTAAGAGAGAGTTAGAAGAGTTTTTAAGAATACGCTCGAGCTACGAATCGTAGTCGCTATAGTAAGGAATATGTTACTACGTAAACGTAATACGTATAGTAACTCTTTACTTCGTAGCGCGAATTTACGTAATACGCTAAAGGTTCGTAGGTATAACGCGTTAGAGACACGATAAACGCGGAATATATAAAGTATATTATAAAGACTAAATAGGCAGCCTAGAATATAACCTATTAAGTAAGGGTGTCGCTAAGGGTAGCTCCCTTAGGGAGAGGAGATAGTTATAAGAGCTAGGTAAGGTTAAAGGCTAAGACCTACCTTAGGCTCGTAGGCTTAGCGTACGGTATAACTATAGTACGCGTATATATCCGAAAGGAGGCAAGAATTAGTCTTACGATATCCTAATAGTCTTGTTAGGAGGGCGCTCTATATATTACTATATACCTCTTTTATATAGTTAGAGAAGTTCGAGGAATTCTATAGCCTATTTTATACTACGAGTTAGTAGCGAGTATATAGAGAGTACGAAAATTGCCTACCTAGCGTTCTCGTTTTTATTAATATCTATCTCCTTAATTAGTACGTAACTTACTTATATAGTTACGGCCTACGTAGAGTTTATACTAGTAGTATTAAGTATACTATTAAGTATTAGCTAAGCTAAAAGCGTCGTAGAATACGCGTAACAACTTACTTAAGGCGATTGACATTACGAGTACTATATAAGGCCTCGTTGTCGCCTATAATTATAGTAGTACTAGTATACGTTAGTTATAGTAATAGCGGCGGTAAGCTAGATATTAGTATTAAGTGAGTCCTATTGTTATCAGCGCGACAATAGGAATGACATGGACGCATACGGACTGTGAGGACAATAGTGAGGTTTAACAATGAGAAGTCGTTATGTCTCGGTGGGACGTATGGAGCTCGGTCCCGCCGAACACTTTCCGACTTCTCCACACGTCACGCTCTGACGCTCTGGACTCGACTTCGCTAGTTCTACTGCAACACTTTCCGCAGACAACTACGACATCCACCATTCATCTGGCGGGACTCTTTTCTTTCCAATATCAGCGCGTTTGAGACTGCAGCTGCCGCACGCGACTATCATAGTGGTAACTAATCAGCGCTCGCGTGTATCGCTGAGCTTGCTATCCATCAGGCACCCACTGGCTAGTGAGCTTGCGCCTTGACAAGCACACGCGAGACACTTCTTCTTTGTCCACGTTGACGACTTCGCCTCAAATTCTTACACGCACACGCCCTCACATCCACTTCTACCATGTCTGACATGGCCACCAAGGCGAGTTCGCGCCCAGCGCCACCAATACCGACTTCGAAGGACGACATCAACGGCACCTGGAACTTCCTCGAGTGGGGCGTGGACCGGATTCTGTTCAACCTCAGCGATGGCGTCGATTTGAAGACGTACATGTCGCTGTACACCAGCATCCACAACTTCTGCACTGCTCAGAAAGCAGTGAGCATGGGCAGCCAAAGCAATCTGAACTCGAACCATCGAGGAGCACACTTGCTCGGCGAAGACCTGTACCATCGGCTCAACGAGCACCTCAAGCTGCATCTTTCGGCCGTACACGCAGAAATGGTCAAGCACACCGACGAAGCCCTCCTCACGTACTACATCAAAGAGTGGAAGCGTTATACTCAGGCGGGCATCTACAACAACCACTTGTTCCGGTATCTCAACCGGCACTGGGTCAAGCGTGAGATGGACGAGGGTAAGAAGGATGTGTACGACATCTACACTTTGCACCTGGTACGATGGAAGGAGGACATGTTTGGCAGTACCCAGAACGCGGTCATGGATGCCGTTCTCAGACTGGTGGAGAAGCAGCGCAACGGCGAAACCATAGAGCAGTCCAAGATCAAAGACGTGGTAAACTCCTTCGTCTCACTTGGAATTGACGAGGCAGACAGTACTAAGACCACTCTTGATGTCTACCGCTTGTACTTTGAGAAGCCATACCTGGAGGCAACCGAGAAGTATTACGAGAAGGAGTCACAGCAGTTCTTGGCCGAAAACTCGGTCGTCGACTACATGAAGAAGGCGGAGCGGAGACTGGACGAGGAGAAGGAGCGCGTACCCCTATACCTGCTGCCAGAAATCATGGCACCGCTCATGAAGACCTGCGAGCAAGCTCTTATTGCCAAGCACGCATCAACGCTGCGCGACGAGTTCCAGATCCTGCTCGACAACGACCGCGAAGACGACATGGCCCGCATGTACAAATTGCTCGCCCGCATCCCAGAAGGTCTGGATCCACTGCGCAACAGATTCGAGCTCCATGTGCGCCAGGCAGGTCACCTTGCTGTTGAGAAGGTCGCAGGTCAGGGCGAAAGCCTCGACCCAAAGGCCTACGTGGACGCCTTGCTCGAAGTCCACACACAATATGCTGCCTTGGTCACCAAGGCCTTTGCGGGCGAGTCAGAGTTCGTGCGCTCGCTCGACAACGCATGTCGGGAATATGTCAACAGGAACAAAGTTTGCGAGAAGAACTCCAGCAAGTCGCCAGAACTGCTCGCTAAGCACTCTGACAACGTGCTCAAGAAGAGTACAAAGGCCACCGAAGAAGACAACATGGAGAAGCTGCTTGATCAGTGCATGACCATCTTCAAGTACGTCGAGGACAAGGACGTTTTCCAAAAGTTCTACTCGCGTCACCTTGCCAAGCGTCTTGTGAATGGCACATCAGCGTCTGGTGATGCGGAGACTAGTATGATCTCCAAGCTGAAGGATGCTTCTGGATTCGAGTACACCAACAAATTGCAACGCATGTTTCAAGACGTGCAGACATCGAAGGATCTCAACAACGCGTACGAGGAGTGGCGTTCGACGACCATTGATAAGGAAGACCGCAAGGATGAGGTTGATGCTTCCTACCAGATCTTGGGCACTGGATCATGGCCACTCCAGCCTCCAACCTCACCTTTCACCCCGCCCGGCGTCATTGTTAAGACCTACGAGCGATTCCAGACCTTCTACAGCAACAAGCACGGAGGACGTAAGCTCTCGTGGTTGTGGCATTTGTGTAAGGGCGAGATTCGTGCCAACTACGTCAAGATGAACAAGGTTCCGTACACGTTCTCGGTCTCCACCTATCAAATGGCTATCCTCCTCATGTTCAACGACAGTGAGACTGTCACCTACGACGATATTGCGGAAATCACGTCGCTCGCCAAGGAGACCTTGGACCCGTCGATAGCAATCATGATCAAGGCCAAAGTGCTCACTGCCAGCCCAGAGGGTGCCTCGCCGCAGAGTGGAACCTCGTACTCACTCAATCACGGCTTCAAGAACAAGAAGCTGAAAGTAAACCTCAACATTGCGATCAAGTCCGAGCAGAAGCAGGAAGTAGAGGACACTCACAAGACCATCGAAGAGGACCGAAAGATGCTCATGCAGGTAAGTTTATGGTTGAACACTGGCGTCCGCCGGGCTTTCGCTAATTTTTCCTTTAGTCTGCCATCGTGCGTATCATGAAATCGAGAAAGACGATGAAGCACAGCCAGCTTGTTTCGGAAACGATCGGACAGATCAAGAGTCGTTTCTCGCCAAAGGTCTCAGACATCAAGAAGTGCATCGATATCCTCATCGAGAAGGAGTATCTCGAGCGTCTGGAGGGTGACGACCTCGGCTACTTGGCTTAGAGGGTTCTCCTCTGGTCATGGGTCGCTCTTTTGTACAAGTGGACCACAAAGCGGCGTTATGGGTGGTTCGGTAGAGACTGCGGTCTCTTTGCGTTACGAAAGCATTACGAATGAAGGTTGGCGCGGCTTATAGCATGGCGTGGGCGTTTCTACAACTCGCTTTGATATCATGGGATGCTGCGCTACGATAGCAGCCGACGACCTCTGGTATGAGCCAACATGCGTATAGAGAATGAGAAAGATAAGATGCGAATTATGAAGATGAGTCTTCGTTGTGCACTACTGCGCATAAAAATCGCCATCGCCAAATGAAGCCATGTGTCGCTCGGCGACTGAAACCTCCGACACGCAACTTGACCACTTTCACTTTCACTTTTGGCCACATTTCTTGTCTTGCTTCCAGCGACACTACCACCACCATGTAGGTAGAGTCTGTGGTCTGTACGATTGCCGTAGACTTGCTGACAATGACAACAAGGCCGCCTCCTCTAATAGAACGCGCGGAGATCAAGTCGGCCAGTCTCCACAACGCCAGGCCGCTGCTCCTCCACGCCTACATCCTCCCCTTCGTCTTCCTCTGGCCACTCTTCTTCAGCTACTACCTGCCGCAAGAGAGCTACGACACGTATATCAATGGCCAAGAATGGACATTTGTCTTTGCTGGCACCATCGTCACCCTCCAGTCTCTGACATGGCTCATGACTTTCTGGAATGTCAACATTCGCGCACTCTTCACTGCAAGTTCTGTTCGCAGTGTCGGTGACGCGAGTCTGATCAAAGTGATTCCGAAGGAGAATGCGGGCGCAAGCGAGATCTGTAACATCGAGAGGGAGAGGACTGGCGGCAAGGACAGCGTGTCTTTCCTCTTCCAAAAGAGACGCTTTCTCTACGACGAAACCAAGGGCAGCTTTGCACCGCTCACTTATACCATCGATGAGGAGCCGAAACCTACGATTGGGACTTTCCAGGCTTCCAAAGGCCTGCAAAAGGGCGCGGAGATCGAAAAGTTGACACAATACTATGGAAAGAACTTGTTCGATATCCCAGTTCCTACGTTTACGGAGCTATTCAAGGAGCATGCAGTAGCACCTTTCTTCGTGTTCCAGATATTCTGTGTCGGACTGTGGATGTTGGACGAGTACTGGTATTACAGTCTCTTTACGCTCTTCATGCTGGTGGTCTTCGAGAGCACAGTGGTGTGGCAGCGCCAGAGGACCTTGACCGAATTCCGTGGCATGAGCATTAAGCCATACGCAGTCTGGGTCTACCGAGAGAAGAAGTGGGTGGAAGTGCAGAGCGATGCCCTGTTGCCTGGAGATCTGGTATCGGTAGGCAGGACGAAGGAGGACAGCGGAGTAGCTTGTGATATGCTGCTTGTGGAGGGCAGTGCAATCGTCAACGAGGCTATGCTTTCTGGCGAGAGCACGCCTGTATTGAAAGATTCTATTCAACTTCGACCGGCTGATGCAAGACTCGAGCCCGAGGGACTGGACAAGAACGCCTTTCTGTGGGGTGGAACCAAGGTTCTGCAAGTTCAGCACGGGAATGCTGCAACGGACGCTCCTGAGACGATACCACAGGTGGCCTCCGGAATCCCAGCTGCTCCCGACAAGGGCGCGCTAGCTTTCGTGATCAAGACTGGATTCGAGACAAACCAAGGTGCGCTTGTGCGGACCATGATCTTTTCGACTGAACGAATCGGCGCTGGCAACGTGGAAGCCTTGCTTTTCATTCTCTTCCTAACTGTCTTCGCCGTTGTCGCATCCTGGTATGTTTGGACAGAGGGCGTGAAGCAGGATCGCAAGCGTTCCAAGCTGCTGCTAGACTGTGTTCTCATTGTCACCTCTGTCGTGCCTCCTGAGCTGCCCATGGAGCTCAGTCTAGCGGTTAATACTTCACTCGCTGCACTCAGTAAGCTTGCGATCTTCTGCACTGAGCCGTTCCGTATTCCTTTCGCGGGACGTGTCGATGTTGCATGTTTCGACAAGACTGGTACACTTACCGGCGAAGATCTGGTCGTTGAAGGTGTAGCAGGTCTTTTCCTCGGTCGACAGGACGCGAAGGTCAAAACAGAATCAGATGGCGCTCAGAGCCAACTTACCAGAATCACAGACACTGGGCTGGAGACTACCTTGACCTTGGCCACCGCTCATGCACTTGTCAAGCTCGAGGAGGGAGATGTAGTAGGCGAGCCAATGGAAAAGGCAACACTGCAATCGCTGGGTTGGACTCTTGGGAAGAACGACACGCTCACTGCGAAGGCTGGCACCAATGCACGCGGCGCATTGGCTGGAGATCTCGTTCAGATCAAACGTCGTTTCCAATTCTCCTCTGCCTTGAAGCGACAAAGCTCTGTCGCAACCGTCATCACGTCCGATCGCCAGACAGGCAAGAAAACCAAAGGGACATTCGTCGCAGTCAAGGGTGCACCAGAGACTATCCGCAAAATGCTTGTTGAAATACCTCCGAAGTACGAGGAAACCTTCAAGTACTTCAGCAGAAACGGTGGACGCGTTCTGGGTCTGGCTTACAAATACATTTCCACGGGCGACGAAATCACGCAGAAGAAGATCAATGATCTGAAGCGTGATGATGTGGAGTCCGATCTACATTTCGCTGGCTTCTTGGTGCTCCAATGTCCTCTGAAAGATGATGCTATCAAGGCTGTGCGCATGCTCAACGAAAGCAGCCATCGTGTTGTCATGATCACTGGTGATAATCCATTGACTGCGCTACACGTTGCAAAGCAGGTCGAGATCGTGGATCGTGATTCCCTCATCCTAGATGCACCAGAGAACGATGACAGTGGCAAAAACCTGGTGTGGAGAAGCGTGGACGATAAGGTCAATATTGCAGTCGATCCCAACAGGCCGTTGGACCCAGAGATTCTCAAGACGAAAGACCTGTGCGTTACTGGATACGGTCTTGCCAAGTTCCGGGATACACCACAATGGCACTCGCTTTTGCGACACACATGGGTATACGCACGTGTTTCGCCGAAGCAGAAGGAAGAGATCTTGCTTGGCCTCAAGGAGCAGGGTTACACCACCCTTATGGCAGGAGACGGTACCAATGATGTTGGTGCGCTAAAGCAGGCGCACATCGGCGTCGCGTTGCTGAACGGCAGCAAAGGCGACATGGACAAGATGGCCAAAAACTTCCGCGAGACCAAAATGAAGGAGATCTACGAAAAGCAAAAGGCTATGATGAATCGTTTCAACCAGCCCGACCCACCAATTCCCGCACACATCGCACACTTGTATCCACCTGGACCAAAGAACCCACACTACGATAAGGCCATGGAGCGCGAAGGGCTTGTCAAGCAGAAGATACTGGAGTTGAAGATCGCAGCGGAGGAAGAGAAGGCAGAGGGAACTGCTGACAAGTACACCGCGCCAGTGGTCGAGAAGACTGAGCAGGAACTCAAGAGAGAAAAGGCACAGAACGCAGCCAGTCAGATGGCCGAAAAGCTTTCAATGTCGATGATGGAGAGCGAGCTTGACGATGAGCCGCCGACTATCAAGCTTGGTGACGCCTCGGTCGCTGCACCCTTCACCAGCAAGCTCGCCAACGTTATCGCCATTCCAAACATCATTCGCCAAGGACGATGCACCCTTGTGGCCACAATTCAGATGTACAAGATCTTGGCACTGAATTGCCTCATTAGCGCGTACAGTCTTAGTGTGCTCTATCTGGATGGTATCAAGTTCGGAGATGGACAAGTAACCATTAGCGGTATGCTCATGAGTGTATGCTTTTTGAGCATTTCTCGCGCCAAGCCCGTGGAGCAACTCTCCAAAGAGCGACCACAAAACAATATCTGGAACTGGTACATCATTCCATCGGTACTCGCCCAGTTCGCCGTCCACATCACTACCCTGATCTACATCACCAATGTAGTTCATCGCTTTGAGCCACCCAAGGATCGCTCCGAAATTGACCTCGAGGGCGAATTCGAGCCGTCGCTCCTCAACTCCGCCATCTATCTCCTTCAGCTGATCCAGCAGATCTCCACTTTCGCCATCAACTACCAGGGTCGTCCATTCCGCGAGTCGATCAGAGAGAACAAGGGCATGTATTGGGGGATCGTCCTTGTCACTTCAGTCGCCTTCAGCTGTGCCACTGAATTCATACCCGAGATCAACGAGAAGCTCAAGCTCACGCCCTTCACGACTGGATTCAAGGTGACATTGGTCGCAGTCATGGTCGCGGATTATGTGGGATGCTGGACGTTCGAGAAGATTCTCAAGTCCCTGTTCTCGGACTACAAGCCCAAGGACATCGCGGTCAGAAGACCAGATCAGTTAGAAAGGGAGCGAAAGAGACTCGCTATAGAGAAGGAGAAAGAAGACCGGAAGAAGGAAGAAGCCGCTGGGAAACGGTAGCAGTCTTATCGGTCTTGCTAGCTCCATGATGAGGATAGATGCGTGGATCATTCACGTAGATTATTGACTACAGCTCTGACCTTCTGAGTCTTTCCCTCATTTCACCTATCGCAGTTCAAGATATGGCCTTCGCTGACTCAATCGAAGCACACGTCCCGCGGAGGCCCTCCGAACATGGCCTTGGCCTCGGGGTATACTCCTTCATATTTTGGTTCTGCGTTAGCTTCGACGGTTTCTGACCCTATCAGCAGAGTCTCCGGAGCAGACTAGTCCGCAGTATCGGAGTGGAGCCTTGCGAAACCTTGCTGAATCGGAGCAGTTGCCCTTGAGACTGCTTTACTGTAGTGAGGGGCGTGATGTTCTGACCCGGTAACAGGCCAAATGACCACTTTGATGATCTGACAAGAGTCCTGACATGCTACTGATTCTGAGCAGCAGGTAGTCGGCTGCACAGCAGAGGCTTACTTCAAGATAACAGACTGGAGTGATTCGGCACACTGCAGTTTCCTGCAGCAAGCCGCGACGTCAAAATGAACGAGATAGAAGGCTAGTAATGGCAGGTGGGCAGTCACTCGATGGCAATGATCGCCTTTTGGGCACCACAAGCCCTGAACGAAGCGTTCTAGACCCGCAGAGCGCGGCCGTGTTTGAGCACCAGCGACAACTGGCACGAGGTCAATGAATGGCCACTACATGGTCCGCGAAACGGCGCTGCACACTAAGCTATATTACAGCCTGTGCAGAAGCACTGGTGGTTCGCCAGATTGAGCCGAGCATGTAATGGGAAATTCCGCAGTATACCGAATTCGCCGAGACATATAACATGATGCCACTGGGGCTTCACCTCCGACGCCAATGAAAGGCAAGCCTTGCCGCATGGCTTCTAGCGCTGTGCTTGTGAGACTTTTGTACGAGATCCCGGGTCGCGGTGCTAGCATACAAGAAGGCTGCTAGAGATCCTTCTTGTTTCGGTCAGCAGGATTCTTCTGAGCATATACACTCCTCTGGAAGCACAGATCATACTTACTGTGTGCCACTATTATCAAGATGCGATGTAGGTCAGCTCACCACGATTGTAGCACAATCGTTCATCTAACATTCGCTTCGCAGACTGTATCGTCTACTCCCTCGCGGCTTCGCTCCTCACCGCCACAGCCATTCCACTGGGCATACCGCTCGGCAATGGACGTTTCGCTTACCCGGAAGTGCCCAAATTGACTGAACGTCGTGTGATCTACGAAGGCCCTTACTACGGCAAATTCCCCTCTCTCGACGGAGAACTTGACGACCTGCCCATAGCGAACAAAGAGAAGCGCGAAGCTGTCTTCCCTGGAGAATTTGACGATCCGCGTAAGCAAGGATGGAAGTTCTGGCATCTGGATGGTAAGCAGCGGGTCGGCCTTGGTGTTGGACCGGAGGTGTCTTCGACGATTGATAAGCGAGCGACCGCGGGAGAGTTCAAGAGAGCTGCGGAGCCGTTCTTGGTCTTTTCAGAGCAGGGGAAGGACAGGATCGAGCCAGAGGGATGTAAAGGCGATGGAGTGGCTTGCTTGAAGGAGAAGAGAGAAGCAGAGGCAGAACCTATTGTCAAATTGCCAGGAGAAGACTTCGTGAACCCGGAAGGCTGTGACGACCCGCTGATTTGCGCATCGCTGAAAGAGAGGGATGCTGATGCAGAGCCTATTGTGCTATTGCCGGGAATGGAGCCCATCAATCCGGAAGGCTGTGACGACCCGCTGATTTGCGCATCGCTGAAAGAGAGGGATGCTGATGCAGAGCCTATTGTGCTATTGCCGGGAATGGAGCCCATCAACCCGGAAGGCTGTGATGACCCGCTGATTTGCGCATCGCTGAAAGAGAAGAGGGACGCTGAGGCGATTGTCAAATTGCCAGGAGAAGACTTCGTGAACCTGGAAGGATGCGACGATCCATTGATTTGTGCTTCGCTGAAGGAGAGAAACGCCCAGCCTGAACCTATCGTGCTATTGCCAGGGATGGAACCAATCAATCCGGAAGGCTGTGATGACCCGCTGATTTGCGCATCGCTGAAAGAGAAGAGGGACGCTGAGGCGATTGTCAAATTGCCAGGAGAAGACTTCGTGAACCCGGAAGGATGCGACGATCCATTGATTTGTGCTTCGCTGAAGGAGAGAAACGCCCAGCCTGAACCTATCGTGCTATTGCCAGGAATGGAACCGATCAACCCGGAAGGCTGTGACGACCCGCTGATTTGCGCATCGCTGAAAGAGAAGAGGGACGCTGAGGCGATTGTCAAATTGCCAGGAGAAGACTTCGTGAACCCGGAAGGATGCGACGATCCATTGATTTGTGCTTCGCTGAAGGAGAGAAACGCCCAGCCTGAACCTATCGTGCTATTGCCAGGGATGGAACCAATCAATCCGGAAGGCTGTGATGAGCCGTGGTGTGCTTCGTTGAAGTAGATGCACCTCAACTAGTACTCGTGGTTGACCTGTGGGGATAGTGGTAGTGTGGTAGCATCTGGAGGCTCAATCAGCAGAGCTAGCATTCGTGAGAGCTTGGCGCAAGTGATAGTCCCATAACAAACTATCAGATACTCAGCTCTTACGCCTTCACAGTGTGATGGTCACCGGCTGGGTAGATGCGCAAATGCTCGTTCAAGATTCGGTAAAGACATCAAGGTGCTCAAGCTTATCTCTACCACATGCGTCCTGCCAGCCTCGACTTCATCTGCTCATTGCGCAAACTAAGAGACCTGCTTTTGCTCAGCACCAGAAAATGGCGTGCACCACTCTGGCGCGTTCTTGCGGTAAATCTCCTGCTGTGGAGCATGCTTTGCATCCTCGGCAAAGTCGTCCACAGTTCCGCCTTTGACGAGGACCACGCCCGGCATTGCTTCAATGTCTGCGATCATGACTGTCGCGCACTTGCCGCAGTTCTTGTACTTCACTTGCTTGCCAGAGTCGCCAGTCCTCTCGAAGAGAAAGTCCGTTCCGGAGAGCTTCTTGAACTGGGAGAATGTGAGTTTGAGCGATGCTAAGTATACCACTACAGACACTCACGTTGGCTTCAGGAATGACGATGTTGAAGGAACCATTTGAGCCTGCTGTCTTGCGGCACGGGACACAGTGGCAAACGGCCTGAGATGTCAGATGCTGCTGTGACTTATGGGATGAGGAAAAGACTTACAACACCGGCCGGCTCGCCTTCATACTCATACGTCCACTCACCACAAACACAGCTTCCTTTTCCTGGCATTCTGCTTGCTTATACGTCGTAGTTGGGATTGAGAGTGCTGCAGTGTTTGTCAGCTCAATGTTGACCTGCCTCAATTGTCAAGCTATATATCCTCGTGCTACACGGCAAGTTCAGAACACCATAGGCATCGTTCTCACGGGCCCTGACACGGTATTCATGACAGGAAGCTGCAAGACATACCTTGAGTCCGCAGTACCACGGGTAAAATGTGAGTAAGTCCGGAACAGCTGGTCACGGCAGCAGAAGGAAAGACAGTATTTATGCTCGGCATCGGTTGTCTACCTTCAACTCAACCCCACCGTGACGTGTGACGATTAGGACTTTGCCGGCTAGTAGCACAAGAACCTTAGTAGCTATCGCGCTGGAGGTCGTCTGCGATTTGCCTGCGGGGTTCAGAAGGCTCTCAGCGAGACGAAGAGGCTGGCCAGATAGGCGTGAGTGACAAGCAGAAGCCGTCCCAGATGATCATAGAGGCGCACGTGGGTATTCACGCAGCAGTACTAGTTAATCGTAGTTGATGGTCGAGGGATAAGGAGGTCCGGATGAAGCATGCGAAATAGTCAAATTCCGGAGCATCGTAACTGCCCAGTGGCGCCTCGGACGATGTTCAAGAATATCGCTTCGTTGCCTTCAAGACCCGATGTCGAGATGGTGTTAGATGTGCAGAACATGATTTAATACTGGGAGAGATTTCTATCCTTACGAGCACAAAGACCATGATGGCCCCTCGTATGCCGAGTCTTGATGCAGTGAGGCTGAGGTGCGCGGTTGCCCCGCGTCTGTGGCTGATGGCCGTCGACGTGCCTTGGTTCGCCTCGAGCCTACTTGCTTATTACTCTGCTATTCTGCACTGCTTGTGCTGCTGCTGCCTTGCTTTTGCAAAGTCACTCCCTAGTCATCAGATCTGAGGGCGAGGCGGAGATCAGGTTAGATAGGTCTTGATCTGTTCGATTGCTTCTGTGTACGACACGTGTACAACGAGCGCGAGGAAGAAATGGCAGCTCCAGTGGCAAAGGGTAAGCAGCAGGCAGCGACCCGACAGACGCACGCGAATACGAATGCTGCATATGATCGACTTTGATCTCGTGCGAGTCGATGTCACTGATCTTGATGTTTCTTGCAACTTACAGCGTTTGACACAACTGACATGACCAACGCTCCAGGCATCATCCTCTCCATCACGCTCATCGCCGGTCTTGCTGGCCTCGCCGCCCAGAATCCGCAGGTGCAAGCATGGCTGGAGGAGCAACGCAAGAAGATCGCCGAGCTGCTCCGACAGATTGGCGAAGAGCTCGACCCGCAGTCACGACGAGCGGCCGAAGCGTTTGCATTCGAAGGGCGTACTGTCAGCAATGATGCTGGACTTGCGCGAGAAGCGGAAGGCAGCAAGGAGGCGGCGGCCTTGGCTACGGGCAGGCGACTGTCCAGTCCGAGTACCACTCGTAGGATACCCATTCGTGGCCCTTCAGACCCAGACGAGGCAGCAGAGCGCAGACGGAAGGGTCGCGAGTACTTGGCTCAGCGCAATCAAAAGCTGTACGAGTTGCAGCAGAAGCGCAAGGCTGCAGCGAGGGTCGATGGACTCGAGACCCCTCCCGCACCTACCTTTGACGAGATGGTCGACTCTGAGGGCAATCTGAAGCATTCAGGCATGCTCGGCGACAAGGACTTACCAGAAGTCCCTAGCAAAGACCCACTACCCGAAGCTGTACATACGGACATGGAACAAGTGGAAAGGCACCTGGCTCAACCCATTCCGACCTACGAGAGCACAAACGCAGAGTCGAGCGGCTGGTCATGGGGTTCTCGGTATGCTAATCCATTTGGCGACGAGTACGAGTTGGAGCGGAGTATCACTCCCAAACCCCCTGCTGTTCCGCCAAAGATCCAGCTTGAATCGCAAATGGACAACTCTGAGAACGACTTTCGCGCACCTACGCCGCCAATCTCCGTACCAGGAGCATTCGAGACATCGCCGACAGTAGAGCCAACAGAGCAAGTCGACCATTCTGCGTTGAGTTATGAAGAGCAGCTCGCCATTGCACTGTCGCTATCGGAACAGGACTCACCCGGCTCTCCTGCTCAGGCTAGACGCAACGACGCTGACGCTGGAGACCACGAACTCAATGCTGCCATCGCTGCAAGTCTCAAAGACATGGACATGGAAGCCACTCACATTATTCCAGAAGATGTTGCCACAACGCCAAAGCTCGGCCCCTCCGACGGCCAGACGCTTGGGAGTCACTCGAACATAAGCTATCTCAGTGATGCCGGAGCAGTGGAAGCATCTCGTGGGTTGGGCCGCCTATCGTCTTGGCCTGCCATACATCCCGAAGCCCCGCGGAATCGTCCCTCGTCTGTGATGTCGGATGAGCTTTACCGCCTAACGCCTAGATTGACCAAAGCACGTTTGACAAGCCATACTGAGCAGCAGAACCATGCTATCTCTCAGTCACCATCTGGCTCGAGTTTGCCGTTCGATCCTGTTCGCGATGCAGCAGCCGCCATGGACACGAGTTTCTACTCGGCTCACGCTGAGCCATCGCCTGCTCCCACCTCCGCTACGCTCGATCGCGAGACTCATCTGCTCGTTGATTACAGCGAAGACGCCCCGCAGGAGGGTCAGCGCACTCCAATCTCGCGCGCACACTCGTCATTTGGATTCCAGACGGACTCCGATAGCGACACGTTCGCCTCGCTCTCCGCAGCACTGTCACGAACAGCGTCGCGAGCCTCAACTCGCGCGGAGAGCGAGCGCTCTGGCATTCAAGTCATTGATCTCATGGAAGATAGCGATGTTGACATGTTGTCAGAAGAGGGAGACGGCATCGCGACTCCTGATAGCTGGTCAGAGGTCGGTAGCCGTGATGGAGACAGTGAGGATGATCGTCCTCAGCAACAACGCTGAAACGTGAGCTTGTAGACAATCTCTGCAACAGTCTTGATGGCAATTTAGCGATGTGGTCTGCACCTAAATACATTGCATATACGATAGGACCGCGTGTATTCGTATGCATATGACGTACGAAATGGCCCGGAAGTCTGCATGACTGGATGGACGCGGCTGAATAAGCTCGAGCTTAATACTCCTCTGCATGTCTGTTTCCAAATTATTCCACGTCACCAGAGTTCCGTGCTTCTGACGAGTCTGTCCTTGCAATGCATACACAGAACCGCACGTCTTGGCACACCGAGGCAATCATCATCGAAAGAGTTGTTTTTGATCCTAATGACCCTACCTCTCAGAAATGGCATGAAACCGATAACGGCCCCATGAAGCAACCACAGGCCCTCGTGTATCGTGGTCCAGCTGCGCTAGAAGGGACGCCTGAAGCAGTCGCTAAGCTACTTGAGTCGTGCCCAAGGCATTTCGAAGTTCGATACGCTGGACCAAGTGAAGCCATCAAGATCTCAGCGGAAACGCTGAAGGAAGTGGATCTCTACGCCCAACCAGGAGGTGAAGGTACATCCCGCCGGCGAGCATGATCCATAACGAGTTCGTCAGTACTGACAACGTGAGTGCGGCCATAGACTTAACCGACGCCTTTGAAGAAGTGCGGAAGTATGCCAGTGCAATTCGCGACTTCGTCTCTAACGGAGGCCGATATCTCGGATTCTGCCTTGGCGCCTATCTCGCAGGACATACGCCAGGCTATGGCCTGCTTCCCAAGAAAGCGGACACCGACTCCGAGATCGAGCAGAAAGGCGCGCAGGTCACCAACGATGACGATACTGTCATTCAAGTAGACTGGACATGGTCGTCCGGAACCCAAGCAGGTCAAACCACCAAAGACAGATGGATCTATTTTCAAGAAGGTGCGGTGATCCAAGGATTTCGACCTTCTGCTGATGCCTTCATCCTTGGGCGCTACTCGAAAAGTGGTGGTGTTTCTGCTACGGTGAATAAGTACGGTAATGGTTGGGTGGGTCTTGTAGGGCCGCATCCTGAAGCTACGCAAGAGTGGTGTAAGTAGTGTCGGGTTGAGTGTGATGGTTGTGTAAGCCGCTGACGAAAGTAGTCGATGGAGAGGAGATCGAGGCTCCGGACGGTCTTCAATTCGAGATTGGGTATGATTTGATCGAGGCGACTATGGCTGGTGGGCCTCAGTTGCCGGCTAAGGAGTTGTGAACTCTCGAGAAGAGGGTCCAGGTACATCTGTTCTATTCGTAGGCATAGAAATGAGGTGTCAGATATATCAAAACGGCACGAGGAACGAATGTGAGAAAAAGGAAAAGTGCAATGACAACATCATGATACAACGCAGCATATATTTGATTATCTGGACAGATCACTCGGCTAGTCACATGGATTCTACTCAGCCCCATACCCGCTCCTGCGATCACAGAGGAGTGCTGACCAGCAGCACATCCTCCGGCCAAAGGAAAGACCACTCGTTCACAAGCTGCTGCTATTTCGGCCGATCCGCGAGGCTATGGACTTCAAGCATCTACTCTGTCACATCGAGGCTAGACCTAGAAACGGTCAGTATCAGATCGCACATCTAGTCGTCAATATTAGCACGGCAAGTCGGACAGGTCATCGACGTTTCCATCCATAAATCAAGATTCTCTGGAGAGAACCAGTGACCACAGCTGAGTTGACTTACCTCCTGACCAACGTCAAGCGGCTCTCGCGAGATCGGACATTCAAGGCAGCCGTCGTTGTCGTCGCGATCAGCCTCGATGAGGCGTCGAAACGACAACGTCACGTAGCGAGCTTCCGGTTCGTCTTCGTCAAGTGTGCCGTCCAGCATTTCGTCGATCATCGCGGGATCGATGGCATTGAGGTCGATGTCCTCAACGTCAGTATCGCTTCCCCGCTCGGATGCTACATCAGAACTGTCAGCAACAGCCGTTCGCAAAGGAGATGAAGAAGTGGGTTCGGGAGTGGAAGTCGGTGGTACGTGCCCGCGAGCATGTTCAGCTTCGATCATATTGTCCAAGGACTCGACCTCACGTTCATACTGGCGACGTTCATCATCAGAAAGGCGATCTCCGTAATCTCGGAAGCATCTTGCGTACTCAAGCTTACAAGCCTCCAGGGCGTCTAGCAACTGCTGCTGGGAATATTCATTGCTTCCCAGCGATCGGCTGAGGACTATAGCTCGGAGTCTGTCAAAGACGGGCAGATTAGGTTCGAAAGAGTCCATGGCTTCGGTTAGGAGAGATTGTTTCTGGTTGCAGTGCTGATTTGAAGAGGAAACAACTTGCAACAGTCAGAGATAACGATGAATATATACGTGATGGTCGATGCACAAATCCTTTCTCGCATTGTGCTGCAGCACAACAGCATTGTTGTGAGAAGCGCCGGACCGTAGGCACAAAGGGTTTCAAAGAGTTCTGAACAAGGGCATTGTCTTGTCATTATCTCCTTTGTGCCGGGAGACACAATACGGATACGTCAATCTAGCACCTTCATGTCCTGCTCATGGTGAAGACTGATTGCGGAATGATCAAGATCAGAATAAGATACACGTGCATCAATCACGAAGAACCATGTGGGAGAAAGAGAACGTGAAAGAGATGCTCGCCAAATAAAGTCTTACAGTTAGTCTATGCTAACCTCACCTGCGTGGTGTCCACGCTAATCATATCGCTGTGCCGTACGCTGAATTTCAAAACCAAACGCCAGAACGCCAGCAACACCGCAACGCAATTGCCGACCTCAAATCAACGTCGCCATGTCAAGTCAATAGAACCGACAGCACAATCAGACGATGATGGCTCTGCAAGTTGGGCAGGTATCAGCATAGAGCAACCAGTCATCGAGGGCTTCGACTGAGAACCAATGTCCGCAACCGAGCACACTCACGGTCGTACCGACTGCGAGCGACGCATAGGTGATGGGGCACTCAAGTGTCTCGTCTTCACTGCGATCAGCAAGAGTCAGCTGGCGTTGGGAGAATGTTACTTCTCGTCGCAGAGGAGGGTTAGGCTCACCTTCGTGCTGTTCCTCGAGCTCATCGCCATCAATGACAATCTCTCCACCTTGCGGCTGGTCTACCCAAAGGAAGCCGGGCTCTCCGTTGTGGAACGCTTCACGGGCTTGCTCGGCGAGTATCAAGTTGTCCATGCTATTACTCGCCTGGAGCACTTCATCTCGCTCTGCGTCCGAAAGTGTGATCCAGTTCTCTACAGTAACACGAGTCAGCTCCGTTTGCACTGCCTCTATCGCGGTGGTAATCTCAGCCAACGAGTGTGAGTTGATGTTGAAGGCTCTGCCCACAATCATTCCACTCACCACGTTGAACAGAGCCTCGTCAAGAGGACCGCCGTGGAAGAAAGCTGCCATTGTAGCTAACTTTGCTTAGAATTCGACTGACTCGTACTTCCTAGTTGTCTTCTTGTGTTCAAACGCTGACGCGGATTCAGAAGTACCTAGATAGTCTTGTGCGAATGTTCTACTGGTGCAATATGGTCCATCCCAAGTACAGTGAATTGCAGCATTCTTATATGCTGGTATCGAGGTTTCTATCATAATGCTGTTATGCGGGACATAGGTACAAGACCATTGTCTGAAAAGTCTGCAGCATTGCCATTGCCATGTGGAATGGCAGCGCTGTAAAGCGACCCGACAATAGCATTGTGAGGACAAAGCAACAATGGTCCCGACGCTGATTCTCAAGCTGTTTGTTCGGACTTCGAGACCGCACTCGGTGCAGACAGCTTGATCTCTGAAGCATCAATGACATCTGTGCCTGTTCGGTGTGAAAGCTTCTTTGCCTTTGTCATTGCTCGTGCAATGGTTTCGAAGGAAGAGGGAAATGTCGTCCAGTATTTGTCAAAACAGGACGCCTCAGGCACTTCTTCGTGCCCACTGTTCGACGCGATTCGCGCCTCGAACAAAGACCATTGTTGAAGATGACCGCCGCGCTAGATCAGTCGTTCCAGAGCACGACCTCACGTTGGCAGGCAGTCTCCCACCGCGATCCTGCTGCGCACTCGAGCTTTGTGTATGGCGTAAGGACGACCAAAATCTACTGCCGGCCGACCTGTACTGCACGAATTGCTCGTCGCGCGAACATTGCTTACTTTGGCACCAGAGAGGCCGCAGAATCTGAGGGATTCAGGCCGTGCCTCAAGTGCAGGCCTGACGATGACACCTTCCTGGGGCAGAGGGAGGAAGTCGTGTTCAGGACGATAAATGCAATCTATCTTCACAAGAGCGACCGAGACAAGAGGAATAACTTGAGAGAGCTGGCGCAAAGTGTAGAAGTCACACCAAGCTACCTCTGTCGCGTCTTCAAGAATGTCATGGGCTCTACATTGAGCGAGTATATCCGTCAATTCGAAGATGCGCACAGTCATTGCGTGTCGAGTAGCGCGGCGCCGTCAACGAGTGCTGTCGTCCCGGAGAATGTGCTGGTTTCCGAGCAGTCAGTATCGAGTTCGGTTGACAGAATGACGAACTGTGCTGCTTCAGATCCGAGCTCGCGATCCCTCTCAATCTCGAGCGGCAGGGCGAGCGAGGAATCTGTAAATGAGGAAGTTGACTTCGACAGCTGGCTTTGCATGGACGATAGCATGTTTACCGACCCCTAGGATCTGAAGCTATCCTCCGCGGCCGGTTGTTGACGCAGCGTGTCAGTGTACTATGGCATCCGATCGCGGCTGACGTGTATTCATGCCGTGTAATGCTTCGAGTGCGGAGTCTACTACAACAATCATGCGGCAACTTCACGACGAGCATCAGATAACAGCAATGATGTGCGCAGATCGTGGATGCCCACACAGTGCAAGACGTTTTCGGCGATGTCAAGGATAGTTGCAGTCCGTCGACAGAACTCGTTGATTTATTGTGTTGGACAGCCAATGCAGTGTCTTGTTGAATCAAGACCTTTGTTTGCTTGTTCTGGCTAACGTTCCTCTAGATGCAACCACAATATGGGCCATCGTCAGTGCTCACGACTCAATGGATCTCCCCATAGTCATAACATGACGCTCTATCTGGGAGGCATAACTTTGATCTTGGTCAATAATGGTATTGTGGCGATCCTTCACTCGCCCGACACATTACTGCCCACAATTACTTTATACAAAATCTCCTGTTGGAAACACATATATATGCCGCAGAGATCTACAAGCTTGACCTTCCAGCACGATCACGCAACGTAAATTGGACAGAACACAGACTAAGCACACCAAGACTTACTGAAGCTTCGGTCACACCTACGGCAAGCCATACACAACTATTGCGAATCTATCTCTGGCAAGATGGCGAACCTAGGCGTGCTCTTTCTGCTTTTCGCAGTGATGTTGCTCAATGTGGCCACCTTGCCAATCTCGGTCATTGCAGATGAGACGACTACTGCTTCGTTCGCCTCGAAGAACATCAAAGTTCACACGCGCGACGACCTCATCTCCGACAATGGTCTCTGTGGCGGTGGTTCTGGGCGCACTTGCCTCAAATCCCTGTTCGGCGACAGCTGTAGTGAGTGGGGCTTCTGCGGATCCTACTACGAGGCTGAGTACGCCGGACCAGGGTGCCAGGATGACTACGGTGTCTGCAATCCGGACCTGGCGACAAGTGCTGCTGATATGCCGACAACTTCGATGCCTTCCTCCTCGACGACACAACTTGCTGCTGCGCACAATACTGAGCATACTGGTATTGTCATTATGCCCGTCACGACCACTGTCGTGGAGCAAGCTGCATCGCCTACGCAAACGGTCACCGGGAAGTTCGGCTTCTGTGGTGTTCGAGGCTCAAGCTGTTGAAGGGGCTAGAGTCGCAGTGATCGGATTTGTGTTGGTGAAAGGTTCTTGCTATTACTGTGCAGTATAGGCACTACAACATGATGGCGCGAGTGTGAACGGCGTTGGGGTCAGGTGGGCATGAGCAGGTATGCGGCGAGCTCAGGGAACTGTGGCTCGAGAGACTGCTTGGATATCTGACTGCCTTGAGCTCTTTCTAGCTGTATCCTTTTGCTCACGATTGGACCTGGCATGGCACCAACCTTTATAGGTCGACGTTGAGCTGGCAGTAGAAGCACGGGAGGACTGTGTGGGGTTTATAGGAGGCTACAAGTCAGCCCGGAATTTAATTTTTCGACACAAATACCAATCTTATCATCATTTCGCATTCTCCCTTTTTTAGTTCTAATAGTGCATCAATTCGTACTACCGTCAGAAGCCTGGGACAAACCAGGACTGACAAAAATGTGCAAGGTCGTGGAAGCATTGTAGCGATTCGTCATGTTTGTTTGCGCCTGGTTCGCTATTCACTCGCCAACCATCTTTGCTGTCTCTGATACTGTAATAGTACACAACGTGACCCACAACACGCCTCGACGAGTGCAACATCCGCTTGGCGCCCATATGCACATTCCAGAGCCGTGGCCCCGGTTTCATCTCCACAGCTGCTTGAGTGAAACAGCCACACGTCGTGGCTCTTACGTACGACCCAGCACGATGCTCACACACACTCGTGCTTCATGTAGTGTAGCGAAAATCAGGATGTCTGTACCCAAGCTGGCTCGGGTCCACGCCCTGCAGTCTGTACTCCCTCTTGCCACTTTGTCGGGCAGCATCTATGAATGCACGTTAGCGGACGTCTTGGATGTCGATCATAGCCACGGAATGGTCAAGAGATCTGTAGCACTTACTTTCCCAACGGATGTATGCAATGTTGCCGAGCGTCACGAGCAAGCTTAATCCGATGGCCCCCAGATTGATTGCGTGGCCAGTGGTGTACTCAGGACCATCCTCAGCCAGATAGGTAAAAGTGGCGACAAATGCACCTATCACGCACTATGTTACTATCACTCTTCCCATGGCGGATTGTCGTAGTTGACTTACCACAATTTCCGATAGCGACTTGAAAGCCAAGACCGGTAGCCTTCGTGGTATGTGGTGCCAGGTTGTTCGACAGCCAGGCCAAAACAAGAGGCGAGCATGGGAACGCTCCGATAGCAACGAAGAAAGTTCCGGCGTACTTGACGGCGTTCTCACTGCTCGCAAGCTGCATTATATAGCCAATCGTGGCAATCGAGAGCCCGACTCCGATGAGTGGCCCACGCATTTTGATGCGGTCGGATGTCCAAGCGAACGCTATCACGGAAAGGAAGGCCAAGAAGTTTGGTGGCACGGTGAACAGTTGGGCTGTGACGTTCTTGTACCCTAGTCCTTTGACGATGCTAGGCAGGAACAGCGAATAAGAGTAGATCGGGATGAGGATCAGGAAGAAGTTCAGGGACATCAGAACTGTGTTCACGTTCAGTAGAGCGAAGCGGACCTGAAGATCTGTCAGTACACAACCACAAAACGAACCGTGTCGTTTCTCACCTCTGGCCAGTTGAAATGCTCTTCTTCCACTCTTGCGGACGTGGATCCTCCTAAGTCGTGGCTAAGCATATTAGCAGCGGTCTGCTGCTCTTCCTTGCTCAAGAACTTGGCTGCGCTTGGGGTGTCTGGCAGGAAGAAGAACGCGACCATGGCCACCAATACAGTGATTGAGCCCTCCACGAAAAAGATCCATGGCCAGGACCTGTAGGACCTGTAGCTGATCTGGGCCAGTCCGGTTGCAAGAAGCCCACCAATCGCCCCGGAAAGCGGTGCTGCACAGTAGAAGACGCCCAAGCGGAACATGAGTTGATGTCGCTTGTAGAACATGCTTAGGTACAGAATGATGCCTGCGAATTGGCGCGTCAGTGAGTCCCCTGACATTGAAGGAGGATTGACCAATACCGCCGAACATCCCACCCTCGCATGCACCAAGCAGCATTCGGCAGACGATCAACCCAGCATAGCTTTTGACGGCGCCCATGCACTGACCGAGGTCAGCAGTGTTTCGAATGTATCTCACTGTTCTAAGTCTGAAGGGCTGCCCATGAAGAAGTGCAGCGCTCAGAGAAGAAAGCCGCGTTGGCATGTCTTCAGATGGTCGATGTACTCACAGTTCCTACGATTCCCCATGCCATGGCCAGCAGTGGTAAATATCTGCCGCCCCCAACGACCTTCAGCAGGATGTTGCTCGGAATGTCAACGAGGACGTATAGAATGTAAAACACTGTAAGTGCAACATTGTATCGGTTCCCGGTGAGCTCAAGGTCATCAATAAGACCATCGAGCTTAGCATTGCCTGTCGAGGTTTAGTCTACGCGAAGTCCAGCACAATCAGTAGCCACTACCAATGTTGCTACGATCGATGAAAGCTAGCAGCCAGAGAATGAAAATCCATGGCAGAATGTGTAAGTCCAGCTTTCTCGTGATCCTCTTCTCCACTTGAGCATCCGCGACGTAAGAAACTCCGACGTGCGAGATCTCCTTCTCCTCCAGCTGCTCGGAAGTGGCCTTGCCCTCGAATGAAACCATGGCTGCTCCGGGAATTCGCTCTTGGTGATAAAGCGGACAAGGAAGCCACAAGAAAATGGGTGTGAGCTTACCTCTCCTCCCGCAGGCTTGTCGTCGATCTCACACGCCACTGCCAATGCGAATATGTTACACCCGTGGCATTAATGCGAAGAATGCACCCATTCTCCGACCCGTGCATCCTTCAGCTCTCGCAAAGCCGTCTCTGGCAAGCCGGGCGGATGGACAGGCATTGCGGATTGATTTTCCGTCTTGTATCCTGGTCGTACATGGCGATGAGTGGTCATCACTTGCGGTATCTACGATGTGTAGTTGGCTGGTGAAGCGAGCATGACAACCACGCGAGAATGTTCAGCCTGTTCATCATGAAGTGGAGTACGGTTCCCCAGCACTCCGCAGAGCTTGTTGAACTGCCGAGATTTGCTTGTCGTTTAGCCTGTCTCGTTTTGTCGGCCTAAGGCACTCCACCAAAGACCATGGTGGGTGTGGCAGCGTGACCTTGACAGGCCTGACCATTGACGAGGATGGTGACGACTGATCACGAAGCGCCACCTGTCTGCCCTGGTGATACACATGGTTTGTCCTAGACCTCCCGGCGACTGGGAAAAGCTCCGAAGAGATTCGAGTAGATTGAGTTCACACCACCAAACCAGGGCTTTGTGAACATCACTTGAGATGATGGTAAGCACAAGACACACGAAAGCATTCGTGGCAATAAGGTGTTGAGGCGCAGTGGTGCATAGCAGCGATATGTTCAGCACTCGTCTATGTGTGTCGCTATCATGTGTATCATGCACCATCCGACCTCAGGCCGCACATTGCTCGCCCGCCATTATCCATGCTATCTCCTTGCACTTTGACATTGCTGGTCGATACTGCCCTCTGATCAAATCCAACTAAAAAAGCGAAGCAATGTAGATTAGTGCGGTGTTTGTGATAACGATGCTGTCGTGTAGATGTTATGCTCTCCCAAATTCCGCTTCTCTTTCTCTGCGATGCGATACTGAAAGCAAATGGGGTATCATTCGAGCGCCTTGCGCCATGACCCGTGAAGGTGTGAGTCTATGCTAAAATGTGTGTTGTGGGTATCCGATGCTGATGCTGGTCGTGAAGGAAAACGCCGGTTGCGATGCTGGCGTCTTCCAAAAAGAGAGACAATACCCAATTATTAGAAATGTGGCTCAGATGACCTTGTCCGGATGAGAGATTGTTGACATCCTGTGGCAAAGCTGATCATCTGAGGTCGAAACAAAGGAGATGGTGGACCATAATACTGGCCTGGCGATGTGATGGTGTGATGCCGAGAGTGTTCGAAGATCAATCCGGATTAGTCCAGCGTGCTTGGCGTTGGAACGGGATGCCGCATGATCAACTCATGATCCCGACAGTGCGGCTCAAACGCAGTCGCACACCCACTAATCTATGTTGTCGAAGTCGGCTGACCCTGGCTTTCGTAGTCCAAAGGAACGAATCTGGCTTCCGCGGGCATGGCCGACGGGCCTGTGAGCGACGGAATTCGTTGTTGATAGCCGTAAGACTGTTGTGCAGTGCCTGGAAGCCCAGTCGCCGGCGAGGCGAGGTAGCTGAAGTTCGAGTATCCAAGATCGGGAGCGTAGTGCACGGATGGCTGATGCCAGGAGGCAGTCGTTTGTGCTCCTGCGGATGTAGGCACAGCTAATCGTGGATCCGGATGTCCCTGCGCTGACGGCCCGAGGCCTGCTGCCATCGCTGCGTGTGAGTTCACATGAGCTGCGTACATGTTATGTGTCATTTGTGGTGGCGCATAAACGTGACTATGCGAAGCCGAGCTTGAGGCAGAGCGTGGCGAGGCTGCTGCCCGCTGATCGATACCGACATCAGAAGGTCGGCTCACTGCGTAGCTGGAACCTGAAGGGTGAATGACGCCGGCAGTGGACGAGTAGCTCGCAGACTGTGAGAGTGTTAGCTGTGCATCAATATCGAGAGGAATGCATTGCATATGCATGCGGGGATGACTTGCATATTTGCCAATGATCTTCTTCAGCGCGGTTGCCAAGATGCGCCACGGGAACACCTTGACGTCCTTTTCGATGTTGCGAGGTTTGGGATTTGGAAATCCCATGATGAGCTTGAAGAAGTCCTCGCTATCCGCCTTGGTTTTCGACACGGTTGCCGGCCGGAACCCCTCGAGGTTCCGGCGAATTCGATTCTTCTCTTCCACAGTAAAGCGCACAGCTACCAGGGATTCCAGTAACGAGATGGTGTCGACTGATGTGACATAACATTCCTTTTTCTGCTCCCACCAAATGCAGCTGACGCAAATACTGTTTGGCAGGCGATCCTCCAGCGTGACAGGCTCAAAGGTGGCTGAGATGACGCTTCCAGATTGGCTGCGTCTGAACTGAACAAGTCGCCGACCAGCTTCCCACTCTGCTGTGGTCCACCCATCCGCCATTTTGTTGAGTTCACCTTCAATCTTGAGCATAGCCTTCGTGTTGGAGGGGTACACAGTGTAAGGGTTGAACACAGGCGTAGTCGTCATTGTCGCTCCTGGCGAGGTTGGGGAGCCGTGCAAAGTCGAGGTGCGTATCAGGGGCGGTGCGACACCTCCAGCTGGTGACGGCAACAGATGAGAACTCTTACTATGCGCTGACAGCGATTGCATCGAAGGGCTGCGCGATGCCTGCATGCCTGGCGGATACGACCAAGAAGGACTGTGCGAAGTCGTGAGCGACGGTGTCGCACTGGCAGGGCCATAGAACTGCTGCGACGGCATCCGCGACAGCGAGGGGTTGTAAGCATTCTGGTAGTCTGACGTAGTACTACTGTATCGCCGCCCATGATCGTAGATCTCTTGTACGCTTGGACGCCGGATGGTTGGAATAGGCGACTGCACATACGATTGCGGTAGCTGCTGCATCGAAGGCTTCTTAGCCGGTGAACGGCGAGGCGACGCCTCAATCGAGAGCTTTCGTTTGCGCGGTGCTTGCAGCTGTGGCGCTGCCATCTGCGGAGAATCCGGAGGGTAGAAAGGTGCCTCGAGATAAGTGAAGTGGCCGATGTCGATGTTGGGCGGGGAGTCCCAGCTCACTGCACTGTCGTCCATGATGAGACGAATAGGCACTTCCGGAGTCGGGGAATGGGTATCAGCCAGAGAAGGCGTTGTCGACGCCAGTGAGTATTGGAAGCCTTGTTCGTCGGGAGTCTTTATCAAACGGCTCTCGCATCGCTTGGAGCCGAACATGAGGATTGGTGTAATAACAGGTGCATCGAAGTCGTAAGGGCTATGAAAGTAGATTGTCACTTGCGTGCCTGGCGGACCTGAATTGGGCGTGAAGCTCAATATCCTTGGGACTTGACGGGCAGGCTGTTCGAGATATGCAGGGTACTGGACCACCTGCTGACCATAATAGACCGGATCATGCGTTGCGTATTGTTGAGTAGAGGGCACCAAGCTGATCGTGGTGGATGATTGGGGAAGACCAGATGGTACCTGCGCCTGAGCAGCTACATAATCAGTCGGATAAGAATGGTGTGCATCGAACGCGCCGTAAGCGTGCTGCCCCTGCTCGGGTCTTGTGGCTGCTTGGTAGTCTGTGATGCGCGTCACGTCAGTCATCTGCCCTGCTACCCTTTCACATGCCCATGCTCGCACGCTTGCGGGACAAGGCGGCAGGAACACTTCCTGCCGCCCTTTTCCCGTAGCTATCATAAGCTAAGTTACGAGCTAATGTATCGCGAGGCACACCACTGCAACCTCAGGCATGTCACGCCCAAATCGCGCAAGTAGCTGAAATCCACGTACCGTACACATCGTAACTCTGCGCTTTGTCGTACTCCGACATCGACGAAAGATGTCTTTGGGGATCTTGGTGGGCCTCTGGCCCGGTGAGGTTGTGCGATCGATAGGTCTCGACAGTGGTCGTTGGAATGCCGCAGCCTTCGTCGACTGCGAGAAACTGCTTACTGTCTCTTCTTTCGCCCTACAAGAAGGTTAGCTCATTCCCACACCAAGGCAGTGCAATGGCCAGGAAACGATCCAACTGAGGGGTCGCGTCCGACAAAAGTCAGATGGGTGATCGGAACCCGGATGAGACGTACCTGGTGACGCATACGTCTGCTCAGTTCCAGCTTGGCGAGTGACCTATGTCGAACAAAAGACAGAGAGAGCGAAAGGGCAGTCTGCTGCAACTTGTACGACGCTGGACGTATGCGTGCGCACCTTTTACGATCCCAATGCGTGCACGATGGGCTGAATGAACAGGTGGGGTGGGTTTGCAGCAGCTATCCGCTTCAGAGACATGCAGAAATAGCCCACTTCTCTCTTTGATGTGAGTGTCAGAATGCGACTTCCGTCCTGTCGGCAGGGTCGACCACCTCAAAGGACGACACTCTATTCGTGCAAAGGCAATCTAGATGTTCGTGCAGTCGTTCGCAGGAGATTGCAGGGTAGTTCCCGAAGCTGGTACCAAGGACCTGGCGTTCCGCTACTGTGCGTACCCGACGCGGATTGCCAGCGCAGTATCAAAGCGACAGCGCTGTAGCGACTGTGTTTTGGCTGACACAATCAAGATACCTGCGCTGGAATTAGCCTCCGATACTGTCGCCAAGATTGATGCCTGTCGTGGTAATTGCAATTTTCGCTCATACCGGGTTGAACAAAGGGAAGCTGACGACAGCAGCGCCTCTCGCAATGCGCGTTGTGGGGTCGGTGGCTGTTGTCGCTGTCAGATTGAACGATCGAAGGCGATCTCGTCCTTTGCATTCATCGACCAGCGACTTGTTCCAGCGCATCAAGCGAACAATGATGGCAGATCGCTCGCTTCGGCTTTCGAGGTTGGGAGGTGAACAGGTGTTCGCGCCGCGACGTGCGGAATGACCTCTTGTTTAGAGATGGAACCAGGTACCGCGGCAGCAGAGGAGAGAGTAGTTCATGCAAGGGAAGACTAGAGAAGAACGAACCTCACGCGCAGAAGATGTACCGCAAAAGACCTCTTCGGCTCTTGCTTAGCGATGATGGACCCAAACAATCGAAGGATGGCTGGTTGCCAACACAGCGGTATCGCGGCAAGAGACGATTGATTGAGGATCGATCAATAGTGCTTCCAGGAATGCCTGATGATCGCGGCAGGTGGTTGTCAAGGTCACCTGACGTTCGATCTCGCGCGTCGGTCGGGCCTTGGAGCTACGGCGCAAGCTACCAGACTCTGCACAGCGTCGACTGGTCGACCTGCTCACAGCGTACCACAAACGGCTACCAGAGTTCTGTAACGCGGGTCGGTGGCCACAAGATGCGGCTTGTGTCAAGGAGGCTCGACGGGTATCTGTCCTTTGCTGATCAGATGCCTTGGCGCTAGGTCGGTGTGGATGCAAGCCAGGTCGGTGGAGCTGACCTAGGAATGCTCACCACTGTGCCGGCGTATCTGAGTCAAAAGCGTGGAGGGCCCGAAAAGTGTTTCAGATTGTCTTGAGCGTGAGCGGATCCCAGCGGCCGAGCGTGCGTGTCTGTACGTTGATTGGGGCAAGTGTGCGAGCCTTGTCGTCAAATGGATCTGTGTATAGGTGAGGTGCAGAGTAAGCGGAGAGTATAGCAAGTAGCGCAGCAGTAAGAAAACAACAGTCCACAACCGTAGCGACTGGACGACGATCAACATCTGCACAGACGGTAAGTAAGCAACGTTTTGAGGCAGTCGAGGCGTGCTCCAGAGGGGTGGTTTGTCTCTGGACGACTAGAGTGAGCATGGCATGGCAGGCATCTCAGTGGCCCTAATGACGCCAACGCAACCTCCCATGGCAGCGCCAGGTTGCGTCTGTGAGAAGGGCTTAGAGACGGTATGCCATAGCCTCCCCAGGATGATCAACGGGAGGACAATGGTCCTGTCCGGTAGGCCAGTATCGGGTTATCTTTAGGATAATCACCGAGCGCCCATGAAGAAGCTTCAGCACAGTTGGTACATCATTGTGTGCTCTAGTATGTGGCCGTGTGGACACGATACAAAATGGCGACGCGCTCGCTGTTTTCCTTCTGGCAACGGTCACGCCTCCGGTTTCTCGGTTTCTCGTGTGGAGCGGCAAGGCATCGGCCTTCTTCGGGTGGCTTCCTGTCAGCTGCTGCACAAAGGAGAATCCGGGTGAGCAATGGGCAATGGTCAGAGAAGGGCTACACAAGGGAGCAGGTCGACCCATCCCTTGCGCAGGACCAGAGCCCGATATTCCTGCGGGGGTTCCGCGCGATAGGCCGCATTGGCTAACTTAGCGAGCAACAGGGACTAGCACAGCGTTCCGCCCGCCGCCAGAGCGCTGTCGGTCGCCATTATTGCGTCGAAAGTAGTCGTGGGTGACGACGATGGCAGGCGCGCGCAGAGAACGCTGGTTCTTGTTCCGCACAGCCAAGCCTGAAGTGAGAATTTGAGCCTTTGGGAACTTTAAAATAGCCACAAGTGTATGCACAATCGCCCCAGGCACAGGCGCTGACTGGCTGTTTCTGCCTCCCATTGGGGAATATTGGATCCCAAAAGGCGATCATGCTGTGGTCCACCATGTGCCGTGTCGTCTGCTTTGGGCGACGTTTGGCGACTCCAACGGTTTCCAGGTATGCGCAAAATGAGCGCAGGAGCACTGTCACTCCTACTACTCTGCTCTACGATCTAGCGACGATCATCCACGCACTATCGCGGCTTCAACCTACTCTCCGACATCGTCACTGGTGGTTCACGACTAACTTAGCCTCCTACTTTATGTTCACTGCTTCCTGCGACTGCAGGGTTTACTTTGCACAACCAATTCGTGCTCGTCGTGACATACCTTTATACGACATGTCTTGGATACAGAACAGGCGCTGGCAGTGCTGTCATGAGCTGCTCTTTTCCGTGCATCATCTCGCGCCTCTCGCGCGTGCAAGATCCAATAAGCTGGCTCCCTCCCTGTGATTCGTTTGGCCCCGCCGGCGCTTGGTCGCTGGTAGTTTACACCCAGGTCTGGTCTGGGCTAGGAAACACCATGTTGGCCATGCGTAGTCGTGTCAGGCAATTGGCGGCATCTGGGCGTAGCGACTTCGGAACGCGATGTGCGATTAACGACTAGCATGGTTCGCAGATTACAGATGGGAATCACTATGGAGAGTGCCAACGCACATATCGGTACGACTTGGGGAACAGCTTCGTTCCGTGGGAGCTGTTGAAAAGAGCGCATGCCGCCGCTACACGTTCGCAGCAAATGCACGCTGCGCGCTTGCCATGGATTGTACCCAATGGCGAGATTGCAGGGCTGTTGCGCGATACCCGGATCATGATGACCGAGCATGGGACGCTTTAGTGAGCATTCGCTCCAGGATGGCACGGATTCGCACTTCATCGCACGCTTCACACGATTGATGCGCTGCTTGTGCAGTGGACCCATTACGAATGGCGCAGTCTCGCCTTCCCTTGTAGGGCGAAGAGCGCGAGGAGCACTCTGTAACATCATGGATCGACCGTTGAAGGCCCGCAATGAACGTTTGTCAACCATGGCCACGAGTAGCGGTGGCAGGAGGGTTCATTGAAAGGCGCCAGCAAGAGCACGATCAACCACGCCGTGGAAGCTTTCAGGGCGAGCATGCATGGCATGTCAAAGTTGTGGAGATATCAGAGACATGGGGAAACACAAGACCATACACAAGCACGAAGCGAGCGCAGAGGTTCTACGGCTACCACAAATCTGTGAGAAGGTTTTGCGGCTTGCATTCAAGACTCCTCTGGTTGATCTTGCTTCCTCAGATCCTTCTCGAACTGGAGTAGTCTGCGCTCAATCGCGAACACTGCTTTCAGCATGCCTTTCAGTGGATAGCCGGCCAATTGGGCGGCCTTTTCATGGAAAGCCTGCGTGGCACCATTCAATTCCTCCACCGCTCTGTACTGATGATACGAAGTGCCTGTGCGTGGGACATCGTCGGACTCCTCAACCGTGACTATGCGTTGTGGACGTAGCGCTGCTTGGACTTGGATGAGTTTCTCCGCCGAAGTATTGCCAGATTCGCCAATCTTGGCCTTTGCACGTGGGCTACTGGTCTTGTCGTGGCTCTCGACGTTATGCATTGGAAACATTCTGAATAACGTCCTCCGAAATTCTGCTTCCCGTCCAGCGCGTCCACGCTCACGGACTTCTTCAGAAGCGATATTGCCTTCGTACCAGTCGAGGTATTGATCCAAACGGTCATCTGCCAGTTCCAAACTTTGCTCTTCTGTCATGGTGAAAGCGTTTTGATATGTGAGGTGGCTGGATTCATCTTGCGACACGACGTGGCGCACGGCACTATTGTCATCGATGGACATGTTACCACGGCTTTGGACCTGCTGCCACACTTCCCAATCCATCTTCAACGCGGTCATGTCGCGTGAGGACTTGGGATATCGTTTAGCATCATCGAAAGGGAACAACAGCTTGGTTGCGATGACGACCAACGTCATCAATCGAACTTCCGGACAACGCAGACTGATGCTCGACCATGCTTTGGCGTCGACAGTGTATTGGTAGTCGAAGTCCAGCTGCTGGCCCACACGCTGTGCAATGACATATACCTCAAGCGGCAAGCACAAAGCCCTCACCCAGCGGTACAGAACCAAAGGGTGGTTGAGTGGAGGTGCTTGCATGCCAACATCCGCATTGAGGCTTGTCAATATATCAAGGACCTTGCGGTGAAGCGTCTCCACACGCAGCAAGTCTTGGGGCTCCAATGGCTCTTGTAGGTGACCCGGGAGACGATCTCGCATTGATAGTGGCACTTCTCGTGCAGCTCGATAATAGAGCAGATCACCGTCGTTGACCCACTTATGCATGTCTGCAATCGTGATGGGTATTCTCAACAGCAGTATACCAACATAAATCAAAGACAAAAGCTCGGTGAGCTTCGGGTTCTGTGGTTGCTTCCGGAGTGCTGTGCTACGATGTGAGGTCACGGTCTCAGCATCAGTGCCGGAGTCACCTTCAGACTGTGAGCTAAACATGCGTGACGATTGCGCTTCGGTGTCAGTGTCGCCATCGTATGAAACCTGCAGCATGTTAGGCATGTTCTGTAAGGCCCGTTGCTTCCGCACTGCCGTCAGATTTATACTTCACTCTGTGACACGGGCACCTCAGGTTTAACACTTCAAGCGGAAGCACTGCAGTGACCCTGATCTCATTGATCTGAGCGGTGTGACTGTGTCTTACCTTGTGTTGAAGCTTTTGCAGGCGCAATGCAAATAGATCCCTGACAATCGTCTCTAATTCTTCAGGTAGCTTCTGAATATCGATGAGCCAACGTAGCTGCTTTCTGAGGATGAGCTGAATGCAGAGTAGATAGTGCTCGAAAGCTTTGGTGCCAGTGAAGCCAGAGACTGGAATCAACATTGTTAGCTCACCGTGTCTCCTCTCCACGTACTTCATCGAAGGGTTCATTCAAGTCTGTTGATCGGATGACATCTTGTATTCCTAGCATGCAATACAGGCCCATATCTGGGCGAGTCAAGGTTAAAAGCCATCGGCCCTTGGGCGCGATCGGCTCACAAGGCTATTGGCTCAGCCTTCAGTATGAGAACAGAGCCATGACCATGTCTGAGGCACATGCAGTGCTGCGTGTTATCGCCTTTCACAGCTTCTGCATCTCCGTGCTGGACCACGAAGACACCCAAGCCTCGCCCAGCAGGACCATTTGAGCTCAGCCCGTTGGTATATCCTGCAATCTGGGCACCAACGAGCGCAGGAGAAGTGCCGCCTACAACTTTCTGGGCCTCGAGACAACTATCACCAATGCCAGCTACTGCACTCACCTCTGGTGACCCCACTTTCAGCATCACTGTCTGCTCTCCTGGTTCTTCTGCCTTCCACGATCAGCTCTCCTGTATCCTGACTGACGACCAGGCCAGCGTCCTGTTGATGTCCTTGATCGCAGTATGTGAAGCCATCGTCCCCGATGTGGAATCGTCGCGATCCACAATTATCTTGAGAACAAGAAGGCCTGCGTGAGCGATGATGTCGTTGAGACATTTTTCACTGTTGTTGTCTATTCCAGAATGTGCTTGCGAGATCGATGCTTGACAGGGTATAGCTTGACATGCGTGCGTTTCTTGCGTGGGAGAACTTTGTTCGTAATCGCGCTGCTTGACTTGTTGGACTTGTGCATGGTCTCCAGATACGGCGGCCTTCAAAATTCTTCGCTTCTGAATTGTAAGATTTGCATGGCTTGCACGTTGGATTACGGGGTTTGACCTTTCATCACGGGCCAATGACGCGCCTCTGTATAGTCAGCTGCAGTTGCTGCACGATCTGAGAAATTCGAATTGTAAACATGAGTCCTACAAAGCTGGGCGAACGAGATTGGGCTGAGCCTCCGGACAAGATTCGAGGTCGAAATCATGACTCAAGTGTGGAGTAGCACATAGCGTTCACTTCAAATTGACGGCAGAGACGATGGAAATGACAAGGAAACTCTTGTGGGCACAGCGACCGCGTCCACGATCATGTCTACTCATAAATACGTTCGACGGAAACGCCGATGCGCTCAGCCAGAAGCACGACTATCCCTAGCGAGTATTCTTCGCTTTTACAACACCGTTCATGCTGCATCTCATAACACGTGTAAGCGTGAGTAATGCTCGAGCTCTTTTTCCAGCAGGCGCCCTCGTAATGGATGGATCGCTGCGCTCCTCTGCTACAAGCTGCTTAACCCTTTGGAGCCTGTCACGAAAGTCAGCTGAGTGGTCATTTTGCATGAAAAGCGATCGAGATACTGACCTCCTTGGCGTCAATGCAGGCCTCCTCGCCCATGGCAGTGAGAATGATGACGTTGGTGTCCTTCTCGTCCTCCTTGAAGAGCTTGTTGATCTTGTCGCCAGCCTCGCCCTCTGGGACCTTGACGTCGTCCTTGGTGCTTCCGTCATCAGACATAAGGGAAAGGAAACCATCATCAGTAATGTCAAGCTAATCCTTGCTGTCAGCTCCTTGCCCACTTTTTCCATGTCTATGTATGGGGCTCCTTACAAGCTGGTACTCGCGACGAGAGACGTTTGGAACGTCCATGTTGTGGGTGGATGGGGACAGATCCTCCAACTTCTTGCCGGTGAAGATATCGATAGCGATCAAGTGAACCTTGGCGTGACCGTGCTTGCCGGTCTTCGAGGTGGACATGTCAACGATCTTGCATGGTCGGTTCTTGATGACGACGTGTCCGTTCTTCCTCAAAGCAGAGCACTGCATTGGGAAGGTGGCGGAAGAGCCAGCATCGGCGCTGTCGAAGGTGTGCTCATGCTGTGTAGATCAAATGGTCAGCACTTTTGTCGCATATGTGCGCGCACACTCTAGGAGAGGGTCCGCCCGCCGCCTATTTCGCTTTCGTGCGCTGGTTTGTCCTGCCTGTCTGCGCCGCGTCCTGCCCAAGTCTCGTCCGCTCCAAGAGGGAATCATAATGGTACATACCTGGGCATCATTTGGGTCCGCCATGATGAAGAGTTGATGTTCGGTGGTGGTAGGGTTTGGGTGAGGAGATAGTGGGTGCAGAGAGGAGAGGTCGTTCAAATGAAATCTCGAGGGCTCACAAGCGGGGCAGTGGCACTTTCCTCGCTTGGTGGGTTCTTTCCTTCTCCGTTGTGTGGGTCGTGCGTTCCTGCCTGAGGTTGGCGCTCACTCTTGCGAACAACATGGATGCCAGCATTCACTTTCGAACACAGGAATCATTTCCCACATCACCATGAGTTTGTGGCTAAACAGGTTCACCGATCAAGCCTCCTCACGAGAGCCTCCAGCGGCTTCAGTCCCCAACAGGACCGGTTCCCCTGCACCAAGACGTTCGATACAGCTAGGACCGAGCACAAGTCTGCCTCGACGGCCAGGCATTCAGCCGAGGACATCGTCACTTTCAGTCGCATCGCTTGCAGGATCGACGGAGAGCCTTCCTGCGACAGCGAGAATTCCCAATGGCACAGACTTGAAGCGGCAGCTTGCAGGTGCTTCCAATGGGGATGTGCCTGACCCTGTTGATGTGCTGGAAAGCATTCTGGGGCCACGACGGGCTGACGGCGACAGCGTAGAAGCTGCAGATGACGATGGGGAGACAATTCCTGGCGAAATCGATTTTGAAGGCTTGAGCCTTGAAGATTTTGCCAGTGGAGCATTAGAAGAACCCTCACCTGCCGCCAACAATGCCGCCAGAGAAACAGCTGCTGTGCACAATGTCGAGAAGGAGAAAGACAAATACGAAGACCTTCACAAATCTATACTAGCTTGCGATGAAGTCCTCAAATCTGTCGAATCATACTTGACCAACTTCCAGGCAGAGTTAGCATCTGTATCTGCTGAAATTGAAACTCTACAGAATCGATCTACCACTCTGAACAACAAGCTCGACAACAGGAAAGCGGTGGAGAAAGTTCTCGGTCCAGAAGTCGAAGCTCTGAGCGTGCCACCAAGTGTTGTACGGAAGATCACAGAAGGCGCCGTGGACGATCAATGGATTCGGTCTCTGCAGGAACTGGAGAAGCGATCCAAAGCGATTGATGCCAAGCTCACAGAGGGCAAGGACATCAGAGCTGCGCAAGACGTCAAACCATTCATCAACGACGTGTCGACGAAAGCCGTGGAGCGTATACGAGACTATGTCGTGGCGCAGATCAAGGCGCTACGGTCACCCAGCATCAATGCTCAGGTCATCCAGCAAAATAGCTTCCTTAAGTACAAGGAGGTCTTTGCGTTTCTGACCCGGCAGCAGTCTCGCCTAGCCGATGAGATCTCTCAGGCGTACATAAATACCATGCGATGGTATTACCTCCACAATTTCACGAGATACAGGACCGCACTTGAAAAGCTGAACGTGCGCATCATCGACCAAACAGAGGTCATCGCTGCTGAGAGCGGAGTGAAGCGAGGCATCAAAGGGAGTGCACCGCACGATGCCTTTTCGCTAGGTCGCCGGAGGGACATACTTCGTGGTGGCAACGAGACTGCATTGCCATCCTTCGCTGCAGAGGACGACAAAGGCACCCACTACTTAGAAGTGCCCTTCCGAACATGGAATTTGGCCCTGATAGACAATGCTTGCGCGGAGTATTCGTTCTTGACCGAGTTCTTCTACAAGCAGCCGTTCCACGCCAACAACCGCAGGTTCAATGAAATCTTCCAGCCGACCTTCGAGTTGGGCCAGGCTCTGACTAAGCAGCTCATTGATTCTTCGTTTGATGCGTTGGGCGTTCTGACTTGTGTCCGCCTCTCGCAGCACTTCGCGTTCGAGCTGCAACGCCGTAAGGTGCCTGTTGCCGAAGGATACATCAACGGAACGAACATGTTGCTGTGGCCCCGCTTTCAGCAGATCATTGACGCTCACTGTGAATCTATACGCAAGACAACAGCGTCGCTGGCTGGAAAGCCTGCAGGCTCAGCTCTGAGTTTGACGAGTTCAGCCGGCGCTGCACAGACGACTGCGCCTCATCCGCTCACGCAGCGGTTTGCCAATTTTTTGCAAGGCATTCTTGCACTTAGTGGTGAAGCTGGCGATGATGAGCCAGTATCCAACAGTTTGATCAGACTGCGGCGAGAGTATGAAGCCTTTTTGACAAAACTAAGCAAAAGCACTGCAGAGGCTAGAAAGCGGGAGAGGTTCATGTACAATAATTACTCGCTGGTCTGCACAATCATTGGTGACACAGAAGGGAAGCTCGCAGATGATGTGAAAGAGCATTTTGCAGATCTACGAGATGCCCTGCGCGTTGATTCGTAGATGTATCGACTCAATGGTCACAGTGCTGTCCACTGTTTCGCCCGTTCGCTGTCGTTTCGTCGTGAGAGTCGTAAGGCGTCAGTTCAGGCATGTTACAGCACAGACCACATCACTTGGCAAGTCGCTCCCGCACTTTTTGAATTGACGACGCCGACATCATTCTTCCGCAAAGACCGCCGCAAGTCACAATACAACACCGACAAGAGTGAGTTTGGAGTGCAGAAACGCCGTCGGCATCCTGTGCGGCATGAATTGCTAACATTTGCGCAGTGCAGATGTATGTACCGACCACGAACCACCCGTCGAAACGACTTCTCGAATTGCCGCGCCGCCACGGACGAATACTGACCTCGAGATTGCAGCTTCGTCAAGACCCTCACCGGCAAGACTATCACCCTTGAGGTGGAGTCTTCGGACACAATCGACAACGTCAAGAGCAAGATCCAGGACAAGGAGGGCATTCCCCCGGACCAGCAGCGTTTGATCTTCGCTGGAAAGCAATTGGAGGATGGCCGCACCCTGTCAGACTACAACATCCAGAAGGTGTGCACGCGAAACACGATTGGCAGGAGCGAGTTGAGGAGGACAGTTGTGTGCTGATATTGCAACAAATAGGAGTCGACTCTCCACCTGGTGCTCCGTCTCCGTGGTGGTATCATTGAGCCATCGCTCAAGGCCCTTGCCTCCAAGTACAACTGCGAGAAGATGATCTGCCGAAAGTGCTACGTACGTTGATCACCCACCGCCTCCAGCACTGCGTACGACCTGGAATTGAATCATCACAACATACTAACACGCATCGCCACGCAGGCCCGTCTTCCCCCGCGTGCCACCAACTGCCGCAAGAAGAAGTGCGGACACACCAACCAGCTCCGCCCAAAGAAGAAGCTGAAGTAGACGATTCGCCCACTTTATTGCGCATGGAGGAGTTGTTGGTTGGGCTTCATCAAATGGGCACTGCTGCATGAGAACGGCACAGAAGAGAGGAGTGTAGTGCGAGAAGGACGGCTATGGACGCATTCACTTTGGCGTCAACTTGACTCCTGCATATGACCTCGATACGCTCTGAAATGACAACTGGGACTTCGAAAGAAATCATTGGCTGGCCGAGCTCTTTGCTTTTCCTTTCCGTCTCGCACTGTGGCTAACTTGTAGTACTGTCGGGCAACGAACAACAGGCAACAGACCTCGCGAACATTATTATGGCTGCATTGCATTGAGCGGCATCACAACCAGAAATCGACTTCCAAATCCAACGATATCACGACACGACTCGACGGACCTGAGCGCCAGCAATGCCTCAAAATGTCCTTGGACTGCTCATCTACAACACGCTATATTTGGCTGCTTCTGGTCAAGCAAGACTGCGATCATAGTCCTTACATCCACATCCAAAGCATCGTCCGGCCACATTTCTTCCCTTCCAAGATGCCAATTCTGAAGAGCAAGGAAGAACTCGAGTGATCTAACACAATTCCGACTCTACGCACAAATCCGATCCGTAACGATATCATACACTCGTAACTCATAAGCTCTTTATTTTGCTACAAATACTCCTTAATAGGCGCATCAAGTCCTTTCCTCCACGCCTCCATCTTGCTCTGCCAGCTCTTCTTCCTCCCACTGCAAGGTCTCGGCTTCTTTACTACTTGCACCTTGCCAAAATGCTTCTCAGGTCCGAAATACTTCTCAAATGTTCCTGCCAGGCCCTCATCGTCAAGCTGCATATGATCTCCCTTCGTGCTCTCAAACTCCAGCGCACCCTTCTTGTCCAATTGCTTCAGACCGATCCAATCTTCCTTGTATATCTTCCTCTCCCTCAAAGGCGTCACTTTCTCAGTTGTGGCATTGACTTCCGCGAACCACCCGCTCTCCTTCGGAATCACAGTTGTATCGTCCGCAAACACCACCATGACGAATTTCTCCAGTCTCGCCAATCTCTCTGCATACACCTTCTTCTTCTCTTCCCTCTCATTATTCACATCCGCGAGGAAGTTCGAGTACTTTAGATACCCCTCCACAGGCTCCCCGTCAGTTTCGTTGATAGTCCGGTAGTATTGCGCAGGTACGACTCGGCTTTGCACGTAATCTGAGTATGCATTGCCTTTCATGAGCGCAAGAGCACCTTTGCAGAGGAAGTCCCATGTTCCGCAGGCTTTGATTGCTGCGATGCCGTTGTGCTGAGAGCCGTATGTTACGAGGCTGCGGACGTGTAGGCCTTCGCAGCGTTGGATGAGACCTCGTAGGAATTGGCCTCCTTGGCTGAAGCCGAGGGCATCGACATGCACGCTCTCGCCTACGCCGTCACCGTGGCTGTTTTGCTGCCAAAGCTGTGTGTCGTTTCGAATGTCCTGGCAGACTTGCGAGATTTGTTCGGTCAGGTTTCCCAGGAAAGTTGCTTGCCGATCTTGGCCACCGTCTTCGTCGATGCGAATATAGTAGACGTAGGTCCCTCGATTGACTTCTTTGGCCAGATCACCAACGGTATGTAGGCCGTCGTTGTCGTACTGGTCTCCCAGGCCGTGCCAGATCAGCAGTGGCAATGGCTTCTTCGATTCGGACTCGAAATTCAATGGCTGCTGCTGGAGAATCGAGGCGGCGGACGTGTAGGTCCAGAAGGCCAGGACGGCCGGGAGAGATAGGAGAGATCGCATCTCTGTGAGCAGAGTGTGTTGTTGAACTGAACAGGACCGATGCTGTGAAACTTGGAGCCTAGAAGGCAAGATCGAAGCCAACGATTGACCCTGAAATGCGCTCGTGCTGTGAGTGGTCAGAATGCGCCTAAAAGCTACGGGACGCTAGTCTTTGGATGCGGGGCACTTCTGAGTGAACGACAACAACATCACACAGCTTCGATAAGCGCATCAACATGGAAATCTGAATCAACATAACAACTTTCATTTCTCTTGCATTCGCGCAATTCGTTCATCTACATCTACACGATTTCTGCCACGGCACTTTCATGCGACAATGCGCTGTTTTTGTGTCCCATGCGCGAAACCCTCGAACGCGTCGTAATCGACAAGCCCCACGCCGCCGTGAGGCACGTCTTCCATAACCCATCTGTCACCCAAAAAAACCACAAAAACCAATCAATCGAACATTATGGCGCCTTTCGAACGCCCTTTTTCGTATGCAGATCCACACTTGCTGGTGGGATGAGTCGTCGTTCGTCGATAAACCAAACACGTCGCTATGCAGGGGAATCCGCGATGACAGCAGAACGGGAAAAGAACAGGCAAAAGTATGCTGATGGGGGATGGCGCGGACATGGCGCAGTCATGACACTCATGATATACTGAGCTTGCACGCTTAGAAGCGTGGGCGTTTCCAATAGTATTGCTGGTGGTAAGTCAGCTCAGATCGATGCAGCCAGGCGGGCGGAGGACATACCTTGTGCTGCTTTCTTGCAGCGCGGATGCTGGTCTTACCCAGACTGTTGGCGACTGCATCACGGCGATGCACGTCAGTGTCCATCTCAGGGACATAGTAGAACTCGCTCTCGAGCAGTTTGCCGGCAGCGTCTTTGCCCTCGCGGCTGATCTCTCCAACACATGGAATGCCATCAAGGATGGTCTTGAGATCTGATGTGGAAAGGATGTCTCTTGCCTCGCGATCAGAAGGCTTCGCCATGGCGCCGCGGTACTCGGGAGGCAACTGGCTGTGAATGGTGGACAGCGGCAGAGCATGAATGCGTGAGTATGCCAACTGGTTGATGACATGGTTCTTCACCGGGCTGTGGTTGAATGGCGCCGATGAGCAGCGGCCAGGAGACTTGGTGGATGGTTTCAATGGCTTGCGCTTACGCTCTGGAGACTGTGCGTGGAAGGAGTCGAGCTTGTCGAGCAAGTTCTCCCCGAACGGACCAAAAGAGTGGACAACTGGATCATTCTCCTCATCATGCTCGGAGAACTCTTCGTGCTCAGAGACGAAGCTTTGAAGCTCCTTTGGTGCGGACACAGTTCGCTTTGGGGTTGGAGTTCCAGCAGCCTCACAGACAGGAGCTGTTGGCTCTGGGGTGGCTTCAGCGTCATGAGGTGCGTCTTCTTCTGAGTCGTTGTCTTGATAAATTTGAACAGGCTCGTCCGCATCGATACGGAAAGTCTCGGCAAACGTGGCACCAAGGTTGAGGTTTGGTATTGGCGAAACAGGTGAGCTTCGACGCGGCGATGGCAGCATCATGGGCGGACTGGATGGTAGGTGGCTTGATCCGAGACGTGGTAGCGTAGGAGAGTCCTGAGCCCATGGTGATCTTGCCTGGACTGACTCTGGGTCACGAGAACCCTCCTTCGGCCACGCGAGCATCACACGCGTATTTTGCACATCGACCATGATCTGTGCCCCTGCCTTGTCCGACACGAACACTTCATGCTTCGCCAATTCCTTGACCTCTCCGCGGCAGTGGACCTTTGCTCCATTCCAACCCAAGCACAATACTTCGACTCGTCCACGTGGATATGCCTCACCTGGAGCGTGATACGTAGCACTCACGTGCGTTCGCGAAATGTGACGATTGGCGGGAAACTGGTAGTCTGAAGAGTTGCTAGAGCGTCCCATAAGCAGTGGCTCGCCGTTTCGTGTTAATTGGAGGCATGGAACATCGCCCAAGGGAGCACGTTCAGAAAGAGCTGAGACGGTGCGTTGCAATGCTGGACGCGTCTGACGCGCCGGTGACGATGAGGTAATGATACCCGTCGACGACGTTGGTACTGGCGTGGGATAATGCTGTTGTCTTGTGTCCAATGTCTCGTCGAACTTGCGTTTGGCCGCTCGGGGGAGGCCAGGCGAGGAGGAGATTGGAGAGAAGGGCTCAAAGGCCGGCAGGAGCGAAGGACGCGCTTGTTGTGTCTCGTTCTTCTCTTTTGACGGCACTGCCTGTTGCTGTGCACCTGGAGTAGCGTCCATGGTGTCTGTAGAATGTGGACACGCGATGTTCAGTCACGCCGTTCGAGCAGATTTTCGAGGCTGATGGTGCGAGATGCCCCGCCTGATATCGACGCGTAGCTAGTCGTACAATGTGTTGTAGAGAGTGACTAGTGGTCAGTGAACGTGTCCATAGTACAAGGTAAGATGATAAGTGGTAGATGAGGGCGAGAAAGGTCGTTGGGTGGTGGCCGTGTCGAAGAATGCAGATACAGGATCGCGGTTAAGAGAGTTGCCAACGCGTAGGTCATAGCGCTCGCGTTGCAGCCGAAGATCAGCAACCAGCTCGGCGGCATTGAAAGTGTCGACACTTTTTCTGAGACGCTTCCCAACACTCTCAGTATACATGTGATCGAATCGAATCAACTGTGGCTGCTATTAAACAGCTTGTGTGCTACTCAATGCCCTCCTGGACAACACTTAGACGCAGCGTAGACATGCCAGTCTGTCCATTTCACGAAACCTGGGTAAGCTTTTGGACTAAGAGCCCCGCTCAAATGCGGACTCTGGCGTTCTCTTGCACGCGTTTCGAGGCTGGGACATGCGTCTTGCAAAGACACCAGCTCTTCGCGCGTGCATTGGCTCGATCGCGTCTGTCATAGCACGAGCTGCGCGGCGGTGAGATGAGCATACCTCCATACAGTCTTAAGCGTTCTTCGAGTACTTCTGCACTGCTAATAACCGTACCAAGCACGCGGCTGTCCGCTCCATTCGTAGCTAGCTGCAGGTCCACTACTTGCAAACGGCCTCGTACCACCACGCTGTCACACATTATTCCGATAATGATGACTCGGCGGCAAGGCTGGCTTGGATGGCTGCCATAAGAGCTCACCGAGACATAGCGATGACAAGTGCCGCTCATTCATAGTGATGCTCCTTTCTTAAGGATTTCGCTAGGTTCATCATTTCGTCGCGGAATAGGGCCAAACGGCCTGCCGATGCAATCCTGCACGTCACCTCGAGTACTTCTGCAGGCAAGAATGCGCGTGTGCTTCTCGGTAGACTGGCATCGGCGACCAGCATGGGTTACATATTGTCGGCGAAGTAGAAAGTCCGTTAATGCTTCCATTCTCTTCGCGAAAGGCTCAGCTCTGGAGATGGTTCTCAGGCGTGTCAGATGCATTTTATCTCTGGAGACATGCAGTAGCATTGCGAAACTAAAGTTGTGGCTGCCTGTCATTGTTCTTGTACGGCGCCCGCCTCTAGCAATGATGCTCAGTCGAGGCAACCGCTTTTCTCCATTCCCACCACACTTTATTGTGGTCGAGTGGTGCTAGGCAATGGAAGAGCCTCTGAATGCATTGCGGAAGGAAGAAACATGAGATCACTTTTGGTAAGATGCAGATACCTATAAGACACGAGACTACTCTATACCTTGCAGGCTAGCCACCCTACTGTGGTACTGTGCCCCCCCAGCTTCTGACCTTTGCCCATCTAGCGCTCATATCAATCCACAAACTCTGAATGATTGGCTTCGAAGATCGTATCGCGCTTCACAAATGCACTCTCCCCGGCGAACTCGTCCAGCGGCTCGTCGTCCTCATCCAACTTCCTCTTCTTGCTAGGCTTCAGAAAGTCAAATACGATCTGTATGTCCTGGTCAATGACCCTCAAGCTCAGCTTCACATTGAGCAGCCAGAACTTTTCCTCGTCTACCTCGATTGTTCGAAATCCATACTTGCTGAGCTCCTCTTTTTCCAACGGAATTCTTAGCGATCTCCAGGCGTGGATGCCGTCCCGAAGTACATACGCCTTGTCTGATGACTCTGCCTCGTCATCGAAGCGCTTCGCCATTTCGTTCTGTTCGAACCTTTTTGTCAAGAAGACAAATTCTTCATTGACAACAGGGTCTTCGAATGGCAGTCTGTACTCAAGTCTGCCTTCGTACTCAAAAGTATGGCCCGGTGTCAAGACGGTACCTTTCTCAATGATGATGGCCAGGCGGTCGTCCACCACATATACGTTTTCATCATATGGACTTGGCTTCACCCATTTCTTGCGAAAAACATGCTCTTTTCCATTCGGTCGATCTTCCCTCCGGCAGGAGTCCTCATGCATGTCTTCGTCGAATTCCTGTCTTTGCAACATGGCGTAGCCATAACGGGAAGGCAGCGTGGATGTTGTGATGTTGTCGTAACGCATTAATGCACCCATCGCCACGGGAAAACAGGCACCGGTGTCTGTCTCGTTCGGACGCACGACCGTGATGCCTGGTTCGTATCGCTTGCGCAGCGTTTTCATGAGGTAGCTGCTCTTTGCGAAGCCGCCAGTCATCATGATAACGGTCGGCTTCTTCCGCTTGATATGCGAATCCAGCTCCTTGCACACCTTATCAATGACTTGATCAAGTGCATGCTGTATCTCTTCCTTCGTGATTTCGAAAGTCGCCCACTTCCTGTCGACACCATACACTGTGCCGACAACAACTTCTTCGTCCTCGGTCCATGATTCTTTGGCCTGCTCGATAGCCACCAAAAGGCGCCGGTCGAGGTCACGCTCCGTCACGTTGAGTTTGTCTTGGGTTTCGATAATCCAATCTCTCCCATCTTCTCGACCCTTCAACGTTGCTAGCAGCGCCTCATCGACCCTGAGCGAGCCAGAAACGTCTCCACTAGTGTGTCCTATGCCCTTGAATTTGCTCTTCAAGCTGAGGGCGTTGAGTAGCTGATAATGAACGAAGTCTCCAGTGCCGCAACCAAGATCTGCGACAAGTATACTGTCGCCTTTGTGCAATCCATCCTTGAGCAGGACTGGGTTTCGGCTTGCTTTGTCGGTAAGATATGCCAAGGCACATTGCGGCTCTGAGGCGAGCTTGACAACCTTGAAACCTGCCCGCTTCGCTGCGCTCTGCATTCGTTGTCGAGCATCCGGGCCCCACATGTGCGGCACGCTCAACACCACGCGGATGTCTTCCAGCAGAGCCTCGAAAAGTTCTGGTTGTGCGTGGAAGGCGACTTTGGCCTCGTTGTTCCTAAGCGCCGCCTTCGCATCATTCAAGATGGCTTTGAGGTGCTCTTCGATCAAGGTGTCCAGCGTCGGCTTGCCTGGGAACTCAGCAAGGATACCTTCTACCCTCTTGGTGATCTCTGATGTCTCAGGTCCGCGATAGAGCGGTAGTTTGAAGAGGGTTATGATCTTGTCGGAAAGCTTTCGATTCTTGTTCGCCTCCTTTTGCAGCTTGTGGCCATGCATGAACTGTCCATTGATCCAGGAGGCCATTGACTTGACCTCGCTCGAGCGATCTCCGAGCAGAAGTGGTGTTACTGGACCGCGTTGGCCGTCGCGGCAGATGACGAACGTGATGATGCACTTCGAAGTGCCCCAATCAAATGCGACCTCAATGTAATAGCCTGCTCCATGGAACACCTTTTTGGTCTCGTGATAGGTCATGTCGAGGTGTTGGAGCAGTAATGGTCGATCGTAATACACAAGCAGATTTGTTGCAATGCAATCGAAGGTGCATGCAGCAAGCGAGTCTGACAAAATTCATGCAGAACACTGCTCGCTAGTTGCCAACCGCCTAGGTGAGGTTGGGGTAGCTGCTTAAGTGAGGCTGCGGGAGCTGTCCGAGATCAGTAGAGCTTACTGCCAGTGATGTTCAACAAGTGATCCGTGACTCACCGGGACTTTCACTAAAAGTGACCATTCCAAGCCGCGAGTTGTGCTATCGCTCCAACATCAACGATATAAGCAGTAGCAAAATGACAGCTCGCAACCAGGAAAAGAGAGATTTGCCAGATATATCAACTGTGCTGCGCGCCATCGATGAGGACAAAGAAGAGCGGTCCGATAAGGCATCGCAGATGCGACTGCTGCGCGAGTTGGTCTTGTGGAAGTATCAGAAAGGTGTACCAGCAGACGAAGTCGAGGCCATCACCGAAAGACTTCGCAACAAGCTGAACAGAGATGTGAACAACTATGCTCCTTACATACTGGGCAAAGGCAAAAGGCCTAAATCGCAGACGGTAACAGATTTATTCAAGATTGGCTCCACGATATTCAAGTCAGAATACTTGGACAGAATGTCCGCATTCGATCAACACGACGCAGATTCTGACTCCGAAGGAGCAGATCAAAGACCAGAATCGGAAGCAGGCAGCCAGGACGAGTATCAGCCACCCGACTTGCGCTATAGCTCACATGGCCAACGGAAAGATAGTCTGGTCGGAGCAGATATCGAGGACTCCCGAAAACGCAAGCGAGGCGACTCGTATCTGGAGTTGGTACCAAAATCCAGCGATGCAACAACTGCACTGAAACTGAAGCTATCTGGCGGATTCAAGCAGCCACAGCCTCGGAAAGATGGAAATCTGACTGTACCAACCGACAGGGCCACGAACGGTGAGCTGAATGTGGTGCCTAGCACTAGCCTGCCCACTGTGCGAGTGAAGCCAGAACATCAGCAGCTCTCAAGCCCGGAAGGTCCTGTTGCCACAAGGACATCACAACCGGTCCCCAATCAGACTTTGCAGGAGCACACGCCGGTGATCCCACCGACCGATGAGCCGGCAAGGCCAACAGAAATTGTTATCACACCTGACGAGAACTGGGTCCAGGCTCAGATGAAGAAGATCGAAAGCAACATCTGGCATGCAACATTGTCGTATCTACAGGAGCACAATATGTCCGAAGATGCCGAAGCAGATTTCGTGGACGGTCCAGCTGAACCGCTTCGTGATTTGTACCAGGTCATCTTCGGTAAAAGTTGGCAGGTGGTCATCTTCAAGTTCAGAAACGACAGCGTGCGGCTCGAGCAAGCTTTTGTGGTCATGGCTCTGTTTGGGGCGTCAATCTATCGCCAGGTCTTTAAGAAGAAACTGCCCTGGGACCTGCAGGGTGAAGTCCAGGATGTTTTGGGAAAGAACCAGAAATATTTCGATGCTGTGATGAGAGATTTTGGCCAGCAGCCAGAGGCAGCTCTGAGATACATGGTCGGTAAACAAGCAGCAGATGCCGAGTTTCAGGAGACCACAATGGCCCAGTATGCTCAGGAGCTGGTCGGCTCCTCGATGCTACATATCCAGCCACATCTGCGAAAGCTCTCGAGGAAAAAGACCCCCACTAAGTCCATCCGGTATAAAAACTGGCATCAATACCTCGAGAAGGCTTTCGAAGCTGCCATCCTGCTGAAGCAGATCATGGAATCATCTAGCTTGGGACCTTTCACATTGAAGTGGCCCAAGGCCGGTGATGAACTTGATCTTGAGCAGCATCGTCTTCAGTTTGAGCTTGATGAACCAGAATCAGCACGCCAGGTCATCGCGCATGCTGTCCTGCCTATGATTGCGAGGATAGTTCCAAGTAATGATAAACTAGTGTACTGCCGTGCACTGGTTCTCAATGCGACGATTGAAGACGCAACAGCAGAAGCCAAGGTGAGCCATTCCGGCATACTGCTGGCGGCCAAGCAGCATCTGCGAACGACTTGCTCGATCGGCTAGCAACCCAGCTCTGAGTAGAGCTGATTACCGGTACAATTCTGGTGCTCTGAGCAGCGGTAGATCGGAGCGCCATCAGGGCGAATTCGTGGGGCAGAGCAATGACCCATCGCATGGATTCCTGACACTTTTCGCCCCAAAACCGAGGGTTAGGATGCGATCCCAACAAGATGAGGGGGTTTGAGGATATCGGCGGGGCTCTTGCGAGCTGCAGGTTGATAGAACGTCGCTGGGTAGTGAAAGTACTGGATGTCGAGCTTGCTGAGGAGAGTGCGAAACAGTCACGCTCGGGCAGCAGATCTCATACTATCCGTGGTATGATCAGACTCTCAGGCGAGAGTGGGCCACATTTCAACTTCTTCTTTCTCAGTATTTACAATATTTCTACACAAAGTTTTCTGTACACTAATCCCCTCAAATCCACTCCACAGGTTTCTTCAGCACCTGCAACAGTCGATCCTCTCTACTGCCCTTCTCCGGCTCATGCTGATACTGCCATCTCGCCGTAAGCGGCAAGCTCATCAAGATGCTCTCTATCCTCGCACCAGGCGTATTCAACCCGAAAGCCGTGCCCCGATCATGCACCAGATTAAACTCCACATATCTGCCTCTTCTCAACTGCTGCCACTGCCTCTCCTTCTCTGTATATGGCATATCCTTTCTCTTCTGTATAATCGGCAGATAGCTGGGCAAGAAAGCGTTCAGACACGTCTGGCAGAATGCGAACAAGCTCTCCTGGTCCTTCTCCGTCTCGTCCAAGTCATCGAAGAAGATTCCACCTACACCTCGTGACTCTCCTCGGTGCTTGACGGAGAAGTACTCATCGCACCACTTCTTGAACCTCGAGTAGTAGTTCTTATCGTGCGCATCGCAAGCCTCTTTGATCGTTTTGTGGAAGTGTATCGCGTCCTCGTCGAACAAGTATGAAGGAGTCAAGTCTGTTCCTCCCCCAAACCACCACGCATTCGTCGTTCCGTCCGCATTCGCTGTCTCAAAGTAGCGATAGTTCAGATGTACAGTCGGAGCCATGGGATTATGCGGATGCAAGACCAGACTCAAGCCACTTGCGAAAAACTCTAGACTCTCGACATCGGGATCGAGAGCTTTATGATTGACTCGCATTTTCGAGATCGCAGCACGAGGTAGTGTGCCGTACACCACGCTGATGTTCACGCCGGCCTTTTCAAAGACGTTGCCGTCTTGCAGCACACAAGAAATGCCTCCACCTCCATGAGGTCGTTCCCACTCGTCAACGTGAAATTTCTGGCCATCGACTGCTTCAAGTGCTCGTACGATTTCCTGCTGCTTTTGCTTGATGTATTGTTCCATGCGCAGACGCATTGGGGAGCTTTGGGTCACGCCGGATTCGCGTTTGGCGAGGGTGTCTCGTTCGGCAATGGTAGGGCTGTCGAGCTGCTGACCGGATCGAGGAGACGCATCTTGGGTGGGATCGACGGGTGGTGGTGGTGTCTCTTTATCGGCAGTAACCTGTAGGAAATGGTCAGACGAGCTCTACAGCCGTGACATGTTGCGGCTCATACCATGGAGTAGATTAATGATCCGATGAAGACTATGCCCACGGCGATTCGTGTCTTGGGATACCAGACTGCGTTGAGCTGAGGCACGCCTGATGGAGGACCGGGTCGTCGTCCATCGGAGGCATATCTGCGAGCTGGCGTTCGCAAAGCATGGCGGTATGCGGGAGAGCATCTTGTTCGTGTGCAAGACTTCAATGCTGCTTCGAGCAGCGGCGGGCGGACGGGATTCATGATCGCCAACACATCACAGATCAAGTGAACAGAAGGAACGAGGTGACCCGTTGTACAGGAAGCGCAATGGTGCTTAGCGGCGAAAGTGATTACCACCAAGTATCGCCAGATTGAGCATCACCGAGGGTCTCAGTGAAGGAAGCTTGGGCCACAAAATCTCTCGCCATTCATGACACAATGCATATCACCACCAAGAGTGCGGGAAGAGGGTCATTTCGGATATGTTTAGGAAATCTCGCTGTTGTATCACGTATCAAGTACATCTTTCTGCTCTGTTTTTGTCATCGCCTTGCGAATCCCCAAAACGCCTCCCGCAATGCCTGGTGCCGCATACGAAATAGTCGTTCCTAATGCTTCACGTTTCGCCCACTGCCCGGCATGTATATCGTACCCTCCTTGCCTTCACTCTCCCCATCCTTAGTCTGCCATTCTCCACGCTGGCAGCCATTTGAGGTGCTTCCATTGCTGATTGCTGCCCTCCATGCCGAAGCAGAAGGCTCGGAACAGCCAGAACATGCCGATCGTGACGGCATATAATGCAGCAAAGATGCCGACCTGCACGCCCTTGTGTAGTGATCGTGTCGTCCAGTCGATGCAGAAGCCAAAGCATAGAATGGCAAAGTAGAGCGCTGGGTAGTAGTGATGGACATAGGTCACACGCGCCATCGCGAGGAAAGGCATGTAGTGCAGGAACCAACCAATGACCGGGTAAATGCCGGCATATTGGAAGTGGTCTAGGTCCTTCCACGTAAGCTCGTCGTATCCACGCTGCCATCGGATAGCGTACCATGCGAACAGGCCGACGAAAAAGGCGAGAGAAGCTGTGGAGCCCCAGTAGACGAATGGGTTGCCCAGCAGGAAGTACTTGACAATGTTATCGTCCCAGCCGCACATACGGAGACCGACATTCAGCAGCGGCCACTGCCATGGTGCAGATGCGAGATCGTCTTGCTTGTCGGGATCTGGTACGAGCGCGTTGTTGGAAGTCATCATGGCAACGTTGAGGTGAACAAAGTCGCGGAAGAAAGGAGATTTGTATTGCCCTGGGTCGCCAGCAGGAACTATACTTTTGGTCAGCCATGTTCAGTCTTGCGATCAAAGGTCGTCACTTACGTCTCTCGTTGACATGCGATTCAACGTTCCAGTGGGTGTATACGTCGCGGGGCTTGTTCTCCTTCACACAAGTAGTCTCGATCTGCTTAAAACCCCACTGTGGCAGATTCACGTTGCCAGCGCGGAGGTAGCAGTTTAGATCTCTGTGCTTGAGGCGGAAAGCAGTAGTCAAAGTGCGGAGCTTCGAGTAGTCGTAAGAGGACGCATCATTAACAACCTCCACAATCCAATGGTCTTTCGTATCTCCCACAGTCAGGTTACCATAGCAAGAAACTTCGTGGTCGGCCTTTGTGACTGGTGCAGCGACTTGGTGGGAGTGCAGGTTGCGGCCAGTCTGAGCGTGAATGAGACGAATCTCAGCCTTGTCACCAACGAATCTGAGTGGTCCCTCTGGATCGTAGTCGGGCTCGTTGCGGTTTGGGTAGAAGAACCAGTCGTTGTTGGCGTCCTTGTGGTGGTAGCAGGTGATTTGCTGCTGGTTAGATCCCTCAGGGTAAGTCTGAACGTGGGAGTGCAACAGACCACCTCCATAGCCCATGTTCTTCAAAGTGGCACGGGAGCCATATGCTACCTCCAGCGGGCTGTCCTTTCCGACCTCTGTGCCCTTCAGATTGGCCTGGAATAGGGACGACATTTGCGCGTCTCCTGGACCACTGTTCTCCAGGATTAGGAAATGCATGTAGAAAGAGAACATGTAGACAATCATTGGAATGACAATCAGACCAATGATACGGAATCCGACGTGCGCGGCGAGTTCGATCTTTGGCATCTTGAGGTCTCCGAACTTGTTCCATAGGTCTTCAATTGTGTAGAGTCCAACGAGCGCAGTTCCGAACATGCCTACCCACTTGACACTGCATACGCAGCCGATAGAGAGACCAGTCATGCCCAGCCAGAATGCCCATCCTACGGAGAAAGGGTCGTATCGCTGGTTGTGGAATTTGGCCCAAGTGAAGATCGTGGTGAAGGTGAAGAACAGAAGCATGCTGTCCAGCAGGATGAATCTGCTAATGGTGGTGTAGCTGTTCTCAAACAGCACCATCATCGTCACCAGCCAGACTGTGGGCTTCTTGAAGTGAAGCTCCTTTGCAGTAAAGTATGCCAGCGGAATGCAGAGCGCGCCGAATGCCGCATTGAACACGCGCATAAACGTGTAGTCCAGCTCTTCAGGGTATTTCTCGCCGCTCTTGAATTCGAAGGAGCCATTATAGCCTGCGAGGTAGCCGGACAATCCGACAAGCATCTTTCCAAGGGGAGGGTGAACATCGAAGTAGAACTCGCGCTTGAGATAGTGCGATCCGAACTTGCCGAAATGTGCTTCGTCCCAAGTCACGATGTCGGAGATGCCAATCTTCCACATGCGCGTGAAGAAGGCCAGGGCTGTAAAGATGATCGGCGCGATGAGGAATTCGTAGTCGTCGAGCGTCTCGAAGAAGGAGTTTGCCTTGAAACAGATGAATTAGTCTACCATTCCCTTGGCAGTGAATGATGTCTATACCTTTTGCTTGGTCTTCTTGTCCAGCTGGTTGCTGACTGCTTTGGGCACGTAGCTACCATTCGTCTGGCCCACGTTGCGTTTCCGCAGCTCAGCCTGCGCGTCAATGCCCGTTGACGAGGCATTGCCGTTTGTGGTGGCCGCCATGATGGCGGACAATGTGGTGGAAGAGTGTTTGGCGCTTCGTGTGCTCGTGCTCGAGTCGGAACAGCTCGCAAGGTTGTCGTGACTGCCGCAAAGGCTGAAGAAAGAGCCTCGAGGTTGGACCCCTGGCTGGCTGAGAAGGATGAGAGGAAAGGGAAAAAGCTGAGGCTAGAAGAAGCGTAAGTCAGAAACTAAACATGAATAAAAGTAAGAGAAGGTGTGCAATGAACAATGCACTCGATGGTGAAGGAGAGACCCCTTTCACAGCTTCGTGTTGTGTAGTAGGTGGCCTTTGTGAAGCCAGCTACCAAGAATGAATTGTAGCGGTAGCGGGAACGCGCAAGGCACAGAAAAGGGTGTGATCCACTTCAGCCCTTCCAGCTAGAATACGCGCAACGTGGCTGTAGCCGTGACGCTTGATGAGGCGCTAGAATCGCTGGCGTGTCGATGGTCAACACTACTCTCCAATGTTAGATCGGACTACAGTCCGTTCGTTGACTGTTCGTACACGTTCGATGCTTGATTTTCAGTCGAGGTTGCAGGGTTGTTGACATGTACAGTCTAGAACTCCCCCAAGACGTTCGGTGAATGCACGGATAATACGCTCACTACATGGGCGTGAACAACCTTCTGGCACATGCATGCCGCTCACATTGAAAACAATCACGATACAGAACGGACACACGAATCGACACATGTTCTTAGTGAAAAGCAAGATCGATTGCTAAATATATAGCAAGAAGAGCGGGGGTATTACTCAATGTGAACTCCGAAATCCAATGCAGTGTCTTCGCTACGCAGAAACCCAGCCAACGATCTGTGGGAGCCGAGAACAGTGCTCGCATATCCTCCATCCTGTCACATGCATAGCCGCCTTGATCAATGTCCATGCCATTCGTAAAGTCATCCAAGTAGACCACTGCTGCCAGAGAGTGCTACATTCATGTCCCATATCCCCATCATCAAAAACGCCGTGCTGTAATTCAAGTCGTGCAATCTGTTGCGACGGAACGCGCACAATTAGAAAACCGTAGTAAAGGTATCGGACAGTCAATCTCCAAATCCTTGCAACGCAGCCTGTCTCCGTGCCTTCGAATAGCTCAGTCCAAATACTTCTCGAACCAGTGCCTGTCAAACCAGCCGACATCGTTAAACGACTGCCAGAGCTTGCTGACTTTGTTGACGTCGACACTGGCGCAATTCTGGGCCGATGTCTTGTTGAACTCCTTGTTCTCTTTGAGGAACTTGACTTTCTCCTGGAAGATAAGACGCTTCACTTGCAAGTATTTCTCACATTTGAGTCGTAAAATAGAAGCAATCCCTCGCTCCTGGGGATGGAGATGAAAAAGATCAGGATCCTGGCCGATGTCTTGCACATTCTTGTTCCCCCATTCGCAGCGGAGCTTTGGCTCCATCTGATCAAGAGACTCAATTGGTGGGCAGTAGTCAGGAATATCCGTCCATAGCTGATCCTTCTTCTCAACGACCTTGCTGGGAGGCTGACGGGTGCGAGGCTTTGGCTGAGCAGCGACATTGGCGGGGGTCGACGTCTGTCTGCTGTGCCGTCGGCTCGCATGAGTCTTGCTTGGTTCCTCCGTCTTGTTTGCTCGAGATCGTCTTGTTGGAGAACATGTGGTGTTGCCCGTTCCCACTCGAGCAGTGGTCGATGAGGTCTGGCTAGGCTTGGTCACTCGTGATCGGCCCAAGCTCTCGAGGAGTCGCAGAGTATGCGAGTCGCGCTTGGTTGGAAGGGCTGTTGGCAGCGGTAGCTTACGCGCCTCGAGTTTCGCCCGCTTCAACTCTTCGATGTGCGCCATACACTCCCTCCAGTAGCCCACAGGATCGGCGTTGTACCGCTGTACAAACCCAACAGCACCACTTGATTCGGGATAATTGTTGACCGATATCCAGTGCGGATTTGAGATGATTTCTTGCCGGCTTTTCGTAACTGGTGCAGTGGCGACGGAGACTTTCGATGAGGTATCCGGTTCTGGAGTGGCTCTTGGTGTAGTGTTGGTCCCGAACAGGGGAGCGACAGCCTGATCGTCGTTTGCGCCTGGATAGAGGACAGGATCTTCGCTGACTGGAGCAACCGTTCGTAATGCAGGCGACTCCGGTGGTGACCGGGGCGCTATCGGGCGCACTGGCTGCTTGTCCTCGAAACTGTCTATCGTTGGCTCTTCTGGTGTGAGCAAGTGTGATGCTGGACCCATTCTCTGCTTCCCTTCTCGTGACTGTGACAATGCCATAACTGATTCTCACAAGTTTCAACCGGAGGAGACGGAGGGTCTGCCCATGCAAGAGTGCAGTGAGTCTTATATGGGCGGAGCAATGCGCGTGGCGAAGTTCGTCGCGTGAATGTGTTGTATGCTTGGCGAGTGTTGTCCGCCTAAGTCCGGATCGTGAGTCGAGCGGAAGAACAGGATCGCGCGGGGGTGGAGGGATGCGTCTGTAATATATGTAGTCGTCGTCAGAAGGTCCAATGATCAGTAATGAGTCTGGTCAGCAATGCAATAATTGGTACGCCTCTAGGCTGCTGAGTAGTGAAAGCTGAGGCCGCTGAGCCACCCGGAGTCAGAGGCAACTATGAGTTATCAGGCTCCCACGGCTGGTGACTGCAAGAACCTACAGATGACACAAACAGGGAAAGCGCAGGACCTAAGACAGGTTGGCAGGCTGGTGTCCGTGATTGGAAAGCAATGTGAATGCCCGATGCCCTTGTCATGTGCACGTTTCGCCCGACGACGAATGGGCCAGAAAGCTGGCGAGTCAATTGGCGAATCATCAACAAAAGCCCACGCGCCCGCGTCGCAATTCGTACACATTGGCTGCCTGGGATTGATCGAGTTGGGTAGCTCACATCTGAGTCACCTCCCACGCTGGCGGTGGCGAAATCTGGCGGCTGTATCGAACCCTAAAACGTCGAAAGTCCGGCATTGCTTTGAAGACGTCGTCAATGTCCAGGCATTTCCATCATCGACTGTCATCAGTCGGACGATGATCGCAACACTCTGGCAGCGTATCTTCGTCATCCGCGTAGAACATGCTGGCATCCAAGGTGTTCGTTTGCTGCGCCACAGTGAGGCGGCCAAGACCGTCTGATAGGTGATCAAGGAGCTCGGAGACCGGTCATCTGTTTGCCTGTTCCAATGGCCCACAGCAGAGCTCGCAAATGGTGAGGCACACCCACCTTCACACCGGAGCAAGCAGCAGGCGTGGCCGTAACAGGACGCGAGAGAGCTCAATTAGTCCCGCACCTAAGCGGTGGCACGCAGCGCGCGCCTGCGTTCAATATTCCTTTGGAAGTCTCGTCGTTTATGCGAGTAGTGCCGCGAGGGTTCCTCGGTGTCAGCCCGTGTCAGGTCCGGAGGACGGATGACGAGTTGCATAATTGGTGCCATTGGAAGTTGCATTGACGAAGTACAGCTGACACCCTTCGGCATTGAGAGCTACGTCGCATGCGACGAGCTGTGATCAACTGTGTGGGATGTCCATCTCTGACTTCAGTCGCCGAGGGAAGCCTCCGGTCAGCTGGACTCTGTGCTCTCGCATGTGAAATCAATGTGCTGGGCCGGGCTGCCTCTCGCCGGCAAACGCGACAAACGAGAAATGCGCTCTCTGTGTTTGGGAAGCTGCAGCGCGTGTCCGGTCTGTGTGCTGTTCGCGACGAGTAAGCGGCGCGTGTTGGATGAAGATTGGTTTGAGGATTCTGCGACCGTCGCTTGAGTCAAATTGGCCGTGCTTTCAGCCGCATGACCTGCTTTTGGATCGTCGTCATTTACATCTGACCGAGGGCTCTGTGGACTCACGCAGACTGCCATCCAGTACACAATACGTGGGCATACAGTCACACGGACCGGCGGTGAAGTGGCACGTCGATCTCAAGCAGCTGCTGGGCACTGAGGCACCAGGGCGTAAAGCTACATCCAGCGCATTATTGCACAGCCTGGAGAGGCCGCCAGTTTGACGCGTCAAGCATTGGAGAGCCATTGGATGCACAGTGCAGAGACGCATCGAATCAGCGTAAGAGATGCTATTTCGACATCGAAGGCTTATACGTGACATTAATCGGCCTCAATATTGACTGTCCAGTAGCGTCTATCGACACTGAGTAGGGACCGTACAGGCCGCAATTGTAGACCTGCCAGCACAACAGTATGGCGTCCCAAGACATCACCCCTCGTCAATGGGCAACCTCATTGATCAAGTCAATTCCGCCTGCAGGCGCCAATGCCGCACAGGTGGCCAACCCGCTCCAAGACTTGCCCTCAGATGGCAGAAACATCCTCCTTACTCTGTATGCCTTGTTCGAGAAAGAGCTGCTGCCAGCGCTAGATCTGCTGGATCGAAATCTGGTCAGCCGTCTCAGAGTCACCTGCTCAGCTGGAGTAGCTGAGCAGGCTGAGCAGGTGGATGGTAAGCCTGGCTTCTATCTCGTCCGTTCAGCACAGCAACACAATCATCGGAACCCGAACTATGAACACGTGAACTATTACGAAGTGCGGCTCGAGGCGTGGAGCTGCTCTTGTCCAGCGTTCACATTCTCAGCCTTCCCAGCTACCGACTATGAGACAGATGCGCAACACAGTGAGCACATGCCGCAGCTCATTGGCGGCCTGACACTTGGTGAAGACATGCCAGTCTGTAAGCATTTACTAGCTTGTGTGTTGATCGAGCATTGCAGTGTCTTTGCCCATTTTGTTCATGAGAAGGTAGTCTCATTGGAGGAACTTGCGGGCTGGTCTGCTGGATGGGGCGACTGAGGACAGGTTCTCTTCTCCCTGGCCGTCATGAGCAACACCATCTCCCGGCTACTGCTTAGTTAAAGGGCACAAATGGATCAAGGGAATACCGCTAAACATCGCTCGCGATCGGTGATTGCTGGAGATCGAGATTGCTTGACTGCAACCTGAGCAGCCATTGCTCAAGACATGATGGCAGTGAATCGAGATAGTGGCGGAAGTTTGAGCTGTTGGGGCATTGATCGGAGGTGAAGTCAATTGAGAAGGACTGCGCATACTCACACGAGGAAGATTCAGACATCACCAATGCTTGATGGATCTACTCGTAACATGCCTTTGCGCGTTGCGGCGAGGCTGCGCAGTATCGCTGAATGATTCGCAGTAATGTACATACTCCAATGTATGATGATCGGCCAGCTTCAGTATGCTGGCGGCGCATGCATTGCGCATATCCAGACTCCATGAGCCTCCTGACGCCGTCGCTAATGCTTCGTCCCGCATGTATCATTAATACCAGAGCTTTTGTTTCAACCCTTCTTCTTGTTCTTGTCATCTTTCTTGGCCCCTTCTTTCGTAGAATCATCCGCTTTCTCCGACGCTCCATTGAGCATCAGCTTCTCTTCCTTCTTGATGTCCTTGTCTTTCTTGTCTTCATCCTTCTTAGCGTCCTCATCTTCCTGTTGCCGCTTGTTCTGGATCTTGTTCTCTATCAGATCGTGGAAGGCGGTGATCGCTCTAATCAAGCTCGACAGGTAGATCGACATGAGCTGGTCGTTGGTCTTGATGCTCATTGCGCGCGCCAGCTCCGAGTTCTCCGTGGTCCCAGCCGACACTCCAACGGCTCCGTTCACGATACCGTTGAGAGAGGGAAGATCCTTGCCAACCTCCTTTGGCGTTGACAGATTCGGAAGCAGATTGAACACATCCTGAAGGTTGCCGAGAATGGCGTGATTCACAGGTAGATCGCCGTCGAGCACCTTTTGAAGGTACTTCCCGATATCTTGAAGGCGGAGATGCAGTCCCTGCAAGGACTCCAGCTGACTCGTTATCCTCGTGCTCAGAGTGCCGACTGCCACATCGCGGATGTCTCGTAGCAAATGCTCGACACCAATCTCCTCGGCCTCCTCTGCTTCGATCGTGCTCGGGGTGTGTACGAATGTCTTTGCGGTAGTTGTGCCATCCTAGCAGGTATTAGTGATTTGCCTTTGCCGTTTCAGGCCATGATACCACATACATCTTTGATCTCCTCCACTGCAAAGTAGGCGTCCGTTGGGACACCGACTTCCTTTGGCTGAACATCGATGATGACCAGAAGAGGGTTGGGAGTGTACCGCTTGAAGAGCTCGTTGATCTCCAAATCGCTTGCCCTCAGCTTCGGCCCTGAGTGATACCATCCGATGAGCTTCTCGCGCGCGTTGACTTTCTTGAACATGTCGTTCATCGACTCGACGTAGTTGTGGTCCAGGAACCATACTGAAGGATCCTTCTCGTCTTCCTCGAAAGGTACTGTTTCGACAGGATTAGAATGTGGTTTCTCGCCTTACTCCATCATCACTCGCTCACCCGCAAAACTGTTTGACACTCTCACGCTCTTGCCATCATTCTGACCCAACAGCACTCCGACTACACGTTTCCGCGTGCCTTTCGCTGAACGCCCATAATGATCTGCCGCTGAGAGAAGGACGAGCGGCGCAACGGAAACAGTGTGGTTGACGAGCTGCAGCGTCTCCGCTGTGGTCGCTGGCATCGTGGACGGCTCTGTGTGTGATGCAGTCGGTCTGGAGAGGCGGGCTGTGGACTGAGTGTGTCGGGGTTCGTGCTCTCGTGATGGCGTTGATTGTTTGCGAGACAAGAGAGCTCCAGGCAGGTCGGTGATGGCGTACGAGAGTTCCGTTGCTGAGAGTCCGTGCATGAGATTAGAACTACTGACTTCATCTGGCGCGTCCGCTCAGCTCAGCTGCGAGGACGTGACTGAAGCCTAGCTACACCATTTGCATAAGAACGAGAACTTCTACCTGAAACCACTGCTTCCACCAACTTCAACTGACATCTCTACCATGGGCAGCATTCAGAGTGATGACAAAGAGGCGGTCGCTTTCGAGACGACCGACCTATATCAGAACATCTATAAGTATGTGCAGGAGTACATGAGTCGCTACGATGCCTCGCACGACTTCAACCATATTCTGCGTGTCTTGTCTCTCGCTAGATACATACTTGCGGAGGAAACGAAAGCAAGACCAACCAAGCACTTTGATCAACAAGCTGTAATCCTTGGCGCTCTGCTCCACGACGTCGGCGACGAAAAGTATATTCAGCCTGGCGAGAATGCTGAACAGCTGGTCTCGGCCCTACTCAGCAAGAACGGATGTCCTCCCAAGGACGTGGCAAAGATTGCGCTGATGGTGGAAAATGTTTCATACACCAACGAAACGAAGCGCCCACAGCTTGTCAAAGCACACATCAACTCACACCCGGAGCTCGCCATAGTTCAAGATGCGGATCGCCTGGATGCTATTGGTGCTGTGGGAATCGGGCGTGTCTTTGCATTTGGTGCAGCCAAAGCACCGGATCGCGGACTACAAGGCAGCATCGATCACTTTGACGAAAAGCTGCTCAGACTGGAGAGCATGATGAAGACAGGAACTGGAAAGAGATTAGCTCGAGAGAGGACAGACAGGCTGAAGATGTTTTATCAGTGGTGGCAAGACGAGACAGCGTTGGTGGTAAAGTCGCCCTGAGTGGCTTCCAGTGCTGCAAACGCTATGATGCAGGCCGGCACGGCAGGCATTACCGGCAGAGAGTGCTGAATTGCGACACGATCCGGAAGATATTGATCTTCAATCTCCGTTGCCTGCTTGGAGTATAGAGGTTGTATCACGGGACAGTCCTCTATGCCATCATCACGTGGCCACTCCGACCGGCTCAGTGTTCCTCCTGGCCATTGTCCTCCTGCCGAGCCCCTCGATAGTGTCTGCGAATGGCAGGCGTAGATCCATCGGAGACACTATCCTCCGCAGCTCGTTCGAATACGCTGAGCCGGGAACCTCGATCCTGGCAGCAGCGCTTGCCACACTCCTTTGCCGAACCGACTGGCCTACACGTCGCATCGAGGCACTGTCCGATGACGCCTTCTCTCGACTACGATCGTGCGAAGTCGACGCGGCCGACTCCGTACGCTGTAGTCCATTTGCCTCATCGATCCTCTTTTGCAGCGCATCCTGCTCGTCTTTCTCCGCTTGTGCTGCCGCTACGCATCTTCTCCACATCCCGATGTTGGCAAGCACGATGCCCACGATGGCCCAGGCAAAAGAACGCCCAAGCACTGAGCGTGCATTGGGTTGCAGCCGTGTGTCCACACCTCAACAAGCAGGTTGTATGTATTGTACGCCGGCAAGGCAACGCCCCAGTGATAGAAGCCTGCGGTTAGAGCAAGAGGATATATCGTACTGCGAAGACATGTCAGCAGTTTCCAGCGGAGATCTTCTAGGTCTCACCTTGCAACATTGATCACGACCCAAGTTACTAATGCAGAGTCGGCAGTGTCTTTGATGGGAGTCTCGATTCCGTTCTTCTTGAATTCGACACCTGATGACGGGTTCAGCACGCGGCAAGCACAGACTTACTCATAAAGAAGGGCACGAAAGACATTGGCACAAACGCCTAAAAAATTGTTCATCAGCTTGGTCTCATACACTGCGCAGGCGTACTACTCACTGTGAGCGTGTCAAGCAACCCGAAGTTAATGAACATGTACAGCCACAGAACCATCCAAGTCAGGACGAATTGGCCCGCTTCGACTCCCTGCGAAGCTGTTAGTGTACGGTGACGACTGCTTGGTCCAAAACTTACCCAATCTTCTCGGAACGCCCACATATAGCCAGCCATGCATAGTGAGGAGATGAACGTATACACAGTCCCTAGAAAGCCTCGCATGAATACTGCGTAACGTACTCTCAAGCTAGTATACAGCTTGTACGTCGTGGATAATCCGTTCAATGCCATTAGGAAGAAGAACTGCTGTATGATGGGAAATACCATCGAAACGGTATTGTACAGCACTCTGGGTCCCTGATTGGTGGGCATGATGTCCACGGTTTTGGAGCTGATGGGGCTCCGAAAGGCGGTGACTGCGGCCACGGAGCTGATGTCCAATGTTGATGAGGCGTTTCGGCCCACTGAGGTATATGCCTGGCTGGCAGCTGCCAGAAGTGTTTGGAGGTTTCCGACGACTTCACCCAGCGAAGCTGTGGAGTACTTCGCACTGTTAATGACGAGCGTCGCTGCATCGCTGCTGTCATATATCTCTGCTGCCTCCCCACCAGCAAGCGCCGAAGACAGGCGAGACGAAGCACCTTCGTTGATGACGACCGCGGCCCAGAAATGCCCTTTGCACACAGCCTCGCGTGCGGCATCGACCGTATTGTATTGTGTAGATGGGCGAGATTGGAGGCTGAAGAAGCCATCGCCTTGTAGCCGAGAGTAGGCGGCATCCACGGCGCCCTGAACGGTAGACGTCGAAGTTTCAAGATTGACGTTGAGAATCTCGAGATTGTGCGTTCGATAGCTTGATTTGAACACTACTCCATAGAGATAGCTGAGATTCCCGAGGAACAAGATTTGAAGTAGAAGAAAGGTGAAGCACACTCCAATGAGAAAGGGCTTCCTCTTGCCATCCCAGAATGTATCTCTGGGATGGAGACGCCCGCGATCGATGTTGCTAGGCATTGCAAGCGCGAGCTGGTCTTGGTCAAAAGGATGTTGGTGTAAGAGAGATGTGAGAAACAGTAGCACAGCTCAGTGGTAATTCATTGGACTCTAAAGCCAGCCTGGTACCGTGCTGGAGCCTATATCTGCTTCGCACTGTTGTACGTGCCCTCGTCATTGCATACCGACGAGTCCAAGACGGTAATAGCGACAGACCGATAGCGGCCCAATGCGTCGACCAAAAAACACACCGTACGCCATAGCGTTAATCTTCAATGTCTGAGAGGGTAGTGGTGTTCCAGAAGGGCGTTGAGGCTCGAATGTCGGTGGCAGGTCAGTTCCGGCGGCGCTCGCGCTCGGAAGTGGATTGAAATCAAAGCCGTGATTGCCTCAGGTATTCTACCCTGGCATCATCATCGCGACTTCCTCATTGACCGAGTTTACGAGGTCTATCTTACTCTTCGAAAAAAAACAGGGTCCAAAAATGATTGGCTGAGAGTGCGCCAAAAAAAGCACGGTAACGTAACCTAATACCCTTGGCATGTATAGATTCTTCACTCCTATTTGTAAACAAATCGTCCTTCTATGCTGCCGCCCTTTGTAATATCGACGTATTACTATAGACTCCGTATCCGATAGTACTAAGCTTTGTAGTAATTACTATACCGTTAAACTACTTTACGTATTCGTCTAAGGCAAGCGCAATCTTAAGACCTACGATCGTTAACTTACGGTAAGTTAAAGTAGTTAAAGGGGAAGAAGGTAAAGTAGGGCCGTAGTACGCGTGCTTAGCTTTGTAATAGAAATTACAGCCCGCTTGCAAGTTCGTAGGAAGCCGCAGCCACTCGTACGTAGAGACCGACCTCATCCGCCGACGAGATGCTAATCTAGTCCCTATTACCCCTACAGCCTACTATAAAGGTATTGTTACTTGCTAAGACGCGGAGGCTATCACGTGCGCGGCGCTACGTAGTTCCGAGTTAACAGGGTCAGATCTTTGCGTGTACGCGATAGGGACCTTGTCAGACCAACTTACTTGCTCACTGAAAGCGAGCTGCAAGTTGGCTGGTCGAAAGTGGTGGCAGACACCTTTGACTATATCACCGCGAAGATGACAATCTCCATCAAAGACAGTAAGCTCATGATGACTTGGTAGCAAATGCTCGCGATTGAGGGGCGGCGGCACGCCCATCCTCGGACATTCCCAAACCCTTCAACTGCTGAACCGGCTCGATCGGCAGCGTGCATCAACATGGACAGCAAGGCAAAACAGCGCCGGTCGAGGAAAGTCTGCGAAAATTGTCACATCCGCAAACTGCGCTGCAATGTGGAAGACACGGGGACACCGTGCAGCAATTGCGTGAACTACCAGGCATCATGCACGATCCGCCGCCGCAAGAATCGGTAACAGAAGCCCGACCACAGAAGCTATCCCTGGTACTTATGTCAATGTAGGCGAGAATCTGTGCTCTCAGATAGTGCTCGTCGGCATGGTTTGCTTGTGGTATCGCCCACTAATGCTACATTCTCTGTCGACAGCGGCATAGACTCGGTCACACAAGCATCGGCCTCAGATGTGGTCAACAAGACTGCTGGGCCTTCTGGCCGCAGTCCTGGCTCTATTCTTTGGTGGGACAACAACACACCTGAAGCTAGCCACCCTAATCAGACTGCAATGCACTCATACTCATATGATTTTGGCCACGGCATTGAACTTGACGATGTGTTTACGTTCACTGCCAACAACGCTCCTCAAGCTCCTGCGCAAGGCTCGAATAGCTTGGTGGCTGTTCTGCAACAGGGAACACTACCGACTCTGCCCATTGAACACCTTTGCGCCGATGACCAAGCCTTCTTGCACAGCCAAGGGTGTTTTGACCTCCCGCGACCAGATCTGTTCCGGCAACTGATGCTACTTTACTTCAAGCTGGTGCATCCAAATCTTCCTATAGTACTTCAGAACGAGTTCTGGTCGCAATGGAATGGAGATACTTTCGAGCTGGGCACATACTCATTGTTCCTTGTGCGATCCATGATATATGCAGCCTCAAGTGTACGCCTCGCAAATTCCTAAAGGCATAGCAGACGCTGACATCTCAAAGTATGCAGATCTCACTCTGCTTTCTGCTCTCGGCTTCGCAAGTAAACGGGAAGCACGAAAGTCCTGTTATCGCCAAGCCAAGGCAAGTCTTCGATGAACACTCCACAGAAAGCAACCTTACTGACTTGTCCAAGCTACTATTCGACTTCCAAGCTGAGCGGGATCCTGTCTCCAACGCACAGGCATGCCTTCTCTTGACCTACGAGACCAGTACTATGGAATTGCGCATCAATCAGTCGTGGCTACTGCACGCGATTCGTTTCGCCCGCATGGCACGAGCAGATTCCTACTATCGCTATCAGAATACCGACAGCCGCCGTGCAAAGATGCTCAAACGAATCTGGTGGAGCGTGATCTGTCGAGACCGGACCCTATCTTTGGGTCTACGAAGGACGCTCCAGGTCGATTTTGATCCTACTTGGGAGGATGCATCTTCAGGTCGACTGAGAGAGGAGTACATTTTGCACGCGGCTGACTTTGACTCGGAGCTTGGCGCCTCGCCAGTCCACAGCCTTGAGACTCAGCTGACCCTGGTGCGTTTGTCAGGCATTACATGCCAATTGATGCATTCTCTGACACTGGCACTCAACACCCTGTACCACCATGAAGGTCTGGACGATCGCCTCGAAGCTGTTTCGAGATCTCTAGTCTCAAGCATCAACGATGTCTACCGGGCCATCGCGGAATTACGCCGTTGGCACGACATGGCTATTCAGATATTCCCGTCGCCTATCAGCCTGGGTGATGGAGACGTGGACGATGCGATTTCGATATATGGAAATTGTCTCTGGGTATATCACTCGTCTGTACTTTTTGCTTTGCAGACACATGTCATCTTCATCCATGAGTTGATCCCAGCATCAAGATCATTGATCAATAGTGAGGACAGCATTGATGATGCTGTCGCTGGTATGGAGGATGCGAATGGTGACATAATGCGGCGGATAAGGGAGCTTATCCAAGTCCGGCTGGTAGATCTTTTGCCGATCAGCGTCACGCCTTTAGTCGGACCTCCGCTCCTTCTGCAAGCAATCAACGTTGCTGCTGTACGTGGCACACAAATGGAAGCGATCGAGAGTCGGAAGCTGGACATCTTTACTCGCACGCTCGAGAGTTCACGGAAACGCTTCCATGGCTCGGATATTGTCACGAACGTTCTATCTGTGAGTAGTTTGAGCCTCCCTTCTAGCCTGTGTGGTTTTTACTGACATATACAGAACTTGATCGCATACGCGCAAGACGATGAGACCTTCATGAGCGCGATGACAAACTGGCGACAGGGTTCTGATGACTCCAACGCCAATACGACAAGTCAGCGGAGGATCAAGCTGGATTGGAGCAACTTGGTGTGCAAGAATCCGAAGCTGTTCCTTCGACTCATGGCGCAAGTAGACCTTGCATTCTGTACTGGCCGTCCGCCGGAGGAGACCGACTTTCCTGATGGGCTACAGAGACATACGCCGTGAAGGTGTCAGGTTGGACTTGCCTCGCGGTCACCAGTAAAGAGGTGGCTATCTATCCTTGGCAGTGGGCTGATAACATGAACACTGCTCAACACCAAGCAAGCATCGCATACTTTGCACATCATCGCGCTCAATCGTGTCACGCCATCAACAACCAAAAGTACAAGGATCAAGTATGATGAGAGTGTGACGAATCCCGGGCCTGACGAGCAGGACCAGACCTCCTGTATCCAGCAGCGACGTGGTGTTTGGAGGTCATCTGCAACTCCTTGCCATGCTGCACGCACCCGGGCATACATCACAGCGCTGTCGCAGATAGGTCCAGCAGTCAAAGATTTACCAGATGCAGCACGTCTGAGCTTCTCCCGTTTGTCTGCCATCATGCCTGTGTGTATTAGCAAAAGTTATGTCAAGCATTCACATCAACTTATGCTGAGCTATGCGACTGTCTCCTCAGCTTGCCAAGTTGTGGTTGGGTCATCACTGTGAACATGGCTTGAACTTCACGCACAAGGCACGTTTAGCTATTTCTATCATTTTCATTTCTTCGCTACCGCTGGTAGCCTATGATACATATGCTCAAGGTTAGAAAAAGAACCAAAACAAATATCGCCTTTGTATGCACTGCTCGGACTCTCAAAGCCTACTCTTCGTCGCCCCCGTCCAGATCCTCAGCCGGAACTTCTTCGACCTTGACTTTTGGCTTGCCTTTGACTGTGATTCTAGTCAGATTCTCCCGAAGCTTGTTGAAAGTATGGTCAGCTGTCTCAACGAAAATTCTGAGCTCTTCCCGAAGTGGCTGCTCGGCAGGATCCTGCTCGTCTGGATCGATCATGCCATTGAAATGGCCCCAGATCTCGCGCAGGCTATCAGAGACCTTGGCCTCGAGCGCATCGCTCTGCATCTTTGCCAGCTCATAGATCGCACTAATGGTCGACTCAAGCGCGACGCGGAAAGGGGACTTCTCGTTCACGCGAGAGAGCACATCGTGCATGAGCTTCTCTTGGCGCTTGACGTACCCGGTGCCTGAAGGACTGTTAGCTAGTGGCAACGCCTGAGACGCGCTAAACTGACCGCTGTCGGCTTTAAGGATATCGTAGACCGGCTGCATGGCTGTGACGAAGAAGTTCGTGTGGTTATCGAGAGTCGTGTCCAGCCTGATGTTCCTGCGAAAGTCAGCGGTGCTTGAACAGCAGAGCGATGATGACCTACCCCAGCTGGGTGTTGAACTCTACTTGATGATCACGGAAGGCACGCTCCACGCCTGCGATGTGCCCGTGGAGCAGCTGGTAGAAACTGTCCATCTCGAGGTTGGTGACAGCAGGTTGCTCCATCGATATTTCCTCCATCGCGCGCATCTCGACCACGATACGACGCATCTGGCGAGAGAAGGGCTTTTCCTGCGCCCTCTTGAAGGGGGTCCAACTCTTGCTCAGGGTGGCTTTTGGCTCTTGCCAGAATTGCATGTTCCAGGATTCTTTGGGACACATCGAGGTGTCGTGCTTGCCGTTGTGCGCAATGAACGCTCTCCGAGTACCCCAGTGATACTTGTGCACCTTGTCATCCCAGATACTCGTGGCCTCGGATGCGAAATGAGGTATTCTGTTGCTCACGTGGCTGCAGAATCTCGCATCAACTGGCTCTCGAAACTCTGCCAGATACTGCTCGAATCTGGTGCCTAAAGTCAGCTGGGGTTGCTTGACTACCTCGAGCAAAGCAGATGCGCCTTCGACGTTCTTGCGAATGACCCAAAGCTGCACACCCTTCAAAAAGACCAAGAAGTGGTGCTTGACGTAATCCTCGAGAGCCTGCAAAATTCCAGGCGCCGCCAAAGTAAGGAGATATGCTCGAAGAGCAGGAATGCCGGTTTGTTTGGCCGAGAGCTGAAAGACCGTCGCTTTCTCCGTGACCTCCTTGAAGGATAGGTAGTGCGCGTTCGAGACGCAGAAAACAGTCGGGTTCCTGCCCGGGGGAAGATGGCCTTTTAGTTCTCGCTCCAGACCCTGCTTTACAAAACGATTTCGAGCATCGACAAGTCCACAGAGCCTCTCGTTCTCTGCCTTTGCCTTCTGCTTCTCGAGCTTCTTCACCTCCCTTTGGTGCTGCTTTACTTGTTTTGATTTCTCTTTCGTGTTCTTCGAACTCTTCCGAAGCTGTAATGTACGCTTTGCCTGGTTGAGCTTGACATGGATATCTCGAGACTTGTTCGCGGCCTTGTCGTACGCGGCGGAGGTCTGCTTTTCTGTCTCGTAATGGGACGCAAGAGCAGGGCTGATATCGTCTTCAGCCCTAGTACAGATAATGGCGATGTTTTCGCGGAAGCTCTCTTCGTACTTGGAAAACAAGTTGCCGACTGTGGTATTGTTCGCCGCTCGACCTATTGGAGCGACGATCCAAAGGCCATCGCACTGGCGCAGGCAGTCGTTTGCAGCATTGACTTTGAATGCATTGGTGTCGCTGATACCTGCTAGCCGTTAGCACAGGCAAATCTGAGCATGCCAGAAAGCTCAAGACATACCGGGCAAGTCGGCGAGAGAGACATGTTCCAGAACTCTTGAGCAACGAACACCAACACTGTGACAATTCAGTAAGCGATTCTCATGTTCTCTGTATGATCACTTACCGGACAAACTTGACCAGCGGCCACAGAGTTGGCTGTGTCGGCGAGGACGTGGCATTGATCAATGCATCAGTGGCCTCTCGGAATCCTTTGTGCGTGCTCGATTCACAAACGACTACGCTCCTCTCCCTCAGCCCAGTCTTGGTGTAAAGTTCTTTGTACCATTTATACAGCTTGGGTGTCGCTTTTGCCAGACTGCCGCCAGCCTGATTCAGGTAACCTTCCACGGCTCCGAGCGAACAAAGCTCTTCATGGTCGCAGAAAAGGGCGTGAAGTACTTTGATAGTAGTGTCAGCGCGACGCTTGTAGAGTTGTCGAGTATCGTCGTCCCAGTCGGCTTTGACTTCGCGATTCTGGTTGTATGATTGCACATGCTCCTTGATCAGTGCCTTGGAAGTTTCCTCGTCGTAGTAGCTAATCTCCATAGCAAAGTTCTGAAGCTGTCCGTTGAGCTGACCACAATACTCCGTTGCAACGGCTGTGCAACTTTCACCCGAGGCAAGCTGCAATTCGTTAGCGGAGTTGAAGCAGAAGCGTTGCGGCATACTTACAGCTTTCGCCAAATCAGGAACATCCGCGATGCTGTTGATAAGCGAGCTTTTACCTGGAAATGTCAGTCCCGTGCCATCAATGCTTCCTTTGTACACACACCAGTTCCAGTGTCGCCAAGTAGGGCGATGCGCATTGCTGATGGCTTCGGGATGGAGCGCAATTCTTCTGCTTTGGATCTGAAATTCTTTGACATAAGTGCTGTTGCAAGGATTGTTGTCGACGATCTTGGCGACCTGCTCGACGATGTTAATTAGGCCAGCCTTGATGTTTGGCAAGTCTGGATCGTAGGCTGGGTGCTTCGGATACGGTTCCTTGCCCTCATGATAGACAGCATTTGGGTCATTGGCATCATCAAGCCCGTCGTCGTTGAGGTCATCCCCGTAGTGCTCAAAGTCTTCGTTTTCGTCTACGAAAAGGCCGTTTTTATCATCGCCGGCGTTGTCGTTGTCCTCGTCGCTGTTGCCATCGTCGTCGTTGGAGTCACTGTCCGAATCTGGACCGTCTGCACCGTCCTCAGCACGTCCGTCTCCATCCTGCGAGTCAGTCTCGTATGGATCCTTCTCGTCGTCCTGAGCACGAGTTCGCTTTCCCAGAACAGCCTTCGAAGCCAGGCTGTCGCTCATGTTGACTGTTGCGTGGTGGTCCAATGGTGGTGATGGTCATCAAGTGTGTCAGTGGTTACGTGGGTCTGTTGGAAGTTAGAAGAGGAAGAGTGTGTGTGGGATAAGTAGAGGTCGAGAAGAGGTATGCATGCTGGTGGCATCCCAAACAATCCCACTGGAGTCTCACTATGGTGCTTCCACTCGGGAAAGAGCTCATTGGGAAAGCCCAAGTGAGGTGCCATGAAGGTCTTCGCCATATCATACAATCCTGGTCCTCCCTCAGAGTGCAGATCGTGCAAGCTCGAAGTGAAGCCAACCCTTTCCTGCATGATCGCAGCTCCATTCTTGGTATTGCTTCAACGATTGATTTCGGCCGACCTACGCTGTTCTCCACTACTAGGCAGTGACCAAAGCGTTCTGGCGGTAATGGAGCAAAGCAGCGCATAGCATTTGAATGGACTTATCGCTGCAGCATGGTGGCTCGACAGACGAGGAGAGACGTGTCGAGACGTGACGTGACGCGAAGTGAAGTGAAGCACAAAAGTCGCCGACACTTGGCACCGGCTTGCCGAGTTGCGTACTTCTTTGGTAAGCAAGACCTACGCAACCGTTGTTTGCGACACTTCCACGCCTAAACCACTCACCGCACAAGTCTGATCTCGGAGACTGGTACAAGAACCCACACGATGCAACGATAGGCAAATTGCCGCCACCTCACACGACACTTCTCCTGGTCCAACTTCCCACTGAGTAGCAGAACCCAGGAACAAGTCGCGGCGACCAAAATGTTCTGCTTGAGGAGCTTCGCACCGATCGTGGTCTTCCTACTACAAGCGTCTCCTATCTACACTCTCACCTTTTTGTCGGCGTACTTCTACCTCCAGCGGCCATGCGTCTACTGCAGTATCCTGCTATTCATCCTCGTCTTCTCCGTATTCGACTTCAGCGCAGACTGGTTTGAGCCACGATGGAACATGAGCACGAGCGCAGTGTCAGAAACGGCGGCAGCATACCTGAGTGGTAATGCAACTCTCACGGAAGTGGCACTGGAGACTGCTGGCCTGGCTATGTCTTTGATCAACGGGACGGGCGGATCTCTGGCGAGCGCCGCTCTCGATGGGGTGAAGCGCAAGGTGGAAGGCAACGCGACGTCCGCAGTGGTGGCGGGCATACCGAATGGCATCAGTGCATTCGAGTGGTTGCGGAACATATTGGATAAGAGGCAGTATCGGATACAGTGCTTGGACGTGGTGGTCCGGATATGAATTGTGATGAGGGGAAACATGGACGGGCTGCATGGGACACGATTGCATGGGTCGGCGTTGTGATGAGCATTTTCCTGAGCAGATGAACGTGCCGAGTTCTGGCGAGGACGAGACCGCTGGGAGGCATGAATAGACGTGTTGGCCAACCAGCTCCTTGTGCTGGAAGACGTAGCACAGACAGAACGAGTGCATAATTCCAAGCAGAGCGCTTTGTCATGATCATCGAGCTTCTCCTTTCAATATCAGTTCTATGACTGTAGCGGACTGGCTACTCTGAGCAAAGGATCACGTGAAGTCGTGTTCTCGGGCGTGAAGCTTGCCTGTGCACCGAGCATGTCTTGTCTCTGGAGCACAGCAAGCTACGACTAGTGACTATAGTGATCACGCTTCGGCATTGACAAGTTGCGTGCGCGCAATCTGGTCACTGCAGTGTCTCTCTTGTCTCCATCAGCCGGGCCTGCCACTGTGTCCACTTCACATGCCCGCCGTAAGTCCCGCCTTGCGTCGGCTCACTGGGCGCAGCAACAGCATCGTAGGCGGGGCAGCACTGAGAACAGCCCACTACTCGTGCACAGTCACCTTCCCGATTGAAGCTCCACACGTTACATCGCAGCTCACACGAACGCCGACATCACGAATCCGGAATTCCGCCAACGGCGTTCGATCTTTTAGAACCTGTCGTCCTCTTCCCCTTCTTCCCACTGTCCGACACTGCTCCAGTCACGCATCCAGCACTCTTGTCAGGATGGCCTCCGATCGAGATGTCCTTTCCGACCATGTCAAGCCCATCAATTACGCCATCTCCCTGACCGATCTTACTTCTGGTGAGCCATGGACATATCAAGGGAAAGTCGACATTGAAGTCGAGGTGAAGAAGGCCACTAAGTCCATCACTCTCAACACATTCGAACTCAAAGTCCACTCGGCGGAGTTCGTAGCAGACTCAGGAAAGCATTCCTCTGCAGTCAAGGCCTCTGATATCTCCTTTGACACAAAGAACCAGAGATGCACCTTCACATTCGATCAAGAGCTGCCACAGTCGCCCAAGGCCGTGCTCTCGATTGCGTTTGAAGGCATCATGAACAACCACATGGCAGGCTTCTATCGATCAAAGTACCAGCCGACAGTAGAGGCATCGAAGGGTGTAGCGAGGGATAGCAAGAACCACTACATGTTCTCCACGCAGTTTGAGTCCAGTGATGCTCGAAGAGCATTCCCATGCTTCGATGAGCCAAATCTGAAGGCAACATTTGACTTCGAGATGGAGATCCCAGACGATCTGGTGGCACTGAGCAACATGCCCGAGAAGCAAACGCGCAAGAGCAAGGATGGCTACAAAGTGGTCAGCTTCGAAAGGACTCCAGTCATGTCGACTTACCTTCTTGCCTGGGCATTTGGAGACTTCGTAGGTGAAAACAGGCTTAGCATCTGGTTCATGGCTAACGATAGGTGCAGGAATACGTCGAGGATTTCACGAGGCGGAAGTACAATGGCAAGAGCTTGCCTGTCCGAGTATACACAACCAAAGGCCTGAAACAGCAAGGTCAATTGGCTTTGGAAAGTGCACATCAAATCGTTGATTACTTTTCAGAGGTATGACTTCTGTGACTTGCCCAGAGTATGGAAGCTAACCATATAACAGATCTTCGACATCGACTATCCTCTTCCCAAGGTCGATCTGCTTGCGGTCCACGAATTCGTAAGTCGCCCTTGCTCCTCCAGCATCAATATGCGACTGATCTGCGCATCAGCCGATCATATGTCTAACTTCTCCCTGCTACATCTCTCTACCTTGCTGACCAATGCTTCTAGTCACACGGCGCCATGGAAAACTGGGGTCTCATCACATACCGAACTACGGCAGTACTCTTCGACGAGGCTGCCTCGGATCAGAAGTACCGCAACAGAGTCGTCTACGTCGTCGCCCACGAGCTGGCTCATCAATGGTTCGGCAATCTGGTGACCATGGATTGGTGGAATGAGCTCTGGCTCAATGAAGGTTTCGCGACCTGGGTCGGCTGGTACGCCGTCGACCATCTGCACCCAGACTGGGATGTGTGGGCGCAGTTTGTCACAGACGGAATGCAGATGGCCTTCCAGCTCGACAGCTTGAGAACAAGTCACCCGATTGAGGTGCCCGTACGGAACGCTTTGGAAGTCGACCAAATCTTCGATCACATCAGCTACTTGAAAGGTAGCTCCGTGATCCGCATGCTGGCATCCCACCTAGGAGTGAAGACGTTCTTGAAAGGCGTTTCGGATTATCTCAAGGCAAACACGTACTCCAACGCCACTACCAATGATCTGTGGTCGGCACTGAGCAAAGCTTCTGGCCAGGACGTCACCACCTTTATGGACCCATGGATCCGCAAAATCGGATTCCCTGTAGTGACAGTTGCAGAAGAGCCAGGTCAAATCAGCGTTCAGCAGTCGCGTTTCCTTTCGGCAGGCGATGTTCAGCCGGAGGAGGATACTACAACTTGGTGGATCCCTCTCGGACTGAAGACCGGGCCACAGGCTACCGACGCTCAACGCGAGGCTTTGACTGCCAGACAAGATACATACCGGGACATTGATACCAGTTTCTACAAGCTGAACGGCGACCAGACTGGCTTCTACCGAACGAATCTTCCTCCGCCACGACTTGTTGAACTATCGAAGCACTTGGAAAAGCTGTCTCCACAGGACAAGATTGGGCTTGTGGGTGATGCTGCCGCAATGGCAGCCGCTGGTCTAGGTACTACCTCTGCTGTGCTCTCGTTCCTTGAGGGCTTCGCTGCTGAGACCAATTATCTTGTATGGAGCGAAGTTCTGACGAGTTTGGGCAAGATCCGCCGCATCTTTGCTTCTGACCAGACAGTTTCACAAGGACTAAGAGACTTCACACTCAAGCTTGTGACTCCTGCCACAGATCGCATCGGCTGGAACTTCGCCACCGAGGAGGACTACCTCACTGGCCAGTTGAGGGCGTTGCTCATCTCTACCGCTGGCCTTGTGGGTCACGAACAAGTAGTTGCGGAGGCTCAGAAGCGGTTCAAGGCTTTCGTTGATGGAGATTCAAAAGCCATTCATCCGTCGCTGCGGGCTGCCGTGTACAAGATATCTATCAAGAACGGCGGCGAAGAGGCATATAAGGCTGTGCAGAAGGAGTTCCTGACCACCAAGTCCATCGACGGCCGTGAGATCACACTCGGGTCTCTTGGTCAAGTGCAGACCCAAGAGCTTGCGAACGACTACCTCAAATTCGCTTTCACCGGGAACGTGGCGATACAAGATCTTCACACAGTTGGTGCGTCGCTTGCGAACAACTCAAAGGTGCGCGAAACAGTCTGGCAATACATCAAGGCAGAATGGCCAGCGATCCGCGAGAAGTTGGGCGGCAACATGGTCGTTCTAGAGCGCTTCCTGAGAATGAGTCTGCAGAAGTTTGCGGATGCTGAGGTGGAGAAGGATATTGAGCAGTTCTTCAGCAATAAGGACAACACTGGGTATGACCGAGGCCTGGCAGTTGTGTCAGACACGATCAAGGGCAGCGCGAAGTATCGGGAGCGTGACTTGGACAACACGCGCGAGTGGCTCAAGGCCCACGGGTATGCGAAGTAAGCGAACATGCTCCTGCTATTGCCCATGTGGCAGCAGGCGAAGAGAGGAAGCTGGGAACTATCTCCTGATCTGATTCGGTCTGAATAGCAGCAGCTACCGACCAAGCTGATGTGCTCTGACTCGTTCTGGGCGAAGCTCATATGGCCGAGCGCGAGCTCATCCAGGGGCTGCTATGTATTGAGCAGTGTAAGCGAAAGTTCGCGACCATTCGCACTCCGCACTCGCAACAATAGTCCATTCTCCCATTGTAGCAGTCGCGATTGCCCAACAAATTTTCGACCCTCCCATTGTTGGGAAAGGGCTATTGTCGTGATCCTTCCTTAACTTCTTGGTCCCTAATTCCTGTTTCCGACGTTCTCCTCCTGCCTCTCTTGTAACGATCTCTTTCCCGCAACAACAAGCTCAACACGTTTTACAACACGTCACTGACGCTCTTTACTCGCCGCGGGGCAGACTCATCAAAGTAAACGTAGCGACTTTACTGGTCCGTGCTTCACTCGCAGCCGTGTCGCTTTCTTAAGTCAGCACTTTCCGCCATCGCTTCTTCCACGACATCGACATTGACATCGACATCAGACTCGGTCGCATTCAACCAGCATCCATCAACTGTCGCGTTGGGCGCGTGCCTCGCAAGACATAGACATCTTAGTGAGGACGCGTTAGCAGCTTCACTTGTTCAGAGCGTCGACGCGACACTTCTCGGCGCGTCTCACAATTAGCAAGTGCTCGCAAGAGACACAGCAGCATGGAGTGGACCGGCTCTCCAACAAAGAAGATGGCATCGTCTTTCACCATCTTCGACGAGAACACTCGTAACGTCCAGCGCCAGGTTTGTGTAGCAGCACTTCACGCGCGTTCTAAACCTTATCTGACGTTTCGCTGCAGTTCGATCTCAAGCGCACGGTCAGTGCCATGCCGTTGCCACTAACAACTTCGCGTTTCGCGAATCGGGCTCCACTTCAGGTATTTCAGCGCACTCCGTCTGATCTTCTCTCCCTCTCCACTGACCAAATGTCACAGCACGTCAACATGGTGCAGAACGAGCACCCACAGGTCGTCACAGAGCTGTTCGCCAAGGTTAGGGCCCAGCAAGAGGACATTCTCGCCCGTCAACAGCGCGCCGTCGAGAACGCTGAGCACTGCAGCACCTCGCCCATCAACACCAACCCATTCGATGACACTTCGCCGAGCGAGCACAGCTCCGAGGAGCAGCATGATGCCTCTCAGGTGTACCTCCTCAAGCGTGAACTCGAGCTCGCCAACGAGCGTGTCGAACAAATGCAGCTGCAGCTCACCCAATCTCACTTGGCACAGCACACAATGGAGCAGGCCATCGGCTCTCCATTTCCTGCTGCTCAGCACCTTGCTGCCAGCATCCCAGGTCACAACATGATCTCGGTTGCAAACCGATTTCCTCAAGGTGCTGACTTCGGTCGCGCTTCGACTTCATTTGATCGTGGCAACCTCAACGGACAGCAACAGTCGTAGGTCCTCCTGGATTTTGCCAACTTCGTTCTCCGATGTGACTGACTTTCATCAGGTTCAACGGCCTTTCGCGCGGCCAATCCGGCTACAGCAGTCGCACAGGCTTCACCGCTCCGGTCACACCAATGTCGTTCTCACAGCCAGCCTACATGCCGTCAACCAGCACTACTGTTCAGCAGCAGCCAGTTAGCACGAGACTGTCGCCAACAGCCGCAGAGTTTGGCGTCGGTCGCGGTCAGTGGAACGGCCAGCAAGCTCAGCAGACCACCTACATGAGCACCACCGAGCCGCTCAACTACCGTCGTCTTCTCGAGCGCAACATGACTTGCAACTGGAAGTACATTGTCGATAAGATCGTCTGCAACAATGACCAGCAGGCGTCAATCTTCCTTCAGCAGAAGCTGAAGGTCGGCACACCGGATGCGAAGTTCGAGATCGTACAGGCGATCATTGACCAAGCTTACCCACTCATGATCAACCGCTTTGGCAACTTTCTCGTCCAGCGTTGCTTCGAGCACGGCACTCCAGACCAGGTCATCCAAATCGCTCAAGCTATTCGAGGCAACACACTCAACCTCAGCATGGACGCTTTTGGTTGTCACGTCGTTCAGAAGGCCTTTGACTGTGTGCCGGAAGAGTACAAGGCGATCATGGTGCACGAGCTTCTCCGTCGCATCCCAGAGACCGTCATCCACCGCTACGCCTGTCACGTCTGGCAGAAGCTGTTCGAACTCCGCTGGAGCGACTCGCCACCCCAAATCATGAAGTATGTCAACGAAGCTCTTCGTGGCATGTGGCATGAGGTGGCCCTGGGTGAGACTGGTAGTCTCGTCGTTCAGAACATCTTCGAGAACTGCCTCGAAGACGACAAGCGCCCGTGCATCAATGAAGTTCTGGCAAGCATCGACGTCGTTGCACACGGACAGTTCGGCAACTGGTGTATCCAGCACATCTGCGAGCATGGCTCCGTCCCGGACCGCACTCGCGCAATCGACCACGTCATCCGCTTCGCCGGTGAGTACAGCATGGATCAATTCGCTTCCAAAGTCGTCGAGAAGTGCCTCAAGATTGGTGGCAACGACTTCCTGGACCGCTACCTCGACCGCATCTGCGAAGCTCGCCAGGATCGTCCACGCATGCCACTGATCGACATTGCCGGCGACCAGTTCGGCAACTACCTCATTCAGTACATCCTCAGCAGTGCCGAGCCACAGCGTCGCGAGATTGTCGCCGCCCAAGTCCGCAAGCACATGGTCTCCCTCCGTGGCTCCAAGTATGGCTCACGCGTTGCGATGCTGTGCTGCAACCCGGCCGTCACCACCCGCCCAGGTCCTCCTTCCGGCCTTCCATTGGGTCGCGGCACTGGACCATTCGGACAGGGAGCCTTCAGCCAGGACGTGTCACGCTCCTTCAGCAGTGACCGCGCCTATGCTGGTCGCGGCGGCTTCGGTGGCTACCGCTAGACCCCTTCACATCTGTTGCCATCTGCGGAGACATACCACCTTCGCCAAGCCACTCATCCTGACATCAAGGATTTGCTGCCATACGATCGCTCATCTATGCTGCCGCAGAGGTTCGCTTGTTTCTGCTCGCTTTCTACGCCAGAGTTACCGTTGAGGACGTATCGCCCTTTTGTGCTTTGGATCGGAGACATGCTTAGCAAGGTTGCTACCATTGACATATTGATCTTTGGCAGCTTTGTTAACAGGCAGTAAGCGTTGCTGGCCAGACTTGCACATCACCCTTAACATCTTAGCCATTGAATGTTCTGGCAATGTTTTTCGTTGTTTCGAAAAGGAGGTTATCAAGGTCGCTTGCAGATGGATGTCGCGAAAAGATCGATATCTCATGCAGCAAGGAAGGAGGCCCCAGACTGTAATAGTACTGCTTGCTTGTTAGTGTTTTGAAAATAATGGAAAATTTCGGCGAGACTCTCCTGCTCACCGTCTCACGTATCTTGTGCACTTGGCCTGACATGTCGCGGCTTTGCCATATGAAGCGCTCATGGCTTTGCTTCACTTCCGGCCTGCATGAACGGCAGCAACGCCCCTGCCGTATCCGGCACGACCCAGCTTCAGATCTTCCTGCACTTTTGGCAACATCGCACTTTGATCAGCACTGACTTTGATCAGTACTATCAGCACGAGCCTGTGACATGAGTCTCAACTCGATCGTTGTTCGGTTACTCACTTCGGCCGCTTTAGCGCCTGAGCCGCTGTCAAGTGAGCTCAAAGACATCGCTGCAGACCTCGCGCGAAATATTTCTGAGTCTCCCCGTGTGCTTGACGCACGCTCCCCAGCAGAATGGAGTCCTCAGTCACAGCGCCTGGGAGCCTATGTGCCTCCTGGGAGGAGAGGAACAGCGTCGAGCGGACTAGCGCAGTCTGATCCCTTCGAAGAGTCGCGCCTGCGAAGAGCGCCTGGAATACTTAGCCGCGCGCATGACCGAGCTTTGGGTGAGAGATCCGAGACCGAGCTTAAAGTATAGGTACTGACAGCTCTCAGAGCAGCGGCAGTCTCTCAGTTCTGCGTCAAGGGATGAGCCCTCAGCATCATTAGCGACTCCGCCTGCGAGGTCCTCGTGGGTCCCTGCACAAGACATTCAGCAGTTTCCGGAACGAGCAAGTCAACCAGGACACTCAGCATCAGTAAGTCGTGGCATCAGTTGCGCGGCGATTGGCCCCCTGCGCCTAGAGACCGGGCTACGACAGCATGAGATGCAATCTGCACGAAATGCCGCTGTGAGTTGGTTCAATCAGTGAAACATCTATGTGGTCGCTATCTTGCCTTTGGATACGGCGTTCACACTGGAAACACTGCCGCGCTTCGAGAGTAATCCCGTGAATCCTGTCTTCTATTGCTGACTATTCTTCTCATAGACTCGAGCGCATCAGCAAAGCGCAGCGTTCAACGCAGGCAACCGAAAGAGACGCGTATCGCCCGAGTCTGCCAGTTCCATCGAATCTCGAGACAGGAGATCGAAACGAAGCGCTGCTACAGTTTCTCCCTTCCAGCTTGACCATCGCGCACTCCAGCCAGTGACCGTGAGGGATTCTCCGGCACAAGAGACTGCTCGGCCCCGTTCACGAGGCAGACGTAGCAGCAGGCAGGTGCACGAGCGACGCATAGGGGATTTCTGGCGGCCTTAGACGGTATGGCAGCATCGTGTACGAAGTGGCCACAATATGATAGAAGAAGACGAAGACGTGCGTGGACGCGACGTGAAAATCAAGTCTAACCAGATCAGGCATATGACCATGCTTTTTCTGGCAATCTGTGCCATCCATGCTTCTGCTCACGACTCCCACGCCACGCATTGGTCGCCCGTCATCTTACTGGTCGCTCCATGATATCAAGCGACAGTCTCTGATGAACTACACGCCTCCATTGCTCCAGCGCAGCAGGTTTCTGTTGAGGCTTGGCCATTCATTTTGTCATCGTGATCCCAGCCTATCTCGGACGTCCGCAAACGGTCCGAATCCAGCTTGCTCTGCCATCTGGATCACTTTCTGCGACGCTGTATAGCAGGAGAAGACTATGGATGAGGCAGATGAAAGTAGGAGTGAAGTGCAGTGATGGCCAAGGATATCTCCGCGAACACTAGTGAGGCTATATCGTGCATGAACGGGACATGTAGGAACAATGACCGGGCATACACGGCGGGCAGGGTGAGGGGTCTGGGGCACTGCTGGACATTGGTGGGACACGGTTGTCGACGCGGCTCTCCGTCGTCGGCCTCTAGGATGAACGGTATATAATGCTACAACGTAAGCGCTCGAGCGAGGAAAATCACCGTGCTGTGTACCTCGGACAGCAAAAGTCATAACATAATACCCATCTCTTGCTAGTCCTGCTGCCAAGAGACTAATCGTCACTCAAAGTGAGCTGCTACCCTTGCCAATCTGCCCCGCCAACGCCCACCTTCACTGACATTTTCTCTCAGCATCGAGAAACAACATCGTCTCTCATATATAAAGGTGAGGCTCTGAGTATTTGTGCAAGTTGATCATTTCTGACTGTTTCCAGCTTCTCTCACACCACACACCACACCACTCGAAACACCGCAATCATGGTCGTCAAGGTTCGTCATGGCAGCACGCGGGACAATGGAAGCGTGCGGAGGAGATGAAGACACACACATGCTCATACACACCCATCACAGGCAGGTATCAACGGATTCGGCAGAATCGGACGTATCGTCTTCCGCAATGCGTAAGTGTCTTCGTGAAGAGCAACAACGACAATGGGTGTAAGGACAACGAGGAAGCTGACTGTGGTACAGCATCCAGCACGGTGACGTTGAGGTCATTGCCGTCAACGACCCTTTCATTGAGCCACACTATGCCGTGAGTCGCCATATGCTTCATGCCAAGCCAAAGGCAATGCCACCAGGACTATGAACTGACACGTCTTGCAGGCGTACATGCTCAAGTACGACTCCACACACGGCATCTTCGATGGCAAGATCGAGGTCGACGGCAACCAGGGCCTGATTGTCAACGGCAAGAAGATCCGCTTCTACATGGAGAAGGACCCAGCTGCCATCCCATGGGGTGAGGCCGGCGCCGAGTACATTGTTGAGTCGACCGGTGTTTTCACCACCACCGAGAAGGCCCAGGCACACATCAAGGGCGGCGCAAAGAAGGTCGTCATCTCCGCTCCATCCGCCGACGCACCAATGTTCGTCATGGGAGTCAACAACACCGAGTACAAGTCCGACATCCCAGTCATCTCCAACGCCTCGTGCACAACCAACTGCTTGGCTCCTCTCGCCAAGGTCATCCACAACGAGTTCACCATGATCGAGGGTCTCATGACCACCATCCACTCGTACACTGCCACCCAGAAGACCGTCGATGGTCCTTCCGGCAAGGACTGGCGTGGAGGCCGTACTGCGGCCCAGAACATCATCCCATCTTCCACCGGTGCTGCCAAGGCTGTCGGAAAGGTCATTCCAGACTTGAACGGCAAGCTCACTGGCATGTCCATGCGTGTGCCAACTGCCAACGTCTCCGTTGTCGACTTGACCTGCCGCATCGAGAAGGGTGCCAGCTACGACGAGATCATCGCTGCTCTGCGAAAGGCCTCCGAGGGCGAGCTCAAGGGTGAGAATAATACTGTCCCGATTCATGCTTTTCCAGATCACCACGCTAACTCTACTGTCCAACAGGTGTCCTCGCCGTCACCGACGACGATGTCGTCTCCAGCGATCTCAACGGCAACATCAACAGCTCCATCGTCGACGTCAAGGCCGGTATCTCGCTCAACAAGAACTTCGTCAAGCTCGTCTCCTGGTACGACAACGAGTGGGGCTACTCCCGCCGTGTCATTGACCTTTTGGCATACATTGCCAAGGTTGATGGCAACGCTTAAGCAGCGAAATAACCCTCACCATCCACCATCACGAACGAACCAAACACGGCCCACAAAAAGATTCCATGAGCACGAACAAAGGAAGCATGCCTACCACAGAGCGGAGGACCCCAGCTGAGGAGTGGAGTTGTGATACGTCTCTCTTTCCTTCCTTTGGTGGAGGACCTTTTTTTCGGTTGGAGCAAGGCTTTTCTCCTGTTTTCTCCACCATGCAATGGGTCTGAATGGATATGACACAAACGTAGCTAGCTAGCATGACCGCCGGCTAGATTATGAGCATGACAATATAAAAAAGAGGCAAACGATGAATCTCTTGAGCAAATGCTTCACTATTTCCCTTTCACTGCTGCTATAAGCTGGCTGACTTGATGTAGGCTTATCGATCTACCTCATATAGTTCCGGCTCTTGGACATCGGCTTGAAAGCCCTCTTCGCCTTCCTTCCCATCTTCATGCTCTTCGTAGTGCCAACCGCGCCAGCTGTGCCATTCAAGACTGGATTCGGCGCATTGGTCGTAGTGTTGTACGTAGCATTCGTCGGCATGACCGCAAACTGCACAGTGCTATTGCCCTCGCGGTATGTGCTCTCTGCAGTACCTACCGTCTTGTATCCTTCGGAACCCTTTAAGCAGCTTACCTCGCCGGAAGCAATGTCTTTACCGTGGATCGCTCGTTCAAACATCTCCAGGGCGAGGAGTGGTTGGTAGAATGGGACCTGCTTGATGGTTAGTATACTTGCTTTCTCAAAGCTGCCTCCATGCCCCCCAGCGGGCTCCGGAAATTACGAGAGGTCGAGAACTCACTTCATGCCCACTCTCATACACTCGGACGAAAGCAAAGTTGTCGGACTGCTTCACCTGACCATGAACGACGCCATCCGACGTGGTGACGTTCTCGTAGCCCGCAGACGAGAAGCCAGGCGCATCGACGAGTTCGGAGACAACTTGGCCGCCGCTAGCCGAGATGTTAGCATACAGTGTGGATATGCGTGGTGAGCGCACGGAAAGTTTCGGAAAGGGTGAGGTTTCAGGATGAACTTACAGCCAATTGCCTGTGGGTGAAAAGATACCAGTTAGCACACACATCTCAAGCACAATAGACATGTTGTTTCTTACAGGTGTAGTCAGCGTCTCCGTAGAATTGGACAACATAGACACCCTGCTCAACGAGGCTACGGACTGCCGCAATCGTGCCTTCCTCTCGATCATCGTCGCCCGTGCTGGTGAACGCGTTGCTGACTGCAGTGTTACTCTCCGAGAAGTTGACATAGGCGCCAATGGCTTGTTGGACTTTTGGAGTATTGAGGTATTCAACATAAAAAGAGTACGGGAATGGATCTGGTGTCAACTCTCGGATGTCGTACTCGTCGCGGCCGGTCACTGTGTCAAGAACGAATTCGACCTCAGTCGCACAGAAGCTGTCTGCTGCAGCGCAGATCTGTTACCATGTCAGCTCCAGCTTAGCGATTGAGATTGGACATACGCACTTCATTGATGCCTCGAGTGTTGCAATCGACAGTCTGGTCATAGCAGTTTCCTGATCCATACATTGAGTTGTAGACCTGATCCTTGATCGATTGATTGTATGGATCGTAGTCGTAGGTGTTTCCAGGGAAGACAGAGAAGTTGTAGTAAGCTTGGTATTGAACAAGCGGGTCATACCAGCCTGAGTTCAATTTCCACAGTCAGCAATTGCTTCTCTCGACAGGCAGCTCCGTTCCAACTAACCATTTCCGATCAACACAGTAGCTAATTCGATGTGGTGTGCTCCCGGTAGGCTTGAATTTCTGATCAGAGCATTCTGAGACTCAATATAGGCATTGAAGATAGGTCCGTAGTGGCCACCGTACGACTCGGTCGCGAAGTTGAACTCGTTCTTCGCATACTGAGGAAAGGCACCCATAAATCCTTGCAGAGTACGCCACATGCTTGGTGCAGCGTCGATGGTGGAGTTGGCGGTATCTGTTTGATTTGGGTAGCTGTACGTGCCACAAGTATCGCCCGCATAATCTGGACAAGTCGCATTGGGAAGCTGAATTATGTTGGAGGAAGTCTCGTAGCCCGGAATTGGGGTCGAATAGCTGAAGCCAACTTGGGCAGGGTGATCGATAAACAACATGTTGGAAGCATTGTTCCACGCATATGGGTTGTTGTATACCTCTCCGTTCGAATCCACGCCGCAAGGCCCGAGTTCTTGGAAGAGACCGATCATAGAGCTGGAGCCTGGCCCACCATTCACCCACACAAGAGGCATGTCAGCATATATAACTCGTAGCACCAGTCCTCGAAGCGTCCGATCATGTGTTTTGGAATTGGTTGTACTTGGATGCACACTTACCAGTCAAGGGATCAGTGGATGGGTCCTTTCGACTCTCAAAGAACCACCAGAAAACGTGCTGGTCTTCAAAGACATCGACATAGCCCGAGTAACTCTTGACGCCCGGCGTGAGCTCGCAGATTCCTTCTGGAACTTCCTTCCAGCGTACCGGGATGTCGAGGTAGCCCTTTGAGGAGGTGAGATCTGTGGGAGGAGATACGAATTGAGCATTGGCTGGAGCTGTCAGCAGACTTGAAAACACTGTAGCTCCGAGGAGTATGGATGCCATGATGGTGATTTCCCGGGCGGAACGGTGAGGGTGAGGAAGAACACGCGGGCCATGCCTGCCTTTTTGTCTAGGACTTGGTGCTACATGGGCGCTTTCACCAAAAGTGCAATGCTACTGCAACGCAATGATGCGCATCATATCTGCGGCGTCTAGGCTCAAAACAGCAGCTGGCTGGGAGACCGGCAGAATTGTGCGCTGGAAAGGTTCAAAGATAAGCGTTCGGCTTCGGCTTGTCAAGGCTTGTGTGAGTCGCGTGAGGTCTCGCCTGTCGGCCTGTCGGGATTCGGCGGTGGAGCCAAGACCTGCAAGGGGACGGACAAACGACCTCACTTGCGGGTTCCTACTTCGTGGTTTCACCTCACAATTCACAATTCCTTGAAAACGCGGATGCGGTATGGATGCTCGACGAGCTCAACGGACACGGCCCTGCAATGTCGAGTTGGTTGCAGTGACGCTGAGTACTGATCGCAGACAATATGACATTGATGCAGGACCACGCGTAGACAAGCTCTGCTCTGCACTGTGCATACAGCATTGTTTGCACGTCGCCTCCCGCGAGCCGTAGAGAGATCATCTGCTCAGTGGGCTAAGCAAGGATCCCGCGCCGAAGTGATGCGACGACTAAATCTGTCGATTTCTGCAAGCTATTTTCATCAGTGGGAAAGTGCTTAGAGCTGCTTGAAGTTGTACTAGAGCAGGTGAAGGTCCTCCTTTCTGCTTCCAAGGCTGGCGCGAACAAGCTCCTACTCTCCCGTGCAGTGACTTGCTGCTCGAGCAATACCCCGCTGGTCTGCACCTCCCCACTCTATGTCAACCGTAGATTCTAGCTTCCAGCCACACGAGCATTGATTGGTATGCCGTTCTATCATGGCTCACATTGATCACGATACAGACTTTGGGGCTTTACTACGTCAACCTGCCGATCGAGCACATGCGTATATCGAACATCTCAGGAACGAAAAGTCCCAGCTCTCCGACCAGCTCATGACAGCTCAAGCCGAATTGGCCGAAAGCTCTGAGAAATGCACTGCGGCACAGCTCGAGCTCGACAAGGCAGTGGAACGTGCTTCAACTCTCGAGCTGGATGGCAATCGGCTTCGCAAAGATCTCAAGAGCGCGAAAGAGACGAATGTTGATCTGAAGAGGCAGTGCGACTCGCACGACGATACACTGCGACAGCTGCAAGAAGAAAAGCTCAAGGCAGAGAGTGATGGCGCATCAGCCGTACAAGAGCTCGCAGAAAAGAGGCAGACCATCTTCGACCTTGATCAGGACAACAAAGAGCTCAAGCACACTATAAGCACGCTGAGGGATACTGTCGAGCTCAAGGAGAAGGCCAACAATGGACTGCGCAGTGAAAAGGCGTCGCTCGATTCTGAGTGCGAATCCCTCTACAGCCAGGTCGATAAGCTGAAAAGGGACTTGGCCCAGCGGGATGAAAAATTGCGCGCCACACAAGCTGAACAGGACAAGTTACCGAAACAGGTGAGCATCTTCCGATGCCAATGCATACTGCATACAGAAACTAAGTTCCAGTAGATCGAGTCTAATCAAAGTGAGATCGAGACTCTGAAGACCGAGAACCGCAAGCAGAACTTCCAACGCGATGTCATCACGACAAAAGACCGAAAGATCACCGATCTTGGCAATAGAGTGACTGAGCTCGAAAATGACTAAGATGAAGCTGCGCGAGACAAAAATCGCTCTGCAGGACGCGGAGATTCACCGTGACACTCTTGCGGACCATCTGGAACGGGTCGAGACAGAGCAGGCAAAGCTTCAGCGAGACCTCGACGGCACTTCCACGGACCTGCAAGGAGCGAAGGCACAAACTCGCGAAGTAGATCAGCGCCGTCTATTGGATCCTCGGCTTCACCGCCCGATCGCAGATCTTCCCACAGAGTCGGCGCGGCAATACTTTGGGAACCGCAAACCGTTTGTACAACCCAAAAAACTACGCATCAAGTGGAGTGACTTGCCAGGATTCCACAGGCCAACGCCAGCCGAGGTGGCTGATCCACATAACTACGAAGAATTCGAGGCAACAGAAGTCACATTCGCTTTCGGCAAAGCTCCTGATCGTGGTGCCAGTGCTCGAGAGCTAGGTCGGCTGAGCAAAGGTCACATAATGATACATGAGCTACGCGGCCATGCCTGGGCGCTGAGTCCCGTCGATTTGTCCTCTCTACCGTTGAACACAGTGCAGCAACATATTAGGTATCAAGACCTGCCGCAGGCGGGGAGAACAACGATAGAAGACCAGCAGCAGGTACCGTACGATCCTGGTGGTATCATGCTTCGCGTGCTAATGATGATCAGATGATTCCTGACAGTGCTTCCGCCCCTGAAGGCACTCTGGAAACCAATTTACAAGCACCAGACTCGTCTGGCCCGCCTTCTTTGCCGACGCCACGCTCGGATTATCGCTCTGCTAGCATCACTGACGGCGGTTTCACTCCGACTGGGCCACGAAAGAGAGCTCGATCGCGCTCGTTGGAACGCCGACGAAAAGCCGTTTGTCTGCCTTGTAGGTCAAGAAAGTCACTGTGTACCTCCAATGGCCAATGCGAGTCATGTAGGATTCAGGACCTCGATTGTGTATATCGAGAGTGCAAGACTGGTCTAAGCTGCCGAGACAGACGTTGTACCGGGCATCACTCAGATCAATGGCCATGTCCCCAGGGCACATGGTCATTGGGACGACCACAGCTAGGTTTCTTTAGGAGATTCGCTACCAAGGGGGAGAACTCGTGATAGCAACGATAGGAATTTTCCATTCTCGACCGGGACAATGAATGAACAGTGATTGTGATCGCCCCCGTCAACGCACCTCGCAGCTGCTTCGAATCCGCGTCCTGCTCATCATCGTCGCCTCACTCCTGCCTTCGCTCTCTTATTCTCAATGCTGCACAATCTACCTGATTGGAATGTCAGACATCACAGCACCAAACTCCTCTGCAAATTCTCGCGCAGGTCGTGTGCACATCTCGATTGAGCCTGCGCCAGATCCCCCACCGTGAAAGAGCACGATGAGCGGTCGCTTGATGGCGGGTGTCGACTTGCAGCGGAAGATCTTGAGGGTGGCGATGAAACAGCCAGGACCAGAATGTGTGTCGTTGCTGTTGTCTTGTGGTTGTGATTTTGATGATAGCAAGGTCATGGTGTGGTAGAATTCTTCAATGCCTAGACTCGGAGGACCGAGTCTGGAGACGAGAGTCGCTTCCCATTGTGATAGCAGGTTGCGGTTTTCGATCATCTTGGCTTGTGCAGGTGTCATTTCTGCAGCTATTGTGTTCATTTTCGGTTCTGTTGATCTGTGCAAGGCGGATGGGGAATGTTGGTGAGTAGGGAGAGGAAGTAGGATTGGAGCGCAAGAACATTACATACCGAGCCATCGTAGGCAAAATTTGGAACATTGTACTGCGTTCAGGCAACAGGTATTTGTACCTGGCAAATTTCACGAGTCTTACATGTCCAAGCATTTCGGCGACTTGCCTGGCTCTCGCACTTGGCCCAGCCACGTCAACAGACGGCTTCGAAGAAGCTCTGAAGAATGTGCGGTAGCTCTGTCTTCATGCTCTACGCCAGTGATGAAGTACCTCATTGACTTGGGAAATCTAGCAGTCTATATCTCTCATACTATCTGTCAAACACGATTCACTTAATCATCCAAGATCTGCACCTTGATCGCTCGTGCTGAAGGGTCTGAAGCAATAGAGAACAATTGCACTCCTTCTTCCAAAGAGAAACGATGGGTAACCAAAGGCTTCAAATTCAAAAAGCCCTCTGAGACAAGACTGATGGCCTTTGGATAAGTGTCTTGATAGCGGTACTGGAATCGTAGATCGATCTCGTTGGCAGACAAGTGCATGAATGGGACGTTCATGAAGTCCTTGCCCACTCCAATCACAAAGACCTGTCCTCCAAACTTCGAGGCCTGTAGCAAGGATAATGGTTAGTCAAAGCATCCCCTAGCAGCACCATGGGGTTGATACTCACATAGATTCCAGTATGAATGCTGCTCTCCACCCCAGTACATTCGAGCACAAGTTTCACCTTTGATCCCATTGCAGCGACCACGCGTTCAGCTACGTCTTTGGCTGTGCTCTGCTTTCCCACCAACACCGTGCGAACACGAGGGACACATTCTCGTGCGCGCTCAAGCCTGCTCTCATCAATGTCGGTGATAACGATAGGTGCTGGACCCGCAGCAGACCCGCAGCATGGGCAGCGAGTAAAGAGACCAGTCCGATGGGGCCGGCACCACAGATCAGGAGAGGATCTCCCAGGCGGAGGTTGGATCGATCGATGCCTGCCAAAGCGACCGAGAGAGGTTCCAGAAGCGAGCCCTCCTCGAAACTCAAGTTATCGGGCAGTCGATGAAGCCATGCTGCGGGATGTACGTGATACCGCCGCAACGTTCCGTGATAAGGAGGTGTGCTAAAGAAGACGACCTGCGGGCAGGCGTTGTATTGACTGGTGCGACAGAAATCGCGAGAAGGCTTGGAACATGGTATACCACATTCAAGGGCAACACGATCGCCTTCCTTTCTGTTAGGTTCACCGCTCTAAACTCGCTCGGGCATGCAACTTACCTGGCTTGAAATTGGTGACATTGCTGCCAACTGCGATTACGGACCCAGCGCTCTCGTGACCTAGCCCATTCTCACCACATACAACCATATCGCCGATGCGGCCATGTTTCCAGAAATGTACATCGGACCCACAGATACCAGTTGCGCGCACGTGGATGAAGGTCCCTGTCGCGTACACGCAAAGATCTAACCCTGTTGACTCGGAACTACGTAGCGCCGCGCACGTGATAGCCTCCGCGTCTTAGCAAGTAACAACACCTTTATAGTAGGCTGCAGGGGTAATAGGGACTGGATTAGTATCTCGTCGGCGGATAAGGTCGGCGTATCTCTACGTATAGGTAGCTACGGCTTACTACGAATTTATAAGCGGGCTATAATTTCTATTATAAAGCTAAGCACGCGTACTACGGCCCTACTTTACCTTCTTCCTCTTTAACTACTTTAACTTACGATAACGATTATAGGTCTTAAGAGTGTACTTACCTTAGACGAATACGTAAAGTAGTTTAACGGTATAGTAATTACTATAAAGCTTAGTACTATTAGATACGGAGTCTATAGCAATACGTCGATGTTATAAAGGGCGGTAGTATAGAAGGACGATTTGTTTACAAATAGGAATGAAGAGTCTACATATGCTAAGGGTATTAGGTCACGTGCCCGTTCTATCATGCTTCTTTGGTGAGCAATTTGTATACGGGGTCCTCGTTGTTGTGGCCTACCAGACCCTTCGTTTATATCCGTTGATACCTAGTGAGACGCCATCGTGTCTAGCAGCAGGCGTTTGCGGGGAATGGTTCCTCAGCACGACCCATACATATACCACATGGTATGGTCCGATTTCGTTTGGCACCTTCACTCCATTTCCCTCCACTGCACCCAATTCCTCAGCCCAGACAACCTCCGCGATCATGTTTGCATCTATTCTGCTCGCTACTGCTGCCTTGGTAGGCTTCAGCTCGGCTCAGGCCTGCACTGCCGCAGAGAGAATTCGCATCTCAGGCCTTGTGCCATTCGCATATTCTCAGCCCGATCCAATCTCCACCTTTGATGAGTTCTCCAAGATTCCTTTCGGTGTTCCAGATCTTGCGGGCAGCTGTGTTACTCAGATGTAAGTCTACTCAAGTCCTCGGGTTCATGAAGGTCTCCTGCTCACACCCGTCCAGCTATCCCAATGGCGGTGGTCCAATAACTGTCGGTGTGACTGGCAAGGGCGTAGTCAATTTCGGCGTTGCTTCTCGTCAAGCATTCTCCAGTGTTACGGGCCAATATGTGGACTTTGGCGCCAACGGTACCACTGTAATTGACACGAACGTTACCCTTGGTGTAGCAAGTAAGTGTCCCTCAGTATTCTTCAGGTCTCGGCCGCGTCTCCTATCCTCTGTGGGTTCAGAGATGAGACTTGGTGCGATCTTGCATGCAAATGACTAGCCTCATCGTCAGGCGCTGTTCCAGTCCCTGTCACATTCTCTGGTCAAGTGTACCTGGATTGCAACAACAACTGCCGCATCACCGCTGTCCGCGCGTTTGCCCAAGTCCCGACTTACATTCTTGGACAGCCTACCGATATCTACAAGTTCCTGCCGGTGCCAAAGGTCCCTGGCATCCTCCGCGCTTAGACGACGTTCAGCTTGATATAGTGGGGCTTAGAAGTACCTAGATATCTCTAATAGCGACGGGAACAAACTATCATGTGCGCCAGAGTGGTGTTGAACGAGCATCCTTCGAAGCTTACATGATTGCTCCATGAATGGGGCTGCAAACTGACTTCGCATCAATTTAAGACTTGTGTCAAGATGACTCGCGACTACCTCGCCGTGCCACAACGTGCCCCGTATTCGCGCTTTGAAAATGTTGAGTATCGACGAGAGGATGGCGAGGGGAACACCAAGACAGAGCACGGAAGCTAAACATCAGCGCCATTTCATAGTCGTTTGTTAAAGTGGCGGAACTGAGTCACTAGTTAACCCACATCCCGTGCTGAGTTTGTTCGGACCTCAGAAGTCATAGGTGGCCGACATCGAAATCATGATGCTTTGAAGCCTTTTCGCTGGGACATTTATAGCTGCCAATGAACGAAACCATGCTGAACGGCGAGTGGAGCTGTCGTCCGTGGCTACTGGCATCGCATTTCATCTCTCTCATGACGGATCTGGATGCACCCCATCGCGTACTCTTCCAGAAGATAACATCCCCAAGCTAGCCATATCTGGCAGCGCGACTTATGGCTCAGCAACGAAGCGCGACTTGGCTCTCAATACCGGACCTTTCCAGTATATGAACCACTTGCCTGGGATTCCCAGAACTGATATACTGCCAAGCACAGAAATGCCCCGTGAAACCCCTAAGCGACCATACAGCGGAACACCCGCATGTATCAGAGCGGCCGCCGTACAAGAGCGACACAAGTCATTGGCGGCGAAAAGACTTGCAGCATAGCGAGGATAGATCCGTGGCAGGTATACACTGAGACATTGCAGAATGATGTAGACCCCAGCGGCATAGATTGTCACACCGACCAGGCTAATGATCCAGTGGATACTCGATCTTGCCGACCAGCCAAACAGAAAGAGCCCAAGTGGAGGGAGCACACATGCAACCAGCGCAGGACGAAGGCACCCCTCGTGGGATAGAAGTGGCTCCCTAAGGAACTGCTCGTTGATTCCCCATTTGATATAAGCACAATATGCCGCTCCTCCTAGCACGCAACCCAGGACGATACTCGTAAAAGCGAGGCCGAGACCACCAACGGTGAAATGGTACTCGAAGAGATAGACTTGGGGGAATGCGTCAAAGAACGTATAATATGTTGCATACACAAAAGTCGTGTATCCGTTCGCGACATGGACGGCTGGATCTTGAAGCATGATCTGTATTGGCTTCCTTGCCGCGTCTCCTATGGCACCGAAAACAAGTCGCAGTTTGTTCTTTCCCGGGTCCCGAGCAGGAGCAGGTCCGAAGTGCTGTTGGCTGAGAATTGATCGTCTCTTGTCGCTTTGAACTTCCAGAGCCGGGCCATAGGTTTCTGGCAAAATCAGAACAAGGACCAACGTTGGCGCAGCCATCCAAACGGTTTCCCACATTCCCATTCGCCAGCCATGACCCGACACAAGATGACTAGAGATCAATGGTCCCAAGGCTGATCCGCAGTAAGCCGCCGCAATCCACATTGCCATAGAGTAGGGGACCGTCGGTCCCTTGAACAAATCGTGCATGGAGGCCCCGCCATTTGCCAGACACGGGCTTCCGAAGAAGCCTTGCAGGAAACGCAATATCAGGAAGCCAGTCCAGGTCTTGGCCGTGGCCACCAGTACGCTAATGACGAGAAAGGCCATGAAGGTGAGCCCATAAAACGGGGCTTCTCCCAATGAAGTCCAGCTCGCTACATGGCGCCCAGATCAGAGGTCCTATTCGGTCTGGAACGGTGATCAGCTGAGAACACTTTCTAGCTGACCGAGAGCGTAGTAGGACTGATACGCCAGTAAGTATAGAGACAACCTCATTAATGCTTCCTGTTCGCTGAAGTTGAACTCGGTCATGACGTTCGGTATTCCGATGATGTAGATAGCCGATGCAGCATATACGACGAAGCTGAAAGGGCATACTCTTTGGCATACTTACGTGTACAAGCAGATAACACTAGCGACAACGATGCGCAGAATGATTGGCTATTCTTGGGCTGGAATAATCTTGACATCCCGTGTCGATCGTGGTGGCTCCTCAAAGACCGCGTCGCACACTTCTGCTGTGCGATGGACGCAATGTTCTTCGACCTTTGGTGCGGACTCTTTGAGCTGACTGGGCTCACTAGTTTCCTGTGATTCGAGTCTTTCTCTTTTTCTTCCTCTGGTGATGAAGGCCAGAAGAATGGAGAGACAGCATATCTCGAATCCTTGTCTTTCTACAGTATGACACTTGTGAGGGTTCCGTGCCGCTCCAACAAATGTTATACTTGGCGTAGAAACCCGTGCAAGCTCCATGCGTAGGTGGTCATCATGAGTGTCCATTCTGCGCACTCACTCTTGCCCGCTAGTGAAAAACCGCAGAGCGTCAGTCGGTTGGTTGGTACACGACGCGAGGTCAAGGATGATCCGTCGGCTTTTCTGGTCACGTGGCGGGAAATGGAGGTTGTATTCCCGTTCTGCGCATTTTAACCATCTTTCACACCACCAATTCCTCCCTAATTACCTACATTCATCAATTAGTGATGTGACCGTCTTCCACGCATATGCCTTCGCTCTCACATTGCTATCGACAATGCGCTGATCGCAGGGCATCGAGCGGGTCGGTATGCGTGACCTGATGTCGCTCGCTTTCTAGGCGTCGCTCAGCCGCAAAAGGCTCCAAGCATGTATCGACAACATGGTGCCGGCGCAGGCGCCGAACAGCCATATCAAATGAACACCAACACTGGAATGTCACCATTTGGACAAGCACATTTTTCTTCACCGATGTATGGTATCGACCCGAATTTACAAGGCAGTCCACAGTCACGACCATTGCAGCCAGCCGTAGGGCCTCATGATCCGAGCTCAGATGGCTTCACACGATCGATGCAGCCTCCCAGCGGCTCTTCTCCTCGGATGCAACATGCATCTCCGAGACGTACACCAGGAACCACTTATATACCCACAGACAGGTCATTGCCTTCGAGGAACGTCGCCGCAGCCACGCTAACACAAGCATTCGTGGATTTCATCTTGTACTGCAACCCCAAATTCCCCCTAGATGTGGACACAGCTACTCTGCGCACGGGCTTCGAGAGTCCACCAAAAAGCGATGGCAAAGACTTCAATACATGGGATCTCTTTGTACTTATCCAGAAGCTTGACTCTAAAGAGATCAAAACATGGAACCAGTTGGCACTGGACCTCGGTGTTGAAGCACCGGACATTTCTAAAGGGCAGTCTGTGCAAAAAGTCCAGCAATACACCGTCCGGCTGAAACGGTGGATGCGAGCTATGCATATTGACGCCTTCTTCGAATATCTTTACGGAAAAGAGCACCAATATTTCTTGGACTTGCCTCCTCTTAATGATCCTTATCCGCCCAGCGGCCGTGACGGGGTCATGGCTGAGGAAGACCTCGCTATCAGAGCACTAGACCCATCGTTTCGTCCGAAGCGAGGTCGACGAAGGAATTCCGAAACTGAAGCAAGCGATACAAACGGACACGAAACGACCAGCAACCAGCAAAGGTCGGAGGAGAAGGCAGGACCATATTCGGCGATCGCGTTCAGCGCCCATCCTGACAACCGTAACGATCCCTGGGCTATCGCATCTGCAGTGACACCTCAAAGCTTTGCTCCATGGTCAGCAAGAGGACCTGCATCGGCGATGTCGACAGCAGCTCCCTCGAATCTACGCTGGCAACTGGGGCATTTGCAGACTCCAAGCACACCACACCCGATGAGCGCAATACCAACATCAATGTCTGCACATATTGATGCAGCATTCGACGGCGAACCGAAGTCAGCTGTTACGCCGTCGACACGGAAGCGACGAAAGCATGGGCCAGCAGTCTCCAGCGCCTGGCCTTCCTCGAATGCCCCCGGAGCTAAGCCTCGAGGACGACCTCCTGCCAGTCGTAATGTCCAGGATGGCCCATTCAGCACCTTTCCGGCGGATCCCAGCAGCACAAAAGTGAAGAGCCAGGTATCAGCAGCCGCTTCGACGTCAGACCCAAGACAGATTGAATCTGAGCAATCTTCATCCCAGACTACTTCCACTGACAATCGTCGGCAATCAGAGGGTCGGCCGGGGCGACTCTCATTGCAAGTCCCACCACATACAGGAGCTCCAGTCCGGCTAGCCACGCCACCTGCACTGCAGGTCAATGGTGAGAACAAAGAGCTGGAGACGAGGAGTGATTCAGATGATCCGAGTCGCGATTTCGCCATCGCAGCACACGCAGCACCGATAGCCGCACAGAGACACGCCCAAGCCGCTGTGCCAGACAGGGCTGTACCTGGCTTCTCTTTCGAAGCGCTCAAACGGGTCCTGACCAGCGATCTTCTCCGCGCAGATATTCAAGGCCGACAGCAACGCCTCAGCGGCGAAGAAGCCAAACGCCTTGCAGATTCCATGCTGGATCGCTTGAACGCGCCGAGAACAGAAGCCAATGCCAAAGACGACATTGCGCGACTCAGTGCCGCGACATGGCTGGGCGTTGGAGACCAAGCGAACGTACCATTTAACTCTGCTGCCGGCCATGGGAAACGCGTCACTGTAACACGCTTCCGCACAGATCACGAGGGATACGAGGAGATTGTCAACGACGAAAGCATGAATGACGACAACATTAGAGAGATTTATGATGTACAATGGCACGCGAGCATGGGCGGCTGTGTGGGTGCGTTTGAGATGAAAGGGTTGTCGCTCGCTCCTGCTGTGACAGACACGATCGAAACGATGCATGATATGATGCTGAGGAAGAGCATTGAAGCAATCTATAAGTTGGACAAACAAGGTTGGGTCGACGACAGCATGCGAGAGATTGCACGATCAGCAACGAAAGGTCGTTCTGGTCTTGGTGAAGAGAATATTGACTGGAAGGCAAGGTGTAAAGCGATGGAGTTTGCTGCGAATGTCGCGAGAGGTGAAGTAGAGAGAGCGAAGAAGAGGATATACGACAAGATTATCGAGGCTGTGTTGTGATGAACGAGGCCGCAGGTGAGCTCCAGAACTCGCCGGATCACAGCAACACATTGTACAGGAGAGGGCACATGGCCGAATGTACAGTCGCAATACCGAAGAGAACTTCACGACGTACAGATCAGATTCAGCGCTCAGATGGCGCAATGCAGTTCACATAGCAAATGCCCAAAACAGGGGGTATATAACTATCGATGTCTTCCACCAATGTCACCAAAGAAACAGTGGGAACAACAACAACAACACATAACAAAACACCTGCAATGCCTCCGCTCCCTTCCTTTCTTTCCATTCAACGTCGATTCGCCGCAATACTACTACTCGGCCCCACCATATTCCTCTGCCTCCCAATCCAGCTCTTCGGCTCCTGCCTCCTCCTACCCAACGAAACACCATTATTCTGCAACCGACTGGACAAATCATACCACGCTGTAGCCATGAGACGGTTTTCGCGCTGCAAGGCAGCAAGATCCTGCGGCGGCGGCGCTTCGTTGGGCTGTTTTTGAAGATTGTCGAGTTCGCGGCGGAGATCGGAGATAGTTTGCTCGCGCTCCTCGAGTTGTTGCGCGGCTTTGCTGAACTCTTCGGCGGAGCGGTCGCGAGAGCGGCCTTCGTCTTCGAGGGTGGCGTTGCGCTGGGAGGCTTGTTTGAGGCGGAGATCGGAGGCTTCGAGTTGTTGTTCGAGGAGAGCGAGTTTTTCGGCCCATTGCTTGGCTTGGTCGGATTCTCGGGTGTCTGGTTTGCGTTTGGGTACGGTTTCGTCTGGTTGTGGTTTGGGCGATTCGGAAGGTTCAACGTCAATGTCGTCTTCAGGACCGGCTTCTTGGAGCTTGTTGCGGAGTTCTTCGATGGCTTCGTGGTCGCGTTCTTGTCGCTCACGAGCGGCTTCAAGCTTTTGCGCGAGCACTCTGGCATCGTATTCGGCATGTTTTCTCGTCGTGGTGAGCTCGTTAATTTGATACTCTTGGTTGCGGATCAGCCCTTTCTTCTCAATGATCTCCTTTTCCAAGCCTGCTTGCACGTGCTTCAACCGGTCGAGTTCCTCTAGGCGGTCATTGGCTTGCTTCAATTCCTCTCTCAGAGAAGTGTTGGCTTTTTCTTGTTCTTGCAAAGCTTGAATCTTCTTCTTCAGATTCTCGTTCGCCTTGACCTTCTGGCTGAGGTCCTCATTCTCCGCTCGAAGCACTTGCAGATCGTCACGCAAATTCTGCCCCGCTTCGTGTTCGTCTTTGAAGCGCTGTATCTGCTTCTCGTAGTTGTCCACGGCCTCCTTTGATGCTTGCAGCTGTGTCTCTAGATCATCGATGTATGCTCTGTCGTTGTCCATCTGCCGTTGCAGCTTGGTATAATCGTCATCATTGCCAGCGGGTCTACCCTTGTCGTTGATCTCAGCTCGATACGTGTCGAATGCTTCCTGCAGCTTGTCTCTCTCCTGATTGACCTGCTGGACTTGCTGTTGAGCAGCACTATATGTAGCCTGCAGCTTCTCTATCGTAGCCTGAGCCCGCAAGAGCTCCTCTTCCTTCTCCATCATCGGATCGCCAAACAGCCCCCCATTCTGCTTCTGTGTCATCGTCTCCTTGGGAGCCGGCGCAGGAGGCTCTGGCAACTCTTGCTCCGACTGATATGCCGACTCATCTCTGCTCACGGGGTCGGACTCGGGCGTCTCCTCTTCCTGCATGCTCCTCATCTCGTACGCGATAGCCATCGCATGGTCCGGGCCGAGTCCCAGCAGCCTCTTGCCCATCCTGTCATTGCACTTTTCCGAAGACATGGCAGCTCGGATGATCTCCATAATGAGTCTCTGCAGATGAGGCATGGACGACTCGGCTGCAATGGCCTTCAGATCTGGCCCATTGCTTGTCGCCACCGTCGTCTGGCCATCTTTGCGCACATCGCGGTAGTAGATCGACACTTGCTTCTCCACATGTTTGAGATTCTGCCATTTGCGCGTCCAGTCGCTCGACGCCTCGATGTCCGGCTCGGGCAGACTCCCAGCAAAGTAGTCGGGATCCACGTCTTGCAGGATGGCCCAGAGAGCCTTGCCATCATTGAGCACTCCTAGATCTTCCACCTTTCCCACATCGTCAAAGGACCGCACCCACGCCAGAAGCGTCTCTCCCAGCGAGTCCGAGTCAGACGACGCCATCGGTGGTGGAATATCACGCGTCTAAACTTCGAACTACACGCGACCTGGTCTCTGCTGGTCTCGGAGATGCTGTCTCAGCACAACACCGCAACGCGCAGGTCAAGAACAGCTCCACAACATGACATATCCCGGTCCGAGTGTCACTCTGCCAAGCATGAAGCAAAGCCTATTGATGTCGTCCTGAGCCAGTTAGCCGGCGACTTCTACTTGTTCACTAAATACGATCCTGATAGGTATTCAGCAATGCGATGAACTCGATGTAGCATGGAATAAAGAGATCACACTCCATCAATGACTGCCATGAAACAATCAGATCAAACACTCGAAGCTCCGACGAACCACGTTGGAAGCTCAAACACAGACAATCTACTGTGCTCCCACGCATGGCCGCACAGCTGCAACTGTCTCGGAAGCACATGCGCGACACACGGCAACTGTATCTCAACGTCCTCCTGTCACAAGTGTTGATAGTAATGTCCTTTTCCTTGATTACTTCCCGGACATTCCAAAGTCCTGCTATGTTACCTATACTGCTGCTGCGTGTACTCTACAGATCTTTGTGTGTTTCATCAAGTCGTCAAAGCCCCCCCAAAAAAATCTTTCTATGATACAGCGCTTTGTCCTCGTCGTCGTTGTTGTTGTTGGTGTTGGAATTGTGGTTGTTGAGAATGGTCGTGCCCCTTCGTTTCGATGCAATTGGTCGTATCTCTGATGTCTATGGCGTTGCGCCGAGGAGTCGTTACGTGTGTATCGTGAGCTCATGCCTACCATTGAACGCTGACTCGCTAAATATTCTCTTCCAAAAAGCAGCCCGCTATGCAAAATGCTGGTGACACAAAGAAAGTCATCATCGTCGGAGATTTTCAGATGTTGTCGAGACGGGAGGTAAAGTGTACCGCATTTGGTTCGAGGGTGCTCCCGTCACATCGTGAAGTGGTGGTAGTGGCGCTCTGCTCAGCGTTCCAGAGTTTGGTACAGATCTCGCACTATCAGCTCGGTGGCGTAGCGACCCATGGGGCGAAGCATTGTCGCTATTCCGTCGAAGTCGCGACTGCATGGGAGAAACGGGGTGCGACAGCGGCTGTGGGATTGTCGGGAGGGAGTGGTTGTGTGTGTGCGAGTACGCCATTCCCGGAAGTTGAGCACCTCCGCCAGACGAAGGTGATGTGCTGGCGCGCCCTTCAGATCCAGCACCTGGTGGTGGAACCCCCGAACCTGGCTGTCCAGCGAGATGAAAGACTGGGACATTTGCTCGTTGCGCCATCTCTACTTCTCCAATCTGCCAATGCATGGCCTCGGCGGCTCTCCATGGCAATTGCATCTCCTTGGAGATTTTCTCCCACATGTCTTTCTTGAATCTAAAGGAACCACGTTAGTCGTGAACTACAAGCGTAAAGATGGCAAGATGACAAGATACCTCTCATAGAGCCGAGCGAGCTTGTTCTTCTTTTCTTCGTCCCACTCTGATCGTCGCTCAAGGTAGTTCTGGAAGCGCAGTCGACAGCTGATTGCACTCCGCCCTGGCAGATGCTTGGAGATGTCTTCCCACTTCATGCCATTCCCGCGCAGCTCGATGATTGATCGATCCTCGTCGGCGGTCCACTTCGACTGCTTCTTCTTCGCCGGCGTCTCGGAAGGATGAGGATGGGGCGGTGCTAGACGCTTATTGCTGGACCCTCCCGCATGAGAGATGGGGATGGACATTGCCAGTCTTGGGTCCGGCATCGAGGTTGGAGGATACGGAGAGTAGTTTGTCATGGGATGGTACTGAGGTGGTGGAGGTCCTGGTGGATAGTGCTGCGGAGGATAGTGCATTGTCTGCATGGGAGGATATGCTTGAGGTACTTGACGCTGGTACTCGAAGGGCGGCACAGAATACGGTGCTGGAGTGGTTGCGCTTGTCATTGTAGAAGTCTGCACCGAGCTTGTAGCGTCGTCTCTGGCTCTGCTACTTGTTGACGTTTTGGAGCTGTTGCTAGCATTGCCTGGAGACGATGCTGCTTTGGGCCGCTCCAGCAGCGATGAGATATCCACGCTGGCGGCCGTTGCTGGCTTCGAGGCCAGCTTGTCCGAGTCGAAGGAAGCTGGCGAAAGGAGTATAGTCTGGCAATGATACAGTCCTTGGTGAAATGTTGAGCAGTCGGGCAGTAGCTACACTGGTAGTATAGCTGAGCAATGGTATATCGTCGAGGGACAAGCAGCCTGCACCGTCCAATGCTCTCCGCGGGCTGAGTACGGCCTTGATCGGTGAGTTCAGTTCGCCTCGTTCCGAAGAATGGTCGACGAGAGTTGTCAGCAGCAGGCAGTAGCAACGACACCGGGCTTGCTGTGGGTTTGGACGGGGCTATTGTCCTCGTGACGTATCACAAGGCATTCAGGTCATCCAGGTATAGGTAGCAGACGACGCAACTTTCTACTGCCGGATCGGTTCGAGAGAAGCCCAGTAACTAGTGGTCGCTTAAACTTGGCCGATGATCGACAGTATATGTACGAACGCTTGCAAGGCCGCCTATAATGCCGCCTGCAACGTACGAGGATGGCCCTGCACGCGAAAACTTCGTGAATGATTGAAACCGGACAGTTGCTCGAACGTGGGCCGTGTAGGTCGTTTCAAGCAGCGCTTGACGTAACACGCCGAGGCACGAGGCGCGGAGGAAGTTTTTGAGGCTAAAGAGTGTTCCAAAGGAAGACTGTTGTGAAGAGCTCCCAGCCCAACCTCTGCGCGAGGCGCGGATAGTCCCAGGCTTGTGTGCGTGCTAAATCAACATGCAAGAAATACACCCGACCCTCTGGATAGCTGGCCAATGATGGTCAGTGCAAGGGATGAAACAGCGTGGACCTATCGTGTCCAGCGAGCCGCCAAGTAAGGAAGCTGTGCTAGACCAACGGGTTGCGGCTGGTGTAGAAGAGCATCCTAGCATTCTCACCGGCGAAACCTAAGCCAGCCTGCACGGCATGGCGCGCTTCTTGTTCACACAACGGCATGGTCAGTAACCTCGACAATTCGCTGCTGGTCTGGCTAGCTCGCCTTATGCCGTTCGGTTGTCTGCAGCGAAGGAGCCAGGTCTGGGGGGAGGGGCTTGCACCGGGTCCTGCTGCAAGATGTGCTTTCGCCAGGGATATACTTAGTCGATCCATGCGCGCTCATGCACCAGCAACTATGATACATCTCTCTGTGACGTCGAGCATGGAGCTAGGGGCTTGGGCTACCAGATGAGAAGCCGTAAGGAGAAGAGTGGTCTCGTACAGCTCCAGCAGCGGCAGCAAGCTGCAGCAAGTTCTTTGCACAAATTGACTCGAGCGAGCGCTCCCGCATACCCACCCTCGCTTTTATAGGGCGCTGTCAAAGCGCGTTGCGGGTATCTGTTGATTTTAGGGCGGTCCGGGGAATAAGCGTTCTGATCTGGCGAACGATCTGCGGAACTTTGGTGCCGCCTTCTTTTTTGCTTTCACGCCAGCAGCAGCAGGAACACTATCCGCTCTTCACACCAAGCAAAGGTGTGATGAGGTTGGTTGTTTTCCCCTTCTCGCCGGAGTCTAGCTGAGCCGTGCAAGATGGTTGATGACATTACTCGAGGGTGCACGTTCGCTCGCTCACGGACGCATGGCATTCCAGTGTAACGCCAGGAATGGGCGGTGAAGTGTGAAGTGCCGACTGGCTGGGCTTGGTAGCGAGTGTCATCTACAACGCTTGTGACACCGTCTACATCTCGGATCTCGTGATCCCAGTCACCAGCAGCGCCATTGCACGAAAAGGCCATCCGAGACACCACCTGACGTCTCATGGAGACGCAGTGCACGATCAATCGTGTGGAATGTGTAGTGCCGCACGCGAGATTGCAGATTTGTGTGCTTGACCCAGTCGTGGAGCCGATAGCGGTCAGGAGGGTTGACATGGACAATGCATTTTATTCTTCACAGGGGTAGCTGCTTGACGCAAGTCATTCGCCTCTAGCGTGATCCACGCAAGCGCGCAGCGAGCACAGATCGCGTGTTCCGTTCGATGACCGAGGGTGGAGGACGACTGCAGCTAAAGTGAGGCAAGTCACGAAGCTTGATCATCGAGGGCGAGGTTGCTGCGGGCTGCGGGACCGCGAACAGCTCTCTCCCGCGGCGGCTGCTGCTTGCTTGCTGGGAGAGAGGGAAGGGCTGCAGACGGCCGGTGCGCCGACCATGGCTGTCGCTCGAGTCCCCACCTGGTCAATGGTGCGCGGATGTGTAGGACGTGTCAAGACGGTGGCGTAGCAGGCAGGTCGGCTCACTATCCACAACCACGATCCACACAGCACGCTCGTAGCAGCAGCAGAGCAGCCCACTCCAGCTTGCACTAGTTAGCCACTACTAGCCGTCACAGCACCAGAAGCGCGCTGCAGATGGATGGTTGGCGCTATGCCGGGCCAGGATGTGCTAGAAGTGCGCCGAACAATCGGCGAACATGTTCCCTTTGAGGGATTCCCCTGCCAGTTCCAAGAGAGCTCTATTCTAGTAAGCCCTATACGCTTCTGGCGGTGTGCTCGGAGATGCGTGGCCACTATGCCTAACATCGCTTCACAACACGGCGGATGACGACGATTGAGGCTCCATCTCCTTGTCGCAGCTCTCGTCACCCCTCCGCAAAGAGCAGACCCATGCTGGCTGGCTGCAGCTGCAGGCAAACGGTTGCAAGCCCGCCTCCTGTTTTGTCGAATCAGTGGCTCTACAGTTGATGCGCGCGATGTGAGTGGTTGCGCACGTTGCGTGGGACGAGTGGGAGAACATCACTCTTGCATCCGCCGGAGCATCCTCCAATAATCTTGACAAAGCCCACCTCACGAACCATCCTTTCAAGTGCCGGAACACACACACACACACACGCACTTGCCCACACACGGGCGTTCCTCGCACGCAAACTCTATTACCGACCTGTGCTGGCATTGTGCCGTGGACACAGCATCATGGCGACGTCCGCAGCAGACATACCCCTGCTCATCAGATCGGAGAATTCTTCGTCTGAGCGGCGCATCTCTCCAGCATGGTCAATCGCCCAGCTGAAATCTCGTCTTGAGCCTATCACGGGCGTGCCGGCTGGCTGTCAGCGATTGAGCTTGAAAGTCGCCTCGCAGCCAGCGCAGAACATCGAAGCTGCAGACGAGGAAGCAACACAAATAGGTGCTTGGCCGTTGCAAGCATATGCAGAGCTGCAGGTAGGTGATGACTAGACTCGAGCATGTCTCATCCTATCCCATATCACAGCCTCCAATCCTGTTCGAAAGGCGCGTGCGTGCTGCGCCATGTTGTTTTTAGCATCGTGTGCTCCATACAGAGAGTATGGCTTGTAACAGAGGCGTGAAACAGCGCACGTGGACTACTGCTTGATCATCATACCATTTCGGCACAATTTCCTCAAACATGCTAATGAAACCCATCAGATCGTCGACACCCGACCTCCTGGAGCGCGGACCAACTACACCGATGTCTCCTCCGTAGAGAAATATGAGCTCCCCAAGGACGAGTACGAAAATCGCACGGACAGTGTTCTGGCCTGGAAAAAGGCTCACAAGCTGGGTCGATTCGACCCCAATGCGCCAAGCATTGAGCAGCAGAAGATCAACACTTCGTACCGCGAAGTAGAAGAGCGCGGCATCAAGCAAGACGCGAGATGTCGTCTTCTGCCCGAAATTGATCACAGACGCGGCATCGTGCAGTACATCGGCGACGTTCCGGAGATCGCGGGTGGCATTGGCGCATGGATCGGCGTCAAACTCGATGAACCTACCGGCAAGAACGATGGCAGCGTCAAAGGCCAGCGGTACTTCGACTGCCAGCCAAACTATGGAGTCTTTGTCAGAGCCGAACGCGTGGAGGTTGGAGATTTCCCGGTTCTCGACGAGTTCGCTGACGAGGACGATGAGTTCTGAGGCGAAGAACCAAGATTCGCAGCAACACTCGACACCGCCATTTGCAACAGGAGAGCTGCCACGATCCGATCGTATGTCTGCATATAGCAATGTCTCAGATCGAATATGCAGCTGCTGAAGTGCAGGTCGTGCCAGCTCAGACGTTCTCCGCGCACGCGCATGTCAACACTGGCAACACCCTGCTTGTCGAACCCAGCGCAGCGGCCCTCGCATGGCCGCCGATCTTGACATTCCGCGCACGGGCTGGAATAGCCATACGAACAAAGAAAGCATAAAAGACTCTCCCAGCCTCAACGCCCAGATTGGACGACCTGAAATCTTGCTGAAGCACCTGCAAGTCTCACCTTGCCCGTGGCAATCTCACATAGCAAGAAAATTGGAATGAAGAAAGTCGCAGCAAGCGAGTGCAGATTCCCCAGTCTACGCATCCCGAGTATCAGTTTCCATCGGCTGCATCAACCCACGAAAGTCAACCCACTTTTTCCACCAGCCTCACCAAGACCTTTTGATGGCCTCACTGACAGTGCAGACAGCCTCAAATTACAGCCACATCGAACCGCGAACCAAATGTACCGAGAGGTTCCAAGATCGGCACTTGCTGCGGGTTCTGAGTCGCAAAGGCTGATGCTTAAGCAGAGTCGAGTCGTGGTCAGATGAGCTGCACCACGTTGAAAAAGGCACAGAACAACCCTGCAGCCTTGCAGCTGAGATGAAGCTACGCTATGAGCTATCCAAAGTCTAAAGTCTACGTCGACTGTCGGTGAGAGTGGTACTACATCTGTCAATCAGCAGAGATTCCTGGCTCGGACATGTGTACCACGCTCAACACATCTAATTGCATGGACGTACCTGAACAACAGCCTCACGCAAGACTGGCGCATGAACCCTACAAATCTCATCCATGTTCGCGCATCTCTGACATCCCAGTACGAAAAGAGGCTTTACATCCCATCGGCCCACTCCGCCGAGCGTGACCGACACTGCACCCGCTGCGAGGCAGAATCTTATTGACCGAGTTTACGAGGTCTATACTACTATACGAAAAAAAACAGGGTCCAAAAAATGATTGGTTGTCAGCGTTTCTTGGAAATCTGCCAGCACGTGACCCACTACGATTTTGGGTCCAAAAATGATTGGTCGAAAGCATTTCTTGGAAATCTGCTAGCACGTAACCTAACCCGAATTTGGGTCCAAAAATGATTAGTTGAGAGCGTTTCTTGGAAATCTCTCCCAAAACAGGGTCCAAAAATGATTGGTTGAGAGCGTTTCTTGAAAATCTGCTAGCACGTAACCTGCCTCTATCTTAGGTCCAAAAATAATTAGTTAAGGGCGTTTCTTAGAAATCTACTAGCACGTAACCTACTCCTTTCTTAGCGCCTATACTACTCCTTTTGTAATACGTATACTACTTTAAGATAATCTAGAAACATTAGTAGTAAGCTACTATTATAAGCTATTATATATAAGAGACGCGACTCTACTATTATATATAATATATAATTAACTAAAGAGCTATTATAGGTACTTAGTAATAGTAGTAGTAGTAGTACTTAAAGAAAGAAATAAACTTAAGTAGAAGATTTAGTTATATTACCTATATCTAATAATAATACTAATCTTATAATAGGTATCTACTTATCTAATTACGTACTTATCTTAGTTATAATACTCTATAATATAATAATAATAGAATAGTACTTAAAGAAAGAAATAAACTTAAGTAGAAGATTTAGTTATATTACCTATATCTAATAATAATAACGATCTTATAATAGGTATCTACTTATCTAATTACGTACTTATCTTAGTTATAATATAATAGCCTTACTCTATAATATAATAATAATAGAATTAATAGAGATTCTTATCTTTACTTTCTTTAAAGGCTCTCGCCTATAGAGTATATCTCTAAAATAGATCTATATAAGAGCTAGGTAAGGTTAAAGGCTAAGACCCGCCTTAGGCTCGTAGGCTTAGCGCACGGTATAACTATAGTACGTATATATATCCGAAAGGAGGTAAGAATTAGTCTTATAATATCTTAATAGTCTTATTAGAAAAGCGCTCTATATATTACTATATATCTCTTTTATAATTCTAATTCTTCTCCTTTTAAGAATAGTAATCTATAGAGGCCTATAGCTCTTTAACGTAACGTAGGCACGGCGCTACTAGAGCTCGTAATAGGTAAAGTAGACGATTAAGATAATCTTATAGATACTAATAAGGTTTAGGAGTAGAAGTCTACTAGTATAACCGAAGATAGTACGTAGGTAGAGCGTATATAGCTCGAAGCTAAGAACTAGGAACTACGTCGTCGCTTAGAGGTACGCGCTCTACGACGAGAGAATAATCAGCTCCTTATAGAGTTAGAATCTCTATCTTTAGTTACTTCTAGTACTCTCGATATTAGTAATTCTAAAGACAACGCTACTACTAGTATTATAGGTAGTATACTTTACGATAGCGTATCGTATACGCGATATAAAGGTCTTAAAGTTAGAGAATCTTATACTTTTAAGAGCGAGATAGTCTAAGAGGCGAGAGAGTTTATTTATAGTCTCGAAGTAATCTTCTTTAATAGTCTATAAGAGTTTAGTATAGAAGATTCGAAGGTCCTATATAGTATTATATAGCTCGTAGGCGAGGCGTAAGAGACCTAGTATAACGAACACTCTAAGGTAATACCTCTAGACTATACTTAGATTAAGTTTAAGCGCTTTATCTATAACGTTATCGAGGATTAGGTAAATCGTATAATCCTTATAATAGTCGAGTATAAGAAGGCCTAATAGAGCGAGGGCTAAGGAGTACGCTAGTTCGCTATAGAGCTAGGCTACTTAGAGTCTTAACTAGGCGACTATACTAAAGCGTAGCTAGTACGCTAGCTTCTTATAAAGTTAAAGCTAGCGCTTTAACGAGAGATTATTAAGAATTATACCGTATCTAGTAAGCGCGCTAATTTAGTTACGTTAGTAAGGCGCCTAGAGTAAGCTAATAAAGTAATTCCTATATAGTATAACTAGAGTAGAAGCTAGAGTAATAGAGACTACGAGCGCGATACGTACTCGAAGTATAAGTATATAGAGAGCGACGCTCCTATACGTAGACGCGACGATAGTCTAGAAGGGAATAGTACGCGTCGCTCTAGCGATAAAGGTTCTACTCGCTCTATTATAGGCTATAAGTATTTAGAATACTATAGCTATAAGTAGAAAGGATATATTAGTACTAATTCTATCTACTTTAACTAAAGCGCCTAAGACGATAGTAAGAAGCCGTTAGTACGTAAGGTTACTATAGAGACGCTAAAAAAAGAGAAGGTGTTAGAGAAGGACTACGACCTCTAGATACTAAGCTTAGTAGCGATATATACCTCTCTATATAAGCTATAAATATAACTTACCTAGAAGGTATAGTCGAGGCGTAGGATAGGCTTAAGCTAGCTTAATTCCTTCTTAATAATACTACTAATATTAACGTAGTATTAAGATCCTTTATCTTATAATATAGTATTATAGCTCGAACTAATACTATCTTACCTCTAGCTACTTTATTTACTAGAGAATTAAGGTATTATTATAGCGTATACTATATATACGTACGGCTTATAGACTCTGTAAGAGTAGAGCGTATAGTAGGTATAATCTTTTATACCTATAATATACTAACCTGTTAAAAGTAGAGAGCGTTTATAGATACTATACAATGTTAAGGAGGGTATAGCGTAGTAAAGAAGAATAGGGGATCAATCTTGAACTAACTTATATATATAGTATAGTAGTAATATACTAGGAACTAAATATAAAGTTAATTGAGTTAGTTATCTAAGAAGAGAAGAAAGAGAAGCAAGATATACCTCTTACTAAGCCTTAGGTAGATGCCTTAGGTATCTAGAACTATACTTAGAAGTCTATATCTAGACTAACTATCTAGGATATATTCTTAACACTCCTACTTATGCTATATAGTCAGATCTTTTAATAGATTATCTATAGTACTCAAATACTAGTCCTAATCTTAATTAGTTATTAAGTACTTACTTTTTAGACTAATAACTAGATAGTACTAACTGTTAATCTAATAAACTTTCTATACTACTATCTCCTATAAAAAGGTAAAAGAAATGCCTTCTATAAGATCTTCCTCCTCTCTTATATAAGAGTAGATTGTTTAGGATATAGACTATCTAGTAAGTTACCCCTATCCTTTCTTATAGCTAATTCTAATAGCTCCCTAGATTCCTTATAGCCTAGTCCCCTACTTAGTTATATTCTATATAGCTTCTTAGTTCCCTAATAGTCTTTAGGGTATACTATTCTTAGCTATAGGGATCTTATATCAAGCTAAGAAGTAGAGTAACTATACACTAGTAGAGGAGATAATAGCTACTATAGAGGAGGTCTTTAATATTAACTAGTACTTGGCCTTAGGGGGTGTCTAGTTCAGCTAGGTGCTATATAGTAATATTATAGTTAGTAATAGGTCTAATATTAGTAAGAGTATTTAGGACTTTATAAAGTCTAATTAAGAAGGAGTTAAGTAACTAAAATCTTTCTTTTAGACTCCTCTTAGTTTAACTCTAAGGCTTGGAGTTATCTTTTATATATCTCTTATATAAGGTAGAGCTGCCTTACAAACTCCTGAAACTATAGTCTATTCTTTAGCTTAGTAAGACTATCTACTACTATCTCTTTTATATTTATATATTCTATAGAGATAAGTCTGTTCTACTAGAGCTTTCTTATAGTATTATATAAGATATTAATATATTTAGACTTATTATAAATATATAAGTCCTTAACTAGAGTAAGGGTAGCTTAGTTATTACCTTTTAGCTAAATTAGCCTAATTCTAGTAATAGTTTCCTAGTTACTAAGGATCCTTAGTTAGTAAGAACATTCTCCTACTAACTCTAGGTATCTAAGCTCTCTTAAAAGAGTACTAAGGAACTATAACTGTTTTATATATATACCTATAGCTATATATTTAGCTTCTATTATAGATATAGCTATAGATTTCTATTTCTTACTTATCTAGGAGATTAGTATACTATAAAGGAAGAAGACATATCTAAGGATTGAGACTCTGTTAGTCTTATCTATTATATAGTTAGAGTCTATATATCTAGTAAGAAAGCCTTAACTATTCCTTAAGTATCTTAGACTAAGGTCTAGGTTTGATCTTAGGTATCTAGTTAGCTTCTTTAGAGCCTTTATATATCCTACTATTAGATTACTAATATAGGAGCTTAATCTTCTAAGGGCAAATGAAATATCTAGTCTTATAATAGTTATAAGCTATATCTATATTCTAATAATAGATTAGTACTCCTATTTATTATACCTTTCATTATTTGGTCTAGTAGGCTTCAGACTTTTATAGCTGTCTATTAGTAAAAGAGTTAATAATATAGTCTCTTAACCTATTCCTATCTTAGCTAGGTTCTCTTAGATATAGTGCTTCTAGTCAAGTTTCAGCTAGCCTTACTATCTGTTTCTTATTAGTCTCATTCTAAGAATCTTGTCTAGTTCTCTAAGATCTTTAATCTTAAAGACCTTACTAAGTTAGTCTTTAAATTAGAGGACATCTTCTAGTCTCTCTATAGTAATAAGTATATTATTAATATAGATTAGGATTATTAGGTCTTTCCTTTTCTTATAGATTAGAAGACATAAGTCTACTTCTAATTATCTAAATCCTATATTAAGAATGTATCCTAGATAGTCAGTCTAGATATAGACTTCTAAGCATAGTTCTAGATGCCTAAGGCATCTACCTAAGGCTTAGTAAGAGGTATATCTTGCTTCTCTCTCTTCTCTTCTTAGATAACTAACTTAATCAACTTTGTATTTAGTTCCTAGTATATTACTACTACACTATATATATAAGTCAGTTCAAGATTGATCCCCTATTCTTCTTTACTACGCTATACCCTCCTTAATATTATATAGTATCTATAAACGCCCTCTACTTTTAACAGGTTATAAGCCCGGGTTTATATACTAAATAGGAGCAACCTATGTTAGTATAGGTTACTTATATCCCTTATAGTTTATAGAAAACATTTAGGGCCTAGAAGTTTCCCTAACTGTATTACTAACGAAGCTAGTTTATACCTAGTAGTATATAAGTTAGTAAAGATCTCTATAAGATAGTAGTATGTTTCTACTTTGTTAATACCTGCCTAGTTCTCTACTATTATACCTAGTATCACTAGAGTTAGAAGAGGCTACTTGGCCTTCCTACTACCTAGTAATAGAAACTCTACTAAGAGAGAAAGATCTAAGTCTTAGTAATTTCCTAAATACGAGGAATCCCTATTCCTTAGAGCTAGTCTCCCTACTACAAGAAATTACCCTTCTCTAGAATCCTTAGCTAGTCTAAAGTATTCTACTAATTATTTATTCTATTTACCTATTTCTATAATAGACTAAGAGGACAAGAAGAGCTAAAGGATTCTAATCCTAGACAGAACTAACTAGAAGAGATAGTTCAAGCTATAGATAGACAAGCTAGAAGGAAAGGACTAGTTCTAGGCAATTAGCTAACTAATTGTTAAAGGGAACCTATATATAGTTTAGTAGGACACTAGTCTTTAGATATATGTTACTTAGAATCAACATTTCTTAAAAGATAATATAGTATGCAGGTTTAGTATTAGATATAGTATTAGTAAAGATAATAAGATAGAGCTGGAGACATAGTGTGTTACTATACTAGTAGCTAAGATATAGGTGATTCTCTAGAATAAGTATAATAGAGTCCTAAAGTCCTATACTATAGGTCTGATTAAGTAGTTTGTTATATTTAGGATGTTACCTAATAAGACAATTAGGGAAGTATAGAGACACCTTAGAGGCCTAGGTAAGAGGATTACTAAGATTAATCCTTAGGAAGCCTACTACTAGAGCTAAGAGAAAAGGCTAAAACATCTCCTATAGTCCCTACCTATATTATACTAAGTAGCTAAGGATACTATTATAACCTAACTATCCTTAGATGTAGACACTGTTCTCCTTCTACTTGAGTCCTAAGAGGTAAGAGACAATCTAGACAAGATAGACATAGGTCTAGCTATATTCTATTCTAGGTAGCCCTACTAAGGAAAGTCCCTACTAATATACTAGCTCTATAAGAAAGGGAAGCACTAGTTAAAGGATTATCCTAACCTCCCTACTACTAAGAAACTATCCTAGTAGAGAAACAGTACTAAGAACTAGAAGGACCCTTAGGGATTATTCCTTAGAGAGAGGGTTAGAAGATCCTCTTTACTAAGGAATACTAGATATATTAAGAAAGCTGTCTACAAGTTATTATTATATAATAAGCTAAAGAAGGTTGTCTAGAAAATAGGCAAGTAGCTTCAAAGGATAGAAAAGTCTAGAAAGCTTCTAAAGAAAGGATTTTCAGCCTAGGAGTCTAGTTCTAGTTCTAATTCTAGAACTCACTCTAGTTCTAGAAGTAATAATAATTCCCTATTAGAAGATAATAACCAAGATAAGTTAGCCTATTCTATAATTAAGGCTAAAGGCAAGTTATTACCCTAAGAATAGCTCTTAGATTCCTATACCTCATCCTATATAACTAACTAACTATCCTTCTTTAGATTAGTAAAGCTACTAAGGAAGAAAGTATAGATCAAGGTAGGAGGAGGATACCTCTATATAACCTACTCTAGACTAGTATAGATGAAGGGAATCTTAGGAGGAGAAGTTCTACTTAATAAGATACTATTTGTTCCTAATCTTAGAGTAAATCTTATATTATAGGATTAGTTTAGTAAGTAATTTAGAGTCTAGAAGCCTAATTTCACTCTTACCTCCCTAGATAGCCAAATAGTTATAAAGACCAAGCTAGTTAAAGGTGTTCTATTTGTTAGTAAGATATTACCTCTCCTATAGGAAAAGTTATATTACTTACTATATAATCCTATAGAGGTTAATAATACCTATACTACCCTATTAGAGAAGGATCTAAAACAGTAGGAGCTATAGTATAGAAGATTTGCACACTTTGAAAGAGGGTTACTCTTAAACCTTTATAAAGTTACTAACCTAAAGGAAAGAATTCTAATCCCTAACTAGGAAGAGTATAAGTATAGGATCTATATAATAGGCAAGATAAAGAAACACCTAAGTAAGTCTATTAAGAGAAGACCTAAAAGACTAGCCCTTATATTAGTGGATATCTGTAGACTATTACTATTATTAGTAAAAGGTTTTATATAGTAGCTTAAGATTGTTAATAACTTCTTAAGAAAGAAATAGGTATTTCCACTTAAGGCTAGATTAGATACACTAACTACTCTTTAGAACTAGAGGATTAAGGTAGAAAGGTAGTTAGTAGCACTCCTTAAGTCTATAAGGGCTAATAATACTAGAGAGATTACTACTTTAATCAAATAGTAGGAGAAGGACTTTAGAATCACCCTTAAGCTAACTAAGGCCTATAATTCACTCTAGAATAGAGTAGTTAAGAGGTCTATCCAAACATTAGAGGCCTCTATTAGAGCAATACTTAAAGAAAGTAAGATACCTATTAAGTTTTAGCTAGAAGCTCTTAAAGTATAGGTGTATATAAGGAACAAGCTTCTAAATAGACCTAATGTTGAGGGATTCAAGCTCTTACCTAATAAAGCTTTTAATAGGATCAAACTAATAGTCTCTTACCTTAAGGTATAGGGATATAGAGCTATAGTGTATATAGATATAAGAGTATAGCCTTAGTAGGTAAGGAGTAACAAACTAATAAATAGAGGAAAGGATACTATATTTATTAGATACTATAATAATATAGTAAAGGTATAGAAGTTCTAGGAGCTAGATATGAAGGCTATTAAGTAGCATACTAATATAATCTTCTTTAAAGATAAGCTAGGTAGAGAATTAGACTTAAATATCAAGATTAAGAATCTCCCTAGTTCAGCTCTAGAAAGAAGACCTATTAGAAGGCCAAGAACTATTAGCTAGCCTACTCTATAAGCTAGTAGGAGTACCCTAGGTGCTCCTAGTCTAGGCTAGTAGAAGCCTCCTCTCTCTTAGCTATTAGTATAGGTTTAGGAAGGAAAGAAACTCTTTATATAACTTCTACCTCTACTAGAAGATATAGGAGAGTATAGAAAATTCCTAGACTAAGGGAAAGTTAAGAAAGAATCTAAGAATTCTACCTAAGAAACTATAGAGGTAGATTAGGAGTAGATAGTCCTAAGGTAAACTCTTAGAAAGAGGAAAGCATCCTAAGAACTTAATAGATTTAACTAGAAGCTGAAGCTAATTAGGCTTAAGCTAGATTAGAATAGTTAGCTAGACAAGGAAATGCTCCTAGAGTATTAGGCTTTCTTCTTAGCTATAAGCTCTATTAACCTAGGTATCCTATAGGACCTAGAATTCTTAGAGGAAGTTAAAGAGATTATATTCTTAGCTACTAAAGAAGCAGGAATACATAAATAGGAGGTTCTAATCCTAAGGAACTATAAGGAAGTAGTAAGTGATCCTAAGTAGGGTTATCTCTAGTAAGAAGCTATTTAGAAGGAGCTAGATATACTTATAAGTAACAATACCTAGACTATAGTAGTCCTACTAAAAGGGGCTAACCTAGTCACCTTAAGATAGGTCTTTAATGTCAAAAGAAAGCTTAGTAGAGCTATTAAAAAGTTCAAGGCAAGACTAGTTATAAGAGGGTTCTCCTAAAAGTATAGAGTAGACTATATAGAAACTTTTGCCTCTATAGTTAGGCAGGATACTCTAAGAGGATTCATAGCTGTGGTCTATAAGAAGGACCTAGTTCTATACTAAGTGGATATAAACAATGTATTTATAGAGAGTACCCTATATAAGGATATCTATATAATCCTACTACTAGGTATTAACCTACTAACTAGTATAGTCTTATAAGTTCTAAGGAGTCTCTATAGGCTAAAGTAAGCTATAAGAGACTAGAATCAGCTATATATGTTAAAGCTAAAAGGAATAGGATTTAGATAATTAGAAGTGGACCTATATCTTCTAATCTATAAGAAAAGGAAAGACCTAATAATCCTAATCTATATTAATAATATACCTATTACTATAGAGAGACTAGAAGATGTCCTCTAGTTTAAAGACTAACTTAGTAAGGTCTTTAAGATCAAAGATCTTAGAGAACTAGACAAGATTCTTAGAATAAGACTAATAAGAAACAGATAGCAAGGCTAGCTAAAACTTAACTAGAAGCACTATATCTAAGAGAACCTAGCTAAGATAGGAATAGGTTAAGAGACTATATTACTAACTCTTTCACTAATAGACAGCTATGAAAGTCTAAAGCCTACTAGACTAAATAATAAAAGGTATAACAAATAGGAGTACTAATCTATTATTGGAATATAGATATAGCTTACAACTGTTACAAGACTAGACATTTCATTTACTCTTAGAAGATTAAGCTCCTATATTAGTAATCTAATAGTAGGACATATAAAGGCTCTAAAGAAGCTAACTAGATACCTAAGATCAAACCTAGACCTTAGTCTAAGATACTTAAGGAATAGTTAAGGCTGCCTTACTAGATATATAGACTCTAACTATATAATAGACAAGACTAATAGAGTCTTAATCCTTAGATATATCTTCTTCCTTTATAGTATACTAATCTCCTAGATAAGTAAGAAGTAGAAATCTATAGCTACATCTATAATAGAAGCTAAATATATAGCTATAGGAGTATATACAAAACAGTTACAGTTCCTTAGTACTCTTTTAAGAGAGCTTGGATGCCTAGAGTTAGTAGGAGAATATTCTTACTAACTAAGGATCCTTAGTAACTAGGAAACTATTACTAGAATCAGGCTAATTTAGCTAAAAGGTGATAACTAAGCTACCCTTACTCTAGTTAAGGACTTACATGTTTATAATAAGTCCAAACATATTAATATCTTATATAATGCTATAAGAAAGCTCTAGTAGAACAGACTTATCTCTATAGAATATATAAATATAAAAGAGATAGTAGTAGATAGTCTTACTAAGCTAAAGAATAGACTATAGTTTTAGGAGTTTGTAAGGCAGCTCTACCTTATATAAGAGATATACAAAAGATAACTCTAAGCCTTAGAGCTAAACTAAGAGGAGTCTAAAAGAAAGATTTTAGTTACTTGACTCCTCCTTAGTTAGACTTTATAAAGTCCTAAATACCCTTACTAATATTAGACCTGTCACTAACTACAATATTACTATATAGTACCTAGCTGAACTAGACACCCTCTAAGGCCAAGTACTAGTTAATATTAAAGACCTCCTCTATAGCAGCTATTATCTCCTCTACTAGTATGTAGTTACTCTACTCTCTAGCTTAATACAAGATCCCTATAGCTAAGAATAGTATACTCTAAAGACTATTAGGGAACTAAGAAGCTATATAGAATATAACTAAGTAAGGGACTAGGCTATAAGGAATCTAGGGAGCTATTAGAATTAGCTATAAGAAAGGATAGGGGCAACTTACTAGATAGTCTATGTCCTAAATAATCTACTCCTATATAAGAGAAAAGGAAGATCTTGTAGAAGGTATTTCTTTTACCTTTTTATAGGAGATAGTAGTATAGAAAGTTTGTTAGATTGATAGTTAGTACTATCTAGTTATTAGTCTAAAAAGTAAGTACTTGATAACTAATTAAGATTAGGACTAGTATTTAAGTGCTATAGATAATCTGTTAAAAGATCTGACTATATAGTATAAGTAGGAGTGTTAAGAATGTATCCTAGATAGTTAGTCTAGATATAGACTTCTAAGTATAGTTCTGGATACCTAAGGCATCCACCTAAGGCTTAGTAAGAGGTATATCTTACTTCTCTCTCTTCTCTTCTTAGATAACTAACTTAATTAACTTTGTATTTAGTTCCTAGCATATTGCTACTACACTGTATGTATAAGTCAGTTTAAGATTAATCCCCTATTCTTCTTTACTACGCTATACCCTCCTTAATATTATATAGTATCTATAAACGCTCTCTACTTTTAATATCCTATTCCTTTTAGCTTTAACATATATAGCTGATTCTAGTCTCTTATAGCTTACTTTAGCCTATAGAGACTCCTTAGAACTTATAAGACTATACTAGTTAGTAGGTTAATACCTAGTAGTAGGATTATATAGATGTCCTTATATAGGGTACTCTCTATAAATATATTGTTTATATCTACTTAATACAGAACTAGGTCCTTCTTATAGACTATAGCTATGAATCCTCTTAGAGTATCCTACCTAACTATAGAGGCAAAAGTCTCTATATAGTCTACTCTATACTTTTAGGAGAACTCTCTTATAACTAGTCTTACCTTAAACTTTTTAATAGCTCTACTAAGCTTTCTCTTAATATTAAAGACCTATCTTAAAATAACTAGGTTAGCCCCTTTTAGTAAGACTACTATAGTCTAGGTGTTATTACTTATAAGTATATCTAGCTCCTTCTAAATAGTTTCTTACTAGAGATAACCCTACTTAAGATTACTTACTATTTCCTTATAGTTCCTTAGGATTAGAACCTCTTATTTATATATTCCTACTTCTTTAGTAGCTAAGAATATAATCTCTTTAACTTCCTTTAAGAATTCTAGGTCCTATAGGATACCTAGGTTAATAGAGCTTATAGCTAAGAAGAAAGCCTAATACTCTAGGAGCATTTCCTTATCTAGCTAACTATTCTAATCTAGCTTAAGCCTAATTAGCTTTAGCTTCTAGTTAAATCTATTAAGTTCTTAGGATACTTTCCTCTTTCTAAGAGTTTACCTTAAGGCTGTCTACTCCTAATCTACCTCTATAGTTTCTTAAATAGAATTCTTAGATTCTTTCTTAACTTTCCTTTAGTCTAGGAATTTTCTATACTCTCCTACATCTTCTAGTAGAGGTAGAAGTTATATAAAGAGTTTCTTTCTTTTCTAAACCTATACTAATAGCTAAGGAGGAGGAGGCTTCTACTAGCCTAGACTAGGAGCACCTAGGGTACTCCTACTAGCTTATAGAGTAGGCTAGCTAATAGTTCTTAGCCTTCTAATAGGTCTTCTTTCTAGAGCTAAACTAGGAAGATTCTTGATCTTGATATTTAAGTCTAATTCTCTACCTAGCTTATCTTTAAAGAAGATTATATTAGTGTACTACTTAATAGCCTTTATATCTAGCTCCTAGAACTTCTATACCTTTACTATATTATTATAGTATCTAATAAATATAGTATCCTTTCCTCTATTTATTAGTTTATTACTCCTTACCTACTAAGGCTATACTCTTGTATCTATATATACTATAGCTCTATATCCCTATACCTTGAGGTAGGAGACTATTAGTTTGATCCTATTAAAAGCTTTATTAGGTAAGAGCTTGAATCCCTTAATATTAGGTCTATTTAGAAGCTTGTTCCTTATATATACCTATACTTTAAGAGCTTCTAGCTAAAACTTAATAGGTATCTTACTTTCTTTAAGCATTGCTCTAATAGAGGCCTCTAATATTTAGATAGACCTCTCAACTACTCTATTCTAGAGTGAATTATAGGCCTTAGTTAGCTTAAGGGTAATTCTAAAGTCCTTCTCCTACTATTTAATTAAAGTAGTAATCTCTCTAGTATTGTTAGCTCTTATAGACTTAAGGAGTGCTACTAACTACCTTTCTACCTTAATCCTCTAGTTCTGAAGAGTAGTTAGTATATCTAATCTAGCCTTAAGTAGAAATGCCTATTTCTTTCTTAAGAAGTTATTAATAATCTTAAGCTACTATATAAAACCTTTTACTAATAATAGTAATAGTCTATAGATATCTACTAATATAAGGGCTAATCTTTCAGGTCTTCTCTTAATAGACTTACCTAGGTGTTTCTTTATCTTACCTATTATATAGATCCTATACTTATACTCTTCCTAGTTAGGAATTAGAATTCTTTCTTTTAGGTTAGTAACTTTATAAAGATTTAAGAGTAACCCTCTTCTAAAGTATATAAATCTTCTATACTATAGCTCCTACTGTTTTAGATCCTTCTCTAATAGGGCAGTATAGGCATTATTAACCTCTATAGGATTATATAGTAAGTAATATAACTTTTCCTATAAGAGAGGTAATATCTTACTAATAAATAGAACACCTCTAACTAGCTTAGTCTTTATAACTGTTTAGCTATCTAGGGAGGTAAGAGTGAAATCAGGCTTCTAGACTCTAAATTGCTTACTAAACTAATTCTATAATATAAGATTTACTCTAAGATTAGGAACAAATAGTACCCTATTAAGTAGAACTTCTCCTCCTAAGATTCCCTTTATCTATACTAGTCTAGAGTAGGTTATATAGAGGTATCCTCCTCCTACCTTAATCTATACTTTCTTCCTTAGTAGCTTTACTAATCTAAAGAAGGATAGTTAGTTAGTTATATAGGATAAGGTATAGGAATCTAAGAGCTATTCTTAGAGTAATAACTTGCCTTTAGCCTTAATTATAGAATAGGCTAACTTATCTTAGTTATTATCTTCTAATAGGGAATCATTATTGCTTCTAGAACTAGAGTAAGTTCTAGAATTAGAACTAGAACTAGACTCCTAGGCTGAAAATCCTTTCTTTAGAAGCTTTCTAGACTTTTCTATCCTTTGAAGCTACTTGCCTATTTTCTAGATAACCTTCTTTAGCTTATTATATAATAATAACTTATAGACAGCTTTCTTAATATATCTAGTATTCCTTAGTAAAGGGGATCTTCTAACCCTCCCTCTAAGGAATAATCCCTAAGAGTCCTTCTAGTTCTTAGTACTATTTCTCTACTAGGACAGTTTCTTAGTAGTAGGGAGGTTAGGACAATCCTTTAACTAGTGCTTCTCTTTCTTATAGAGCTAGTATATTAGTAGGGACTTTCTTTAGTAAGGCTGCCTAGAATAGAATATAGCTAGACCTATATCTATCTTATCTAGATTGTCTCTTACCTCTTAGGACTTAAGTAGAAGGAGAATAGTATCTATATCTAAGGATAGTTAGGTTATAATAGTATCCTTAGCTACTTAGTATAATATAGGTAGGGACTATAGGAGATATTTTAGCCTTTTCTCTTAGCTCTAGTAGTAGGCTTCCTAAGGATTAATCTTAGTAATCCTCTTACCTAGGCCTCTAAGGTATCTCTATGCTTCCCTAATTATCTTATTAGGTAACATCCTAAATATAATAAACTACTTAATTAGACCTATAGTATAGGACTTTAGGACTCTATTATACTTGTTCTAGAGAATCACCTATATCTTAGCTGCTAGTATAGTAACATACTATATCTCTAGCTCTATCTTATTATCTTTACTAATACTGTATCTAATACTAAACCTATATACTACATTATCTTTTAAGAAGTGTTGATTCTAAGTAATATATATCTGAAGACTAGTGTCCTACTAAACTATATATAGGTTCCCTCTAATAATTAGTTAGCTAATTGCCTAGAACTAGTCCTTTCCTTCTAGCTTGTCTATCTATAGCTTGAACTATCTCTTCTAGTTAGTTCTGTCTAGGATTAGAATCCTTTAGCTCTTCTTGTCCTCTTAGTCTATTATAGAAATAGGTAAATAGAATAAATAATTAGTAGAATACTTTAGACTAGCTAAGGATTCTAGAGAAGGGTAATTTCTTATAGTAGGGAGACTAGCTCTAAGAGACAGGGATTCCTCGTATTTAGGAAATTACTAAGACTTAGATCTTTCTCTCTTAGTAGAGTTTCTATTACTAGGTAGTAGGAAGGCTAAGTGGCCTCTTCTAACTCTAGTGATACTAGGTATAATAGTAGAGAACTAGGCAGGTATTAATAAAGTAGAAATACACTACTGTCTTATAGAGATCTTTACTAACTTATATACTACTAGGTGTAAACTAGCTTCGTTAGTAATATAGTTAGGGAAACTTCTAGGCCCTAAATGTTTTCTACAAACTATAAGGGATACAAGTAACCTATACTAATATAGGTTGCTCCTATTTAGTATATAAACCCGGGCTTATAACCTATTAAAAGTGGAGAGCGTTTATAGATACTATATAATATTAAGGAGGGTATAGCGTAGTAAAGAAGAATAGGGGATTAATCTTGAACTGACTTATATATATAGTATAGTAGTAATATGCTAGGAACTAAATATAAAGTTAATTGAGTTAGTTATCTAAGAAGAGAAGAAAGAGAAGCAAGATATACCTCTTACTAAGCCTTAGGTAGATACCTTAGGTATCTAGAACCATGCTTAGAAGTCTATATCTAGACTGACTATCTAGGATATATTCTTAATATAACCCCTAATATAATCTTAGATTAGCTATAGAGGCGTACTTATCGTATACGAGTCGATAGTAGCTTAGATAAGTAGACCTATAGCGATACTTTTAAAAATATTAAGGTTAGAGAAGCCTATAAGTTTTTTAAGGACTTAAAGTATATACTAACTATATATATAGTAGTAATAAGTAAGATAGGCGAAGGCGAAGAGCTTAACTTTCTTCTTTCTAAGTTCTAATAGTTCTTCGATATTCTAAACCTAATAGAGAAGATAAGGAGTAAGCTAGTAGATAGCGTAGAGTATACGATTAAGCTACGTCTAGGTACCGTTCTATCTTTTAGGCTACTATATTACTAGTTAGGTAAGGAGCTAGAGGAACTAAAGAAGTACCTTACTATAGGCCTTAAGCACGATTAGATCGAGTATAGCGTTAGCGAGGCGAGTATACCTATTCTATTCGTACTAAAGAAAGATAGTAAGCTAAGGCTATATATCGACTACTAAGGGTTAAACGAAATTACTATTAAGAATAGGTACCTACTCTCCTTAATTAGTAAGATACTAGATAGTATTAAAAGTAGAGGGCGTTTGTAGATACTATATAATATTAAGGAGGGTATAGCGTAGTAAAGAAGAATAGGGGATCAATCTTGAACTGACTTATATACATAGTGTAGTAGTAATATGCTAGGAACTAAATACAAAGTTGATTGAGTTGGTTATCTAAGAAGAGAAGAGAGAGAAGCAAGATATACCTCTTACTAAGCCTTAGGTAGATGCCTTAGGCATCTAGAACTATGCTTAGAAGTCTATATCTAGACTAACTATCTAGGATACATTCTCAACACTCCTACTCATGCTATATAGTTAGATCTTTTAATAGATTATCTATAGTACTCAAATGCTAGTCCTAATCTTAATTAGTTATTAAGTACTTGCTTTTTAGACTAATAACTAGACAGCACTAACTGTTAATCTAATAAACTTTCTATACTACTATCTCCTACAAAAAGGCAAAAAGAAATGCCTTCTACAAGATCTTCCTCCTCTCTTATATAGGAGTAGATTATTTAGGATATAGACTATCTAGTAAGTTGCCCCTATCCTTTCTTATAGCTAATTCTAATAGCTTCCTAGATTCCTTATAGCCTAGTCCCTTACTTAGTTACATTCTATACAGCTTCTTAGTTCCCTAATAGTCTTTAGAGTATACTATTCTTAGCTATAGGGATCTTATATTAAGCTAGGGAGTAGAGTGACTATATACTAGTAGAGGAGATAATAGCTACTATAGAGGAGGTCTTTAACATTAACTAGTACTTGGCCTTAGGGGGTGTCTAGTTCAGCTAGGTGCTATATAGTAATATTATAGTTAGTAATAGGTCTAATATTAGTAAGAGCATTTAGGACTTTATAAAGTCTAACTAAGGAGGAGTCAAGTAACTAAAATCTTTCTTTTAGACTCCTCTTAGTTCAGCTCCAAGGCTTGGAGTTATCTTTTATACATCTCTTATACAAGGCAGAGCTGCCTTATAAACTCCTAAAACTGTAGTCTATTCTTTAGCTTAGTAAGACTATCTACTACTATCTCTTTTATGTTTACATATTCTATAGAGATAAGTCTATTCTACTAGAGCTTTCTTACAGCATTATATAAGATATTAATATGTTTAGACTTGTTATAAACATATAAGTCCTTGACTAGAGTAAGGGTAGCTTAGTTATTACCTTTTAGCTAAATTAGCCTGATTCTAGTAATAGTTTCCTAGTTACTAAGGATCCTTAGTTAGTAAGAACATTCTCCTACTAACTCTAGGTATCTAAGCTCTCTTAAAAGAGTACTAAGGAACTATAACTGTTTTATATATACTCCTATAGCTATGTATTTAGCTTCTATTATAGATATAGCTATAGATTTCTACTTCTTACTTATCTAGGAGATTAGTACACTATAAAGGAAGAAGATATATCTAAGGATTGAGACTCTATTAGTCTTGTCTATTATATAGTTAGAGTCTATATATCTAGTAAGGCAGCCTTAACTATTCCTTAAGTATCTTAGACTAAGGTCTAGGTTTGATCTTAGGTATCTAGTTAGCTTCTTTAGAGCCTTTATATATCCTACTATTAGATTACTAATATAGGAGCTTAATCTTCTAAGGGCAAATAAAATATCTAGTCTTATAATAGTTGTAAGCTATATCTATGTTCTAATAATGGATTAGTACTCCTATTTGTTATACCTTTTATTATTTAGTCTAGTAGGCTTTAGACTTTCATAGCTATCTATTAGTAAAAGAGTTAGTAATATAGTCTCTTAACCTATTCCTATCTTAGCTAGGTTCTCTTAGATATAGTACTTCTAGTTAAGTTTTAGCTAGCCTTACTATCTGTTTCTTATTAGTCTTATTCTAAGAATCTTGTCTAGTTCTCTAAGATCTTTGATCTTAAAGACCTTACTAAGTTAGTCTTTGAACTAGAGGACATCTTCTAGTCTCTCTATAGTAATAGGTATATTATTAATATAGATTAGGATTATTAGGTCTTTCCTTTTCTTATAGATTAGAAGACATAGGTCTACTTCTAATTGTCTAAATCCTATTCCTTTTAGCTTTAACATATATAGCTGATTCTAGTCTCTTATAGCTTACTTTAGCCTATAGAGACTCCTTAGAACTTATAAGACTATACTAGTTAGTAGGTCAACACCTAGTAGTGGGATTATATAGATGTCCTTATATAGGGTGCTCTCTATAAATGCATTATTCATATCTACTTAGTATAGAACTAGGTCCTTCTTATAGACTACAGCTATAAATCCTCTTAGAGTATCCTACCTAACTATAAGAGTAAAAGTTTCTATATAGTCTACTCTATACTTTTAGGAGAACCCTCTTATAACTAGTCTTACCTTGAACTTTTTAATGGCTCTACTAAGCTTTCTCTTAACATTAAAGACCTATCTTGAGGTGACTAGGTTAGCCCCTTTTAGTAGGACTACTATAGTCTAGGTGTTATTACTTGCAAGTGTATCTAGCTCCTTCTAAATAGCTTCTTACTAGAGATAACCCTACTTAGGATTACTTACTACTTCCTTGTAGTTCCTTAGGATTAGAACCTCCTATTTGTGCATTCCTGCTTCTTTAGTAGCTAAGAATATAATCTCTTTAACTTCCTCTAAGAATTCTAGGTCCTATAGGATACCTAGGTTAATAGAGCTTATAGCTAAGAAGAAAGCCTAATACTCTAGGAGCATTTCCTTATCTAGCTAACTATTCTAATCTAGCTTAAGCCTAATTAGCTTTAGCTTCTAGTTAAATCTATTAAGTTCTTAGGATACTTTCCTCTTTCTAAGGGTTTGCCTTAGGGCTGTCTACTCCTAATCTACTTCTATAGTTTCTTAGATAGAATTCTTAGATTCTTTCTTAACTTTCCCTTAGTCTAGGAATTTTCTATACTCTCTTATATCTTCTAGTAGAGGTAGAAGTTATATAAAGAGTTTCTTTCCTTCCTAAACCTATACTAATAGCTAAGGGGGAGGAGGCTTCTACTAGCCTAGACTAGGAGCACCTAGGGTACTCCTACTAGCTTGTAGAGTAGGCTAGCTAATAGTTCTTAGCCTTCTAATAGGTCTTCTTTCTAGAGCTAAACTAGGGAGATTCTTAATCTTGATATTTAAGTCTAATTCTCTACCTAGCTTATCTTTAAAGAAGATTATATTAGTATGCTACTTAATAGCCTTTATATCTGGCTCCTAGAACTTCTATACCTTTACTATATTATTATAGTATCTAACAAATATAGTATCCTTTCCTCTGTTTATTAGTTTGTCACTCCTTGCCTACTAAGGCTATACTCTTATATCTATGTATACTATAGCTCTATATCCCTATATCTTAAGGTAGGAGACTATTAGTTTGATCCTATTAAAAGCTTTATTAGGTAAGAGCTTGAATCCCTTAATATTAGGTCTATTTAGAAGCTTGTTCCTTATATATACCTATACTTCAAGGGCTTCTAGCTAAAACTTAATAGGTATCTTACTTTCTTTAAGTATTACTCTAATAGAGGCCTCTAATGTTTAGATAGACCTCTTAACTACTCTATTCTAGAGTGAATTATAGGCCTTAGTTAGCTTAAGGGTAATTCCAAAGTCCTTCTCCTACTATTTAATTAAAGTAGTGATCTCTCTAGCATTGTTAGCCCTTACAGACTTAAGGAGTACTACTAACTGCCTTTCTACCTTGATCCTCTAGTTCTAAAGAGCAGTTAGTATATCTAATCTAGCCTTAAGTAGAAATGCCTATTTCTTTCTTAAGAAGTTGTTAATAATCTTAAGCTACTATATAAAACCTTTCACTAATAATAGTAATAGTCTATAGATATCTACTAATATAAGGGCTAATCTTTCAGGTCTTCTCTTAATAGACTTGCCTAGGTGTTTCTTTATCTTGCCTATTATATAGATCCTATACTTATACTCTTCCTAGTTAGGAATTAGAATTCTTTCCTTTAGGTTAGTAACTTTATAAAGGTTTGAGAGTAACCCTCTTCTAAAGTGTGTAAATCTTCTATACTATAGCTCCTACTGTTTTAGATCCTTCTCTAATAGGGCAGTATAGGCATTATTAACCTCTATAGGATTATATAGTAAGTAATATAACTTTTCCTATAGGAGAGGTAATATCTTACTAATAAATAGAACACCTCTAACTAGCTTAGTCTTTATAACTGTTTAGCTATCTAGGAAGGTAAGAGTGAAATTAGGCTTCTAGACTCTAAATTGCTTACTAAACTAATCCTATAATACAAGATTTACTCTAAGATTAGGAACAAATAGTACCCTATCAAGTAGAACTTCTCCTTCTAAGATTCCTTTCATCTATACTAGTCTAGAGTAGGTTATATAGAGGTATCCTCCTCTTACCTTGATCTACACTTTCTTCCTTAGTAGCTTTACTAATCTAAAGAAGGACAGTTAGTTAGTTATATAGGATAAGGTATAGGAATCTAAGAGCTATTCTTAGAGTAACAACTTGCCTTTAGCCTTAATTATAGAATAGGCCAACTTATCTTAGTTATTATCTTCTAATAGAGAATTATTATTACTTCTAGAACTAGAGTAAGTTCTAGAATTAGAACTAGAACTAGACTCCTAGGCTAAAAATCCTTTCTTTAGAAGCTTTCTAGACTTTTCTATCCTTTGAAGCTACTTGCCTATTTTCTAGATAACCTTCTTCAGCTTATTATATAATAATGACTTATAGACAGCTTTCTTAATATGTCTAGCATTCCTTAGTAAAAGAGATCTTCTAACCCTCCCTCTAAGGAATAATCCCTAAGGGTCCTTCTAGTTCTTAGTACTATTTCTCTACTAGGATAGTTTCTTAGTAGTAGAGAGGTTAGGACAATCCTTTAACTAGTACTTCCCTTTCTTATAGAGCTAGTATATTAGTAGGGACTTTCCTTAGTAGGGCTACCTAGAATAGAATATAGCTAGACCTATGTCTATCTTGTCTAGATTGTCTCTTACCTCTTAGGACTTAAGTAGAAGGAGAATAGTGTCTATATCTAAGGATAGTTAGGTTATAATAGTATCCTTAGCTACTTAGTATAATATAGGTAGGGACTATAGGAGATGTTTTAGCCTTTTCTCTTAGCTCTAGTAGTAGGCTTCCTAAGGATTAGTCTTAGTAATCCTCTTGCCTAGGCCTCTAAGGTGTCTCTATACTTCCCTAATTATCTTATTAGGTGACATCCTGAATATAACAAACTACTTAATCAGACCTATAGTATAGGACTTTAGGACTCTATTATACTTGTTCTAGAGAATCACCTATATCTTAGCTACTAGTATAGTAACATACTGTGTCTCTAGCTCTATCTTATTATCTTTACTAATACTGTATCTAATACTAAACCTATATACTATATTGTCTTTTAAGAAGTATTGATTCTAAGTAACATATATCTAAAGACTAGTGTCCTACTAAACTGTGTATAGGTTCCCTCTAACAATTAGTTAGCTAATTGCCTAGAACTAGTCCTTTCCTTCTAGCTTGTCTGTCTATAGCTTAAACTATCTCTTCTAGTTAGTTCTGTCTAGGATTAGAATCCTTTAGCTCTTCTTGTCCTCTTAGTCTATTATAGAAATAGGTAAATAGAATGAATAATTAGTAGAATGCTTTAGACTAGCTAAGGATTCTAGAGAAGAGTAATTTCTTATAGTAGGGAGACTAGCTCTAAGGGATAGGGATTCCTCGTATTTAGGAAATTACTAAGACTTAGATCTTTCTCTCTTAGTAGAGTTTCTGTTACTAGGTAGTAGGAAGGCCAAGTAGCCTCTTCTGACTCTAGTGATACTAGGTGCAATAGTAGAGAACTAGGCAGGTATTAATAAAGTAGAAACACACTACTATCTTATAGAGATCTTTACTAACTTATATACTACTAGGTACAAACTAGCTTCGTTAGTAATATAGTTAGGGAAACTTCTAGGCCCTAAATGTTTTCTATAAACTATAAGGGATATAAGTAACCTATACTAACATAGGTTACTCCTATTTAGTATACAAACCCGGGCTTATAACCTATTAAAAGTAGAGGGCGTTTGTAGATACTATATAATATCAAGGAGGGTATAGCGTAGTAAAGAAGAATAGGGGATCAATCTTAAACTAACTTATACATATAGTATAGTAGTAATATGCTAGGAACTAAATACAAAGTTAATTAAGTTAGTTATCTAAGAAGAGAAGAGAGAGAAGCAAGATATACCTCTTGCTAAGCCTTAGGTGGATGCCTTAGGTATCCAGAACTATGCTTAGAAGTCTATATCTAGACTAACTATCTAGGATACATTCTTAACAGATAGGCTTATAAGAGCTATATAGTTTACGACTCTAGACCTTATAAATATATACTATCGGATTCGTATTAAGCCTAGCGACTACTAGAAGACTATATTCCGTACGCGCTATAGCTACTTCTAGTATAAGGTAATACTATTTAGCTTAACTAACGCTCTAGCTACGTTCTAGGCGTATATTAACTATATTTTAGTAGGTTTAGTCGATACGTACTACGTAGTATACCTTAATAATATTCTTATCTATAGTAAGAGCCGCGTAGACTACGTACGCGACGTATACGATATACTTACGCGTCTCTAGAAGTTTAGACTCTACGCTTAGAGAGTAAAGTATAAATTCTAGTAGAAAAAGGTTAATTTCCTAGGCTTTATAGTAACTACCGGAGAGGTTATAATAGATCTACGTAGAATAGACGTAATCGTAGCGTAGCTAACGCCTATAACGCTCGTAGAGGTTTAATCCTTCCTTAGGTTTACTAACTTCTACTAGCGTTTTATTTTTAAATACTCTAGAGTAGCGTCTCTACTTATAGCGTTATCTAAGAGCGCCGTAGTAGGTAAGAAGCTAGGCCTACTTAAGTAGACTATACGAGAGGAGTAGGCGTTTACTAAGTTAAAAAAGCGTTTTTCTATAGTACTACTACTAAGGTACTTCGACCTTACGCTTAGATTATAGGTCGAAAGCGACGCCTCTAATTACGTAATTACTATAATCCTTAGCTAACTCTTTAGGTCTAAATAGTACTCTATTATATTTATATCTAGGAAGATAATTACTATAGAGTATAATTATAAAATATATAATGTAAAAGGGGTATATAGTAATATATAGAGCGCCCTCCTAATAAGACTATTAGGATATCGTAAGACTAATTCTTGCCTCCTTTCGGATATATACGCGTACTATAGTTATACCGTGCGCTAAGCCTACGAGCCTAAGGCGGGTCTTAGCCTTTAACCTTACCTAGCTCTTATAACTATCTCCTCTCTCTAAGGGAGCTACCCTTAGCGACACCCTTACTTGATAGGTTATATTCTAGGCTGCCTATTTAGTCTTTATAATGTACTTTATATATTCCGCGTTTATCGCGTCTCTAACGCGTTATACCTACGAACCTTTAGCGTGTTACGTAAATTCGCGCTACGAAGTAAAGGGTTACTATACGTATTACGTTTACGTAGTAACACATTCCTTACTATAGCGACTACGATTCGTAGCTCGAGCGTGTTCTTGAAAACTCTTCTAACTCTCTCTTAGACTTTTCTCTCTACGTATATAATATTTTCTATGTCCTTATTAAGCTAGTATCTTCGTACGATTACCGTATTACTAACGTAAGTACTATGCTACTAAAGCGTACCCGAGTCGTAGTTCTAAACCGCCTACTACGTACTATTAATAATATCGGAGGACGAGGAGATATAGAGATCTACCTCCGCTATATTAAGTATACCTACGATAGTATAGATCTTCGAATACTCCTTAACTACGCTTTATATACTAACGGACTACGTATAGACGACGAGCCGGCGTACGACGGGGTAATAAAGCCTAGTTAGAAGGTTAAGTATTAGCGCTATAAGCGCTAATACTATAATTATAAGAGGATCACCGATAGAAACCTTAAGCGGTAGGTACGCTACGTGCTATACTACTACGCGTAGCTAGAGACTCTCCTTAAGAGCGTACGTAAAGAGTAGGTAAAGCGCTACCTAAAGGCCCTCTATACCTCTATTAAGACTACTAAGAGGGTTTTTACTAGTAATAAGGGTAAAGCCGTCGGCGGCTAGGATACGCTACGTAAGGCGAGCGTACTCGGCTCGCTACCGGCTAGCGCGATATCCGTCGCCGGTCTAGCGAAGACCTAGCGCTAGTCTAACTTTATAGTAGCTATATTTGAGCTATAGTACGAGGTATACCTACTTTTCCTATACGATCCTTATACGATACTAATACTCTTCGTAGACTAACCGTATAGTAGGCGCCTCTAGTGACGCCCTAGACGCTACTATAGAGGCGGCCTACCTCGAGGGTAGTAACTAGGAGGAGGGTAAGCTCTTAGAGGACGTAGTGTCCGACGAGGAGGTAGACGAGGATAAGGATAAGGACGTAGAGGGCGTCGACGGCGGCGGAAACGCCGGCGACGACGCGCTCTCTATAGACGACGATTAAGCGTTTCGCTCGCTACCTATCTACGCCTCTTATACTCCGCTCGCGCCTATATAGGCTATAGTCAGATACTTACTTCTTACCTACGGGCACTATACGACCCGCTTAGCGAGCGTATATAAATAACATAGTTTACGCTTCGATATATCCTAAATACCTTAGTGATTTTCTTACTCTCTTAAATTTAAAGTTTGCCCCTATATATAAGTTTAGCGCTTAGTACTTAGTATCGCTATATTAGTGCCTTAGCGTATTAGTGCCTTAGCGTATTAGTACCTTAGCGTATTAGTGCCTTAGCGTATTAGCGCCTTAGCGTATTAGTGCCTTAGCGTATTAGCGCCTTAGCGCTTCTATCTTACTACGCGCCCGCTTACGCGCTACGCTTCGAATACGTCTAGTGCTATATAGCCGCTAATATATTCTTTAGGTTCCTACTAGTCGTACTCTTTAGGCTAGCTCTACTAGCGGATTAAGTACTAGCGTACGCTCTTCCTTACTCGAGTTCTAAGGATCTTCTTAACTTCCTATTTACCCTAGTAGTCCGCGAGTAGTATACTCTCTACCTACGTCTCGCTACCCTTCTAAGGTTCTAGAAGCGATATATAAAATACGTTATAGATAAGAGCGTCTAGTAGTAGGGCCAAGCGGTACGCCTACTTCCCTACTACGTTAATTACCTTAAAAGGCCTAGTAAACTTATCTACTAACTTCTTCGAAGGAACCTTTAATCGTAGGTTCTTTATCGATAGTAAGACTATATCGCCGACCTTATATTCCTTAGCCTAATACCTATTATTAAAGTACCTAGCCTACGCCTCGCTTACTTCTCGCTAGCGTTTACTTAGCGTCTTATAGTTCTTCTTTAATCTTTCTATAGCTTCTTTAGCGGCTAGTACCTCCCTTTTAGGAAGCGCGCTCTAAGCTTCTCGCCTACTCGTTACTAGCTCCGGATTAAAACTATATAGTACTATAAATAGTAATATTTTCAATATCGTATACGTACTATTATTGTATACGAACTCGGCTTGTACTAATAGGTCTGCCTAGTTATCTTACTACTCCGCGTAGTAGATACGTAGGTAAGTCTCAAGCGTCTAATTTACTCTTTCGGTTTACCTGTCCGTTTACGGATAGAACGCTATACTTAGCTTACGCTTTATATACGCCTCGTAGTAGAAGTTAGACTAGAACTGACTCGTGAATATAGACTCTCTATCGCTAATAATACCTATAGGTATACTATAATGCCTAATTACTTCTAATATTAAGACTCCTATAAAGTCGCTACTCGTATACCTCTTTATAGTTAGTACGAAGATAACTATCTTTATATATCGGTCGACGATAACTAGAATCGTATTATATACGTATACTCCTCGCTTACTCGGTAGGAGGTCTATAATAAAATCTTAAGTTAACTCTTAGAACGGACGGTCCGGTATAGGTAGCGTAGTTAGCTCGCTATATAGTCGATAGCGACGCGCCTTTACCTTCTAGTAACTCTTATAGGATTCTACGTATTATACGATATCCTTAGTTATCTCTAGCTACTAGTACTTCCTTCGTACTAGCGAGATAGTCTTATCCTTACTAAAATAGCCTATAAGGGTATTATCGTAATATATACGAATCACCTACGTCCGTAAGGCGTAGTCCTTAGGTACGTATAGTAAATCGTCTACCTAGAGGTTTCCCTCTCTTATAGTATATTGCTCGAACCGGCCGCTACTACTTATCGCTTACGAGTATACTACGCTTGTACTTAGCTTAGCCTATACTAGCGCGCGAGTATATCTAAGGATCAAGTCTAAGATATTCGCGTACGGCTCTTCGCCCTTAGTAATTATACCTACTACTCGTATAGGCGTTAAAAACTGCTACTACGGGTTAGAGTTAGTACTTCTTTATATTAAAGAATACTATTCTTTATAAGTCGTATAGATACGAGCTACGAGCGGTCCGCTTACGTCCCTCGTGCTCTAATCGTCCTATAGCTATAACTTAGTCTATAGGGTAGGTAGTAGGTTAGTTACCTCTACTACCTCCTTAGCGTAATCGCTACGCCTCGACGGCGCGTCGGCTAGGTTTCGCTTACCTGCCTAGTACGTTATAACGAAGTCGAATAAGGCTAGGAATATAGCCTAACGAGCTTACCTACTAGTTAACTTCTTTACGCCTATAAACCTACGAAGGTTAGTATAGTCGACTAGTACGTCGATCGTATACGGAGCGCCTTCGAGGTACGGCCTCTACGCCTTAAAAGCCTTAACTACTATAAGAAGCTCCTTATCGTGTACCTCGTAATTATACTCTATAGTAATTATCTTCCTAGACATAAATATAATAGGGTACTATTTAGACCCGAAGAGTTAGCTAAGGATTATAGTAATTACGTAATTAGAGGCGTCGCTTTCGACCCGTAACCTAAGCGTAGGGTCGAAGTACCTTAGTAGCGGTACTATAGAAAAACGCTTTTTTAACTTAGTAAACGCCTACTCCTCTCGTACGGTCTACTTAAGTAGGCCCGGCTTCTTGCCTACTATAGCGCCCTTAGATAGCGCTATAAGTAGAGATACTACCCTAGAGTATTTAAAAATAAAACGCTAGTAGAAGTTAGTAAACCTAAAGAAGGATTGAACCTCTACGAGCGTTATAGGCGTTAGCCACGCCGCGATTACGTCTATCCTACGTGGATCTATCGTAACCCCTCTAGTAGTTACTACGAAGCCTAGGAAATCGACTTCCTTCTACTAGAATTTGTACTTTACTTTTTAAGTATAGAGCCTAAACTTCTAGAGACGCGTAAGCACGTCGTATACGTCGCGTACGTAGTCCGCGTAGCTCTTACTATAGATAAGGATATTATCAAGGTATACTACGTAGCACGTATCGACTAAACCTACTAAAGTATAGTTAATATACGCCTAGAACGTAGCTAGAGCGTTAGTTAGGCTAAATAGTATCACCTTATACTAGAAGTAGCCGTAGCGCGTACGGAACGTAGTCTTCTAGCGGTCGCTAGGCTTAACACGAATCCGATAGTATATATCTATAAGGTCTAGGGTCGTAAACTATATAGCTCCTATAAGCCTATCTAGTGTCTCGCTAATTAGAGAAAGTAGGTGCCTATTCTTAATAGTAATTTCGTTTAACCCTTAGTAGTCGACGTATAGCCTTAGTTTACTATCTTTCTTTAGTATAAACAGGATAGGCGTACCCGCCTCGCTAACGCTACGCTCGATCTAATCGTGCTTAAGGCCTATAGTAAGGTACTTCTTTAGTTCCTCTAGCTCCTTACCCGACTAGTAATATAGCTACCTAAAGGGTAGAACAGTACCTAGACGTAGCTTAATCGTATACTCTATACTATCTACTAGCTTGCTCCTTATCTCTTCTATCGGGTTTAGAACGTTAGAGAACTATTAGAACTTAGAGAGAAGAGGGTTAAGCTCTTCGCCTTCGCCTATCTTACTTATTACTACTACATATATAGTTAGTATATACTTCAAGTCCTTAAAAAACTTATAGGCTTCCCTAACCTTAACGTTTTTAAAAGTATCGCTATAGGTCCACTTATCCGAGCCGCTATCGACTCGTATACGATAAGTACGCCTCTATAGCCGACCTAAGATTATATTAGGGGTTAGTATATCGTAGGTATAAAAGATTACGCCTACCGTACGCTCCACTCCTATAGAGTCTATAAGCTATACGCGTATATAGTATACGCTATAATAATACCCTAATTCTTTAGTAAACGAGGTAGCCGAGGGTAAGGCGGTATTAGTTCGAGCCGTAATACCGTGTTATAAGACAAAGGATCTTAATACTACGTTAATATTAGTAGTATTATTAAGAAGGAATTAGGCTAGCTTGAGCCTATCCTATACCTCGACTACGCCCTCTAGGTAAGTCGTATTTACGACTTATATAGGGAGGTATATATCGCTACTAAGCTCGGTATCTAGAGATCGTAGTCCTTCTCTAATACCTTCTCTTTTTTAGCGTCTCTATAGTAACCTTACGTACCGACGGCTTCTTACTATCGTCTTAGGCGCTTCGGTTAGGGTAGATAGAATTAGTACTAATATGCCCCTTCTACTTATAGCTATAGTATTCTAAATGCTTATAGCCTATAATAGAGCGAGTAGAACCTTTGTCGCCGGAGCGACACGTATTATTCCCTCCTAGACTATCGTCGCGTCTACGCGTAAGAGCGTCGCTCCCTATACGCTTACGCTTCGAGTACGTGTCGCGCTCGCGGTCCCTATTACTCTAGCTTCTACCCTAGTTATACCGTACAGGAATTACCCTATCGGCTTACTCTAGGCGCCTTACTAACGTAACTAAATTAGCGCGCTTACTAGGCACGGTATGATTCTTAATAATCTCTCGTCGAAGCGCTAGCTTTAACTTTACGAGGAGCTAACGTACTAGCTATGTTTCGCTATAGTCGCCTAGCTAAGACTCTAAGTGGCCTAGCTCTATAGCGAACTAGCGTACCCCTTAGCCCTTACCCTATTAGGCCTTCTCGTACTCGACCGTTACGAGGATCGTATAATTTACCTAATCCCCGATAACGTTATAGATAAAGCGCTTAAACTTAGTCTAAGTATAGTCTAGAGGTATTACCTTAGAGTGTTCGTTATACTAGGTCTCTTACGCCTCGCCTACGAGCTATATAATACTATATAGGACCTTCGAATCTTCTATACCGAACTCTTATAGACTATTAAGGAAGATTACTTCGAGACTACGAATAAACTCTCTCGCCTCTTAGACTATCTCGCTCTTAAAGGTATAAGGTTCCTTAACTTTAGGACCTTTATATCGCGTATACGATACGCTATCGTGAAGTATACTACTCGTAACACTAGCGCTAGCGTCGTCTTTAAGGTCGCTAATATCGAGAGTACTAGAAGTACCTAAGGATAGAGATTCTAACTCTATAAGGAGCCGATTGTTCTCTCGTCGTAGAGCGCGTACCTCTAAGCGACGACGTAGTTCCTAGTTCTTAGCCTTAAGCTATATACGCTCTACCTACGTACCGTCTTCGGTTATACTAGTAGACTCCTACTCCTAAACCTTGTTAGTATCTATAGGATTACCTCGATCGTCTACTTCGCCTATTACGAGCCCTAGCGGCGCTATACCTACGTTACGTCGGGGAGCTATAGGCCTCTATAGATTACTACTCTTAGAAGGAGAAGAATTAGAATTATAAAAGGGGTATATAGTAATATATAGAGCGCCCTCCTAATAAGACTATTAGGATATCGTAAGACTAATTCTTACCTCCTTTCGGATATATACGCGTACTATAGTTATACCGTGCGCCAAGCCTACGAGCCTAAGGCGGGTCTTAGCCTTTAACCTTACCTAGCTCTTATATATAATAAGAAGCTTCTTATAGTAGTTAAGGCTTTTAAAGTATAGAGGCTATACCTTAAAGGCGCTCTATATACGATCGATATACTAGTCGACTATACTAACCTTTATAGGTTTATAGGCGTAAAGAAGTTAACTAGTAAGTAAGCTTATTAGGCTATATTTCTAGCTCTATTCGACTTCGTTATAACGTACTAGGCGAGTAAGCGAAACCTAGCCGACGCGCTATCGAGGCGTAGCGACTACGCTAAAAAGGTAGTAGAGGTAACTAACCTACTACCTACTCTATAGACTAAGTTATAGCTATAGGATAACTAGAGTATAAGAGACGTAGGTAGACCGCTCGTAGCTCGTATCTATATAACTTATAAGGAATAGTATTCTTTAATAAAGAGAAGTACTAACTCTAACCTATAGTAATAGTTTTTAACGCCTATACGAGTAGTAGGTATAATTACTAAGAGTAAAGAGCTATACGCGAATATCTTAGACTTGATCCTTAGATATACTCGCGCGCTAGTATAGGCTAAGCTAAGTATAAGCGTAGTATACTCGTAAGCGATAAGTAATAGTAGCTAGTTCGAGTAATATACTATAAGAGAGAGAAACCTCTAGGTAGACGATTTACTATATATACCTAAGGACTACGTCTTATAGACGTAGGTAATTCGTATATATTACGATAATACTCTTATAGGCTATTTTAGTAAGGATAAGACTATCTCGCTAGTACGAAGGAAGTACTAGTAGCTAGAGATAACTAAGGATATCGTATAATACGTAGAGTCCTATAGGAGTTACTAGAAGGTAAAAGTGCGTCGCTATCGACTATATAGCGAGCTAACTACGCTACCTATACTAGATCGTCCGTTCTAAGAATTAACTTAGGATTTTATTATAGACCTTCTACTAAGTAAGTAAGGAGTATACGTATATAATACGATTCTAGTTATTATCGACCGATATATAAAAATAGTTATCTTTGTCCTAACTATAAAGAGGTATACTAGTAGTAACCTTATAGGAGTCTTAATATTAGAAGTAGTTAGGTATTATAGTATACCTATAAGTATTATTAGTAATAGAGGGTCTATATTTACGAGTTAGTTTTAGTCTAACTTCTACTATAAGGCGTATATAAAGCGTAAGCTAAGTATAGCGTTCTATTCGTAAACGGACGAGTAAACTAAAAGAGCGAATTAGACGTTTAAGACTTACCTACGTATCTACTATATAGAGTAGTAAGATAACTAGGTAGACCTATTAGTATAAGCCGAGTTCGTATATAATAATAGTACGTATACGATATTAAAAATATTACTATTTATAGTACTATATAGTTTTAATCTAGAGCTAGTAACGAGTAGGCGAGAAGCTTAGGACGCGCTTTCTAAAAGAGAGGTACTAGCTACTAAGGAAGCTATAGAAAGATTAAAGAAGAACTATAAGACGCTAAGTAAACGCTAGCGAGAAGTAAGTAAGGTATAGGCTAGGTACTTTAATAATAGGTATTAGGCTAAGGAATATAAGGTCGGCGATATAGTCTTACTATCGATAAAGAACCTATAATTAAAGGTTCCTTTAAAAAAGTTAGTAGATAAGTTTACTAGGCCTTTTAAGGTAATTAACGTAATAGAGAAGTAGGCGTACTACTTAGCCCTACTACTAGACGCTCTTATCTATAACGTATTTTATATATCGCTTCTAGAACCTTAGAAAGGTAGCGAGACGTAGGTAGAGAGTATACTACTCGTAGACTACTAGAGTAAATAAGAAGTTAAGAAGATCCTTAGAACTCGAGTAAAGAAGAGCGTACGCTAGTACTTAATCCGCTAGTAGGGCTAGCCTAAAGAGTACGACTAGTAGGAACCTAAAGAATATATTAGTAGCTATATAGTACTAGACGTATTCGAAGCGTAGTACGTAAGCGAGCGTATAGTAAGATAGAAGCGCTAAGGTACTAATACGCTAAGGCACTAATACGCTAAGGTACTAATACGCTAAGGTACTAATATAGCGATACTAAGTACTAAGCGCTAAACCTATATATAGAAGTAAACTTTAAATTTAAGAGAGTAAGAAAATTACTAAAATATTTAGGATATATCGAAGCGTAAACTATATTATTTATATACGCCTACTAAGTAGGTTATATAGTACTTATAGGTAAGAAGCAAGTATCTAACTATAGCCTATATAGGCGCGAGCGGAGTATAAGATATAAAAGAGGTATATAGTAATATATAGAGCGCCCTCCTAATAAGACTATTAGGATATTATAAGACTAATTCTTACCTCCTTTCGGATATATACGCGTACTATAGTTATACTGTACGCTAAGCCTACGAGCCTAGGGCGGGTCTTAGCCTTTAACCTTACCTAGCTCTTATAACTATCTCTTCTCTCTAAGAGAGCTACTCTTAGCGATACTCTTACTTACTAGGTTATATTCTAGGCTACCTATTTAGTCTTTATAATATACTTTATATATTCTACGCTTATCGCGTCTCTAACGCGTTATATCTATAGACCTTTAGCGTATTACGTAAATACGTACTACGAAGTAAAGAGTTACTATATATATTTACGTTTATATAGTAATATAATCTCTACTATAGCGACTACGTCGCTAGGCTCGAGTATATTCTTTAAAAACTCTTCTAACTCTCTCTTAGACTTTCTTTCTACGTATATAATATTTTCTATATCCTTAGTAAGCTAGTATCTCTATACGATTACCGTACTACCTATATAAGTATAATACTACTAAAGCGTATCTAAGTCGTAGTCCTAAACCGCCTACTATATACTATCGACGATATTAGAGGCTGTAGAGATATCGAGATCTACCTCTACTATATTAAGTATACCTATAACGGTATAGATCTTCGAATACTCCTTAACTACGCTTTAACTACTAATAGACTACGTATAGACGACGAGCTAGCGTACGACGAGGTAATAAAGCCTAGTTAGAAGGTTAAGTACTAGCGTTATAAGCGCTAGTACTACCTCTATAAGAGGATTACTAATAGAAACCTTAAGTAGTAGGCGCGCTACGTACTATACTACTATAAGTAGCTAGAGACCCTCTCTAAAAGCGTATATAAAGAGTAGGTAAAGCGCTACCTAAAGGCTCTCTATACCTCTATTAAGACTACTAAGAGGGTTTTTACTAGTAATAAGGGTAAAGCTATTAGCGGCTAGGATACGCTATATAAGGCAAGCGTACTTAGCTTACTACTAGCTAGCGCGATATCCGTCGCTAGTCTAGTAGAGATCTAGCGCTAGTCTAACTTTATAGTAGCTATATTTAAGCTATAGTACGAGGTATACCTACTTTTTCTATACGATCCTTATACGATACTAATACTCTTTATAGACTAACTATATAGTAGACGTTTTTAGCGACGCTCTAGACGCTACTATAGAGGTAGCCTACCTCGAAGGTAGTAACTAGGAGAAGGGTAAGCTCTTAGAGGACGTAGTGTCCGACGAGGAGGTAGATAAGGATAAGAGTAAGGACGTAGAGAGCGTCGACGGTAGTAGAAACGCTAGCGACGACGCGCTCTCTATAGACGACGATTAAGCGTTTCGCTTACTACTTATCTACGCCTCTTATACTCCGCTCGCGTCTATATAAGCTATAGTTAGATACTTGCTTCTTACCTATAGGCACTATACGACTCGCTTAGCGAGCGTATATAAATAATATAGTTTACGCTTCGATATATCCTAAATACCTTAGTAATTTTCTTACTCTCTTAAATTTGAAATTTGCTCCTATATATAGGTTTAGCGCTTAGTACTTAGTATCGCTATATTAGTGCCTTAGCGTATTAGTGCCTTAGCGTATTAGTGTCTTAGCGTATTAGTGCCTTAGCGTATTAGCGCCTTAGCGCTTCTATCTTACTACGCGCCTACTTACGCGCTACGCTTCGAATATATCTAGTACTATATAGCCGCTAATATATTCTTTAGGTTCCTACTAGTCGTACCCTTTAGGCTAGCCTTACTAGCAGATTAAGTACTAGCGTACGCTCTTCCTTACTCGAGTTCTAAGAATCTTCTTAACTTCCTATTTACTCTAGTAGTCTACGAGTAGTATACTCTCTACCTACGTCTCGCTACCTTTCTAAGGTTCTAGAAGCGATATATAAAATACGTTATAGATAAGAGCGTCTAGTAGTAGAGCTAAGTAGTACGCCTACTTCCCTACTACGTTAATTACCTTAAAGGGCCTAGTAAACTTATCTACTAACTTCTTTAAAAGAACCTTTAATTATAGGTTCTTTGTCGATAGTAAGACTATATCGCCGACCTTATATTCCTTAGCCTAATACCTATTATTAAAGTACCTAGCCTACGCCTCGCTTACTTCTCGCTAGCGTTTACTTAGCGTCTTATAGTTCTTCTTTAATCTTTCTATAGCTTCCTTAGCAGCTAGTATCTCTCTTTTAGGAAGCGCGCTCTAAGCTTCTCGCCTACTCGTTACTAGCTCTAGATTAAAACTATATAGTACTATAAATAGTAATATTTTTAATATCGTATACGTACTATTATTATATACGAACTTAGCTTATACTAATAGGTCTGCCTAGTTATCTTACTACTCTACGTAGTAGATACGTAGGTAAGTCTTAAGCGTCTAATTCGCTCTTTCGGTTTACCTATCTGTTTATAGATAGAACGCTATACTTAGCTTACGCTTTATATACGCCTCGTAGTAGAAGTTAGACTAGAACTAGCTTATAAATATAGACCTTCTATCGCTAATAATGTTTATAGGCATACTATAATACCTAATTACTTCTAATATTAAGACTCCTATAAGGTTACTACTAGTATACCTCTTCGTAGTTAGTATAAAGATAACTATCTTCGTATATCGGTCGATAATAACTAGAATCGTATTATATACGTATACTCCTCGCTTACTTAGTAGAAGGTCTATAATAAAATCCTAAGTTAATTCTTAGAATAGACGATCTAGTATAGGTAGCGTAGTTAGCTCGCTATATAGTCGATAGCGACGCGCTTTTACCTTCTAGTAACTCCTATAGGACTCTATGTATTATACGATATCCTTAGTTATCTCTAGCTACTAGTACTTCCTTCGTACTAGCGAGATAGTCTTATCCTTACTAAAATAGCCTATAAGGGTATTATCGTAATATATATAAATTACCTACGTCTATAAGGCGTAGTCCTTAAATACGTATAGTAAATCGTCTACCTAGAGGTTCCTTTCTCTTATAGTATATTATTCGAACTAGCTACTATTACTTATCGCTTATAAGTATACTACGCTTATACTTAGTTTAGCCTATACTAGCGCGCGAGTATATCTAAGGATTAAGTCTAAGACATTTACGTATAGCTCTTTACTCTTAGTAATTATACCTACTACTCGTATAGGCGTTAAGAACTACTACTACGGGTTAGAGTTAGTACTTCTCTCTATTAAAGAATACTATTCTTTATAAGTCGTATAGATACGAGCTACGAGTAGTCCGTCTACGTCTCTCGTACTCTAATCGTCCTATAGCTATAACTTAGTCTATAGAGTAGGTAGTAGGTTAGTTATCTCTACTACCTCCTTAGCGTAATCGCTACGCCTTAACAGCGTATTAGCTAGGTTTCGCTTACCTACCTAGTACGTTATAACGAAGTCGAATAGGGCTAGGAATATAGCCTAATAGGCTTACCTACTAGTTAACTTCTTTACGCCTATAAACCTATAAAGGTTAGTATAGTCGACTAGTACGTCGATCGTATATAGAGCGCCTTCGAGGTACGGCCTCTACGCTTTAAAAGCCTTAACTACTATAAGAAGCTCCTTATTATATATCTCGTAATTATACTCTATAGTAATTATCTTCCTAGATATAAATATAATAGAGTACTATTTAGACCCGAAGAGTTAGCTAAGGATTATAGCGATTATATAATTAGAGGCGTCGCTTTCGACCTATAACCTAAGCGTAGAGTCGAAGTACCTTAGTAGCGGTACTATAGAAAAACGCTTTTTTAACTTAGTAAACGCCTACTCCTCTCGTATAGTCTACTTAAGTAAGCTCGGCTTCTTACCTACTACGGCGCTCTTAGATAGCGCTATAAGTAGAGATACTACTCTAGAGTATTTAAAAATAAAACGCTAGTAGAAGTTAGTAAACCTAAGGAAGGATTAAACCTCTACGAGCGTTATAGGCGTTAGCTACGCTACGATTACGTCTATCCTACGTAGATCTATCGTAACCCCTCTAGTAGTTACTACGAAGCTTAGGAAATCGACTTCCTTCTACTAGAATTTATACTTCGCTCTTTAAGTATAGAGTCTAAACTTCTAGAGACGCGTAAGTACGTCGTATACGTCGCGTACGTAGTCCGCGCGGCTCTTACTATAGATAAGAATATTATTAAGGTATACTACGTAGCACGTATCGACTAAACCTACTAAAGTATAGTTAATATACGCCTAGAACGTAGCTAGAGCGTTAGTTAGGCTAAATAGTATTACCTTATACTAAAAGTAGCTATAGCGCGTACGGAATATAGTCTTCTAGTAGTCGCTAGGCTTGATACGAATCCGATAGTATATATCTATAAAGTCTAGAGTCGTAAACTATATAGCTCTTATAAGCCTATCTAGCGTCTCGCTAATTAGAGAAAGTAGGTACCTATTCTTAATAGTAATTTCGTTTAACCCTCGGTAGTCGACGTATAGCCTTAGTTTACTATCTTTCTTTAATATAAATAGGATAGGCGTACCTACCTCGCTAACGCTATACTCGATCTAATCGTACTTAAGGCCTATAGTAAGGTACTTCTTTAGTTCCTCTAGCTCCTTACCCGACTAGTAATATAGTAGCCTAAAGGGTAGAACGGTACCTAGACGTAGCTTAATTATATACTCTACGCTATCTACTAGCTTACTCCTTATCTCTTCTATTAGGTTTAGAACGTTAAAGAACTATTAGAACTTAAAGGGAAGAAGGTTAACCTCTCTACCTATCTTACTTATTACTACTATATATATATAGTTAGTATATACTTTAAGTCCTTAAAAAACTTATAGGCTTCTCTAACCTTAACGTTTTTAAAAGTATCGCTATAAGTCTATTTATCTAAGCCGCTATCGACTCGTATACGATAAGCGCGCCTCTATAGCTAACTTAAGATTATATTAGAGGTTAGTATATCGTAGGTATAAAAGATTACGCCTACTATACGCTCTACTCCTATAGAGTCTACGAGCCGTACGCGTATATAGTATACGCTATAATAATACTCTAATTCTCTAGTAAATAAGGTAGCTAAAGATAAGGCAGTATTAGTTCGAGCCGTAATACTATATTATAAGACAAAGGATCTTAATACTATATTAATATTAGTAGTATTATTAAAAAGGAATTAGGCTAGCTTAAGCCTATCCTACGCCTCGACTATACCTTCTAGGTAAGTCGTATTTACGACTTATATAGAGAGGTATATATCGCTACTAAGCTCGGTGTCTAGAGATCGTAGTCCTTTTCTAATACCTTCTCTTTTTTTAGCGTCTCTATAGTAACCTTACGTACTAACAGCTTCTTACTATCGTCTTAGGCGCTTTAGTTAAGGTAGATAGAATTAGTACTAATATATCCCTTCTACTTATAGCTATAGTATTCTAAATACTTATAGCCTATAATAGAGCGAGTAGAACCTTTATCGCTAGAGCGACGCGTATTATTCCCTTCTAGACTATCGTCTTACCTACGCGTAGGAGTATCGCTCTCTATACGCTTATACTTCGAGTATATATCGCGCTCGTAGTCCCTATTACTCTAGCTTCCGCTCTAGTTATACTATATAGGAATTACCCTATTAGCTTACTCTAGGCGCCTTACTAACGTAACTAAATTAGCGCGCTTACTAGATATAGTATAATTCTTAATAATCTCTTATCGAAGTACTAGCTTTAACTTTATAAGGAGCTAGCGTACTAGCTACGCTTCGGTATAGTTACCTAGTTAAGACTCTAAGTAGCCTAGCTCTATAACGAACTAACGTACCCCTTAGCCCTTACTCTATTAGGCCTTCTTATACTCGACCGTTATAAGGATCGTACGATTCGCCTAATCTCTAATAACGTCGTAGATAAAGTACTTAAACTTAGTCTAAGTATAGTCTAGAGGTATTACCTTAGAGTGTTCGTTATACTAGGTCTCTTACGCCTCGCCTACGAGCTATATAATACTATATAGGACCTTCGAATCTTCTATACTAAACTCTTATAGACTATTAAGGAAGATTACTTTAAGACTACGAATAAACTCTCTTATCTCTTAGACTATCTCGCTCTTAAAAGTACGAGGTTCTCTAACTTTAAGACCTTTATATCGTATATACGACGCGCTATCGTAAAGTATACTACCTATAATACTAGTAGTAGCGTCGTCTTTAAGATCGCTAATATTAAGAGTACTAGGAGTAACTAAGGATAGAGATTCTAACTCTATAAGGAGCTAATTGTTCTCTTATTATAGAGCGCGTACCTCTAAGCGACGACGTAGTTCCTAGTTCTTAGCCTTAAGCTATATACGCTCTACCTATGTACTATCTTTAGTTATACTAGTAGACTTCTACTCCTAAACCTCGTTAGTATCTATAAGATTACCTTAATCGTCTACTTCGCCTATTATAAGCTCTAGTAGCGCTATGCCTACGTTATATTAGAGAGCTATAGGCCTCTATAGATTACTATCTTTAGAAGAAGAAGAATTAGAATTATAAAAGAGGTATATAGTAATATATAGAGCGCCTTCCTAATAAGACTATTAGGATATCGTAAGACTAATTCTTACCTCCTTTTAGATATATACGTATACTATAGTTATATCGTACGCTAAGTCTACGAGCCTAGAGTAGGTCTTAGTCTTTAACCTTACCTAGCTCTTATAAAGAGATATAGATAGATAGCGAGCGAAACGCTTAATCGTCGTCTATAGAAAGCGCGTCGTCGCTAGCGTTTCTACTACCGTTAACGCTCTCTATATCCTTATCCTTATCCTTGTCTACTTTCTCGTTAGATACTATGTCTTCTAAAAGCTTACTCTTCTTCTAGTTACTACTCTCGAGGTAGGCTACCTCTATAGTAGCGTCTAGAGCGTTACTAGAGGCGCCTACTATATAGTTAGTCTACGAAGAGTATTAGTATCGTATAAGGATCGTATAGGAAAAGTAGGTATACCTCGTACTATAGCTTAAATATAGCTACTATAAAGTTAGACTAGCGCTAGGTCTCTACTAGACTAGCGACGGATATCGCGCTAGCTAGTAGCGAGCCGAGTACGCTCGCCTTACGTAGCGTATCCTAGCTACTAACGGCTTTACTCTTATTACTAGTAAAAACTTTCTTAGTAGTCTTAATAAAGGTATAGAGAGCCTTTAGGTAGCGCTTTACCTACTCTTTACGTATACTCTTAGAGAGAGTCTCTAGCTACTCGTAGTAGTATAGTATATAGCGCGCCTACTACTTAAGGTTTCTATTAGTAATCCTCTTATAGGCGTAGTACTAGCGCTTATAGCGCTAGTACTTAACCTTCTAACTAGGCTTTATTACCTCGTCGTACGCTAGCTCGTCGTCTATACGTAGTCTATTAGTAGTTAAAGTATAGTTAAGGAGTATTCGAAGATCTATACTATCGTAGGTATACTTAATATAGTAGAAGTAGATCTCGATATCTCTATAGCCTCTAATATTATCGATAGTACGTAGTAGGTAGTTTAGAACTACGACTCGAGTACGCTTTAGTAGTATTATACTTACGTAGGTAGTATAGTAATTATATAGAGACACTAGCTTACTAAGGATATAGAAAATATTATATATATAGAAAGAAAGTCTAAGAGAGAGTTAGAAGAGTTTTTAAAGAATATACTCGAGCCTAGTAACGTAGTCGCTATAGTAGAGATTATATTACTATATAAACGTAAATATATATAGTAACTCTTTACTTCGTAGCGCGTATTTACGTAATATACTAAAGGTTCGTAGATATAACGCGTTAGAGACGCGATAAGCGTAGAATATATAAAGTATATTATAAAGACTAAATAGGTAGCCTAGAATATAACCTATTAAGTAAGGATGTCGCTAAGGGTAGCTCTCTTAGAGAGAGGAGATAGTTATAAGAGCTAGGTAAGGTTAAAGGCTAAGACCCGTCTTAGGCTCGTAGGCTTAGCGTATAGTATAACTATAGTACGCGTATATATCCGAAAGGAGGTAAGAATTAGTCTTATAATATCCTAATAGTCTTATTAGGAGAGCGCTCTATATATTACTATATATCCCTTTTATAATCTACGAGATAAATATAAGCTAATTACGTTATAAAGCGCGTACTATATACTATAATATAATAGATTAAAGAAGCTATTATCGTAGGCATTATACTATTATTAGTACCGTATAGGTATTATTACTTACTAAGACGTAGAGGCTATTACGTGCGCGGCGCTACGTAGTTCCGAGTCAATAAGGTCAGATTCTTGCGTGTACGCGACAGGGACCTTCATCTGTAAACATGACTTGCGTCAGGTGGCTCAAAAGCACTAACTATTCAGCCGCCACAGAGGCAGGCTGCGATTTCCGCTTTCTGTACTTGCGCTCAGTCAAAGCAGCTATAGCCGTGGTGAAGGACACCCCGACCTCGTAATAACAAAAGTGCTGAATGAGTTCTGTGGGTATCTAACGAGTCTCTGATCTTAAGCATTTCAAGTCGTCATCTTCATCCTGATGTTTACTGTCAAGCTGGTGCCAATGCCACGCTGTCTGCTGTCCAATTGGGTCTCTCTTTCCAGGTTGTCGCGTAAACTGCGCAAGTATTATGCGCGTCGATCCTCAACGCTAGCTTCGACCAAGACATTGCATAGTCTGTTGCCCAAGTATGCTAGTTCATTGCCGCCAGACTGACCTGCAGCACGGCGAGTCTATGCAAGAGAATCTTGCATTGTCTTGGTCCCGAATGTACCGTCCTGGTTCATCGACTGATTGTGCGCGAGGTAGTTTTGACTCCGCAACTGCGGATCGAAGACAGCGCATCATCCGCTACTCTCAACCTCGCATCCCTGGGCAAAGAATATTCGCGCAGTCCTTGTCCTGCTTTCGTTCGTAATCGCATAATTGTTGCCTGGCGTGTGGGTCAGCAGATGTACACGGAAAGATGAGTCTCGATGATCATCGTAAGCAAAATGTGATATGGAGCAAGACCCGGCGCGTGCGAACGGTGACCAAAGAGTGATGAACTGATGGAGACACAAGTGCTGGTTGGCTCGGATCGCGCTGCAACGTTGCACGAAAGGGACTGGACCCGCTGTCCGCTGTCCACTCTTTGCTGGCGGAAAACCGACAGATCCACCTAGCGCCCAGTCGAGGGCAACAGCAAGCATGATGGCGTTCGATGAGGTTGAACATCACCAAGGGTCAGCCTAGCAACGCTTGCTATGGTCGATGATCCTGGACTGAGTATGCATCATTCGGATATGTCGACAGGCAACCGACAGTTGCGTCGCACTGCATCACATCTCTGCGGAAGTGTGGGCCCGTTCTGCTGCACTCGATGCGGTTCGCGCCGACGCCAGCGCGCTGCTGTGTGATGTCGGACAGCAGCTCGTGCAGTGCTACTGCACGACTGAGCGTTATTCTGACAGCGCTCGTTGCACATACACCGCCATGGCAGCCCGCGCGACTCACAAAGACGGTGACAATGGATTGCTGCATGTCCGAGAGCAATAGCATTGTGCTTGCGGTGAGCTGACCGCCATTCAATAGATAGAAACCCCAGCATTCTTCGAGCATGGAAGAGCCACGGGCATTGATTGCTGGATCATTGAGCATCCGAGGCGAGACCGAAGGCAAGGCCAGACATCGTCCCGAAAAGCCTGGGTCTTGCATCCGGAGATTTTCTTGGAGAGAGAGATGAAGAGAAAAGGGGAGCAAGCTTACCTCGAGGAACCACCCAACAGCCTCCCTTGCTGAGTGCGAACTGATTGACCTCCATTCCCGTAGCGCCAACCTCGACCATGACTTTGCCTTCGTGCACAAAAAACACCATCTGCATCTTGCGGCTGTTCTTGGCACGCTTGAAGCCCTCCGGTGGAAGCTCTACTACTCCTGCACCGAAGAATGGTATGGTCATGATCTTGGCGTATTTGAAGTCTGAGCCAGCGACGTCTCGTGTGACGATTGACGACGCGGCAAATGCCAGGTCTGTGAGTCTAGTCAGCGCAATTGTCTCGGAACTGGAAGAACACTCTTCTATTTCACCTTCCTGTATGGGATCTTCTGGATCTCCCTGCTTTGTTTCCGCGTTCCAGTTGGCCACATTTCCAGTGATGACACCAGCCTGTTCCTCCCACTCATCAGGCATAGTCGACTCTGTCTCACTCTCTTCCTCAATGTCACGCAGCCGACTGCCGTTCTTACGCGTCTTCTTTCGCTTCTTGGTCCGGGCTTTTGACTGCTCGACGTGCTCCGCGCGAATTATGCCCTCAATCTCGCCATTTCTCCATATCCGGCCCTCGTTCTCCCAGAATTTCAAAGGCTGTATCAGATTTCTCCCAGAACGAGACGTATGCTCGTGCGCATCTGCAGCAGGAGTATGCGCGCGCAGATTGACGTTGCTAACGGGTCCCATGCTTGTTCCTCTCCCTTTAACTGGCGAGCCGCTGGCATTGACCGGACTGCCACCTCGCGGAATTGTGCGATTTGCATCAGCTTCACGCAACGCAGTGGCCTTGCCCTTCTTTGCCTTGCCCTTGCCCTTTCCTCTGCCTTTCTTCGCAGGCTCTGTGTCGGCTCCTGGTTCTGGTTCTGGTTGTGAGTCCAGCTGTGAGTCCAGAAGGGGTTGATGGCCATCGTCCTCATCGTCAAACGCTACATAGTCATCCTCAACGGGAATGTTCGATGGTCCAGCCTCTACCTCATCGTCAGGACGCACGCTGATATTGGAAGTCCGCTTCTTTTTGGCCGGTCTCGATGAAGGATCTTCCTCGATTCGGCTGTTCGCAAGACTCGTCCTTGCTCGTTTCGTGCCAGAAGAGGGAGCCGCGACCGGAGACAGCTGTGCTTGGCTAGTGTTTGATTGATCCGATTTTCGAGGACGACCACGCTTCCGTTTCGAAGAAGCGTCGCCTTCCGCGACACTGACAGTACTTTGATCGTTTTCTTCAGCTTCCGGAACATCGTTGTCGTCTATCATAAGTGGCTGATCATCATTTTCGATCGACTGCTCGATACTATCGTCTTCGTCTTCGTCGAGACCATTGACCTCATTGAATGCTGCTGCTTGGCCTGCATCGTCTTCGTCGTCCTCGTAGTCATATGGATCCGGCCTGCCAGGTCCTGTGGATCTGCGAAGCTTGTGCTTCGGCTTGAAAGGACTTTGCGAATCCACGACATGAATACTCTTGCGATTTCGATTCACAGTCTCAAACTGAAGCTTGCGATTTACAGCGGGCTCGCTTAGCCCTCGCGGAGAGCTGGCTGGCTCCTCTGTTATCGCAGGGCGCGATTGTGGCCGGACTGAGCTCATTCGCTTAGGAGAACCTCCAATACTCGTCCGTTTCATAGGCGATTGACGCGCTGGCGGTAATCGTGGTGTTTTGCGGTTTCCCAGAGTCGTGGTCACGTCGGGCGCAGAACCTGGTGGCGCGCGTCGGGTAAGCAAATCTTCCTCGTCTTCTTCGCTCTTGATATACGCACTCTCCTGCACGTCCATGCCGTCGCTCGTAAGCGTTGCGCCGCCATTCTGCTCTGGCGAGGTGGGCGAAGAGAAGATGCCCGACACCGGCTCGAGTCCATGTTCATCTCGTATGCCCGTGTCCTGTAATGTAATGCCGGTTTTTCTACAGTTTATATGTCAGCAATGCGCCCTTTTCACAGCACATTCTCGCTGCCATGGCGCATACCGTCCGACCTTGCCCACATCAAAGTATTGTTGACCCGTCTTCTTACGCCTTCCCGGTGTCGTATTCTTTGTCGAGGGCGCCATCCCGCGAGGCGACTGTTTCTCTTTTCCTTGCGCCAGCTTATCCAACTCCAATCTGCCAATGCGCCGAATATGTAAAGGCAAAGTGCGTCGTGAGGGCGGCGTGGAACGCGTCGTGGTAGTCTCGCGCAAACGTAAACAACGTTCCCGTCTTCCCGCAGCGCAGTGGAGTCTTGGCATGCCCGACGTCACTCGATCAACAACCACGCCAAACCCTGTTGTACTGCTGGTTGTACTCACAATACTTTTTGAGCACTCCCTGGAATGACTACGATCGATCACTTTGATATGTCGAGCTTCACTGGCAGAGAACTGCTGCTGAGAGGCCCACATCTCGCTCAATTCCTCTACTCCCTGTATGGCGGCGCGCTTTCATGCGTAGCCATCACCAATCTCAGGAAATATGAAGCCACAAGCAAGAAGCTCGCGGAATGGTCAAAGGAAGCAGAGACGCAGCTATGGAAGACACGGACGACGCAGGCTTCTGGAGCTCTCGCAGTATGCTCTTCCAATGTTCATCCAAGGTTGATGATTTCTGATTGACTTTTGTCCAGATCCTGGCATCGTTCATTGGAGCCTTCAGCCTAGCATTCTTCCCAAACACGCTACCCAAACTGATGCGCATGACTACCTCTCCCGTCTTGGTTGTGTTGATTCTGTTCACTCGAGGTCATATCAAGAATTACTGGGCACCCAAGGATGGCAAGAATATCACTCGCATTCCTCTACCGAAGATGGAAGACTATAATGAGGCCGAGCGAAAGACGGAGACCTTGCTACAAGTGCTCGAGTATCTGGAGTATAGCTGGGTGATCACGAGTTTCATCAATGGCATGGTGGGGTATTAGTAACACGCAGCATGGAAAATGGTCGCATAGATGGGATCTGTGTGACTTGACGTTGCGCTACGCGGAGCATCAGGTTAGGCATCAGCAATGGCTGACTGAAAAGCTCCGATCGATATTTGGCTATGCAGATTATGAGACAGCAAACATGACACAATCACCACTACAGTTCTACAATATATTCTGCAAACCTGGCGTTCTCCAGCATTGCATTTACCTGCTTCGTGCATCTATCGTCAAGCAGACGCCGATTTTGGTCGATCCTCTCAAATTTCCAAGCAAAATCCTAGACCAGCTCTGGACATACTTTCAATAACTGCACATGTTACACATTGTTGGAGCACGATCCCGAAGATCTGATAGCAGCATCTTGAAGTGCCTTGCGTCATCGCTGTCACCGCCGGTGCAAAAGTTCGGACGTGAATGGCCAACTCGAGGAAATCTCACCAACAACACAACTACACATCACAACAGCAAGAGAATGGTTATTTAAGCACACTCTCCGTCGGGATATCGAGATTGCTAAGGTCTCTAATGTCATCATCGTTGTTGTGCAACGGTCTGGGCTTGGCGAGTCCAAAAGGCCAAATTTCGACTCTCACGCATACAACACCACAACCACACGGACGAACGATACAAAAGCAAAAGAAAAACAGGCGCGTATGAAGCTCTCCATCTGGGAATCGAACCCAGGTCTCGATACCATCTTGAGGTTGCCGCCTTAGCGGCTTCCGAGAGGTGGTATCTCCGCGCGATACTACACACTGAATTGCATCTGGAGTGATCAAGGCTCGCCGCCAGGCGGAAAGAAAAGCTCCACGCAGTGGTCCTCGAAGAGCCGCCGGAGGCATTCCTTCTTCCTTTCTCCTTGCTAATTGTCGTCGTCATCGTCGTCGTTGCTGTCGTCTATACTATCGTCAGCTTCTTCTATCCTGGAAGTCTCCTTCCTTCCCATCCGCTCGAACTCTAGACATATTCAGCCTCCTGCCGTAACAGTACAGCTTGTCCAAGAAGGGCAGCATGAAGCCAAAGTCGAGTGGTATACTTGGCATTCTATACAACACTTTCCAATCAGTGTATACATGTGCAACTAACATACACGCATATCGGCATGTCTCAAACTAGCGACGGAAATGTCAAGGTCAGTATTACAAAAAGCAAGCTGCACTGGCAGCACCAAGATACGTCTCCTGCGCATCTCCCGCGATGATAGTCACAGGTATTCATCGACTATGGACAATGTGACAATGGCGTGGTGTGTGGTATATCAGCGCGGGTAGTTGCCGGCTGGGAGGGCAGGTGGAGCCCGGCGAATTCTTGGCAAGCGACTCGGGCAGGAGCAACCTCCGACACGCAAGCACACAACAACATCAACCTTTCTTACGACTGCAAAGATGCGACTAAACGACTACCGCGCATATTACGCCTATGAATGACCGGCGTCGCAGCAAGTGAAGCTCAAAACACACTCTACGCGACCGAGATGATTTGCGCCAACCAGCAAATGATGGCTTCTGGCAGCGCAGCGCAAGTCGGATACCATCTCTGAGCTTGAGCGAAGCTGATACCGGGGCGTTGCAAGGGTTTGACTGCCCACTCTCCAAGGAGATGCGTCGGGGTGATCAAAATCTTGACAAATCTCGGACGCGGACGAGCAATGATTGCCACGGTCGGTGCACAGCTCAAGCGAACGTCGAAGCGGAAGGTGAAAGCTGGCGAACATGATGGCGCCGAAACTGAGGCCATATACTATCTCTGAATTGGTGAGCGTCAACGTCTGTCCATACGATTTCGTGGAATCCGTTCAGGGAGTGATGCTCAAATGCTTCCTAGAATATGGCCTGCTAGAGGATGCTTCCGAGAAGCCGGCGCCATTGCCGGAGAAAGAAAGGCAGGAAAGCTGACGATCAGGACCGGCTGCCTGCGCGTTGCAAAGACCAGCGCACAGCGATACTTCCTCTTTACAGGCCAGACGAAGAGAGACGATGGCGTGGAGAGGATGGGAGGGATGAGGGCGTGGAGGCGTGAGGAAGATGTGAGGCTAGTTGGCTTGCTGCAGGCTAGGAAGGTGTGACGAAGGCTTGCTTACGGCGCGGATCGAGAAGAACTTCTGATCTTGACCCACCACCAGAAGATGCCGAGATGAAACAGCGACAATTGGCGACGATGGTGCATGCGCACATCTCCCTCTTCCCAAATAGAACGCAAGACGAACAAGACCAAGATACTGAGATGCAAAACGAACAAGATCAATAAACTGGAACTCAGCCGACAACATCTGGTATGCAGACCAAGTTCCCGACTTCGCATTGGCGACAATGGCGACACTCAACATCGTCAACAATATACCTGAGCTGCAAATGGGTCTGGAGTTCAGAGACTTCCGGATCTTCACTCATGGTTGCGATATTCAGCAGCGAGATGAGAGCCGACTTTGCTTCTGCGGAAGACACTTCTGCGGAAGGCACTCTCGGAGGATCACCCGCTTGCCAGCAGTCTGCACGCACAAGAGCAGATCAGCAAAGCCGACAAGTAGGCGGCTGCTGAAGAAGTGCCAGTCACCGGAATATCGAAAAAGGCAGACAAAGAAGCGAAGAAGGAGGCCCATACTTAGCGGTCTCGGACAATGAGCGCCAGTCGTGGACGGCTGCGAATACCTTCATTGCGAGCATCCACGACTTCTATGCATGCGATGACGACCTTCCTCCGGTCAATCTACGGATCCAGAATAAAAGCGGAAAGATCAACACGAAGGCTGCGACTGTTAGAGTTCAGGCTACCCAGACACCGAAGAAGGCAGAGGAGGAAGCAGAGGAGGAAGCAGAGGAGGAAGCAGAGGAAGTAGAGGAAGCAGAGGAAGCAGAGGAAGTAGAGGAAGTAGGAGAATAGAGGAAGTAGAGGAGGCGGAGAGGGCGGAGAGTGAAGCAAAGGAGGCAGGGAGGGAGTGAAGAGCACAACCCATGGCTGTCATGCATGAGAAACGTTTCCGCTAACGGCGAAAGTGCATGTCCCCGCAAGGAACGCAAATTTGTCATTGAGACGAGCAGGGTAAGGCTGATCAAATTAGATCGAGGGTATCCACGCCATTTGGTCACAGTAGAAGGACTGCTGAGGAGACCCCGGCAAGCGCGGTAGGCGAGGCGGCGAATCGCATAGTCGGATTGCATTGAAGTGGAAAGAGCCAGCTGCAGGTCTCGTGTCAATGCAGCACCGAACGTGACGATAGTGCAGTCTTGAATCAGTTGGAAGACGGACTCTGAGAGTGCGATGAGCTGTACCGAGATGAAGACCAAACCAAGCAGGTGACCAGATCATGATCTTGCATCGGGAACAGAGCACTATTAGCACAAGGACAAGGTCGGGATGAAAGGTTGAAAGGTTAAAAGATTTCGGATACCGCAACGCCAGGTGTCAATTCAAACAAGCCGAAACTTCTAGTACTACATGCTTTTGCTAGTCACCTCACTTACTTCGCACCACCAGTGCCTCTCTCAAGGTCTTCCTGCAAGTATCGTGGAAGACGATTCTGTCCTGGTCCTGTGCTGCTCGCTGACCCAGTCACGAGCACGCCCTTGAAACGATTCGGGACTACGCCGACCTGGACCTCGTCTGACGACACTCGAAGGCTGGCGTCGTGACGATTGGGGATCTTGGAGTCGCCATGAGAACCCAACACCATTCTGCCTCGGGTAGGGTGCGGCTCGGGTTCGACAAGCTCTCTCTGTGGAGACAAGTCCAAGCCCATCTCCTTGAGATGCTTCGCACCGGCTTGCTTCAGCTTCAACTGCGCAGAGAAGTAATGTTAGTCAATGTTGCATCAAGTCATAGTCTGGAATGAGGCGCCACAAACCTTTGAAGCGTCGCTAGGTCCACTTGCTTTTGCCATGCTGGCGAGGAAAGCTTCGTCGTACCATCCAGCCTCGGCCTTGTACCTGTCGTGCAGGCGAACTTCCTCCTCGGAAGGCTCAATCTCGTTGTTGATTGAGACCTCTCCTGCGTCGCTCTCGGAGATGTGCGCGATCAACGCTGGCATCTTGTTAGCCTGGAAAGGCGGGTTGATGTCAGCCTCGCTGTAGTACACACAAGTGTACTAGTACCCGTCACGGGTGCGCTCCTGTTGCCGCTTCCAAACATTGAAAGCCAAGTGGAATCCACCCTCCATGTGATTGTCGAGGTGGTGTTTGGAAGCATACCGCTTGTCCTGCAATGTCGCGTCAGTGTCGTTCTGTAGCAAGGAATTTGCCTGCGGAACTTACCCGCAGCTCGTTAGACGCCGTGTCATCCTCTTGGCACAGAGGACATATGGGATCCTTGGCCGCCCACCACTTGAACTCGTTCAAAGAGTTCTGCAACCACATTTCTATTGCCGTAGCCGCCAGATCCGCATAAGTGGCCTCCATCACTATGCCGCCCAAGGCAACCTCGGCCTCCAACTGAGAGTCAACTGGACACTGGATGGCGTTGCTAGCGACGCCAATTTCACTGCTCGCGATACCGACCTCCAGATCATCCTCTGCCGGCTCGCGATCAACCTCGGCGCCCTGCTTCTCAGGGTCATCGCTGCCGAAGCCTTGCCATTCCTCGTCCCCATCATACTCGGCTCCGGCGTCTCCTATTTCCTCAACATTTCCTCCTGGTGGCACAAACAAGCTCGTGTCATCAGTCTCCATCGCATCTTCTTCGTCCTCGCCAGCTTGCTCATCCACATTCTCACCCGCATCCTCCGACAATGCTTGAGCTGCGCGAGACGAAACTTCTTGCGCAAAGACTGATGCCGACTTTGCGAGTGCCAGACGTTGTTGAAAGTCGCGAAGTGTCATCCTGCCCTTCTGCCACTCGGCCTCCTTCTCAAGCAACATTTTCTGTGCCACAGCCTTCACGCGCTTTCTGTAGTTCTTGAAGTCTTTGGATTTGGGATCGGTTGGCGCGTGCGGGTCCTGGAGAACAAGAGCTCGGATAAGCTCATCGAGCGCCTGGCCTCGGGACCTCAGCAAAGCCTCATCCTTGAGACTAGTGACAGAAAGAGCTTGCCAGCTGGCTTGGCTGACCAAGTTGCCGGCCTTCTCAACGCCATTGTTGGTGAGAAGATTCGCAGCATTGAGAATGGCATTGAGGCGAAGATAGTATTTCTCGAGGGTGTTGCTGTTGGGAGAGTGTCCCAGGACCAGACGAGTCATCTCGAGACCGATGAGCGGAACAAGGTCAGTGGCAGCTCGGCGACGGATGCTGTACCAGGTGACAGCGTGAGTAAAGCCAGCTCGCCAACCACGGGTGCGCAGATACTCAGTCAACGCGCCACTTGTCAAGGGTCGTGATTTATCTAAGCCCAAGCCGCGGTTGTTGCCAGCGAAGAACACAACATCATCGAGGTGTTCCTCCTTCACCCGAAACTCGCGCAACTCGGTGTCGAAAAGCTCCTGGAGGGTGTCGATGCCCTCGAGAATACCTCTACGTACGGCGATCACAAGCATCCTGTGAGCAGCAGAGAACTCAAGAGAATCTGTGAAGGGCAGATGTTAGCACGGCACCCTCTGTACCATGTTGTGAAGTGGACGTACCAGCTGCCGGCGAGGGGAACTGGAGTTCAACCGGCTCAGTGCTGACATCAGCATCGTCTGCCAGCAAGGGGTCATTGACCAGCTTGATGTTGATGCGTGGGAGATGCAGGCTCATGTCGAATTGACCCTTGCTCGACTGCGTGAACGAGAAGTTGTTCCAAGTCAGAGGCTTGGCTCTGGATCGTGCTGATGGAACTGATGGGCACAGAGAGCCAGGACGGAGAGCAGACGCTCTGCCGATGCACCACAGAGCGACGTGCTGCTCAGAAAGCTCGATGCTCCTTCTGATTGTCAGTGTTGGTCCTTTACATTAATGCCTCTCGTATGTGGGGAGTAGCTCGCGAGCTACCTGGACCCGCCACAAATGGCGTGGAGCATGCCCAGATTCGGAGATTGTGTTCACTCACCTGTTGTTCATGGCCTCGTTATCCATCAACATCCTCAAGTCTTCTGCACCCAAGTGTGACTTTTTAGCGCGGGCTCGTAGGTTGCCGTACGTCTTGACAGCGAAGCGCATGACCTGGACAAGGTCGTTGAAGAGCTTTCGACCTAGTAGGTCGGCCTCCTGTTGCCGGAACCAAAAGCGTGCCCAGTACAGCATCGAATTGCGATATGCGCTCAGCGTTAACGGCATGATAGTCTTTGCCGCTCTGGACTTGGGTACTGCTCGCTTGTACGCCCAGACCAAAAATCTATTTAAATCGTGGAGTCAGCTATCATGGTCCTAGGTTCATGCTCCGATTGCTTGATATGCTATTATCTCGGCCGGCCTAATGGCGAGTGGCGCGGTGTGTATTGGGATGAAGAGAGGTATTTGACGCCTGAGTGTCATGTCTCTCGCTAATAACAAAGGATTATTCGAGCCGACGCACGATGTAGTAGCGTGGATGTTATCGAAAGGCCGAAGCCATGCACGAGGTATCGACTTACAGTTACATTCTCTTGGTCATCTGTGCCACATTATCAGGCGTGAAAAGGTGCTTCGTAGCTGCATCCTCGTCGGAGATGTCCTCTGGATTGCCCTTGAGAATGTACTGGCAGACAAACCGCTTGTACAGCTGAAAGTGATGGTCCTGACGAGAGACGGTGGCTGGTGCATGCCAGCGGAATTTCTATTGTGTGAGCAGTCAACACGCCTGCACGTCGCAGCTATCGGATGCCGGATAGAACTGTTGATCAGGAGTGTGTTGTACGCACCTTGGACTTCTCAAGATCGTCTGCGAGTCCCTCAAGCTCCTCGTTCACCAGCTGGTAGTACGCATCAGGATCCTCTTCAGCACCTTGCTGCACTCTGTCGAGGCGCTCGCTCAAGCTCTGTCGAGGTGCAAATCTCGACATTTTGGTGACAGTGTTATGGAAGGCGAAGGAGAAGAAAGTTCAACCAGATTTCCGTCGCTGCGGAGATATGTTCAGCTTATTTGTCTGCCAGCCACAATGAAGACTGTTGGCCGCTAGCGCTGGGTATAGCTGATCCTGTGCAATTCAACGGTTTCTCAGCACCAGCAGACCCAGAGAGCAGGGTTCAGAGATGGATACACATTGACAGATGCGGTTTCACCTGGCGAGATCGTAAGCGAGCACCAGATCGACCTTCCGGCACGCAGCGAGCACTCCGCTACACGCCAAGAACCATCAAAGCGATCCTGCCCGCGGTCAGACACCAGTAGTCTTTACCGGCAGGAACAGACCGCTGCAGAGCTACGTGTTTCGGTGATGTACTGCCAACATGGATTCGCTGCGGGCATCGTGTCATCTGTCATCACACGGTCGGACTGCATCAGCTATTCTCAAATGGAACTGTCGAGAAGGCCACAGTTCCACCACGGAAGAGACCTCCAAGACTAACAGGCTCAATTGCAGGTATTCTATGCATGCGACGTAGGAAGCCGTACTTTTGATGACCTCTCCACTTGAGCGGCGCGGTTGAGCTGACCGCCTTTGCAAGCGAGGCCAGACCACCCTTGACAGAGCGATTGAAAAGAGGAATCACAGTGGCTACCCGCGACTAGGCCTGAGTCATGGTAGCGGCTTTTGCGCGCAAGGCGTGAAGTGCCTGTTTCGTCAAGGTGTAGTCCGCCTTGGAGGATGAGCCACAAAGGTCCTATGCGCGATGTTGTACGACCGATGTCGCCACATTTTGAACGTTTTACGGTAGCCCTCGGCTGGCGACCCATTTGCTGGAGCTAAGCACACTTCTCTGCCTTTACTAAGCAGTATCACTGGCTGGCCTCCGTTTGCGTACTGCTTCATTGATCCAGCCTCGGGGTCTCAATTACTCCTGCCAATGCACTTCTTGTCTTTATTCGCGCTCCTCTGCAAGAGATCACGTCCGCAGTGGCCAGGGCCTTCGCTTGGACGACTACTGGTAAGCCGTGACGAGGTCCCTGCTTTATGCAGCTTCTCCATTCACATGTGTTGACACCAAATGCCGGAACAGCATGTAGACGACTGCATAGTGCACGCACACTGATAATGACTACCAATGGAGTTGCGGCTCTTGTCGCGCTTCTGCACGAAATTCAAGAGGGTAACACAGGGCCCGCAGCCGGTATCTCGTCATGCTCCGTTTGTGTAACATACATGGGTCTCGTTCTCCACAGGACCAAGGCGGTCTTACCCATGTCAGCGGGATTTGCACGACTGCATGGCTCGTGCAGCACGATCTGTAGCATGCGGGAAAGGAGAGTCGGGTACAGGCGATCACTGTACGGAGCCGCCAATAGTGCCCGATTGTACCATTCTCGCGCCGGCCTAAGGAGGCATTCGATTGTTGTGCTACAAATCGCCATCTACTTGAGTCATAATACAGCACCGGCCATGTCACGAAGCTGCAGCCCGAGCACGTGAAGATACACACGACAGCAGCACTTGGATGTATCGATCCGAGCAGCGCTTTACAGGCGCGTTGCAAGCTCAATTGCTCACAGGATGCGTCAATCATTATTGCCAAGGTTGCTGTTGCTCACCTCGCGAAGTCCTGACAACGAATGCGTATTTGCATGAACCGTCAGCATACTCGCGAAGCTGCCAGTGATCAAGATGACTTCACGGGCTTCACCATAGCATGGCCAAGCAACCCGCCGTGACCATTATCCAGAACTGCCTGGAATCGCTCGCGACGCGTTTGCTGCATGGCTTCTGTGTTTGCGCTGGAGGCTAGCGCAGTCTATGTGCGTCTGCGTGTGTGCATACAGGAGGCTGTTCTCATCGGTTCGAAGTTGTTGTGAACAACGCGCGACTAAGGCGCGTCCTGGCAATCCTGGCAATTCTGGTATCGGTTTGCCTTTGTCGTTGCCAGGTAGACGATTGCTTGCGAGGAAATCGTTAGAATTTGGTCCTGTCTACTTCATTCTGGAGCTACCTCGCCAGAAGACAATCGATCAAGCTCTCTCTTACCTTTGAAAGCCTCCCTCTCTTGCCCAGCTCATTACAGACCACATTCCGCTCGAAATAGTCAAACCAACAAGTCACTCCATCTGCATCATGTCCGACACGTGTGGCAGAAGCAACACTCGTGGCCGTGGTGGACGTGGAGCGGCCGATGACACTGCTCCAAAGCAGTCAGCACCAGCCGCTGCCCCATCCACCGCGACTTTGGCACCCTTGTCCATCCCAACTCCCACTCCCGGTGGCAACAATCCCATCAGCCCGAGCGGACTCTCTCCTACCCTCAGCTCTCCGGAGCACAGCCCAATCCGCCTGGCAACAGGCTCCACCGTGAAGTCCGAGGACTGGGTGTCCTTCAAGAACGAGGAACAGCTCAACCCGTTTGAGTTTATGGTAATGAACAATCTGAAGGTCCTGGCGAACAGCATCGATGGGCTCCGTGATGCCGTGATCGTGGTTCAAGGTCGTGCTGCTCGTAAGTGTCACTGACTACGCCAGCGTGGGGTCCGCCGAGTCACACTGACAACGATTCCAGAGAAGGAGAAAGCTCAGAACCGTAACAAGAAGACAGTCATCCGTGAAGATGACGATGAGCTCACCACCGAGCAGTCGACAGAGAAGAAGGCTCTTTCGGAGCTCGGTGTAAGTCACCTTCAGCTAGTCCCATGGTCGTCGCTCCACTAACAACTTTCGCAGGGTCTGAAGTTCGCCAAGTCGATCCCAGACAGTCTCGAGAAGTTCAAGGAAGATACCTCGAACGATTCTCCGCTGAAGAAGACCAAGAGTACCGTTGCACAGACTCAAGCTCTGGAGTACAGGAAACATGTCAAGGAGGCTCGTGATACCGCTCGTATGGAGGCCGCGGTAGGTTCATCATTCTTGGCTTCTGAGATCAACACTGTGCTGACATTTCCTTAGGACGTCGAGGGTGCTTACTTGCCTCTCGACGATCTCTACGAAGAGCTTTCTAAGCTCTCTGACGAGACTCTTCGTGACTGGTACATTGGCCAGGTCAAGTCGCTTTGGCCTGCGAACCGTATTTCGGGAGGCACCGGAGCTCACGGCAATGTTACTTCTGCCGCTGCTGACAACGCTGAGGCGGCGAGCGAGGCTAGCGGTGCCACTGGTAGCCGTGGCGGCCGTGGCGGTCGTGGCGGTCGTGCTAAGCGTCCTGCATCCGCCCTCGATGGTGCTGAAGACAGCGACATTGAGGATCGCTCTCCAACTCGCCGCAAGATCACCTACACCCAGGAAGCAGAGTACGATAAGGAGGACGTCAACGAGAGTGATGTGAACATGCACATGGATTGAGCAAAGGGTACTAGCTAACCAGCTTGACATGGTGTTAGGTCATGGGCTTGGACGAGGCGTATGCCTTTACGCGTGCATTAGGCGGTAGACTTTCCACCTTTCCTACGATCGAGCATTGATCGTACATAGACTGTACATCGTACAGTAAGTGAAGCTAGTTGCTATCAGGTAGACTCGGCTCAAAATTGAAACAGCCTTTCATGACTTATCTACTTCGAACGTTGTGCTAAATCGACTTGCTCTATAACACAATCTTTAGCGAAGTCACTTTGGAGTGACGGATGCGTAATAGATACAACATCCTATCCTACGGTATAGACACTAGGAGTAGGAGTGGTCGACGGGAAAGGATTTTAGTATCCAGCGCTACGATTTGATACCATCTTGACGTAGCCGCTTTGACACTTCTTCAAATTCAGTGTTAGTAAAACGAATGTAGTTAGCATAGACTATTTCCTGCGGCAAGCAAAGCAAAGGTCAAAGAAATGGTTATATGCATAGGGTAAAAAAGAAAAGTGCTGGATGCTCTCCATCTGGCTGTAATAGTGTTAGAATGGATTTCTCATTTCATGTACCAATAATGAACCCACGAATCGAACCCAGGTCTCCCGCGCTTGATGCTGTCGCTGACAAGCGGAAATCTGAAGGCGTTGTTAGTTGCTGCACAGCGTAGTAGAAGCTGGGTAGGATGTCGTACCATGACCACTGTGTGATGTTAGTGGAAGCTCTCAACTTGAATCGACTGGTAGTGAATTACCTAGACCAATGAAGATTGAACTGAGCAACTAAGCTGCTCATTGGTGGAGAGCGGTAATTTTGTCAAATATATGATGACTAGAACAGACATGGGAGCGAAAAATTCGATGTGGGGTCGACGGCTGGAGCTAGGTAGAGCTCCCGAGATCCAACCTCACTTTCAAACATACACGACTAGAGACACCTGCATATCGTGCAAGCTGCCGGTGCGGAGTGGCTGAATTGCTCGTCGATACAACATCAGCTAAGTCCATGGATGCGTGAACTCTGACAAAGCTACGCATTTCTTGGCACGATTGGGCTAAGCCGCCGACATGCAGACTCATTGAAGACTTCTCTCATTGCCATGGCTGCTTTAAGACGGAGGACTTACTAAGGTATGACTGCATGTTGTAGCTCGAAGAACAGATCAAAGAAGAGTCTCTGGACCATTTCTCCATTTGACTATTCACAGCACGCGAGCACCAGCTATCTCCGAATCTACCGATACGTCGTTTCGGCCAACTCTCTGAGTTCTCGTGCCGGTAAATGGAAAGAGACTACTGGACGCAGGTCGAGAACATCCAGCTTACTCGCTGCGCTGCAGACGGCCCTTCACAAGAACCACAAGGACGGAGTGGAGTAATCTCGCCTCCAGCTAGCGAACAACATCGACTTACCACTTCGACCGGATGACTGCGCACCGATGGAGACTTTGATACGGTTGCGACCCGTGTATTGATCTATCTATTCAAGCGAGCGACTAAGACTTCTTCCTCAAACGCCAATCCACTAGCTTCCACGTTAATCTCACACACCACAGCTCTCTATCACATTCCCGGACGTGACAATCTAGCAGTTGTTGCAAACACACTGGTAGCTCGTGTCACCCGCGATACCCATTTCCTGGTCGATACACTGCTTGACCTGGTTTGCTCCACACGCCAGTCCCACATTGACACCACCATGGATGTATCCTGGAGCATCTTTGCCACAGTTTTCTAAAGAACAAAGCACGATCAGCAAGGCTCGACATATGCCAGCATACTGTCTTGGTAGCAACGATAAAACCACTTACGACCTCCGCCCGATGGCGCACATCCCGCCAGACTCAGGCACTTGTGAATATCTGGACCCTTGCCGTCCTTGCACAACTCGGCCGTGTTGACATCGCGGATGCGGTAGTTGTCTGTAAAACCGATAGATGTTAGCAGAGCAAATCCTTTTGTGTCTGGGAATGACCACGAGAGCGCATACATTTCCTGAGCAGGCCGGCGAAGGCGTTGGCTTCACACCAACGATACTCCTGGCGAGCCTCGAGCGCCGCGGCTGAGGCCAAAGCTGGAATGACAAAGTACGCGAAATGCATTGCGATGTTCGAGTCGGTATTTGATGTGGATGGTGTTAATGGAAGGTTGTCGTTCGTGTACTGATGCTGTCGAGGAAGCAGACTTCTCCGCTGCTTTATATGTCGACTTCAGCACTTCTTCCGGACTCAGGAACCACAGTACCGCGCTATGGAGCACAAAGTTACACTGCCTCTTCAGCTGAGGACATCTTGGCTGTTGGATGTTTCCAATCTGGCTGCGATCCACCGGCCAAACTGGCCAACCTAGGTATCCATTATCATCGCTGGCCATTGACTGGAGCTGAGCATGGGAGCACGAGATCCTACAACTCATGAACGCCGTAGCTGACATCCTCAAGGAATACTACGTCACCGAAAGTTGTTCATGTGTAACAATGGAATACGAGCTGTGTCTAGGCTACTCCACATCCTGCTCCTTCCAGTGCGGTGAAGTGCCCTGTTCCGAGCAGAATATGTCTGTTCAGCATGCTCCCATTCTCTTGAGAGAAGGAGCCGTGGCGTGTTGGTGGATGCATGAAATGCCCAAATAGGATCTTTCGTGACCTATGACACCGGAACATATCAGCACAGGCGCAGCAACATCGAAACCCACGGGTACGACGTGAGAAGTCCATCCTCCTGAACACACGCCGATGAATCGCTTCCAGCGTAGTACCTTCATTTCATGCAGATTACGTTGTTCTACTTCGCCTTTCACAAGCCACTAAATGCTTACTTCCTCACTAGGCGCCCAGAAGATCATCACGACCAGCCTTCGAATCGACATAGCCATGCATCGTTCGAAAACATACATCTAGGGTACTCACTCTTTGCCAAGGCAAATCCACGAGGCCGTCGTTCTGATCTCACGCGAAGACAAGACGTAGAGGGTGTCGGTCCTCACAGCCCTGTGTCGCAACGTCTCCGAACCTCGTTGGTTAGAGATCAGGAAATCGGGAGCTCATAAACGTCTTGGCATATAGGAGCGAAGGATCATTGACAAGTGCTTCCTTCTACGAGTGGAGCAACACCAGGCTGGCAGGCAGACGACTGCCGGACTAAGCTCCACCAACCCGCCCTCTTTTCCTACATCGACACCACCCTCCGCTCTCCCTACTCCATCTCCTCCCTTCTCCACTACGAACAATCCGCATACATCTCATTATACGGCGTACACCCATTTCCATCCACTGTACACGCGTTCACGCCCTGTATTACAAGCAATCTTCATCAACTCCGGCCCCTTTCCACCCTTCGTCCACATATGAAATCAAGCCAGAGGCAAGAGACGACGACTTACACAAAGAAACTCCCCTTCATCGCCATTGTTGCCGACACATTTTCCGTTATTGCCCCAAGCGAACGCAGTGCCTTTGACTACTGAGGCTGGGCCGGTGACGCAGTTCTGTCAAGGAGGTGGTGTGAGTGGTTGGATGAGATTGTTGATGTTGCTTGGTGGGGGAAAGCGAGAGACGTGTGAAAGGGGATAGAAACGTACGAACCATGCCCATCCTGTTGGGAGGATGGATAGAGTGAGGGCGAGCTGGATGATGGGTCTCATGGTGATGGCAGTCTGTAAATCACGAGTGAGTTGAGAGTAATGAGTGAGGTGGAAGTGTTGGATGTTTCGCCATTGCGGTATGGCCCCTGCATTCATAGATGTTTGCATGTTCACTGTAAGTGCTCTAGCGCGCGAATATGCCGATATACCAATACGCCGACAGCCTTGTTGCCCAGCATTCTCTCATTTGCTGAGCGATTACCGGAGTCGAGGCGGCCGCTCGTATGTAGTGCCTTGGAGCCCGTTCGGTTGCACCGTATAGCTTAGCGTATAATGGTGGATCCAGTCTCTTTTAGCGCATATTACACTTCGTACTATAATTCAGAGCTTTACGGCGTGCGCGTTCGGTGACAGTCGTTATGCGTATAGGGGTGGATCCAGTCTAGTCTATAATTATCGTAGTATAGCGTCCTTTAACATTCGCAGGCACCCTTAGCGGTTAGTAAAGCTTTAGGGGCGTCGTTAGTGTCCATGTTATGGGTCCGTATAGCCTAACGACAGCTCTGGAGGTCCTTCTATATAGAAGACGATTTAGCGCCAAATTGAGGGACACCTTACCTATTACAGGGTATAATTACGACGATCACTACAGGACCCACTGCTAAGTTAGGCTTTACGGGACTCTTATATACTAATCTATACGGTGATAACCCGAACGCGACGGCCGTATAGCCTAGAATCCACCGTATATCCGTATATCCTGAGCTATACGCTGGCAACCGAACGGGCTCTTGGTAGATAGAAACATCTTGGAGCACACACATTTTTCGGAGCCGTCGTATCAGGAGACAATTCAGCTGCTCGCAATCAGCTTGACGGTCCTAGCGTGCCTCGATCAGTGCGGTCGGAGCTCGGGTCTACTACACCTTCGACTGTGCTGACCAGGAAAGAAGCAATATGGTGGTCAAATTCTCACACAAGCCATATTTCTCAACTTTTCATAATTCGGCATATTTCAAATATGCGCGGCAACTCTGGCCACACCGCGACTGAATCCGTCCAACATTATGAAGATACCGCAAAAAGTCAAATGCATGAAAGCTGGCACCCAATGGCATGAACTGAGCATATCGCCGCCGTCCCAGCAATATATTTAGTCAACCCTAAGGATCACCGATAAGCGGCAACGGCAGTACAATCGTCAGGTTCCAGGGCGCGAGAAGGAAATCGTTAAGCGGAGATAAGTAGCTGCTGTGACTTAGACTCAAGTGGGTGAGCTTGAGGCACTCAGATGGACATGCCACTTCAAGTTCTCGTCACTCGATGTTACGACCAACAAGATGCTTACCAGACGCGCTGTTGTCGACAACTCTGCGTTCGAGAGGGAGCGACTCTGGGCGGAATACCTCCCCGGACCGACATCACTTGATGATGAAAAGAAGAGCAGCAGGATGTGGGCCCAATATATTTTCATTTCCTGTCTCAAACAAGCACTATCAACGACTCTCTCGGTACCATAACCGGCTAAGGAAACATTCGTTCACTCTCTGCTCTGCCGCAATGTCCGTGATCAATGGTCACTGCTAGCAGCTCAGCGCCATGTGGAACTCCATTCACTCTGGCGCTGGAGAGATCTTTCATATTGCACATCTAGCCAATGCCTGCATATGAAGTCAGTCTAGTCCAGCACTAACGCGGGAAGAGCTGCACTTACAGACGGTATCGTAGGCCTCTTGGCTAGCCTGGTCTCCTCTTGGGATGTTGAAGTCCACGCTTGTCATCGATGGAGTGAAGAAGCCTTGGTAGACATCGAAGAGTGGTGTCCAGTAGACGATACAAGATTGGGTTGGGTCTGTGCACGGGCACACCACGTTGACGTCCCTGCTGCTGCCTACAGTGTAATCCTGCGAAACCGAAACGCTTGCCCTAGCGAAAGGACAGTATGTTAGCATCTGGAAGTCGGGCTTGTTCGGGCTGTCATCACACTTACTCCACGCTGAAGATATCGAAGGGACCAGCACCCATGGAGAGCGAGGTCTCGATGCCAGTGGTTTGCTCCTCATATTGACCAAAGTTGACCTCCGAAGTAGCCGAGAGAGGACCAGCGATCTTCTTCCTAAACTGCGTCAGGACAACCGCCGAAGCCTGGTTAACAATCGTGTATCCGGTGTCTCCATCAACCTGACGCTTGAGTACCTCGCACTTGATTTCCGCCGGAAGCTCGCGTGCATGGCGTCTCTTGGATGGGGGAGGGTTTGGATCTTCGTAGGCCTCGTTGTTCCTGACCTCGATCCTGTATCCGTCGTTGTTGTTGGTAATCGGACCGCCTGCTTGAAGAGGATTGCAGACTCGCTGGACGACATTGTAGTGCAGCGAATGTTGTGCTCACGCCATCACGTAGCGGGCAGACCGCAACCTGGCATCTCAAAGTATTGGGATCAATATTGGGGTCGAGTGGAAAGAGGACGCTGCAGTCACCAGAGCCACCCGCGATCTCAACGAGGTCTGGGTTGTTCGCCCAAGCTCCAGCAATCTGTGTACTGGATTGCCAAGCATGTCAATACTGGCTCCGGACAAACGAGAGATGTACTACTGATCAATCGTCCCATTGTGGGCGCCAATCACCAACGAACTGTGCACCTGAGACCGAGCGGTGATTATTGTGGCCGTAGCAGCCAGGAGGAGTAGTTTCATGGTTGCCATGGTCGATGGTCGAAGGTGCGATGAAGCTCTTGGAGGCGATTTCCCTTGGAATGAGATGGCTTGCTGTGGAGGAGCTCTGGAGACTGATGCTGATACTGAGATTAGAGGGCAAGTCTTGCTCTATTTATGCTGTTCAAGTCGCGGTTCGATGATGCCTCAAGTCGACAATTGAGAGTCATCATTATGGGGATCTCGATCCGTGGTCCTATGCCCAGAGCCATGCTGTGTTGGTTCTGTACCATGTTGACCACTCAAGAAGAAGAGCAAGGCCTTCGCGCTGGAGGTTTGCATTCCGTGTGGAGCCATAGTCGTTACTGAACAGCCCGTTGCTCTTGGCAGGTTGGTGGCACCTGAAGCATATGGAATTCTCCCGGCATGGGTAGACCGATCCGGCATGGCAATGTAGATCGAGCACCCAATGTTCGTACCAGGCAGGACGGTAGTGTCGAGCTTCTCTCGCCGCCAATAAGGTAATATGGGTCACTGATCATAGTATGCTGGGCGCGCGACTAAGCGCTGCTTAGAGTGGCATCATTGGCACACTGATTCGCCAGTGACTGTGGGTACAGTACTGAGACACAGGCAGCAGTCCGACTTGGCCATCACATTGCGGAGCACTTTAGAAGCATGCGCGATATGCTTGGCTGTCGTTGCTTGCCACGCCATGAATCTATCGCGTCGGACATCATGGAGCGAAAGCACAACAGATCAAGACCACGTCCTCAATAAGCAAGCAGAGCGCTCAATTGCAAGACTTCTAGGCTCGAATTAGCTTTAAGAGCAGTGAATGGCTCAGAAATCTACCCGCTTGCACAAATTTATGCCATATGATGTGCGTAGCGTGGGCCTCGGGTTCAGCTGGCGAGACAGCGTAGTTCTGCGAGCATGATGCTTGGTCGTGCCATTGACGATCAGTCGAAGAATGATGGGTGATGGTCACTGTGATGCGGTAATGTTGGTGGCAAGCCAGATCTGCATATGAGTAGTCAGCATAATGGGCTGGCAGAGAAGCTTCGGCCCCATATGAGTCTATGGAGCCGGCATTTTAGCTTCATGGTGCAAAACGCAAGCACATCTATTAGCCACAGCGCTGGAGCTTCGTGGTAGACTTGTGCGGCCAAGCTCTTGATTTGTGTTTCTAGGTGTACTGTATTGCCTGCACTGCCGTCCGAAATGTTGACAGCTGCCTGCCGCGAAGAACAGAGTAGTTCTGTCAGACAACACCAGTAAGCGGTGCTCTTCGAAAGCCCGGCTAGCTGAGTTATAAGGATGATCTGGAGGTACTTTTATGATGCTCCGAAGCAGAATCAGTATGTTGCGACCGAGATCTGCGATGCACGTGTGCTAGTCTGGAGTCTTCATGCTGCGTGCTCGACCACGTGCGGCATAGTGCTTTGTGACTTCGAGTTCGGGCCCGTCAGGCGAAGATACTGGCCGCTGGCCGGGACTAAGTCACAATACATGTCAATCTTGGCATGTTGGTTTACAAGACATGTTAGCGCACGCTACTGTCAGCGGTCACGGAAAATCTGGTCAAGAAGGATGCCGGATGCAATTCTTTCAGCCACGAGAGGAGAAGTGGAGACGGTATAGCCCCACATCTAGCGCCGCACATGCATGATCCATCGTCTCTTGGCATGTTGGATGAGGATGATCTGCGAATGCCCGAGTCATGCTAGAATAGGAACACTTCGTACCTGTGTCAGGAGATGCTTTACCGTGGCGATTAGGAGAGACGAGAGACGCGCGCAGCTCGCAATATCATGAGGGACTCGGAGAGCCGATTGTGGCCGGACACATGAAGATCCGAAGGAGCACAAGTCAGTTCACAAATCTCAAAATGAGGCATACAATTCTCAGGATCTGATGCAGGGGCGTCAAATATTCGAGATCTCGAGAGAATGCAGGTACGAGCCGGCCGGTTCGTGTATGTTTAGTTAACTACAACGATTGCCTATGGAGAAACTTATAAAGACTTCAGGTCTACCGGCAACAGAGCTTGAGATTAGTATCCATATGAGATTCAGTTAAAGAGGCTTGAGGATCGCACGTGTAGCTCATGGACATCTGGCCGCTTTCGCAGGCACTTCATGACTTCTTATCTGCATGTCTTGACCATGCCTGCCTCAGACAGGCAGGTCTGTAGACGCACTTCGTGACTTCTTATGATACATTTCCTCCCTACACGCATCTGGCGTGTCGTAGTCCTCTGGTGATCCTGCGAATCTATTCAAATCGACCGGAAGCCACGCATCAGCGGACAGCTTCCTATACTGCTGCCCCCTCATAGCCTCCTCGGCCTCGTCCTCTGAAGCCACCGCGATTCTCGTAGCCGCCGCGGGCAGGGTCAAATCCACCACGACCGCGTCCGCGACCGCCAAAGCCACGTCCTCGCCCCCGGCCACGACCCCTGAAGCCGCCGTCGATTGAGCCTTGGCCGAACGTGTCCATGTTCTTCGACCGCTCCTCACGACGCATGGCACGTCCATCCACAAACTCGCCAGTCTGCTGTTGCGTAGCACGATCCTTGAGATCGCTGCTGATGTTGTCAAAGAAAGATGACTTCTTGTCGTACCCCTTCTCCTTTGGTGGGATGACGACATCATCGTCTGCGTGGCCATTGGTAGCAGATGCGATAGGGTCTGCTATATCGCCATTCGTAGGACTGGCAATTGGGCTGCCAGATGCGATGGCCTCCTTGACAAGATCCTGCTTGTTGAACTTGGCGTTGGCGCTCTCAAAGTCAAAGTCCTCCTTGGGCACGTCAACAGTCTTGGACTGAGACTCGCGTCGGCCGCCCCTGGCACCTCCGCGGCCACGTCCTCGCCCTCGTGTCTGTCCATCCTGCACTCTCATCTGGTTGACCTTTTGTGATAGGTTATCCACTGCCCCTCCATGCTGATTGACGGCACCGAGCTTGGCCATCGCTGCAGCGACTGCGGCGGTTGCGGCTTCAGTCGCAGTTGTAGGTGGTTGTGTCTGCGCTGGCTGTTGGGCTGGTGCTGGAGCGGTGGCAGCTGCAACTTGTGGAACAGGAGGCGCAACTCGTGGCTGCTGCTTTGCTGCGGCGGGACTCGAGGCAGTAAGTGGAAGAGCCACGCGATTGCCAGCCCTCGAAGCAATTTTGGGTACCGCAGGCACGGGCGCCTGAGTCTGAGCGTTCGATGGATCTGACGGCGGGGTAGCTGCAGCAGCAGTAGGCTTGAACTCGATCGGTGGTGGCGGTGGTCCGCTCGTGCTCGTTGGCACGGGCGTGGTCGACATCTCCGCCGGTCTGGTCTGCGGAGGCGGCGCAGATGGTGCCTGGGAAGCAGCTGGCTGAGGCGTATTCTGCTTACTACCGATCGCTGCCTGCGGCTGGTTAGGTGTTTGCTGTGGTGGCCGTTGTTGCTGTTGCTGCTGATTCATGCCCGGTGGGCCAATCGGCTGCTGCTGCTGAGGTGGAAACTGGCCGAAGCTTTGTCCGGGTGGGCCGTAGAAATGGTTTGGAGGACCGTAGCCTGGCGGTGGAGGACCACCAAAGTTCATGCCGTAGCCAGGCACAGCGCCAGGCTGGCCGGGAAAGCCATGCGCTCCTCCTGGGGCGTTGAATCGTGGTTGTTGTTGCTGGAATTGGCCGGGCGGTGGAGGCCCAGGGTAGCCAAACTGCTGTTGGTGTCCTTGGTAGGGAGGAGGGCCTCGAAATTGGTTGGGTTGCTGCTCCTGCTGCTGCTGTTGCTGCTGCTGTGGTTGCGGTGGTTGTTGAGATTGCTGTTGTTGGGGTTCGGATGACTGCACACATCTGATTAGCTTGAAAGTCCGGCCTTGACGACTCGAATGTGCCAGTGTGTAGTGTGGAAGCAGATCAGAAGGAAGGCAACGGAGATATCCACATGGTTTTTGCGCTCTCGGTGGGTGTTTTGTTTTGTATCCAAATGCTTCATCATATCATGCAGAGGGGAAAATAGGGAGAGGGGAGTGTACGTACTCCCAGAATGGCAGGATCATTGGGCATCTGCGGCGGCGGAGGGCGATTCTCTTTGGGCGGGGCGAGGATGGTCAAGTCCTTGACGTCGCTGCCACGGAATACGATTCCCTCGTAGACGGCATCGGAGCCAGGAATCTCGAGGGACGGGTCGCCTTTACGACCTTCGGTGCCGTGACATTGCACATCCTGCAGTGAGACGGTGGCAGTCTCGCTGTCGATGGACTTGAGGGTGCCAACGTATCTGCAAGCACGCGAGCTGTTAGCGGGACTTTGGTGATGCGGGAGTGTCTTATTGCTCACTTGATGTCGGACTTTGAGATCAGCGAGATGCGCGATCCGATGTATTCGGACATGACGGGTGGGTGTTGTGCGCGCGACAGGCGGAGTGGTGGTGGTGGTGGTGGTGGTGATATTGTGGTTGGTTGTAGAGTGAGGTGCGCGAAGGTGGAAGATCAACAAGCAATAGGTGGCTCAGTGGCTGGTAAAAGGTGCTTGGCGTCGTGAAGCTCCAAAAGCGCCAATGCAGAGAGAGAGTGAGGGAGAGGGAGAGAGAATCTGAGATGAGCAAGCCAGCTGCTCACACAGATCGAAGTGATGGGTGAGAGAGGTATGAGGGAGAGCTGTTGTACAAGAGCAATGCAATGCAAGATGGGGTATCAAAAGTGTAGAGGGAAAGAAAGTCGCAAAATACCATTTTTTCTCTTGCCCATGATTTGCCTGCCAGAAGCTGTGGAACGGTAGATCCTCGCCAGCTTCCCTTGCACAGCTCCTTCTGGAGATGCCTTCTCCATACAACAACCTCTGTCCCGAGTGAGCAGTCATGGCTACCATGGAAGTGAGCAGCAGCGACAATACGGCGCTGTACCACCAGCTAGACGACTACAACTGGGCAGCCGACCAGGAGTTCCAGGGAGGTCTGGCTGCCATTCTCGGCTCAGTTCAAGACCCGCATCAGGTCGAACATCTCACTCTGCGGGCCAAATGCTACTACTTTGCTCGCAAGGCAGGCACTCCCGTGGACTTTGATGGCTACAAGAACTGGGTCGAGGCACGAGGGGGAGGTGGTGCGGGCGTCAATGGCGGAAGTGGTGTCGGCGGAGCTCAATTGCAGCCCCCTCCAGTCAATGATGGAGCGATGGGCGATGCCCCAAAGCCTGCAAGCTTTGCTGAAATATGCGACATGATTGCAGAGGGCAAGCCCATACCGGGCATCAAAGACATACCCGACACCATCTTGGAGGGTCAGGCATCAGACACTCAAGCCGAGAAGAGGAAGAAGCCGTGGGAGAAAGCTGCTGCTGGTGCGGAAGAGAAACCAAGCTGGATGACTTGATCTTGTGTGCACATCAACTGCGACCACCTCCTCTTGCGAGAGGCCATTTGCATTTTCTTGAATTCCCACAACTGGTGGCGTTGTGGTCATGTTGGTCATGACAGCCATGCTCAACCAGTCCACACACACCATCTCTATGTACTGCAATTTCCTCCAATCGGGTCGAACATCGAGATACGCGTGCCCTGCAATCTCTACAGTATCGCGTCCACAACTGATCGTACGTTCTGAGATGCCGCACAGCCTCTCCTTCCTCAAATGGACGGAGCATGTCTGCATCGAGATGCCATCGTATACCGCCATCACGGTCGTCCACGCAGATCGCACACCGCATCTCACTACAACCACGATACAAAATATAGATCGTGATTGACCACGAGCAGGAAGACATGAATCCATCTCGTACTGCGCGGGACCACAAACAACCATATCGCACCCTCTCTCGGGACCGCAAAGTGGATATCATGGTCAAGAATGCTCCAATCGCGGAGCTTAAACGACGTTCGTGAGATCGCATTGTCTGGCGTTCACGTCAACGGCGCCGCAAAGCTTGGCGATATTGCTACACTCTTGTGGAGAACTCCACGCCTGAACCGCAAACGGCCAAATGTCTCACTCACGTGAACCACGGTTCCTTCACTTCACCTGCATCGCGCATTTCCTCCGACTGGCATATTGCGCGTGGCGAATCCCGGTCACTGGATCAACGTCTCACACTCGTGCCCCTACGAATGGCCAGCTCATGCAGATCATCTTGTCTGCGTACATCATCACAAAGCGCCTTGAATCCTATACCGTCATTTACGAGCTGTGTTACTCGGCTGGGCCGCGAGAGCACGTGAATTCTTGCTTGTATGATGCTGATCCGGAAGAAGGATCATTGTTCTCTGCTCAGCTAGAAACTGTCAGCTTCGCGTTGATGCGTGTGGCGCCCCGTTTTGCAGTCATATCTCCGAAGAAAGCTTGTCAACTGAGACGCCAAACGCCATGGTTATAGGGTGTGGAGTAGTTGGTGGAGGGAGCCGCATTGTACAGGATTGGTCAATAGGTGTCGGCCGTCAGACAGAAAACGTCAGGTAACAAAGCTGCGGAATTCGAGGATTTGCTTCATACCACGAATCGAGGCCGGTATTGGTCGATCTGGACCCTCATTGGAGATTCCACGATGGTCATGACTGCTTCTTGTCGGCCCAATCTGGACCCGCTGACGATGCCATACAATGCATCACGCAAGCTCACAGACTTATATATGGCTTCCAGAGCCCCCTTCAAATGCCAGATCAAACAGCAATCAACATCAACTGCAACTGCAACACATCACAACCTTCTCAACAATACAACATGCATTTCCTCTACCCTCTCGCCGCACTGGCCGCTACAGCCATGGCTATTCCAGCACAACTGGTGGAGGGCAACACCGTCAAAGCCATCAGCAATGAACCTCTCCTCATTACGCCATCGGGAGAACAGAAGGTCGCCAAACGGGACGCACTGGCCGAAGCAGAAGCAGAAGCAGACCTCGAGAAGCGTCAATACATGACCTTCCAGCAGCGTGTGCTCCTACACCACAACCTCCACCGCAGAAACCACTCTGCCCCTGACCTCGTCTGGAATGCCAGCATCGCCACCTCGGCCAAAACTCTGGCCCAGCAATGCAAATTCGCCCACGACACCTCCATTGGCGGTGGTGGCTACGGCCAAAACCTCGCCGTTGGCGTCAAAGAAGCCAACGTCACAGCCGTCATCACCGACCTCTGGTACGGAAGCGAATTCAATGCCTACAACAGATTCTACGGCCAAGAACCCGACCTCAGCACCTTCGGCTCCTACGGCCATTTCACTCAGGTCGTGTGGAAGGGTACCACTTCTGTTGGATGCTACGTGGCCGACTGCACGAAGCAAGGCGTCACTGGTGTTGTAAGTCACCTTTGTCATTCGCATCTTCGATTGTTCCTTTGCTGACTGTGAGTTAGGGCGCGAATGTCGGCAAATACATGACTGTGTGCAACTACTGGCGTCCGGGGAATGTTATCGGCAACTTCAAGACCAATGTGATTCGTCCACGAGGTGATGCTGTTGCTAAGTGGAACACTGGCTGGGCATAAATGTTGAACGATGAGTAAAAGAATTCTCTCGTATTGTATTACTATCAAGATTGGAATTATTGTATATATTCTACCATGAATGAATGATCAATTTAACGACATGTCGCTCATTTTCATGGCACTGATGTGGGTTTTACTTCCCTGAACACATGAGTTTCTGCTGGTCAGCATGCTCTTTGCCACGCCCGTCATTTGTGAAGAGGCCATCACATCAAAACCTCATCCTACCAGCGCGTTCCTCGGGATTATTTACAGTGCATGACGGTTGTGATCATACACAATTTGTCTATTTCGACTGTTGTAAAAGATCGCTCCTGACCGAAAACTGCCCTCGATCGGCGGGCAGCAAGTAGTGACTCGAGCCTTGTGTCAAGACAGTAGACATCCATGCACCGGTACCACCAGTCCAAGATGCAATGTACACATACATGCCAGCAGATAATGCGTCGTATTGTCCATATTCATTTGCACGATCACCAGTCAATGGTGGTGTCGATCTGACAAGGGAAGGTGGACTTTAGTACACCAGAGAAGGAAACTAGGCCGGGAGCCAAGTCGCGCTTCATACCTCGCGCACGCGACTTCACATGAGATTCTCATAGAACGATCCTTGCAACTGAAATCGAGCATATCTCGCGGCCGTTTCTCAGATCGGCCACACGTCGGTTACCACATTGGCACGTCCATGCAGTCAAGATGCCCACTCGAGAGTCCGCTCCCAGATTCTGCAACACCCCTGAACTCTGGCGCAAGGTACTTGACCTCTGCTATAGGCACTGGAATCGCAGCCAACTCATCTCTGCCATAGCAATCTCGTTGATGCCCTACGACGTAGCAGCGAGGTTCGCTAATCATGATCCACTCTTCTCGAGCAACATTCATAGCCTGGTCGTTGTCCAAGGTGTCGCCGATGCAGAGTATCTTCAAGCTTGGACGTCCCCCTTGAGCACGCGCGAAGCGAGCGACTATGTTAGTAGCGTGCGCATCGACGTGACACATATATGGATTATGTTCCTCGAATGCCAATGGCCAGGTGAGGATGCGAAGAAGCCTGAGGGATGCTAGTTGGGCAATGGTGTCCTAGTATGTGTGAGCTCCACAGTCCTATTTATATGGGTGCCCGACTTACTATTGCCATTTGGTACGGTCTATCATCGTTGAGAATATCAGAAAGCAGATGGATGCCCGGCATAGCCAAGCTAATTTCTGACAATTGCTTGCAGTCTCGGAATAATTTGACGGCAGCTTCTGCGGGTATACGCCAATGGCCATCCCTCCAGTCTTCGTTGGATCCCAGGCCGATGTAAAGACTCTGCATCATATTAGCGCTGTGAACTTGGCCAGACGTGATGTCGCCTACTTTCAAGGTCGCAGTATGGCCTTCAAGACATCTTACATCGAACGAAGCCCCTGCCTGTTGGTCGGGATTCACATCGAATCTCAAATGCAGAGCCTCCAGCCCATTGAAGCTCTTGAGCATGCTTTGCAAAGAGGCCCACGCGGTCGTATCCGGCTCTGTGTTATCTTCAATCGCCTCGATGTGGAGATGGACTACGAGAACCTTGAGCCGTACTGCAATGCTAGAAGTCCGATAAAGCTGTGCCATGGTGTCAAACAGTGAATCTTGTCTAACGCACTTATACATGTGGAGTGCTTCCAGCTTTTCGAAGTCAATACGCGTGGCCAGCTTCGGGCCTAGATGGAGCAATGATTGGTCATAGAGGCGTAGACTCCGTAGACAAAGTGGCGTTTCCAACTCGTGCAGCAATCTTTCGAACAAGGCACCATGTTCTGACTTTCCCCGACAGGTTGGAGCTGGATCTGACTCGAACATACTCATGCAAACGACCGATCGTATGGCTAAATGCTCCAATCGGGGGCTTATGCGGATGATATCGCCATAGTACTTAAGGTCGCGGAGGCTCTCAATGTAGCTAGGCACAACCAGGCTCGAAAGATTTGGAGCCCACTGCTTGATTGCGGCCATCTTGTATCCGCGCAAGAGTAAAGGCCCGAGCGCCATATGGCGCACAGACTTCTGCCGCGAGAAGATGCCCACGGCATCCAGCTGCTGCCCTGAGGGAATGATGATCTGCTGTAGAGAATCGCGGGGCAATGCGTGCAGAACGAGGCCGATCAAACGCTTTTCCTCCGACATTGAGACTAGGGACGTCCGGCGAGCGTCTCGGAGCTCGAGTGCAACTTGCTTGCGAATAGTGAAGATAAGCTGCTTGATATGTTTCTGACCAATCTTGTCGCTAGCAAGCAATCTAGTATCACTGTTGTCATCGTCGACGAAGACCTTGATGCTCCTGTACAAAAATGGGCGCACACGCTGTCGAATCTGCTTGCAAGTAATGTAAAGCTTCTGCAGATCTGTAGGCCGTGATAGATGTGATATGATGTGGTCTTGCAATTCTTCTGGAAGGCTTAAAAATGAGGCACCCATCGCGTGTAAAGGTGGCCTTGTGTACGTGGTTGAAAGCTGCACAGGACACGGAGTGCAATGTTAAAGAAAGGACTGGTCCTCGCAAGTTCACACTTAAGTCGTCACCCTGTCGTCCATGACCCGTACCTTGGCCAAAAGCTGATGTTTGAGGCTTCAGGGTAGCCTCAGTCATTATTAGAAAGCTTTACTGCTGCTATGGCTCTGTACAAAATATCGTCATTGGCTGCTGGGCGACGTGTCATACCCAGTGTCTGCCTTCGACTGTGATCTCCCACTGGGCCCTGCCAACTCAGCAGCATGCTTGATGTCGCCGTCTCCGACTTTACGCTGATCAACACGCATACCCATCTCACCACGTTCGTGGTTCTTTGCCATTTTCTTGAGCGCCTCCTCTGTCAGGCCCTGTCGGAACATGCGCTCAAGGACATCCTTCTTCCGCGTTTTATGATCGCCGATACTAATCACAATTCCTGCAGCAATGTTGCAGGTAATCGAGCAGGAAAGGATAGTCGCTGTGAGCGCTTCAGGCCGAACACGGTAGTCAATTGACCAAGTACAGGTACCAAGTGCGACTTGCAGTATGCTGTGGCAGTCGAGCAGAACCACGGCTGCTACCATGAGCTTGAGCGGGAAAGCGTGATGTGTTGCAGTCTCGTGCGGCTTGTAGAAAGTGTGACTTTTGTTGAACTTGGCTTGGTGATATGCCAGGCGCTTCTGTTGTCGCGGGCTGAGCACAGAGAACTCTGCCATTTCCTCTTTGTCGACAAGATCGTCCACATCGGTCGCACTCCTTCGTCGATCTGGTAAGTCATTGTGGTCGACTAAGCCAGGCATGCCTTGTTCCTTGCGGAGTCGCCATGTCAGATGGTGATAGTGCGCAATGAAACACATGTGATATGTGTCCACTGCACGAAATGGCGCAAGACCGTCGCCCATCAACGCAAACAGAGCAACCAATACCAGATCAATGACATTGATGATATACTCTTGCCGTCCGCCAACATAAATCCAGCCAATCAGTGCGAATACCCATGCAGCACCAAACAGAGTGACAAGCACCGCATACACAGTGACGAACAGACCAAGTGGCTTGCTGATGTACTTTCGAAAGCCTCGCATAGAGCGCTTGAAGCCTTCGCGCTTTGAGTGGAGAAGGTGTCGCACATGGTCGTTGAGTTCCGCCACATCTTCATCATCCCAGCCCTCGAGACTGACTCCATGCGGTAGCACGGCGTAATGCGAGTCGCTGAGCTGCGAAGATATGGACATTTTGCGCTTCAGGCCATCTTCTAGCTCAATTCCATCCTGCTCCGTAGAAGATGTCCGTTCCGGCACGGGCTTGCGTGGGATTCTGGGCGGTCCAGCCTGCGAAGCTCGAGTCTCTGCTCTGGATCGAGCTATCGCCTCAATGTCAGCTGTCGGCCTTCTGGACAGCTCGTAGGTAGGCCTTCGATTGACAAGACCTCCAAGATCTGGGATGAACAAGGAGTTCTGCAGATTGGTCAGGGTGCCCAATGTACGGATTTCAGGATCAACCAGATCAAGTAGGTCAATAACGTCCGCTTCGTACTCTTCGCCCTGCTGCTGCGAGTTTGGCCTGTCTGGTCTGAAAGCGAGCGAAGTATTACTGCGATAACGACTCAAACCACCGACACCTCGCGATCTCTGTGCAGCATTGCCAGCGCTGTGCATAGCGGCTGCACCAGTACCTAATCGTTCCGGAGATGGGGTCCGCGTCGCCATATCCCTCACGTTGATTCCAGGCGTACCAGCAGGACTGTCTGCCTCGCGGATCTCCCGAAATCCGGGATGTGCTCTGTTTCTGCGTGCTGGGACTTGCTGACCTTCTGTGATTGTCGACATGTGGCCAGCTCCGTCCAAGGTCCTCTGTCTAGACAAATCAGTGGAGGCGGGGACTACATTGCTTGCTGGCCGTTGTGGCGCGGAGAAACTCCGACGTCTGCCAGCTTGAGCGTCATCTTCTGCGGCTTCACGATCGCGTGCTTGAGAGTCCGGACGCGATGCAGGCGTAGCTATGTTAGAAGGTAGCCTTCGAATCCGGATATTGGATGGAGCTCTCAGGCTCTCAAAAGACGGTGCTCCAAGCACATGTCTCGCACCAGGTGTTCGTGGAGGGGCATTAGGCTGGTCGTTCGTGTTGCCGCCACGGCGAGCTGCTGAACCGAAGTAGTCCATACCAGTATATAAGAGCTAGTGCCGCGTAATGGACTCCAATTCAGTAGCGCGCCTCTCTTGCGAATCTCCAAGGTGGCAAGAACACCAGACGCCCTTCCCACTCAGTCAAGATCTCGGATCATAAGTAGATTTCTCAAGGTCAGGATCCAAGTCGTTCAGCTACAGCACTTTCTCGAGATGCCAAAGCTGAGGATGAGAAATGGGGTTCCGAGCGTTCCGGGCGACCAGATGAGACGCCGCGCCTGCGCGAAGACCACCTCGCGCGTCGTTCAGAAGTATTAGTGATTATTGCAGTAATCCAATGTCTAACGCAAGAGTCGTAACCGGTCGTGTCGTCGTTCGTGGGTGATGTCCAAAATTGTGTTTCAGGCAAGAGAAAAACAAAGCGCGATAGAGTTGGCTGGAGCACAAGGATGGCCAGCTCGGATTTGAGCAGTGTCAGCGCGCTTAAACGCTGAGAGCATCAGCTGCAGGTCGGCAGGTCGGATTATCAAGCCTTCAGGACACAACGAAGGCGCTGCTGGCAAAGCTTTGGGGTCTTGGGAGAGCGAAAGGAGAGCGATCATAAGAATATTTCTCGGGCACAACAAAAGTCTCCTGCTTCCAAGCGCTCTGGCTCTGGCCGATCATTTATTGTGGCGTCTTGCAATCTCCCTCAACCCTACGACGTCACTCTTTCCGGCAGGCTGATCTCTTGCGACGCTGTCCTCGTGCTTCTTCATCAACAGTACAGCTGCGCATGTTCTGCTCTGGCCGACTGGGCACTCGTGTGTCGAACAGCGTCACTCTGAACATCAGACGCAATCGTAAAACGTTTGCCATCAAGGAGTGCGAACAGTGACCACCGAGTGCATTACGACTAGCCGGTAAGCCGACCAGAACAGACACGAGCCTGTTCGTTGACTGAGACGATATTTCATCATCATGACCCTGTGAAGCTGAGAATGGTGGCCACAAGAGAGCCGTGAACAAGGAAGAGATGCACACATGGAGATGAGAGCAGTGCAAGACTACAAAGTCGGGGCCCAGCAGTTCCGTGTCGCGCTGTTCAGGATGTGGTCGATGTTGGTTGCATCGCCCGTATTGCAGTCGAACATTCAGCTACTCTGCTCTATGTCTTCTATCTCATTGGAGTTCGAGCCGCCATGTTTAGTACGCCGTCCTTAACGAACCACTTCATGAGTAGCTCTTAGGTCTAACAAAGCATAAGCTCTACGGCAGAATAACTGTCGTTTCCTCGAATCTGCGAACTACGCTTTCAATGCTATGCTTCATCCTGACCACTGCTACGTATCACATGGAGACATAATCATGCGCCAATGTTGTTCTGTTAAAGCTCAGTGACTTCCCTACCAACTCTCTTGAGTTGTCAAAGGCCCGCTTCCAGCAAGCCCCGCGGCAAGCACGTAGTTCTATGCGGTCCGGCGTCACTTTCCACAATGTCCAACTTGACCTGAACATCTTGCTCAGCAAATGAATAGAAAAGCTATACACAGACTGCATCTACTGAACACAACTCTTGCACCCTCTCCGAAGTTCCCTCCGTCATTCAGAGCATTCTCAGCCATGGCCAAAATTCACACGCCCATTCCAAACCTCAAGCTTAACGATGGTGCGTCGCTGCGGCAGATGGCAATTAACAACGTATTGACTTCGACTAGGCAATAGCATTCCCATGTTGGCTTATGGCACTGGCACAGCGTGGTACAAGACTGGTGATGAGTCGAAGCTAGACCAGGCTTGCATTGACAGCACCAAGACAGCCATTGGACTTGGCTACTATCACCTCGATGGAGCTGAGGTCTACAAGACGGAGACTGAGCTCGGCACAGCCATCAAGGAGAGTGGTGTTGATCGCAAGAAGCTCTACATTGTCACGAAGGTCATCACAAACATCGAGGACATTCCCACTGCCATCCAGACAAGCTTGAAGAAGTTGCAGGTAGATTACGTTGATCTGTACGTGTGGCACAACGAACATACTGGATCTGCTTACTGACATCGCATAGATACCTGATCCACGCACCTTTCTTCGCCGAGACGAAAGAACAGCAGCAAGCAAAGTGGAAGCAGATGGAGGAAGTCAAGAACTCTGGCTTGGCCAAGTCGATCGGTGTCAGCAACTACCTTCCTGAGCATCTCGATGCCATTCTTGAAAACTGCACGATTCCGCCGGCAATCAATCAGGTATGCTAGAAGACGGACTTGTACTGATCCCGGGAAAGGACTGACAAACTTACAGATTGAATTCCACCCTTACCTCCAGCATCCTGATCTGATTGCTTACCACAAGGTATGAGCAAGACTTGCACAGACAGTTGAGAGTCTGCTAACTCCATCTTCAACCTGTAGAAGAAGGGAATCGCTACTTCTGCTTATGGTCCGCTCACCGCAGTCACCAAAGGAGCTGGAGGACCAGTCGACGGTATCTTTGCCTCGCTCGCCAAGAAGTACGCTGTCAGCCCTGGCGAGATCTCTCTTCGATGGTGCATCGACCAGGACATTGTGGCGATCACGACCTCGTCCAAGGAGCAACGCTTGTCTGACTACCTTCGCGCCATGACTTTCAAGCTCACGCCGAAGGAGATCGCGACAGTAAGAACCATTCTTCACACGGCTTCTGTGTTTAAGAGAACATACTAACACTGTTCAGATCAATGAAGAGGGTAGCAAGAAGCATCTTCGCGGCTTCTGGAACCACAAGTACTCCGACGATGACCGCAGGTAGATAGTGTGTCACTGATCAAGGTCGCAATGCACCTGCATAGTCTATAAGATACTGTAGCATTGCGACGCATAGCATAGCTGTGGGGAGTAGCAAAAGTTCAAGTGTGAAGGGTATACTGTTGCGAAGACAACCATTTCGCTTAACTTTCTGCACATACCATCTATCCAGCCTTGCCTCTATCCTCAGCAACAACTCTAATTCCCTTGGTATTCAACCTTTGGATGTGCAATCTGATAGTCATGCTTGAACTCCACGTCCTCATATGTCGTCTCCCACAGCTTCATCGCTCCAGCCTCGCTCACAAACCTCGCAAGCACCAATGCCATACCTGCATTTGCCAAATTCAATCCTAGACATCTCCTATGTCCTTTTCCCATTGCCATGAGACACTTCTTCCTCTTCATGACCTCCGGACTCTGGCCCATAAATCTCTCCGGATCGAATGTGAGAGGGTCAGGAAAGAGCTCTTGGTTCGTGTGAGTGCAGTAAGTCAATCCGCAAAAACCGCTTCAATATCTTTTCCTGCTTGCGTCTTGAACTGTATTAAATCTAGCACAGCAGACGGCACAGCATTCCTCCTCAGCCCAGCTGGCACAAAGCTCAAAACCAAATCAACAAACCATCCAAAACTTTTCGTAAACTTGACTCCAGTCAACTCCATCGCCCTATCACACTTCTGCCCAATAACATCTTCCATCTGCAGCACAAACTTCATATTGAACAACGGATTCAACGCATCCCTTCTCATTTTATGCAGATAGAAATCCTCAGCACCAGCGACACTCCTCTCGATGATCAAGCCAGGATGGTTCGGATTATTGCGTCCTCGGAGAACATATATCGTATCGAGGAAATCTGGGTCGTTGATGTGGACTTCTTCTGGCACGGGACGAATGATGGGGCCATATATCTCTCTCATGCAAGGCTCTGATTTTGAAAGGGTATTTGCCTGGTAGCCAGAGGTCGTAGTATGCTTTCGTAGAGTGATGTGAGAGCTGCGAGTTTGGGGCCGGGAATTTTGGCGAGGCTGTGGAAGAAGAGGCGGAAGATGGCTGTGTAAATTGTGTAGGCGAGAGTGCCGCCGGCTATAGCCACGAGGAGTTGAGTGTGCGTTTTTGTGCTCCAGCTTGGTGGACTTCTGCAGGATTGCAACAGCAGCGCACACTTATCTTTGTTACCAGCCGAGCCCTTTCATCATGGACATCGATATCGTGAAGCTTAATTGTTGTTAACCGGCTTGCCGTGCTAGCGGAGAATTAGAATATGTGTAGCAGTCGCATACTCCCCATTCTGGCAGACTGGTTGTTACTTCGTATCAGTTGAAAGCTGCCACTTGTGTAATCATATCCCGCATTTCGTTGCATGAAGGGGATGGCGATGACATTTGGTCATTGCTGCCGGTATATTACTATCATACCTCATACGGCACAACTAAGTACTTTGATGCGGACATCGTTCGCTATGCCTAGTATTACAAGTAAGGGAAGCAACATTAACGCTATGCTCGTAAGACTTTTCTGACGCTCTGATAGACCGTCTTTTGGAACCGAGATTGTACTAGGATGCTGTAAGCGCGACCCTGCTAGAGCGGCGCGGACGTATTTGAAACCAGACATGCTCAGCGGTATGGGTTCTGACCGTTGCCCTGGGGTGCAAAACTAAAGCCAAAGCCTGGGACAGCCGGTGGTGTTGCGACGGCTACCGGCTCTGGCCTAGCAAAAGAACCGTAGTCGATGGCGGGAGGCCCGCCAGATACGCCACTGTATCCTCCATATTGCTGATCTCTGTCATTGTGCTGGTGCTGTTTGCGGCCATGTCGACGACCACCTTCCTTCTGATGCTTAGGCTGAGGATTGTTGTCTGGTCCGACACGCTTGCTCATGGCCTGCGAGCTGTTGTTAGTGATAATTAAGCAATACCGTATCAAGCCGCACATACCTTGCTGCTAACGCCTGCGCCAATCTCAATATCGGGTTCCTCCAACACCATGCCTCCTTCCAATGGCTTTCCTCCTGTACCGCCATACTCGGCAGTGAGAAGCCACTTGTGATCGGCATCGGTCAGCTTGTGGATTGGGATGATGCTCTCACCACGTTGATAGTCACAACATTCGCGTGGTCCGAAGCCAACGCCCCACTTTGTCTGGCGAGCGACGTTCATCACCTCGCGATCGTTGCGATTCTGCAAGTCCTCCATGCCGTCTTTGGCAACCAGAGCATATCCACGCGTGGTCATCTTGACAAAAGCATGTCGTTTGTCGCGGTTGGCAATGCATGTCTGCACGCGCCCGAAACGCTCGAAGACCTCTTGTATTTCCTGCTGGGTTCCATTGGCTCCACCAACAAAAAGCGTTCGCGACAGAACTTTGATATTGTCTGGCGGCAGAGAGGGATCGTATTGAATGTTCTTCGGCTGCATCGGGCGTCCAATGCCGTTGGTTGGGCTTTGACGTATGGGCGATCGCTGTCTATACTTTCCTCGTCCGCCTCCATTGCGGCCCTCACGGCCACCGTCATTCTGTTTGGCTGCATTTGCATCGTACGTACCGTATACAGGGCTTCCCCTGCCGCCACGACCTCCTCGGTCGGGACTCCGGCTGCGACCCCTGTTACGACCATAGTCCCCTTGCGCGCCATACGCAGGTGCTGCTGCTGCGGGAGGGCCAAATTGCTGCTCAAAAGCCTCAAGAACTGGCCCCCATCTCTCAGGCGGAATTCCTTCCTTCTGCAAATCTTGCAAAAGCTGCAAAGCTGGTACGAGTTTCTCACGATCGTTTAAAATATTCTCCGGCAGTAGACCACGCAGTTGCGCTAGCGGATCGGATGAAGGAGGGGGCTGTTGTTGCTGATGTTGCTGCTGCGGAGGTGGCGCCACAGGATAAGCTTGGGGAATGGACGGCGGTGGTTGAGGCGCGTATTGCTGCGGAGGGTAGCCAGGAAACTGCGGCTGTGGAGGTGCGTAGGCAGGCGTTGCCATTGGTGGTGCTGACGGAGGTGTTGTGTATGCATACGTGTGATGTGGTGGCATCTGCTGAGGAGGTTGTGGTGGCTGCTGGAAAGCTGGAGGCGGCGGAAGCCCCTGCTGCTGGAATAGAGCTGCAAGATTCGGAGGGATCTGTGGCATTGGAGGCGGTGCTGGTGCGCTATATTGCGGCTGTTGAGCGGCTGCTGGAGGAGGTTGAGCCACTGCAGCTTTAGACAGCGCAGCAAGAATGTCATTGATGTTCGTTTGTGGTGCTTCCTGTGCCGGCGGTTGAGGTTGCTGAGGCTGGTGCTGACGGCGTGGATCTGCGGTCGGTTGTGCTATGGGTTGCGGTGCGCCATTCGTCTGCCCTGCAGGTTTCCTCCCTGGCAAAAGTCCTTGGTCGTACAAGTAACGCGGAGGTAGACCAATTGGAGTAGCAGATCGAGTTGGAATGGGAGCCATGAACTTCTCACCTAGTGGCTTCTGGGTTGGAGCCGCCTGCGTTGTGGCGCCATTGGCCGCAGGTGCAGACAATCGCTCAGTGGTTTCTTTGCCGAGCTTCGCCTTGAAGTCCTGCAATAGTTTCAAAGGGAAAGTACTACCACGTTCCCAGATAGCAACCATATTCTCCAGCTTAGGCTTTTGGTCTGCAGGCAAACCTTTGATGATGTCGTCAAAAAGCGCTGGCATCAACTCGGTGACGCGCTTGACCGCGGCAGCATATGTCCCAGGCTCTCCGCGGCCTTCAAATTGGAGTTCCTGACCCGAGGCTTTCGCTTTTTCTATCCATTGTCGGACGACACTATCGATCACGTACAATGCACCAAGCTTATGTGTGGCAGGCGCCTTTTTCAACGCACGATAGAAAGACGACACGATGGACGACTCGGCCTATGACACAATTAGCGGTCCTCCCAATGACTGTGCTGCATGATGTGAAATGTGAGAGGATTGATGCGGCAAAGTGCCTCGTGATGTTGGCCACATACCTGAATGTTGTTGACGCTCAGCGCCGTGATGGTCTGTATCTTGTTCTTGCTTGCTCCCGGTGGCTTCAGCTGGTTCAAAGACGCAAGCAGATTATCAAGATCATTCACAGTTGGCAGCGCCATGATGGGCAGCTTGCTCTACGCTCTCGGCTGGCGACCTGATGTTGACTACTCTCTACAGCTTCCTCACCCAGTCTACTACAGACTACTGATGTCACTGACGGTCAGCAAGAGAGAGATTCTGCGCGAGCTACTGCGCTTTAGAAGCGACGTGGTGCCGACTCAGCACGCGGTTGCGACTTGTCTGGTTGTGGTACTGCGACTCCGTGTCTACCTCAGTTTCTTCTTACTCACTCAAGGGTGAAAGAAAAGCGTTTCTATATCCTCTCGTGGTGATGAAGGTCCTGGCGCAGCTATCGTGGGTACCCGGCTTTGAGGTCAGACAACGTAGTGAGCAAGGAGAACTCTTATCCTATCCACAAAGCGCGTCCGGTGGTAAGGCGAGGTCGAAGTAAGATGCGATGGCGAATTCTTTCGGAAACGGACTCGAGGCAGATGCGACCTAAATATTATGCGTGCGGATCGCGATACAGCAGTGAACTGATCAAGAATTTTCGCACTAAAACACGCTTGTAAAGACGTGGCGGGAGAGGAACCGGCACGTGAAGCGACCAGCTAGGACGGAAGTACGAACGACGACCCCGGATCGCGCTGCAGACGGGCTCGAGATGGATGCTGGCGTTCTTCGGTGGTTTGTTTGCGTTTTCTCGGTGTACGACAACAAGCAGTCAAGGTAGGAAGTTGTGCGAGTATGTGAAGGGACCGAGGTGGGTGAGCCATCACGTGATACTCCATGGCGGAGCTCGGGAAAGAGATCAATGCACATTATGTAGCTATAGTGCAGATATCTCGATGCAATCCATCATGTAGTCAATAATGCTTCGTCTACTGGTGTAGTAACAGCACCGCTATACCAGCGTACTGCTTGTGCCAGTCCGAGGTCGTTCTCGTGTGCAGAAAATAGGCCAGTGTAATAATGGGGCCGACTCTCCGAGTTGACCCATGGTCGGAATCCTAGGTATGGGCTTTTTAGTTCGAAAGCTTTGTGCCTTCTTCAATTACATCGTCTCCATCCTTCTTCATACGAAAGCCGATCCCATAGACAGCTTTGAAAATGGCCGTCAACAGCGTATCACGTCTCGCGCTCCGCCGCAGCATGGCGTCGCAGTCCACCTGGGCTCAACGCTCTGCCTTCAACGCCGCACGAACCTATGCTACGCCTAGCAAGAGCGCCGTACGTTCCTTCTGCTACATTTGCTGCTCGTGACAGCTATATCACAATTGGCGCAAGCTAATGTGCGATGATCACAGACTCTCAAGGACACTTTCGCCGCGCAGCTGCCCGAGAAGATTGAGCAGATCAAGAAGCTCCGAAAAGACTATGGCAACAAGGTTGTTGGCGAGGTGACCCTCGACCAGGTGTACGGTGGTGCGCGTGGTATCAAGTCGCTTGTCTGGGAGGGTTCCGTTCTCGACTCCGAGGAGGGTATTCGATTCCGCGGACGAACCATACCAGAGTGCCAGGAGGTCCTTCCAAAGGCCCCAGGTGGTCAGGAGCCTCTGCCAGAAGGTCTCTTCTGGCTTCTGCTTACCGGCGAGGTCCCATCTGAGCAGCAGGTCCGCGATCTGTCTGCTGAGTGGGCTGCCAGGTCTGACGTCCCATCGTTCGTCACCGAGCTGATCGACCGCTGCCCATCCGACCTCCACCCAATGGCCCAGTTCTCGCTCGCCGTCACTGCTCTCGAGCACGAGTCTTCCTTCGCAAAGGCATACGCCAAGGGCGTGAAGAAGTCTGAGTACTGGCACTACACTTTCGAGGACAGCATGGACCTTATTGCTAAGCTCCCAACCATTGCTTCCCGCATCTACCGCAACGTCTACAAGGACGGCAAGGTCCCAGCCGTGCAGAAGGACAAGGACTACAGCTACAACTTGGCCAACCAGCTCGGATTCGCCGACAACAGCGACTTCGTCGAGCTGATGCGTCTCTACCTCACCATCCACACTGACCACGAGGGCGGTAACGTCTCTGCCCACACTACCCACTTGGTCGGCTCTGCTCTGTCCTCGCCATACCTCTCGCTCGCTGCCGGTCTGAACGGTCTTGCTGGCCCACTTCACGGTCTTGCCAACCAGGAGGTGCTCAACTGGCTGCAGGAGATGAAAAAGTCTGTTGGCTCCGATCTTTCGGACGCCAACATCACCAAGTACCTCTGGGACACCCTGAAGAGCGGCCGTGTCGTGCCAGGTTACGGTCACGCCGTGCTCCGCAAGACTGACCCACGTTACGTCTCCCAGCGCGAGTTTGCGCTGAAGCACTTGCCAGATGACCCAATGTTCAAGCTTGTCTCGCAAGTGTACAAGATTGCCCCAGGTGTCCTCACCGAGCACGGCAAGACCAAGAACCCATACCCTAACGTCGATGCCCACTCTGGTGTCCTCCTTCAATACTACGGCCTCACCGAGCAGAACTTCTACACTGTCCTCTTCGGTGTCAGCAGAGCCATTGGTGTCCTTCCTCAGCTCATCATTGACCGTGCTGTTGGCGCACCAATTGAGCGACCAAAGTCGTTCAGCACTGAGCACTGGGCCAAGCTGGTCGGAGCTAAGCTCTGAATTCCATACACACTCCCCAGTAAGCTCCGCAAAGGCAAGAATGCGCGAATCCAGCGCGCGCTCAGCATTCTCGGAGGAGACGGCGGTGGCAGAGAATCACAAACGACAGGTCACTGAATCGGCGTGAAGATGAAAGGCGAGGGTGACGATAAGAGCGCATCGCAATTGTATTACAAGCTTCAGACGTCTGACATAGAAGCGTTGTCTGGGATATGAAATGATTAGAGGTGTTGCTGTGAGCATAGCGAACATGTGACAGCTAGAATTCTCTTTTGTACAACTACCATTGTTGATCAATGAACGACAGCTGGGATTATTTTTCAATCACCGAAACCAACAAGTTTGGGGATGTGCAACAGAAATCTTGGGGGCACTCGTTATCGCTTTCAGCATGTTAGACTAGGCATGGGGCCTCGGAAGCGTCCATCTGATGAGCTCGTACCATGTCGGAGAACCAATGGGGATCAGAGTGGTGTTGTAGAGTGAGCTCATGTTTTGACTGCAGGCTGACCTGTCGTCTCGGGATTGTAGAGAAGAATGGGCTGAGAATAGAGTTGAGAGCTGCATGGGCGTCGGGAAATAATGTTGAGAGAGCCTCATCGTCCGAGATAGCTGGGCAAGGCATTTCCGTCGGCCAACGGATCGTGTACAGCTTTCACCGCGTTCCAACACCTGTGTTGTAGTAGATCGATTGCTCCTATTTGTGCCAGAGCTCGAATTGTTCCAAAAGCTTGCTACTAGAGATCGATAGACACGTCGCTGTCCAGCCATTTTTGTTTCTTGTTCAGATAGCCGAAAGACACGCCCAGAGGTCCCCTTAAGCATCTGATAGTAGAGATAGCTCTCGCCGAGGACTTCGACACGACACAAGCAACGACCACCACAACCACAACACTACCTCCACCACTCCACTCCCCCTTCGCCAGGCAAAGAAGCCGCAGCATTGCCTTGGTCAGGCCTGAACAGCTCGCCAGTACTCGTACCAGCATGTCTACCGCTGTCACCACTCCGCCCGGCGGCCAGAAGCTCGAGAAGAAGCCGGTCAAGTTCAGCAACTTGCTGCTGGGCTCCGGGCTCAACCTGTTCGAGGTTACGACGCTGGGCCAGCCGCTCGAGGTCATGAAGACCACCATGGCCGCCAACCGACAGGACGGCATGGCTGGCGCGGTTGCCCGAATCTGGAGTCGAGGTGGTCCTCTGGGCTGTGAGTGCTGATAGCTGACATGCGACACCGCTTCCTCCCTGCTAACTGCTATACCCAGTCTACCAAGGTCTGATCCCATGGGCTTGGATCGAAGCCTCCACCAAGGGCGCCGTCCTCCTCTTCGTGGCCTCCGAGGCCGAATACTACGCCAAGAGCTTTGGCGCCAGCAACTTCGTGGCTGGCATCTCGGGAGGCATGACGGGAGGTCTGGCGCAGGCCTACGCGACCATGGGTTTCTGCACGTGTATGAAGACAGTGGAGATGACCAAGCACAAGGCTGCTGTCAGCGGTGTGAAGCCACCCGGCACCATGGAGACGTTCATGGCCATCTACAGAGCCGAGGGCATAGCTGGCATCAACAAGGGTGTGAACGCCGTGGCTGTCCGACAAGTCACCAACTGGGGCTCGCGTTTCGGGCTCAGCAGAGTCGCGTAAGTCGCGCCAGACCACAGAACACCACGATTCGAGCTCGCTAACACATATCCCCACACAGTGAGAACGGTATCCGCAACTTCACCGGAAAGACCGACAGCTCGCAAAAGCTCTCCGCGCCCGAACGTATTCTCGCCTCCGCCCTCGGTGGTGGTCTCTCGGCCTGGAACCAACCCATCGAAGTCATCCGCGTAGAAATGCAATCGAAAAAGGAAGACCCCAACCGCCCCAAGAAGATGACCGTCGCCAACACATTCAAGTACATCTACGGCTCTTCAGGAATCAAGGGTCTGTACCGCGGTGTGGCCCCACGTATCGGTCTCGGGATCTGGCAGACAGTGTGCATGGTCGCGCTTGGTGATATTGCGAAGGAGATGGTCGAGAAGGCTACTGGTGAGGCGGTAACGGCTAAGCATTAAGTTGCAACAAGAGAAGAGGGACACAGCGTTGGGGTACATGGAGTTTCTTCATCTGATAGAGGTAGGCTGTGCTGAGCAGCGCAAGACCCGGATACGATCAGTACCAAAGTTGGGTATGCTTGTGCCTGGGAGAATGACTGGTCGAGAGGCTAGAAAACACAATTATAGAAGCGAGATATGAGGTCTGATCTCGAGACTGGCAGGTACGAAAACAATATATGCATGCGTGCTCGCCGGTCCTGGTTGTTACACGCGAATCCTGGAGAAGAGGACTACGCTCAACGTATCCTAATTCTGAAATGAGCGTCCAGTGGACTGACTGACTGTAGTAGTGGCATTCTTTCGACCGAGCTTTGCTGAGCTAATGGCATCGAGCTGCTGATGGCGGGATTCTCCTAATGAGTCTATCGACACTCAGAACAGTCTCCCTGTCTGGCGAATTCCTGGGAGACAGACATGCCTCAGCCTGCAGCCTGACCAATTCCATCCTCCACGATAAGCACTCCCATGGCGCGTGCCGAACCAGCGCTGGTACTCGCAAGTAGCCTGATGCCCTGCTCGGGCCCCATACTTTACCACCATACCTTACCAAGCGCTTTCTGGCTCTGTCTGGCCCTTCAACCTCGCTTCTCTGGCCACGAAGCCTGATATCCGTCAGCATACTTGGCAACTCAACGACCAAAAGTCACACTCGAAGCAGCGTCATCGCCATCGTCTTTGGTCTCGTCGTTTGGGCACTGGTAGCCGGAATCGTCCAGGTCGGCCACAGACTCATTGACTTCAATCTCAGGCACACTTCGCAATTGCAGTGATGATATCACTCTTGTAGTTGAGTGCATTGCTGCTCTCGAGTTTGCAAGATGGGCATATGAGTTCTGAGGTTTGCATAAGCATACGGGGATGTCCACGAATCCCGCGTGTTCGAGCTGCTGCATTAATTGACGTGGGGTCGTAATGATGAAGCAAGAAGAGCTCTTCACCTGGTCTTCTTACCCTCTTCTCCGACATCTCAAGTAATGCAGAGACTGCGAGAACAAAATCTTCTTCGTTATGCACGATCGTCCATTATCGACTGTATGGCTCTAGATCTAATGCGCTGCTGCTCTTTTTCCGTCATGACAAAGACAACCATTCCGTCTAGAACGCCGCGCTAAGTGCGCATCAAAATGTACCATATCGTGCAAGAGCGATCGACTGGGAAAGACACTGTAATATATCAAAGCTGCCGTGGGCTAGCTTACTCGCTATCATCTCCGACAACCATCGAGCTCTTCTTCTGGCTCTGAGGGGCAAGCTTCGCAGGTGGCATACCGAGTCCGTTTCGGTTGCGGAAGAAAAGCACCTTCGAGTTCTCGCCGGTGGCGCCCTCGTTTGGCTCAACCCATTGGCACCATCGAGCGCTGTTCCACATCGAAGCGATGAAGCCGAGCGAACCACCTTCGACGTTGGCACGGTAGTGGCGACCCATGATTGGCTTGATGGCCTCGGTCGCCTCGTCGGCGTGATAGAATGGGATGGTGGAAACGTAGTGGTGAAGGACGTGAGTCTCGACGATGCCGTGCATAAGAGTGCGACCGATGAATCCGAATTCGCGATCGATGGTTGCAGCAGCGCCACGGGTGAAGTTCCACGCGTCACCTGTGTAGTGTGGCAACGATGGGTCGGTGTGCTGCAGGAAGGTGATGGCGACTGCGAGGTCTGTTAGTTGTGCACATCTGCTCGCTCACCAATCTCACTTACCAAGCCAGTGGTTCACCCAAAGGTATGGGATGATGTACCAGACCAGGAGGTTCTGGAAACCGTACGTGCGTCCGACAAGAGCAAGGATGGACACAGTGATCGCAAGACCAAGGTCAGAGAGCAGGATCAGGTGCTCGTCCTTCTTCTCGTACAGTGGGCTGCTTGGCAGGAAGTGGTTGACGCTACCATCACCGTTCTTCCGGCCGACACCCTTACCCTCTGGCTGCTTCTCGTGGTTGTTGTGGCCAGTGACGTTCTTGAAAAGGTACATTGGCCAACCAGCAAGCTGTTGACCGATGAGGTGTCCAGCGGTGTAGATTGGAGTCTCCTCCATGAGCTCATGCATTTCGTGGAGAACATAGCCCATCCTAGTGGCGTGCTCGTCACGGGTGCGAGGCAAGAAGACCATGTCGCGCTCCATGTTTCCAGTAGCCTTGTGGTGCTTGCCATGGCTGATCTTCCAGCTGAAGTAAGGCACCAGGAGAGCCGAGTGGCAAAACCATCCGACAGTGTCGTTCAGCACCTTGCTAGGCGAGAAGGACTGGTGACCGCACTCGTGAGCCAGGACCCAGAGACCAGTGCCGAAGCAGCCCTGAGCGAATGTGTAGAAACCCCAGAGAGCGGCTCTAAGAGCGTATGAGGGCACATATTCTGGAGTGCAATATGTGTTGAAGAGATAGAATGTGCTAGCGAGGAAAGCAATGTCCCGAGCTACGTATCCCAGACCTCTCAAGCCAGACCTTTCGTAGCAGTGCTTTGGAATGGCATTTCGAATGTCGTTGATAGTGTAATCTGGCAGCTGGAACTCGTTGCCATATGTGTCCACAAGCTTCTTCTGGCCAGGCTTTTGCTGGAAGTCCTCCACGGAGCCCAATGATGACAGGGAGGTCGAGGATGCAGACGCAGTTGGCGAGTCGTCTGGTGTGCCTGCAGTGGAGTTGGACACAGTCGATGGCACCGACTCAACGGTGGTTGTGCGCCGCATGGCTGCCTTTTGTGGCAGAGCGGTGGTGCTCATCTTATCGATGTGTTCGTAGCGGATCGTGCGTGAGAAATCGGATATGGCCAACAGAATGAGGGTCGGTCAACGACAGCAGTTCTGGGCAGACCAGCAAAAATGCCGTTGGCGGTGGTGCAGTGGAAGGGGAGCTGCACTTGTTGAGGAGCTCAACCAAATTCTGTAGCAATGCGTCGACGAAGGTGTTCCTTGGTACTTTGTGAAGTGAGCGACAATGCAAAGACCACCAAAGTTGCTGATAGCCAGGTGGAAGTTCAAAAACGAAGGACGAGAGGAGAGATGCTTAAAGGCAAATGCGCAGAGGGCCATAGCGGCGGTCAATGGTGGACCCTAGATCTAGGAGGTATCCAAATTTTTAGGTCTCAATGGCTGGTCACAGCCAAACCAATCTCTCATCCTAATTTGCTATCGCTGTTTCGAACATGTGTTGGTCGGTGCATGCTATCTGTATATGCTCAATCGCCTTGCTGTACACATATTTCCCATCACCAGAGTGGCTCTCATCGTCAACAGCTGGAAGCTCACTCTGTGGCTTCCAGATTCAATCGACTTCTTGGCTATCATGCACCTAAGCGATTCCCCCAACATCGGTTGACACGAGCGAGGAAGCGCCGACTATCATGAGCAGAAGTCGTGGCCACGTAGAGTTTCAACTTTGAGCTTCGATACTCGCGGAACACCACATGAGATATGCTGAGATCGTTGCTGCGTGCAGAGCCGACTTGAGACACTACCATGTCTGCGATGTTCAGCATAATCCTAGGACTAATCAACACCGGCATGCAAAACAAGTCTACAGCTCCTAAATCGAAGTCCTAGACAGAAATAACAACGACTTCTGACCTCCACGCCTCTCGACTGATCTACGACTTCACCCGAGCATTCGAGGCCATTTTGCCTTCTCCCCGACGTATCGCAGCAAACCAAATGACATCTCTCACAGGCCAAAGAGGCGAAGCACTTGACTAGTGCAAGCAACACTGCAGTTGAGAGGCGTTTCCTGCTCCACGGCCAAGCAGGTCTGGAAATGCCCAATTCGAATGGCGAGAGAGACACAGAGAGCGGCTGAAAGCCCACAAGGCTCGTCGTTCTCGCATCTGAGCACCTGCGGCAGATCCACCCCTCGATTGGTGCGAATGCAGGGTTCGAAGTCGCCCCTCACTGCCTGCCCAGCATGCTCGCTGCCACGTGAATGGTGGCAAAGCGTGTGATTTGTTTCATCACAACGGTAGAGTGGATCAGGCACTGTTGATGTCTGCGTGTCATGGTGAGAGCTGGTACAGAAGAGGTGTGTAGCTCACCTGGTTGCAGTGACAGCATCGAAAGGCTTCACAGGCTTTCACATGCAAATCTCGTTAGAGCTGTTCTTGAGTAGTCGACCATCAGTATATTGTAGAAATGTTACCACAATTCGCAGTGTGCCACGAACAAACTCAATTCTTGATGACTCGTGTTTTCAATTCATGATCATTATCGTGTGCTACAGCAGGCCGAGTTGAATCGATGCAAATGGCAGAAGTTCACAGCTACACGACATGAAGTGTTGTGTCTACACCCATCAAGGTCGATCTGGCCAGAGCTCCTTAGCCACATCTTGCACCAACTTCAGCTTTGCAAACATCTTCTGCTCATCCATGCCCTCTGCGCCAATGGCCACACTGGCGAAACCACATTGCGGACTCATGCCAATGTTCTCCAATGCCTCTTTTGTGGTGCGACCTTGACCCTTGGCAATAATCTCTGCTGCCTCGAGCACACGACGCTTGATCAACTCGCGGTCCTCGAGTTGTGGGTCTTTAGTGGTCACGACTCCGAGCACGACGTTCTTGTGCTTGGGCAGGAAGCGGAGAGGTTCGAAGCCACCGGATCGGATGTTGTCGTACTCGAGGTAGAACGTGTCGTAGTTGAGGGTCTTGAAAAATTGCTCGGCAATCACTTCGTACGAACCCTCACTGAAGTGCATGGACTTGGAGAAGTTGCCTGATCAATCGTTAGCGAGTTCCGTACTCAAAGTCTGCTTCTGCTTACCTCTGCAGATGTGCAGTCCGACATGTAAATCGTCCGGCCTATCGGCGATGCAGTCGTTGTGTGCCTTGAGGTACAGCTCGAACAGCTTGTCGGTATCTTCGCCATCTTCCCGCAGACCTTTCAACATGTCCTCTGAGCAGAAGTAAGCCAGTGTCGGGTCGTCGATCTGGATGTTGCGAAGGCCTTCATCGTAGAGTGTCTTGAACTCTTGACGGTATGCGGCCGCCAAATCCTCGAAGAACTCGGTGTCGTTGCCATAGACTTTCGTGTCGTAACATTTACCAGGAGCAAGACGAAGGTGGAAGTAGCACGGCGGAGGCATCGTGAACTTGGCCTCCTTCCATTGCTCCTTTGGCAGAGTCTCCCTCAAGAGCTTCCAGTTCTCGAGGTACGGACTTTTGGTGTACTTGATCTTGCCAGTACAGATCGCTGCCATTGGGTACTGCTTGCCCGCCTTCTTCAGCGCCGCAATTGGAGCAGCTGACAGTCGAGCTAGCTCCCATGGCACAGGGCTGACTTCTTTGAAGCCATCGAGCTTCTCGAAGAAGCCCGAGAAGTAGTACTTGCGGTCGAACTCTCCCGAGCACAATGCTCTCACATTGTTGTCCTGCTGCTTCTTCACGATATCCGCAATCTCCTTCTGCTGCACCTTTCTCAATTCCTCTTGTGATATTTGCCCAACATCTGCCTTCTCTTGCGCCTCTGAGACAGAGGAAGGTCGGATCAAAGACCCAATATGGTCAGCGTGAAATGGGAGCTTAGTGACTGGCATTATGAAAGACTTGTCCTTGGAATCAATCAAAGGGAAAGCTCGCCAGCTTGAGCGGGTACCCCAGCATATATACTATCACACGTAGCGCTGCCATGGAACGGTCCCTGTCAACGTAGCTAGCAAGAAATGCCGGAGTATTGTCAGCGCGGGCTCCACGCAATGGCGGGACCTGCTCGCAAAGCGCATCATGTGTTGAGCTCTCAAAACATGTCGGCAGTTACATTTTCACGTGGTTCAGAGCATTTGCCGAGCCGTTGCTACCGCCACGCATTGGCTTTCTCGTATGAACTTCGCGCACCCCACCGCTTCTGGCTGTGGCGGAGGGGCGGAATGCAGCTGTAAGATTGAAGCCAGGAACAAGTGACCTCTTCGATCATGCGATGTAGTGAGGGGTGTTGATTGACGGCAAATCTTGGAACACGAAAGCAGTCTTTTGGCAGCAAACTCTGGTGCAGTTCGTGGCCTCGACGTCTAGCAGCCAACCACAAGGAAGAGACAAAATTGATATTCGAGCGTTAAATATTGTGATTCCGCAATATGGTGTATTGTACAGTGCTGGACTCATTCACTGACGGCATTGGGAATCGAGCAACCGCTGTCATGAAGACAGGCTGCAATTAACCTACTGTGCTGCTTCTTAATTGTCTATATCTACTTCAACTCGACATGTAAGCACTTGCATTGGCAATAAAGCACTAGCCCTACAGTCCAATGCAGAGTCAAACCACAGGATGTTTGCCTCCGAGGAGTGTTGCGACTCGAGAAGTCAATGCTGATAGCACTAGCCGAGTAGCTCGAATTCCCAATCGACTGACGAAACGACAGCAAGGTGACCCCAATCAGCTACCAGAGCACAGCCAGACATGTACCCCAGTGTCGCAAAGGAATAAGTCTGTGAGTTTCAGCGCTCTCTCGTGGCTCCGCAAGGCTAAGCGCGAGCCACCTACATCGCCATTGAAAAAGAACGGCAGTGCGTCCGACATCTCGATTTCAGCGCCGCCGACTCCGACTAAGTCCAGCTCCGTTCGACCCGGGGTGCTCGAGCGGTCGACATCTTGTTATTCAGGTTCCTCAGTTTCACCGATGAAGTTCACCCGACATCCTCCTTTGAGCAGACATCACAGTAGACAGAGCTCCATGCAATCTATCCCCGAGGAGTGCTTGGAGGACCCGAACACCTCCCAGCCTTGCGTCTCTGCAATCTCGGACGGCAAGATCAAAGAGCTCTTGGCAGTTCCTGTGCACGTTCATCGTGCCCAAACGCGTGGCGAAGGAAGTCCCTCAGGCTCGAGCAATAGCTCAGACAGCTACGAGAGAGCTGCGCAATTTTGGGAAGCGAGTCTTGGATCGAAGAGGCCTCCCCGTCTGCCTGACGGTGCAGCAGATCAGTAGTAAGACTCTATAAATTGGCGAAGTCCCAATCCATGGATCTCACTTTGGGTAATTGCGGCTCAATCTGACCACTCCCACTTGTGAACAATACTGTCGGCGCATGCTTGAAGATATGGCGAGCCCCTCCTGTTTTCCTGCCATCTGAGTTGCTGCAAAGGCGGTCCATACGAGCACGCTGGTAGGTCTCGCTGTAAAGTCCTCAGGTGCCTACCGGTCTGAAAAGAGTATACCTTCACTTTGTACTGTTCATCTACTGCAGCGATGAGATCGTCCTGTACCGCGAAATTGAACCGCGGTCCTGCTGAGGTGTGCGGAATGGAAAGCAATGGTGGGCCATCGGCAGCATGCATTCGTAGATCATAGAGGCTGATGTCGAGATTGCTCGAGACGAGCAAGTGATGGTCTGTACACAAGGTAAGCATGGACTCACCAGAACCAAAGTCAATCCTGCTGCTACTTACCATTGTTCGCCACTGTTGCTACACCTGTCACGCGGTTGCGACGCTTTAATCGGGTCGAGGAGTTGGCAGGGGATGGCTCGTATCCGACACGAACGTCCCACAGGCAGACAGTGTGCTGAGATGGACGCTTTGATATCTCTGTCTGCAGACCATATGCAAGCACATTTGGCTGAAGCCAAGTCACTGCGAAGCTTTCTTTTGTCTCGCCGAAACTGCAACGACCAATATATCCTACCTAGTGTCAGCTCAACCAACACAGTCATCCCTGGGCAGACTACGCACCTGGACTCATGCCATTGACCACAAGCAAACCGGTGCCGGCAAATGCGATATTGTGCGTAGCGTGATCAAAGGCACAGGCATGCACAGTATTCACAGTGTTCTGCAGGTTGGCTGTTGGGAACAGAGTGCTCTCGGTCCTCTCTGCAGGATCAGAGGGGCCAAGGTAGTACTGTATGGCATGGCTGGTGTTGCTGACCAGGAGTAATGTCGAATCGATGTGCTGCATCGTCACGAATACGCCTGGCAATGCTACCAACGGACGTTTTTCAGTCAAGTTCTGCACACCGCCAACATCATCTTCCCAATCGTAAGAGTAGACGCAGCTTGCCCCGGCACTGTGGGTAGCGGCAAGCAGCATGCACGATCTATCAGAAGCGTAATGAGCGTCTGTGATGGTCGGGCACTTGTTGAAGCCTTTGACCCGTGGAACTATCTGCCTGTACTCGAGCCCTGACACCAAAGAGTCATTCCGGGAGCGGCACAAGGAGGCATATCTAAGATTGCCAAGTTCGCGCTGCAGAGTGGTCTGCAAGAGACCGCTTCGCAGTGCACTTGCCTGATGGACCGTCTGCTTGCGTAACTGGCGTTCATCCAGCTTGCGCTTCTTAAGTGCACGCTTTTCTTGCTCTTCGCGCTTGACGTTGGACTTGGAATACTTTGCGTTGACAGGCGCTGCATAATTGGCAGTGATCTTGAAATACTTTTTCTTCTCTTCGTCGTAATAGAAGCCAGGGATTCCTCCTCTATTCATCCTGGCGGACGGTCCTGCGCACGCAGCTGATTGTGACGCATATGCATTGCGCGACTGTGATCTTTGCCCTCTTGCGAGATATGATCAATCTGCTGCCCGTAGTAATTCGATGCAATTTGGAACGGGATCTGCGAACAATAATGTCGAGATGCAGCTTGACACGTGCACGGTCATTGCCGCTGTGGTTCCGTTGTGCCGGCATCGCTGAATGACGTTTTGTGGGATGGCAACATGAATGCATCTAGACGTGAAGTGCTTATGTTATAGGATGATGTTTCTGTAGGTACGATACTTGCCACTCTCCTTTACACTTTCCTTCCTTGATACATTGTATTGCGTGAATGCATCGCGCGATATCCGCCCGACCAGCGACGACAGCACAGCGACGACTAGCGACCATGGCCAATCTCATTGGCAAAGCTCCTCCTACAGATCAGAAGACGTTCAGCATACGAGACCTGCCCAAAAGTAACAACTTCACCTCGAAACTGCCCGCCGACCCCGAATACCCCACTTCCGCCGATTCACACAAGGCCGAACGCAGCAAGCTCGGACCTCGACTGGTCAAGAATGCCGCCTACACTTTCGTCAGGCCTGACCCATTCAAGAAGTCGGAGCTGGTAGGCGTGTCCAAAGCAGCCTTGCGAGATCTAGCGATTGACCCAGCATCCGTCGACACCGTTGACTTCCAGAAGACGGTCGCTGGTGAACACATCATCACGTTGCAAGGCGATGAGCCGGGCGAGAAGGACGTCTACCCATGGGCGCAATGCTATGGTGGATATCAATTCGGTTCGTGGGCCGGCCAGCTCGGTGATGGACGTGCCATTTCGCTGTTTGAGACCACAAATCCTACCACAGACACACGATATGAGATACAACTCAAGGGCGCCGGCAAGACTCCATACTCGCGTTTCGCGGATGGCAAAGCCGTCGTGCGAAGCAGCATCCGCGAGTTCGTAGTGAGTGAAGCTCTGAACGCGCTAGGCATCCCATCGACGCGAGCACTGAGCTTGACGTTGGGTCCTGAGGAGAGGGTGCGACGAGAAACCACTGAGCCGGCTGCCATCGTTGCACGATTCGCTCAATCCTGGATTCGTTTCGGTACATTTGACTTACCCCGATCGCGTGGAGATCGAGACATGGTCAGGAAACTGGCAGACTATGTTGCCGAGGATGTCTTTGGAGGATGGCAGAATCTACCGGAACGAGTTCCATCGACAGAGGAGAAGGATGTAGTGGACGTCAACCGAGGAGTGTCAAGAGATGAAATCCAAGGAGAAAACGAGCTGGCTGAAAATCGATACACACGTCTCTTCCGAGAGGTTGCACGCCGGAACGCAAAGACAGTCGCAGCATGGCAAGCATATGGCTTTATGAATGGTGTGCTGAACACAGATAACACTTCGATCTTTGGACTCTCGATCGACTTCGGACCGTTCGCCTTCCTGGACAACTTCGACCCGAACTATACGCCAAATCACGACGACCATATGTTGAGATACTCGTACAAGAATCAGCCCAGCATTATCTGGTGGAACCATGTCCGGCTTGCCGAGGCTCTTGGAGAGCTCATTGGAGCCGGATCATGGGTTGACGATGAGGAGTTCGCCACCCAGGGTGTGCGCAAAGACCGTGCTGATGAGTTGATCAAGCGTGCGGAAACTATCATCGATCGCGTAGGTGAAGAGTACAAGGCAGTGTTCATGGCAGAGTATAAGCGTCTCATGACTGCTCGCCTTGGCCTGAAGCAGAGCAAGGAAAGTGACTTCAAGGAGCTATACTCGGAGCTGCTAGACACGCTCGAGGCATTGGAGCTGGACTTCAACCATACATTCAGAAGTTTGAGCAACGTCAGCATGGTCGATATCGACACACACGAAAAGGCCAGAGAAGTCGCTGGTCGCTTCTTCCATCACGAAGGCCTCGGCGGACTGGTCAGTGTCAGCGAGGATCAAGCACGCGATCGTGTCGCAAAGTGGCTGGGCCAATGGCGTGAACGTGTACTTGAGGACTGGCCAAGCTCTGAGGACGCTCGCAAGGAGCGCATTGATGCGATGAAGGCTGTGAACCCCAACTTCGTGCCGCGCTCATGGATATTGGACGAGGTTATTACTGAGGTCGAAAAGAAGGGCAATCGCGAAATCTTGGATCGTGTTATGACCATGGCTCTGAACCCTTTTGCGGATCAGTGGGAAGGTGACAAAGAAGAGCAGGACAGATTTACTGGAGATGTGCCAAGATATCAACGTGCCATGCAATGCTCGTGTAGCTCATAGGCTGATCAGGTTCTTTGTATATGTTGCAACGACCTAATGATTGAAACATTCCGCGAGCAACTCACGAGCTCTCGAGCCATGAGTTGAGTTCGAGCATAGCTCCATTGATAGCTTCAGAGCTCGCGAAGCTCGACCTCATCCTCAGAGTTGTGCTTTGTGAATACTCACAACATCAATGCTCCATCATCGAATTCAAGCACACACCGTCGTCGATTACCAGGATGGACGATCAACGCCTACCCAATGCTGCAACACAAGTCTTCCACATCCCCGAAGTCCTCGAACTCATCCTTCTCGCCCTCCCCGGCTCCACAACCCACCAAGAAATAGCTTCCCACAGAACAGTCCTCCTCTGTCGCACGACTTCTTCAACGTGGCACCTCCTCATCAAGACCTCGACTCTCCTCCGCCAATCCCTCTACCTCCCCACACCCCAAGCTCTCTCACCCAACGAACAAGACCTCACCTGGCATACCAAACACGCCTTCCCACCCTGCACACCCAACTCCTGGATCCCCATCCTCCTCCTCCAACAACGCAGCTGGGGTTCCGCCTGGCCTTTTGAACTATCCTCCCTTCAACACGACCTCCAACCCACACAGCCCCGCCTCTGGACCTTCTCCCTCGAAGTCAGTCACAGACAATACCGCCACCTTGCCACTTTAGACAATGACAACAATAGTACAGCATGGCGAAACATGCTCGCCTCCTCCTCACCCTTTACCGATTTCTGGGCCACGCGGACATTCTACGAACTAGGCAGTGGACGCGCGCCGTTTGTGCAATACTTGGACTATGATACGACGCTGCCGAAGTGGAAGCAAAAGTACTATCGGCATTGCCCTGAAGGTGTGACGTTGGGGGATTTGGTCGATGCCGTGAAGGAGTTGTTTGAAGTTGGAGATGAGGCTGGGAGTGGTGGGACGAAGTTTGTTATGGTGGAAAGTGTGAGAGTGCCGGGGGAGAAGCAGGATGGTGCAGTGGTGATTGAGGATCGGCCAAGGGAGAGAGGGTATGTTCCTGGTATGTCGAGTGGTGAGCAGGGTGGAAGTTAGCATACTTGACAATGTACAGCTCAGGTCAGCTAAGCATGTGAACGATTTGTTAAGGCTGATTCTCATTCTTATGTACGACGAGACCTCTGCATGAAAGAAACTGTATAGCTCACACCTGCATGCTTGCTGGGGTATCATTGTGGTCGGCTCAAGACCAAAGAGGTCGAGCTCACAAAAACCATAGGAAGAAGTGCGCGCAAAAATATAAGACCGCCCCATTGCTGCCGTTACGTTGCATTGTACTGTGTCATTCTCCCAACGCAAGTAGTCTTTGTACTCCCGTGCTAATCGTACAAAGCATAGCTCAATCTCAGAGCTTCAATTTAAGGATGTAATCAAGCCGCTCCTTGTCCAGATATTCGCGCAGCATGGCGTGTCCGGCTCGCGCAGCTCGAAGAGGAGTTGTGGCTATACCGATTGGCAATTTGTAGGGTCCACCAAACTTGGAAGTCTCGAGCTTATCCGTGGTGGGTAATCTCCTTGTCCGCTCTTTCCAGCTTCTGGGAAAGACGTCCTGTAGAGTTTCGAGATCGAGCTTCTCTTCCGCGCTAGCCACAGCTCTGTGTAGCAACATAGCGGTATCAATGAGTGAGCCCTGACTGGGTGGCTCAGGAAGAAGAGTACTAATTTCCAATACGCGCGCGTTGAACACAACACCAAGAGAGCTGATTAGGCCGCTGAGAGGGCCAAAGGGGTCCGAGAGTCGCTTGACAAATGCGTAAAGTCCAGTGAGAGAACGCCATGTCCTGTAGACAGGCGCCTGCTTGGGATCGGCGGATGAAGCGGCCTCGTCCGCACATGTGAATGCCACTAGGTAGCATAGGAATGATTCGATGGACTTGACCGCAGCCAGCTTTTGATCGTTCGGAGTCGGCGTGGGATTATTAGAGTGCGCAGACGCGGAGTGCTTGAGCTCTCGACCAAGTGTCTCGTACCGCTTTTGCTCCACTTCAAATGCATTCTGCCTGGGTGTCTTACTGCTCGGCTGGCTTGAAGGCGGCCTGTTGATGCCATTGGGATGGTTTGAACCATTGACACTAGGTGTGCTAGAGGTCGCTGGGGGAGTGTGAGTTGCATTGCTGTCCTGGGATTGCTCTCGTTTCATGGCTTGCGACAGAAGGTCCTTGCGTGTCCCGGGTGTGTTGTGCTGTCCCGATCGCGGTGCAGCAGGAGATGCAACGTCACGTTGTGCTGGTGTCGACGGTTCCCGGCGGGCATCAGTAGGCTCGAGCTTCCTACGCTTTGGTGGTGGAGCCTGCTTATCATCCTCTGGCTTCCTCTTCGGCGACGCTGGTTTCTCTGTGGGCTTCGCTGGGCGCTTTTCAGACGCCTTGGATATCGATTTGTCCGGCTGTCTTTCGGAAGACTCTTCACGTGATGGCTTTTTGTCCTTCTCCTTCCTAGCAGGCCCAACTTTTTGCGCCACCCCCTTTGTCTTGCCGGTCTCTTCTTTACGATCTTCAATTCGCGTTTCGAAGGGCTTTGCTACAGTCTTAGCTGCTTCTGTAGTGCTCGCCGCCAGCAGCATACTCTTGTCAGGCCGAGATCGCATCTTCAGAATTCGAAGTATGTCTTCCCTGCGCGCACGCTTGTATTTCAGCCGCACAACTAGCGTCGGCTTTTCCTCGACCATCACTTTGTCGACTTTCTTGGCCTTGGAGGCTTTCGCGACCACGATTTCCTCTTCCTGCGAAGAATCCGAGCCTTTGAATTTGGGCATATTGGTGGTCATCGCAACTTTGGCGTCGACATCCGTCCGTACGGCGGGACTGCTTGAGCTAGCACGATAGCCGTTACGCGGCGCAGGCGATTTGTGCTTGGTGACGCCTTCGGATCTCTTCAACGGAGTGAGCTTGCCCTCTTTGTCTTTGATAATGGTACTGGAGACTGTTGCATTTGGAGCATGTGCCCGAGCCCCCAGCACTTTCGCAATGTTTTCTGGTATTGTAGGCGACAGTCGCGATGGAAGCGTTGCAGGAACAGACTCAGCCGCGTAATCTGTGACTGATTGGAGATCATCAACTTTGTCGTGTTGCAGAGGGGAGAGCTTGTCGGGCAGTCCTGGCGACAGTCGAGGAGGCATTCCTGGAGAAAGTCGTGGTGGCAGCCCAAAGTCACCTTCCAGCTTGTTGCTATGAGCAGCTCCAGTCCGTTGCGCAATCTTCTCTGCGATTTGTTTCAGAACGACGTCCTTCCTCGTTGACTCAGAATCAGTCCTCTGCCTCTTACTGCTTGAACCAGCCTCACTCTTAATCGGCCTGCCCTCTTGCTTGTGCGCCTCACTACTAGCCTGCCTCTTGCGCTTCAGATCGCCTTGCTCTGGCGACTTCTCCTTCTGCACTTTCTGGTCCTGCTCACTGTCCTCGGCAACTGCCGCCAACATTTCCTGCGTCTCCGCCTTGACTCTCTCCACTGGACCCTTCACCGCGGGCTGCTTGCTCAGCGCATCTTTGTCGGCCGCAGCATCATGCTCCGAGGGGCCAGAATCTCCCGCTTGCTTGCCCTTCTTGTACGCGCTGAAGCTGATCTTCTTCTTCACTCCGGTGCTGGGTGTGTTTGCGCCGGTGCCTGGGCGCGCCTTCTCTTGCCCACCGTCGGTGCTAGACCCTTTCATTGGTCGACTGTTGTGCAGCATGTACATCTCCTTGCCTGGTTCGTGGTAGTGGAAGGTCAGGTACTGCGTTGCTTCGTGCTCGCCCTCTTCAAATGGGGTGCTGTACAACCATTGCTTCGCTTGCGCCTCGTAGTGGTGATGGTATCGCGGCTCAACGTCCTGTGGGATTGTCATGACATAGGGATCGAGGGTAATGTGGTCGCGCATGCGCTGGACTTTCGCATCGATCACGTCCAGATCGGCTTGCTCGTCGGCGGTGGGCGTCCATGTCGCGGTCACGGGCTGCGCGTCTTGTGCCCCGTTTGCGATACCAGGCATGATAGCGCAGACGTCAGGCCGAGGCGACGCTACCGATGGGTCATGGAGGTCGCAATGCGCGCAGCATTGAGGGAGCTAATCAATGCTCGAAGATGGTCGCCCAATGTCGGAAGCTCGCGTGTGTGTGTCTCTGCTTCTGTTCTATGCGGCGCTCTTGCTGAGACACGAAGATAGGTCCCTGGTGGTCACAGTGCACGTTGTCTGTGTAATGTCAGTCTGTGCGGGTCTGGAAATGTGTCGTTGTCGTGGTGGTTGTGGTGGTGAAGCAGCAGCGTACATCAATGCGCGTTTCCGATGAAGCTCAGCCCTTGTCTTTAGACTTCTTTATCACGCCGCCCGGACCCGCAAAGTCGAGCTCTTCAGTCGACAGTGCGCAACGGCGACGAGGACTCCTTGTAGATGTCAACGATTCTGGAAACAGCACTTTGGACAACTCGCGGCGGTGTCAGGCGTGACATCGTCACAAAGGGCGTGGGGCTTGAGATCGCGTCAACTATAAACTTTGGTCTATAAACACTCCACAGCTATAAGGCTAGGCCGGGCGGTACATCTCTATCGCTCATATGCTCAGCTCCCCATCTTAGCAACATCCAGCTTGTTAGTGTGCTCGAAGACTGCGTAACGGGTCCGACTATGCAAGTCTTGTTGACCGGCATGACAATGAATCGTTCCGCCTGGTCGGTTCAGGCGGTTGTACAAGCGGCACGTCGCAGATCGGATCCCCTGCATAGTTGCCAGATTTGGCCAACCTTTGAATACCACACCACCTCCACCGCTGAGGGTGTGCCAGACCAAAAGCTCTTTGGGCCAATACACGTTATATATGATGCCACGCTTGTTAACTTCTGTTGCGTCTCAAAGCTCATCGTCCGTTTCTTCGTCATCTTCTTCCTCAGCGGCATTCGAGACAGGTTGAGGCGTGGGCTCTTTCACCGCCCTGGAAGGCAAATTTCTGGTTTTGCGTGCTTGCTGTGATGTCGGTTCGTCATCGACGTCCATGCGCTCCGCTTCTTTGTGCCTTCCTCGAAGAGTGCGCTGAGAAGCTACAGGCAGGGCGGCAGACTTGTGCGAGGTGATCTCGTCTTCATCCTCAGTAGCGACGGCAGCATCTGCATCACCTGAGTCTGGCGTAGCTTGATCATGCCTGAATACATCGTCTCCAGGAGCGTTCATGACTTCCTCATCATTGTCAGATGCCTCATGATTATCGCTGGAAGCTGATTGTGGCGGCGCTGCAGCTTTCCGTTTGCCGCTGCGAGATGCTCCTGCCTTCTTTGACGTTCGCAAAGACCTAGCATCGTTGACTTCCTCGGCGGTTCCAGGATCAATTGTAGCGCCTTGAAGGAGTCTCTGCTGATCGCGAATCTTCAGTTTCTTAGCATTCAGCAAGACCGCAAATTTGCTTAGTAATTCATCTTCATGCTCCTTCTTTGCCCTGACCAGCATGTCCAGCTCGGTGGTCAGCTTCGCAACCGCATCTTTCTGCGACTCCACCGAAGCCTGCAAAACTTCTAGTTGAGACCGGAGATCGTAAGCCTCGGCAGTTGCTGTATCCACCCAGTCGAAGATATCAATCTCCGTGGCTGCCGTGTTCTCTTGTAGACGAATCGTGCCGAGTCTCTGGGTGATGCCATCCACGTTTTTCCGGATAGTGATCGTGGCCGTGGAGCCATTGATCGCGGCAACAGTCTCCACACCTTGCAGGGACTCCGGCAAAGTGCTCTCTGGTTGTCGATGAAGAAGTGCGAACTTGAGCAGGGTCTTCCATTCTTCGAAATTGCCCTTGAAATTGCGGTCCTGGTATGACTTCGTGTCGGCTTCTGCAAAGGACAGGACATACAGCTCTGACTTGTTCGTACCAATGAGCTTCAGATCTAAGTCACCCCGTCCCTCCTTAGCGACATTGAGCAGCAAGTCCTCCGACTTGTTGTCCGTCCTACGCAGGCGAAGGACGTGCTTTGTCGGAGCAGCCATGACTCAGGCTATTGTTCGGCGAATTAGCAAGTCGTCTTGCACGCGACTGTCTGAAGTTGAAATTGGAATACTACATGCAAGTCAACGCGAGTTTATTCCCAGGATATGTGGCTTTGTCGAGCTGTAGCTGCCTTGCTGCCGCCTTCGCATATGCAGAGAGGCGTTTGATAGACCGGGCCGAGCTCGGTGCCTGCAGATGGCTTGCTTTACGGTCTCAAGATGAGCGGTTTGCAGTTGCTATGCAACTTCAAATTTTTGCTCGCGACGCGTCGTTGAAGGTCAGCTGTAGAACTGTGCACTTGGTCCGGGACCTGGTCGCATGGTAGCCGGAGAATAGGCCAGTGAGATGGTGGTAGAGAACTACACTAAAATAAGGGTTTCGCGCAAGCGTCCGTGCGCTCTGAGCGACCTGCCACCACAAGAGCAACTTGCCAGCAGGACAACCTCCCGCATGAACTCCTCTGCCAACACACACTCCGCCGCGTCCGCGTCCCAGGGCCTTCCTTTCCCTTCGCAGGCGCATGACGCCCCATCTCGGGTCAGCAGCTCGCGCACGTCGCGGTGACAGGCTCTCGAAACACGACGACAGCAACAATGGCGGTCGAATCTTGGGACCTGGACGATGACTTTCAGGGCGACTTCCAGGCCTTTGGCAACACGAGTATCGGCACCGGACCATTGAGCATGTCATCGCGGATGAGCACGCGTTCGGAATCTGTGGCCGGCGATGAGGATTGGAACGTAGTCATCACACCGAACGACGAGCAGAGCACGACGCAGGCGATCCAGTCCGCAAAACAGGCTGGTATACCACTGCCAGAAAATGTACCTACGAGTGCGCTGTTAGGCGGCACTATCAAGCGACTAGGGAAGAAGAAGTCGAAGCAAAAGATAGACCACGACTGGGACAACGATCTGGAAATGTCCGACCAGCCACTGCAGCTGAAGGCCAGGATCGAAGACCCAGGCGTCATGTCTGATGAAGGATTCGACGACTTTGACGAAGACCTCGAAGGGAGCTTGGGTATCAGATTCGCCGGAAAGCGCGAGAACCGAACACGCAGCGGTTCTGCTTCAGTGATGAGCCCAAGCCTGGGATCTGCGACCGCAGACAGCGAGGTCGATGACCTGGGCGGACTTGACTTTCCGGAAGGACCAATGGACTTCGAGGCCATGTTGAAAAAACGACGGGCTGCAGACGCAGAGCTATCAGACTTGTCCCAGCCAAGCTCCGCAGTGATCGAACAGGAGCCTACGATGAACACCCATAAGAAGTCCAAGCTAGAATCTGATGACAACGATGACTTTTTAGGCGACCTAGATCTGGGTGATGGGGAGACACTGAATGTTCGTAAACGCACAACAAACCGGAATGTGCAGGTGAAATCGACCAGGCCACCTCCCTCAGCTCAGCGGCCAGCGACTACACTCAACTTCCACGACAGAACAACCAATAAGCCTATATACACACGATCACACATTCCACGACCGGTGTCAGGTACTCGGCAAACCTCACGACTTGATCCCGTGTTTGAGAATGGCGACACTCATGGTCTCCGGAACAGAAGAGGTCCTACCACGACCAGTGCGCAGCTGCTTCGTTCTAAGCGTTCGATGCCTGTTTTGCGCAATCAGTCAAGCCACGGATCTCTCGCGAAAACATCCGTCCCATTTCTGCCGGCTGGTGTCTCCAATTCTCAATCGTCTCATGTTACTGCACACCGCGCTATGCCATATCACCTACGGCGCGACTCCGATCCTAGCAGAGCCGGTGCTCAGTCGCCTCCTCCACCACGTCCCAGCTCAAGACTCTCTAACCAGATAACTCCAGATACCCCATCACGAGCGTCGAGACACAGAGAAAACGTAGCACCCGCTGCATTGGTACGACAGGCTGCAGCCAAGCACACCTTGACGAAGCCGATCAAGAAGCGGCATTTTGGTGATGGCAACGAACTCGAAATCTTCGATGATCTACCAACATCAGTGTCCAAGGAGAGCAAATTTGTCAAACAGCCTGTTGGGAGAGGTCCGCCCAAACAAAGCACGTTACGGCGAACACAAAGTCGTAGCGAGGTTACTGACGCCAGTAAACGAAATTCAGCGATCACAGTCGTCCCAGATAGAATGATGACCCCGGCCCCACCAAGGACGCCTGCAAGTCCCACAAAAGGCTTCCATGATGCCCCCACTGCAACGCCGAGCTACTTACGTGACACTGCAGCAAGTAGAATTGCCAGAGAAACACGACTAGCCCATCAGCCACGGCCGCGAAGCGAAGGACCTCTGCAACCATTGACTACCAATTGGAAAGCTCAAGTGGCGGCGAGAAGCCCATTCTCTAGCCCTAGTGCACAGCGGCAGAAGAGTGTCCGGAGACCTGGCCTGATTGCGGGTATTGGGTCGCATGTGGCCAAGAGTAAGTGCCAAGATTGTTATCTTGGTTGTTGTGACTACAGCTAATAGAGCGCAGGCGAGAAAGGCATGATCTATAACCCCCAGACACTTCGGTGGGAGGGCAATGAGAACACGTTACAGGAGTTTGACATCACTCCTCTGGAAACTCCAACGCCACAGCTTCGACCGCGCTCGTCGTACATTGAACGGACGCACCAGCGGTCCAACACCTCGCCATCACGGCCAGCCTTGATCTCGCATGTACCTACCGGCAGTGGCTTCAACATCCAAGTCCAAAATGGTATGGTGTATGATCCACAGCAGATGAAGTGGTTGAAAGTCAAGGGTGGCCGCGATGTTTCCGGTCAACTCTCACCTTCTGCGACTGACGTTGAGGATGAGGAAGACGCATTTGCGGGCATCGAAGACCTCAAGGACGAGAACGCGCCGGCTGCCGGCAGAGGCATCAGTGGAATGGGCAGTCCAATGTCCACTGCTGCTGCTCCCGCTGAAAACTTCCACGAAGAGTTCGATATCGGCCTTCGATTCATTGATCTCCAAAGGACAGAAGAAGATGCCTGGAGACGAATCTGCTCGAGCTGGTTCACTGGCGATCAACCGCGACCCGACGACGGGAGATGGCGACGCAGCATCCGAGACATTGTCCCCGCCGAAGGCTTTGGTAGCTTCTGATAGTAGCTCCTTCCTGATGTAGATTTCGTTGCTTTTTCACAACTGCAGATAATTGTTGTCTTATAGCCTGCAGCATTTTTTGGGAACGGATTTTCGAAAAAGTGGCAGCGTGGGAGGTGCTTCTGAATAATAAGCGCGGCGCTGTGTATAGCACGACGAAACGACGATATGATGACCAAATGCAAATATCTCTACTATGAGCCTGCATCTCCGTTTCTGCATATCAGCATCATCTCTGCAACTCGCCCTTGCAAGCATCGGTCATTGACTACAGATCCAGCAAGCCATCGGATTCCCATGCACGAACACGCGAGGACGCTGGGCCGAACATGCTCCCACGTGTGCTTGGCGATGGACTTGTACATCTGAGCACCGCGTTGCTTCTGGACCGTGACTCTTCAGCCACTTAAACACCTTCTTCGCAGCACGTTGTCCACTCCTCACGGGCGGTAGTCGCCAGTCTATATACCCGCGCTCCTTGGCTCTTCTGCACCCAAGCCTTCCTTCGCCTTGGCGGTCGTCGAACAGGCAGGTCGTCCAAGCATAGTTCCGCGCCTCATGGTCGTCCGACCATTCGCGATGCCTGCATTTGCACGAGGTGCACTCGAGGCCAAGCAGCGTCGAACTACACCGAGCCGAAGCAATGCTTGTCTTCCCTGCTTGTCGTCGGCGGCGTCTTTTGGGTCCTGATTGCACTCGCTACCAGGGCTGATGAGCCTGTTCCACGGCGTGACGGCAATCACCGTTATTCTAAGCTACTGGAGCTTGCTTCTGCAGGTACACAGCAGTAGGCGATCTTGTAGGTATAAATGAGCCAGGCTCGTAGATTTTCTTCCATCAAGGTTGAACTCTTTTGCTAGAGTTGACGACTTCCATTGGCTATCATGAAGTCCTTTACTAGGTTATCTGCAGCTGCCGGGCTCGTGTCTGTGGTTGGAGCCCAAACTTTTCGAAGATTCGGCACTTGTACGTCAAGAAAGTTGTGTCCATAGCTGGAGACTCAAGCTAACCCGTGCATCCAACTCAAGGCCCTACACTCGGATGTGTTATCCCTCCAGACCAGCAGGATTTCCTCGCGGGACAATATTTCGATATTCGTGTGGAGATTCACGCGCCAGTCAATGGCTCAGAAGCCACCAACGGCGTGCCGGATGAAGACTTCACTTTCACGATCAGCAAAGATGGCGGCGCGCCACAGCCTGTGACCACATACTTTGAGCTTGATGAGCCAGAGATTGAGACCTGGGACTTCAGCTACTTCGAAGATCTCTTTGCTAGTGATGCTGGCACGCCATCCGCCGTGAACGTGGCTTCGAAGGCGTGGAGACGAGTTGCATTGTACGAGCCTGGCGAGTACACTGCAGTTCTGACCTACAATAATGGCAGTAAGTTCAAAGCCCATTGAACTAGACGTACCATGACCTAACACATCGGTAGCCAATACTACTGCCAACTGGCTGGTCCGCGACATTGAACAGGTCCGCAAGACCAAGAACATTCTCCTCTTTATTGGAGACGGCATGACCACAAACATGGTCACCGCCGCTCGTCTGATTGGGCACAAGACCGTCAATGGACGATATCAGAGTACTCTGGCTCTTGACAAGTTCCCGACCATCGTAAGTCTCGGCATAAACTATTCCGCCCCCTGGCTCGCTCCAACCCACCACAGCACCTTCACATGATACGACATGCTCCATAAATGTCCCAGAAGCTAATAACAGAGCCAAGGGACACCAAATGACTCATTCAATTGATACGTTCATTACGGATTCCGCCAATTCTGCCACCGCCTTGTACACTGGCCATAAGTCGGTCGTGAACGCACTGGGTGTGTACGGAGACACCTCTCCAGATCCTTTCGATGATCCCAAGGTCGAGACCATTGCCGAGATCTTCCACCGCTTGGCTGGAGGTCATGTCGGCATTGTGTCAACTGCATTCATCGCAGATGCCACTCCAGCCGCTTTGACAGCTCACACTAGAGAGCGTGGCGAGTACGGTGCTGTAATCGACTCGTTCATTAACGGCATTGTCAACTACACCTGGACTGAGTGGAACGGCCCAGATGTGCTCTTCGGTGGTGGTGCTGAGAACTTCTGCAGCCCAGAGCTTGGTGGAGAGACTTACCAGGATCTTGACTACTACAAAGTCTTCGCAGACGCTGGCTACAATATCGTCTACAACAAGACCCAGCTTGAGGCTACCTCCAGCGAGGAGAGAACTCTGGGCATCTTCTCTCAATCCAACATGGCCAAGTGGCTAGACCGCAACGTCTACACTGCCAACCTCAACACCACTGAGTCTCCTACCTGCAACAACGGAACTGCAGAGGATCAGCCAGGTCTCAAGGAGATGACCGTCAAGGCCATTGACATTCTCAACAACCGTGCTGGCGACAAGGGTTGGTTCATCATGTCTGAGGCCGCATCCGTCGACAAGATGATGCATGTCCTCGACTACGATCGTGCTCTTGCGGAGCTTCTCGAGCTCGACGACACCGTCAAGCACTCCATCGAGCACCTCAAGGAGATCGACGCCTACAAGGATACCCTCATCGTCGTTACCGCCGACCACGGTCACGGCTTCGACGTCTTTGGCAACGTGGACACCCAGTACTTCAACGAGCAAACCGACGACCGCGACAAGCGCAGCGCCATCGGCGTGTACGAGCGATCTGGCCTCTCCGGCTACGTCAACACCGGCGACCTCAAGTATGCCGACTCCAACTTCCCGTCCAACTGGGAGCCACGCTACACCCTCGCCCAAGGCTTCGGAGCATTCCCAGACCACCGCGAGAACTTCCAAGTCAACAAGAACGGCCCGCGCACCCCAGCACGCAATATTTCTGGTTTCCCATCAACCGACTTCTTCGCCAACCCATCAGACGACCAGAACGGCATCACCATCAACGGCACGCTCCCCACCTCTGCCAACCAAGGCGTCCACTCCCTCACCGACGTCACAGTCTGGGCACAAGGTCCTTGCTCCGAGCTCTTCGGTGGAGTCTACAACTCCATCGACGTCTTCTTCAAGATGGCCGAGTGCTTAGGTCTCTCTGAGAAGAGAGGCGGCGGTAACGGCACTGCGCCAGGTTATGGCCACACGAAGAAGCACGAGCAAAAGGACAACTGGGAGAAGTGTGAGGGTAAGAAGGGCTATACGAGGTATGATGAGAAGCACCCACGGTATGCCGGGGAGAATGCTCATGGACATAATACTGGTGTGAAGCCGAGGAGTGCTAAGCCAGGACATGACTACTGCTAGAGGCAGGATGTGTCATGGAGGAAGGAAGTAGGTCAAGACATGAGATGAGAAGTGATAACCAGACACGAACTGTGCACAGAAATATCTGCCTAGAGCTTTGTATATACAGACAGACACGTAATCACCTTACGTCCGCCTACATCTACATGACTCCTACTCCGAGATTTCATGACAAGAACGAATTCCTCGAAACCTCCCAATCGCCGTCGAAGAAGCCCATCGCCAGTACACCTTCCAGGCCTTTCGCCAACATCGTCCTATCAGCAATAACAAAGTCCGGCTGACCACTGCCTGGCATAATCGGTACAGGTCTCGCTGCAATTGCTAAACTCGCTTCATCTACACCCCAGACGACCAGTTCCAATCGACCTAGTGGCAAGGGCCGAAGGAATATCGCAGCTAGCCCTAAGCCTGCAATGGCAACGTAATCTTCGTGCACGCCAAACGAGTTTCGAACGCGGATCTGCCCGTTCTCAACCTTGACGGCAAAGTCTTTGTGATATCCTACTGGCAGATCTGGGCCTATGGCTACGCTGATGATGTTTCCTGGAGCTTCGAGGGCAGATTGGTAGTCTGAGGTCAGTGCGGCGTCGGCGGAAAAGTACTGACATAGATTGCGCGAGATCTGGAGAGCGATATGTCTTGTTGTGTTGTCGTTGGAGTGTTCGACAATCTGGAATGCGCCGTGCGTGCGGAGGACGGAGTCCATCTGGCCCAGCTGGCGGCCAAGACGAGGGGGAAACTGCGGCAGAGTGTCCGTTCTGTCGTCTACTACGTGCCAGGTACCATTGCGTCTGCTTAGAATGCAGTCATGATCGGAAGCTAGCTGTGAAAGGGATACGTTGCGCTTGTCGAGCGTGAAAACAGAGCACTCGCTGAAGTATGTCGGTAGCTGAAACATCCTGATGTTGGTCGTTCGCACGACGCAACCACTTGTCAAAGCATCGAAGAGAACATCAATGCGACCCAGTTGGCCAGGAGTGTGGAGCTGCAGAACGTGCACGCCGTGCTTTGGTCCCGTGTCCGCCGGATTTGCAACAGTCATTGTGAAGTCTTGCAGCTCGAAGCCGCTGATCATAGCATTGCTGCGCTCTATCTGCTGCTTGTAGAATGCTTTTAGCGGATCTGTAGTGAACACGCCGTCCCAAAAATGTGGTTGACCTGCGAGCTCCAGATACGTGCTGTTTGCCCCTGCTTCGCCTATAAGCTGGCTCTGAAGTCTGGAATGATACGGCGGTACATTGTCGTCTTTGCCTCCGTGCTGTTGTAAGACAGGAATGCCTTTGCTGTTTGACAGCAAGAGCTCGTGTCTATAGCTCCCTAGAGCGGCCTGAACAACAACCGTTCTACCTGGATCAGCGGCTTGCCAGAATGTATGAGGCACATAGTTCTGTATGGATGAGTAGCCAGACAGTGGTGCTGCCGCGATGACATTGTCCGGACGATGAAGCAGCGTGTACCATGTACCTTGTCCGCCATTACTGTGCCCGGCTACGAGCCACTTCTTGGTATTAATGCCAGGCCCTCGCCACCCATTGTGCTCGATCCAATCATCGATCATGTCTATTGCAGCCTCAACATCGGTGAAGCCGAAGGCGTGCCAGTCGTCACCACTCCATGGAGTTCCGCCTGTAGGGAACAGTACCCAGGCCGGAAGATCTGGTAATGGCTCTAGAGCCAGGCGCATGTCATCCCGCTCTACCTCAACGCCTGCGCCGTGCAGGCCAAGGAGGACTGGCAAAGGTGTTGCGTTTCCCGCGGCATCGATAGCCTTCCGTGAAGGTGCCCTTAAAATGGCATAGGATACTGTGCCGCTCGGATGTAAGAATGTAACCTTGTGCGGCTCGCCAGCAATCCGATGTACGAGATCTGCAAGTACAGTCAATGATAGGCCATACAGGCCGCCCCGTCTGTATTTGAAGTCGATCCTGACACGCCAGTCTGATCTGACACAGCTAATACGAAACGCTACAGGTCTCGACTGGCCGGGCACAAGACGTATCTCGTTGTCGGAGGCTAGCTCTGCTAAGCAGGCATTGTGTGTGGCCTCGACAGCGTAGATGTAGAGGTCCTCTAGATCGTCATTACGCAAGACGACTGACGCCCATGGACTGGCCAAGTTCTGACCAGTGGGCGATCCGATCAGGTCTGATATCAATATGCCAGTTCGTGGTTGTAGAACCGGTAACAGCCCCGGCCACGACGATACAAGTGCCAGGTTGACTAGCATTTGTGGCTTTTCGACGCCGCCCATCGCTCTCACGTCGCGGACTAGCCTGATGTCGATCTGGTGGCGACCTGGCGCTAAACGCAGTACAGTGTGCGCGTTTTCGTAGCTGTAAAAGTCGCCACCAAAGTAATGGACATGATCAATCCAGAATTCGAGAATCTGAGGGTTTCTCAGTGTCAATGGTCTCAATAGGCCATCTTGAACGATGATCTCGCCTCTGAGCCACGCTTGCCACTGGTAGGCACTCCAGCCGTAAACATTGCGAAGACTTTCCCACTCGACTTCAGGAAAATCTACAAGTAGTTCGGCACCCACAATCCGTGAGCGATCAGTGAGGTTTGCTGTTACAGTCGACCAGCTGATGGTCCCGTTGACAGCGAGGGAGCTCCTGAAAGTAGCATTACCCTGGTATGGTAGTGAATGAAAACCGCCATGATGCTCAAGAGGATCTGCACCCCATACGGCCTCTGCTCGGAGATCAGCCTGTAGCCAGTCACCGTTCTGCTCACCTTCACACCTCGTGTGCCTATCTGAAAAGGTCCCAAGACTTTCCAGTCGTGCGAAAACTGATATGCAGGCTGGAGCGTTTGGGAGTTGATAGTCTTCTGTGTCGGGACGACATAGCTGGCCAGCAGCGAATACAGGTTCCCCAGCAGCATGATTTGTCGTGCCGTTATGCTGCACTGCACAAGTGCGTGATCAATGCTGGAGAGGAGTTGATTGCATGACGAGATCTGGGAAGACAACAGTCAAGCGAGATCAGCTATAGAACTAGTCTCGCACTAGCGCGGATCGGCTATTTCCTTCGAGACATCCCTTCTCTGGCAAGCAACGGGCATCGATCTCCGCCCACTGCACGACAAGCCGACTTGCGCACTCATTCACTCACTTCTGATGGACCGATAAGTGAATGAATGACCCAGCTGCACCCCTGGCGACAGTAATGGTTCCGCATGCGACGGCAGGCTTGGAGCGCAGGCGTTCCTCCTCTGTCAAGCCGAGTCCCCATAAATTCAAGTTCCCCGACTTCGTGCAGGAACAGGCCACCTTCGAAGACGACCTCGACACCATCTCGCGGGGCCCGAGTCCGCGACCTCTGCCCAACGGCCTCCCCCCAGGGCTGCACTCCAGCGAGCGCTGGCCTGCGAAAAAGGCGCGTGAGACCAGTAGTGCACGCTTCCTGAGCAACCTGAGCGCATACGGTTTCGAGAACGCTGGACGGACGAGACATGGCAGGCAAAAGAGCTTGGGCGAGGCAATCAACACCGTGAGAACCAGAGGACGCGGCGCCAGCATCAGCGAAAATGCGCACGAGATTGCTGAGTCGTTGAGAGCCCCTGTATCCTTCAAGCTAGTTGTATGTCTACACACTCACCGTAGTACTTGCTGCGACATGCGCGCTGATATTCTCTGTGTAGGGTCTCTGCGCCTTCTGGTACATGACCTCCATCATCACGAACACCTCCTCCAAGGCCATCTTGACCTCCCTACCTATGCCTGTGACCCTGACCATCATACAATTCGCCCTCGTGTCCTTCTGGTGTGTCTTTCTGGCGTGGCTCGCGAAGCGTAATGCTTCAGTAAGGAACGCTCTGCCAGTTCTTAAGAATGGCATCAGGAAGCCGAATCAAGAGATCATCATGGCCACGTTACCTCTTACCGCATTCCAGATCGGCGGCCATATCCTCAACTCGGACGCTATGGCCAGACTACCGGTCTCACTAGTGCATACGATCAAAGGGCTCTCACCTCTCATGACAGTACTGGCCTATCGGATATTCCTCAATGTGCGATATTCGATACCGACATATCTTTCTCTGATCCCTCTCACCCTTGGCGTCATCCTCGCCTGCTCTGCAAGTTTCCGCGCAAACTTCCTCGGACTGGTGTACGCCTTTGGTAGCGCCATCCTCTTCGTCACTCAAAACATCGTCTCCAAGAAGATCTTTACCGATTCGGCAAGAGCAGAAGCGGACGGAGTGCCGGTAGGACGGCGCAAACCCGACAAGTTGAACTTGCTTTGCTACTCGTCCTTGATGGCACTGCTTTTCACAACACCCATTTGGGTCTGGTCTGAAGGCATAACACTTCTTGGAGACTTCTTATACGATGGGTCTATCGACCTCACTGTCAGACCGAACTCTCTCGATCATGGTCGGCTGACCCTTGAGTTCCTCTTCAACGGCACGTTTCACTTTGGTCAAAGCCTGGTCGCCTTCGTCCTCCTGGGTATGACCTCGCCAGTAACCTACTCGGTCGCCAGCCTGATCAAGCGCGTGGCCGTCATCATGTTTGCAATCGTCTGGTTCGGCAACCCGATGAGCAGAACTCAAGGCGCTGGCTTCCTCCTCACTTTTGCTGGCCTGTATCTGTACGACCGTACCTCGGACGCCGATAAGCAGGACCGGAAGGTACGCGAGAAGGATGCTGCAGGTGATCATCTACTGCCCTTGAATTTGGGCGACACTAAGAAGAATGATGCCGCACCTGCGTTTACGCAATCGCCCGTGGGTATGGAGAATGGCGGACACGGATTCAATGGAATGAGTGGTTACGCGAATGGGAATTATGCTGCTGGAAGTGGTCCGGGGAGACCATTATACGCGGATCCTGTGTCTCCGGGCACTAATGGTGCGCCTCACTCGCTCGCGCCCGGGATGAAAGCGCAAGCAACGTGGAGTCCGGGCGATAAAGAGAGGTAGCTTAGTGTTCCCCGCTTGCATGAATGTACATCACGACTCGCATGCCCTTCCCTCCATTGTCCAATAATCTGCCAAGTACTGATGCCGATGCAGCCTAGACTGTGGACGACTGAACAAGACTTTGCATATCTGGAGATGGTAGCGCATGCTCGCGTGTGTTATGCACCATGTGACTATTCCATGCTGCTATTCACATTTTGCACAGTTCTTCCTACCCTCTGACCAACACACTGACAACGGCCAAGTATAGGTTGAAATGATGGAGAATATGATACCGAATCCATGCTTGCTTGATTGCTTTCACATAAACTATACATATTCTCAAGCACACGCCCTGCGCCACGAGATTTGTGCGATTCATGGCACCTTCCACATATTTCCTGACCTGCAGCGAGACGTATCTCGAGCTGCATCCCCATCTCCCCAATATATATCCCTACATATATCTTTCGACCCTTGATCGATGAGTTCGTTCCTGCTGACAGCCAACATGGCATCACAGTCTCACCGAAGCCAGTTCGACTGGGCATTTAGGCCTTCTTTGCCACAGCGCGGCGCGCCTTGATCGTCATGTCGTACAACGCATCCTTGAAGGCAAAGAGGAAGGCCGCGGTGATGACGGATTGGGTGACCTTTGGTCCAATACCTGCACTCTCGTTAGGCTCTGTAGATGATTTAGGCTGAGTCTGTCAATCACTTACCACCGTAGAGACCACCAACGCCCTCTTCATGATAGATGCGCTTCAGAGTCGCAGTCATGCCCTCCTTCCTGGCATCGTTGCCAGCAACGTGAGCACGCGATTTCACGGTAATGTATGGGTAAGTGATGGACGTCGCAGCAAGCTTGCCTAGAGCTCCAAGCAAGAAGCTATCAGTTGGTCCAACCTTTCGCCTCTTCTCGAGAGCCTGCTTCAACTGCTCGAAAATGGTGTACTGCAAGATTGGGTTGATGACCAGCACCAATGCTGGGAGCACACCTGCGAAGAGGCGCAGGAAGCCATCCTCACGGATGATCTTCATCAGGGTGGAGATGGTGCCTGGCTGGCCGGTCTTGCGAGGCTTCTCGCCCTCTCTCACGGGGAGGGTCTCGGTGGACTCCTTCTCGCGGGCCGTCATGCGGGTGTTGATGACCCAAATGGGGTTTGTGAGCATCACAGTGGCGGAGCCGGCGAGAGCGCCAGCTGCCATGGATTCCAGCGTGCTCAATTGCTTCTTACCCGTCGACTTTTGGAAGAACGAGCGGGAGAACTCGTACCCTGGTCACATATGTCAGTCTCAATACCAGGGAACTGGTTTGGTGGCAACGAACAGTAATAGTACACAAAGTTCGTGACTGTGATGCCGAACAGGGCACTGTCCAGACCAGCATATAGGCCAACGACACCTTCGCGGTCGATGATGCGCTTGGCCGCATCGAGTGTCCCTGTGGATGCCTTCTTCTTCTCGACTTGCGCTCGGGTCGATAGTGTGATCAAAGGATATCTGCACTGCTCAGTCTCTTGCCCCTCTATCTGGTTCATACGTGTCGCGCCTGGAGGACTAACGTCAAAGCCATGGAGAGGAGGCCTCCGCCAGCGCCTGCCAGAGCATGGGCGACATTGTCGCTCTGCTGCTCGACAGTTGCCTGCTGGGCTACTGCGGTTTCCTGCTGATTCGTCTTAGCCGACATGTTGCTGAATGTTGCGATTGTTGGTTCTCAAGCTGCTCACTTTCTGCGACATGTTGGCGATTGATCTGGTGTTGTGAGGACTTCCCGAATACCGGCGACAGCAAAAGAGGAGTCGAGACAGGGATGTAAAAGGATAGCAATACCTAACTAACCTTGCGATGATATGTCGGGATCTTTCTATTCCTCTTCCACGGTTGCTATGCCTGTGGAAGGTGAGCTCATGCCGAGGTTTCCAACTCTCCCTGCTGCGACCGAGAACAGCTATGTCATTGGAGGTTGCGCCGGCAATTCCCTGTTCGATTGGATTGGAGGTCTTGTATGATGTAGTACGCCGTAACTTAGTCGTCGACATGTCCTCCACGACGCGTCCAACAAACACGAAAGTGTAGCGCTATTAACCATTTTCGACAACAGTGTTCATCAGCAGTCGTGCTACCAGGAATCAGCAACATGGACGACCCAATGGAGGATCAGCCAGATACTCAAGACATCCTTCAAGAAACTCCGCCTGAAGATGTGTTCATCGCGCCTTCAATTCATCACGACTTAGTCTTATCGGGAGATAGCTATACACACCATTCAGCTATACCCAAAACGATCAAAGACGATATGACCACAGAATGTGTGTTGGGTGTAGATGAGGCTGGCAGAGGTCCAGTTCTTGGTAAATGCTAGTCCCCGAACATGCCTTCAGTATACTGATTTGTGTAGGACCCATGGTCTATGCATTGTACTACCTGCCGACTACGATGCACAGAAGTCTCCTAGCAGACAAGTACAAATTCGACGACTCGAAAGTCCTTACTCCAGCCTTCAGGTCCGAATTGATGGAGAAGATCTGTACACCCGAGACAGATCTATACGAGCACGGCGGCTGGGCTGTGAGATCACTTTCAGCCAAGGACATCTCTTCTGCCATGATGCGGCCAAATGGCATGTACAACCTGAACAACCAAGCCATGGACGCCACAATAGATCTGATACAAGAAGTGCTGGATTCTGGAGTCAATATACGTGAGGTCTACATCGACACAATTGGCAAACCAGAAGTCTATCAGAAGAAGCTGGAGAAAATCTTCCCGGCTCTGAGCATCACTGTGGCGAAGAAGGCTGACAGTCTGTACCCTTGCGTGTCTGCTGCATCTGTTTGTGCAAAAGTCACGAGAGATGCCGCGCTGGACGTGCTCTACACAGCCTACGCCGGCGATGACGACTCGGGCGAAATTGCATGGGGATCTGGATATCCAAGCGACGCTCGCTGTGCCAACTGGCTCAAGTACAACATGGATCCAGTCTTTGGCTGGGGCAATGAGTGTCGTTTCAGCTGGGGTACTGCGAAAGACATGCTGGAAACGAAAGGTGCTCCGTGTCGAATCGAATGGCCCGAGGCTGATGAAGGCACCGACAACATGAAATTGACTGGCTTCTTCATGGGAGCCGATGATGATCAAGAGGATGAGCTGGCCACATGGTATGGTCGAAGAGTGACAGAGGAGGTGTTTTGAAGCATTGTGCAATGATGCTGCGCAAAGCACTGAACCTCTTCCCATGACCTGCTAGGCATCGCAGCTGCGGCCCATAACAGGTTACTACCATGCCGACCAAGAATCCTTTGTACAGATTAGCAAGGAGTTTCGGCACCGATTTTGGCAAACGAGCAGACGAGGCAATCGAGGCAGCGAAGCTTCAGCAGAAGTCATGGTCCAACACCAGCATGCCGGAGACGCTCATGCCAGTCACGAGCATTCATCCAGTGAGAAGCACGGCTTCGACAAAGTCCAAGTCTTCTGGCTCGACAGTGAGCGGGCATTCAAGTTCGACACACTCAGCTGGAAGGCGCTTTGAGCCAAGGTATGTCTATCCTCAAGCCACAAGGCGTGGATAGTTGCAGCTGCTACTCGCGTAATGGAAGACACTCGGAAGGTGGTTCCCTTAAGATTGAGCTTGACTAGGACAATCGAGAGAGGAGTTTGTCGATGTGTAAAACACCAAGAGAGATAGCCGGAGTAGTACTTGGAGTCGACATTTGCCCCCAAGGCATGAGTCTGAACACAACGTAGCTCTTCTCAAGCGATGTTGCGGGCTCAAAAAGCCGTGTAACAGGAGACAACAGTATACACAGCTCATTGTGTATTCCACGCTGGTCAGGTACTGCTTACTGTACATTCAGTGCTGCCGAAAGGGCTAGCCCACCAGCATCTGCATCAGCCAGCATCACCTTGACTGCAGCTGTCTCCAAGCTCACTAGAGCTCAAGCTCACTAGAGCTCCTCAAAACATCCGCACAAATGCTGTGACTCTGCAGCGGTGAGCTTCTTGAGCCGACGCCAGCCTTGACTTGACATGTTCCCACCTCGACCTTCTGGCCACTCGAGGTCTATACAATGAGCTTCATAGTCCCGGGCCGAGTCACAAAGGCCGCATCTCTTGCTGAACGCGTCTAAGATGTCAGCAATTTTGTCATTGGAAGGTGAGAACTTCCTCCTCCATACAGCCGACCATCACATGGCCCACCAATGTTTATAGTCCAGCGGCACGGCAGTGACAGCAGTGAGGCGTAAGTACAACAAATCCTCTTCGTCACATGTCGCCGCAAGGGCAGTCGTCAGCATCTAGACTCTGTCACCTGACGACTAATCCAACCAGAACATGCTCGTGCATACAACTAGTCCATGCGGAGACAGCCGCATCGTCCACGACGACAAATGAGACCAAAATAATTTCACATTTGATGTTGCATCGCGCGACCGCCAAGAACTGCAATGCTTTACGACCTGCCGTTTAAAGAAAGTGACCATCGGGAGAATCTACCCCAAGTCCGTCAGCAGGTGGTTGACGGCCAAGAAGCTTGTTGAAGTGTGAGTTTTGGTGAGGCGGCAAGCGGCACCAATCGGGATAGGCTCTGCAGACACCAATGGCGCGCTTAGTGTCGGTGAACGAGCCATCATCCAACAGACCGTTGATGATGACTAGCTTTTAGCTGTGGTAGCTTGCTGCGAAAACAGCACACGCGGACAGCAGAGTCTCGACTTTGCAACGGACTTGTCGAAGCACGCGTTTGAGAGTATTGTAGTGAGGTGACTGGATGCGGGATTATGATATGTCCAATTCGTGACAGCTCGTGTCGGCTCCAGTAATCTATAGTAGTACAATTCCAAGGCGATCCACCTCGCCTGTCATAATAACCGATCTCTCGCTGCTCGTGCCAAAGTAACGCCGTTGGGGAATCCTGTCAAAGCAAAACGATCTAGTGTGCAAGGGTATCACGAAAGATCGCGAAAACGCTAATATGCAAAAGGGTAAGCAAGCAAATGATATTGCTGCAGCAGAAGAAGCGAAGCGCTTGAACGCAATCATGTAGCCCTCCAACAGTTTCTAGTATTCGTCCGATAGCCCGGTGGTGTAACCCGTGCTCAAGTTCATGTCGCGTGGACATGGTCGAAGATCGATCGATCATGTCGATGTCGTATATGTGTTTAAAAGGTGCTCCAGACCATGCCTCCCTCAGAGCGTGCCATGCTGCCGATACGTACATCATCGGTATGCCGTGAGTGGTTGGGGATTGGCATGGCGGTGCCCTGCGAGCTATTGGTCGACTCGGAGACAGAGCTTGCACGCGAGTGGTACAGCTTCCTGACAATCTTGTATTCGTCATGGCATGGATCGCATGCCTTGCTTGGGTGGCCTTCAGGGTGTATGCGAGCGTTTTGATCGAGTGGGATAACATATCGAACGTGGTTGTAGCACACGACGTTTCCGCAACGTCGACAGTGGTGCCTCCGAAAGATCCAGCCAAATGACTCTTTACAGATGTAGCAGCTCTTTGCAGACTCATCGGGCTTCCAGTGTGCTGTGGTCGGCACTCCAGTAACAGGTCCCATCTCTTCGAGTGAGAGTGTCTCACTTGCTGCTCGGCTCAAGCCCCGTCGCAACGACTCGTGGTCGCTGTCGGCTTGTCCAAACGTGAAGCCAGCAAAGTCGACGGCAGCTGGCGAGTCCATCTTCCCACTGTCGAAGCTGCTCTCATTGCTCATGGGTGGGGTATCAGGTGCTCGTGGTCGACCCGGAATGTCGGTGGGCCGTGCGATCTTCTCGTTGGGTCGCAGAGCAGCCGGGACGTACAGCGGTTGGCGAGGCTGTCGCAGCTGGCGTACGTTGGCATGGTAGTTGGTGGGCGAAATGTTGTTCGACGGTGGTGTGCCGCCTTGTCGTCCAGCAAAGTTGAATGCTTCGGGTGGGGATGGCCCAGCAGCAGAGGGATTCATGTAGTACTTGGAGTTATTGCTTTGCGCAGGAATCGATGTTGTTGCCATCATGATAAGTAACTAAGCCGGCAAGTGGTGACAAGATATAGCGCATCTGATTTTCAGATCGTCGAGCCGGGTGAATAGTCGTAGTTGAGTTCGTGTTGAACTTGGGAGCGAGGTGTAGACAAAGACGGGAGCGACAATGGCTGGATAGTCGTCGATAGCACGTCCCTTGAGCCCCAGGTTTTGGTATCGTGGCGGTCTGGAGATAGCCTGCTTTGCAACGGCGGAGGTGCAGCAAGGAACCAGATCTAATGGCAGATCAATCCCAAGGACCAGGCCTTCAATGGAGAGAGGATACAGATAGGAAGGCTCGGCAGCTGTCCTATCTAGTACCGCCTCGTCTTGGTTGTCGTATCAGTGGAAGGAGTGGCATGCAGGCGAGGATAGTCGCATAGGAAGGAAGCCAGCCAGACAGACGGTGGGCGATTGTGGTAGTATATCACATTAGCCTCGAAACCCTGGCAAAGCAAGCGCTCCACGGCACCAAGCTTTGAACACGACGGTGCCTATGCTACACTTGACCATTCGTCCGCTGCGTCGCCCAGTCCAGCTTACTTTTCCTGGGCGCAGCGCAGATGTTGCCATCGCCACGCAGAGCCGTACGCAACACCGCTCACGCTGTGTGAAGACGTCTGAACAGGCAAATGAGCAACAGTGCTCGCCTAACGTTAGCTGTGATACTTCGGCTGCTCCTCTGGCTTTGACGCATTTGCTGCATTATCCTGACATCTGCAAAGATAAGAGAAGTTCGCCGCCCAATCATAGCGCACTCAATGATGGCTGGCACAGGCTCAGCTGCCGAGAGCGGCATAGTCTGGCGCGGACTCGATGCCCGGCGGCCAGGATCGTCGTGTACCAATGGAGGCCGGGTTGCTTGAAACGAGACATGAATCCCCCAGAGATGAGATGCTGTCGATAAAGCTAACAGCAGGCGATTCGCTCTGCTGAGGTGCGTCTGTACCAGGGTTGAGGGTCCAGATCGCATCTTGAACAGACGTGTCGAGGAAATAACACAACTTGAAGATGGCTTTGCGGCCTGTTGGCTTTCTGCACACGCTCCCTGCCCGCCTGTGTTGCTCCAGGGTCTCGCCGACGAATATGGAGTTCATCGACCTGCCTCGGCACCTCGTAGCACGAGCCAGAATACATTTGACAGCAGCATCCCAGTCGTGCCGAGAGAGGGCCTTTCAATCAATCTGAGGTTGACATCTCCCACCGCGACTGTTGTGGAACAGTGTGTCAAAAAGTCCAACCATCTCGGAGATCATTCGACTGACGCTACGGCTTTTTGCTTCCGGCCATATTCAGAGGCGTGAGAGGCTCAACTTCGCGGCATCGAGTTCCGTGTCAGCCACTGACCACCTGTTTGATCACTGATCGATTCAGCTTCACCAGGACCTCACCTCTAGGGATCTGGGCACGGGCAGTACGGCCCGACGACGACCTGCGTTACACCTTGGGACTTCAAACGATAAGAACATGTCCGCTCAGGACACGACATTCAATGTGGCGGACACGCCTCTGCCACCAGCACCCAAAGAGGACCCCCTCAATCCTCAGCAATGGAGCATCCTGTCTGCCATTGCAGAGACAGTAGTACCGTCATTGGCCCGTGCTTCAAATGGCAACCGCCTGCTACAGCATCCTCTCCGAGACGAGGTGTACAATACCGCGGTCAAGCGCATCTCGACTTTGGCGAGGCTGAATGATGCCGATGAAACGGCGGTCGCGTATCTCAGCGAAAGCGCTGCCGGTCAGCCGCTATTCAAGGAGATGGTCGCCAGAATGGTCGCCTTCAACATGAGCGACACAGCTAAGAATGGGCTATTATTCATTCTTACTGCTCTGAAGTAAGATCTCCACCAATCATTCTGTTGTCTCAATTGCCGCTCTGGCCAAATGAGCGAATGTGACCCTCTTCATGCACGATCACAAGAGTAGCGTGGCGCTTCCGATGGACACCCGAACTTTTTCCTTCCCAACATCAGCTCAGTCGTATTTGCTGAGTATCAGCTGACCAAGTCTATTCTTGCTAGTACTCGAGCCGGTGCATTATTGCTCACGGGCCACGCCACACCTCTGGACGGACTGTCCATTCGCGATCGCGAGAAGGTCATCCTTGGCTGGGGACAGTCGCGCATACCACTGCTTAGAGGACTAAGCAGATCGTTCACACAGCTCTGCCGTGTGATATGGCTGAGGACCTCACCTTCGCTAGAAGCCGTACTTGGATATCCAAGAGCTCCCATCTATGCCAAAGCTGCACCTGGCGGTTATGGCTTCCATTTCCTGCAGCTTCCGCCTGCGACATCCGCTGAGCCTGAAGTGATTGAGACGGATGTTCTTATTGTAGGAAGTGGCTGTGGAGGTGCAGTTGCTGCAAAGGTCCTGGCTGAGGCCGGCCTGAAAGTGCTTGTCGTAGAGAAGCAGTACTACTGGGCCCCCGAACACTTCCCTATGGGTGAACGTGAGGCTGGAGCGCACTTATTCGGCAATGGAGGTGTGATCATTTCTGACGATTCCAGCATGAGTGTCGTTGCAGGCACGACATGGGGCGGCGGCGGCACCATCAACTGGAGTGCATCGCTGCAGCCACAAGGCTTTGTGCGCAGGGAGTGGGCTCAGAAGTTTGGTCTTACTCACTTCACGAGTTCTGCTTTCCAGGCGGATCTCGATGCTGTTTGTGATCGCATGGGTGTCAGCACTGATAACATCACTCACAACAAAGGCAATGTAGCACTTCTGGAAGGTGCCAGGAAACTTGGCTGGAACGCAAAGGCTGTGGCACAGAACACGGGCGGCGAAGTCCATCACGATGGATTCTGTACCAGAGGTTGCCGTACATGTGGCAAGAAGGGGCCTACTGTCACTTTCCTTCCCGACGCCGCCGATGCTGGCGCTACCTTTATGGAGGGCTTTGAGGTAACCAAGATTCTCTTCGATGAGAAAGATGCTACTGTCGCTACCGGCGTACACGGCACATGGGCTTCACGAGATACCATGGGAGGCATCTCGACTGACGACCGCACCAGACGCGAAGTGATCATCAAGGCTAAGCGGACAATCATCTCTGGCGGATCAGTATTCACGCCGCTCCTGCTCCAATGGTCTGGCCTCAAGAACAAGCACATTGGCCGCCACCTTCGCCTCCACCCTGTCAACATGATCGCCGCCGTCTGGGACGAAGACGTCCGCCCCTGGGAAGGCCCCATCCTCACCTCGGTCGTCAACGAATTCGAAAACATCGACGGCGACGGCTACGGCGCCAAACTCGAATGCACCACCATGCTCCCCAGCTCCTTCCTACCCCTCTTCGACTGGCAAGGCGGCCTCCACTTCAAAGAGTTCACCGCCAAAATGCGCCGCATGACAGGCTACATCTCCCTCGCCCGGGACCGCTACGGCGGTAGAATCTACCCCGATGCCAAAGACGGCCGCTGCCACATCCAATACACGCCTAGCGCTTACGACCAGAAACACATCCTCGAAGGCGTCATCCGCCTCGCAGAGATCATGTACGTCGAAGGCGCACGAGAAATCTACGCTGCAATCCCTGGCATCGGACCATACATCCGTCCTGCCTCGGACCTCGACTCCAAAGTGTCTATACACAGTAACTCGTCCCCCTCGATCAACGACGCCGACTTCGCCGCCTGGACGGCCAAAATCCGCGCCAACGGCTTCCCCTCGCCAGGCACGGGCTTCTTCTCCGCGCATCAAATGGGTTCCTGCAGAATGGGCACTGCTCCGAAGAACAGCGTTGTGGATTACAGAGGTCGTGTGTGGGGTACGCAGAATTTGTACATTGCCGATGCGTCTGTGTTTCCGTCCGCTAGTGGTGTGAACCCGATGATTACGAATATGGGGATTTCGAGGGGTATTGCGAGGGGCATTGCTGAGGAGGTGAATCGGGATAAGTTGGAGAGGGTTAATGCTGTGAATACTGGCGTGGCGGCGAAGGCTATGTTGTAGGAGGGCGTAGAGGGAGGAAGAGATGATTAAGGTTGTAAAGCGTGGTGTATGAAGAGATAGCGACAGGACTGCCATGTATGTTGTTCGATGGAGTATACATATATATACACACTAGAATTGTACATATTCTACCACTTGACATCGAGCCATCTGATCAGTAATCCGATGTGGCGCAACAGCAGAAAGCCTTCATGCATCAGCTACGACCTTCCACTCCTCTTCCTCCTCCATTCTTCCTCAGCCCTCAACAACGGACTACCCACAGGCCGATCCCGCTGAAAGTCCTCTCGACTTGCATACCCTTCCTCCCTCAAGATAGCCGTCTCATGCACAAAGTCCCAAAACTCCCTCTCGCCCTTCTTCGACATCCTGCCGGACTGATCCCTCATAGCAATCCTAGCTTCGTCGATCAATGTCCTCAATTTTGACCACAATTGTCTCTCCGCATAAACCCGCGCGACACTCTCGAGCGCCTTCCAGCCAGTCTTTTGCTTACCAGACTCTCGAGCCTTGGCGAGGAAGGACTCCATCGGACGAATGCCAACCAGGTGATGATTGCGTGCGTAGCCCTCGATCATGCGGTCGAAGAAGACGTGATCAACGCTCGTAGCAGGCATGAAGCCTTTGCCCGTGGGATCTTGGATCTGTCGCCATAGGTTCTCGATGGCGGAGAAGTCCGGTTGCGGTTGTCGGTCAAAGTAAGACGTCATGAGGATGGTGTAGATGTGAGCTGTGGGCTTGTGGCCGTGGGAGAGCATGTGAGCAAAGACTGCAGCAGCGGCGGCATCATTCTGGTATTGTTTGAGCAATCGATCGATGATGAGCGCATAGCCCATTGAGTCGATACCGGGTAGACCATTAGATTCGTCTGTGAGCGCATCTATGAAGTCGGTGACTTTGCTCTGTTGAGCGGCTGGCGAGAGGTTCTCAAGGAAGCCGCCCTCGAATAGGGAGTTGAGCAGGACTGTCCAGGTAGTAGTGTCTGCTTGAATGCCACGTTGCTGCATCTGACGAAGAACGCCAATTGCATCTTCGGCACGTTTGGCCTTCATGGAGACACTGATCAGAGCATTGAACGTAGCGAGGTCTGGCTCAATGCCAAATGAGCGTCCCCAACTAAAGACCTTTGGCACTTCCTCGGGTCGCACAGCTGCTAGACCTGAGATCGCGGCGTTCATGATCTCCAGATTTGGGCGAGGCACACCGTCGATAGCTCCGGGATACTTCTGGAGCAGTTCGGCAGTGATATTCTTGTTCGAGTCCAGCTGCTTCTTGGTAGCGCCTTCCGACTCTGCTTTGGCCCTCGCTGCCATGAACCATTCCTGGCCGAGTTCGCTCAACGCTTGCATGCCATTTTTGACACTTCTAAGCTTCAGTAAGCCGAAGATGCGGATGGTCCATGAGTATGCGTCTGGTTTCAAGCCCGCCTGGCGCATCCGGTGGAAGAAAGCCTCCATACCTTGCACATCGCGAGCATTTTGTGCACCACGCATCATCACAGTGTAAGTCTTGACTGTAGGCTTGATGCCCAGTTCGGTCATCCGTTGCCAGATCTCTACTGCAGTCTTGGTGTCACGTAGCGACAGACTTGTGAGCAGCATGTGCTCGAAGAGATCTAATGGAAGTGGTGCCCCATCCTCGTGCTGTTGGATATGACCAAATATATCACGAATGATGTGAGGCAGCCGTGCCACATTGTGACTTTGCATTGTCTTCACTAGTCTGTCAATCTGCTTCTTCACGAAGCGATCCGTCTCAGAAGGTCCGTACAGCGGCGCATCTGCGTCCTTCGTCAGTTGTGAAGAGGCAGCTGGATCTGCCAATTCCGTGTCCTCGTCTCGTAGGATCTCATCCCGCTTTGATCCTGACGTCTGCTGCACTTTCCGCTCACGTTGCGAGGGTGCATTGGCCTCGACATCACAGCCTATGCGGGAGAGTATATCTTTGGTCTGATTCCACAAGGCAGCCTCATGGGTTTCAGCAAGCTTCGCTTGCAGTAGCGGAGGTATACGAGGTGCAGGAGCCATGGCAAGCACCGATTGGAGGAAGTTCACGAATGGAGCATATCGAGGAAGCATAGCCAGTGTGGTCGATCCGCCGGCCTCAGATGTGCTTGGTAATGAGCGCAGAAGATCTAAAGTGAGCAAAGCAGCACTCGTGTAGTCGCTCCGAGCCGGATCAGTCGATTTCGAGGCATCCCCCGCTTGTCTCGCTGGCGGCATCAGCAAAGTGAGCATTTCCTCGACCATGACATCCGAACGTCGATCCTGCCAGGCGCTGAATACTGTCGAAGAAGGCAAGAAACTCCAGTCGTCCTGCAAGTTCGCCACAGATTCGAAGGCTCGAACTTTTGCGTCTCTCGAGTCCTGGCCAAAAGACTTGTGTGCCAGGTTTCCGCCAATGCATAACCTCCAGATGCTCATGAGTTCGTCCACACCTTGATTTAATGCTTCCAGGTCTATCGTACGACCCACCATCTGCTCTGCATGAAGATCCCACAGACGCTCGGCTAGCAGCCATAGAATGGGACGATAGTAGATGGCCTGAACCACATATGCGTTATGAAGCAAAAGCAGGACCTGATACGGGGTGGGCATATCAGGGTTGCCGTGTCCATTGCGCACTCTCTTTGCCAACGCATCAACAGATCTGTGCAACAGGATGAAGACGGTCTTGCCGACATTGCCTAGATTCATAAAGGAACCTCGTTGGCGGGGAGAGCGGTCGTGGTAGGCCTCTGCCAGCTCTTGGAGGACCTTCCATGTCGCCGGGAAGTCGAGTGCCGTGGAGCATGTGTAAAGGTCATTTCGCAGCTCCTGGACTTTCAGCGGCACATCAAAGGGCTCGTCGTATCGCTGGCCAGCAGGTTTGCGATTGGGCCTGTCGCGAGAGGCTTGTCGCTGCTGTGATGGGCGTTGTGGTTGATCGAGCTGAGTGAGCAGCTGCTCGGGCCTCAGCTCTCTGCCCGAATATCGTCCTCGAATGCTGCTGGCTCCACGAGTCGCCTCATTGCGATGGTTGCTTCCATCTCGTGCAGCTGCCCGATACAGATACAGCTGTCGTGGTGCCGCTTCCTTTCTGTTGATCGCACTTGTTGATGATATTGCGCGTGTAGCAGCGTGTCGTCCCGATCGAGCCCGCGGCGCGAGACGGCAAGCGCTGCAGACGTATGGAAGGGACATTGGACATTGGACATTGGCTGCCTGTTTCTTGATTTGGTCGCTGAAGCTCACTTTCTCGTGCAGTGCAGTGCAGTGCAGCTCTCTCTGCGCGTCTTCCGAACGCCGACGCCGACTCCAATGCCGACCCGACCCGACGCCTTCACATGTCAATTCGAAACACATCGAACATGAGGCTCCCCTCACCCACCATGACCACTCTCCAACCTCGGCCGCCATACAGCGATGCAGAACTCAGCAAGCTGTATCCTTCCCATCTTCAGCTGCAACAAGTTCAGATTATCCTTCGACACGGCGAGCGCACGCCCGTCTCCGCACGTTTCAAGAATGCTGGTCTCCATGGCACCTGGCCATATTGTCGAGCAGCGAACGACCTGAAGGCCACAATTCTTGCTGCCGATGGCTCGTGGGATGTCCTGCAGTGGAAGCGACGACTCGAGACTCTGGGCTCGAATGACACTCCGAAGCTGGCTGCGGGATCGAGAGCCGAGATCGATGCCGTCTGCCAATCGGGCGAGCTGACCGACAGAGGCCGAGAGACAACTCTAGCATTGGGCCAACGCATACGCACGCTCTACGTCAACCAGCTGGGCTTTCTGCCTTCTTTCCTGGACGAGCAGACCAGGTCGAAAGTCAGCTTACGCGCCACGCCAATTCAGAGAGCTTTGGAAAGTGTGCAGCAAGCTTTCGTGGGGCTGTACCCTGCAGCATCTCGATCCCCAGGACTGCTGCCTCCACCAATCGTCCAACGATTGATGCCAGATGAGACTCTCTTCCCCAATGAGGGCGGCTGCAAGCGTTTCGCAGAGCTCGCACACCAATTTGCTGATCGCGCGGCAAAGCTGTGGAACGATACAAACGAGATGAAGTACATCGATAAGAAGATTGGCAAGTGGATGCCCGAGGAGAGCCGTACAGTACAGGTCGATTCGCACCCTCGCCTGTCAGGTATCATGGACTCGATAAATGCCACTCTCGCGCACGGTCCGGACACAAGACTGCCAGCAGAGTTCTACGACGAGACTCTCCGTGCCAACGTCGACAGAATCTGTGTAGAAGAGTGGTTTGCAGGGTACCAGGAAAGCACTGAGTACAGGAAGCTAGGCATTGGTGGTCTGATTGGGGACCTGACACAGCGAATGGTCGAGCACACTACAAATATCGCAAAAGAAGGTCAAGACGAGCCTCTCAACTTTAGCATGGCCGGGTGCCACGACACCACAATCGCCTCAACACTAGCCGCGCTTGGAGCATTCCACCACGCGAAAGACAAATGGCCCAACTTCACATCGTCCATCGCCTTTGAACTCTTCAAGTCAAAAGACGCGCCAGCTACCTCTTCAGGATCTGGCAAATCATGGCTTGGGTCAATATTCTCTTCATCAGCCACGAGCAGCGCCTCCGAGTCCGCAGCACGAGAACCTTTACGCACCATGCCTCGATCCACTCAACAGAATCTAGACGGCCACTACATTCGTCTGCGATACAATGATCAACCCGTCGCTCTGCCCTTCTGCAAAGCACCAGGCAGACATCTCGAAGGAGACGAGACATTCTGCACGCTCAAGGCTTTCAAGGAGGCAGCGGATCTCGTGACGCCAGTGAACTGGAAGAAGGAGTGCAGGAGTAATCTTGGTACTTCGGCATTTCCAGCGACGATAGAGCCTCCTCCTGGTGTTGTCGGTGAAGATTCAGTGGTCAGATGACGTCTATCGATGAGGGTTTTGTAGAGGTCATGGCATGAATGATGAGAGAGAGAGGATCCAGCATGATCAATGGCTTACTCCAATAGAGCTAGAGAGCATAGTAGAACATAGATGTGTTATACAGCTTCACAGCTAGACTAGACTGTGTTGCCTCACCTGAACTTGCCACCGCTCATTCTTACCTGATGACATAAAACTATCTACAATGTAGTCGGAAAAACTGCTGAGTTGAGCTCACATCGCTGCTTCTAGCATTTGTCTCGATAGCTCTGGTCTCAGACCCCATTCGTCTCGAGTTGGCGACACACGATCAGGTATATGGGCATAGCCTACAGCTTGTAGTACGAACGAGAGACTACGTACGAGGACCAAGATCGATGCAAGAGGAATGCAACATCAGTACTCGTCGTACTCCTTGTCCAGGGTGTCACCCGCAGACAACTGAGAGGCGATAGAAGGAGAAAGACCGGCCTGGTAAGCGGCATGCTATCGAAGATGTGATGCGGCATCGCAGAGTAGTAGCCGGTGCTATGCTAGATCGTGATCAATGCTAGGCTCAGGTGTCCATTGCTGGCATAATGACATGGAGACAGTTGGTCAGATGTCAATCGTCGACACGAATGATTTTACCAAGCCTCCATCACCACTTCATAAGATCTCTGGTCCGCTTTCATTGATGTACCGGCGATGTCATGATGATGATGATGATGATAGTTCTATGAGAAGCATATGACATCGCAATTTCGATGACTTGGTTGATAAGGATCTCCGAGAACGATGAGATCCGAGGATAGAGGTGAGAGGATGGGCAGCTTTGTGGCAAATTCGACAATACTTCTCGACTCCGTCAACTGCAAGGACGTTCTCGGACTGGGTATTCTCGGATGTTGTTGTCCGTCATAAATTCGGTCCTGCTGCGATCATTGAAGTGCTGTGAGAGTGTCAGTAGCAAAAGGGGAGAATTGTGATTTGCAAAAATTCTCCATCGCAAAGTGCTCCTGGTTCTGACAGTTGATGCTGTTGAGTTGTTTCATTCGCTTGTAACTTGGTCGCAAACAGTGCTGCTATTTTCCAGGCCGTTTTGCATCCTTTGGTGATCAGCAACGCATCTGAGCCAGCCAAGAGATTCAACGAGTGTGCGGGAGCGCACGTGTTGAATAGTGATCATACCGAGAATAGCGACAGGCAGCGGCCATTTGATGGCACGCATTAGCTGAGATAATCTCGGCGGTGAGACTAGGCAGTGGTAGTGAGTATAGTGAGAGAGCCATCTAGGAGGGCCATGAAATACGGTGAGCCGGGCATCCGACGGTGTGCTTTTCACATTCGGAGGATTGGTCGGAGCTCATGCAACGGCACACCAAGTATTGCTGTAGTACAACAGAGGCCGTCCTGTATTCCTGTTGTGTCTACCAGAGGTGTAATGGTGACCAAGATATGAACGGCTGAGTAACAATTTCTCTTTGATGAATTGCAGACCGCTTTGGCTGCAGGTGAGAAGATGTACGACTGGCCATTCCCAAGGCGGTGGTTCAATCCTGGTCAGGCTATCCTTGTGTCTGGAGAAAGAGTGGACACCCCCTGGAGAACGTGGGCATCGACAAGGAGTTGTTCAAGGCCATTCCTGACAGCAAGATCCGAAGGTTGCGATCTCAACAACAGCGCGTTGATGGCTAGCCGAACAGACGAGATGAGATGTGGGATGCACTTGTAGCCCGTCGCCACCACAGCGCGTGCCCGACAAGAAAAAAGAGCGTGGCGCGAAGGAAGAGCGGCGACCAAGTCAAGCAATGCGCGCTCGATCACAATGCGCACGCGACTCTTGGCTGATTGATCTCTGCTATTCTCGAATGCTTCGAGATTACTTGGTTCGGCAGGTCTGCGAACTGTCTGGCAGTGATGCCTCTAGCGATACAGAGTCGCGTGGTAGCTACACGAACCATTTGTGTGATGGCCTGGCGGTGTTCCGCGATGGTTTGTGTTTGGTGATCGTGGAGGTGCATCTTCCCGCGCTGTTCCTGCATGCGGCGCACGCCTCGTGCCTGGCCCTATGCATGTGCGAATCTTTAGCCGCGCAAAGTACCAGACATGGACGAGCAGCCTGACAGCCGTGCAGGCGGCGCGCTCCTGGAAAGCACAGCAGCGTCGAGACCGCTTGCTCTCATCTCCGCTGCTAGACACCGCTTGCAGTGGCGGACGCGCTTTCTTTCCTCATCACGATGTGCGTGCTTGCTCGTAACTTTGCGCAAACAAGGGGAGAGACAACGGCAAATCGACGAAGAAGGCGTCATGATGCCGGCTGTTTCTGGAGCCGTTTCCTATGCCATGGTTACCCTCCCATAACATGCGTTCGACTTCCGCTTGAATCTCCCGTTTAAGTCTAGTCTCAGGTACACTCAGCCGCCCAAGCCAATCGGTCGCACCACACGGGCGCAATCCCATCAGTATCTCACAAATTTACTCACTCGAATCCATCGAGTTGAAGATCCTCATCCCCTCCTCTGTGGCAAGAACCAGCCTCAATGTCGCGACAGATTCGCGGCGGCTCAGCATTCGCCTCTGTAGCGCTCACTACGGGCTGTTCGCCCTTCTAGAAGCACTGCGCAGCACAGGCATAATTCGGCGAGCCTACCCCTGAGGCGTCTGCCACATCCGCCCCCGTTGTTTCCGGCGTGAATCAAGCCTTGGTCTGAGCAGTGCGCCCTGGTCAATAATCTATGGATACAATAGGCTGTTTCCAGTTTGTGGGCGAACGGGCCGACAGAGATTGCCTGCCAACTCTGTCCTCCACTCGCCATCCTTGCGGATCGCAATTTGTGCCTTCTGGGCCACTCAGAATTGCGCGATCAAGCTTCCTGTGGATCTGCTGGCAGATGCATGCTGCCAGTTCGGGCTTGGTACGGACTCTCGTTCGCTTGCTGAGTGTCATTGCAAGCGGATGCAGGTCCTCCCTGCTCGGGTTCATATGCTTCGATTTCCTCGCCGACTGTTCAATTCTGCATCCTGTTTCTCTCACACTTCACTGAGGCTTCGTTGGACGACTTTTGCTTTCGAGCAACTTACATTCATTCTTTTACAGTCACTCTCTCACGATCAACGATCTGATCACGTTACATTCCTTCTTTAATTCCTAATCGTTCTCACTTCGCCAAGATGATGAAGAACATTGCTCTCTTTGCCTCCGTGGCAATGGCCTCGTACGCCCCACCTCAGTACGGAAACTCTCCACCAACCTACGGTGATGAGCACAGCACCTCTACCTACCCAGTCGAGTACCCATCAACCACTCCATACTCGCCAGAGAAGCCAAAGACCTACCCAGCGGAGTACCCTTCGTCGAAGACCACTCCCTACAGCCCGGAGAAGCCAAGCACCTACGCCAGCACCTCGACCACCTGCACTGAGGAGGTCTACCACTCGACCTCGGTTCCTTACTACCCACACGAGACAACCGAGTCCAAGAACACCTACCCCGCCACTTACCCTCACGAGAGCAAGACTGAGTCCAAGAACACTTACCCAGCCACTTACCCTCACGAGAGCAAGACCGAGAGCAAGAACACCTACCCGGCTACCTACCCTCACAAGGAGACCTACAGCACCGAGACTGTTCCTTACAAGCCAACTGGCCCGGCTTCTTACCCACACAAGTCGATCGAGACCCCAGCTACTTACCCATTCCACGGCTCTAAGTACACCACTGAGGTCGTTGTGCACCCAAGCACCTACCCAGTCCACGAGACCAAGACCTACCCTGCTGAGAAGCCATCGAAGCCAGTGTCCCCACCACAGTACACTACTTTGACCAGCAAGGTTTACACCACCTCGACCATCTACTACACCACTGAGATCACCCTCAGCAACAGCGTCTCCACCAAGACCTACGCTCAGTCCACCACCGTTGTTGAGCAGCCGCCCAAGGAGACTTCTCCTCAGCAGCCACCAGTCTACTCTGCTCCTCCAAAGAGCCCAGAGATGCCAAGCAAGCCTGTTGAGCAGCCACCAGTCTACTCTGCTCCTCCAAAGAGCCCAGAGATGCCAAGCAAGCCTGTTGAGCAGCCACCAAAGACTGTCACTGAGACCGTCACCGTTACTCAGTCCTGCACCGAGTGCGTCCCAGTCCAGACCAAGACCATTGTCCCAGTGCCATCTTCGCCAGCTCAGCCCCCTGCCGTTCCCGAGCAACCTAAGACTCCAGAATCACCAAAGACTCCTGAGTCACCAGTTTCTCCACCAAAGAACGAGCAGCCACCAGTTTACGGCCAGCCATCTAAGCCAGCTCAACCAGAGCAGCCAAAGCAGACTCCTGTCACTCCTCCAGCTGGCCCAACTGCTCCAGTCTACTCTCCAGAGAAGCCATCTGCTCCAGTCTACTCTCCAAACCAGCCAACCGCACCAGCCAGCCCCAAGTACCCAGTCGGTAACAACGGCACCATGCCAGCTCCTTCCGGAGCTGGCTCTGGCAAGCCATACCCATCTCACCCAGCAGTTTACACTGGTGCCGCATCTGCTGCCAAGCCAGTGATGGGTCTGATTGCAGGTATCGCTGCTCTCATCGCTCTCCTGTAAATTGCTTGATGAACGAACCACGTGTTTCTTTGTACAGCACTTAATATAGAGCCTTGTGACAGCAGGGCCAGCATCATGGGACAACTTTGGGTAACGACATGACGGAAGCGCGGCGCTTCAGACGCAAATGCGGTCGGACTTTTTCTTTGAAAGCCTCTTGGACATTATTTCATGTTCATAGTTTACCATAGACTCTTCCGCATATCGTGCAATGAAGTGATCTTGAAAAACATACTTACTTCTTCTTCTTCTCATGTACCAGCTTGTCTTCTCTCAAGTTTCTGCTCACAGACGAGGGATACTGAATGATGTTCGTGGAAGAATGGTACGTCTGACCGTTGCATATTGCGCTCCACGTTGACCCATACCGCTCGCGAACCACAATTTAGACTCACGTGCACAACACACTCTCACATGCCTGGACTCTACACTGTTTCATGGGAGAAGCCATTATCTCCACAGCAAAACTGCTGCCCACACCCAGGGACAATGCCACAACCAGAATTCCTGACAACTGTCCTGACCATCGTTCACAGCGAGACAATGAGCAGGGTCTGAAACATTTGCTATGCTATGCGATAGGCCTGCATGCTCTTCCGAGGCGTGCGTTATGGGGATATGGCACTGCAGAGCAACTTCCACTTTGATACTTCCGTTGTTCGCATCGACGCTGCGGCGTTCTGTAGGCAGATGGCCATTACGGTGGTCTAGAAGTGTCTGAGAAGATGGTGTTCTTCGATGGCGAGTTGGTCTATTTGGCTTGCAAGACTTGGGCTCGATTGGTTTTGAGAGGACTCTCGAACGTGTTATCTACATGACTGTCGTGTCCTTGTCAGTGGTGCTTATGCTGCGGTGTCGGCTATGTCGTCGAGCATGGAGTCAGGCCTTGGATTCGCCAGAACGGAGTTCATGTTCTCACATTGGACATGTAGCATTGTTGGCTCTGGAGAGTTCAGAGAGTACATCTCCTCATGCGCCTCGAATCTTTTGTCAGTCATGAGTTGATCAAGGTCGTTGTGATAGACGTGATGTAATAAATGACTGAGCGGCTTCATTTTGTAAGCACGCTTCGAGCTTTAGTTCTAACACAACGCCGAACATTTGGTAAACTCACAGGAGACTCGATTAAGGACGACAAAACTTCTGCAAACTGTCTGAAGTTTACCGTGGACGTGAAGGAAGTGCTGCGATGTGAATTCCTCTCTGTGGCCAATTCAATTGATCGTTTGTAGGCCTGCTATCGTCGTCCCAGGCGTAAGTTTAGTCAACCCTAAGGTCAGGCCTCGAGGAAGGATGAGTATGCCATGCTTTAATACATGTCAGAAATGAGCCATCTGCGTAGCTTTCTACATCTATACGATTGACGAGGTTGAAACATGGCCTCAGTCAGCGGTTGGAAGCTTGCGGCTGAATTGTCATCGATCGAGAGACGAACGCTACACGCTCGTTCAGAAAATGCAGAGGTCGATTGAGCTCCCGCTTCCTCGATAAGCGTTGTCTCATCGGAGCTTGATACTAGATTCTGTGTTTTATCATGTATACAATTGACATCGTCTTCACCTCATACCGACACCTTTCCTCCGTGCCTGTATGACAGCGTTGAGACACCTGCCGACTGCCTCCAGGTCACCCAACAATGTCACATGCCCGCGTTCCGAGCTCACAATGCCTCCACGAGCTGTGCGATATCCTTCAGGTGCCATTGCAGCCTTGGCCAAGACGACTCCGTCTCCACTGGCGAAAGCGAGCTCATCATAGCAATCTGCATGTTTGATTCCGTCTCTGCCATCAACCTTGGCTCCTACAACAGTAGGAGTACTCTTGCCGTATATGACCGAGATCGGTGGATAAGTATTGGCAGTGTCATGGCCGGGGTTGAAGGCAAGTTCCTCCTTGAATCGCTTCACTGTTGCTAAAGTCCTTGTCAAGTAGGCGATGGCATCGTCTCTCGAGATTGTAACAGCAGTACGAGCGGCGGGAATGTCGTCGAAATCGTTGTTTCCCTGCTGCTGGCCACTATTGTTAATGTTGCCAGTGGCAATCGCGACATCGCTCCCTTGTATGCCTGTGTTCATGGTGTCTGGCGCCGCAGCGCCTCCAGCGTTAGTTGCCTTGGTAAGATCTGTCGAACTTTTACTATTCTTCCGAGCGGACGAAGGAAAGCTGGGCAGTGCATTGGCGACGGTGTTCATATACCCTGCGATACCCGTGGGCTTTGGTGTACCGGACAAAGGAGGCAGTGGTCGGTCGACACAAGGTGAAAGTCGACCATCAATCCAAGTCTGCGGATCGAAGAAGTCGACAGGATATTCCTCTTTAGTTTTCTTGTCGACGAAGCACCTTCCATCCAAGGGAAGCAGGGCGAAGCTCGTTCTTATCGTAAAGTTGACTTGCGCGGTCAGCACCCGACTGCTCAGCAGTACTTCATCACCATTGCGGAGCGGTCCTAGTATGTTGACACAGGTGTGCGGCACACCGGCATACACGACGCCACGAAAAAGGTCAGGTCGTTGATTGACCGCATGTCGGGTAATGAGGCCACCAAGAGAGTGAGCAATGACTGTGGCACCTCTAAGCTCTTTGGGCACACCCGGTTGATTGCATTCCAAGCCTTCGAGAAACTTGATAAGCTGTCTGGACAGGTACGATGGATGCAAACGCCAGTCGTAGCCATAGTCGTGAACCCTGAGCCACCCATTTCGAGCATTATTGCAGGTACGCAGGCGTTTAAACAACCGCCGAGAAATGTCAACAGGACCAATATGTGTCAGCATGCCGCCTGCAATGACTTTCTCCGATGCCCGCTCCTCAGCATCGGCATCCTCAAGCCCTAGTTCAAGGTCGACCTTGCGTAGGTTGAGTCCGACTTTGATTGGGACCCATAGTTGGCGATGAGGCGGCTCAGCAGATCGTAATATGCTCCCTCTGTAGCCACCAAGAACGACAACATCGCCTTCGAGCTGTTCCAGCGCGTGGTGAAAGTGGGGATGACTGGCAGCAAATTTGTCCAGCCCAGAGTCAGCAATCGCTGCACGAGCAGATGTGTAAGGCTGCCGAGTCATGGGATCAACAGGCTTTGCGGACGACTTGGCATGCTGAAAGGAGCTTGTGCGTGGATTGGACTTGGTGAACGATGAGTTCGAGCGTTCACGGCTGAAGAAGTCGGGCGTGAAGTTCGATACGTGGAACGAAGATATTGATGGCATACTCGGCATGTTGATTCGCGAGTCCTGTAAGCTGTCCTTGATCGCTTTGAATCTACTATTGACTTGCTCGGAGACATGCTCGAAACGACTGTCATCACCGAGGCTCGATACTGTAGAAAGTGTCCTCTGTGTCACAAGTGAAGTGTCTGACGTGCTTCTTCGCAACAAGGCTGCAGGTCTTGTACGTACATGACGCAAATGGAAATCACTGGGCAACTCTCCAATTTTAGCCTGATCTTCATCGAAATCCGGCCGCGAGGCGGCTGCGGTTGCAGGTGGCGTGTTTTGTCCAGTGGAAGTGATAGTTCCTCTCTCCTCGCTGGCAGGCGTCTTGACCAGACTTTGAGATATTAGAGTTGATCTCCGCTTCGAGAAGGATCTTCTTCTCGTTACCTTGTCATCCCCTTTACTGTCACTCCCAGTCAAAAAGGACGGACCGAAGGAGAAGTTCTTTGGCATTGACGGAAACGCGGAGAAGAATGACCTTGATCCACTCTCGGGGCCAGAAGATGCTCTACGCCTACCGAAAGAGAATCCATCACGGAGTATCGATTTCGTGAGACTGGGCTTGTCCGAAGACCTAGGACCTGTTTTCCAGGGCGAAGGCGGGCGCAACGACGGTCTGCGAGCTCTGGGCTCGATGCTTGGAGAGTGAGAATCTTTTTTGCCATCTAGGACATCGATCTCGTCTGGTGACTCGGCGACTGCTGGTGTGTCGCTGTCGAATGCTCCACCGAAATAACCGCCGCTTTGCAATGCTGCAGCTTTCTCAACCGCAGGCGTCCTGGGTGACAACAGACGCGTCTGTTCGCGCCCAATGCTGACTCCAATGGCTCCACGAGCATCATTTCCAGGCTCCAGATCAAGACCGGGCGATTCGTCTTCGGAAGATGTGCCGTTGTCTGCCAAAAGGGAGTTGTAGGAGATGTCGGCCAATGCTCGACCCCTCGTGGGAATCTTCTGAGGTTCTGCGACAGCACTCATCGCTGCAAAGAGTATGAATGTACATAGGTGCGAAGGATACTATACAGTTGAAGGAGACTCTAGCGAGCTTGTGGCATGTTGAAAGGATGACTATCGCCTGTGTCGAGAGCTGCGAAGGATTCGTCTGAGGCTGTGCTGTGTGGAACGCGTTGCCTTCTTATTCGAGCAACCGCATCTTTCTTTTTGCATCGAGTCTACGGGCAGCAGCTGCGAAAGCAAGCATCCTGGTTTTCCTTGCAGTGCCGCCAGGAACCGAGTTATATGTCATCACCAGCAAGCGCAGCTCGGTCTGCACAACTTGCGGCAACTCTGCTGCCGATGTCCGAAAACATTGCGTATGGCAGCGGACTAGCCTCCGTCGCCTGTCCACTTTTGTTCACTCTCGCTATGCTACGCTATTGATGACCGACTTGCCGCAGTCATTACTACGGCAATACATGCACGGTGGCAATGGTTCAGAGCTCACCTTGACTGACCCGCCGAGACATTGACCGGCGCAGTTGCGATGGCCGATGATTTCTTGTGCAAGGATATTCGTACTCGTATAAGCCATGTCCCAGGACGAGTGGCTGACATACAGTATAGGACGAGATCACGTTTTCCACAATAGCGGTACATGTCATCAAATGGTTTCATCAAATGTGTACAACGAGGACATTGCTTCTGAAGACTAACAGCAGGCCGCTATGGAGGTGCTGATAGCGAAGGAGAGAACATAGTGCAAGGCTGAGTCGTCAAGCTCCCGCGATATAAAGAGCGGTTCATACTCGGTGGCGTGACGAGTCTACAAGACCCAGCACAGATAATCGCCCTCGATGGCAAGTGTAGAGCTTTGAGCTTGCACGCCGACGCCATCATGGTATGGGCCACATGTCGCCTTTCTGCCTGATACTTTTAGACACTGTAACGCATATACGGCAACGCCAGAAGCATTCTTAGCCATGTGTCTTCCCCGCTCCAGACACAAGATCTAGAGTCGTCGGCATCGAGCTCTATTGCAGGATCTCGAGGTCAATGCAGACGAGGGAGTCGTTCGTTCGTGGAGCTTCGCAGTAGAAATTTGTTGAAGCTATTCAGCGTGCCAACGCTGCGAGGATGGGCATTCTTAAGGTAGGAAACCATGCGTATGCGCTCCAGAGCGGAGGGGTTGCGCTCAGAATTCTACAAAAATGGCAGATGGTATAGTGTGACGCGTACGACGACTGGCGTAGAGGTGGACACGCTCTCGCATCGACTTTCCTTTCCCGGGCCGCCGCAATCAAGGCGAAATGCCCAGACACCAAGAAATCTCGCAAGCGCACACTCACTTCCTCCTCGCTATCAGATATGCTCTCCTCACAACCCCTCTCCGTATCTCAGCTGCACATTCAGCCACTTGCGAAGCAGCGCGCATGTCCCTTCCGCAAAGGACACAGCGTAATCAGCTAGACTGACACTATGCTTCCTGTCAAGCATTCGGATCAGCACCGGATGGACTGCCGCGTGGGAGCTCTTCAAATGGCGTCAAAGCCCGCTCCTTCGCGTGATGCGACTTGAGGACAACACGTCTGTCTGCGTTCACCACCATCAGCGACGCGGTATCCAGCATGGCATCCCGACGGGCAAGTCTCGTCACTGATGGCGACCATCTGGCGGCGCTGGGCGTCAAGCAGGAACTCAAGCGGAACTTTTCACCTCTGTCCATGCTTGGGCTGGCCTTTGCGATCCTCAACAGCTGGACTGCGCTCAGCACTTCGATGTCGCTTGCGCTCCCATCTGGAGGGCCTACAAGTGTCATCTGGGGCTTGATGACAGCAGGCGTATTCAATCTATGCCTTGCTACATCGCTCGCCGAATTCCTCAGCGCGTATCCCACAGCAGGTAAGTTAACACCGTCTTGAGCCCGGCCAGATGTCAACTGATGTCAACTGAAACTAATCAAGTTTGCTACAGCTGGTCAATACTTCTGGGCATACCAAGTGTCCTGGCATAAATGGAAACCACTTATCTCGTGGGTCACTGGATGGATCAATGTCTTTGGCTGGATGGCCTTGACAGCGACGGGAGGCCTGCTTGGAAGTCAGATCATCATTGGCATCATCGCCATATACGACCCGGCATATCAATCCGAAAGATGGCACCAGTTCTTGATTTACATTGGCTACAACATCATCGCGATGCTCGTCAACGCATTCGGAAACTCGATTCTGCCGCAGGTCAACAAGTCTGCCATAATCTGGAGCATTTCGGGCTTTATAGTCATCTCAATCACTATTCTGGCTTGCGCTGCGCCCGACTACAGCTCTGGTGAGTTCGTGTATGGTGAGTTCCTTAACGAAACTGGTTGGCCAGATGGAGTTGCTTGGATGCTCGGATTACTACAAGGATCTCTTGGTTTGACTGGATATGATGCAACGGCCCATATGATCGAAGAGATACCCAATGCAGCAGTTGAGGGTCCAAAGATCATGATCTATTGTGTAGCGATCGGCATGTTCACTGGATTTGTGTTCCTGTCTTGCCTGCTCTTCGTGGCTGGGGACATAACACAGGTCATCGAATCACCAGCTGGACCGTTGAACCAGATCATCTTCAACGCTACGGGAAGCCGAGTCGGCATGGTGTGCTTGCTTATATTCCCGCTGATATGTCTGTTGTTCGCAACGACATCCATCATGACGACATCGTCTCGCATGACTTATGGTATATTTGTCCGAAGATGATGGGATAGCCTTCGCTGACACTTTGACAGCTTTTGCTCGCGATGGCGGTCTGCCCTTCTCCCGGATCTTTGCTCGAGTCCACAAAAAGCTCGATGTCCCGCTAGAAGCACTGGGTCTCACGGTCCTGGTTGTGCTCATCTTTGGCCTGATCTTCCTGGGTAGCACAAGTGCCTTCAACGCCATCGTCAGTGCCAGCGTGGTCGCTCTCGGTGTCTCTTATGGTATTCCTATCGCTATCAACTGCCTCCGCGGGCGAAAACAGCTTCCACCAACACGAAGCTTTATCCTGCCAGAATGGTTCGGTTGGACCGTGAACCTCATGGTGGGTCCCTTGGCATAAGGCCAAATATACATCATGCTAATATCTATGTAGGGCATCGCGTTCGTGATCGTTACGACTGTACTGTTCGTCTTCCCGCCCGAGCTCCCAGTGACTGGCAACAATATGAATTACTGCATTGTCGCCTTCGGCATCGTATTCATCATTAGCATGATCCAGTGGTTCGTGGATGGTCGCAAGAACTACACTGGACCGAAACTGGATATCGAGGCCGATGTTCTCGTTGCCATCGAGACTATTGATCGCCCCTCCGAGACAAGCGGGGATGGCTCAACTGATTTCAAGGCCAAAGGCACAAATGTGTGATTAGAGGTACGTTCCACAAACAGTCCATTCCCCATACCCCCGAATCGCTGTTATGATTATACACCAAGGGTTTACTCGAATCATGATGAGAGTTTTCAAAATACAATCACAATTGTTCCTAATGACACAGCACCATCAATATGCACCTCTTTGCTATGCATTGGAAAGCGCATCTGCTGACATCGTGCTGCAGATATCTTTAGATGAAGATCTTGGCCTAAGCTTAGATAGTCATATGAATGTTAGATCGTTCTTGAAATACTGCTCGGATCTCGTCACAGCTCCCTGGTCTTGCAACGGTGAGGTCAGCATGTTATGCGGGTAGCGCTTGAGTTCTACTTCAGCGCTCGACGAAGCGGCAGGAAAGGAGCACTACTACTATAATTCATGCTGATGGCAGACTGCAGTCATGGCGGAAGCTATTTGGGCCAGCCTCGTCGAAGTGTATGTGTTCGCCAGACGTTTTGGGTCATGGGTGTTCACTCCGTCTGCTATCGGTCTTCGCACACGCGCGTTGGTGCAGCGAGATGTGTCGACCCATGGCGATCGAAAAAGATGCACAAAGCACAGTAGATCGAGACATGCCCTGAAGCCCTCGCGGTCAAGGAAGATGGTGTGCCACCAGTCAAGGATCAACGCGACTAAGAGAAGTGCCTGCTGACCAGCGCTACGTCGAGCCGCAAACCAAATGATTGATGGTGTGACCCGACAAGATGATCCTGTACCATTGTGTAAGTACTGACCGGAGAGTTATCTCCATATCGTTTGAAGGTAGCTAAGCTGCGAGACGCACAGCTGGTTATTCGTTTACCGATTCATTCTTCGGAGAAACGACGCCGCTGCGTCTGGTGTTAAGCTGCGTGAGCATCTCGCGCTGCTTTCTCCAAATTCTTTCCACCCTCTTAAACCAACATCCTCGCAACTTTATCAGGTTTGCTCGAAACGATGAGTACTGCAAGCGCTCAAGCAGCTGGTGGTGGCACAGCCAGTGGTCAGTTGTACCTGTACATCAGCAAAACTCCGCATACTGACGTGACACAGTCTCTACTGTACCCACTCAACCTGTTGATGCGAGAGACGGCAACTTGCGACACATCGCCTCTCGGCAGAAGTCGCCAACATCAATGCCTAAGGCTAGTCCTGCCGCTGCAGAAGAATCCAACAAAACGCCGGAAACTGTCGCCTCGCTCGCAAAATTGACGAAATCTGAGCGACGCAATCGCCTTTGGGACTTGCGAAACACGAAGGATGTCGAAAACGCGAAGCGTCTGACCCAAAAGATAATCGCCGAGTGGTCTGGAAACGGTCTTCACGTTTTTGAGGCACTCAGAGTGCTGGCCGGTTTTGAAGGCGAGGCAGTACAGGCCATAGAAATGGGTTTCGAAGTGCTTGAAAAGCTCGGTCAATGCTGGGCTTTAAGAGGAGAAAGACGCATGATCTGGCAGGACATCAAACAAGGCAAAGGTCGAGCAAGTCGCTATCTCAAACGAGCCGACTTCGCATTGACCCATTCGATCTGCATACTTTGGCAGCCGATACTCAAGAGCACCGCAGTCGACCAGAGCGACTGGTCTCGGCTTCTTGCACGTCTAGGCACTGCCATGCACGCCATCGAGCGGAATATGTCCATACCTTGGGATATGGCTGGACAATTCGTGGGCAGGAAACGAATTTTGCTGCCGAAGTCAAGCAAACTATGCGTCGTAATACATCATCATCAGTATGCGCGGCTGGTGGCGTACAAGGTGGCAGGAAAGGACTTGCCGGTCGAGTTAGTGGAAATGATTGCGGACCAGATGGCTCCGCGTTCGGTATGGTCAGACTTTATGAAAGCGCAGCTTGGCCAATGTGCAGAAATCGTGTACGATGAACGATCAGGGAGCCAGAGACGGCAGCAGACGGTGCAGTTGTGCAGCAGAATTAGACTGCGTGCAGTGTAGACGACAGGGTGGAGTATTAGGCCGGCCTTGAGATTCGATCCCCAATTGCGATGACATGTCTCCGTTCCTGCGTGGCGGACGGAGAGATACTATGACGTGCCGGCATCTCGCAGTGAGGTCTTCGATTTAGGATGAGGATGTAGAGATGGTACACTGTATATGGTAGACAAGCGCAATCTGCCTCATCACGAACTGCACAATGCTCATCATATCCATCCTGAGAGAATCGTCGTATTTACCGCGAGTCCTCGTAGTAACTTCAACATCAGAGTCTGGTTCGAAGGTTCTCCATCAACGCATGCGTGCCCCGAGTCAATGTGAAGTGCTGCAGCCATGCAGCCGTTGCGGGTTCCTGCCGAAGCACCTCGAAAGCTTGACCACTCTCACAACGCCAAGCACAAAGAAGTGATAGGTGGCATGTCCTTGACAAGTAACACGACTTTTCTGACCACGTCGACTACAACTCGCCACTTTAGCAGATTGACTCATCAGGCACGCTGTACTTGGGTTCAATCATTCTCCCAATGTTCTACTAATTTCGCCTAATCATTCGTCGACGACACCCACAGCAGACGAATAATCGAGCGGATACACATATATACACCATGCTACCCTCAGGGAGGCGGCGTGCTGGCGCGCTTTCACCATTGACAACGACACTTGCATTACTTCTCCTCTTCACGAGCACGGCGAGCGCTGCGGTACTGGGCATCGACTTTGGCACACTCAACATCAAGGCCGCGTTGGTCAAACCTGGAATCCCTCTCGACATTGTCTTAACAAAAGACTCGAAACGGAAAGAGTCTGCAGCTTTGGCTTTCCAGCCAACTCGAGATGATAAGAACAACATTGTCGTGAAGGAGGGTAGCTTTCCGGAAAGAGCTTATGGCGGCGATGCGTTGGCTCTGCAAGGACGAATGCCGGGTGAGGTGTTCCCAAACCTGAAGCAATTGCTAGGAATTTCTGGCGATCGGGCTGCTGAAAAGGTGGCAACGTACAAGCAGCGCTATCCTGCTGTGCAGGCTGAGCATGTCGAAGCTCTGGGGACGACCGTCTTCAAAAGCGCGGCATTTCCTAGCGAGCATCTGCCTTACAGTGTGGAGGAGTTGGTTGGCATGGAATTGGCCAATATCAAGAGGAACGCCGAGCTGATGGCTGGCAAGGGAAGCTCTGTGAACGACGCGGTTATAACGATACCAAACTTCTACACAGCGGACGAAAAGCGTGCCATTGTACACGCCGCGTACTTCGCAGGCTTCAATGTTCTCGGACTCATATCAGATGGTCTGGCGGTCGGACTGGACTACGCGAAGACTCGCACGTTCCCTGACGTCTCCAAGGGTGAGACACCAGAGTACCATTTGGTGTTCGATATGGGTGCAGGGTCTACGACAGCCAGTGTGCTGCGATTCCAAAGCAAGAGTGTCAAGGACGTTGGCAAATTTAACAAGACGATTCAAGAAGTGACAGTACAAGGTGTGGGCTGGGATAGAACGCTTGGAGGCGATGCTCTCAACCACGTCATTTTGGATGATTTCGTTGCTAAGCTCATGGCCAAGTCTGAGGTTGAGAGCCGTGGAACCACAGAAGCAGAAGTCAGATCGAACGGGCGTGTCATGGCTCGCTTCTGGAAGGAGGCAGAGCGTGTACGACAAGTGCTAAGCGCCAACTCTGATACATCGGCTGGTTTTGAGGAGATTCTGCCAGATATTGACCTTCGGGTCAAGCTCAGCCGGGCAGAGTTCGAGAAGCTGACAGCAGACTATGCCAAGCGCGTAACTACACCTCTAGAGGACGCCCTGAAGATGGCTAAGCTGACTTCGAAAGACCTCAAATCTGTGATTCTGCACGGGGGCGCCATTCGTACACCTTTCGTTCAGAGCCAGCTCGAAGCCGTGGTCGATGACAAGGCAAAGCTGAGGAGCAATGTTAACCCAGACGAATCTGCCGTGTTTGGCGCTGCGTTCAAGGCGGCTAGTCTTTCTCCTAGCTTCAAGGTTAAAGAAATCCGCGACTCTGAGGCCGCGACCTATGCCGCAAGCCTTGTGTATCAGGACAACGGCAAAGAAAGGAAGCAAGGATTATTCACTCCAAAGTCACCTGCTGGAGCAGGCGCTACGATCAAGCAAGTCACTTTCAAGGATCGTGAAGACTTCGCCTTCGGTTTCACGCAATCTGTAGAAGGCGCCGATCGCCCGATTCTTGAGGTCAAGGTGGAGAACCTTACCGCGTCAGTCGACCAGCTCAAGAGCAAATTCAGCTGCGAGAAGGATGACATGATTGTCCGGTTTGGAGTCAAACTCAATGCCAACTTTGGTCTTCCCGACGTTGTCTCAGGAAGTGTCGGCTGCGAGGTAGAGGATGTGGCCAAGTCTGGCGGTGTTGGCGATTCCGTCAAGGGCTGGCTTGGGTTGGGCAAGAAGAAAGATCAAGAGCCATTGACTGGAGAGGATGATACTCCAGTCGAGGATGTCAGCGCAACACCTTCCTCCGCTTCTGGTTCTTCAAGCGCGTCCAGCTCGTCATCTGGCTCGAAGGAGACGGCTTCAAGTCCACCAAAGACTCGTGTCGAAGTTGTGATGCTTAAGTTCTCGACGTCGCCTCAAGGCAACCCACAGCCCGATGCGGCGCAGGTTCAGCGACTAGGCGAGAGACTGAAGGAGTTCGATGCTTCCGATAGAGCTCGTACCGCCCGCGATGAAGCTCAAAATGTACTCGAGAGTTACACCTACTCTGTGCGTGACTTCTTGGAGAATGCCGACTTCAGCGCTGTGAGCACTAAGGCGCAGCGTGAGGAAATTAGCAAGCTGTTGCAGACCACAAAAGACTGGATGGAGTCTGGTGAGCCCGGCAAAGCCGCTACTGAAGTGTTGAAGGAGAAGTATCAGGCTCTGAAGAATCTCGTCGACCCAATCAAAGCACGCCGAACAGAGAACGCGCAACGTGCGACGCTCGTACCAGCACTCCAGAAGAGTCTGGACAAGGCGAAGAAGTCTATCGCAAAGTACCAGGACAAGATTGAAAAGGCCAAAGCGTCGCTCACTGCTTCGAGTTCAAGCACAACGAGCGCACCACCTGCTGCATCGAGTGACGTGGATGACCTTGAGGAGCCTGACACCAGTAGCGCGCCTGAGCCAGAGGCGAGCAAAGAGCCTTCGCCACTTTTGAATCTCGACATGACAAGCATCAACAGCGTCTATGATGAAATCACAACGTGGCTATCTGAGAAGGTAGCAGAGCAAGGCAAGCTCAAACCTTTTGAGGACCCTGTGCTTCTGGTCAAAGATCTCGAGCGAAGGTCAACAGAACTTAAAGATGCTGTGGACGACCTTGTGCGAAGAGCATCAGTGAAGCCTACAGTGAAGAAGCCTCCAAAGCCAAAGGCGTCGCCGAAGCCAAAGCCTAGCAAGAAGGCTGAGAGCGATGATGCCGCACCTGCGGAGCGTGAGCCTGCCGACACACCAGAGGCTGATGGTGAAAAGCCGGTGAAGGGCGGGGAGAGCATCGAGGATATGATGGACTGGTTGAACAAGGCAAGGGACAAGCAAAAGGATGCTGAAGTGCCGCCTCGTGATGAGTTGTAGTTGCATATAGCGAATAGAGACGAATAGATGCATCAAGACTTGCACACAAGATGATGTGCTCCAGACACTCTTATTTACACGTTCACCTGTTTGTCACATACCTGCGATGAAGCAAAATGAAATAACACAGCAGTCAATTCTGACCAAGGACATTACAAAATCAAAAAGAGAAGGATGGAAGTTTTTCACTTCCTAACGTGTGATCGGACGAACTCGGCTATGTGACACAGCCAGTGCGGAGTTTTGTGCTCGCACTGAGAATCGAACTCAGATTTTAGGATGCCTTCGTAGAAGAATCTGCAGTGTATGCAGTCATACGTAGTGTATGAGACCTACGTCCTAACCGTTAGACGATGCTAATTAATTTATTAGCAATTGATTTCATTGAAGTGCGAGTTCAGTGAGATTTACCAAGCTGATTTGCGTGACTGGATGACAAAGCAGGAATCTTGGTCGTATATAGATGTCATGTAATTGCCCCAAGATCAGGCCGGGACGTTCATCGCAAAGCAGTCTTGCGATGGCAGTTATCTCGTCAATGTAAAGGCTAAATGCGAAGATGAAGTGGGAGTGTCTCGTCTTCTATACATCCCTTGCATCGGTAAGTTTATGCATTTTCGTCATATCTTCACATCAGCATCGACATTGTACTTGTTATGCTCACACGTCACAAGCGCAACACCATCCTTCTCTCTCCTCATCACCGCGCGAAGTAGAGCTATCCGTTTACCAACATGCACAGTCTGTAGTCTGATGTCAGAGAATATGCTCGGACGTCAAGAAAGCTTCTGCAGCAACTCACCTCGCACTCCATCAACAGCACTTCACCCTGCACAGCCGGCCTCAAATAGACGAAGTTTATTGTCCGACATAGGCCTAAATTTTGCCAGAACCCAGGCTTAGCGACCGGCCAGAGTGCCCACGTCGTTGCGCATTCGAACATCGCAGACGTAGCTCCTGCGTGAAGTGTGCCCATGGGATTGAGAAACTCTGGCTGGACTGTAAAGCGGAAAGTGGCTCTGCACATTTTGTCTGATATCTTCTCGGCTTCAGTGATTTCGACGATATCGAGCCATGGTAAGAGGAAATTTTGACCTTCCATTTTGTCATACTAGACAGAAGCAATGAGCTTGAGTGACAATAGTGAGGTTCAAAGTTGATTCTACCTTTTCTCTGGCTTCGCCTTGAAGTAGGGCTTTTGTCATGCGGATTTTGAGATCGTCATTGCTTGCCATGATCACCAAGTCACGCCGACTGCTTTGACGTAGAGCTGCTACATGTTGTGTTAAGTGATAGCTGATTGATTCTCGATCCAAGCCACAGGCTGATCGCATTGGATTTCTAGGTGGAAAGTGGAGCCGAGGTAAGAAGATCAAGGGCTTCGCGTTCAACGAGTCGTAAACCACGTGAAAGGATAAAAGTCGCAGTCCTTGACAGCGCTCGAAAAGTTGCATGTACTTCCATGCTTCGAGACAGTGGCTATGCTCGTGAAGGCGCCGCTGCTGACCGATAATCGCGTTCTGTCGCTGGAGAGGTCGGCAGCAGCATCAAGTCCGTTCTACGAAGCACTCACTTCCACTTCTTGTTTCACGTAGGCTGGTCGTTTGTTCCGATCAGAATCTGCCACCATTGATGCAACGAGCTTGTCCTCGTATCGCGCATTATAGCTGCCATATCTCTTCCCATCGCCCAACTCACGCATTCTACCCAACTTTGTGCTCACAATGGCGGAGGCGTCTTTCTGAAGGATCGCATATATTGCCTGCAACCTCATCTTTCCGCGCTCATTGTACGCTATGCAAGACTCCGAAGGGCATATTGCAAGGTCAACCTCGCCAGCCTCCAAGCGCTTTGCAGGTGTTTTGCTATACTGTGCATCGGGAGGAAGCAGCTCAACATCGAGCCCATGCTTCTGGTAGATGCCCTTCGCCAAAGCCAGGTATAGTCCGCTGTGAATTGTGTTCGGTGTCCAGTCGAGCGCCACGCGTAGTTTCGTTGAAGTCATTTTCTGAGATTCGTTATCTTGAAAACCAGCCTACCTCTCTGGTCGAGCGGACATCTATCTCGAGCTCTCACAAAACCATTCGTTTGAGTTTATGGTTGGCTTCCTTCTGTGGGGCCGGGTACGTGCTGCCAAGAGCGGAGACACCAAGACTGCAACATGTTATGCATGGAGCTCTTTTCGGACAAAGTCATGGTTTGTGTCGAGGATGTTGGAGGACTGTTTCTGCAATGTGAGAGCGACAAGAAGCACGGACCCAACAACTTTCACTCCTCTCGGACGACCTCTCAGTTCTACTGACCACGACTGTGCAGCATCAATCATTTGAGATGCATTGGGAATCATCAATAGGCCACGGAAGGCACACAGATGCCGTTTCCGTGGTAGCACAAGACCTTCGCAGGAGCCTGGGATGCATTTCCAGCAGGCAGAAACATAAGGATGACCACATATAACAAGTAGGCGGCTTCTTAACTCGGCAATAGGTTTACACAGCCATGAGTGCATTCCAGATCACTGTGTACACGGACACAATCTGTCCGTGGTGCTACATCGGACACAAGTCAATGGACCGAGCCATCGATCTGTATAAGACAACATATCCTGGAGGATCACAAGACGAATTCGTCTTCACCTATTTGCCGTACTACCTAGATCCTAACGCTCCCGAGAAAGGCATACCGTGGCCGGAACGGGTAGCTCAGAAGAGTGGCGCTGACAAAGTCAATGCCATCCGCACACGACTGCAGCGTGTAGGACGAGCCAATGGAATCGAGTTCAATTTCGACAGCAAAATTGGCAAGACAAGAGACTCCCAACGACTGCTCCAGCATGTGCTGCAAACCAGAGGCAATGCGGCTCACAAAATTCTGCTGGAGGAGATTTACCAGGAACACTTTGAACAAGACTGCGACATCACATCGCACGCTGATCTGACGAGAGCCGCAGTACGCGCAGGATTGCCCGAGGAAGAAGTCACTGCCTTTCTTGCCTCAGATGCCCTTTCTAGTGAAGTTGATGCACTTGCCGCGGAGTCAAGGCAGAAGGGAGTGAATTCTGTGCCAACTTATGAAGTGAACGGGAAGAGGATCAATGTTGAGGGAGCAGGAGATCCTTCTGAGTTTCTTGAAGCACTCATCGCATGCAGGCAGTAGACTGGGACACAGCGTAAAGGGAGCTTGCGAGCCTGCGACAGCTTCAGAAGTCCAAACAGAATCTCAGTTTCTCGGACAGCACATTGAGCATATAAGACCCAGTCGCAAGTGCAGAGTTCAGCATCGACATTCGCTCTAAAGCTTCGCAGCCACCTTCGCATGCGTCCCATCCCAACCCTCCAGCGTGACATTCCTTGTCGAGTCCAGCCTTTCTTGTGTCGCCCGATACAACCTAGGCAGATCAACTTCCTCCACCCTCTTCTTCTCAAGCACCAGCGAAGCAATCGCCTTCGCCGACAAGAAAATCTGCGGCATACCATGCCCACTAAACCCAGCACATATATACTGCCCATCTTTGCCAGGCACTTCACCAATATGAGGAAACCCATCCGAAGAGTATCCCATAATTCCAGACCATACTGCATCAGTTTTCGCTCCACTGTCTTCCCAGCCGCGGAAGTGGCGTTGCATGTATCCATCGAAGTAATGCTTTGCGGATTCGATCAGTTGGGAATCGTCGTAGTTGTCGTACCACGAACCGAGCTGCTTGAAGTAGTCCCTTCGACCGCCGCCGACGATTATGCTGCCATCGCTGCGGGGAATTAGGTAGTCGTACTCGCCGGGTGCGAGTCTTAAGATGTAACTGTTCGACATTACAGGCGCATCGGGTTTTGTTGCCACAATACGGCTGCAAATCCCTCGCACGCCGATGATCTTGTCCTTGTACTCGGGCAGTAATGAGGACGTGTAGGCGTTGCTGGCGTAGATGACTATGCCAGTTTGTACGGTCCCTCGATGTGTTTCGACTGCCCAAGTTCGTGGATCTCTGGCGGGTTTGACAGACTTCACTGGAGTATGTGTTTGCAGGTTCACGCCTTGATCGACAGCTTTCTTCAAGAGATGAAGGACGAGCTTATACGGCCAGACATGTCCAGCGGTGTATGTGAAACATGCTTTGGCTCCTTTCACTCCGGATACCTGTTGTTGACGTTAGCAGTTTGACCTCACTAATCCTCACAAGAATGTGATTACTCACACCTTGAGCAGTACGACCATCACTATAGTGAACCTCACTAGCAGTCGAAACATTCGCTTTCGTCAAAGCATCAAGGCCATCCTTCAAGTCCCTACGAGCATCCTCATACATGCACACATCTGTAGCTCTCGTGACGACGAAATCACAATCAATACTCTCCTTGTCGACAAGCTTCTGAACTTCTTTCACTTGTCGTGCCTCAAACGAAGCTACTTCCTCGGCAGCCTCGCGGCCGTGAGTCTTGAGAGCACCTGCTGCTCTGTAATATGGATCTGGTTTGAGATGGCCGCCGTTTCGTCCAGTGGCTCCGCTGCAGGCTTCTCTGGCTTCTAGGATCACGATGGATACGGGTCTTTGGAGACTTTGGCTTTTCTCGAGTAAGTGGTGTGTGATTGAAGCACCAGCATAGCCGGCACCGATCACTACAATATCTGCTTCGGCGGGAACTTGTTCTGTTGTTCGGTGATTGTCTAGGTCGTGGAGATCAGATCTCCAGAACGACTTTGTCGCATTGAGTACAGGTGTTGCCATCTTTGATTTCTAGTTTGACTTTTGATCGATCTCCAAAGCGTCTTGACATTCGAGGGAGTCACTTAAGCATTGTCACGCTGCAACTAGGATAGTGTCTGGGATGCAGGGTAGCTTCTTGGCCGCTGTGATACACCGGGCCGGCGACCACGTTCGCCTATCGTGGGCTAGCGATAGCTTCACGGCAGCACTGGGGATCAGTTGCGGAGCTGTGAAGGGACATGGCGATGTCAATGAGACAGTGACTCTGATCATGAACAGTTGTCTGAGATTGCAATGTACTCTACTGAGTCGCAGCGATAATCTTGTCAGCCATTGCTGGCAGAGAATCAGAAAGCACATCCATGTCTCCAAACAGGTCGGTCAGAGCTTCGTTCTCCCACACTGAGCAATAGGCACCTCTGAAGCCAGTCCTCTTCGCTGCACTCACATCCCCTAGATTTCATCAGTATACTCGCCAATTATCGTTCCTCGCGATAGACTCACACATATGCGCCGCGGCGAACCAAGGCCTTCCGCCTTCTTGACTCAATCGCTCCAGCAAAGGTTTGTATGCAGCCGGATCTGGCTTGCCGATTTCGCTCGTGTCGCAGGACTGAAGATGTTCTGAGGGCATCTCAACACCAGCATTGCTAAAGTACCTAAAGCAACAGATGGAAGGTCAGCTTTGTCTCAGACATATGTCAAACTGCAACGGCGCCACTCTAGGCACGGAGTGCCACAGCGTCGACGCGTGAGGTAGAGACGTTAGGTGCAGGATTATGCCTTCTTGCAGTTGCTTTTACGTACGCTCCGACTCGCTTTAGATCGCCCATGGTGAAAGCTCGAACTGTGAAACCAGCACTGCGTAGCTTTTCAATGCATTCCTTGGCGCCTGGTCTCAGTGTGAGCTGCTTATAACCATGCTCCATGATATATGTCAAATCTTCAGAGCTTGCAAAGTCTCGCGCTTGTTCAATGCCAGCTTTCCTATGCATCGTAAGCTCCTGATCATCATAAATGCTTCTAATGACACACCAAATCATTCGCCAGAAAATCTTCTCGAACGCTTCAGCATAGCTGACATACTTGCCTGACATGGACAAATACGTGTACTCTCTCTCAGCAACTTCGATCCAGGTGTAGCCCAGCAGGACTGGTTTGACACCTTGTGCCCGCAGGCGATCTCCAAGCCTGGCGTCAATAGCTTCGAACAGCTTGTCGTAACCCACAAGGGTTCCAACAACGTCGAAGACGACATTCTTGTTTGCAGCAGGCATGATTGTGGGCGAATAAAATACGATACTGTAGTCCGAAGTGTTGTTGTTTGGGGATCAGAAGTTATGATGTGACGATGCGTACTGGAGTCATCTGATGACTGCAAGTTGGCCGACGCCGTAACGACCAAGCTGCGGCCAACGAAGCTTATCTTGGTCTTCGCCGAAGTTTCCGACTCTCTGAGAGACAGGCTACGAAGATAGAACTTGCCACAGTCCCTACGCGGTCGACAATCTGTAAAGCATGCGGCCTGCGCAGGGAGCGTATCTTGCTTATCAATGCCCAGCCACTCGCCTGACAGAGTTCAGATCTATGAGAGAGCGCAGTATTAATCCACGCCTGTCATTCTCTTGAAGTGACAGTAAGTGAGAGGTTCTGCCTTCCAAGATGGTTTCCCAACAGAGTATGCCAAATATGGCGTCTAAGATGTCGTCCTCCTCGGATTCGGAGAAGACGCCATCGCTGCAAGTAGGCGTCACCACGATCTTCGCGTCGGGCGTCGACGATGCCGGATACCATCGAAGACTTTCCAAGAGGCAGATCATGATGATGACTTTCGGGGCTGGGATAGTAACAGGACTCTGGGTCGGCACCGGCACAGCATTGAAGTACGCGGGTCCAGGCGGTATTGCTATAGCCTATACGGTCGTTGCCTTTGTAGTATGGCTGCAATATATGTCCATTGGTGAGATGACAGCGTATCGGCCGGTGGTGAGGTCACCTTCTCTGAAACTAATTGTGGAACGAAGCTGACGCGTCTCCAACCCAGCATGGAGGATTCATTCGTCAAGAAGCAGAGTATGTTGACAAAGCGTTCGGATTTGCTTGTGGCATTAACTTCTGGTTCCAGGTGAAGATTGAATGCAGTCTATGCCTGAGACATCGACTAACGTGTATAACAGTGGGTGATGATCATTCCCGCTGACATCACCGCAGCAATCAGCGTGTTACAACTCTGGCCGGAGACGAACGCAGTGCCGCTTGCCGCCTACATCACAATCTTTCTGCTAGTGATGGTGCTCGGAAATGTTTTTCCTGTTCGCATGTACGGCCATATTGAGTACTGGTTCAGTTGGATCAAAATACTGGCCATCTTTGCCATGATCTTCTTCTTGTTCATCATGGTGTCTGGAGGCATCGTAGCCACAGGAGGCCCGCTAGTCTTCACGTACTGGAAGGTCTGTATGCTCACAGCTGCACAAGCTTTGTCACTGACTCAACGACAGAACCCGGGTGCGATCAAGAATGGTATCAAAGGCATCGCCAAAGCTTTCGTGCAAGCAGGCTTCAGCCTTGGAGGAGGCGAGCACATCGCAGTCATTGCCGGTGAAGCGAAAATTCCTCGAAAGACGATCAAGGCGACCATTTACCCAATCTTCTGGCGGATGTTCACATTTTTCGTGCTTAACATCTGGCTTGTGGGCATGTGTGTTCCATATAATGATAAGAACCTGGTCAGCGCCTCCGGCACCCTGGGGTCACCATTTGTGATCGCTGCAAGAAGGGCCCAGCAGGGTTGGCTGGCACACACGCTCAACGCTTTTGTGTTCATCTCAGTCATCAGCTGTGGCATTACAATTGTCTATATTGCAAGCCGCAGTCTGACAGCGATGTCCGACATCAAGCTGATACATCCGGTATTTGGCAAGAAGGATTCTGCTGGCCGGCCTTGGCTCTCACTCTTGGTCAGCACCGCCATAGGAGGAGGTCTCTGCTACCTGAACTGCAACGACACCGCATTCGAGGTGTATTCCTGGTTCTCCAGTTTGGTCGCCATTGCTGCTTTCATCCAATGGGGTGTAAGTGCAGCTAGCGGCTTGGCTCGGAAATGTGCAAAGATGTGCTGACTTGCTGCAACATCAGGCCTTGTTCATCACGCATTGCTTCTTCCGAGCGGCCCTCAGGGCCCAGCACATCGACTACTGTTCTCTTCCTTTCAAAGCCCCACTTGCGCCGTATGCTCAGTAGGTCGCCCAAGCAGCCCTCTGAATTAGGAAGGTACTGACCCGTGTAGATATCTGGGCATCGCCATCATTGCGTTTATCCTCGCTTGCGAGTTCTACCTCAGCATTTTTCCGTTCGGAGAGCCAGGATCCGCCAAGACATTCTTTGCCAATTTCCTCGGGGCTCCATTGTTCGTCTTCGATCTGATCGTATACAATGTAAGTCGACTACAGGTTCGCAGTGGACATCGCGTGAGACTGAGTACTTTCCAGCTCTGGTTCAGAACGAAGTTGGTCAAGCCTGCGGAGGTCGACTTCAGCGAAGCGTTCGCATTCGACGAACAGGATAGACTGAATGCTGAAGTTGATCAGATGCAGAGCACAGCCAAGGTGGGCAGCTGGAGACGTCTGAGACAGAAGGCTGCCAATTTCGTCTTCGGTTAGTAGCTTGCTCAGAGATGTGGAGGAAGCGCATCTGATTGGTGAGAGTCTTGCACTCCATTGGCAATGCTGAAAGCCTCGTCAAAATGATGCATTCCTAGCGCCTCAAGATCCAAGGGTGTATCGTCGAAAAGTGATGCATCGAAAGGACTCCAGTCTAGATCTCCGAAAGTGTCGTACATATCTAATGCAGCAGCGGTCTGTGTCGGGAGTGGATCGAACAGGCCTTCTCCAGGATCTGGCGTCTCACCTTGGAAACGTGTTGCCCATTTCTTGAAGTTGCTCAAAGTCTCGGCCACCTCTTCTGATGCTTTTTGTCCTCTCTGTGCGTCCAAATGTCTGATTGCAGTTTCGAGAGAGTTCATAAGAGACGCCTCGGACCGCGTAGAAGCATTTGCGGAGGACATGTATCGAATCAAGTTCATTCCTCTCTCCAACAGATCACGGGTATGCTGCGATGACTCATGCAAGCACTGTGCCAATAGAACTAGCACTGCTGCACGACACGAGCTGAACTCTGTCCAACTAGCTTTGGCGAGGCCAATAGAGTCGTGAAGGCGCTGCTCTATGGTAATGATCTGCTCGGCAGACTGCAAGGCATCTTCTGCCAACTCTGACCAACGCTCGTTCAAGTGTGCGCGACTGCCCGCTTTGTGACTTGCTGCGCTGCTTGCCTTGGCTTTGTTAAGTAGGAATGGTCGGCCTACGAAGACCAGGTTCATATGCTTGTGAAGGTGCAGATGCGCCATAGCTCGCGATTGTATTGTCTGTCACAAAGTCAGCCTCACTTCAGACTCATTCGTGGAGTGATCCAATGCCAGCCTCCAACTCTGGCTTCATAGTAGCGATAGCTGTGAGTAGAGAAGGCTCGGTGAGTGGTTCTCGACTGCCACCTGACTTACAATTGCTAGCTCTGGAATCTGAGCGCCATTCCACCACTCCAGGTATTGGCTTTTGACTTGCAGCAAACGCTCGAAATAGGTATGTCTCAAGCGAGGCGGACTTTTGCGAAGTAGGAAAATCAAATACGCCATGTCCCCGAGCCAATCTGTGATTTTAGTCATATTGTTCTCGAAGGTCCGGTTTCCTGTCACCGGCTGCAGGGTGTGCATGGCTTCGGAAGGATGGTCAGCATCCACCTCACTCGAGGAGATTGAGGTTGGTCTGCCGTGCAGGATGCTGACTCTCTTCTCGAGACGATACGTGCTCCACCATAACCTGTTGCGCAGATCCAGTGTATACGCGTCAAACTCGTTGCCGTTATACTTGCGATGCATGCCGTTCTGTATTGCCATTCTGAGCGCCAGTCCGAGGTACGTATATGACACTCCATGCGCGTCCATCGGCAGGGCATAGTGGGCCAGCAGCAGGAAAGCTTGGACACTATCCACGCTTGCTATCGCTACAATATCGGGGATCAAGTCTGCAGCCATTTGATAGAAGGAGATGCCGACAGCATCTGCCACAGACTCTACGCCGTCCTCGCCTTGACCTGAAGCTACTTGCGGCATATGAGCAAACTGAGTCCCGACTGCCAGGACACTGAGAGTGCTGCAAAGCCAGCAAGCATCGTCTGCGCTGAGAACGATGTTCGGCTGATACAGTGCGTCGACTCGTTCACGAACCCAACTCTCCTCAACGAAGAAGGTTAATGTCTGCGCATAGCGGAAATACGTGTTCGTCAGGAAGAGGGCGACTTCTTTTGGTGGTAAGCTGTCAATGATGGTCTTCATGCTCGAATCGCGAGACTTCAGATGATGCGCACGCCAATAGTCGAGGACTTCAAACTGGTTGGTGGCTTCCCGGGCATGCGTGCCTTGTAGCTGCTGGTCCACATACGACTTGAGCCTCATTGAAAAGCTCCAGTGACTAAACTCTCCAGAGTAGTGAGTAGTATTCGGTGAGACGTTCTGGACGGTGAAGCGTTCCTCATCCAGAGCAGGCGTTTCCGGTTCGTCCGATGGCTTTCGAGAGGTGTAATTACTGTCCTCGTTTTCTATCTTCGCCACGATTTTGCTCAAGGCGTCATCTGTGAGAGGTACATCGCCCAAGAAATGTCGAGCAATGTACTCCAAATGCCGCAGCCGTCCAGGTGGAGCGGATTGATGCTCAGAGTGGGAAGTCTGAGCACCATTGGCACTTATGCTGCTGCGCGCGACGGGCGCTGCTGGCTCACACACGCGGTTGTACCGCTGACATCTCTGGCAAGGGATTTCACCATTGCATTTTTCTTTAAGCCGACGACATGAGCTACATGCTACCGTAGCTCGCTGCCGTTGCTCAGCAGGAACTTTCGGCCTCTTCCGTTTCCTCGTCTGCTTCGCGTTATCCGGTCCGGTAGGTGACTGTGTTATTTCAACACCGTCTTCAAGAACTGCCGACATGATCTCTCAGCGTCCAGCCAAAATGAACGTACGAAGCCATCAGTGCTTGCGAAGTGGAAGTGTTTAGTGGCGGACTGCAACGGGCTAACTTAAACATGAAGGAGGAACGAGCCGAATAGAGGCTAGTTAATCAATTGTTCGTTGGCTTGCCGTCCGAACATTTCTTGGCACTGGGAAAATATATGGACGTTGATCATGTTTTCTAGATTATCGCAGGCAAAGCAGAGCTCTTTCGCCGAAATGCTTCACCACACTACCCTCGTCGCTCAATATGGTCCACAACCAACGACGCGCAGCCTCTACAGTTGGGGCGCCGAACTTGACCACGACGCAGCCTCGCACTGAGGCTGCAGACCATAGCAGTTTGCTGGCTATCTCGAGTCGCTGTCTTTTCAGCCTCTTGATGATGACCGGATCCATCATCTTCTCTTCATCATCACTACCACTGTCCCATTTCCTGGCACCTATGCGAGGCAAAGCCTTGAACTCTCTCATGAGAAACTTTCCAAGATGACCGAATAGATCTCCACCGAGTATTAACGTGCCATAGACCGCTAGGCCATCCATTCGTTGCGGAAGGCTATCATGGAGTGACTGATCGTCGAGAATCATGTTATCTCGCAGCAGGAGCCTTCGATTTGCTTCTGATTGGCACAAGTAGATCTCATTGCAAGTTTGGTAGCCTAAGAAAGACCAGTTTTCACCGTTCGCGGGGCGACCATTTGATACCCAGTCCAAGACGCACAGACTAGCATGCGGAGTATCATTCGTCTCTGGTACGGTGATGTAGTAGATTTGCTTCTGCTCGAAGCAACTCTTCTCGAATGGCTGCACTGGATCTGGTAAATAACAAAGTGCAGAGCCTGGTGCCAGCGTGGCAGTCATAGCCTGTCTACTCATTACATCTCTGCTAGGGGATTTGAAGAGTTTCGTGCTCCCCTGCGTGAGTAGAGTGAGGCGTGTGAAGGACTCCAGGATGACGTGTAAGTCGACGGCATCGCCGGCCACGAGGCCACCGCCATAAGTGAGCAGATAGACGGTATGTATCAGCTGGGCAGCTTCGTCTTCTGTTCTGATAGGTGCCGGCGACACCAGCTTGAGCGGGTACTGGTAGTTGATGGTACGAAGCCTTGGCGTCCGTGGAGGCAGTAATGACAGGTGAATTATTCCGTGGCCTGGCGAAGAGGAGGGTGAGGCGAAGGGATTGGACATCTCGTCCAAGGAGACCGATGTTATCGCAGCAGCATGTCTCCAAAAGCATCAACCACATCGACGGGAGAGGACGCTATCACACACGCAGAGGAGGAGTAAGGCGGTAATCAGAATTGAGTTCCTTATCACGGCGTGGTTGTGACTCCACTCTTCTCACAATTGTGACTTGGTTATGGATATGGGCTACCGGAAACTGTTCTGGACGCGTCGCGACTGAGGGGAGCAGTGATGTCCAGTGTTTGTTCGCGGCGCAGCTTTCACGCCATCGCTGTCAACGCACTTCACTCAACATCTTCCGCCGCGTTTGCACCGCAAGCAGAGATCATTCTGGCCTTTCTAGCGATGCTGCCGTTTTGAGGGTATTTTCTCAAGCCTTCTGGAAATACTACATACGTCGCACGCATTCGACGCGACGAGGCAGCGACACAGTCGCATTATCTCTACGCGTCGCTGAGACGCCACCACAGATTTAGAAATGTCGACACCGATTTCGCCGGCACCTGACGCCGATAATGCAGCGACGAGGCGCGCGTCTGGACGCGTGAGGAGGCAGCCTGAACATTTCGCATCGAGCCCTCAGGGAGCCGCGAAGCGGAAACGCGACGAGCAGGTCCACGCGGGTGATGATGACGAAGAAATGATTGACGCCGAGGACGATGAGGAGGACGACGAGGATGAGGACGATCCAGAAGACGAGCCTGATGAGGAGGAAATCCGTGAAACCGCAAAGAAGTCGCGCAAGGCGAAGAAGCCGGCCGCAGCCAGAAAGCCGCCACAGAAGAAACCACGCACGCAAACGAACGGCCTCTCGCTACCCATACGCAGCACAGCAAAGGCACCTGCCCGGAAGCGTGCTCTCAAGAAGCCACAAGCGATCGACGGCGCAGATGCTGAGGCAGCGGGCGGCATCTATGCGGAATTGTTTGCGCGTGACCAGACAGTGGATGAAGTGGTCGCAGGATGGCTAGCTGCCTTCAAGGACAACGAGGCACTTGCCATGACTGATTTGATCAACTTCCTGCTCAAGTCTGCGGGGTGCAAGATCAAGGTGGATGAGCACGACATTGGCGATCCGGACGGAGCCACCGAGAAATTGCGAGATATCCAAGGCGAGCACCAAGCAACAAAGCCCACGGAGTATCCTCTTGTCGCGAAGGGGAAGAGCGGCACGGCGTTTCGACACACAATCTCTTACTTCGTTCAGCAGCTGATCAAATCCATTCACGCGGCTGGCATTTTGATCAACAACCCAGAGGTGTTGGACAATATCAGTGTATGGTTCTCCACAATGTCATCCGCGTCGGACCGTTCATTCAGGCACACTGCCACTGTGGTGTCATTGAATGTTGTCACTGCCATGTGTGAAATCGCGAGAGATCTTGCCAAACAAGCACCGACACTGCAAAGACAGGCCGATGCAGAGAAGAAGAAAGCAAGAGTGAACAAGGCGCGAGTCAAGGACATTGAAGAAAAGGCCAAACAGGCCAATCTGGATCTGGAATACATGGAAGCCCTGCTGAAGGACTGGTTTGACGTGATCTTCATTCATCGATATCGCGACGTAGACCCATTGGTCAGGCGAGAGTGCGCGGAGGCAATGGGTGACTGGATTATGGCGAGACCAGAGCATTTCTTCGACGGGCACCACCTACGTTACCTTGGCTGGATCCTCAGTGACTCACAAGCGGCATGCCGGCAAGAGGTTATTAAGCAATTGAGGCGCTTATATACCGACGAAAACAAGCTTGGTGGTCTGCGGACATTCACAGAGAAGTTCCGGCAGCGTCTGGTAGAGGTCGGTACCGCTGATGCTGACATGACTGTGCGCATGGCTGGAATTGAACTGCTGGACACGCTGCGGAAGAACGACTTGCTCGAGCCAGATGATGTTGACACCATCGGTCGACTCGTCTTCCACGATGAAATCAGGGTGCGCAAGGCAGTCGCAGGCTTTTTTCTGAGAATGTCAACGACTCTTTCAGTGTGAAGGTGGATGAGATGGGCGGCATTGAGAGCTTGCAGGAGAACCTTCCCGAAGTTAGCGAAGACAACTTCGAAGCACCACGCCTATCATGGCTGAAGCTCAAGTCGTTGGCTGAGCTGCTGCAATCTTACGACAATGAGGATCCAGGAGCAAGTCAATTTGAGCGCAGTGGCATTGACGGCAGTTTGGTCATCAACGTGGCAGGAACCGAGTCACGCTTTACACTGGCGGTCAACGCACTTTACGACAAGATCGACGAATTCAGGGAGTGGCAGAGACTCGCCGGCTACCTTCTCTTCGATCATTCACGCGGCCGGTCGAACGGTGCCAGCGATGATGCTTTGTCTCAGCTGAAGCACGAATGCATACTGAGCGAAAAGGAAGAGCTCATCTTGCTCGAAGTACTCAATGCTACAGTCAAGCGATCTTTGAGCGATCTTGCTGAGCAACACGTCCACCACTCTAAAGGCAAACTCTCAAAGAAGCAAAAGGAGGAATTGCAAGACGAGCTCGAAGAGGATGTAAGACATCTTACAGACATTCTGCCGCGATTGCTCAAGAAATTTGGCGATACGCCAGGCACCGCTGCTGCCGTACTCCGGCTGGAGGGTGTCTTCGCTACCCCTGCTCTACAAAGCTTACGAGCAGATCCGACAGTCAACAGCGCACTTTTAGACGACTTGCGAAAGCAATTCATGTCCCACGGCACCGAAGACGTCCTTGGACCCGCAACAAATGCTATTCTTCATGCAAAGTCATATGGAGACATCGATGATACAGCAGTCGAAAAGCTGTCCGGCTTATGGGAGGATGTAGTCAGCAACCTGGCAGAGCTTCTGAATCCGACGACCTTGACAGTCCGAGGAGCATCATCGCAGGAAGAGCTCGTGGCGCTGAGCAATAACCTGCTACGCATTGGGCATCTCGCGAGCATCTCCAACCCTGTCGGTCCGATGGAGGATGAAAGTGTGGCTGCCAACAACGAAAGCATTGGCAAGAGTTACGAGGGTGCCATCGATTTCATTATCGATCTCCTGCAGCGAGCCGTTCACTCTACCGGCCCAGCTCCTGAGCCTGAGGAGGCTGTCCTCGAGGACTTGATCGCTGCGCGAGCTGCACAGGCCGCCCTGTTCTACTTTCGATGGAAATTCTCGGCACTTCTGACCGCTGTCACAACAGGCGCGACATCCGAGTTGGACGATCTTGAGACGTTGTGCGTCCGGCGAGATACGTATGTTACGAACATCATGATGGTATTGGATGGGCGCAAGGCTGTCGAAAATGTCTGCTATTCCTTGACTGGCGCTCTGCTTGATCTCTATACATCCGGCGCTGTACTGAGAACGGTCAATGCCAAGGCAGGCGTGAGCGAAGACTACACGGTCCTAATCATGGACTTCGATGCCGAGCATGAGAGCGCGGTTGTGAGAATCTTCACCGCACTCGAGAAAGACTTCGCCAAACTCGCTGGCAAAAGGCTCGAGAATTCAGTCAAGGAGGACGATGAAGAGATGGATGTAGATGCGGACCCAATCGATGATGATCCAGTATCAGACTCAGAAGAGGATGACGAAGATCCTCGAACCCAAGCTTCACAGCAAGCACGAGACGCAAAGTTGGCGAGACCCTTGATAGCGGAGCAGAAGCTTTGCGTCTTGACAGCTAAGATCGTACAAGCCGATGCAGCTGGCGTAATAGTGGACAAGGCAACGTGTCAGCGAGTCGAGCGTAACAAGACTAAGCTGGGTCCAAACTTCAAGGAGGTTGTCGCATACCTTGACAAATCTGCGCTCGACAAGAAGGCCGCTGGGAAGAGCAAAGCTAAGCCGAAAGCTGGCAAAGCCCCAGCGAATGGTACCGCGAAGAAGGCCAAAGCTGGGCCAAAGAGTAACGCAATTGTCGCGGAAGATGAAGTGGATGACGAGATTGAGGATGATGAGGAAGATGCGGAGGCCGAGCCACCGGAGCCTGAGGATGAGGATCGCGAGACTGTAAACGGCGCAGCGGCCGAGGAAGAGAGTCTGCTTGGCGACTAGATGTGGTCGTTCAGAGGCGCGCACGGAACAGGCGGCTACAGGGCAACGAAGGAAATGTACAGTTACAAGCACCGGGAGAAAAGGGCGTTCAAGCGTTCTCACAGGAATGTTGTGTTGGTAATTCGCTCTATATCCAATGCTTAAAGCAGAAGAAGCTACGCTCAATGGGTATCTTTGTTTATCATTCAGGTCATCCAAATCCTCACTTCTCACGTCTATTCACAGCTCCCGCCTTTACCAGAAACCATGGACTCTAGCCTTCCAGTTCTCAACCGCCATTCCCTTTAGGTCGTCTCCGTTCAGCATATCAGCGCCTTCACGCATCAAAGTATCCCAGATTCGGTTGCGGAGGTTGATCGGCCAGCTTGGTGTGTCCCAGTATCGAACAAGCAAGCCTCTCCTCTTCGCTCCTCGAATCTGTCCTCTGATCTTCTCTAGCTGTTTGTTCGACAGCTGTCCTCGCCACACGAAGCCCACCATCCTCGTGAAAGACATACTTGCATACCATGAATTCGTCGAGTTGAAGTCGTCCGCAGATGTCACGATTCCTGTGCCGACATTGCCTTGTCCTTTGCCGCTTGCAGGGATCATTTTGCTTGGATCAATGTTCAAGTTTTCGTCTTCAGTATCACGGTCTCGCTTAGGTTCCCACATCTGGTCTAACGGCGCGTCGAAGAAGATCTCACGACGTTCTTTTTCGTTGACGACCATGTCGAAAGGAGTGTTGCCTGTTCCTACGACAGTCACAGCCCGCTTGTGGAAGTTCTCGCCGTCGTGGTAACTGAGGTAATCCCTGTCGCGAAGTGCAGATAGCTGCTTGTGAACAAATGGATATGTTTCTCTGCCGTCTGTCTTGAAGTCGACCAGCAGAGTCAGGCTCTGATCTGGATCAGAATCGAACACACCATGTCCCGTAGTGTTGCCGAAAGTGCTGTTCGGATTCATAGCTTCGATCAGATTGACGATAGGATTGATGTAGAGGTTTCGAAACGTGCGGTTCTTGGTCAGAGAGGCCGTGTTATGGCCAACGTAGAGCTCCTCGTCGAAAAGCCAGACATCTGCTTCCACACCTGTGCATCCCCAATGTAAAGCATCGAACAACGGTACTCTTCGCCAGTAATCGTTATGTGAATGGCACCGAATTGGGATCACGTCTCTCGTCGCATCTGTCGGGTAGTGCGCCAGACCATCACCCACCTCTCCAGCTTGGCCCCATTCCGGTAGAAAGTTTTCGTAGGCGTCTAGGTCCCAAAGCAATCGTGCTCGTCCAACAAGCACTTGTAGGATATGAATAGCTCCACTGCAAAAGATCAGCATTGCAAGAATGATCAGTAGGATGCGATAGATCTCACAAGAACATCAACGTAGCGACCGGCACCACGAGACACGCTCTTTTCATGAAACCTGCCCACCCTCGACGACTTCTTCGTACTTCCCGCGGGGATGTCTGCCTTGATTTTTCTTTCAACAACACATCATCCCGCGGAGAAAAATGATCGCGATCAGTGCTTTGCCTTCGCCGACGAACGGTCATGCCCAAGAATGAAAGCAATCGGCCGACTACCGTTCGTCGCCGCGAGCGCTTTGAAAAGTAATACTCTTTTGTTTCCTCATCGTCATCATCGACTGAGTCTCGGTATGGAACGGGTAAGGTGGAAGTCGTCGAACTTTGACTTTCTGAGTGTCTTGGGAACACGTCAATATCCTTGTGCTCGGCAGCCGCGTCGTCGAAAGCCATTGCCTTGGTTACTTGCATCTTGAATTCGATCTTTATCGATTGATTTCCAGCAACTGCATGTGAGCATGCAGAAGAGCGACGAAGATGCCCGCAAAAGTTGACGCTGAGCTGCACACGATGGTGCGATAGAGCGCCGATATCTTGACTGCAGGCGCCTCTCAGGTCCAGAACTCTCCACGTTCGACAGGACTCTGGGCACGCGATGCTTCGATTTTGGCGCTATCCTAACGCTTAAGCGTAAATGCAAGCCACTTCGCGTGTCGCCGTGTCGTGCATGAGGGGAATGCCAAATCTTGGCTCGAGATACAGTACAGAACAGCAAGGAAACACAGCAGACGCAGCAGCAGCCTGAGACTGGCGGTCACGCCTGTATATTAAGACGTGCATCCTGCTCCGGCCAGACATATGGCGCACTGGCGGCATGCCGCCAGATCGCACGGTCAAAGCATGTGAGCATATCATCGTCGGCTCAGATATCCAGCAGAGTGAGAGAAGGGAACACGCTTTGGAAAGCCGAGTTTTGATTGGAGGAAATAGAGCTTCACGATCCGCCAACACGCAGAGCGTACAAGCAATCTGCAGCGGGAGCTGCAGGGTTCCTCGGTTGCGGGACATATGCTTAACCTCTTGTGAAGAAGGTTTGGTTCAATACGATGATATTCGCGGCCATGAGGCATTTCTCATCTTCTTTCGTGCTGGCTCCAGGCCGCAGAGTTCGAGTACTGCTGGGACACCCAGCGGTAGCATCGAAGACCTCATCACCGCAGCTGACGTGGACACACGAGGACATGCCGCAAACAGATCAATGACCTCGATCGCTGAGCCATAAGCTATCTAGTGTACACGCTGTCAGCAGCCATGCTGACCGTATTAGATGACGAAGCACGGCACCGATCTGAAGCGCGGACTGTGCATTAGATCGCTGCCCATCATCAATATCAGTACTAAATGGAGTTCATGGTGACAATGCACGCGGCGTTTGCCCTGGAGGACGGGCCTGGCAGGGGGAGGCACCAACACCGATTCCGCAATGGGCTGGCAAATGTTGCCCAATATCACCACGCACATCCCGCGAGTGACCCAGCTCCAGCAATCGACCTGTGTCCTTTCAGCGAATGACCGGCAGAGGGCCACTTGTCACAGGCCTTATTTGTGAGCGATGTCACCGCGTGAGAACCACATAAGTTTTGCGGGAGCTTGATTTGGCAACGGGATCTCACGTGGCGTGCCTTGTTGTTAGTAGCATCAGCAGTATGGGTTGATCTGGAGCGATTGGAAACAACTCATAGTAGCCATCAATTCGTATCGCTGAACGCTGAAAAATCTGCCTGGAAACTGTGGTCCTCTAATGCTCGCGCATGCATCAAATGCCTTGCCATTACGAGCGTGGTGTAGTGATGTCTGCATCATCTCGCTTTGGCCGACAGGCATGAAAGTCTGTCTGGCCGCAACTGGGACAGTCGAGCTGTCCTGGGGGCCAACTTTCTAGCCTTCGTGCCTCTATACTCTCGCCGTGAGAATGAGCATACTGAGCCAACCCAGCGAGCGATTGCTAGCTGACCCAACTTTTGGTGCCCTCTCAAGAGCCAGCCTGAAACAGTGTTGGAACACTCAGCAGAGTGCTATCTGTTTCCTAGGATTGATCCATGGCATCGCCGTTCGAGGTCCTCTTCTCGGTTTTCACCCACTCCACGAATTCGTCGATGACGCTGGGCCAGCTGCTCTCCTCAGACCAGAAGCTCAAACTTTCGTCCTTCAATGTCTGCTGTGCAAAGTTGAGTGTCTGTTTCCAGAGATCTTTGTTGACAGCCTTCTTGACTTTAGTCTCATTGTACTCCAACCACCATTCCAGCCATGGCGAGTTCTGTGTCCGCCACTCGAGTGCTGGCGCTGTGAAGAGCAGCTTCCACAGCTCGGCCGCCATCTCGGGCATGAGTGCCTTCTGCCGCTCCTGTAGATTCAGGGTAAATGTATGGTTGTACACATTCTTGAACAGCTCGCGATCGGTCGGCAGGGCAGAACGACGCTGTAGCACTACATTTCGCATCTTTGGTGCTGTGTCGGCTCCGGCTTCCATCCAACCATCAACGAATCCCTCCCTTGTTATGCTGCCAAGTGATGGTGACCCAACGAGCTCGAATAGAACGAGTGCTCCAACATCCTCTAGGCTCACTTGCAAGTCTTCGCACAGCTTGAAGGTACCATCCATGCCAATCTCGTCAGGTGAATCGGTCGCGGCGACATCGCGGTATTGATCGAAGACTTTGCTCAGGTTGCCCTGTAGAGGGTTAGGGCGACCTCCCGAAGGATTGTTGAAGAAGCTGTTGATCAAATTCATGTCAGCACGATCCCTGACAAGGTACATCTTGTCACCGGCCGGATCGCGAGGAAGAGTAAGAGTGTAAGACATGCCGCTGCGGGTAGCTCCGCGTGGGCGAGTCAGAAGAAGCAGAACTTACATGTTGACAGCTGCACCAGTGTTCCAGTTTGACTGCTTGAGTATTTTAGTTGCAGTCGTCTTATCTGCTTGCGTGATGCTCTGGAATTCGGCAAGCGCAGTCTTTTGCGATGAAGTGAGTGCTGGAGGCATATTAGACGATGGTGCTCAGGATGGTCTCGCTCGAGATTCTCGCAGGCTATCCTGATGACGCGACGAAGATGAATGGGTGTCGCAGACCACGAGAAGAGGAGAAAGTATGCGCGACAAGCAGAGGGGTGTTGATGTAGGTGCAGATCAATTGTCAACCAGCTCGAGATCCAGAAGGCCAAAGTGACATAGGTGGGGCAAACCACAGAGCCGCGCTAGCGATGAATCCCTGCCAATGGTCTCTGGTGCCTTGCGGTTCAGGCTGAGAGGCGTGAAAGTCGCGTCGTGCATAGAGGTGCGGGCTAACTCACCTGCTTCCTTGAATGCCCTGCCTCCAGCCTTCTTGACCTTCTTGCTGGTCGCGACCGTCAGGTCCTGCATCGTGTCGGCGATGGTGTCGGCCTTTCTCTTGCCCATGATCTGCAGAATGTCGGCGAGAGTGTGAAGCTTGTTCAAGCGGATGTGAGGTCGAGGCCGTGTATAGATCTACTGCGTGAACACGGTGATACAATGAAGGTACCAAAGGCAACTAACTGGTCACGATGTTGTTGTCAGAAGGAGAGCGCTCACGAGGATAGTAAGGAAATGTGAGTTTGGGAAGTCGCAAGCGTGAATGGCAGGATCGTGTGCCATTAGGCATCAGCCGCCAAAGTGAAGCGTTGGGTGAATGCAATATCAGACCGGGGCTTTTTAATACAGGTGCACATGATAATACAAAGTGTCTACGCGTAGGGTATCTCCAAAATCAACTCAAACGCTATGCAATTCAGTCACCCGTCGACTACCAGGACATTCTTTACGATGTCAGCGCCGCTTCGTCAGATTCCACAAAGTTCAGGTCCACCGTCCAGGACTCTCCAAAGACAACTTGATCTTCTGCCTTGAGCCCAATATTGATTCCAATATCAGCGAGCTTGACCTTCCATCTCTCTCCACCTTCGATCGACTTCAGAAGACCGGTCATTGGCGCGCCCAATGCAAGAACTCGGTCAGGTCGGACCGCGAGTGGCTCGCCTTCAACAATGGTCGACACGCCATCTATGCCTGAAGTACCGCTTGGACAACCAACACTCAGCACAGGAGCTCTACTCCGGTTCGCCCAATCTATCATTTCTCGAGTCTCCTGTTGAATACGTGCACTGAAATCTGCATTGGGCTCCAGCAGGCTCTGATAGGTAGCACCCGCAAGGAGGGCATCGATGATGACGGCAGGCGGTCCGGTCAGGTTCTTAATGGCTCGTTGACATTTATGCCATGCTCCACGCTTGATTTTAGCGCCAGCTAACGCCAATTTGCGCAGCACGTCGCGTTGTCCACGCACATGAGGATGTTGAGTGGCTGCTGACTCGAATGTCGATTCGACGGCAATGATCTTTACATTCCTTCCGAGGAGCTGACGAGCAGCCGCCAGCGCGCGTGCGCCTATGTCGTGATTGCCGGCCAATATTACCACCGTCGAAGCTTCGGCAGGACTATTCAAAGTCATGCTGCCAGTCATGCTGCCCCGCATTGTGTTCGTTCTCGATGGTCGACGAGGGCCGTTGTAATGCTCAGATAGATGCAGCGCCGCCTCTGCGATACTGCGAGCTGCGCTCTCCGAGATCGCGTCGTGGCTAAGCCCGTAGGTGGAAACAGTAGCAGTCTCGAGATTTTCCAGCGCCTTTGGCAAGAGTGTCGGACAGACTGACATGTGCGGCGCTATAGCAAAGTGAGATTCTGCAATTTTGCTGGGCTCACGTAAGGCCGACTTGGTCATCGATACAGCTGAGTGAGGTGAATTCGTCCGGTGGTCTGGCCGCGGGGAAGAAGTTGCTAGTGACATAGCTTGCTTTCCTCTAGTAGCCAGTGAAGTTGTCGATCTGTTACGAGCACGATCTGAACTGTGCGATGCTGCGAGGGGATGCGGGTGCACCTGCCTTCCTCCATGGGGATCGAGCTGAGCGCTGTTCTGTCTGCTAGGCTTGGTCATAGGAAACACCGTTCGCGAGACGGAATGCTTGGATGAAGATCGTCCATTGGCAACATGAAGTCCGAGTTCCGTATCAGCGTCGCTGGAGCTGTCTAGCTCGTTACTGTTGTATTTTGTCTCCAGCTTAGGCGAAAGCACATTCTCCGTGGGGTGTAGATTCTTGCCGCCATGAGTTCCTGGCCGCGCCTTGTTATGGCTGACCAGCCTGTCCTCATCCGCAGTGGTGTCTCCTTGCCTGATCTCATCGAAGACTTGTTTCTTGTCGAACTTCTTAAGCTCGGACTCAAAGTCGAAGTCACCCATGTCCTGGATGTCTGTCGTGTCGCCCTGAGCAAATTCTTGCTGCTGCTCACTCTTCTGCTTTCGCTTGTTCTTCTTGCCACTAGCTATTTCGACTGGGCCAGTTGTAGAAGGAGATGGCTGCAGTAGAGGCGTACTCCTCCAACCCTTTCCTCGCTTGACCTGTCCATTCATATCATTACCGTTCCTAGAGACCTCGATGTTCATGATTGGTGCAGGGTCTGCTGCCTGCGCTGCTCCTGGTGTCTGTTTCTTCGTCCTCTGGCCTCGTCTCAGCTTCTTCTTGTTGCTGGTCTCTTGAGCTTGATCTTGAGCGCTATCACCCAGCGCGACCTCCACACTTGGCTTCGATGCTACCGGAACAGGAGGTTGTTGCTGCGCTGCTGCGGCTTGCTTGACCGCAGCCAGCTTCTGCGCCATGTTCGCCTTACTGATGTCTCCAATGAAGGGTGAACCAGGACTGGGTAGATTGGCCGCAGCACGAGCAAGCATAGATTTTATGGGTGTCTCCATTTCTGCTGGTTTCGATGTCCTCCGCTTCGGCGCGGGTGATGTGGTGTCGTAGCTGAGAATAGCAGGATCGACAAAGGCTGGAGCCTGGCGTTGCGGCGAGACTGCTGCAGGCAATTGCTGTGTAGCCAGCGGATTTGGAGATGAGACTTGGCGAGCCGGAAGTTCTGCGATTCGGTTCGCCTGGGCTGGCATCGGACCGGGAATGTGCTGCGGGTGCATCGGAGGCGCAGAGTGGTGGCCATTGGGCTGCTGCTGAGGATATGGGAACGGCGGATGTGGTGGATGTGCGTGGGAGTGCTGTGGGGGCATGGTCGATGGGGGAGGAGGATTCGGTCGCGGTATGGAGCTGGCATCGACGACTTGCAAATCTTCGATGGCAGTGGACTGCACCGTCCAGTGCTCGAGTCGTGTATTCGATCCAGGGAACAAGACTGTCGATAATTAGCAATATTTCTGTGCTGCAATATAGCACGTGCCTCACCTTGCTGAAGCGTGAGATGAGAATTGGGAACGAGATTCAGTACTCGACCAAACACCTCATTGTTGTGCGGCTGCTTGAGCTTCACCCAAACAGTGAGACCTTCGACCGACTCCATGCTGTGTAGGCTGCAAGTAGAAATGTAAAGCAGATGCAAATAAAGTCGACGAGTGAAGAAAGATCGAAAACACGAAGAGCACACGCGCTCCTTTGCGAGAAGTGAAATATAAACTTTGACTGGGCACAGGTGAGGTCTGCCGACTTTCCGGTCACAGTACCACCATGTCTCCTCCTCCTCAGTTACACTGCAACCTCGTTCGTCTGTACCACAGCAAAACGCTGCGTGGAACAAGCCTGCAGTCTCGAAGCTGCTTCTAATGAGCTTCAGCAAAGTCCAGTAGTCTCGACAGCAATGGCTAGCAGCAGATTGTCTCGCATGGAATGCTGCGGGACAGCTTCAATATCACGTCATACGTCTGACTACAGAGGACCTGCTTATATGAACATCGGCCACATTAGCCGGTAGTGTCGGCCTGGAGTGAGTAGTATATAGAAGGTCGAGCTGATCTTGTGACTTTGTGCTCAGACTATACTTGGTTTATCACCGCAAAAATGCCTGCAGCTAACAAGATTCAAGACATCTTCGTAGGAACTCCCAGCATTCATCTGAATTTGCCTGCTGACAATTGTTAGAATGTACAAGGCCTCGTGGTCGTTATCACAGGTGGCGGCTCCGGTCTAGGACTCTATGCCGCCAGAGCACTCGACGCCAACGGAGCTAAAGCCGTGTACATTGTTGGCCGCCGTGAGGAGACATTGAAAGAAGCAGCAAAGACCGCGGTCAATGGCAGCATCAAGCCCCTCGTCGGCGATGTGACCAACAAAACCCATCTCAAGAAACTCGTCGAGCAAGTCCAGCAGGAGCAAGGCTACATCAACCTGTTATTCGCCAACGCTGGAGTGATGGGCCCCAACCATGCCCAAGCAGTCGCAGGCAAAGAGACCGTAAAAGAGTTTGCGAATACTCTGTTCGACACAAGCCCAGATGAGTTCACCCAACCCCTACACATCAACACAACCGGAGTCTTCTACACAGCCATGGCATTCCTAGAACTCCTCGACGCTGGCAACAAGACGAGAAACGTGCCACAGGACAGCCAGATCATCGTCACAAGCTCGATTGCCGGTTTCTCTCGCCACTTGGCAAGTAGCTTCGCCTATTCGACGAGTAAGGCTGCTGCCACGCATCTAGTCAAGATGCTCTCCACAGCATTCTCAGTCAGAGGCTTTCACATTCGAGTCAACAGTATCCAGCCTGGACTTTATCCCAGTGAGATGACCACTGGTTCGATGCAGAAACTCGATCCGCACAATGGCATCAAAGGACATGAAGGCGCGTATGAGGGCGCCAGAATCATGGAAGCGAAGAACAGTCCCGCAGAGAGGACGGGCTCGGAAGAGGATTTTGCTGGAACGATCTTATACATGGCGAGCCGAGCTGGTGGCTACCTGAACGGCGAGACACTCGTGACGGTAAGTTTTCCCCGGAGTGTGAAAGTAGCAATGGGCTCAGCTGACTTCGTTTTCACAGGATGGTGGACGTCTTGGCCAGTTGCCAGGAGTATATTAGCTCGATATGCATCGGTCTGCGAGAGAATCATGACGGATGTACACACAAGCCGCGGAGGCAGTGATCAAGTTGTGTCACTTAGTAAATTACTTCTGAATCGAAGATGCTTTTGAGATAAGTGAGGCGGAATGCAGAGGTACACGACGATGACTCGATATTGAGAGAATCACGAAAATTTGACTCAATGCATTGTGCACGTCGCATTGTGCACGTCGCCTTGTGCTGACAAGACTCTTGCTCTATGAGCTGGTATCATAAACTTCATCGACAGACCTTTGGCAGCATTAAGCTCGTCTGGCTTCTATTCTGTACATTTCAGCCACGAGTCATCAGCCCCCTTCGAACCTAGCATTCCTCCTCATCCCATTCTGCATCAACATCAGCCCAACCCATGCGCCATCTCTCACCACCGAAGTCACCCTTTGACCGCAGCTCGCGAGCCTTTTGCGGCTCTTCACGCCAGCAACGTGCGGAATAGTCATCGGCGACAGAGATGAGGTCCCCTGCAGTAGTCCATGCCATTGATGTGACCTCCTTGTGATGACCTCCGATGAGAGCCGTGCCGTGCTCGTAAATGGGCAAACCCGATGCAGGAGCGGCTGATTTCGGAGAGCCTCTAGGAGGTAGGGGAAGATCGTCGTCATCTTCGTCGTCATCTTCCATCTGAGAAGGCCGTTCTCGACGTGGGAGATGGCGCTCATCAGTGGGGAAGAGGACCGGACAATTGTCAGAGCTACCCACCGCAAGCATCTCGCCTCGGTCCCCTGTAGCAGGCCGCAGTGCAGCCTTGATGTAGAACGTAGACAACCGCAGCTGTGGATGCTTGAAGCCATAGAGTGGACCTAGTCCTGACATTGGCTCCTTCAACATGCGCCGCCTGCTGGGTCCTGTCGACATTTCAGGCGCATTTCCGAGAACAATCTGGTTCATGGAGTGTGCATACACTGTCCAATCCCTGCACACTGTGTACAGCTTGCTGCCGTCGCCAGAAAGCGCCATGGAATTGATCCCAAAATTGCGCTTACTGCTGTGTGCAATTGGGACAGGCGTGCTTGAGAGTGGTACTGGACCTTTGCGTCCAGACAGCCCAGCATTACGCAGGTCCCATAGCTTGACTGATGCATCGACTTCGCTTGACGTGATAATCATGTGCTCACGTCCATTTGGCAGATGGTGGAAAGAAGTAATGGATAGCTCGTCTCGATTGTCCAAGTTGTACGGCCTCCGATCCGACTTGTGGCCGCATCCAACATCGAGGGCTTTGCCGAATCGCGTCTCGGGCAATGATCCGCCACTGCGGGTCTTTAGAGAAGTTCGAAAGTTCTGTACGGTAGATTTGCTGCCACACCGGAGATCCCATATCTGTATGCTGCCGTCACGAGAGCTGGTAGTAATCATATTGTCGTCATTCGGCTGGAAGCGCACTTGCTTGACGCTGCTTTTATGGCCACTGAGAATGCAGATTGTCTTTTGCGACTGCATATCGACTACTCTCGCCGTTTGATCACCGCTTGCAGTTGCCAGTATGTAGTCATCAGAGCTGAACGCAACATCCATGACTGCGTTGCTATGCACCTTGAACTTGACGTGAGCTTGGCCAAAGTCGGATGAGGGTGAAGAGTCTAGAATGTGGACGGTGCCCTCTTCGTCGCCTACAGCCACCAGTGAATTTGTGTTGCACGCTGTGGTGCAGAAAGGCAACGCTACGCCGCCAAAGACATGTGAATCGCGTGGTGATGACATGAAGCCAGCAGTCTCCGCGCGCCAGTCGATACCATGATCCACGCCCCGAAAGCCTTGTGATAGTGCACTATGACCTCCAAAGCTTCGCTCCAAGATCCTTCTCGATGGGCCAGGGTGACGGAGTCGTTGAACAGGTTTTGGGAATGGCGATATCTTCTGCAGAAGATCCGGTAATGTTTCCGCCTCGGACAGCTCATCGTCGAAGATGTGAATGGGTTCCACTACTTGGCCATGTCGAAGTGGCGAAGATTGGAGTGGCGAGCTCTGGACATCTGGGGAGTATCGTCGGCGCTTGAGGGGCCTCGAAGAATCGAAGCTCGGGTCTGGCAAGAAGTCGTCGGATTTACATCCGCCAGCCGCTCTTCGATTGACACCATTCTTGGTAATATCTCGTAGTTGCCTGCCGGCCTTGCTGGTGCGACTGCCTCGGGTGGAAACAGACTTCTGGGGCTGGAAGAACTTCTTGAATCGTCGTGGTGTGATGGTCGGTAGTCCTTTGGCTTTATGCGTGCTATGAGCATCGGAAACTCTGCTTTGAGGCCTGGGAGGCGAAGAAGGGAAGTTTTCCTTCTCGATAGATATCCTGTGCTGTTCAAAATAGTGGCTCTCTTGAGATGAAGGGGGCGGCATGTCTGCCATTCTATTCGATGAGAAAGATGCTGTATGCCGCAGGGCTGTTGGGTTGTTGCTAATGGGAGACTGCAGAAGAGGAGCAGAGAGATGGGTTAGGTACTTTACATTGCAGGACGCGACCACGCGCGTTGGAACGCGACTGTAACCCGAGACCGAAAGTGTGTCCACAAAGTGGGTCCGGAACAGTTTGCCGAAGCATCTCTCAAAAAAGTTCGTTGCGGCGAAAGCTGTGGAGAGCTTTGCGAGCAATCGATTGCTTTGTCCATGCAGCACACACAAACGTAATTTGCCATGGCACCGGTCAAGAGAAAGGCCGTGACGGATGAACGGCCGAGCAAGAAGGCCAAGCCGGCAGCAGAGAAAGAGGAGGTGAAGCCGGACAGGACAGAAGCGAGGAAAGAAGAGAAAAGAAATGCCAAAGAGAAGAAAGAGCGACTGGCGCGTGGAGGCGCAGAGCCTGGCGAGAAGAAAGCGCCGCTGAAGTCGATTCTGCAGCAAGAGGAGAAGGCATTCCCCCGCGGCGGTGGAAGTGTGTTGACGCCCATCGAGCGGAAGCAGATCGAAGCGCAGGCCGAGCGAGATGTCCTTTATGAGCAGGAAACTGGACAAAAGGCCGACGCCAAGGACGATGATGGAGCCCTCTTCGATGAGAGGGAAAGCGCACCGGCGAAGAAGAAGCGCAAGACGGGGCGGAAGAGCGATGGGCTGCCGCAGGTTGAAGGGAGCAGCGTCAAAATCGCAGGACTGAGCTACAAGACACTGGTGGTGGGCAGCGTCGTATTGGGCAGAGTGACGGCCATCACAGGGCGGGATATCGCACTTGCGCTGCCGAACAATTTGACCGGCTACGTGCCCATCACTGCTGTCTCGGAGAGATTGACTGCACGCATCGAGCGACTACTGGACGACGCCAAGCCTGGTGCGGACGAGAGCGAAGACGACGAGGACATCGACTTGAAGCAGCTTTTCCACATTGGACAATGGCTGCGAGCGACGGTGACCTCTACCGGCACGGACCCGGCAGAAGGCAAGAGCAAGAAGCACATCGAGCTGTCACTGGACCCTACTGCAGTCAATGGTGGCTTGCCTGAAGACAATGTGGTTGTGAACAGCACCGTACAGGCTACAGTGCGCAGTGTGGAAGATCACGGCTTGATCATGGACCTTGGCTTGTCGGACGAGAGTGTGAATGGCTTCGTGAGCAAGAAAGAGCTCGGGTCGGCATACAAGCTAGACAAGGTGCAAGAAGGCCAGGTCATGCTGTGCCTTGTTACCGGCAAGGGCAGCAACGGGAAAGTCCTCAAGATTTCCCCAGATCCGAGCAGAATGTCGCTTGCTTTGGGCGATAAGAAGCTGCCGACAGTCAGTGACGCTCCATCCGTGGACGCATTCTTGCCTGGAACTGCCGTGGACATTCTGATCACTGAGTCTGGACTCCAGGGAGTCGTGGGCAAGATCATGGGCATGCTTGATGTGACCGCCGATGCTATACACGCGCAAGCTATTGGTTTGGAGGACAAGGACGTCAGCAAGAAGTACAAAGTTGGCAGCAAAACTCAGGCCAGAATCATATTCACCATCCCCGGAGACGATGGAGCTCGACGCGTTGGTGTCTCGTTCCTTGCCCACACTTTGGCGCTGGTACCCGCTCCGGACAGATTACCCGACATCTCGACGAAGTCTTTGAAGACTCAGGCTGCCGAACTGGATCAATTGCTAGCCATGTCCTCCGTCGTGGAGGCGGCAAAGATCACTCAGGTCTCGCCAAACAAGGGTCTCTACCTCAAGTTTCCAATCAAGCACGGACGAGATGAGCGCACGGCCACGGCTTTTGCGCACATCTCACAGATCTCTGACAAGCGAATTGATTCTCTGTCATCCACATCAGGGTCATATACTGTCGACTCAGAGCACAAGGTACGGATCATTGGCTACAGCCCGATCGACAACGTTTACTACGTGTCGCTGAAGCAATCCGTCCTGGACCAAGCTTTCCTGCGTCTAGAAGACCTTAGTGTAGGTGCGGTGGTTGATGGTACGGTCGACAAGATCATCCTTGGTGGAACCACGGGCGTGACTGGAATTCTGGTTAAGCTCAGCGACAACATTACTGGTCTGGTACCAGAACAGCACATCAGTGATGCTCAGCTTAAGAACCCGGAGCGCAAGTACAGAGAGGGATTCCCTGTGAAGGCGAGAATCTTGTCCGTTGACATGGAGAAAAGACACGTGCGCCTCACTCTGAAGAAACAGCTAGTCGATGATGCGAGCGAGGATGTCTGGTCAAGCTATCGAAACCTCAAGCCAGGCATGGAGAGCAAGGGAACAATCATCAAACTTCATCCCAACGGGGCTGTCGTCCAGTTCTATGGACAAGTTCGAGCTTGGCTGCCTGTGGCAGAGATGAGTGAGACGTTCATCGAGAAGCCAGAACAGCATTTCCGTTCTGGGCAGACTGTCAATGTTAAGATCGTGTCTGTCACTCCGGAGTCGCAAGAGATGAAAGTCACATGTAAAGACAGTGTTACACTCGACGAAGGACAGGAGCAGACCTGGAACAATCTGTCCGGCGGGCAACTAGTCAGTGGAGTTGTAACTCAGAATTTAGCCGAGTCGATTACCATCGATCTTGAGAGCGGACTCAAGGGGCAATTGCGATTGACCCACCTGGTCGATGGATCACTTGCCAAAGCGGAGAAGGAGGCGAAGCGCATTCGCGTTGGTCAGAAGCTTAAAAACCTGTTGGTACTCGACAAGCAGGATCGCAGTCAAACTGTGCTACTGAGCAACAAGCCCAGCTTGGTAGACGACGCAAAGGCAGACAAGCTTATCAGCACATTCTCCGATGTCCACCAAGGCGCAAAGGTCCATGGCTTCGTCAGAAACACCACCTCGGACGCCATCTACGTTGAATTTACCAACGGCATTGTAGGCCTACTACCAAAGAGCCAGATTCAGGAAGAATCGCTTGACAAACCTGATTTTGGTGTTCGCAAGGATCAGACGTTGAGCCTCTGGATACTAGACACCGATGATATGGGCAAGCGTTTCCGTCTGACCATGAGAGAGCAAGCAGCCTCAGCAAGCAAGACATCTTCCACACAGGTGGCCACTGATGGGACGCTCAGCAAGCCGGTCGATTCGTCCTTGAAATCTATGTCTGACCTCGAGCCTGGCAAGATCACCAAAGCTCGCGTAGTCTCTATCCGAGCAACACAGATCAATGTTCGTCTTGCAGACAATGTGCAAGGTCGTGTTGACGTGAGCGAGGTTTTCGACACATGGGAGGAGATCACGAACAAAGCCTCGCCACTGCAAAGCTTCAAGCAGAACGACCTCATCGACGTCAAGATATTGGGAATTCACGATGCCCGCAACCATCGATTCCTGCCATTCAGCCACAGACAAGGCAAGGTTCCAGTATTTGAGCTCTCAGCCAAGAAGTCGCGCGTGCAGAAGGGCGACGGATCTTTGCTGGAGCTTGAGTCTGTGAAAGCTGGATCATCATACCTTGCCTTTGTCAATAACCATGCCGACAACTGTGTGTGGGTCAACCTCTCACCCAACGTTCGAGGACGGGTGGCCCTTATGGACCTCTCGGACGATGTTGGTCAGTTGCAGAACGTCGAAAATCGCTTCCGCGTTGGCTGTGCGTTGCGAGTCAAGGTCAAGTCAGCTGATGTCAGTGCTGGCCGGCTTGATCTCACTGCCAAACAAGACGATGCTTCCACGGCACTCGCTCTGAAAGATCTATCTCCAGGCATGGTGCTTCCAGCCAGAGTTATCAAATCCACTGAGCGTGCTGTCAGTGTTGAGCTTGCGAAGAACCTTGTCTGCCACGTTCCGCTGGTCGAGCTTACAGATGATTACGATCAGATCAATTTGGCACAGTACAGTAAGAACGACATCGTGCGAGCATGCGTCGTAAACGTGGACGCGCCGAACAAACGCGCATTCGTCAGTCTACGACCCTCAAAAGTGCTGAGCTCCAGCTTGCCAGTCAAAGATGCTCAAATCTCGAGCGCCGCCCAAGTCAAGGCTGGTGACCTTGTACGAGGTTTCGTCAAGAAAGTGGCAGACAAAGGTGTCTTCATTTCGCTTGGCGCTGACGTTGATGCTCTGGTCAGAATCGCTGACCTGAGCGATCAGTTTGTCAAGGAGTGGCGCGGAATCTACGAGGTCGACCAGCTTGTCAAAGGACGCGTGCTCTCTGTTGATGCAGACAGCAAGCAGATCCAATTGAGCTTGAAGCCATCTCATGTTGGCGGTCATTACGAACCTCCTCTCAGCATCGGCGATCTGGAGGCTGGCATGACTGTCACTGGGAAGGTCAGGAAAGTCGAAGACTTCGGTGCATTCATCGACATCGATAATACGCAACCACGATTATCCGGGCTTTGTCACCGGAGCGAAGTCGCAGCTAGGCGTATCGAAGATGTTCGTAAGCTTTACAGCGCTGGTGATGTTGTCAAGGCGAAGGTGCTTAGCGTTGATGCCGAGAATCGAAAGATAAGCTTGGGTTTGAAAGCTAGCTATTTCGCTAATGAGGCTGAGGAAAGCGAAGAAGAGGACGATCAGGACAGCGAGGACGAAGATGTTGACATGGACGGTGGTGTTGAGCTGGAAGACGACTCCGAAGGCGGCATTGATCTCGAAGATGTCCAAGCCGCAGACAGCGAAGACGAGGCCGCCGATGATGCGATGGATGTCGATGAGGACGAGCCTACCAAGGTCATCGGCGGGCTTAAAACTTCAGGCTTCGATTGGGCAGGAAATGGTCTTGATGCCGACACGAATGGCGCTGCATACGAATCAGAACCCGAAACAGTTAGCACAAAGAAGAAGAAACGCAAGTCTGAGATCAAGGAGGATCTCACCGGAGACTTGGACAAGAACGGACCTCAAAGCAACAGCGATTTCGAGCGACAGCTGTTGGGGCAGCCCAACAACTCTGGACTGTGGATCCAATACATGGCTTTCCAGCTTCGACTCAGCGAGATACAGCAGGCTCGTAATATCGCGGAGCGTGCGTTACGCACCATCAATATCCGCGAAAGTGACGAGAAGATGAACATCTGGATCGCATGGATGAATCTTGAGGTTGAGTATGGCGATGACGACAGCGTCGAGGAGGTTTTCAAGAATGCTACGCAAGTACAAGATCCTCTGGAAGTGCACGAAAAGCTTGCTTCAATCTACATCGATTCTGGCAAGCACGACAAAGCCGACGGCATCTTCGAGCGCATCGTAGGCAATAAGAACTTCCGCGCCTCGCCTGATGTCTGGCTCAACTATGCCACATTCCTCTTCGACAGCCTCCGCAAGCCTGAGAGAGCCCGAGCTCTTTTGACCAAGGCACTTCAGTCTGTTCCTACGAACGAGCATCGTCTGCTTACCGCGAAGTTCGCAGCTCTCGAGTTCAGGTCAGCTTCGGGCGATGCGGAACGTGGGCGCACCATCTTCGAAGGTCTCCTCGCTGAATGGCCCAAGTGGAGCTCTGGTTGGGACATGTGGGTTGATATCGAACGCAGCAGAATTTCCAGCCAGGAAGATGGTGATGCCAAGGTTGAAGCTCTAGAGAAGACCAGAGCACTGTTTGAGAGACTCGCCCAGCAGCCTATGAAGAAAAGGAGGGCGAAGTTCGTGTTCAAGAAGTGGTTGGAATTTGAGAACAAGGAAGGCAAGGAAAATGTGACCAGCAAGAAGGGCAAGAAGGGTACTTCTGGGTGCCAAGCGGAGAGAGTCACGGTGCTTGCGAGGGATTATGTGCAGAAGTTGGAGGAAAAGAAAGCTGCCGGTGGCGCAGAGGATGATGAAGAGTAAATTGTTGAAGTAGTGGGGTTATCGGACGCGAGTCACATCTATGTAGAAAAGATGCATTGAAGGACTGACATTCAAATCCATCCTCTTAATGCACTCCCATCATTTCAGTGACGTGAGTACGTGGATACATTGTATCGAGTACTAGGATAAGAGTACATCGTGTTACCTAACCTACAGAAGAACGCTCCAAACCTGGGTATCATGACAACGAGCGTGTGCGCTATAGAAGCGCTTCCAAAAGACCACATGCCATCTCAAGATAGCTCATCAATTACCTCCATCGACTCTGCGGATTCATCTCCACCACAGGCGAGACCGTCGCAGTGCTCGTGCTCAACCTATGACCCTCTTCAAGCGTTGCCGGCGACACAGGAGACCGAGGCGACGAGGCTCCCGACCCAGTCGGCTTAAAGATCATCGACAAACTACCCACACGCCGATGAGGTTTCTTCGCCTTCCTACCAGAGACCTTTCTCGCTACCGCCGGCGGTGGGGCGAGAATCGGCCTCACAGCATGGTTCTTGAGCATGGGCACGGACTTGGCGGTGCCGAGCTTGACTTTTTCTTTTTCTTTTTCCGCCGCCGCTGCTGCTTCCTTGTCGAGTTGGTTCTGGCGTGATGACATCCAATTTGGGACATTGCGCCATGTGAAGCTTGTTAAAGAGGATCTCTTGTTCGGAACTTCGGCGCGAGGGGTGCTGGGGGCTTGAGAGTTGGTCCAGGACCAGCGGCCGCCGCGAGTGTTGATGGGTGAGTGTGGGCTTTTGAGCTTATCTTCGTCTTCGCTGGTCATGCCGTCGGTTTGTTGGCGGACGAGACTGAGGCCTGTGTTTGATCGGCTCAATTCGTAACGTGGTGGCTGCGCACGATCACGATATAATTGTCGAGAAGGCGAAGAGGCTGAAGCTGGAGAGTCGCTGATGAGTGTTGGTGAGGAGTCTGCGAGCGGCCAAGCACCGGGCTCTTCCGGTGAAGGAAGAGGTGGATTTGCAGACTTCCACAGGTTTGCCTCGACTACCGAGCCGCGGTGTGATGTCTCGTTCATTCCCATGGGAGGCGGCTCGGACATGTTTCTAAGCACGTCTGGCTGCGAAGCATTCTTCGCGTAGTGCTCTTCATGGTAGATTGGACGAGCGATGACTTTTCCATCTCCGCCGCCCTGTTCTAGCACGACGCTTGACGTATGTTTTCTGCAGCGGACTATGTCCGAATACGATGCACCTCGTCGGCGGCGCCAGAATACAAAGCCCAGTAGCAGAAGTATGAGAACAGCACCTATGCGATGTTAGTGGCTGAAGAGAGGTATGTTTATGAAGCGCGGCTAACCTGCGGCACTGCCAGCAATGATTGCAGTCTTGCTGCTTCCACCTTCGATCTCACCGCCATTGTCGAAATTCCTGTCTCCTCTGTTTGACTCTTGACTTCCATTGTTTTCTCTTGAATCAGAACCGTTCCTACCGCGGTCATCATTCGAGCCTCCTCGCGAGCCTTCCCTTCCTCGATCATCGTCCGAGCCTCTCGAGTCTCCTCTATCTCGATTGTCGTCGGAGCCTTCTCGCGAGTCTCCTCTACCTCTGTCATCGCTGGACCCTCCTTGGCCTGTTCCATTTTGATCACTCTGCCTCGAGCCGTCGCCTTGTCTCTCGCCCGAGTGATTGTCACTGTTCGATGACTGCTGGTTCTGACGGCCAGGATCGTTCGACTGATCCGATGGCCTGTCTCTTCCGTCCGATGAAGACTGCCCTCCTGAGTTGCCTCTTTGATCGCCGCCTGCTTGCTGATTTCCGCCCGCGTCATTTGGTCGATCGTCTCTACCATTACCAGATTGAGCGGAGCCTTGCGGCTGCCCATTGCTCGGACTGTTCACATTGTTGTTCGAGCTTCCAAGCTGGTTATTGTTCGGCTGCGAGTTTCCCTGCTGCTGCTGGTTTGTCTGCTGCGGATCTTGCTGCGAACTCTGCTGTGGCTGCTGCTGATTGTTGTTATTGCTTGGCTGCTGCTGCTGGTTGTCGTTGGTGGACGGCTGCTGCTGATTGTTGCTCTGTTGACCTCCATTATTCTGCTGTGGCGAAGCATTGAACGAGTTCTGCCCTTGGGGCTGACCTTGAGGAGCTTGATTCGATGGATTTATGTTTCCATTGCGGTTCGGATCTTGTGGCTGTCGGACTTCCATCCTTGATCATCAGCGAGTCGAGCATATGAGGGACTGCTACGAAAGCCGCTTCCAAATCGAGGTCCACGGAGATTCGCTGGAGCAGCGAGGTCGAGCTCCGCCAGACTGAGTACAACTTCACAGCGTTGCAGCAGTTTTGATGCCTCACTGAGTCCTGGTCCCGCAATGACAGTACGATATCAGTATTACGAGAAACACACGTCTCGCTCAGCGAAACAAATGCGAGTAGGCAAGATGGTGCTTTGCGCTTGTCAAGAAGAGTGATGAATGTGTCAACCCAAAGTCGACTCAGCGGTCTGATGTCGTAGGTTTGCTCTGTTCACAACTGTATCGTGTGATCTCAGGCTCGTAGATACCAGAATGATACTGGACACTCTGTGTCAGGGTCCAGGAAGTATTTAAAATCGAGACTTGCAAACCTTCAGAGCAAAAGACGTAGGTAATCGAATTTCTACTGGCATATCCTGGGGTAACAGGGCCTCAATCCAGCGGTTCATGGTCGAGATCGGCACGCCAAGGGTTCTCTCTTGCACATCTGTGGTTGCAGCAAGGATACAGCTCTGATATGCTTCAATGCCGTGCGGACCTTGTCGAACGATGATGAGACCATCGCTACTCTCGATGACGGTGAGTTTGAACTCCAATCTGTCTGCAACAGATCTGCTTGGTATAGCAAGGGAATGCTGGTACTGGGCCGCTTGCTTCCATATAGGAAAGGCTTGTATAGTTAGGATGAGCCGAGCCATATCAGCAAACGGATCAATTGGGAAGAGGCATGACAGCTGTCAATCGTCACTTCGCAGGACACTTTTTGAGGTGAGTGGTGTTGGTGTAGTGGCGTCAGAAGTGCTAAAGCGGTTTCCCCTTCTAATAAGGTTCATGCAGATGCTCAATGCATGGCTTGCACAGCGCCAAGTCCAGGAACACAGGACGACTGTTCTGTACATGACTCTGTACCTGCAGACAAAGCGGCTCACCTATTGACCAAAGCTGTGTGTCAGTGGCCCAATGATGGCACGTACCGCTCTCCCCGACTATGAACTCGAGATGTTGAAATCAAGGAATGGCAAATGCGCACAACGTTGATTTTACGCGGAAATCGAGGCACTAATGTGGCACGCCCCAGTAATATGACACAGTTGAAGGGGATCGCGATTGCGGTTGTGCTTCTCATCTCGGTGCAAGAGCCTTCGGTCGTGACCTGTATATCAGATACCTGGTGAGGAGCCCACTAACTAGCAGAACGCTGTCAGTTGTAGCTGTCCAGTATTAGTCCTGGTGGCTGGACATTGTCTCGTGGCGGCTTGGTAGCTAGCACTGCCGTCGCAAGGCAGAAAAGAGTGCAACCTTAGTCACCGAGACTCTCGAGAACGTGTAAGTGTGTTCACAGACTCCGATCTCCATGTGCGGGTGCTGGGATATGCCCTCATGACTTGCGAAGGTGGTATGGACAGTGTCCAACTGATGGCAAGAAACAATGTGAGCTGACCTGTGCACGCTAATTGAGACATTGCTGGCAATCGACCGGCGGCGTGAGCGCATAGCATAGCATAGCCATCCAGCTGCCGGAGAAGTCAGTCGCAGGCTGGTGAACGCGACTGACAAAGAAAAGCTGGGCGCCTTGGATTCGTCGTCGTCAGCGCCACATGGGACTTCCTCGTGCCCCGCCGCTCGGAGGCTCAGCTGATCCGGCCTAGCTGCTGGTCATGCTGCAGGCTCCAGTGGTATGATCTCGAGGCAGATCGAGGTCGAGTGTACGCTTCGCATGAAATGGTGACTCTAATAATATTTGCTGGAATTGGTTTCGTAGATGTGCAATGTGTGCAGATCGCTGGCGAGGCAGGAACGATCAAGTCGAAAGTGAATGTGGCGTAGGGCTGGGTGAGTGACGTTGTTAATGCCGAGCCATCCGACAACCGCTGCGCCCAGCGCTCAGCCTTCAGCATTGCACCTCGTTCAGCTGTCAAGTGAACTTACGTCCGAGGACAAGTAGTTAGTGTGGAGGGGTACTATAAGATCCTTCGCTGCGCCTGAAATCTCTAAGTTTCCGTTAACATTCACCTGAAGATCTCTCATAACATCTTCCGACAAGCAGTACTCAACTCTCACAACACCGCAGACATGTCAGGGCCGTACGATTACAACCAGCAGCAGGGCTACGGTGCGCCGCCCCCTGCTCCTCAGTACGGAGGACAACAAGGAGGCTACGGCGGCAACCAGTACCCTCAGCAGAATCAGCAATACGGAAACCAAGGCTACAACTCTGGTTACTCACAACAACCGCAAGGCTCCTACGACCAGAGCGGCTATAACAACCAAGGTGGATATGGCTCCGCACCGTATGGACAACCACAAGGATACGGAGCACCAGCAGCACCACAATACGGTCAAAGTGGTGGCTACGATAGCAATCAATCAACATATGGCGGCCCACCAAACGCCGGAGGCTTCAACCACGGCCAGGCGCAACCGAGCTACGGTCAGGACTACTCGCAATCACAACAGAACTACCTCTCGCAACATCCACCCACCTCAAACGACCCACAAAATCCATATGGCTACACGCAAGATCCTAGAGACCCCAACAACCCACAAGAGGGCGAGCGTGGCTTCATGGGCGCCATGGCAGGCGGTATCGGAGGTGGTCTGCTAGGTCACAAGGCTGGTCACGGAATTATTGGCGCACTCGCCGGCGCATTCCTTGGGTCAAAGGGCGAGGATAAGCTGAAGGATAGGCATAACAGGCCTCATGGAGGCAGCTCTTATGGCGGCAGCCACAGCGGTAGCAGGTGGTGAGGGGAAGCGAGGGCTTTGACTTAGCATCCATCGGCGTTGGCTGGGTTTGATATGGGCGGCACAGATGCCATCTGTTTGCATGGCGTCTTGCAATGCGCTAGACTGGTTACGACTCTGATGATTGAATTGATATATACCTAGCATTAGCGAGTCGAAAATCTGATTGTGATATTTTGAGCTATGTTTCCACCAGTCTTGCATCTTCCTTTTCGAGCTGGCCATTGCGCCCATAGTCTAAATGCTAGTATTTTGGACAGTGTCCAGAACATTCATCTGCACCTCACATCGACCGATGGCATGATCGGAATATCTCAGTCGTCTACCAGGTCCCTTGCTGTTTCAGAGAGACGAGTCTAGGATGCTGAGCCAAACGTCAAGCACCTCTATCACAAAGCTTGATATGACCAGGCTGGATAAGAAACTCCTCACCCACTCCGCACTACAGGCAGGGGATACTTGCATTCAGCCGATCGCGAGATAGCGAGCCATCAGCTTGAACTCCGACAACGAACGAGCCAGTGAGGATGGAACGCTCGCAGCGATGATTTCAGAATACACTTCTTTCAAATCTATCTTTGCCATGTCTTGTTGAACGCCAGCGCTAAGTTCGCTTCGATCATTCAGCACTATGTTGAATCACCTCACGCCATCATCACTTTTCACCGTCGGGAAATACATTGGCAGATCTCTAGTCATCCTTCTTGAATGTCTCCTGGCCATAACCGCCTTTACCTTCATGGCTTTGATAGGTCTTGCCTTCAGATCGTGGGCCATTTCGTGGACCTCGCTCAGCCAGATCCTCTCGCAACCAGCCCATGACAAGTTGACCCAATCTGCTATTTCCTTCCTCGCCGCCATCAGTCTTCGGTACAGTAAAAGTGTCAATGGCACCCCACTTCTTGACCTTTCCAAGACTCATGTGGACCAAGTGCGATGGCCATTGAGCCAAGTTGTCGAGAATGTGCGTGGCATACACAATCGTGCATGAGCGCGACTCAGTCTCTTGTTTCAGAAACTGCAGGAAGTTGTGTCGGGACAGAAGATCCAAGTCCACGGTGATCTCATCGAGGAGGAGAACACTCCAAGGACGGAGCAAACCCATGCACAACTGCACTCGGCGACGTTCGCCGTCAGAGACGGCGTGCAAGTGCCAAGATAGGTCTACATCGAGAATCTTGACCAACTGGTCACGGCGTTCTGGGTAGTGGTCTCCTCCGACACTCTTTAGCAGTTCTGGCACTGCGATATCGCTGCGGACGATAGGGTTAAGTACCCATTCCAGACCGAGGTAGGTCACACCTTCAAGTCCAGTAGCAAAAGGGTCGATATCTGCCACATATACAGTGTCGGCTGGAGCCATACGCTTGCCGCTCAGGAGACGGAGAAGTGTGGTCTTGCCCGCGCCATTTGCTCTGAGGATTTAGCATTCCGTGTATTAGCCTTGGATATGAGATAGTCCTTACCGCCTATGAGGAGACAACGTGCTCCTGCTGGAAGGTCAAGAGACACATTCTGTAGACCAGAACTTCCGTCAGGGAAGGCATACGAAAGGTTGTTGACCTGTGAACTGTTAGACTCGTTCACGTATTTTCTTGCTCTCAGGCTCGAATGTGCTGCACACTCTGGATTGCGAAGCGCTTCTGACTCCATCCAAGCATCTAGCAATCTCCATCTCGAGATTGCTGTGCTCAATGGGTCAAGTACACGACGGAGTTAAAGCTGCGATGGACATTACTCACCGTGATCGTTGGAGGCTTCTGAGCAGGCATCTTCAAGGACTTGGGCAGCGGTTTAATCGTTTATTGGAACTTTTGTCTGACAGCAGGAATGTCGTGAATTTTGTAAAATGTTGTGCCCAGCCATAGGCGAGAATAATGATAGTGTCATCGGCAGTTAAGTATGGCGCTATTTTAGTGCTTCCAAATTCCAGGTACGCCTTACAACTTCACAATCTGTATTCCCACCTTGTGTAGAAGCATATCGAATGCTTGGTCGCAGCATAGTGAGGTCGTTGTCCACCATGACACGCTCGCCGCCGAGGATTCCGTTGATCGCGGTGATCGGCGCGACTGGCACGGGTAAATCGCAGGTAGGAGAGATGTGTCTTTCTTCCCACTGACCCAAAGGCACTAATCACAGCAAGCAGCTGGCAGTCGAGATCGCGAAACGATATAATGGCGAGATCGTCAACGGCGATGCGATGCAGCTCTACGAGGGTCTGCCGGTCATTACCAACAAAATCACGCCCGAAGAACAGCAAGGCATACCGCACCATTTGCTGGGCTGCATAGGACTACACGAGCAGACATGGGTAGTAGGTACATTTGTACAGCATGCGCTCAAAACGATTGAGGAGATCCGATCGAGGGGACGATTGCCAATCTTGGTGGGCGGCACACACTACTACACTCAGAGTCTGCTATTCCACGACCGTCTGGCCGAACGAGATGAAGAAAGAGAGCAGCGCGAGTTCGTGGCAGACACGTCCGACAAATGGCCTATCTTGAAAGAATCTACAGATGTGATATTAGATGAATTGAAAAGAGTAGATCCTATCATGGCAGATCGATGGCATCCGAATGACCGGCGCAAAATTCAGCGTAGTCTTGAGATTTACTTGCAAACAGGAAAGAAGGCGTCGGACATCTACGCCGAGCAGCGTACGCGCAAGGACAATTCAAGCGACGAGGCGACAGATCAGCCCAAGATGCGCTTTCCTGCGCTGCTGTTCTGGGTGCATGGTGAGACGAGTGTGCTGCGCGAGCGTCTGGACAGACGTGTCGACAAGATGTTGGCGAGCGGCTTGCTGGACGAGGTGGGGAGCTTGGATGCGTTCGCAACCCATCAAGCAGAGACCGGCACTCCAGTAGATGATGGCAAAGGGATATGGGTGAGCATAGGTTACAAGGAGTTTCGCGACTATGTTCGAGAGCTACACGCGGGAGTCGTTGACGAGAGCACTCTTGCGAAACTGAGGACCGCAGCTCTTGAGGCTACGCAAGCATCAACGCGGCAATACGCGAAACGCCAGGTTCGCTGGATTCGCATCAAACTGGTTAATGGCCTTGAGCAAAATGGCGTGTCAGATAAGCTGTATCTGCTTGATGGCTCTGATGTCCACAAATTCGCCGAGACTGTGGTAGCTCCAGCTCTACAGCTTACGGGACAGTTCTTGGGCGCAGAAGACATGCCTGCACCCTCCTCTTTGTCTGCTGTTGCCGCAGAACAGCTACTACCCAAACGAGAAGATCTTGCTGGTGCGCCTCAAGAGTGGGTCAAGCAGTATTGTGCCGTTTGTGATGTGACATCCGTGACACCGACGCAGCGACAGCAACATATGGCGAGCAAGAGTCACAAGAAACGTGTCAGCAAAGCTAGACAAGCTCAGGAGCGAGATGCTGAGCCGGAGCGTAATGGATGAAGTTGACAAGCAAAAATGGAAGCCGACCAGATGAGATACCTCGTCGCATGCACTTCAGCACCAGCACAGCCGTGAACGACAGGATGTCTCTATGGCATGCTTCGTCTCTACGCCACCCTACACAAATCCGAGTATAGAGCCCTATTCGTGGCAGCCGGAGATATGGCTTACTTGCTCCTCATCGCAAGCCGGTGATACGTCTCTCACTATGAGTCTACAAGGATGACGGAACCCAACTTGCTCAATAGCCAAGCGAAGGCTATGTGAAAGAAAAAGGCAGTGTCAGATCAGGTCAAAGCCTAGGGTGCCGTCTCGCGGAATGAGTGAACAGGCGGAACGATATGTGGCTGCGCTTTCGACAGCTATGATACTGCTTCGCATCTTGGAGAAGCCTTCAGAGATCGTGGCCGGCACATGCACATGAAGGGATATCTCTTTGGCTCATATCTGGCTTGGCTTTCGGTCAATAAGTACTGAGCTGGCGCTGATCCTGCAGATCGAGGCTTTAGGACCGTGGCGAGTATAGATAGATCTGAGAACATAGACATGCAAATAAGCATCCTGGGCGAATAGATGGTACTTTGTACAAATCGTGCCTTGGAGATCATTCAATGCTCATCAGCCGAGATTTGTCCGAGAAATGCGACGCGACTTGAACGCGTTGTATCGCGTCTTCCACCCACCAACTTGACGCAGTCTACACAATAACACATAACATCAGCCAAAATGGCGGACGTCGAAGCGCAGGTCAACAAGTTCTTCGCTGCACCAGATCAATCGCTTCCACAAGATGTGATGAGCGAATTGGTGCACATTCTCCAACTCATGTCACTGTCACCGGAAGATCTGTACTACAAATGGGACAGCTATGTCATTACCATGGGCGCCGACACGACCAAACTCGACTACAAGACGGTGCGCGACTTCAAGAAAACGCTGCAGGATGCGCTGGAACGAGACTCACGAAAGCGGCCCGAAGTGCACGCGGCACCAAAGCGAGTTGGAGCAACACCAAGAGCGGCAGCAGCAGGAGGACAGGACATGTTTGGTATCCTGGACGGCATGGTCTCAAATACGCCAGCATCACGCATGTCAGCCGCGAAGAGGAAGAGCAATTTCGACACTCCCACATCCAAGGCAGTCAAGAACAATATGCACAGTTCTCCTGCAGACAACAAGACTCCTGCCCTCAAGAGCCTGCCCATCGTTTCGTTTGATGACCGGAAGAATGCCGGTGAGGTTGTCGAGGCCATCAACATACATCTGCCAGCCGCTGAGGTTCCAGAGGTGCCTTCGACAGAAGCTCGTATAAAGCTGAAAGCTGCAGTGGACTTGCCCAAATACTCCTACAAGCCAATGGCTATGAAGCTGTCAGAGGCCTCAGAGATCCTAGACGACCGGATCGACATGTTTGTGGAGCAGGTTCAGAAAGAGCACAACCTGGAAGACAACGACTTTGGCAACCCTGCAGCACAGTCGACTTCCGAGATTGTGGCTGTAGGCAGAATAGCTTGCGATCAGCCAACCGGCAAACTGAATGCCTCAAGCATAGTCCTGGAAACGAGCCGTCGTATGGGAGCTGGCATGCGAGTACCCTTGAAGCTGGACGGGGTGACATTTGCCTTCTTCCCAGGCAAGATTGTGGCTCTTCGCGGCACAAATGTCAGCGGACACCACTTCCTCGTGCGAGAAGTCCTTGCCATGCCTCTCCTTCCACCAGCTGCATCTCGAATCGACGACATCGATGTGCACAATGACCGAATTACGTCTGCGGATGGCGAGACGAGACCTTTGCACATGATTCTCGCCAGCGGACCTTACACAACTGACACAGATCTGTCTTTTGCGCCATTATACGCCTTGCTCGAACGCGCGGCGAACGAGCGTGCAGACGCTTTGATCCTCACGGGTCCGTTCCTAGATCTCGAGCACCCAGTCGTAGCATCGGGCGACTTCGAGCCTCATCTCCCGGCCGATGCAAAGATTGAACCAGATCAGGCGACTTTAACCGACGTCTTCCGCGTCCTGATCGGTACACACGTACAGAGACTAGCGCAAGCTGTACCCACGATATCGATCATCATGGTGCCTTCTATGCGCGATGCTGTCAGCAAGCACGTCTCGTGGCCGCAGGATCGGGTCCCAAAGCCACAACTTGGCCTGCCTAAACAAGTTCAATTCGTTGCGAATCCAATGGCTCTGTTCTTAAACGAGATGATCTTTGGCATGTCTTCGCAAGATGTGCTCTCGGAGCTCCACCGAGGTGGCGTAGCGCAATCTGCAGGAGGAGACAAGCCCCTGAACAGCGATCTACTCGCGAGGCTGAGCGAGCACATCATCGAACAGAGCCACTACTTTCCTGTATTCCCACCTCAATCGAGGGAAGAACTGCCCAAACCTGCTGCAATACCAGATGAAGTGCCTGAGCCAGGCGGTGAGGAACGGCTTGCACTGGGAGCGAACATTGATTTGTCATACTACAAACTTGGAGAATTTTGGCAGGCCAGGCCAGATGTACTGATTTTACCGAGCACGCTGATGCCGTTTGCGAGGGTAGGTCTGCTCAGCATACACTTTTCCCCAGCCATCGTACTAACTTATATCGCAGTTCGTTCAAGGCGTACTCTGCATCAACCCCGGCACACTGAGCAGGAAACGTGGTGCTGGAACTTTTGCATCAGTGGATATCTCGCCACGCACGCTAAGTGATGAGGAGCGGGAAGCCGGAGATTATGTTGGACATAAATTGCATGAGCGAGCACGGATTGAGATTAAGAGGATATGATTGATGTATACGTTGTATGGAGACGGGTCTTCTTCTTGCATTTTCACTCGATAAGGCTCTCTAAACTCGTTGGATACTGCTTGTGATCCTGGCCGCGTGGTAGATGAACCAGATGCAGAGAGAGCTACGATAATGCTGTTCGTGAATGTTCTTTACAACGACAAGTTACAACGACAAGTTCTTCCACTCTCCGCATGATCGTACAGCCGATTTGCAGGTCGTCTTTGCAACTGTTCGCATAGTATGCGCAGGAAAGCAGGGAATTCTTCGGCAAATGCTTCCGCCAGTTCTGTGCTCAACAATCGGGTGGATCGCATATCTATCGAGTGGTGCCTACATCAAGTGAGAAGTGTTCGACCACGTCTCTCACCAGCACAATCCGGCTTCCTTGCTCACCGTATGCGCTCGTGTTGGCTTGGTCCGCGCGAACCTGCAGAGATAGCTTCAACGCCATAGGTTTGTGTAACATGCTATCTCCTGACATTATTGAGTACGTAGAGTGATCATGATAGCATTGCTTTCCTGTTCAGCTATGACAGCAATATCATAGTGATCGCTCTAGCGAACGACGCGCTCATATTGCTGACCACAGTGCTGGACAGCGGCTCAGTCGGTGTCGTCAAGCGGAGATCGCGCGCAGAAAGACGATTTGACAAGGCGAACAAGCTGGAAGATGCGAGGCTGTGTTGCTCGAGGTACTGGTGTTAATGGTTCTCTGTGCTTGTGCTCAATACCATTCTGACTCCTAATCTGTTCGCGTTGCCAGTCAGCTCCGCGTGCAGTGGCGTGGTGCTCAGGGGCTAAGCAGAGACGATTTGGAAGGACTGATGCATGTGCTGTCTCTTCGCTTAATGCTGAGATTTTATCGCTCAGGAGAAAGAAGCAATGTCGTTGGACATGGGTTGGATATGTGGTGCCGCGGACGTCGCAGTGGCCGAGAGATACTGCTCGGAAAAAGGCATGATGACTTCCATCTCCTCGCATCTTGTCACAAATTGTCACAATTTTCACTCAAGGGCAAGGAGAATCACAGTTGCACACGGTCTGGAGATGTGGGAGCATAGTGTCGTCAGAAGCGCAGAGACGCGCGCGCAGTTCTCGTTGTGGTGCTATCTACCAAACCCCAATGATCTCTCCGTCCACCACCACGTATCCCCCCGACTCGGCCACTAAGTGGTCCGAGTTGTAGGCCTCGAGAGCCCGGCGGAGTCGGCCCCACTTGGCCTCATCCGCCTCCTCTCCGCCTGGGGCAGTGGTGGTGACGGTGGTGGTGGTGGTGGCGGCGGCGCTCTTCTGGTGGCTGGAGCGGCTGGTCTGCTTGGGAGCGGCGCAGACGGGGGCGCGGAGCACGCGGCGCGCGGTGAGAGAGTCGTACTATATGCGTGTGAGTTATGGAATCATTGTGGAAAGTGCAAGATTGGCTCGCAACTCACCTTCGGGCGCTCGGCCAGGACGAAATCTTTGCCCTCTGGCGGGCTGGTGACGTGGTCGGCGGCGGAACCGCGGTGGGGGAGCGCGAAGGAGAGAGAGTTCTGCTCAATTGAAGTCAGCTGATTGTTTTGAGCGAGGCAAATGGGCTCGAATTACCTCGACATCGCCGCCTGGTGCGGTGATGTTGTCTCCGCCAGCGGGAGAGAACCGAGAGATGGTCTCGTGGTTGGTCATTGCGTGTGCTGGCTTGGTGGTTGCTGTTTGATGGAGAAAGCGGTGCTGAGAGCGGGTTGTGTGGGCGACCAGTGATTTTAATTTTTGGTGTGCGTTGGTCGTGTTCAAAGTTGTGCTTAGCAGGAGGAGAAGAAGGAGGGCAGAGAGGGCGCGAGTGCGTGAGTCGTCGTCAAAACGCACGTTCCACCGCGCGCAGACAGCATAAATATTTTCTCTGCCCCTCCTCCTGCTTCTTCTTTCCTTCGACATCAACATTTTTCCCCTCTTTCCACCACCTCGAAGCGCGTTGCGCTCAGTGCCGACGCCCTCTGAGGACACTGTCAGCCGAAGTCGAAGGCATCGCTGCCGGCGTGGAGTTCTGGAATGGAAACATAACCAGTCTTGCGTCGTCGGTGTCGTTGACATAGGTCAGTCAGTGTTGCTCTGAGACCACCTTGACACCTACGCAAATCGACGAGTCGAGGATGCACCGCCTGGTGGGCCCCAAGATGCGTCTTGCACTCAGGACGACATTCAAAGCTTTCATTCAGATTCTTACACCACGAGCGACCGGCGGGTTCACACTTCTTGACTTTCGCTACAGACAGAGTCGGGAGAAACCGCGGGACACTGTGTGGCATCAGCAGTCGAGTGGTCAGAACGCTTGCAGCAGTTGTCTTGGGCTGGCCTCCTTTGATGAATCTGAGTAGAATCGGTTCGGTGCTGTGGTTTCTCGTTGGCACGGAGTTTCTGATCGGCGATACTGCGTATGTTGTCTTGGTGGCACCTCAGAGCATCACTCAGGCGGCTCCCTTTGGACATCGGTAACAGCCCTCTCAACTTCCCTCATCTCCCAGCTGCGAAGGCGGTTTGGATGTACTGACTGTGACACAGCCATCACTCACTTGGCAATTCTGCCGGGTGGTGGAGGCTGTGTCGAACTCCTTTTTGAGATCAGCATCCTAAGTACACTTGCGTGGCGCGCATCAATGCTCGCCAACGTGTACTGCCAGACTTCCTCTCATGCTGCTGCTTGTTGAGCTGCTGCTTGTTGAGCTGCTGTGCAGTGGTAGACGCGCACTTGTACGTGCACTCGTACGTCTCATCAGCGAATTGATCTTGCCCATGGCTGAGCGCGACATCTTCAAAGGTGGACTCGCTGGTGTGCGCAATGCTTGTGAGCGGACGCGAGACGATAACGCGTTGGAGCTATGTTTGCAGGTGACGTGAAGGTTTGTGCAGGTGAAGCTGCAGATGAAGTGCAGTCGTCGGCCGGATTAAGGTTTAGCGCGAGCAGGGGTCAAAGCGCGGCCGCTCTCGTTTCCAAGCTTGCTTCACTTCAAGCCTCATCTTCACATTTGTAGCAGCAAGAGTGTGGCAGAACAGCATCTGGGCAGGCAGATTCTCATTGCAGTCAAGCCGTCTAGAAAGGTGAATGCGAGCGTCTCATCATAAATTCATCCATTGTCATAAAGGCGAACATTTACATTGAATCCCTATTCTCCTCGACTTTGACACCAAATGTCTTCAAGGTCTGCAGTGTCCTTTGGCTTCGCTCTCGACTGAAGACATGGCTCATCTGCTGCCGAAATTCCGCTTTCGTGTCTCGATCTAGATTGGCAAGCTGATCAGGATCGGCGACGACAAAGACTGTCCGCGGGTCGTCTGTGGTATACTGGCCATATCGCACTTCTCGCTTGCCAACTTCTTGCAACAGCTCGCGAATGCTGCCTTGGAATGCTTCAGATGTGAGTGGGGACCTGCTGAGTGTAAGTACCAAAGAGAACCTTCGCGGAATTTAAGTGTCTTACTGGAAAGCGTGAGCAATTTCGAAAGGTCCAAGGCTCACATCGCGGCCCAGCTGCCAGTAGCCCCAGTAGACGGGAATGACACATAGGACGCAAAAAAGAGTTGAGAGGCAGGCGCCGAGCATATAATACTTGTTAGTCTTGTAGTGTACGCTCTTCGTGTAGATTGTCGCATTATGCTGTATGCTGTTGTACTGCTTTTCCCTGTCGGCGTTTTCAAGGCCTGTGGTCTTATTGTATTCATCGTATCCAGCGGCATCGGCAGCGACGAGGAACATCAGGCTACTGATGCTCGCAAAAATACTGTCCGGAGCATTTGAATATTCACCTCGATTGCTGCTGTTCACAGGATTGCGGAAATTGTAGTTACAGCGGTCCCATGCCGGATTGCCCATGGACCAAGAGAAGACTGTACCGTTCTGTTGGAGGACATATCCAGACTGCTGCTTGTTGAGATGGGCTTCGCCGCCGAACACTGCGTTCAAGGCCACCTCGAGCCCGGCAAGCCTCGACTCGACTCGATCGGTACTGGGAAACGCGGCTCGGTGGTCTTCCAGTATCGGTGTCCGGTTGAGAATAGTGAACTCTCCCTGCTGATTTTTGCTTCGCTCAAATCGTCGGTACATATCTTGGTAGGCTGAATATGGGGTCCAGTCCACCCACCAGGCCTCGACTGCCCCAACTCGAACAGTCTGAGGGGTTTGATCAGAAGTCTTCAAGATGTTCGCCTCGTCGTCGGGTTTGCCATCGCCATTCAGGTCCAGAGCGCCCGCGTTTGTCACCATGATCGGGTAAGTAATCGTTGCGGGCCAAAGCTTGCAACTCTGACTGACACGTCGTCCAGCGCAGCTCTGTTCCGGAGGAGCATCGCTCTCCCCTTTGCCATCCGTCTGAGTGTACACCAACTTCATGTTGATATACAACGACGATGCGTTTACATTGCCCTCATCATAAATTGCCTGAGAATTGATTTTGAACATGGTATTATCGTACTCTTGATTGAGAGCATCCATGAGCACCCTGAGAGCAGTACTATTTTGTGCCTGGGAATCAAGTCAGAGCCATATTCTGCACGTACAACCCCACTCGCGGCTTACACTTGTGCTGTTGATAAGATCTGTGCTCCAGTTGACTGTGTTCTCCTGTAGATCACCGCATTCAAAATCGAAGCACCAGTAACATTTGCAAAGCAGATTCCCTCGCATCCTTGCAAGACTCCTTGACTGATTTCCGGCGTAACAATGTTTGTCTGCCAGCCCTTGACGTTCTCCCGAAGCGCAGCTGTCATGAAACCAGGACCATTATTGCCAGGACTCACCCAGCCAGTGGTCGGAATCACCTGATGCATCTTCAAAGTCATAATGTTGGTTACGTTGTGTCGTGGGTCGTCGTCTGTAAACACAGTTCTTGATGCCGACTGCATCAGCACACCATCGATTATAGTCAACTTCATCGTCAGCGCTGCCAATGCAATAAACTGGAAATATGTCAGCATACAAGCCACGCTATTGCCATTCAACATAGGTCGCAGATGTTGGCTTACATTGAACTTTCGACCGGCGAGCAGCACTTCTTTGACACTGGTGCGAATGACCAGGATTTGTGTAGTTGCTTGATAGTGGCACCTTTGAGCGTCTGTCGCCACCAGGCGATGGCAACGCCGTTGGCAATTGCGACTGAGAAACAAAGACTAGAGAAACTGTTCAGACCAGAAAGGATGACACTAGGCGCGATCCACTTGGGCCACTTATTGCCAGCTTTTGTTGTTCGGGACTTGTCGTCCGAAACGAGGAGCACCAGTATTGCGATACCCATGCAGATGAAGACCCCGCATAGTGCTAGCAACCCACGGAAAGCGTCGAACGAAGTGTTGAACACGCTATGAGTATGAACTCTGATGCTTGATTCATGGATCTATCTAAGTCTGTCACTGATATATCCCTTCGTCGCTCTGTTTGCTGTCTCAAACAGCTCTCTTTCATGCATATGCGAGTCTTAGAACAACACGAAACCTGGGTTCCAGTTCAGGTGATGATGCTTGTGTGGATCGCGAGCATAGTCAGATTCATTCTTCACGACGTCGTCTTCTGGTACAGAGCGAACTGTTTCGACAATGACTTTCTTCTTGATGCCGTCTGGGTCGTGATCATGCTTCTCAATATAGCGTTTGAGGCCCATGCTGACAGAATTCTCGTACGTCGGAACCTGGTATGCTGGTGCCGACATTCTCAAGGCTCACGAAGAACTGCTGGCTCTGGATGTGAATTGGCGAAAGCACGACTTTAATACTGATATGCCTCCGGCGACATCGCTCGTGGCTGCACATGGCGTCCGGGCGAGAAGCTGCAAGTGTCAGACCACCGCTTGGCATAGTCGATAAGAAGCGCTAGGCCGTGCACTTGATGTCGTCCAAATGCCAAGCATTGCTGCAAGTGGTATATGGACTGCGTCGCGCGATTCAGCTGCGACTAAAGCCGCTTGCAGGCTGTGGCGTTGCCCTGCAGCCTCACCCTGCGAGTGCGTCTCGACAGCGGTTATCCAGCAATAATACCGCGCTAAGAAGGATAGATCGTGTGGACTCGGTCGCTCAGAGGCGACAGAACAACCTATACCATGCAAGAGATGAGTGGAATGGACATGGAAGTGTTTCTCGATGTGCATCTTTGCCGTGACCACGTCTTGTGTATATACAGCTGCATCTCTTGTTGACGATAGCGCATCAGCACACAGCCACTCAAGCCAATAAGGACATTGGACTAGCAGGCCACGCTTGTCGACATTGTCCGCACGAGTTTGAGTGCTGCAGGTGGTATTCAGCTGGCTGCTTCAGACCCACATCTAGAACAGCCATGCCAAGAGGAGGCACTTATGTCAAACTCAATTGGCGAATCTGGCCCACTTTCCACGTGGTCGTCGATCTGCAGGCGGAGAGTGTCAGACCGTTGCGCTTGTCGCATGATAGCGAGAACGCGATACAACTGTTCTACTGCCCGAAGAGGCCGACATTGCGACATTGCAACGATATCTTCTCACTTTCCATCGTCTCGGTCAACAAAGGCAAAGTTCGGCCTGGAGCTACACGAGTTTCGCAGTTCTTGAGGAACTGTGGGCTCTTGGACAGTACAGCCAACATCGAGTGCCCGGCTCCGCGTCCGAAAACTGTCTGCGACATGGCGAGCATCCCATGTCCAGCGAGGTCTAGGCTGTTGTTATGCAGCATGCGCTTCGGATAACTCGAATCACTGCCGATCATGTTCAAGCTCGTGCCGTAGCTTTCCATGCGGCTTTCAAGTTGATAAAGCCTGGTACGAAACCAGTCAAGCCAACCATGGTCTCGCTCATTGGGCTCTCCTCCACAGACCCATCGTAGATGCCCCAGTGGACCGCATTTGGGAACCAACCCATGTTCGCGTACAACTGTGTCCACCACTTTCTCTCGAGCTCTTTGCTTTGCACACTAACCACGCCTTCGTCTACCTTCTCAGCACCAAATTCTTCGTTGTATTGCAACTGCCTCACTCTCGCTAGTCGCACAAACTCCAGCACAACTTCTGCAAGCCAGAACTGCGAGCTGACAGTCCACCATCTCGCCTCTTTCGATGTGAAGCGATCTGAGCGCAAGACGCCTTTCTTCGCCAAATATGCGCCATTTTCATACAACTGGAAGCCTGCAGATGAGAAGATCTTGGCCCAGGTAATCAGCTTGAGCGCTGGGTCGCGACTGGGCTTGTTCCAAGCACTCTTTGCGCCAACATAAATGTCAAGCAATCCTCTAAGTCTCCAGAAAGTGCGGACTTCATCAATCGCGTCGCCAAAGCTTTTTACTGATAGGCAAGCCTCAGTGAGCTCGAGATGTGGAGGCTGGATCTCAGCGATGAGTGTCTCGCCTGGCAGCATGGTTTTGGAGGCATTGCGAGCTATCGTCTCGGCAAGTTGCTCATATTTCCGAGCAAGCACGCGCGTGAGCTGAGCGTGGGTGAATGCAAGGGTGTAGTAGGCTGTGCATAGGAGGGAGTCACGGCCGGCAGCAGTCGACAGAAGACGCTGCAGATGGGAGAGGAAGAAGTCGCCCTTCAATGACGCGTGAAGCAGGAGCAGCTTGAGCTTCCGCACGGAAGACATGGCGGCAAGTGATCGATGTGAGGCCGGTTCGATGTCAAGATCGGTATGGATATACGGTGTAGATAGGGATGTCGCGGAAGAGTATGAGCGCGTAGGCGGTCCGTAATCTGGCTTCACGAGGCAGTGTCACCGAGCAATAGTGTTGCAGGTGTTGCAAATATGTTCATCCTAAGAATGTTTTGAGCAGCACTCTGAAGCCAGCGCGTGAAAGTGGATCTGTCTTGAAGTGAACCTCGGCATCTCACCATCTCCCGACTGCACTCCGTTCTCTCGCAATCGTATGCACTGCTTACTCTCACTGTAGTGATTTCCTACTTGCTATCAGTAGCCAGCTCACAGCGAATTAGCAGTAGCACTCAGGTAGCAAGAGAGCCTAGATTCGTGCCACCTCAGAACCTGCATCATGCAGAAGGACCCACTTGTTCACGGTGACAAGCTTCTTCGGACGATCTGCTTCTGCCCCTCAGGCAGCTGAAACGTAAAGGCTACAAAACATATTTCCTTCTTCTCTCGCCTGCCAAGCACACACTGCACAGTATATCACAGGCATAACAGAACACCGCCATGGACAAGCTATCTGCAGAAGAAGCGCAGCATTACCGCGACGCGTTCTCGGTCTTCGTAAGAACAGCGTAGCATGAGCGATCTTGGAGCAGATACTGATTTCTTGGCTCCACAGGACAAGAACGGCGATGGTAGGCGAGCACGCGAGCAGCTTTTTGCCGCCGATTCAAGACTAACACCAGACAAGGCGAGATCTCAGCAGCAGAGCTAGGCGCAGTCATGCGTTCACTTGGCCTGAAGCCCACAGATGGAGAGCTTGAGGATATGCTTCACGAAGTCGACTCCGACAACAGCGGCACAATTGATATCAATGGTATGCTGTGAACTGCAACGAGCCCTGCTGCCTGTCCTAGAATTTGTAATTGACTAGACTCCAGAATTCCTGGCACTCATGTCCCATGTCGGCTCTGCCCAAGACACCGAAGACGAACTGCTCCAGGCATTCCGCGTGTTCGACAAGGACAACAGCGGAACCATTTCAGCATCCGAGATGCGCGATGTGCTGAAAGCGCTTGGAGAAGACCTGACTGACAAGGAGATCAACGAGATCATGAGTGCTGCCGATACAGATGGCGACAAGACGATTGATTGTGAGTGTCTACCTCTCCTCCTACGAGTGCTTGGTCTCCAATTCCGTTGCGCTGCTAACACTAAACTAGTTGAGGAGTTCAAGAAGATCATGCAAGATCCTAAGCTGTCATGAGATGCTCTTCTTGAAAAGTTTTCATTTCGACTAGGTGGCATGGCGTCCGGCGTTGAACCAGCCAGGCAGGCATTCATGATAGCTTCTCATACGGTCTGCCGCTATTGATACATGATATCCAGTACATGCAATTTCTTAAAGCCTCCTCGGCTTACAGCATTGGCAAGACCAACATCTATTTCGCAGCAGTGTCATCGCCAACATCGTTGTTCTTTGCGCTCTTCGTCTTCCGCGACTGCTCCTGGTTCTCGCGGCCTCCCTCAGTCTCCTTGTTGCTGCCAACGTCGCCGGCTGGGACCTTTTGCTTTGCAGGCTCGGTCAAACGCTCTGCTCCATCTGCACAAAGCCCATCAGTAAGAGCAAATCTTGAAGCAAATGAATGACACTCACTTTCGTCAACTGGTCCCGGGCCAGTAGGCTCGAGCCTTGGGTTGACTTCTCCTGTGTTTGGGTTTGGCATTTTTGTGTTGTGGTAAAGATTGCAGTTGTTGATCTGAGGATGCTCGTGTGCTCAGAAGCATGAACATTCAAAAGTGTCTGCCAATGTCAACAAATTACGTCGACGCGACGTAGGAGCACATATCCAGGCGTCATGTAACCACGCTTGCCAAAAGCTTCGACCCCACACTGTGGTTCTACACATACGATTGCTACTCGTGAAAACCATAACATACTGTGTTTCATCATTCAGCTATGGCTATCGCGAGCGTCTTGTCCAGGTCATGTGCGACGATGAATAATAGCACGAGATGCCCACGCACTACGCGCCATGAATTAGCTAAGCAGCCCGGGCTGGGTACTGTATACTCGACATCAATCACGTCCCGAGCAGTGGAACGCTTCCCGTCTCGTGTGCACACAATACCAGTCCATTGGAATTTCCCGAAAGGCGATTGTAGACTGCCAATGCAGCATTTTGATGCCCTCGCGTAAAATTCTACAGCGAGATCGAACTAGATTCTCCTCATCCATTCACTCATGTAGTCGCCATCATCCCAGTCGTCACGCTGCAAATCATAGTAGCCACGCTTCTGGAGCGACTTGGGGACAATCGCCAGCGCTCGACCTGTTTGTGTCAGTACTCAGATGTTGAAGCGTTGGGCTGCTATACCATTGATAGTCTTGTCAGAAGCTAGGTGCATGGCTGCTATACCAGCATCTTCAACATCACAAAAGTCAATGCCCGAAGCTTTCACTTGATCCCACATCTCTTGTGGCGCAATTCGGGTAGCAATGAACCTGCTACTTGTCAGTTACTTCGCTTATCCCGAACCATGAACACACATGCCACGGCGCTATTAGATTGACTCTGATCTTCTGCTCAGGTCCTGATCTTCGAAGACTCTTCATGATGGCGCGAACACCGTGCTTGGAAGCATTGTATTGAGGCGCGTACTTATGATCCAGGTAGCCGGAGAGACTGGAAGTGATGATAATGCATCGATCTCGGTCTCCGACTTCAGGCTGCTTCGGGAAGTAGTATAGTGCCAGCTTGATTGTGTAGAACACTCCAACGGTATTGACCTTCAGTGTTGCCAGCTGTGGCTCGATTGGATCGCCGCTCTCGTCCTCCTCATGTTCGAGGACGTCGTCTTTGCCCCCGATGCCAGCATTAGCTATAACGATGTCAATGGTCTTGCTAGGCGATTTCTCCAGCGCCGCTTTGAAAAGTGTAGTCTGGTCTTTCCAATTCAGTACATCGCCTTGGACGAAGGCGACATGCTCTGCTCCCAATTCCGTGGCAAGCTGCTCTCCGCGTTCTGTGGCCAGGTCGCTGAACGTGACGAATGATCCAGCCTTGACGAATGATCGCATATACTGCTCGCCAATACCAGAAGCTCCGCCAGTAAGAACTACGCTTTTGCCACTTAGTGAGCTCACATCGGGAAGAGTGTCTGCAGGAATAGCGTCATGCTTGGTGAAGCTGGTGTTGATACTCATAGTGAAGCTGTGCTAGATCGTGAATGTGTCAATTCTTTCGAGGGCAGTGTCTTCCTCATATACCGAAAGGAGCCTACGTATACGAACCGTATTCGTACGAGCTGAGGCGAGGATGTGCGGGCAAGTTACTGTACACGGCCACAGCTGCATTAGAATACTATCATGCTCAGTTCCAGGGCCGCCGCTATGGAAGGCTTGTACCAGCTGAGGGAGTGGAGCTAGGCTCAAGAGCCGAGGAGTCGCGTGGTTGTGAGAGAGTACCCGTCAGCTGAAGCTTGAGCTTGCAAATGCAGAGTGTGAACTACGGCGACGAGCTGAATCTCATACTATCCGAGTCAACGGTCGCGAGTCGCTTGCTGCTGCAAGCGATGCGTGCATGAAATGCCAACGAGACATGTCATCAGACAGTGGAGAGGAAGGATGAAGGAAGAGGGGCAGTTCGTGAAGAGGAAGCGCGCCAAGGATTAATCTTGACAGTGTTCACAACAACCCGACTCTGGTTCGCGGCTGACCCGGCACGGTCAAAGGACATCCTGTACCTCCTAGCGCAATCGAACCAATCCAGCGACATCTATGTGGCCGTGAGCGCTCTCAGATACGCGTAGAAGTGTTGCTCTCGAGATGGACACATTAGCGAGAGCCTTGGCACATCGTGAGACCTGTCTCACACTGCCTCAAGATTGCTGTCTCCCGTCACAGGAGACCGCTTGAAGTGAGCCGGTCTAATGAGAAGATCTGTCGCGCTGCAAAGTCATGGCACAGGCGCTATGGCAGTAGTCAGGAGCTTGGATGGATCATTCAAATCGCGGCATTGAGAAGAGCCGCACAGGCACTGTGAGCAGCTTCTTGTGTCCGGCGACACAGTGGTGAACAGCCTTGCTGGTCGTGGTCTTCGATAGAGCGAGGCTTGGTACTCTAGTGGCCACATACTGCCAGAGAGCATGTGCGCCATGCAATCGGTCGTGGGAAGAGCATGAACGAAGAGGACGGCCGGGCCGGGCTGTACGGCCCAACGCTGGCGACTGCCGCCTGTTGTGTTGCTATCTGCCTTCACTTCCCTTCTGATTCTCTTTCGGTGCATCAAAAACTTGCTTGAAGAGATTTGACGACAAGAGAGAAGAGAAGTTTTGGCGCCGTAGAGGCCGACTTACATGTGCTAGAGAGCCGTCCCCAGCAGTGCTGTGTGCCAGTCTATGATACAGGTAAGCACGCTCGAGCAGTTCTGAATGCAAGACCAAATTGCAGGTACGCCCTACACCTGCTCAGGCATGCTCCGCTCCTCGTGCTGTCATGTTTGTGCACGCCGAGAAGATTCTGGCGAATCGTTCACCGAGCCTCCGCCATCGTGGAGGCAAAAAGACCAAGACCATCAATGTTATTCAGTGCATCAGCGATAGCACATCCGGACTCTCGCGAGCACTGTCGCGAACATGTCCATCATGAGCCTGCATCGCCCACGGCACAAATCCGTTGAGTCTTGGCCGGTAGTCAAGAGCCATTCTTCAAGAGCCATCCAGGATACCAAAAGCTTGTCTTCGAAACACCACGCCGCCACCTGGCCTGATACAGGGGCTGAAGACCTATTGATGAGGGATGGTGGAGATTTGGTGATTGTCATTGAGAGTGTTGCTAAAGTCACTCGCAGACCAGCGAGAGGTTGAGAGAGGCCATAGATCCGCCTGAATTGCATGGATTATGTGCCTCACCACTCGGACTGCCTACAGCAAAGCTACCTAAAAGTTCGGGGGTTCTTAGTGCGACCTGCTACAAGATGCCGTCTGAGCACTGGACAGCCTGACTTACCATGTGCCTCACCACCACGGTCGTGGTTCACAACCATGACACACCTTGCATTTCGTGCCCGTCAGCTATTTCGACGTCGATCACGCTGCCGTGTCGATTGCGGCGCACCGCATTGGGCAACGCCGTGCCAATCTACACCGTTGTGGTGTTGCCCCGCTTTAGTAGACCCTCAATGCAGTGTTCTCCCGCCTTGGTCTACGTGCAGTATGCTGCTGAGTTCATGGATCATTATCAGGCGACACTTGTCAGAAGCTATATAGGTAGACGAGGCAGTCTCCAATTTTGACGTCACATTTTGGAGGAAACGACGACCTGAAATTGTACCGCTTTTGCAAGACATTGAACAACGACCACTTCCTACCTTGGACACCAAGCAAGATCAACGATGGCCGAAGCACCAAAGAAATTGCGAGTCGGCGTTGTTGGAGCAGGTGAAGTTGCACAAGTTATTCACCTACCACTTCTGGGTCTACTCAGTCATCTGTACACCACAACAGCGATATGTGATATTTCCAAGAAGGTCTGTTACGCTTGCTGCATAATATCTTCTGGTACACAAACCTAACACTCTCTTTTAGACCACCGATCACTGCGCCGCCAAGTTCCACATCCCTCTCGCTACCACAGATCCAAACGAAGTCTTCACAAGTCCCGATGTCGATGTCGTATTCGTCCTCACATCGGACGAGTTCCACGAGCCATACATCATTGCAGCTCTAGAAGCAGGCAAACATGTCATGATTGAGAAGCCTCTCACGCTCTCTCTCCAGTCCGTCGACCGCATCCTTGCAGCAGAAGCCAAAGCCGCTGGACCTATCGTCTTCGTCGGCTACATGCGCCGCTATGCCAAGTCTTTCACTCAAACATTCAAGCGTGAAATAGAGAGTCAGAGACTTTCCAGGTCCAAATCCAACCTTTGTTGCACAGAGTGGCGCGTTCCCAGTCAAGCATACCGACGATATCCCAGCTTCAGCTTCCGGAGAGAGGGACCAACGCCTTGACGCTCTGTACAAGGAAGCTTTCCACTCCGAGCCCATCACGGACGATGGCATCAAGCTATGCCGATTCATGGCCACTCTCGGCTCGCACGACATCTCGCTCATGCGCGAGATCCTCGGGTTCCCCGAACGTGTCATAGCAGTCACAGCCCACGACCCCATCTACACCGCCATCTTCTCCTACATCGACCAACGCAGCCCCGGCAAAGAATCCTTCTCCGTAACCTACGAGTCCGGCTTCGAAGGCGTGGCCGACTTCGACGCCCACCTAGCCATCTACGGCGAGAAGAAGCGAGTCATGATCAAGTACGATTCGCCCTTTGTCAAAGGTCTACCGATCAAAGTTGTCGTTCAGGAGACGAACGAGTTTGGTGAGATCGAGACGAAAGAGATCATCGGTAACTATGAGGATGCCTATACATATGAGCTGAAGGAGTTTTATGAGTGTGTTGTGAAAGGGAAAGAGGTGAAAACGAGCGTAAAGGATGCGAGGGAGGATCTGAGGCTGTATGACCTGATGTATCAGAAGTGGGAGGAGCAGAAGTAGAGTACGAAGGTGTGTGCACATGAGACCGTCGTGCTGGTAGAACCCACTTTTTGATACATCGTCTCGTACCTTCAGGTGAAGCTCAACATAGTCGCCGAGACCAGCAGTAACGTGTCGAAAGGGCGAAGCCGGGATTGAATGACAAGCGCGCAACGCAAGCCATCGGCCGTCATCGTGCCAGATCAATAGCCCCCCAGCCTCTCTGCGTTACTATGTGATTGAGCTCCACTTGTTGACTACAGCTGGAGGGCTCGGAGCAAGCAAAAGAGCGGCGAGCGGAATCTCGGGCAGACTGACACATAGGCTCCAGCTAGCGTGGTCTTTCGACCCTAGTACTTGCCTAATTCAGTCTCGCCGTATTGATCTCACGCTGCTGGCGAGAAAGGCATCGAGGGCAGAGTCTGGAATCGAAGCGTGTGCTGATCGTTCGCATCGTTGAGAATCTTCTGCAATGTCCTCGGGCCTCTGATTCTGGCTGAGCGATCCAGGTATTTGTGTGGGCCCAGAGATCTAATCGAGGCTGCGGCATGCCTGGACAGGCGACTAAATCGTGGTCGATGTCGAGCCCACAGTGCGATCGCCAAAGCTGGACCACTGCCAAGCTCCTATCTGTAATTCTGGTGAGCTGACAGCATGTCAGACATTCCCATGTAGCGGTCGTCACGATTATAAAGTACAATTTGACCAAAAGGTACACAATGCTTGTCCTAACTGTCCTATAATGACTTCAAAACGCCTTGCAATTAACGCTGATGCGATCGCCGAACGCTACACACGCTCAAGTTTGCGGCAAGAAGAGCGTAGCGCATACTTCAAAGTGCGATTTGCGGCCGTAATATCGTCCTCGTCTTCTGTGTCGCTGCCGTTCCAGTCGGCTCTCGTTACGTCGTGTTTCCATATATACAAGCACGAGCTTGTGTCCATGTGCACAGCGAGTGGCCGGGTGGATCGTGTATCTGGAAGACACATCCATCAGAATACATCATCCGGCCACTCAAAATTCTCGTCTTTACTCCCTCTCTTTGGAAGGCTCGGCACGCCACCCACTCCTGGTACGATCTTGACAGTATCGCTCACAGCGCGAGTCTGCTGCTTACTAATACCCTTGACCGATGGAGGACTAGCAGATCGGCTTTGGCGGGACGTGGCGCGAGTCGTGCGCTTGTGTGGGCTGTTTGAACGCGAGCGAATGCCGCTGCGTCCATACCTAGCAGGCGTTGCGGTCGCAGTCGGGTTCGGAGGCTCATCCTGCAGGGCCATGGTGCTCGTTTCTTCTTCCTCTTCGTAGACCGGATCGAGCAATGCGTCGTCGCCCTCTGCGGTCCTTGGTCGGGCAAGCTCATCCTCGCTGCCTACAGCGTCCCCCATACCGACATCTTCGGCGATGTGAGAAGTTTCAACTTCGGCCTCAATGACCTGGGTTCCTGCGTCGCCTTTTTTCTTCGTCTTCACAGTTGTAACAGTCTTCTTGCTAACCTTGCCTTGGGGCGACTTGGTCACTTTTCTGGTAGACGGGCTGCCGTCGGTCTTGCCACCAGACTTGCGCTTCTTCTTTCCGGAATTTTGCGCAGCCTCCTCCCACTCATCATCGTCATGGTCTTTCGTCCTTCCCGGATTGTACACTTTGTCCTCATTAGCCAGCGGCCTGCGCTTCTTAGACTTTGCAGGCTTCTTTGCAGCCTTGACAGAATCGTCGAGCGCGTTGAGCTTCGCATCGAGAATGGCCGAATTAGGTTCCTTGATCGGCTCCACGTTGCCATCGAGGCTGGCATTGTTGGCATCTGTGATCTCGACGTCCATCTGCTCGGTCCCAGGCTCACGATTCTCTTCGTTCCTCGGCCGACTGCTACTCTTGTCGATCTCAGTCGTGCGGTTGAAGATGTCCTTCGCATGCAATTGCGAAGACCGTCCCCTTGATGGTCTAACCGTATCTTCATCAATATCATCGAATGCCGTGCTTAGATCGAGCTCCTTGCGTGTCCGGACCTCACTCTCGACACGTGGAACAGTCTCTTCATAAGTCTCAGGACCACGCAGCTCTGGAAATAGCACCCGCTCACTAGGCAGTGTCGGCAAAGCTCCCGGAACGAACCTGGATCTCTTCAAGCTGTTCTTCATGCTGTTCACGGGGGTGAAGCGCTCGAATTTTCTGTTCAGCTTGGGCGCTGGCGAGGCATCGGCCAAGGCACGGTCGAGCTCCATTCTTGCGTTTTGCAGCTTCTCCTCTAAATTGCTGACACGCTTCGACAGACGGTTCTGCTTCTTGAGGTCATACTTTGACGCGGAGCTCCTCAAGATCGACGCTGAACCATCGAACTCGGCCTTCAGCGGGGATATTGAAGCCGAAGACTCCCTCTGCGAAGCCGCAAGGTTGAAGTCGGACTTGGCGCGCTTGACTGTACCAGTGAGCGATACCAGCGATGGCTTGCGGAGGTGCATTCGAGACAGTCTGCCTCGCAATGTTCTCGGTGGCTCTGGAACTGCAGCTCCTGCCTTGCGCTGCTCTTCCTCAGAGTATCGAATGTGTGACTCGAGTGACTCTGTCCGCCGATGGCCTTCAGTACTTGGCTCCATCACGACGGCAGAGTCCCGTGGAGTGGCTAGTCCAATGTGGCTGCCGCCAAACTGCCCGGCACTCTTCATCTGGGCATACTTGGCCTCTGCTTCTGCCTTGAGCCTGGCTTTCCTCTCAGCTTCCAGAATGTTCTGACGAGTCAACTCCTCCTTCGTATCGTTCCACAGCCGGTTCCACAAGGCGACAGGATGGAAGTTCGTACCCCACGACTTGCCAAAGCGGAACATGCCTCCAGCATCCTCCTTCCGACTGCGAGCATTGATCTCGGCAACCCGCTCTGGCATCATCTCTTTCTCGTACTCAATCGTAGCTTGGACATCTCTGGCCGGCGTGGGCATACCCTCGTGATAGTCTGCCATGAGCTCATCCACATAGGAAAGATTGCCGCTATCAGATTGGGGGAGTCGTGTGAAGACGGACGGTGGCTGCTGGCTCGGCTTGTCATTCAAGCTGCCTTCTTGAAACCTCGACTCACGGGGTGGAGACTCCTGTCGTCGAGACATGATTGCAGTCGAGGCAGCATGACGAAGATTGAGGTTCGAGAGGTTGCGGATGCCCTTCTTACGACGAAGCTTTGCTGCTTGCTGGGAGGGCGTGTCAGAGGCTTCGCCGTCACTGGCAGCGGCATGCGAGCGGGAGCGCTTGGACGGCGTTGGCCTGTCATTGTCATTGACCTCGAGTCGGCGGGTCTCGGTGCCATAATGGTAGCTAATATCGTCCTGTGCATCTCGTCTCCGCTTAGAACCACTCGCAGGCGCAGATGGAGGACGACTAATATCCATGCCGCTGCTGCCAGGACGGTAATGGACGTCTTTGGGGGGCACAGGCGGCGGAGGAGGAGAGTCCTGCTCCATCACAGCGGACAAGAAAGAGTACTTGTGTCCCTGCAGCGCGGTCAGCACATGGTTTCGATAGGTTCCGCTCATAGCGGCTAGCTGAGCAGTGCTCCGTGGCACTGCAGGCGAAGCTACAGCAACAGAAGCAGGTCTCGTCACCCCAACCGAGATGCATAGAGTTGTGTCTGTTGTTTGGCCATCTGCACGTCGAGCCGTTCGTACCTTGTCTCCGTGTGACTCAGCGACTCCAGATTGTCGTGGTGGCAGCCAAACAATTCCTCACAAGCTTTCGGCCGTCGTGCAGGCGGGCGTCTGTGCCTGCGTCCGTGCCTGCGGGTCCTGCACGCCAGAGGGCTTCGTGCGGGTGATGTTTTGATATGGTTTTGTTGTTGGCGTCTTGGTCAATAATGCGTGTGCGTGGTGAAGTAAATATATGAGCAGAATGTACAAGAAATTAGCAGCAACAAGTCGAGGAGAAGAGACAAAGTCACCAGACAGTCCAATGTTGATTGAGGTTAGTTGGCGAACGTGGAGCAGCTCGTGCGACGCCAACACACGTGATGCCACTTCTACCAATCAAAGCCACTTTCCTAGGATGCGCGAACAACGAGCGTGTCTCGCAACCAGATATTGCAAATACCATCACAACAGCTCTGGGCCAATCTGACGGAACCACGGCAGTCAGAACGAGAGTGCTATAACCCCAATCTGACCAGAACCCGGAGTACCATGCGGTAGACACATGCACGAGTCAATGGTACGGAGCGTCAACGGTCGTCGTGCCCGAACCACTATTGAAACATGGACCCTGCTGCACGTCAAAGCTGTCGGTATTATGAGCTATGTTCTGACGTCTTACAAACCACTGTGTTCGGCATCATGATTCTGAACGGAGCTAAGTAAAGGGAAATGTGCCAGCGGATACATCGCACTCATTCTCAGCACCACGACTTTCTCGCAGGGATTTAGGTGGCCTGATCAACGCTGAGCAGGAAAGTATGTTATACATATTCATAATGGTCAAGTCGCCAGGACCTGACGTCATTGATCTATCAGTCTATAGAGAGTTCCAAAAAATCATCATATGTCTGGCAACAACTCCTGCAAACGCATGCATGCATGAGGCACTCTCACCTCTCCCTCCCGATCGGCCCCCAAGCCTCAGGGGCAGGCCCATCGACATCTTCGAACGGATTAGTCGTCATTGGCGCCGATACCTTCACAGGTGGTCGTGCTGGTGTTCGTACAAATGTCTGCGATTGCATATGACTGTCGCCAGGCCGGGCATGTGAATGTCCAGGGTGGGCGATAATGCCCAGCTCATACCCATCAGGGTGCGGCAGTGGGCGACCAACGAAAGCTGACTGTGCTGGCTTTCTGCGTGTGCCAGATCTGTTCGTTGTGCTGCGAAGGGAACCGCTCTGCAGGTGTGAGAGTTGTCCTTCGGCTTTGCGAGCCAGCTTGCGCTTGGTCAGTCGGTCTTTGGTGAAGCGGATAAGCAGAACGACGAGGATGAGTGCGGCAAAGGCGATCAGGAAGCGACCGACGATGCCCCAGACCTTGTGCATGTCGCCGTCACCATCGACGCTGCGGTGATGAAGGACTGGCTGGTCAGCTGGAGCGGAGTAGTAAGCGCTTTGGTGGAGAGTGCGGAGGTGCATGATGGCGAGATCTGTTTGTTAGCAGGAGTTGAGTACAGCAAGTGTGCTGTCGTTCTGTCGTGTAGCGAGGATCTGCTACGAGATGTTACCAGAACACCTTGCGTCTTGCTTGAACGTCGAACGACTGGTTCGAGATCTTGCTTCGAGACAGTATACACTGTTCTAGACAGACCGTCTAGAGGTGTCTTATATGGCAGAGGCATTGTTCTATATTGCTTTGATTGAGACAAGGCGTGAATGGTGCATTGTTCGATGCCACAAAGAAGCATACAATGGGCACGACCTTAGAGCTGTTCGTTGTTCTTCGAGAGGCGATCCCACTGGTCATTGGCATTCGTTCAGCCCAGCCGTGGGCTTTGGGAGGATGGGAGATGTAAGCAACCGAAAGTGTCTCAGAAGTCGCCCACTCAAGTCGCCCGCGGTGAGCAGTCATCAGGTGGCGCGGAGTATGCCACGGATTCGGAGACTGATCTAGAGTTATGTCGGCGTGACTTGTCGCTATACGTGCTCTGATGAACCACGATCACAGCTCCAGCATAGCACACTGATGTGCTGACAGCATTAGTCACTGCATAAACTTGTGTATAACCCAATGCATAAATATTCCTGGCTGGAACTTGGCACTCGGTGTCACATCTGAGATCTTGTTTGGTAGAGCCGCGATACCACCGTTCAGGGTGGGTGGCTCGCACGGGCATTGGTTCGCAGCAGTTGTCGGACTTGTGAGGCTGCAAAATAGGCGAAGATGGGCGGGGTGAAGAAGCAATGGAGCTGCAAGCAAGCTAGATAGCCGCCTCGCAGCGGATCTGATGCATCACCAACATGGCCAGCAGCATAATAGTGACGACCTCGAGGGACTATAGTGTGCTCTAAAAGTACTGCTGCTCAAATGCTGGCTCATGAGACGATGTTCGAAGGAGAAAGTTGAAGTCTCTGTCTGCATTTGAACAAGTCAAGCCAAGCCTTTACCCCGTGGGCACATGCGTAGTTCGGGAGATCTAGGAACGGGAGAGGACTTTGGTAAGATTGACGTCGGCGTTCACTCTATGCTTCGGCAGTGACTGACCTTCGAGTGAAAGCGGATTGGACTTGCTGCACACTTGCTGCACGACACCGACTAGCAGACGATCGTATGGTTCTCACCGCGGCTCAGTAGCAGTCAGAGTGCAGTGCTGCAAGTGACAACATTGTCTCATTGTTGTCTATTGCGCTCGACCGGCACCAAGAGAATTCTGCCAAAGAAACACGAACGACAAGCCCTCGGCTGCTGGACAGTCGAACCAACTGCCCTCGAAATAGATCATAACACGAAATTCTCCAGTCTTGACGCGTCAGAAGCATTCATCATGCCGACTCAAAGACCGTCCTTTCTCGGAGGCTTTCTCACTGCCTTTCGAGCTCATTCCTCACCGCAGCACAAGGCGTCGTCGCTCAACACAGCCGCCGCAGTCTCGGGGACGGCAACAATATGGACGGCGGCACCGCAACCTGTCAGGACACCCTCACCTGGTCCAGAACCGACAGTCGCGAGCCCAAAGCCCATAAACCCAAAGACAAATCCGTACAACTCTCAGACGTCCACTTCACATACAGATCGGCAGCAATTAGTAGCATACCCGCCATCTCTCGAACACAACGTGAGTCCGCTGACTCATCTTCCACGATCACCTCCGTCTCCAGGTCTGCCCATATACGGGCCTCAGAACAAGCCTCAGCCAAATTACCCTTCAGTGCAGGACGTGCGGCGATCTCGACGAGGGAGTGACAGCAGCACTGAAGGATATCGAGAAGTGAGAAATGGGAATGAGAAGTGGTTCATCGGCGGCTTGACATCGAGCGGTGAAGAGCGATATTATAAGCTCAGCATGGTGAAACGAGACAAGAGCTCCGATCGGATATCGACTGATCAGATGAGTTTATGATGATGATGATACAGCGAAGCTTAGCATATGGGATTTGGCCCGGCGTTCTGGAAGCCACGTGAGGACGAGTCTGTTGTTACAGACCGAGCCATGGCTGGTGGGTGGCATAAATGCTTGCTTCGGGAGGATCGAAAACAATAGATGTGTACAGACGGACGGAAGCACGAATGAGAAATCAGACATTGATGGGCGATGAAGGTTTACGTGACGTGCACATAGGTGAAAATAAACTCGACTGCTCGCAGCAGTGTAAGTCTCGATGGAGGGCGGCTTATCACTGCATCGCATTGTCTTCTGCATTTTGACCCCGAGACCGAGCTGATCATCCAGGACGTGCGAGCGTGCTAACGTGCATAGCCACAGGATCAATGCTTCCTGGACCACTGCGCTGGAGGCTGTCTGTTCACTGCCATTGGTGGGGTTCCAAACAGGCATAAGAAGCGAGTCTGCTCCCCGCTTTCGCATGAGCAGAATGCAAGTCAAGCAGCGCAAGCGAGAGGACGGACTGGATGCGCACCTGCTGACGGCAGAATGAAGGTCAGCACACCATAGCTTATGGTCGCGGTACCTCTGGCAAGGTGGTCCAGACACGACGCCGACCACGTGGAGAGACGACAGAACAGCGGGTGGCGGCCACGCGACCTGGTACCTGGTATAAGACGGCAGGTGCTCTTCGTCGCTTCACGGGGCCATTGCTGTGTGTTTCGCCTGGTCTGGACTTACCTTCGTGCTCATTACGCTTACCAGCATATTTCGACGTCTCGCTTCTGGCTGGCAACATCTCCTGAGTGACAACTTCCAGCATCACGAACAACGCCGCAAGATTGGTCAAGACAGACCAAAGTTGAGACACACGGGCGTGGAGACCTAAGTCGTAAGTATCGCCAATCGTCAACAACTGCCTGTACTGCAATTGTGCAAGTACTGGTGTCCAGAGGTCCATCGCACCTTCCATGCGCAAGAAGCAGTAACGACCAGCCCCGCCCGTTTCATTGCTTAGGCTCCGAGCGCCTCCGGTAGTAACCACTCACACATACACTCGCTGGACACAACTACCCTGAAGTGGCGTTTGAGGTCGCCTCTACTGAACAGCCGGATCTTCACAGCCTTCGCTACACAGCTCCAGGATAGGCAGTCGCCAAAAAGACAGCAGTTCTTGAGCAAAAGAAACAGCTATGGGTCGATGCTACAATGTTCGTTGCGCTCACTCGACCGACCTCATCGCATACAATTACCTGTGTGACTGTATTCCTTCGAAGCAGAAGGATCAGGCTTTTTGTTGGCTGTGGGATCCTCCTTGTGCCGTGCTCGAGCTTCTAAAAGGTTGCGCTGACTTGCATAGAACAAAGCCACTAGCCCGACGCCACCGCGAAACTGCTGCAACGAGATCGTCACGATCATCCTGTGCTCTGGTGGGTCGAAGAGCATGAAGAGCGTTATAAAGCAGAACATTAAGTCCTGATGAGGTCGACGCACGACAGCTGTACCCAACGACAAACACAGCATACTCTACCTTGACAGAAGCTTGTCAAGTTCTATTCTAGTGCAGATCAATACCGAACGGCAGGACTCGACCACGCCACGACCCAGATACCTTCGACTGGTCTGTGATACAATGGCTTCACCACTTCTCAGTCTGCCGAGAGAAGTCCGCGACAGTATGAATATTTCCAATGCTATTGCCACCTACTGTAAACACGATACTAACCGACTTCTTTAGTGATTTCGGAAATCGTCATCATGAACAACGACCAACCCTTCCGCCTCCACTACAAACATCTCGCGCGAACCCCAGCCACCACAGCCGGACTATCGACCACATGTAGACAACTCCACGCCGAATACGGCTACTTACTTAGACGAGCGGCTTTCTCTCCCGGAACCAGGACAACTATCCCAACCTACGATTTTGATTTCACTCGATTGACCTCATTCGTGCAGACACTACGAGCGCACGAAATAGCAGCAGCGAACCGGAATGCCAATTTCGTAGTAAATCTTGTCATCTTGGACCCTGCATCCCTCGCAAAAACTCACCCGGGCTTGCTAGAATGGGCCATTGTTTGCGAGACCAGAGGGGTGAAGATGGAGTATACTGTGCATTGGACGAGTATTGACCCTCAAGCTTTGCGGGAGATGCAGACCATTATTGGAAGACTAAGGGAGGGGAGAAAGATTCTGGATGTTTTGGGCAGACGAAATGTGAAGAGTTGGACTTGGACAGGCTATGAGTCGAGTTTGGTGAAAGCGGCCTTGGACTATGCGTAGGTACGACGAGAAGGGGCATGGTCTGAAACGATGTACCGTGATAGACAATCTCGTGATCGTTGCTGGCATGCTACGCAAGTCGTCGTTATCATTATTACATTTACCGTGTTCAAAAGGCACTCCAAACATAAAACATTAGATCCCATCCCTCATTACTCATTATGCGTAGCAGTGCTATACTGTGCTCCTCTTATATGTGTACCTTTATGATCTGCGCAACACTCGGAACACCAGCCGGGCTGATGGCGAAGAGATACCAGAAACCTGCATCTTGGTCAGCACTTATCTTCTACGTTCTACAACCACCATTGGCATAATCTTACCTGGCAGAAGAACGCCGGCATCACCAGGCAGCTGCAGCGTGTAGGTATTGCCCTCTCGTGCAGTAGGCGTCAGTGGTACACGTCTCTGATCAGTGTTCACCACGTGAGTGACAGTGGACAACCGAACAAGCGAGAATGTAGCATCGTCAGGGTTGGCGCCCAGGGTGACGGTTAATGTGCCTCCGACAGGGACATCTTGTGAGCTGCTGGACTCGATGGTTGGCCTCGTGGCATCGCCTCCGGAGAGGTAGGGAGGTGTGAAGATCTTGCCGTCGAAGCTACTTGCAGTCAGTACCTGTCCGATCTTCGTGCAATTATGTCGAGACTTACTGGTTGATACCGTCCACGCATACGACTCCGCAGAGACCTCCGCCTCCGCTAAACACGGTGCCGTCTTGTAGCAAGACGCCGATGGAGTGGTACGTGCGAGGCGTGACTTCGTCGGCCAATTCAGTCCATTCCTCAGTCGGGGTCCCAGATCTCGGGGCTGGCACAGGTCAGCGGATCTTATAATGAATGAAGTATACAGGCCGGTAGAATGCTTACACTGTCACTGCTGTTGCATCCGTGTAGACACGACCCCACTGCATGCCGCCCGTAGTAAGGACGTGTCCCGTCGGGAGGATGACACCATCACCAAAGATACGTGCTCGGTTGAGACCTTTAATCTGTTTCACCTCTGCTACGCCGGAAGCCTCGTTGATCGTTGTGATGTGAGAATTGGTCAGGGCATCGGAGAGCTCGTATGAGGGAGCGCCTCCGCCACTCAGGATCTTGCCAGCGACGGCATCGTACATGACCTGAATCATTAGTGCTGAACTTGTGTTGAGATGCAAGTCAGACCTACACTGAAGCCGCACATTGCGTCTACACCATCTCGCTCACCAGCTGGAGAGTGGCTTCCTTCGCCAGTAGGATAGAACCTGGAATGAGAGGTAAGCTTCTACCAGGGCCAACCTTCAGGCGGTGCAAACTTACCAATTCATCCTCTTGCTTGGACCTGCATGGAACACTGAACCATCTCTCCAGCTATGTAGCCAAGCATGGTTGTCAGACCGATACAGGCCGGCCCAGTCGTCAGTCAGGATAGGATCCACGGGAATGCCAGGCAAGAGCTCCCAAGTGTTCTTCGAAGGATCCCATATCTCAGAGTGCTTGCCGCCGTTTATTCCTGACCACCAGCCAGCAGTCATGGAAGACCACGAGCCGCCAATCAAGAACATTCGACCATTGCTGAGAGTCGTCTGTGTCTGATAGCCGCGAGGAATCTTCAACTCTGGCCCTGGCTTCCACACATCAGGAGTCCGCCAGTCATGGACGCTTGATCGTGTTGCTGAAGATCCACCGGTCACCATGATGTCGCCTTGATGGCCCATAGACACGCCGGAGCAAAACATGTCATGATTTGTCTGCGAGACGAGACGCTCGCTGACCCGCCCAGTCCTCCAGTCGTACTCGGCAGAGAATGTCTGTCCGACATTTCCATCGCCCGACCAGTCTCGATCTCTGGATGACCAGACTATGAGGTTGCCAGTGTCTGGAGCGATAGCGCCAGAAACGGTGACTACCGGGAACTGTATTGAAGGGCCCCACGAGCCTGGCCCGCCTTGTGCAACAACGGCTTTCAACGTTCCTGCAAGGCAGACCAGCACTGTGCTATAACGAGAGGTAGACATCCTGGGAGACCCGTTTAGTGTCGGCTAAATAAGCGAATGTTGGCAACGATGCCGTGGCAACGCGATATCCTGTGGAAGAAGACAAGCAGTTTCTCTACTCTTGAGAAAGAGCACGCTCTCGGTGGTATATCAGCATCTTGACAGGCCCTCACTGATCACATCCCCCGCCAACTACAATCTGACACCAAGCTAGGTCACCGCGGAAGGAAGGCCTCAGGAAAGTCTTCTCAGAAAGCTCTATACCAGCCACCCACTGATGTTGACATCTTGCCTATTTGGGAAAAAGCTGGCTGGATTCGTGGTCTGCCAATGGCATACCAAGCCCCTTAGCTCGTGTCCGCGCTGACAGCCGATGACGACCAGAGAGACTACTGCCGCCGCGGATGTGCCGGACTAATAGCATTGCTGAAATTTTGAAGCTGCGAGCTTGTATAAAATGCCATGCCAATAGATGCTGATGATCTGACTTGGGCCAAAGATGCATTGCGTAAGAGATGGGAGGTGCTTGAACATGTGATTAGCGTAGCATTTCTGCTATCGCATATCGAGGGACCTTGAGAAGGCATGCCGTAGTGTTTGCCGACAGTGGCATGCGCGAATGGCATGATGATGGTAAGGTTGGAACAGGTCTCAGAAACACATCCAGGACTGCAGAAATGCCAAGCCATTTCTGCCTAAGGCCTGATATGACCGCAGCGAACCACACGGCAAGTATGTCGATAGCGGTATAGAAGTGAGGCAGTAAGCAATGTGTAAAATCCTCTGGATATGTAGACCTGGGCCACATGACAAGTCAATCACTCGACGTTCAGCCAGTAACGAATCTCGCACCCATCCTCAACCGGCCATTTCCTGTCGCCCTCATGCAGTGGCAGTAGCCAGAACTCCTCTCCATTCCATGTGAAGCATGGTCTCTCCTCCTCTACACACTTCTTACACGCATACTTGCCCTCATGGCCGGCACGCCATTGCATCTTACCTCCCTTGCCTTTGAGCTTCGTGGTCACGCAAGGCGGATTGACCATCTTATAGCCAGGCTTCTCGAACTCGAAAGTCCAGTCTTCGCCCTTGGCTTCCTCCCACTCATCGACTTGCTTCTTGATTCGAGCCCATAGCTCCTCGCACTCGTCGCTTAGATCTTCTTGCGAGTGAAAAGCGTCAATGTCACCACTGGGATAGTGCTGTGTTACAGCTTGAAACTCGAATCGTTCTTGCAAATCCTTGACATCAGAGCGAGACACATTTGCAGCTGCTCGAGGAGCAGCTTCAGGATGTGGTGAGAACTCTTCGTCACCATCGAGCTCGTCTTCGCTCTCTTCAGCACCTGGAATTGCTGTTTCGGATCGAGCTTTCTTGGCTGGAGATCTACGGCATGCATCGCCATCTGATGCAGGGCGAGACCGCTTGCGTGGCTGGGTTGGCTTTTGAATCAAGCTGGCGTTTATTCGAGAGGCCGTTATGTTTGCAGGCTTCTCGACAGTCGGCTGTGGCTCCAGTGCGAGAGTCGAGCTGGAGGGCAGTTCGTGCGGTAAGTCGATCGGCTCATGTTTCAAGCTTCATCGCATCAGCAAGGCTCATATCTCAGCTACACACGTCAAGAACTCACTTCCGCACTGTTTCTTCATCGTCCTGTTCTTCCACATGTCGCGACTTCCTCGGATCAGATGCTGGAAGGTCGCGAGCATGGTTGCCTTCTCGCTTCTCCTGCTCGAATTGCTTCTGCAGATGGCCGAGGGTACTCCGCAACCGCTTCACTTCAGCATTTGCAGCGTCAAGCTCTGCTCGAGGAGCGACACCAGTCGATGCAGTCCACGCAGCGTTCTTTCGTGGCTGTTGTGAAGCACTGCCGCGGCCCTCGAGCTGCTGATTGCATTGTCCGAGTTCTCTCTGCAGTGTAGCTACTTGCTTTCGGAGGTCGGCCTCGATCTTGTGGAACTTAGTGGTATTGCTCTTCAGCTTCGCCTCGGCAGTGGCAAGAGCATCTTGAGCGCGGTTCAGCTGCTTGAGCATGTCGACATTGCGCCGGCGAAGCTGATTTGAGTCGCCGTGACTTGCGTTTACACTGCCGCTCGAACCAGGTGAGGCAAGTGCGCTAGATAGCCTAGCATTGAGGGTGGACAGCTGATCATCTTTTTGAGCGAGAAGTGATTGAAGTTCCAGGTTCCTGGAATTAGTCTCGTTTAGCTGCTGGAGTAGTCGACTGTGGAACTGTTGCTGATAAGACATGACGCTGCTCTCTGGTGAGCTGGTCTGCCACGCGACGAAGGGGGTCGGAAAGCTGTAGTGAAGTGCGACGATTGAATAGTGTCCTTTGAAACAAAGGAAAAGAGAAAGGGGATGAGCACACTCGAGTTGGTTCTCGACCCGAAGAGGTTCAAGACAAGCTGACTTCGATGTTCGAAGGCTACATCGACTCAAGCACATTCTGGAAAGCGCACAGCTACGTTCGTTTCGCCTCACTTGTGAAGCAGAATGTAGTTCCAGGCTATATTTGTTGTCAGTGGAAGATCCATTCAGCCCAGGACTTACTGATCGCTCCTTGCAACATTATCGTAAGAATACGCTGTATCTCCAAAAGACATGGTAGCATGGTCGAGTACGTAGACTTCGCTGTGTAGTGCATCCATCTGGAGTGATAGAGCGATCGTTGCAGTCTCCTTCGACAAGGGGCCAGTGGCTTGTTCGGCGAGAGAAGAAGCACAGCTACGTAACGATATGTTTCACGTAGTTGACACCTTATCTCTGTTGCTACCGCAGACACCAGGGCCAAGTGCAGAATGATATGCATATGGATGACCGAGTGGTACACCAATCTGTAGCAGAAAATTAGCAAATCATGTTGGCATCTGCATGGTGAGGCATGCGGTCACCAAGCTTCATGTTGTTAGATTTTGACTACAAGCACCAAGGGGTCGTGGGTCATATCTTCTGATGCACGAAGCCGCCCGCGACATGCATGAAGCCGGGCTACGTGCAGGACATGCAAACGCCTACAGCATGCGCCATCTCCAAAGACTTGCTGAGAAGTCCTTTGAGCTACAACATCCATCGAGTCTGTGAGGAACGAAACCCAGCCGATGTGTTTGGGCGGGACGTGCGAGATTTTGCCTGGTGAAGCTCAGCTTCACTTTGGAGCCACCAGCGCAAACGACGACCCAAACAACGCAACGGCATTTTCCAGCAAGAAACCTCGCCTCCATTGCTGAAAACCAGTCTCTTCGCTGCGCTTCACAAGTTCTGTTCCACGGGCGAAACCTTTACGTCCAGTGCGTAAGCTCAACAGCCAGCGAGAATGACTTTCGTACCGTGGCAAGCATACAACATCTGCAAAAAGCACGCGCTCCCTTATGGCGAGTGTAGGGACAGGCAGTGCCCATGGAGACATCCTCCACCAGAGGAGCTGAGCAGGCTGTGGGATGCGTACGATGACAGCAAAATTCCACAGCAACTCAGTGGCGGCGGTCGACGCGATGAGCAGCCTTTGCCGCGCCCAAGCAGAGAGGGTGTGTTGCCAAAAGACCAGACTCGAGAGCAGTATCGAAGTGCTCCAGGTTCAGCAACAAGTCCGCTCCAACCAGTGTGGACTGAGCAATTCTATCGCCTAGATCCTGGCCTTCAGGTGAGTGAAAAAGGTGTCATGCCTTCGCAATTCATTGTGTGATCTGACACGATTCCCAGACGTATTCCTCGAGGGCTCCCATCGCCGAAAATGCTGCGAGTGTTGAGATGCTTCCTCCGCGACCTGAATCGAAGCATTTCGTGGCACCATTTCCTTCTTCGCCGCCATCAATGCATGCTAGCGTCAGAGCAATTGACAGCTACCGACCGCAGCCACTCCATTTGGCACGAGAACAGTGTGCGTCTGCGCCCCGTTTCGAGTCTTCGTTCTCTTCCAACAACTTCGTTAATGGCGCTATCACCTATCGCTTCGTATGGGGCAATCCACTATGTGTCAGGTGCGGCTCGCTGGGTCACTTGCCAATGAAGTGCATGGGCACACCACTCTCGATGCCAGAACAAGACTATCTGTACAAGCTTATGAAGCGCGAGCAACATCGCAGCAAGAGAGAGGATCCGAAGCCAGAGATTCCGCCACTGCGATCTGGTCCATCGAGCCGCGAGATGTCCAGTGAGCCACATATCCTATGGCAGCGACCGGACCCAACACTGAACGATCAGAGCGTAGCAAATCACCCGATAGCTGGAGATAGCACTCGGCCGTCCTTCTGGCAGCGCTATCGTGAGCAGAAGGAGCATAACTTACTGCGGCAAGGTGAAGGTGAGCATGCTGCTCTTCAGCAGGACGCTGAGTATGGTCACAAACGTGATCTTCACGATTTCAGCGAGTTCATGGACGGGACCCACGACAGACTGCCATCGTTCGCCCACGACAAGCCAGTCGCGAAACGCGGCGAGTTGATGTCGCGCCTGAAGCAAGAGGGCGACGTGAAAGTGGAGGTCGGCGAGAAGACGGCGTCGGCTCCGGCAGTCGCGTCTGACTTGATCCATCCTTCTCGCGTTGCTCTGGTCAGCAGCAACACATTATCACCAGCTTCTACAGAACTATTGTCTCTTGAGGCATCTGTGCCGCCCGGCACGCCCGAATTTGCCATCATGGGAGCGACTAAGCGCATGTCAAATGGCGAAGCAAAGATCATCGGGCCTCATCCATCCACACTCCGTGTGTCGGCTTCCTACATCACGCAAGCAGCCATCGACAAGCGCCTAGCTTCAGAGGGTCTGGATGCACAGGAGAGAAGTCTAGCAGAGGCGCGCGAGGATACTGTTCGACTCCAAGGAGTTGCATGGCTGGATAATGTCCGCCGTGCACTCCAACTGCCTGTCAAGACTTTTACCACTGCCGTCGTCTACTACCACAAATTCCGACTTGCACATCCCAAGGAGGACTATCAATGGGTCGACGCAGCTGCCGCGAGTCTTTTGACAAGCTGTAAGAATGAAGATACGCTCAAGAAGAGTAGAGATATCCTTGCGGCAGCCTACAACATGAAGCAAGTCAATGCTCATGAGCAGGTCGCCGCGGATGATCCTATGTTTGAAGCGCAGAGCAGGATGGTGATTGGCATAGAACGCTTGATACTGGAAAGCGGCGGCTTTGATTTTAGGAGCAGGGCGCCGCATCACACGCTTGTCAAGATTGGCAAAAGCCTGCCTCACAGCTCCGACCTCAAGGATGTATCGCAGCTTGCCTGGACAGTACTGACAGATTTGCACCGCACATTCGCGCCACTCAAGCAGACAAGCTCCACACTCGCACTGGCGAGTCTGGAGTTGGCAGCACATTTCACAGCTGCCAAATTGGGCAATAACTCCTGCACTGTCGGCGACAACTTGCAAAAACTTGATCTCCGGAAGTGGTTCACGACTCGCGAAGAGGTCATGGAGACATTGCTGGATGCACTTGATCTGTATACTCACAATACAGCGTCCTCTATTCTTGGCACGAAATACTCCCTCGACGATCTCCTCCGCATCCGCCTTGCCCTTAATAAGGAGTGCTCCGATTCCAACCTCCCGCGCTACACAATGGTTCAACCTCCTCCTTCTCCCGATAATGCCAATGGAGCAAGCAGTACCCTTCGAGTCGCCAACGGCCACCCTACACCTGTATCGCCTCCTCAGCCTGGCGCAGCACCTCCGGCACCAGTGAACGCCTATACTGCAACAGCTCAGCACACCCCGCAGACCGAAGGCACTCTTCGGTTCATGCTGAACCCACAACGCGCCACGGAAGAGCGAGCTCAAGTCAACAGCTACTATACAGAAGAGTACGAAGAGTACGAGGAAGAGATCGAGGTGCCACTGCCCCGCGACCGCTTCTATGAGGGTGACAGTCCTCGTGATAGGGAGGGATCGTCGAGACGCGATCGGGACCGGGATCGTGATAGAGACATGCATCGCATCCGCGACTTTGACGGAAGGCGAAGCATGAACGATCGGCCGACTTTCGATCGAAGCAGTGCGCGCGATAGCCCACGGGCACCTGCTCCTCCGAAAGAGCCGAGGGTAGTTAGACAACCGCAGAGTAACATGCTGCAGAGTGTCGTCCGTGCTCCATCTCCGGCACCAGAAATCTTGGTCGCGAAGGAAGAGGACAAGGAAAGCCAGCAAGAACGGGATGCTGCCAGGAGTCATGATAGGGATCGAAGATACGATGATCGTCGAGCCGATGGCAGAGAGAGATACGATTCGAGGAGGGACCGTGATGGCAGGGACGATAGGCGGAGTGGGGGAGGCAGCAGTCGATACTATGAAGATGACAGAAGGCGTGAGCGCCGATGATGAGCGTGTCTCCAACATGAAGATCAAGAAGACAGATGCTGTCTGCAAGCATTTTATAGGCTTTCATGCTGAGAGTGTTGGAAATCGTGCTGCCAGCACCCTGATGGTGCTCTCAATAGCAAGGGTAGCAAGATGAATATCTGGCATCGCCAGGTCACTCCTGCCTTCTCGGCCTGCCTGTATCCCCGACCCTCGACTTCCTGACCTGTACCTGACACGCCACCCATCAGCCCAGCTCGCGCGCGGACCACATAGCATACCTATCAATCCTCATCAACATCATCCCCACTCCCCTCAAAATCCGGATCGACCATTCCAGCTGGCATCACAGCCCCTCCACCCAGCATCAACTTCTTCCACTGTCGCTGCAGGATGATTGGGCACGAAGTGTAATCCGACCCTCCGTTCGCGAGCAACTTCGTCGCCACTAACGACCACTTCTGCGCCTGGAACGAATCCTCAATCTCGCGTTTGGCTTGGAGTAGAATGGCGTTGTCCTCTTCGTTGAGCATGGCGAAGTTCATCCTGTCGTCAAAGTCAGTCACGTCATTCTCTTCACGCTAGCTACGCGCTTCAGCTCAAGTCTGCATACCGACTCGTAGACTCTAGGGCCTCGGAGCCGTCACTGTCCACCGAAAGCCACAGCCAGAACGGAGAACAAAGACGACTTACTTCAACCTCGTATACCGATTCGGCAACGTACTCTGCGCCGTTCCCTCGCCCGTGAGTCTCTTCCACTCGACTTTAATCGGCGCCCATTCTTTCTTCTGATCCCGCCACTCGATCAGCATCTTATCCGCTTCATCGCACTCTTCGTACGTCCGAGGAATAGGTCTCGCTGCAGCAGTTTTGCCTTTATATGTTCGCGTCTGCTTTGGTCGGGAGCTTAAGGTACCGATGTTGGCTTTGCCTTTGGCGCGCTTTGAAACGGGTGGGGTCGATGGATCAGTTACTGCTGCGGCGGCGGCTTTGCGCTTTCTGGTCGCGCCTTTGCCAGAGCGGACTTGGGCTTTTGCTGGGGCGGGGCCTTCGAAGTAGTCTTTTGTGACGTTGGCGGGTGTTTTGGTGAAGACATTGGTGTCGCCGCCAAAGACGAATTTCATCGACGGGTTGAAGGGGTCGCTTTCTTCGATGTCCATTCCGTCGCTGTCCATGTTGGGTAAGAAGGGATCGAGTTGTGGCAACTGTGAGATGGGTCAAGCTTCAGACTCTGGCGCGTCGAGTGAAGTAGTAGAATATCGCTTCAACTGCTTTGGGTGTCGAGAGAGAATTGGAGCAAGAGGCTGTCAATTGATATCGGTGTCGTGGAGTCAGTTGCGACAGAGCGACAGCTCAAAAGTTGTGTAATCAATATCACCACTTGAAGATCACCCGAAGAAGGAGCGGCGTGCATGTGAAGAGCACGGACAAGCTGCAAGTGAGGTGAAATGTGCGAGGCGGTCGCTGTGAGCAACAGCTGCACTGGTCGAGCACGTTGCTGACCCACCAAAAGCAATTAGATACGTGCCAGATTCGTGCTAGACTTCTCATTGTACAAATCGTAGATGATCCGTTCTAGTGCAGCTCACCTCAATGATAGAACTACTGCTTGCCGAATATAACACCAATCTGCTGAATCACAGCCTCCGTCACTTGCTTCGTATTAGCAGATCCGCCCATATCCCGCGTTCGAGTCTCTGGATTCCCAGTGACATTCTCAATCGCAGTCATGAACTTGTCTGCTACATCGTCCAGTGACCCTTGGCCCACCCAGCGAACCATTTCCGCTGCAGACCAAAATGCTCCGACAGGGTTGGCGATGCCCTGACCGGCGATATCTGGCGCAGAGCCGTGAATGGGCTCGAACATGGACGGGTACTTTCTGGTAGGATCCAGATTTGATGAAGGTGCGATTCCTATCGAGCCGGCTAGAGCTGCTGCGAGATCCGACAAGATGTCGGCGTGTACTACCAACGAATTAGCGTGTGTCTGCTACGGAGTGAGGAGAAACTTACGATTCGTAGCGACAATCACATCCATGGACTCGGGCTTATTCACCATTCGCACCGTCATCGCGTCAACGAGCATCTTGTCGTGCTCGACAACACCTTCGTACTCCTTGGCAACCTCATAGAAGACCTTGTCCCAAAGCACCATGCCGTGTCTTTGAGCATTCGACTTAGTCACCATAGTGAGCTTCGTCCTGGGTCTCGACTTTGCAGTCTCAAAAGCAAAGCGCATGATCCTCTCGATACCGGCTCTAGTGAAGATGGCCACTTCGGTAGCTATTGTATGCTCGGAGTTCTCGTGCGTAGTTCCTCCCTGCCCAGCATACTCGCCCTCTGAGTTCTCACGAATAATGATCCAGTCTAGATCCGAGGGCTTCTTCTGCAGCTGTGCGAGAGGTGCTGTTGTGCCTGGCAGGATCCTCGTCGGCCTGACGTTGACATATTGGTTGTTCCATTTCCGGATGGGCAAGATCAGGTTCCAAAGGGAGATGTGATCGGGTACTGATGGCCATCCCACAGCACCGAAGTAGATGGCATCGTGTTTTGCAAGCTGCTGCATGCCATCTTCGGGCATGTACCAACCCCGCTCCAAGTAGGCTTTCGAAGACCAGTCGAACGTCGTGAAGTTGAAGGAGAAGGTGCCGACTGTGGCAGCAAGCTTGTTCAATACCTCTACTGCAGCTTCTGTGATATCTACTCCAATGCCATCGCCAGGTATGGAGGCAATATTGTACGTCTTGGGCATTCTTTCTTGCTGACTTGGCAGTGTCGTGCTGTCACCGGGTGATATATTAAACGAAGGCTGCTTGAGATCGCTGTCGCGGTACAATGTCTCCCTCGTTGACTGGCCGTGTACGGTAGGTATACCTCAAAGAAAGACTTGCCTAGGTAATAGCCGTCGAATATGGTCTAAAGAACAGGCTGAAGGATCAACCATGTCCCCCACTGCCCCACCACCGAGATCGGCGTTCTGTGCTCGTGCAAGTCATTCTCTAGACGATTTACTAACTCGCAGACGACCGTCGGTCTGGTGTTCTGAAAGCCTCGTGAAGAGCTCTGTTCAGGGTCCAAGTCCATGGAAGCCACAATGGAGAGAAGTGTTGATAGCGAATGTGGCTGAAGTAGGTGTTTCTTGCCCCTGCATGGGGTTGGGGTTGGAGACGACACGTTTGTTAGCTTGACCCAAGCTCGCGATTCCTCACCGCAAAGTCAACCACTCTTTCCCGTGCAGTATCGATCAACACAACATACCCATACCTCAGACACAGACACAGCATCTACGAAAATGTCTTTCCCACCTGGCGGCACCTACTTTGACGGCAAGAAGTCGTTCAACGATGTCACCATCGACCAGTCCAAGGACAATGCCATCAACACGACCGAATTTCTCGAGGCGGCCGAAGCTCTCACGCAGCTGTTCGATGTGCTGGGCGGCGTGGCGTTCAATCCCGTCAAGAGCGACATGGGAGGCAACATCAAGAAGATCCGTGAGAGGCAATTGGCTGCACCGATGGACAGCGAGACGCTGCAGGATCTGGTCCGCAATGAGCTCAAGACGAAGAAGCACGTTGCAACGGAGGGCCTGCTGTGGTTGACGAGGTGAGTTGGGACGATGGAAGCTCAGAAGAGAAGGTATCACGCTAACAGGATCACAGAGGGCTTGACTTCACCGCACAATCCCTGCGCCGCAACGTCGATACGCCCGATGAAGAGCTCGCCGCCTCGTTCCGCGAGGGCTACAGCAAGACTCTCAAGCAGCACCACTCCTTCATCGTCAAGCCCATTTTCTCGGCTGCCATGTCAGCGACACCCTACCGAGCGGACTTTTACAAGAAGCTAGGAGATGATCAACCGCGTGTGAACAAGGAGTTGAATGAGTGGTTGAAGGGCTTGGAGCACAATGTGGACATTTTGAACAAGTTCATGGCTTCGAAGGAGGCTAAGTGGTAGATGGCATAGCGTTGCGCAAATGCAATCGACTATAGCTAGGCATATCAACAGCATAGACACGGTTAGCATACTGATTGCCCCAGAAACATATACTACGTCTCATGTGCCTTTGCCCAAGAGCTGCGCAGGCCGAAATGTGCTGCTCGTATCTCTCCGTTTGCCTGTTGCACATGCTACTTCTTGTTTAGTGCTCGCTGGAGCATACCACAGAAGCTCTCGAATATGACAAAGTCATTGCCTCTCAGCCATCGAACCTCGACTTCTTCGCCCTTGCAAGTAATTTTGACAGCGAGTACAATGCCATCGTCAGCATTACTATCACTCTCTTCCTCTTCGCCACCATTTTTGCTCCCGCCCAGCGCCGCTTTCGCACGATCAGCAAACATCTTCTGCCTACGCGCCGCCCGACTCCACACATTCTCCTTACACTGCATAACCCCAGCATCCAACAACGGTCTCCAACCCCACTCCACTCCCTCCAAACCCTTCATGATCCCATCCACCTTCTTCCCCGCCGCTCTCGTATCATGGAAAGGCACACGAATCGTCTTCGCAGTAGCCATCGGCAAAACATCCAGCACCAATTCCCCATGCCTCGCCACATCATTCCTCGGCCTGACATGGCCAAAACTCCACGCAACCGCATACCTCTTCGTTTTATTCCCGGGATGTAGTGAAGTCACTGCGAAATTGGTGATGTGCTGCTCCTTCAACCTGGCCACGATTTGTTGCAACGAGTGCATATGTGAGAGCATGGCGGTGTACCATTGTACGCGGTCGCGTAGTTGGAGCGATTGCTCGATGATGCGTGTGACGAAGCCGACGTCGCCTGCTTCGCAGATCATTTCATTGGAGGCGCCGACGCAGACTGCAGAGGGTGGGGAGTCACTTTCTGTTGTCTTGGCTTTGCGCTCGGAGTCGTTGTATGAGGCGAGGAAGTCCTTTTCGGAGGAGTAGAATGGTGGGTTTGTCATGACGAAGTCTAGTTCTTCTACGCCCATTGCATCGATGGGGATGAGGGCTTGCTCTGGTTTCATCTGCTTGAGCCGTATGCGGTCTTCGAGGTTGTTGGATGCTACGTTCTGCTTTGCGTAGCTCAGAGAGTGGCTGTCGATGTCGGTGCCTGCCATTTGCCATTCTGGTCGGCTGGCACAGGCTAAGAGTGAGTAGATACATGATGCGCCGACACCAATATCAAGGCCAAGGACTTCTCGTTCAGGGTCGTAGATGTCAGACGGTGTTGGCGAGGTTGTGTCGAGTAGATCTTGTATCCAGCGGATGTAGTTCCATCTCACAGGTATTGGCGGGCAAAGTCGATCATCAGGTAAGTTCAGAGAAAGACCAAAATCATACCTGAGTAAGCTCTTCGTCAATTGTCTGTATCATCGGTCAGCTCAAGCACGAGTTGGTTAAACGGTAGTCTGATCCTACTGCACGACTTTTGGGTCGTGAAAGTCGATCCAGCCATCTTGTTTGGCAGCCTTTGATATCGCGGCGAAGTCGGCGTCGTCCTTTGCAAGAGCATTGAAATCGACATCTCGCGAGTAGTAGTCGGTCTTGACTTTCTTCCGTGGCGGCTCACTCAGTGCTTCTGACTCGAACATCGTGGTGTTGAAGTATGTGTAGAAGTTGCGAGCAATGGAGTGTTCGAGGCAGCCCTCGCCAAAGCTTCACAAGAATCCGCTAACGCACATCATTCTGCAAGGCTACAATACATCTATGATGGATATGCTGGAGTATCTGCCAAAGCCTACATCAAGAAAATCCACCTGATCAACCTCATAAACATAATGCGATCCATCAAAGACCGCACAAACCCAGGTCTCGGGCTGTCAGTCAAGAACCACTTACTGGCCTCTGCCCAAGCCTCGCGTCCACCATGCTCAATGACATCTCCATGACAAGGAATGATCTTTTCAATATCCCATTCCGCCACCTTCTTCACATCTCTCCTCATCAACGCATAGTCCACTGTCGCAATATACCATATCAACCTCCTAAACCAGTTCGATCTCGCATGCGCCACTTGAGCAAAAGCCCACGATCCTGGGCCCTTTGAAGCAGAACTGGAGCGGTATTGCTCCGTACATGGCAAGTTCATGAGTAGATCAGACTGTATCAGCGTCTTTGTCGGTTTGTGGTACCACGCCACGCAGTACGTGATGAACCCTTCAAACAGCACCGTCTCAATGTCCTCTGCAAAGCCGAGCACGTTCTCGACCTTATCTCGCTTATCTGAGTAGATGAAGTCCCATCGTACGTCTTTTCTCTTGCCTTTGAGTCCCGGGACACCTATCGACTTCGCATTTGGCCACACTTTGAGATAGTCTGCCACGTACATGTGATGTCCCAGATCGCAGGCTAGAAAATTCACACCTCCTAGGTCTTCTAGCTTGCGCTGTATACTGGGCTCCAACTTGGTAGGATTGAGCAGGAGGATGCGTCCATCGTGCATGCGTATTGCTGTGGCACGATTGCCTACTGCCACGAAGGTTGGTAATGAGCGGCCTAGGGGAGCGAAGCGATTGAAGGGCGTGGTGAACGTCGTGATGGACGGTGAGATGTCCTTGATCTTCAGGCCTTCTGCCATTATGTCTCGCATCGATCTGACTATTGGCCAACAATTCTCGCAGCTCAAGTCTTTCAGATATCAATAGCTGCGAGACGCGCCTGTAATGTCATCGTCATCATTGCTATGTTATCGCTAAGTCGAACTTATACACATCGCTACATGCGATACTCGCAGACCTGAGGGCAATACCTTCGCCACTAGAGTTGAACATGGCAAATTTGCAATGTGTCTAGTTAGTGTAAAAGTAATGGCAGGCCGCAAAGTGGAGCGAGCACTCTTGATCTAAGGTCGAGCTGTCAATGCTGACTAGAACTACACTTCTTCGTCCACGTCCCCAAACTTTGGTAGCTATGGACAACATCCAACTCTTACCTCTGCTATTGCTACCCATCGTAGCATACCTGCTCTATCGCCGCGTCCAAACCAGAAGTCAAACATGGGCAGTTGAAGATCTTCGGAAGAGCCGGTAAGGGCTCGTTGCGAGCAAGCAAGTCGGCCATACCTACACCAACACTTCCCACCTTTCGATCAACACATCGACGTTGGCGCAATGGCCTCGTCATCGTGGAAGCACAAAGTCAAGTACATGCTGCTCCCCGCACAAATCACCATCTGCGGCATCATCTTCCTCAACGACAGCTTCCTCGAAGTCCTCGCCGTGACTGGAGCTTCGATGCAACCAACCCTATCACCGAGCTACCGCATCGACGGCGCGAGAGACTTTGTCCTATGGAACAAGCGCGACCCTGCGCGAAACCTCCAGCGCGGCGATGTAGTACTATTCCACGCACCGCATAAGCCAGACAGTCTGAGCGTGAAGCGCGTGGTAGCTCTGGGTGGAGACACTGTATTGCTGGACACGAGAAGGAGACCCGAGGATGTCATGAATGGAGTCGTGAACGAGGCGGCGAAGAAGTGGGATATACAATTCTACAGAAACAAGGGGAGAGTGCAGGTTCCAGAGAACCATGTCTGGGTAGAAGGAGATAATTGGAGAAGCTCAAATGACAGCAATGCGTATGGACCTATATCGAGGGGTTTGATTCTGGGCAAGGCTCGATGTCTTGTTTGGCCAATGCAGCAGTTTGGTAATGAGCCGTGGGAGCAGTGGCCTGGGCGGAGGACGAAAGTGGTGCCTGCGCCGCAGCAGCGAAAGGTCGATGGGGCTGAGGCGAGTTATTGGAATCCTCAATGAGATAGGAGGGGTTAGACTCATGTCGTGGCCTGGTCTCTATGTTTACAGGCTCGAGCGACTTGAGGAGCGTATGGACTATCGAAGCAGAAGTCATGCCCACGGCGAGCATGAACCATGGCCTCCTACAAGGTTAGACAGCGCACAAACCCAGCGGCGGTCGCTACAATGCAACAATGCAAGAACTTCGCAATGTCTACATGTCCTCTTGCGGCATATTGGCTCGACTGCGTTAGACAGAGTTTGAAGAAGCTCTAGCTCGATCCAATCAATCATTGCCAGAGAAGTCCGGATTAGGAGCAGGAAGGTGCCTCCAGATGATGCTGCCTAGTTTCAATGGACGGCTGTGGCAACCTGCTCGCTTTCGTCCTCGGTAGGAGGTAAAGCGAACAGCGCTGCGAACAATAATTTGCGCCTAGAGACCAGAACGGAATGCCTCAGCCTACAGCATGTTTGTAGAAAGAGATCGCGCGCGTCTGTAGCATAAAGTGTAAAGTGCTGTGCAAAGCCAATCGAGAAGGAGAAGGCTTGAGGAACTTGTTGATACTGGATCAGGATCGAAAGCCATATTCGAGGCTCTCCCCTTCGCAAGCGTCTTTGCGCTATACAATAAATGCAAATCGCTAACATCGCTCAAAACGCCTCGCCAAGTCCAACGGAGAACCAACCAAACATCCACCCCTTATCGATGCTCAAGGCTCCTTGGCCTTCTGCTCCGCAACTCTCGCCTCTTTCTGCTTCCTCATCCTCTCCTCCGCCGCCCTCGCAATAATCTCCCGCCGATTCAAAGGCTCCACGCCCACTGCAGCACTCCCACCGCCGCCACCACCAAGCACATACTCCCCTCCTTCCCACCCTCCCTCATCAGCATGCTCATGCTCATCCTCGCCCTCATCACCGCGAACATAAAACTCCTCCCCACCCACCGAATGCCCACCTCGCCTCCAATCATTCTTCTCAACCTCTGCTTCAATTTCCTTGCACAATTTCCAGAAATTCTGATCATGTGGTCCCCAGACGTTGTGCGCGAGTTCGTGGCATAGAGTGTTGCGGATGACTTTATAGTCGCGGTATCCGTCATATGCATCTGTGCGGAGTCGCAATTCGATGACTTCGCCGCGATTACGATTCAGTCCGAGCGTTCTGCTCTCGTGGGTGGTGTGTTCTGCAGGGTTCATTTCCGTGAGCAGACCAACCGAGAAGCCGTGCGAACGCATGGACGCTTTGATGCCGGCGTCGTTGGCGAGGCGTTCGAGGAAGCGGTGGGATTTTTCGGGGTTGGGGAGGTAGGGCAGAGGACGAATGGTGTGGAAGGTGAATTGCGCTTCGTCTTGGACTTTTTTCCAGTCGCGGTGTTTGGTGGCTTTGACTTTGCGGCCGGCTTGGAGGGCGGCGCGACGGCGCTCGATGCGTGCTTTGCGGTCGGCAATGTCGGATTCGAGTTCGGCGACTTCGGCGGTGGTGGCGCCCATGAGGACGATCTTTTTGTCTTGGAGGGATTTGGCTAGGAGGTTGGGATCTTTGAAGGGTGGTTTGAGGAGGCCGACTTTGGGTGTTATGAGGAACTTTTGGTTGGCAGATGGGATGTGAAGTTCTTCGGCGACAGTGTCGGATAAGTCTTGGATCGTGGCATCTTCATGGTATATGGGGATTTCAAGAGGCTTGGAGTGGAGTTGAAGCGTAAGCTTGAAGAGCGCTTGCGGTTCGGAGTCGTTCTCAAGGTCTGAGGTGATCTCCTGCGACAGACCACTCGTGGTTGAGATAGTATCCTCCTCCTTCCTCTCCTGCTCCTTCGGAAACGTGCAGGGTAGTATGTCGGACATCATGCGTAGACATTTGCGAGCTTCAGGGCAGTGAGGAATCATGCGAAATAGTGCAGATGGATAGTCGTGTAGAAGGAATAGCGTGAATATGGGGGATGATGACGTCGTAGACAAGGGTGGAGTTGATACTTATATGCTCGAGCACAGAGACTTGGAGAGTTATTAGATATGAGGAGCAGTGAGACGTGATTGTCTAATCAGAACGGCAAAGGACATGTTCGCTCGGCCTCGAGAATGCTGATAAATCACGTCATGAGCACAGCCACCCGAGTGGCGTTGTTGCCAAGAATCCAAGTGAAGCCTGTAGCCACTTCGCCGTGAGCAGAAGCACGGAGATAGCACATTGATAGCTTCATTAGCTCTGTATTCACGACAGCTCTATCTACACAACTAGCGTAACACATTACTGCCAATCTGCTTCCCATCAAACATTCCTGCTATGCTGGTCCATTCTTATGCCAATAGTCGTCCACTTGAGCCCGCTTGAGAACGTCTCAACGAGCGTAATGCGCCATCATGCTGTCCGATCGCTCTCTTTCGTGCCCGAGTCGTCTATACCATCGCTTGGCTCCAGCTCTGACCGCTGTTGACCAGGAATGCTACTCTCCCGTTGGCATACCCTCAACAGCGTCAACCAATCCTCGGAAGTTGTCTGCCTGCAGCTCCGCATACTTGACTCGCTCCTGCGCCCAGTCTTGATGCAGCCGGCTTATCCTCCACTGCGTGCTTTGGAAATGCAGAATCTCATCACGCACGCACTCCTTGATGAACACACTTCTGGCATGCTGGTTAACAATGCTCTGCTTGTCGGCCGTAATTGCGTTGGCGACTTTGTCTGCCTCTCCTGGCTTTGCGCTGTCTCCTTTAGCATGAATTCCGGAGAGCTTGGCTTCATTTGCTTGAATCCGGCGTTCGAGTGAGGGAATGTTGTCTTTGGCGTAACGGTCCCGGCGGTCGAACATATCTCGCATGCTGACAAGTGCGTCGCGAAGTGTCTTGAGATCTTCAAGAACACCCTCGTCCCAGGCTCGCGATTCGTCTTCGAGGAGTGCTTGAGATGTCGACAAATGCTTTGCGGTGCTGTTGATGCCCTCGTTGAGCACTGGCACATCGCTGTTGTCGATGGCGTAGGTATCGTTGCTGACTTCTGTTACGCTGATGAAATTGAGGCTCAGGCGACTATATTCTGCTGCTATGCCTTCTTTCCTCTTGATGAGCCGTTCCACCAAATTGCAGAGATTTATGTAGAGCTCAGCGCTTCTCCGTACACCGCCACGGACAGTATCGAAAGTATCGGCCAGATTCTGAGGGAGACTGTCCTCAAGGCTCGGTGGTAGGGATCGACCAACGAATTCTTCTTGCACACTGATAGTGGCCTGTTTTCGCCACACAGCGAGCTCCTATACCAGCATTAGCGATGTTTCGTAGTATATAAAGTGGACTTGCATCTACCGTAGGGACTGTCAAGAACATGACAACAAGCTGCTCATCTCTGAGCACCGGGTGGCGCACAAGGGCATTGGCGAATCTGGCTAGCCCTCTCCTCCTCTTCTCTACGAATGTGGTATCTGCAGCGAGGTGATTACCATTGATCGCAACTCTTTTCGGTGGCAGCAAGGGTAGCTGTCGGAAAGGATAACGTTTGTGGAGACAATCGAGTAGCCAGACGAAATCGCTGTACCTCCGAATGACCTTGCTGTTCCGTCTGATAGATGCCACTTCATAGTTTCGATGCTGGAAAAGAAACATGCCCTCCTTCTCGTCCAGGATGTTCACAGTCACGCTCTCCTCAGCGCCAGTACTGACACGGACCTGCTGCGGCCGGCGAGTTGCAGGCTTGTTTGGACCGTTGCCCTCGTCGCCGAAGCCTGCACTGCTTGGGGGCCCATCAGCTGCACCAAAGCCAGATGTGCTGGTCGCGGCAAAGTTGTTCGACGCGCCCCAGCTGCCCGAGCTTTCATTCGTGGGCGCTGAGCCAGCAGCATCATAGCTTCCATTCGTGCCTGCAGGCTCAGTTGAAGTGGTCGTGAAGTTGCTCGTTGTCCTTTGCGATGCTCCAAAGCCATTGCTGCCATTGAGATGCTTGTGGCCTTTGTGCATCTCTGGGCTCGCCCATGGGTCGCTGTCCAGCCCAAACGATGGCTTGCGTGCTCCGCTAGTACGTGGCTGCTCAGACGAGCCCTGTGCACCTCCTTGCGCTTCCGGCTGCGATACCGCTGGCTGAGCCATTTTTGGGGCTTTCTGTGCTGAGAGCTTAGGGATTGGCAGTTGTCTTCGTCGTTCGTCAACAGCGTCTAGCCCGAGCTCCTCGCCTTCCTGCGCCAATCCAATCAGCGCGAGAAGGACGTTCAATTCTCCACGTCCAAGTCGCGATGCTTCTCCGTCGTTGGAAACGATGGTCCCGATCTTATCTTGGTCGGCAGCTGCCACGCCGCTATCTGCCAGCAACTTCCTCGCGTCCTCGGCTGCGACCTGGCCGCCTTGTTGCAGGTCGTCAAAGGTGTCAATGTAGAGATCTGGGACGTCTGCGTCGGCCAGCAGCGTCTTGACCACACTGCCTCGTCCTGCGTTTCGCTTGGGTGTGAAAGCCCACGGTGTGTCGTCAGCTTCGTCGGCGGCAGCGCTATCGGCAAAGATGGACGAGGAAGTGTTGGTGCTATTGTTGTTGTTGTTGTTGTTGTTGTTGTTGTCGTGCTTCCTTCGACTCGGTGTGCTCGGCTCGTCGAACAGCGATGAAGAAGGCGCTGCGGCCTCGTCTCCAAACAGAGACATGATGAATGTTGGTCGGCTGGTTGGCTGGCTGCCCGGTGGTGCAAGGATGCCAGCTGCGAGCTGCGATGCGATAGGCGATACGACGACAGACGGGCTCAGAGTGGATCTCCAACACGCGACAGCTCGCTCGCTAACTAGGCTATTAACGAGACGAGAATATGAGCAAGACAGTACTAGAGCATGTTTACCGTCTAGTTTCAGTAGCTGCCGCGGCAAGCGGAAGCTATAATTAGCGCGCTATAATATATTAGTATATCTAATTGCCTTTATATTAGTAAACGTTTCCGTATACCGTCTTAGCTTATCTTAATAATTGCCTTATCGCCTAGTATACTCTTACCCGTAGCGTACTATATTCGCGTAGAGTGTACGCTATAGATATTACTATTATACTATACCTATAGATCTACTCTAGATAGTAGCGATTTAGTAGCTATTATAGAAAGAAGAAGATAAGATTATCTAAGTATAGTAGGAAGTATAATATACTCTAAACTAAGAGTACTACCGTTATTAGTATTATAACGCGTAGTCTCTAGATAACTTAGATCTAGTAAACTATCGTCTTAAATATCGCTTCTATCTAGACTAGATAAAGCGAATAGCTCTACTATTACTTAGTAAGGATAATATCTATATAGAATTATCGCCTAGATAGTACTATATTATAACGCTAGAGATAGCGTTATTCCTTATCTATAAACGAATAGCGTATCTAAGTCGTTATTATAATATAAAGGAACTCGGCTATAGTTATATATAGATTAGTTAGATCTTTAATAGAATAGTATAGTTACTATATTAGAACTTCTACGACTTGATCTATTAGTAGCTAGCGCTTAATAAGCGCTTAATACTATAGAGATATACGAACAAAGTAGGTAAAGCTAGTTATAGAATAGGTTAGATATAGGGATTTATTAATAGTATATTCCTTAAGTTTATATAGCTAATAAATAACGCGTTCTAGCTTATAATATACTCTAGGTATTATAGTACTAATAGTTAAAAGATATAGGCTATTACTACGCCTAATAGCTTAGTTATCTATATTATAGTATCTATTCTTAGTCTAGCGAACGATAGTACTATTTATAGTAATAGTAGTATTACTAAAAAGATAAGAGATATATAAGCCGCTAATCCTAGACTCTAGTACTTATTTCTATTTAGTAATAGCGCGTATAGTAACTTCTAGGGTATAATTAAGCCGATTTAGTATAAGGCTAGATATTAGTTCCTTACTAACGAATAACGGACTATAAACTACTAGCTCTTAATATCTAGAATAAGTATCGAGATAGTATTTAGTAATAACTATATCTAGTTTACCTATATATACTTTAGTAAAGGTCTATAGTCTATAGTATAGAAGGTTAGAAACTATTTCCTTATATCTATATTACTTTAGAACTACCTTACTTGCCTTAGAGTAGAAGAAGGTAAGATAGGTACTATTAATAGTATATTTAACTACTAGCTACTAACTCTTAAATAGTATCTCGTAGGCGAAGCTATAGTCGATTAATACTCGATTAGTCGCTTAGTTAGTAGATATAGCGAAGAACGTAAGAAGGAGAAAGCTCGTCGTATTAGTAATAGTATATTATTCGTATCGATAGTTATATAGTTATTTATATAAAGTATTATCTTAAAGCGCGTCTATCTTTTTAGTAATATATACTAAGACTTCTATCTCGACTATACCTAATAATTAATTATAGATATAGTCGATAGACCGACTACGCCTATAATTAGCTCGACTACGCTAATAAATAGTTATTAGCGTAGTCGAGCTAAAAGTCTTAGTAGAGTATCTAAGGATTTAGATATAGAGATTATAGATTTATTTATTTAATTTATTAAGAATACTATTATTTCTATAGTAGTAAGCTATACGCTATATACGCTATATAACTAATTAAATAGCGAGAAATACCTTATAGTTATTATAGGTAAATTAGCTAAAACACGCGTAATCGTCTTAACTTACTTAGTTCTAACCTCTAATCCTTAAACTATAATAGGACTAATATTACTACCTTGTCTACTACTACGACCACCTCTATAGCTACTATACTTACTAATACCTAGACGATAGTCTTTAATATATAGTAGACGTACCTTACGCTAGCGATACTCGATCTTCTTATAGACGTAGTTCGAATACTTACTAGTTAAAACACGATCGTTTCCTTTATTATATCTATCTAAGATATAGCGTAATCTAGCCTTATAGTAGTTTAGATACTTCTTATCCTAGCTAACCTTATAGAACTTAGCCTTATACGTACGCTAGTAAGTATTCTTAGTATTAGCGCTAGTAGTAGACTATTAATCTATAGTAAGTAGACTACTTAGTAGTAGACTAGTCTTACTAGCGTATATTCTAGTATCTTTATTAGGAGCCGCTCTACTAGTCTTATATAGCGTCTTGTCTATAGAATCTACTAGACGACTACGAGGCTTCTTCTATATATTAGCCTATCTAGTTAAAGAGTTTTTAGTACTCTAGCGAATAGGAGTTAATAGTAGTAGTATAGTATTATCGTAGATTAGCGACGTAGTATTACTACGGATTAGCGAGCTCTCTTTATAGATATCTAGTAGAGTACGTAGTAGATTACGAGGATTATAAAGAAGTCTACTTCTACTATATAGTAGACGATTACTAAGAAGATCCGGTATAGTACTACTATTAGTAAGTAGACGCGGTATATTACTAAATATACTACGACCTTAAAGTAGCGACTCTAGATTAAACTCGTTAGGCGTATAGTAGTTCGATTACTCGCTCGAGTCGAGTATATTTCCTTCTTTAAAGCCGAATCTACTAATATTAGAGGTACTTAAGCTACGACGATCACGATTACTACTAAAAACTAGTAGTATTACTAATAGTATACTAGGCTTAGTCTCTAAGGCTAGTTCTATAAAGGCGCTAGGGGTAAAGTAACTCTACTACTATTATTCGAGTTACTCTTAAGTCGGACGAGAGAGTAGCGTTAGAGTTAGCGAGTTTATACTAACGAACTCGAACTCGTAGCTACTATCTATATTCTATTAGATAATATGTTCGTAGATCGGACTACCTCGTAAGCGATTTATCTCGAGCGAAGGTATATTAATACGTAATACTCTATATAGACGCCTAAGATCTAGATTAAGGCGCTTAGTATCCTTCTTTAGAAAGTCTCTCTTATCTAGAGAGTCCGATATAGTACTATTATATAGTATATTAAGTAGTATATATATAAGAAAAGAGAGAACTCGAGTTATTATTTAAAGAGGAGAAAGAAAGAGAAGAAGCCTATACGTTCTTTATATAAAGCGACTCTCTTACTCTCTAAATAGAATAAGTAGTTACCTAATTACTCGCCTAATTACTCGCTCGTTTACTATCTATATATATATATATATATTAGGAAGTACTTAGTTAAAGTTCTATTTATCCTTCAAGTAACTCTATAGAGAAGCTTCGACCTTCTCTATAAACTATAACTTTATATCGACTATACTTACTTCTAGCTCGACTAAGCTAATAATTAAGTTATTAGTATAGTCGACGCTCGACTAGGCCTATAATTGATTTATTAGCTTAGTCGAGCTAGAAGTCGTATAGTAAGATTTTAGAAGTAAAGATAAATATAAATATATTAATATACTAAAATATATTAACCTTAACCTTAATCTTTATTCTTTAGTAGTAGACGCGCGTCTAAGATAGTAGCTAAACTAGCAAAGCTAGTCGCTATAGCCTTACTTACCTTATTAGTAATAGTAAGAGTAATCTACTCTTCTATCGCTATAATCTCTAGCTAATTACTACTACTATCTCTCTTTACTAGCTCCTCGCGCCGTAGAGCTATATTAGTATTAAACTAGCGCTTCCGCTCTTTATTATACTACTCTTCTACTACTATTCTTCGCTCCTTATATCTCGTATTCTTCTCTATAACGCGATCTTTATAAGCTACCTTCTTTTTCGTATAATAATTAGCCTACGCTATTATATTATTAATAAAGCTCTTATTACGCGTCTTAGATCGCTCCTCTATATCTATTACGTACTTACGCTTAGAACTAACCTTTAGAAGATTTAGAGGATTCTAAGAGTCGTTAGTAGTAGAGATAAAGTTATAGGTATATTTATCGATAGCTTTAGCGTACTTAATAATAGCAGTACTAGTATACGTCTTATCCTTCTTCTTAATCTTAATATATACGAGCTTTATAATTAGGTTATCGATATATATATCGAACTAGTTACGATTACGGCTAGTACTAATAATACGCTACTACTACTAATTAATCTGTATAGGAATCTAGCTAATAATAGTAGAGTAGTTTCTACTATTAGAGCTACTAAACATAGTCTAAAATAACGAAGTAATATATAGTCTACGACGGCTTAAGAGCTCCTTTTATATTATTTCTATCTACTTCTACTTAGTAATACTATTCTTAAAGATATTAGAATACTTATCTAAGTACTTTATAGTCGCTATAATAGTCTTCTTAGACTAGATATACTATACCTTCTTCTTCTTCTAGACTCTATTACGATTACGTTTAGTCTACGTATCGATCTTAACCTCTATATTATTTCTCTTATTCTAGTCTACTTAATTATATCTATTTAGAAAGCTAGCTAGATCTCGCTTATACTCCTTCTTTATAGCCTCTTATATAGCGTAGATATTTAGCTCTAGTAGGATCCTAGTAGTAGCTAGTATATTCGTAGTAGACGACGCTAGAGTAGATAGAGGTATATTCTAAGGCTATATCGGACCTTAGACCGGTTTAGTTATAGTAGGAGCTATAGCGATTACCCGACTACGACTAACTATCCTCTCTCTTATTAGTAGTTTAGGTATAGGCGTATTATCGGATCGTAGATCTATAAAGGTAGCTAGTTAAGTAGGCTAGGTAACGAATAGCGCGCTTACTAGCGGCAGTATAAGCTAAATCGATAGTAATAGCTCTTAAGCTAATACTACTATATACTATCTCGTATATAATATCGTCTATAGCTACGAGCCTATTATATTATACTCCGATATAGCCTCTAGACTTAGCTATATATTATTTAGCTATAGTAGATATAGTAAAGAGCTTAGAATAGTCTTAAATATACTAGAGTATAGTAGTATCTAATATAGAGATAATTCGATACGTACTAGTAAGTATATACTAGTAGCTCTACTATTTACTCGCCTATTACTATAGACTAGTATAGTCTAAGGCGTATAGTGCTATCTACTTAGTATATATAGTAGAGGCGACGATTAAGGCCTATTATATATATTCTACTAGCTATAATAGCTTCTACTAATATTCGTATATATAGTATTTACGCTATACTACGAGGATAGCGGTAGTTACGAGCTCGTTATATACTACTAACCCTACTTATCTAATATACTATTCTAAGGAGCCTATAGATAGTATATACTAACGATAAGCTATAGCGTAATATTAATAACGATTAAGGTAGATATATAGACGTAGGTTATACTAGTACGCGTCGTAAGGACGCGTTTACTATATAGATATAATACTACGGCCGCTAGTAATAGCGTAGATATACTATATCTAATAGAATAACTAGTTTATAGTTATATACCTACTTCTAGTAGCTAGTATTATAAGATAAAGAAAGAGAGTTTACTACGCTTAATTTGGTATAGTATACTAATTTGAATTCGACGGTGTCATTTATATAGCGTTGCTAGCCTACTGGCACGTGCATTACGCAGCCAATAGATCTACTCTATTCGGTCACAGCTGGACGGTAAACATGCTCTAGTGCTCGGCGCTTGGTTTGCACGTCATGATTGGTCCATGCTTCGTCCTAGCAGGAACTCAATGATATCACGGACTCGCGTGTCAATGTCTTGGTCTGTGTATCCTCCTACGCGATATACGAATACATGTTGCCATCTTCCCGCTCCATGTAGTCCTTCTCAATCAATCGATCAATGTTCTTCTTGATGTCTGCCACCGCCAAGACACCTCTGCTCATTGTCGACTTGATGACCTCCGACACGAGTTCTTGGTGACTGATCGTCTTGCGACTCTTCATGATTCTTACCACCGCAGCCTGGCATTCAAAGTTCCGATCTTCCGCAACACGCTCGTGCGTCTCCTTGTTTTCCTGCTTCGTCTCCTTCAGCTGCACCTGATTGATCTTGACGCGATACTTGGGATGCTCAAAACTAGTGTTGATCGAGAAGGCGTCCGTGTCGTTGATGTCCTTGCCCTTCGGATGTTTAGTTAGTGGTCGCAGCTTCGCACACGCAAGCGATTGAAGTGTTCGCTTGACCTCAGCTTCAGCTGTGAAAAGTCAGTATCCATTCATTTGCTCTCAGTGCCATTGATGTGACTTACGCAGACCAGTCTCTGACTGGATATGTGTGTATGTGAGCTTCTCGTCCTCCGCAAGCCCATTGAAGAGCAACAAAACGATCGCCTGGAAACTCGACACCACCAACTCTTTACTTCCCTTGCCAAAAGTTGCCTTCATTTGGCAGTGCGCCAGGGCATGTTTCCAGTCCAGTTTCCGCCCAGTGTGTTTGCTTTTGTAGTGAAGCTCGAAGTCATCGATCGCCTTTTTGATGTTCTGGGGCACGCAGACTGGAATGTCCTTGTACGAAGGCCATGCTGCCGCCGATAGGATGTTCACGCTCAGATCAACATTCTTGCCCTTTTCAAACCCTATCCGATCCTCAATCCGCTGCTTGTATGACTGCATTTCTTCGCGAGCTAGCTCAACATCCTTGAACATCTGCTCCAGGTTCTGTGTAAATCCACTACCACACTCGGTCTTCAGTCGTGTCAGCATGCTACGCTCTGCATCGGCCGAAGCACTTCGGCCCATGAGTAGTCGCCGAGCCAAGTCCTTCTTGTAGAAAGCCTCGAAGACAGCTTTGCCATGCACGAATCGAAAGAGATCCAAGACTTGATCGAGCTGGATGTTGATCTCGGCATCTTCATCAACCTCCATATCATCATCGTTGTCACCCGCAGTGTTGAGCTGCGGAATAGGTCCAGTAATACTGGACGAACGTCTGGCTGTGAGAACTTCCGGAATCGCTTTCGCGCCACCACGAAGCAGCTGATCGACATACTTGGCTATCATTTCGCCCACCTTGGTGTTGTCTGTTCCCCAGGTCGCGTCGCCCTTTTTCGTCTTGTTCATAAATGTTTCGAAGCTTTCCCGCAACCCATAGCCCAGACTCTCATCACGCTGGAATGCTGTCTTCCAAATTTGATCTAGACTTCGCTTGAGCGATAGCAGATTGACCACCATGTCGTCCTCCTTGCCAAACACAATGCTGGTACCGGCTTGATCGACCCACTTCTCGAATGCGGGTCGCAGCTTGTCCCCAAGCCGTCTCCGTGCCAGCAGTGCATATAGGGCTGCAAGTTCCGAAGCAGCATTCCTGTCAAGAAGTAGTCCAAGTGCCTCGTAGTCGACCAGGTCAGCCTCTTTTGTCTGGACAAGGTGGTCTTCGAGCAAGCTCAGGAGATCTCTCCTTGTACTGCTATCAAGATCAAACTCTTCGCACCTGGCTGTTTCTTGAGCTATTAGCTCATCAGCCGATGCTACATAATCAGGAATAGTCTTCTCAGCAATGGCGGTGTTGGACCACTCATCGAGGTATTTTTGACTGGTGGCAAGAAACCGCGGCTCGAATGATGTGGTATACGTCTGCAGCGCATGTAGCATATCAACGGCATTCCTGAACAAGCCTTGGTCCAGCTGCTGTGCTCGCGTCCGCTCTGCTGTGACAATGTCACATGCGCCATCAATAATCTTGTCTTTGAGCCCTTCGCTCCTGAAGACGTTCTGCCGGAATAGCTGTGATGTGTACGAATCAAGTGTCGGCTTGCTTGACGACAGCAGATATGATCGATCCAGGAAGAAAAAGATGGCACGAATCGTCGTCATCTGCTCGGTCCACCGCGTCCATGCTGTCAACACTGCCTTGAGGACAGTCACGTTATCCTCGCCGGCCCGCTCGAGCAATTTATCACGAACATCACGCTGGATATGCTCCGTACACCGCTTGTCCAGGCGTGAGAACAACGTGGACGCGCCGCCTTGTCTGCACACATTCTCCACGCCTCGATAGAGATCCTCCTTGCTGAAGCCATTGTGGCCATCCTTGAATATGAGAGCCAGAGCTTCGTCGACTTGACCCCAGACCTTTTCCAGGTAAGCCTTGCTGTCCCAATTGCTGTTCGTCTTGAGATTCTTGACCACGAGCTTCTTCGCCCCCACATGAGGATTCATGGCAGTCTTCATGCTCGGTCGCCGCGTTTGGGACGAAATGGGAGACGATCCATTAGTGAGGTCGATTACGCCATTTCCGTTCGCCTGCGGTGATCTCGAGCTGAAGGAGTACATGTCGGCAGGTGCGAGTGAAGTTGTGGAGGAAGGCGTAGGTGGTGGCGGTGGGTGGTCGGGCTTTTGGCGTTTGCTGCGAGGAGATGCCTCTGCACCACAACTCGTTGCTGAATTTGGCTTCTGATGACTCGAGAACAGCGAGCTGATGCTGTGCTGCCTTGCTGTCTCCTCCTCCGCTCCTCCTACTGCTACTGCTCCTCCTCCTCCTGCTGGCCGGCTGGATCGCTTGCGTTTACGGTCGCTGGTGGCAGAAGACGTCTCTACGACGTTCGGCGATGATTTCATCTGATATGTAATGGACGCCAATTGTACTACCTCCCCGTACTCCCCATCGTACAAAGATGAGTCGTCAATCAACTACGAACACCACTTATCGAAAGCAGATAAGCGGACGAGCTCGCCCGCGTCGTGTGAAGTCATCATCAAAGCACGTCCCTCGGTCGACCTTCTTATCTTCCCATCTCACGTCCTCTAACTTAGTGATTTCGATACAGTCCATCCTGCTAAGTGTGACTAGATGCGACATTGAGCGTCAATCAGCGTCAGCAGAAAAGCAGGCAGGACGTGAACCAACAACGACAACAGCAGCATTGTCGTCAAACCACCTGTCTCAAGCCTGGTCCGCCCGATTGTCGCGATCCTTCAACTCAGCCCTTGCGTTCAGCTAAACATATAAGTAACAGGATACTGACTTGCATTAGAACGAGTGATGAACATTCAGAATTCACCAGATGCGCATCAATTTACCTGAACTATGGCTCTATCCTCATCGCGCCAGCTCTTGGACATTTTCCAAAGCACCTTCTCCGTCCAGCCATTGCTCGCCGGATTCGCGTCTTTGGGCGCACTCTCCGCGGCGTATGCCCTCGCCCGTGGTGTGCGATTTTTGACCACACACTTTCTGAAAAGTGATCTCTCAAGTCGCTATTGCGATGAAGCCCATTGCTGGGCCCTAGTCACTGGTGCTTCGGACGGATTGGGACGAGGCTTTGCAGAGGAATTACTTTCACATGGCTTCAATGTCATCCTTCATGGGAGGAACCACGCCAAGCTTGAGCGCGTGAAGGTAGAGCTGATTGCACAATGGCCTGCACGCGACATCGATATAGTGGTGCTGGACGCCATGAAGGATGTCGACGACCCGACAAGGATGATGGAGGCAATTCGAGCTCTATGTGGTCGCAAGATCAAGATTCTGATCAATAACGTGGCAGGCGAGCTCCACCCATTGTTCTTGTCTCACGCCGAAGGCTCAGCAGAGCGGAACAGACGACTCATGAATGGCAACTTCATCTTCGCGACCGAATTGACCAGGCTGTTACTGCCACAGCTTATCGAGAACAAGCCCTCGCATATCATGAACATCGGGTCTGGGTCTGCGAATTTACCATGCCCTTATATCGCAGTAGCTGCAGCGTCGAAGTCATTCCTGGCAAGTTTCTCCAAAACTCTGGCGGCGGAGATGGTAGCTGAGGGACATCCAGAGGTCGAAGTACTATACAATCTGGTTGGCCTATGCTCGACTAACAGCGAGCCACGGTCCGTAACATTCCTGGTCCCTAGCTCTAGGCAATTCGCCAAGAGCAGTCTCAAGCTGATAGGACACGGCCACAGAAGTATCTGGGGCTACTGGCCGCATGCACTTCAATTCGAGACGCTGTTCCTACTGCCTACGAAGCTGGTCGAGAGGCTATGCATCGGCCTGGTGAGAGATCTGAGGGCGGAGTACGATCACAGACGCAAAGAAGCATGATCTTCCCACCGAGTCTTCGACTTCTAGCAATTAATCTTGATGCATTGACAGCTTATGTCGAGTGACTATCATAGACACGATTACAAAACAACCGCACCCGTGTGGAGATCGTGCCGAGTGCCTGGGCGGGAAATGGTGTACTTCGGTGTTTCATTTCCTTTCAAGTCCTCTTCCTCTTTTCTTCACAAATCTTGCATTCTCTCGTATCGCATGCGACGTAGCGGCAAACCATTTCTGCAGCGATGGTCATCAGTCAGTCCTGCAGAGCGTGCAGTCGCACAGGATGTTCGGCGATTTACCGCCAGCAGGGAGTGCCCAGTATACTAAGAAAACATAGTTCGGTAGTGAGCGAGACCCATGATCATCACCACGTCGCGACCGTTTTCGCCGATGCCAACCCGGATATGGTGTTTTGCGACTTAAGAGCACTGGTGACTATCAGCGTTGCTGGCTGACAAGTCACGCACAATAATCAAGAGACTCACCATAAAACTGCTTCTATGAGACCCACCACCACATGGAGCCTCCAGCACGTTCCGAAACGCCTCGACCTCACAGCAATGGCGGCACTAAAAGAGCAAACTCCACTACACCCAAACGCACGGGACGGCAGCGCAGCTTGACCGAGGTGTTGATGAACATGGAGATCATGCAACACACAACCTCAGTACTGTTCGTTGGACTCGAGCCTACCTGGGTCGAGAGAAATGGCATTTCTTCGATACCTGATCCGGAAAAAACGTACGCGACTATCAAAGCGTCGTTTGAGAAATTACAAAGGACAGAAGGCCTGTATATGGAGCTTCACGCTATCAATCCCGACAGTCGCGATAATATCAACGATCTCAAACGCAAGATTAGAGACGGCACAGGTCCAGAAGGTGGCAGCAAAGCTTGGGATGGAGTCCTGCTGGGCTATGGACTGAGATCTGACCTTTCTCTGACAAAACTGTTCGAGGAGCTGGTCAACTACATTCACGAAACTCTTCCCGGCGCTAAGCTCCTCTTCTCCAGCAACGACGAAGATCACGGCGAAGCCGTGCGAAGAAACCTCAACATTGGTCACGAAAGAATCCCTCTCACCAAATCTGCCCTGGAAGCGATGAACTCACGATGACGATGATGAGAGATAGTGCCTAGAATGTATCAATACTTGTACAATACTACCTTGCTGTACAGCATAGCGCAACTGATCATGTGGCATAATCGCACAACATTTCTACTTTACCTCGGTGTCCGATTGAGCAGCGACGCAAGGAAGCCCTCGATAACAGAGCTCCGTCGTACATGTGGCCGCGCCTGGCCGGAAGGCTGCCCTATCGATCTTTGACGCAAGCATCGTTGATCCAAGCAACTGTCAACGTCTTAGATTTTAGATCGGAAGGAATCTAGTTCTTTCGTGCTGCTCGGCTGAAACGTTTCTGCAATAATTACTTTACACAATGTGTGAATGAATAGCCCAGATATCGGGAAATTCTGTCGGAATATCTAATGCCTTTTCGTCTGCCTGGCTGACGCTGGTAGTGATTGATCCTTTGAAGTATTCTCAAAGCCAGGTATGCACACACTACCGACGCAGCTAACACGTTTTCTGTCGTTCTGTCACCCATTCCTCGATTAGAGTACTCCAGCTCCTGGGCATCGACCGCAGCGAATTTTGAGCCCAGCGCCCATCATGCAGCCTTACTCAAGCCCCAGCTTATGTCCAAACGCAGTCCATGCAGCCAGATATCCAGAGCCCTCGCTACGCTTCTGGTTGGCCGGGCAGGCTGGAGAGGAGGTCGGCACAAAGTCACCCTGGAACACCAAGAACGCGCCCTGTTGAAACATCACAAATCAGCTTAACATTAAATACTTTGCTAATGAGGGACGCAACTTACAGTATTGAACTCGCTGAAGACGTGGTTGATCAAGAACGGCTCCTGCTCCTTGTTCTCGCCTTCGTTGCAGACAGTGCCTAGCAAGCGCGCGTCAGTATGGACTTAGTCGAGAAGGCGAGTGGAACATACCAAGAACAGCGATGCCCTGCACTTGCTGTGGCTGAATGGCGAATCTCCAGCGCGTGAAGACATTCGTGCAGTCGTGCCAGACATTCTCGATCTCGAATGGAAGGTTGGGTTGAGTTGCTTGTGCGTCCAGAAACTCGCGTCGCGAAGCAAGAGTCAAAGAGCCAAGCGGATGTGGGCAGTCTGTGCCGTTGCTGATGAGCCAGCCTAGATGAGCAAGTGTTAGATTGCAGAGTCCTTGATCGTGGAAGCAGCTGCTTTGCGTGACAGAAGGCCGCCAAAGTTAGAACTCACCAACGCTGTCCGTCTGATCGGTGAAGTCGATGCTATACGTGCTGTTCACAAACTCCTCGCTGAAATCGGAAAAGGTAGTTGCGAAGTTGTCGGCAACATGTTTAGCGGTCTCGTCGTTGAGGCAGTTGCATGCAACGCTACCCAGAGCAAACGCTGAGACAGCAAAAAGCGAGAAAATTGGCGAATGCATGGCTAGCGATGTTGTAGAAGTAACGAACGAAGGTGTGCTGGAAAGAAAATGTCTGATGGGCTGTGGTGAGCTAAAGACAGCGCTGGCAGAGTTATATGCCAGTAGAGGTCATGTAGATTTGTCCTCCAAACACTGCAGTATAGACAGCGGTTCCCCATCCATGATGTCCGGTGTGATGGTTGAAGCCAACTGCACGGCTGTGTTTCGTGCAGTTCTTCCTCAATAAAATGCCTGATGGTCCAAAGTTGTGTCACCGCGCATAACCTGGCAGTTCAGCTGCTTGACAGGGCTAAGCCTTTGGTCGGTGTCACCTGAAGTCGCGTTGGCCGGTCAATTTCTGTAGCTTCAATGCACAGTTAGCGCACAGTAAAGTCGCTTTGAGTTTCTTCGATAGGGTGACGAGTGTCTCTGAATGGTGAAGAAGGGCATAATTGCACGAGTCGAGCTGTGTTTAGGAGGTTTCGAGCTTTCAGCTGGCAACCTTATCAAGGACAGCGCATTCATTTGCGCCTGCAGCGTGCGTGCGTATCGCGTTGCATGCTTTAGGCGAGGCATGTTCATCAAATGTAACACAGCCTACGCCAGCGACGGCAGCGTGACACATCGAGGCCGTGAATGTTGTCTTGGTAGCACAGCACGCTGCCAGGTCAGCAGTTGTCTGCTGGGCTTGTGGCAGATTGAAACATTTTGTAAGCTGAATACGATTGTGCTTGGATCTTCACAACTGATCTGGTCATAGCTGTCGCTCAGCTTCACAGGTGACAAGACGTCGCGACGACCCAATGGAAGTCCACGTGAACAATTGGCAGCAGTTATCCATCTTGAGCTTGTTCGAGGCTATGTTTGTCTTATACGTGGACGACGTAGAGTATGTGTTTTGGCAGCTCCAGAGCTGAAAGCATTGGTGGTCGTGATCACTACGCCGCGCAGAAGCATGGCAGCAGTAAAATGTCCTGCCGACACAACAGTCATGAGAGACATATCAGAACTTGACAGGATGGTAAGACTGGATTGTTGTGAGAATGACAAAGTCCGGACACGTTTTGCCTCAGGTTGGCAAGAAAAAAACCCCGACTCCACACCACCGACGATTCCAATTTCAACTTCATCATCAGCCACGCTCATAAAGGAAGACAATGTCCAGCGCTCGGACCAAGTCGGTGCAAGTCCGCGTCTACTCTTCGAGTCCGGAGCTCGCAGTACTGCTGCTATACAAGAGAACATGCACCATTTCCGAGAAAAAGTATCTACCTACCAATCCATTCGCCGCCATGAAGTGCTCATACGACAACTTGACGCGCAAGCACAGTGCAATGGAAGACGGTTCTGAGTACGATTCCAGACATAGAACTCCAATGAGGCTTCATCAAAGAACAGTCGCGTCAGCGCTCGAGGAGTGGAGCATAGACCCATGCTCGCCGCCAAGATTACGCGTCCTCGAAACCACCGCTTGTGGAGGCTTGTCGGGTCTTGTTCAAGTGCTTGTTGCTTGAGATCTATATGCTTCAGGTGTTGACCTCTGCCTCCTAACCTCTTTCTCCCATTCCCATTTTCTGCTATTTGCTACAAGCTATACTCTCGTTTTTCCACTGCTTGAACCTTCACGTTCGCTTTCTTATTCAACGCCTGATCAATCTAGAGTCTAGAACCGATAAAGAGTACGATAAAATGCGACAAGAATCATTAGCTCTCGCGTTCTGGGCTTCTCTCGCTGCCGCTGGACCGGCACAAATCGAGGCCCGCGCAACGAAAAGCAGCAGTGCTTCAGCGACTGGGTCAGGCTCTACACTACCAACAGTCACGACAAAGGGCAACGCTTTCTTTGCCGGAGATGACAGATTCTACATTCGCGGCGTGGATTATCAGCCAGGCGGCTCGAGCGACGTGACCGATCCGCTGGCAGATTTCGACACTTGCTCGCGAGACATCAAAGTATTCAAGGACCTGGGCTTGAACACAATCCGAGTATACTCAGTCGACAACTCTGCCAACCACGACGAGTGCATGAACGCGCTCGCCGAAGCCGGCATATACCTTGCTCTCGATGTGAACACACCAAACTACTCCTTGAACCGAGACACGCCGGGTGTCTCCTACAATCCAACGTATCTTCAGAGCATCTTTGCCACTATCGGTGAGAGAATTATATCATATACATGGCGATACTGTCTTGGCTGACTTCATCAGATGTGTTTGCGGGCTACAGTAACACTCTACTCTTCTTCTCCGGCAACGAAGTCATCAATGACAGCAATTCGACCTCTGCCGCACCATACGTGAAAGCTGTGACTCGCGACATGAAGCAGTACATTGGCGAACGAGGCTATCGATCGATTCCTGTTGGCTACTCTGCAGCAGATGTAAGCGAGAACCAGTATCTCATGGCTCAATACATGGACTGTGGCGAGGACCCTAGTCGCAGCGACTTCTACGCGATCAACAACTACGAGTGGTGCGACCCTTCATCCTATACCACATCTGGCTGGAGCAGCCTTGTAGAAATGTACTCTAACTACAGCATCCCTTTGTTGTAAGTAGTCCGGATGAGCTCCTTGTCTCGACTGCACATACTGATATTGCTCCAAGTTTGTCCGAGTACGGCTGTATTACCAACACTCGCACGTTCGCGGAGACGGCGGAACTTTACAAGGAAGAGATGACCAAGGTATTCTCAGGCGGTCTTGTATACGAGTACAGTCAAGAGGGCAACGGTTACGGCATCGTCAAGATCAACGGCAACGATGTGACCTCTGTGGACGATCAATTGGACGACCTCAAGAGTGCTCTCGCAAACGCCACCGACCCTACCGACGGTGGTGGCTACTCAACCGATGGCGCTTCGCAGACTTGCCCTGACTCTAGCGACGACTGGGACACCAGCCCATTCACTGGCTCTGCACTACCTGCCATGCCTACCGGTGCTGAAAAATACATGAAGGATGGCGCTGGTGATGGTCCAGGTCTTTCCGGAGATGGCTCGCAAAACGCAGAGGGCGGAAGCTCCTCGACTGCATCCTCAGGCGCGGGCGCAGTCAGTACTACCTACGGTAATGGTGCTTCCTCGACCGGCTCCGGTGGTAGCAGCACTTCATCGGGTGCTGCCAGTGCAGTGCATATGGCCAGCACTGACCTTGCGCCACTCGTTTGTTGCTTTGCCATGTTCGTCAGCATGATGGCTGGTGCTGCTCTTCTTTAGACACTCGAAGAAGCCGCTCACGATGTGCTTCGAAAGACTTTAAATAGATGTGCCCTTTTAGCAAGCAAATCGTACAAAGACTGCAGACAAGCCGTCTCAAGATGTTCTTGTCATGCAGCAGCAGAGTAGTAGGTCAATGCAGCTCAAGCTGGCAACAAGAGTCATGTCTTTGCGATCGACTGCTAAACAGCGATGTCCGAAAGAGGAAGTTGTATGAATCCTTCCAGATCGTCAGCCAAGCGAAGTCTCCTGCCGCGCGGGTGGCGTCGATGGGCACGTGGAGCTTGCGAACCCCAACTTCCGTTCTGAATAAGGAGGCACGAGGATTTCCAGAAGAGGTCCCGTGATCGATCGCACAACATCGCACAGTGATATGTACTATGTGGCGAGGCCGTCGTGATCACAATCGCGGAATGTTCCATCTGCTGCCTATCGCGGCCCTTGCTGCCATCACTGCAGCTCAAATAGCACAATGGAATGACGAATTCACTCCCGTCGAAGAGGAAGAAGAGTTATGTCCTGGGTACGGCAGATACTCTGACCACTTCCATGGACCGGGCAGCGGCGGCGCTCACAACTTGTCTTATATGCGGCCAGAACCACGATGTCGAACGTTCAACAGCTCCATTGTGGAGGTGGCCATCGAGGAGACCAAAGCCGCCATTACAGACGTAGATCTCAGAAGGCTATTCGAAAATGCATATCCCAGCACGCTGGATACCACTGTAAGCTGGCGTGGTGTATCGGAAAACAACACTGAAGAAGGTATGTGCTGTAGACCGAGTGCTCATTAGCATACCTGAATGTGGCTGACCTTTGCGAAGAACTGGCTTTCATCATCACTGGTGATATAGACGCTATGTGGTAAGTCTAGATCATAGCATCTCCACGCCGATGTTGACCATATTAACCAATGTCACAGGCTCAGAGACTCTGCCAACCAGCTTCAGTCGTATGCTCCGCTATTGGCGGCTTCCAGCAACAACGAATCGCTGGCATCCTTGTTCAGAGGTGCCATCAACCTTCAGGCTCGCTATGTCCTCACTTCACCCTACTGCAATGCTTTCCAAGCTCCCGTCGAGCAAGGCAGAAATCGCGTGCACAATACTGCCTACGGAGGTTACAAAGTCAAGCCAGCCTATTCGTGGGACGTCGTTTTCGAGTGCAAATACGAGCTCGACTCGCTAGCTGCCTTCCTACAGCTTTCTCATACTTACTTCGATAAGACGGGAGATCTTGAGTTCTTCCGCAAGTTCAATTGGGTGCCGGCAGTCGAGATGGTCCTAGAAGTGGCCCAGAACATGACGCATGCGACCTATAATGAGAATGGAACCACTGCAGAGCAGTCTTACAAGTTCTCCCAGATGAAGAATCACGGAATCGGCAATCCAGTCGCAACCGACACAGGTCTCGTACGCTCATTCTTCCGACCTTCCGACGACTCCGCGCTATATCAGCTTTTCATACCAGCCAACATGATGTTCTCTCAATTCCTTGGGTCAGCAGCTGACATAGTCAAGCAATTGGGTAACGAGACGCTTGCCAGCTCCATGAAAGACAAAGCGAGTTCGATCCGTGCAGCCATTACAGAGCACGGCATTACGCACACGAAACAGCACGGAGATGTCTACGCCTTCGAGGTGGATGGGTATGGTGGCATTAATCTCATGGATGATTCCAACTCACCTTCACTTCTGTCTTCGGCTTTCTTCGGCTACCATGATATCAAAGATCCTGTCTACCAAAACACTCGCGCCAGAGTACTTTCTACATATAACCCCTACTGGGCTCATGGGAAGCATATCAGCGCCATTGGAGGACCACATAATGGCCCAGGAAATGCGTGGCCGATGTCATCGATCATGCGGATCTTCACCAGCGATGATGACGAGGAGATTACACAGCAATTGAAGCAGCTCGTCTCCAGCACCGATCATCTTGGGCTAATACACGAAAGTGTGAACGCTCACAATTCGAGCGGCTGGAGTCGATCGTGGTTCGCCTGGGCAAATGGACTCTTCGGTCAATGCATTCTTGATCTAAAGGAACGCAAGCCGCACCTTCTGCAGCTTGACTTTCAGGACGTCCTGGTCGACTCACACGACGATCATGGCAACATGGAGTACAAGCCTCTAGGCAGTGCTACTGCTAGCGAAGAGAACACTGTTGCGCAGACCTTCAACCCAGGACCGCCGCCCACCCCGGAAAGCCTGCCAGCTCATGAAGACGAACATGAGGAACCCGCACACGGCCACGGTGACATGATGTCTGGTCACGGGCATGATGCTGCGGCGCCACATCGGCCATTGCATATCGAGGAAAGCGCCATGACTTGGTTCTGGTTGATGACGGGCTTCCTCGCTGCGTGCTCAGCCCTGATTGTGGTTGCCTTCCGATCGCGGCAGCGAAGCTATGCATCCAAAGGTGGGTGTATCTGATCAGAGAAGACTGCTACCTCGTCCAGAGCGCTGATTGATCGACAGTGCGCCATGGCTTGCAGCTCCGCTAGGCTTGCAACACAACCATTTCCTGCTCGCCTGAATCTGCGCATCGATCAAGAATCGCGCCTGTGTGTCAAAATGTTATTGCATACTGAATGACTCGATTGGCCCTGGCCCTGGCCCAGTCACGTCGCACTGCACCACTTGCCATGAGGTCAACCCGCTCGACTGTATGCTTATGATGAGTGACGGGGCGCATCGCGTTACTCTACGCGTGTGTTAGCAGGCCTCCAATTGTGGCCACAACTGCCATGCTGTATGCATCGACAGTGCTTGCTGTGGCTCTTGTTTGGAGTGTTCTCTCTACCGTTGGGAGTTTTCTCAAGCGTAGACGTTCAGCTCCACGGCCCTTTGGAGCGCGAGTCTATGGAAGGCCGGTGAATCCTGTCCAGCACATCGTGCCTTCGTTATTGTAAATGCTGTGGTCAGACCATCGCGCGAGGAATACTCGACGGGTTAGCACGACATCTTCTCCTTTCTCCATCACTTCCAAGCGTTGAAAGTGTCGAACGTTCATTTTGCCGCGCACGCAATCTCTTTCCGTGGAGTGTTCTAGACAAAGTTCAGCTCGCTTGGGCTCGTACGCTGTTTGGCAGAATTCTCGACGAGACGGAGGCACGCGGCGCTGACGTTCTGCCGGCAACGTTGGGAAGTGAAGCAATGCCAATGACAATGTATTGGCAACCAAGACAGAGCTCCTTTAACATTGTCTTATTTCTCCAGCTGTTGTATTACAGTCGCGCTGATCCATGGTACTAAAATAGCTGTTTGACAGCTCCGAAGGACGATCCGGCACATTCGCAGCGAAGAGTCAGGGGCTGCTGACAAGTGTGGGAGCGTTAGCTTGAAAGACTTAACGGCTGGCATTGTTTGGTTGCCTCTTGGCGAGTTGTCTGTGGGACCAAATTTCCCTAGAGACAAAACGGTCTGGTCACCACACATTTGTCTCTGTTTGCAGCCCGTATATCGAATACCTTGTGATGGCCCACGTGCACAATGCTCGTAGTGAAGGTGTCGGGATCGCGCGATACTTTGCAAAAATGATGAGCCGTTCGCGTACTGCATCCCGACACTTAGCTCAGAGGTTATGGGTAGATCTGAATCCTACGCAAAGTGCTGGCGCTAGAATCTTGCCGCAACGCATGACTTTACAGCTTCCCCATGGCAAGCTCGAGATTGACTCGATGCCCGTCGCAACAGCCAACGACCGGGCAGTCTTCTCGCTGTCGAATATCCCACTTTGTCGTTTCGTGCTCACACCAAGCAAAACATCCCTCTCCGGCTTTCACTTCTCCCGTTCTGCCCCTCTTGGTGCCAAACGTGATTGGAGTGATGAGCACGTCTTTGTGTCATGGTGTCAACCCATGAATCTAATCTCATGATCAGATAAGCGGGATACGAGACGAAAGCATGCGTTGCAGCCAGGTTGACGACGATAGCCAAAGTGAATTTCAAGCTCGCCATCTGGGCGCAAGCCAGAGAGACGCCTGTTTTGTTGTGATTTAACCAATTCAAGAGGTCTTAGCACGGAAAGGTCAGAGTCCGAAGCTTAAAGCCGTCCCGATCCGGTAACGCACAGGCAAGGTGTTTCTGAGCATGTCGCCTGCAACCAAAGAGCCGTCTAGCCGCTCAACAGCACCAATCACGGAGCTCATTTGGAGCAAGCAGTACCATGTCCATGCTCTCGATAGCTCAGTGTTCTGGGGTGAATTCCAGTTGCGTTCAACGCTAAAACACAGCTTAAGCTGCATGCTTAACTCTATCTTTTCACGATCCGTGGGATGGCCGATGCTGGTTCCAGACTTCCGTATAGATGGGAGATTGCATGGGCGGATTGCAATGTAGCTGAGTCGACCGTCCAATTGTGCAAGAGCGGTAAGACGCCTTCGAAGCTCTTGAATACGAAGCAGGGAGGACATAAAGCCCTTGTCAGGTCGCCAACGTAGCACTTCTTGTAGTCCATCCAGCCCACTCCAGTCACTCGTTACAGTCCTCTCCGAAGTCGTCAATCAAGCCACCATCAAGATGCACGCCACAATCATCGCTTCCCTCGCAGCTCTTGCTGTTGCAGCTCCAGCTGTCGAGAAACGCCAGGCTGCTCCTCCCCCAGCCGGTGTCAACGAGTGAGTTTTTCCATCTCCAACGAATGGCTCCAAGCAATGCTGACTTGTTCCAGTGCCACTATCCTCCAATACGCTCTGACTCTTGAGCACCTGGAAAACGCCTTCTACCGCGAGGGTCTCCAGAAGTTCAAGCAGGCCGACTTCGTCAAGGCTGGCCTGGCTCCATCTTTTTATAATAATCTTCAGCAGATTAAGAAGGACGAGCAGGTCCACGTCGATTTCCTTTCGGCTGGTCTTACTGCTGCTGGCGCCCAGCCAGTTGCTGAATGTCGGTATAACTTTGGCTTCAAAGATGTGCCAACCTTCCTCGCCATCGCCAACGTCCTCGAGGGTGTCGGTATCAGCGCCTACTTGGGTGCCGCCAAGTACATTGACAGCCCAGACTACCTCACTGCTGCCGGTTCTATCTTGACTGTCGAGTCTCGCCACTCCGCATACCTGCGCGAGAACCAGAACCCAGCCAAGTCGCCATTCCCATCGCCATTTGACACCCCACTCGAGTTCAGCAACGTGAAGTCGCTGGCAGCTCCTTTCATCACCGGTTGCCCAACCGCCCCAAGCTCGCTCACCCTCCTCGCGGGCTTCCAGGCCTTTCCAACCATCGCTGTCACCCCAGCTGGTGTCGCTAAGAGCGGTGCCACCCTCTCCCTCAAGGTTGCCAAGAAGGTCGCCGCTACCAACGCCTGGTTCATCACCTCCGCTGGCGCTGTCCCAGCCAGACTTACTGGCTCCGGCTCATCTTACAAGGTCGTTGTCCCAACGATCGGCGTTCCAAACCTCCAGCCAGGTACCGTCAACGCTGGCCAAGGTTACCTCGTCCTCACCAAGGATGCCAACAAGCCAACTGATGACAACACCGTCGCTGGCCCAGCTGTTATCGACCTTGCTGACAACGCTTTCGGTCGCGCAGCTGACAAGGCTACCTACGGTGGCTCAAGCTACAAGGCCCCAGCCAAGCCAAAGGGTTACTAGACTATTGAGCTCAGGTGGCTTTCGACACGAGCATGACACGAGCATCAGTGCGCGATGATCTGATGTACTCGTACCTCTCGTATGAAAATCTTTATTAGCGGCATGAGTCCCTTCACGATTGTTAATCTTCAACATCACCTCTTTCTTCTACGGTCACAAACTTCGTGGCAGCTGTATCCAAACCATTGACCGCCATCTTCTGACACTTTCAATCGCTCTACACATATGTGACCTGTATCGTGGTCGCGACTTGCATCGGGCACAAAGCCAGATAATACTGATCAACGAGAACTCGAAACGCTGATGGCAATTCATGATCTAACACTTTGTTGACAGCGGCCAGTCCCGGTTGTTTTGGTCAGGGTTCCGGGACCGAGGATCATCCAGGTGAGACCTGAGAAGCTGACAGAATCGACCTGCTGCATTTCTCTTCTCACCACGTTTGAGCTGCATCCAGGTCTTGAATATGGGTGCTGTGGGTAACATCTCCGCAGTGGTAAGTATGGGTCGGATAGACGAAGAATAGAGGCAAAAGTTCTGACATGCGGCAGTTTGTGCTGGCTTTGTCAGCATTCATCTACAGCAGGTGGAGCATTCTCCCTACTTTCGTCCTCAACGCTCCGGGGCGCTTAGCTCAAGTCAACACCTTGAAAGACTATGAGGTGAAGTTCCAGAATGTTGTCAGGAATTGCGAGGACATCTACCTCAGCGAGAAGGGTCAATGGGCACTTCTCAGCTGTGATCCTGGACGTGATCTCTGGAACACTGTGATGGTATCCGACATGCACCGCTGGTTGTAGTGAGCGCTGCTGATGACACTCAGGGTGTGTTTGTGAGTTCTGTTGCACCTGTCGAGACTGGACTCTATCTGTACAAGTATGGCGAAGGTGGCGACGCGACTCCTGCGAAGATACATCTAGAACCATTCAAAGCTCATCGCGATACCTTCCACCCACTCGGAATTGAATACCACGAGGATAGCGAGACCCTCTTCATCATCAATCATTCTCCTGAGGGTTCTCGGGTACAATGGTATGCTCTCGATGCTGCAGCAGGAGTGGCGGCATTCGAAGGGGGTCTGTCACATCCGAGCGACTTGCCCTCGCCTAATTCACTTGCTGCGCTCAGTGGTACCGAAGTCTTCATCACGAACGACCACAAAATACCAGCGCGCAAGAATTTCGTGCTGGGAAAAGTAGAGACTTACAGTGGGTATCCTGGAGGATCTGTCGCGTTCCTCAAGCGTCACGAAAATGGCTCCACCTCAGTCAAGACTCTCGCCCGTGTGCCGTTCGCCAACGGCATCGTACTGCTCAATTCTACTCGCTTGGCCGTGGCCAGCTCGAATACTGGCTCAGTACGATTCTTTGACATCACCTGGCAGCTTGATGGGTCTCCAGCGCTCAGCTATACTTCGTCAATAGCTGTGCCCTTTCTACCAGACAACGTTAGCTTGGACAGCAGGGGCAAACTGCTCATTGCTGGACACCCACATGCACCCAGCTTGGAAAAGGTCGCCAAGAACAATCGCTTCTGCGAAGGTCGTGCCGAATGTGCTCTACCAAAGCTCAGCTGGGTGGCGGAGTGGAGTGAGGAGGACGGCCTGAAGACGTTGTATTCTGGCAGCGACTTTGGTACTTCTACAACTGCTGTGCGAGATTGGCAGGCAGGCATTGGACTCGTGACAGGGCTGTACGAGCGTGGTCTGCTGACATGGAGCCTATAGCGGCCCGTTAGCAAGTGTACAACGCATCAGGCTAATTGCGAACATGAGAATAGCATGTCGCTTCTGGCATCTGGTGATGGTGCCAGCTTCCGGAGCAGCTGAGACCGATGACCACTCGTCAGGCGAAGGATTTGCATCGCGAGGCAAGTGATTGCAGCAGACTCGAACGATCCTGCCCGACTGCTGTATATTAGGAGCGCTTACATCTTTTCAATGGTTGCATAATTACGCCTACTTCAGACGAAATGGTAGCACGATAGTCGTGGCGGGCAAAAGTCCTTTTGTGTCTGCTGATGCGCAGCTTTCGTCGGTGTTGCGCGAAGGATCATTTTTGTGGCTTGCGCTACTAGGCGCTATCAGCCTTCCATGAGCTCTTTCTGGACAGCCAATCTTGAATCAGTAAGTGGGACTGCAAAGCAGGCATGTCAGTGGTCCGCTTGGAGAGTGACATTACTACTCTCACCGGCTTAGCGTCTAAGCTCTGTGTAGAATAATCGAAGGTGATTCACTGTGCCGGTGGCATATGTATTGGCGGGACCTCACGTCTGCAGATAAAATCTGGTTGCATTGTTACACACGATCGTTTCATCGTCTCGCTATCAGCTTGCCCGCCGGTCGTTATCAAGATACTGGGACGAAGTGAGACTGAGACTCTCAACCACACATGCGATAAGAGTCACATACATAGCACACACGAACGGCTTGAGACAGTCGCCGGCGTCTCGGAATCTCTCTCTTCACACAAGAAACGCCACAACAACGAGACGCATCCATCGCTCGAACATCTGCCCTACCTAGATGGCGACCATGCTTGGCGCAAACGATTTACAGGACATGCTCGACAAAGAAACATGCATGATCGAACAGGATTCGATCGACAGCGACTCAGAGTCTGAAGACCACAGTCACACACTGCGCAGCCAACTCACAGCACAAACAAACGACTTCATACTCACCCACTGGTCCTTCGAAAGCACAGAAGCGAGGACTTCCTATCTCAGCAAAGACCTAACTGGCCTAGCATGTCTTTGCTTCCCATTCGCGCTCGACGACCGGATACACCTGATCGCACGCCTCTTCTCCCTCATGTTCCTGCTCGGCGAAATGATTTCCGGTCTAGACATAGATGATGCCTTGGACTGTCTGCAAAGTCTCCAAGAAGCCACGAAAGGCTACTGGGAAGCAGACCGGACGCATGCAGAAGTCTGGATGCTGTGTGATCTACTAGAAGAGATTCGAAGTCACGAGTATGCTCTCGCAGACGATATCATGGATGCGATGTGGACGTTTTTGAGCCTGCGTATGGGGAGGAGAGGGAGGAGGACGAAGCGAGATGACACTACGTCTGGGTTCCAAAACTCTTTCGTGGATGCTGGTATGCTTTTGCCGCTACATCGCTTTGCAACGGGGGTCATGGTTGATGAGGAGGAGTTTGAGTACAGCAAGTCAGAGGTGGAACAGGATGACTTCGGGTTTTGTGCAGCAGAGCTGCAGGCCAATGTCAATGCTTCATGAGTGTGCCAAACGATAATGATGATGAGTATGATAATCATAATGTCTACAACTCGGTTATGTCCTCTGCTTCCTCGTTGCTCCGTGCCTATGTACATCTCGCGATCTGTCGGTCACGTTCGCCTCTCACTCTTTCGAAGGCGCGGTCGCTGTCCTTACATGCCTCCAGTCAAGCCAGCTGCCGTAGCTCTGTCCATAGCGGCAACGGCACTGTAAGTCGGTGCAAAGAGTCCACAACGGTAGTTGACCTCCTCCGAATCGATGACTGTGACCCCAGAGCCCAAGACATCGCCTCGAGTACCAAGCACCGCCATGTTCAGATTGCCGACGGTAGTTTCGTTGGCTCCAAGGTAGATGCCGCCGTCAACACTAATAGCTCCAGCAGGCCCAATACCTCTGGCTGCGCCTAGAACCTGGTCAGGCGAGCCGCTTCCGACTGGATTCCAGCCAGGACCTCCAGCAGGGTTCTTCGCGAAACGTGCCCATGCGCCTTGGATTGCTGCTGAGAGAGCATACTCTTGAACGGTGACATTGACTCTCGGGTATGTCCCAAACACCAGTGGAATCTCGCTAGAGTGATATGCTCCAAGGGCCTGGATGCCTGGCACAGGCTGCGTGTTCGAAAACGAAGCATTGTAGTAGTACTGCCAAGTTGGAATGCCAGCAGCAGCAGAGGCATTGGCCCAAAGCCCTGCTGTGCATTGGAACACATACTCGGTGAAGATCTGAGAGAGCTGGTCGTATGGCGTAGGTCCAGAGTCGAAACCGCTCAGTGGATAGGCATTGGATATAGCATCGATCAAGGAGCTGGTGTTCGCAGTGATCTGTTCCAGGAACGCAGTCGAAGAGTTCTGAGCCACGTTGAAGATCCTTCCCTCTTGCGAGTTTGTTCCACCGAGGACAGGAATGCTAGGAATGACACCATCTGCACGTCTCTGCGCTGCATTGACGAAGAAAGTCTTGTTATCAAATGTAGGGTTGAACTCCAGACTCTGCTTCTCGATGATTGACTTGATGACCGTGGCATTTGCGGCGCGGATGCACTCCAGATTACTGCCGTAGCTGGTCGAGCAGTTCAAAGCTGTTGCTAATTGGTCCCACTGTGGGTATGTGCTAGGTCTTGGCTGAGCATTGAAGGAGATCTGACCGCTCTCAAGGATGGCGCCACGAAATGGCACCTGATCGCCTTTGTTGTAAGATGTCAGCAGCGCATCGACAGACCATCCGCCTGCAGATTCGCCAAAGATCGTAACCTTGTCCGGTGAGCCCCCGAAAAGATGAATTTCACGCTGGACCCAGTCGAGGGCGGCTCTCTGATCTAGAAAGCCAAGGTTCTGCTCCGTGATTGGGAGTTCTGGAGAGGTTGCGAAGCCTAGGCATCTGTCAGTACGCTGTTTCTGCCACTTGCGATTTAGTTGATGCGCATACCGAAGACATTGGTGCGATAATTCACAGTCACCTGGATTCAATCACAATCAGCGATCGTGGTTCACACCTAATCCACTTTTACTCACCACAATCACGTCCTCATAAGCAGCGAACGAGCTACCATCGTAGAATGGCTGTCCAGCGTTGCCAAACTGCAGTGATCCTCCGTACAACCAGAAAAGAACGGCCCGTCCATCACAAGGCGCGGGCGTACTTGGTGCATAAACATTCAGGTATAGACAGTCCTCCGATTCTTCAGGCGGCACGCCTCCAGGATTGTTGAAGACAGCTTTGGTGAACCCTGCGACCAGATCTGATCCCGCAAACTGCTGGATACATGCTGGCTTGAACGCAGTCGCATTGATTTTCTGCCCCGCGGCCTGTGCCCGTTTTGGAGGTGCGAACCTCGTGGGCGGGTCTGCGAAGGGTATGCCCAAGTATTTGTTGACGGCTGCTGTTGCCGCAGGAAGCGATGTAGTTGTGCCTTCGACCACTCCAACTTCGAGTGTTACTGTTGGTCCTCCTCCGTTGTAGCATGAGCTGACCGATGGGCTAGTTGTTTGTGTAGCAGGAGAGTCTGAGGGCGTGGACGATTCGGTGTCCTTGCAGTAGTCTATCTTGCCTTCCTTGCAACATGTACCAGCTGCTGTTGGCATCCATATAACACTGCCCCGATTGCACTGTCCGAACGAGTTACTGCCCTTGCACATAATAACTCCATCTTCAGTGCAGGACCCAGTTTCTGATTTTTCTCGTAAGTCGGTCAGTATGCCATTGGACTGTCTTGCAGCATGTGCAGTTGTCGCAGAGAGCAGGAACAAATAGTAGCTCAGACTTAGCTTAGCCATCTCGATCGTAACGATACCAGAATGGCAGATTGCTCGGGAATGGACACATCAAGGCGATGAGTATATAATAACTGCACATAGCAGACTGAGCCGTGTAGTGGTGAATGACTGCGTCACAGCCACTCCTTCTGTCCTCGTACGCTCGTACCGTCGTACACTGCCCAGAAGAGAAGATGCAGAAGCGGCTCTAGTGCTTCTAACCGAGCCTACAGACTCAAGCTCTTGATCGAGAAGTGCGGACAGCCACGAGTTACCGCGGCTTAAGAGCTCTGGGACGGCTGTGGCGCCCACATGGCGCACTGTGGACTTTGCGGGGAGCCCACGGTTTATGTGTGACCCTAAACGATTTGCCGAGCACGCTTGATGAGGGCCTTGCGAGGGCTTGAGGGTATGAGGAGCTGATGGATAAGATGGATGATTGGGAGTATGTGGATCGTCGGTTGAGTAGTTTAGATTGAAGTGCCTTCTTGGAGTGCTCCTTACGATCGCGGTTCCTCCGCAGGCGCAAATCGATCCGTCGATAAGGTGAAAGATGATCAAAGAATGGAGCAGATGGATCGGGAGTTTATGACTGCACACCGGAGGTGTGGTGATGGCTTGGCGAGCTCGACTCAATGCACGTGCCGTGATGGTTCAGGACGCGTCGCGTCGCCTCGCGTGACGAAAACAACACAAGGAAGTTCGTATAGGTCGTTGTTACCGCGAGGATCTTCGAGGTTTCCTGGGCTGAGCAAGCATAGGAGGAGCTGACTACTGTTGCTGCTGTTCAACTCTCCCCGGATGCTACTAGTCCTGGAGGTGAGGTGAGCACTAGACACTGCCCCTTCTTCTTCCACAATATCGGCGAACCTATGAGCGTTATATGATGCCTCACCACAGCCAGGGTCGCGTCACATCAGCCATTCCTGACCACATCACGCCAACAACCACCTCACTCCGTCCACGGTATCTTGAATCGCATTCTTGGATTCTGGGCGCTCCGGACAGGTGGTCCAGAAGCCATGCGGTAGTCCCTGGTAGATCCTTGAGTCAACCTGGATGCCCTCCTGCTGCAAAAGATCGCTGAAGAGAATGGCTTCGTCGCGTCGAGGATCCCAGCCGCAGATCTGGAAGAAAGCCTTCTTCGCTAGGCCAGCACGCGACTCGTATAGAAGAGGAGAGTATCTCTTATCGTCTTTTGGCGCGCCATACCTAGAGATATGTCAACAAGTCCTCCAGAATTTCGAGGTAGCAGGCCTGTCTTACTTGTCCGCGAAGTAGTGGATGCTTTTCACAGTAAGTCCTGGGGCATCATCGACCTCATCGACACTGAAAACTCGATTGCGAAACTGCTCTGGCCGAACGTCTGGGTGGCAGAAGCTAGAAGCCATAAAGAGCAGCCCTGTCGGCTGTGGCTTCACGTCTCTTTCTAACATCGCGTGTGCGAGGCTCGCGGTGAAATTCCCACCTGCAGAAGTGCCTCCAAGAATAAGTCCTCGGCTCAAGTCGACCTGCAATGCTTCTTGGCCAGCCTTCGATGTTACCCATTCGATGACTGTGAAGCAGTCTTCGATTCCTGTCGGAAATGGGTGCTCCGGAGCCAGACGATACTCCACACTGAGCACCACGACAGGAAGCTGACGACCTACCTCGCGACACATATAATCATCAGTTTCGAGGCCTCCAGTCACGAAACCTCCGCCGTGCATATAAAGAAGGGCGGGCAGACTTCCCGACAATCCTGATTGGCGGTATCTTCGCAGAGTGATTGCCTCATTGTCGACCTCGACATGGTTGAGCTCATCGATAGCCAATCCCTCCTGCAACCTGATGGGAAGGTGCTCTCTAGTCATGCTTGCTGGCACCGTGCCAGGAGGCAAGTTGTTTGGAAACTGCTAGAGCATTAGTGGGTTGAGGAAACACAGATGTTATGGCATGACACACATCAATCCAGTGCGGATGTGGCTCGGCATAGCTCCTGTACTCTGCCGTCACATCTGCATATGTTGGCAACAACTGAGTCTCAGGCCGTTAGTGAGCACCATGATCTTATCTGATGGGATGATGGTACGCCTGATCGAGTCCATTAGCGCAGGACTGCTTAGGCCCGGTGTCGGACGATGCGTGCTTGGCATGCTGTCAGACCCTGTTGTGCCAACAAATAGACAGATCATAGCATTTGCGTTTTCCATGCTCCATCGTGCGAGGATGATGAATGCTTGTGTCTTATCACGTCACGCCGACCACGAGTGTTACCCGGAATGTCAATGATGGTGCTAATGAATCAATAAGCCCGCCAGCTATTCGAAGAAGTAGTAGATCTTGGAGAGATATGTTCGTTATTGATCCCAGGGCGTAAGTTCATTTCCCAATATGACGGGAGTGACCAAGACGGCCACACTTGTCACTGGCGCCCTTGGCCGGGAGCACAAGATGCCCCAGCAGTGGTCGTCCATGCCAGTGTAGCAGCAGTGCCCAGCCGTTTTTGCCGTATTTAGACTTCAGAGTAGCGAGGCTGGCGGGGACTTGGCACAGGTGTTCGCAGCTTCCTTCTTGAGGAGTTCTACCAGCGATCCTACCAAGAGGGAGGGGAAAGGCTAGGAGATAGCCGCATGCCAGCGGTGAGCATCTCTGATTGACAATCGTATGCTTGCTGGCGTGCATGAGGAAGTGTCTGTCACTCGTATTGATGACGGAGGCAGGTCACGATTGTACCACCAATGGCTGTGTCTAGAGGTTTGGTGTCGCATGCTGATCGTAGTCGATGTGTACGAGCCGTCCAAGAGCAGCCGCAGACCCCCCCGGCAGAGTGTAAACTTGCCAGCCTGCCACGTGAAACAACTAACTAGAATTATTGTCCTGCCCTCGTACAGCAGACTCCAGATTGTGCTGCCGGGAGATTCTGCGCCGAAGCACTTCGCCGTCGCCGTTTAGACAGAAGCCAACCAACTGCTCCCGCTGAACTTCAGCCCTCGAAAGCTGAATGTGCGAATCACGGTCGCTTGGCAATGCAACTCGTGCTATCGCGGTGATGTCCGCAGATCTGCCATCGGCGCTGAAGCCAATAGCAGAAGGTAGCAGTCCGTCTGCCAGTACAGTATTGGCCACTGACATTGAATCCTGACTCTTGATTGTGCAAACAAGCTACCACAAGACTACCACGAGATTCTTCTGTGCGGAGCTTGTGCATCGGTAGGAACGCTTGTGCTGCAGCTAAGACTTTGCGAAAGCAGATCGTCCCTCGGCCAGAGACCACTCACAGCGCAGAACCACAGATTGACGGATCAGCATGGCGCCAAATCTTTCCTCGCTGCCAACCACAGAACCAGGCACGCCGACACTACGCTGGACATTGATCACATCTTGCTTCATCCAATTCGTCCGCAGCTAATGACACTTGCGACTATGTCGCCACACATAGCGGACGTATCTTATCTTCTCGAAACACTTCCGACATTCGCTGGTGGCCACCTTGGCCAATCCGGGCTCATCTCCAGTGTTGCAGTACTACGCTGGCGATCTGCAGCTTGCCTCTGCCCGCCACGCTTAGCATGATCACACCATTGTTAGAGGGATGGTTCCTAACCTGCCTACTTTGGAAGGTACCATGCCGCGAAGGCTGAGCCTTCGATACCTTCTAACGACGACACTTCACTTCACCTTGCTTCTTTGAGAAGTACCGCCGTGTGCCCGCCTACTGACAGCATGAGTGGTCAATCTATGCTGATTGCTATGCTGTCGATCAATGTAGGTGCCGGAGGCCAACCGCAGCAACTGGCATATAAGATGTCGTGCCTGCCACTTGGAAGGCAAAACATCAGCTTCTGTACTCCCTTCAATCGCAACAGCGCAACTTCTGCCAATCTCACTACGGCTGAGCCTGACCTGAAATCCTCAACATGCACTACACATTCGTCTCTGCTGCTGTGGCAGCTTCCGCAGGCCTGGCGCTTGCGGCCCCAGCAGGCCCGCCAACAAATCAGCACTTCCAGATCACGCAAGTTCCACGAGGACAAGTCTTCAAGAGCGGCCCTTACCAGATGCTGAAGACGTACGGGAAATATGCCAAAGTAGGAGCTGTAGCTCCTGCACGAGTGCAAGAGGCTGCCGCCGCTGTGCAAAGTGGTAGCGTCTCGGCCAATCCACAGCAGTTCGACCAAGCCTACCTCTCACCTGTCACTGTGGGTGGCAAGACCCTCGAGCTAGATTTCGACACTGGCTCTGCCGACTTGTGGGTCTTCAGCACTCTCATGCCTTCCAGTGAGCAGAGCGGTCACGTTGTCTACAACCCATCTACTTCGGGACGAAAGCTGCAAGGCTCGACCTGGAATATCAGTTACGGTGATGGGTCTGGTGCCAGCGGCACAGTGTATGCCGACAAAGTTGTTGTCGGTAGTGTTACTGCTACGTCCCAAGCAGTTGAAGCTGCAACTTCAGTCTCCGCGCAGTTCGCTCAAGATGAGGACAACGATGTAAGGCGATTCACATCAGTGAGACAGTATGGCAATGACTAACCTTCATTCACTTCTAGGGTCTCCTTGGTCTTGCATTCAGCACGATCAACACTGTCAAGCCAACGCAACAGACCACATTCTTCGATACCGTGAAGAGCAGCTTGGCTAAGAAGCTTTTCGCTGTCGACCTCAAGGCTGGTCGACCGGGCACCTACGACTTTGGCTACATTGACAGCTCAAAGTACACTGGAAGCATAGCTTACACTGCCGTCGATCAATCGAACGGATTCTGGCAGTTCAACTCGGGCGGATTCTCAGTTGGCTCCGGCAACGCAACGAGCGGCAGCATCGGCAGCTCTATCATGGACACTGGTACTTCACTCCTCTACTTGCCATCCAACGTCGCCTCGTCCTACTACTCCAAGGTATCTGGTGCCAAGCTGGACAATTCTCAGGGAGGTTACACATTCCCTTGCCGTAACACACTGCCAAACTTCAACGTTGCCATTGGCGGCAAGACATTTACCGTTCCTGGCTCTTACATCAAGTACGCTCCAATCGACAACTCCGGCACGACTTGCTTCGGTGGTATCCAGTCAAACACCGGTATTGGCTTCACTATCTTTGGTGATGTGTTCATGAAGGCAGTGTACGTTGTCTTTGACCAGACCACCTCCTCTCCCCGACTCGGCATAGCCGCACAAAGCTAGAGAGCCATATTTCGCGGGACTGTTACATTCAGCGACTAGCGGAGTACAGCACTTGGTTGCTTCATGGCGAGCATTGTAAGCGTGGCGTTTCAAGGGAGAAGTGTATATACGGATCAAAAGGACTGGCTCCAGTGACCGCATAATATAAAACGATAGTTGACGTCAAATGCCGTATGCTCAGTACTTTATCACATTCCAGCCGTCTCTCAACAAGCTACGGCCGAAAAGACCCGCTCCGAGCACGACACTACAGCCTGCAAGGGCGACACCAGTCCACCAAGCACATTGAATGCCCCAATGTACGTCTTCCCTTGTCATACCTTGATTATTCACGTGAACCTCGACCGTGCCTGCTATCCCCAAAGCTATTGATATGGAAAAGTGAATCACTGTCGTGGCTAGTGGGGCGGCAAGACCCTCGTGCTCGGGCGACATCGATCGAGACAAGAGAAGCGTCCCTGATGCGAAGCTCAGTTCCATGCCTGTGCGGACATCAGTATCTGTGTCGAGACACACGCGAACGGACCACTCACCAAATGGTATTATCAGCATCGCGACGAACCTCTGTGCCCAATACATCTGCTCAGCTGGCTGTGTGGCGGTTATGAGCTGGCCTACGAAGAAAGCTATCATTGACGCAAACATGGTAAACGAGACCGGTGTATGCGTGAGCATGACTCCTGTAGCGCCAGCCGCGAGCAGCCCGCATACCATGATAGGCACGAACTGTGCAGACACGATCAAAGAGCTGAATTCTCGAGCCTCTTGCAGGAAGCGGAAAGAATAATAGATCCAGATGCCGAACGAGCTCCAGCCAAGCCAAAGAAGCAGCAAGGTGTATGCTGCCTCACCACACATTGCCTTCACCGACAGGATTGGCGATGAGGCCCTGGTTTCGATCCAGAAGAATCCAGCGAGTGATAAGAGACCAATGATCAAGAGAAAGTAGACATGCGGTACTTGCCAGCCAAAAAGAGGACCATCGTTCCATGCCACATTGACTAAGATGAGTCCCAGCACACCAACAGTTGATCCCATGAGGTCCCAGCCCAAGGTCTCTGCTCGTTCAACAGTCTCATCGTTGTGAGCCAGCTCCTTCGGCACGACGACTATCACAAGAGCAGACAGAACCCAAGCCGCAATAGCATACGACCAGAAGGTCCAAGGCCACCACGCCACTTCTGCAAACATGCTGGCAGAAAGCGCACCAACAACAAGTCCCCAAGGCGCCATCACACCAAACAGCGAGAACACAACATTCTTCCTCTTTCCCGGTGAATACGCCTGTCCTAGCAAACCCAAAGCATTAGGCACCACGAGCGCAGCGCCCACCCCTTGGAATGCTCGACAAACATCGAAGAAGATCTGACTTCCAATGTACGCCGAGAACCCAGAAAATGCCGACCAAGATCCTAGAAAGAAGTATCCAAACGCGAGAACTTTCTTGTGTCCGAGTATATCTCCCATGCGGCCGGTGATTAACGTGAATGTGCCGACAGTCAAACAGTAAGAGGCTGTGAACCAAGCCTGCTCTCCTGGTTTCGTGGCTACTATTTCCTGAGCGATGAACTTCATAGGAGCTAGGGCCTGTCCTATGCCTGCCCAAGTCATGAATTGAGCCATGATGATTACTCCGACGAGGAGCACTTCGTGGTATCTGGACAGATTCCGAGGGTCAGGATGCGATTCCCGATCTTCATCTGGACCTGGAGAACGTGATCTCGACGATGACGAAGATGTGCTGTCGTCATCTTCCCCATCATGGTCTTCGTCCTCCTTCTCTGATTCATAGTACAACTCCTGGTTCCCAGATTCCAGCCAGCTATCCGATCGCTCTCTTCCCTTGCTGTACGTCAGAGGAATGTCTGTGAAGCCGTCCAGAGTGCATCTAAGCGAATCGATCCTCGAATGTAAGGAGATATGTCGAGACTTGTAGACCATCGGCGGAGCAACATGATCGTTCTGATCTGCTGTTCCGGCCCCAAATGCTGAGCAGTCGTGGAAGATGATAGGATGTGTGCTGTCGTCGCTATTGCGTGGAGACATCCTGGCCGTGTTCGAGTGAGACCGCATGTTAGCTGAGAGGTCCACTGGACCCGAGTCTCAAAGGCGGTCGGTGGTGGCGCACTGCTGAATTTGGCTGGAGGCGGTGTTTACTATAGCGCTGTATTCTGTTGCAGCCCGCGACGGCCGTTGGCACCGGGGCCGTTGCGGCGATGCATGATCTGCATTGGTATCAACGCTGATTCTGAGGTACGATGGACGATATCGACAGATGTCTCGGTCTTCGCGTACTCATTGCAGCGCCATAAGGCCACTACGTTGCTATTGTACGCTGGCAATCCAAGCCCGATGGTACTGCTCATATTCATCCTCTTCAGGTGTCTCGGCTGACAACGTCTTTCAGATGAGCCGTCAACGGTCAAACGGCAGCGCGGTCCATAACACCAATGTATGGGTACTCTTTCAGCTTGGACTTCTGAGCTTGGGGCCAAACCAGAGGAAGAGCACCAGCTGACCAAGACATTATATACGAGACGTCAGCAGTAGCGTCAAACGTGATGCTGGGAGATGTGTTCTGATAGGTGTAATAGCAAGAACTGTGTATCGCGTTACTAACTAATGAGGCGACCGCGATGCGACCGCCATCCAACTGTGTATTACTAATTAACGGGAAAGGGTGGGTTGTAGGCTTTTCTCATGTCTTCAATGCAGCAGTGGTATCATCATTCCAGAAAAGTCCAGAACAAAACAAAACCAATGGGGTATCTCTCCGCAATCGCCAACGCCAAACGGCAGTCGTGACCATATTCCGGGCTTGGGTATCATAGTCCACAGCAGTGATCAAGTCGGCTGTTTCGACAAGAGCTTACATGTGGACGTGAGCGTCATAGGCTTCGTCTAGATCTGGCGGGTTGGCTGGAACGCGCCATCGACCTGGGTGCTGAAAGATGGGTCTTGGTAAGGAGCGTTGCCACCGACCTGGCGTCCTTGACCGGCAATGCCGCTGCCGCTGCCGTATGGTGTTCCTTGGGCGACTGGGAGGTCGGCGGCAGAGCGAGCAGTGCTCTGGTTGAGTCCGCCGGCTGAAGCACCAACGCCAGGGCCACCTGCAGCACTGCGCTCGGAAGAATCCTTGAGCACTGCGGGGGTTGCGCTGTGAGGCTTGCGGGTCACCTTCTGGGCTGCTGGCAAGTTCTTGGTCTCACTAGCAGATCCGATGCTGAAGATCGGGCTCTCCCACCTGTCACCCTTGCCAGCAAGCTCCTGGTACTCGGTTGCCTTAGTGGAGATGCCACCCGGCAGAGAGATGTTCTTGAAGATGGAGTCATTCTGGGTGACAGCCACGTTGACGTTGGTGTCCTTGGCACGCTCCTTTGCGGCCTCCTTCTTCTGCTGACCCTTCTGCATCTGCTTCTGGAAGGCGTTGAAGTACTTCTGGTAGATGTTCTGGATGTTCTCTGGGTCAGGGTTGTTCTTGGCCTCTTCGGTGACACGGTCGACCTCTTGCTTAACCTGATAGAGGAAGGCATCGAGTTGCTGCACACTATCGCGAACCTGCTTCTCGACGACCTTCTGGATGACAGGGCGCAAGACCTTGAGGAGGACTGGCTTGAATAGGCTGAAGAGCAGCTTGTGGTTGGACTGCTTGACCTTGATGTTCACATTCTTCACATCAACGCTGATGGTGTTGATCTTGAAGAAGTGGCTGCGGTCCTTCTTGTCAGCGGTCTCCATAGCGACCTTGAAGCTGAGACCAGTGCCACCGAGGAAGATGTCCAACAGACCCTTGTCGGTGATGCTTGGGAACCCCTGCTTCTTCTTGACGTAGTATGCGACGTCACGCAGATCCATCTGGATACCAGACACTGCGAGCATGACCTTATTCTTGTTCTTGGACTGGAAACCCTTGCGGCCCCAACGCCAGTAGTTGTCGGAGCCGAATTCGAACATGTTCGGTGCAAGGTTGTCACCCTCAAGAACAAGGTTCTCGACAATAGCATCGATCTGTGGGTCGGAGACTTCGATACGTGGGATTGGCACGTAGCGAATGTTCTCAAAGAAGCCCGGGATGATGACCTCGGTGAGATCCTTGATCAAGTGTGGCTTGAACTCTGGCTTGCCATCAGAATCGTTGCCCAAGTCCTTGAACAGCTTGTCCATAGCATCGGCAAACTCCTTGTTCTGTCTATCCTCCTCGAACTGGGTAGCCAAGAACTTGACTTCGTCGACGATGCGGTCGGTGTGGTTGCGGTAGCGGTCGCGGAGCAGGAAGTTTCCGTGGTCTGAGGAACTGTTAGCTTGATACCAATGACAATTTCGTGCATGTGACATACCGTAAAGCTTGTTCCACTCCTCGTTGGACTCGTCCTGGAGGACGTAGCCTTGCTCCTGCAGGCAGCGGCGAATGAATCTGTTCAGGCCACGGAAGAAGCTCTTGAGTTCTGGGTCGCGGTCGGCGTCTCTGTAGATCTGGTTGATCGAGTCGAAGAGGTCGTCGAATGAGGTGCTGTTGGCAAAACGCTCCAAGAGAGTCTTGATACTTGTCAGCATTGACTGACGTTGTTGAGTGAAATCTAGAGTTACGCACCCTGAGGTCAGCTTCCGCGGAGTTGAGGGTATCCTGGTTATGGGCACCTTTCACGGCTCCTTGAGATTGAGCCGCCACATCCTTAGTGTGGCCAGTGTATTCCTCGGCCAAGCGGAGGAGAGTGTCAATCGCCTGTTGGTCTGCACAATGTGTTAGTAACGTGACTGTGGTCAGTTTATAGGAAGACCGTGGACACGAGGTGGGGTATGTTAAGAGCCATGCCGCCTGAGCTGTAGAGCGGATCACGTAACATGGCCTTTTGGAGTTAGTGTCCACGGTCCAAGGAAGAATACTTACAGTCCTGGTGGCCCTGAATCTCGACGATCATCTTCTTGAGGCGGTAGACGGTCTGCTCACGACGCTCCTTTGGAACCTTCTTCTGGAAGTACTCCTTGGTCTGCTGGCGGTATTCGCGGACCTTCTGCTTGTCATTCTCGTCCATCTGGTCCCAAGTCTTTTGCTTGGTGCGCTCGGCAGCGGCCTGAGCACCTTGCCTAGGGTCAACGCTGGTCGAGCCTCCGGTCTGCTGCTCGCGACGAGCACGCTCAGCAGCATCGGCAGGGTCGCGAGACCCGGATGGGTGTGCAGCCTGAGTGGCATCACCTGCAACTTCCTTGGCGTGCTCCTTGGCGTCCTGCTTGCCAACAGGGACATTTGACTTGATCTGGTTGCGGATGTTGTCCTTGGAGAGATCTGGGGCCTCGTGCCAGGTGTTGTCCTCAGCAGGCTTATCAATTTGTGCCAGGCGCTCTTCATCTGGGTTGATGGCAGACGCAGCGTTCTGGGCAGCATCGCCAGCGATATCGCGGAAGAGGGTGACAGAGTCGCTCACTGAGATGATAGTCAGCTAGTGGAGGGCGTTCAGCGGTAGTGGGCGCAACGTACAGAGCTTGCGGAACTGGCCGTTGGTGATGATGAGCTGGCCGAGAGTGCGCAGACCCTCGACAGCCTGCTGACCGTGCTGCTGTGCGGTCTCCTTGTCAATAGGAGCGCCTGGCGTCTTTGCATCGCCAGCACCAATACCCTGTGTCTGCCAAATGAAGTCCTGAATGAGGTTGCCCTCGTTCTTGGTCAACAGCAGGATCTTGGCCTTCTCAATGGCAGCACGGAGGTCAGTGACCAACTTCTGTCCATCTTGTGAGAGCTTTGTTGGTGGCGTTTGCATAGGTCCCCACCCGAGGGCGGTGTTCAACGCAACATCGATTTGCTTGTTGGAAGGTGCCTTGCCCTTGGCGAAAGCTGCAATGATAGGTTAGCAGTGCTCGAGATGTGGCAAACGTGCGCCAGAAACGATCTTTGCTCACCTGAGTAGATTCCGTAGAGCTGGAGTTTGGCATTGATGTCCTTCTCCTTCACCTTGTTGTCGGTTGGCACGTTAACCGCTTTTGAAGACATTCTGGCGGCTTTTTTGGAGCTGACTACTGAGTGAGCTTTAGAAGCTGGAACTGACGCGTGTGAGAGCGCAGTCGTTGAGCTCTGGGATTTGAGCTCAGATGGTAGGTTGAGGTGTCGTGAAGCTTCTTCGTGAGCCGTGTCTGCTGATGGAGACTCAGATGCAGACGCAGATGCTGTTTTCTCGTTGACTGAAGTAGAACGTGTCTTTCTGCAACACGAACACTGACACTATCTGCAGCAGGCCGCTATCCTGACTGGTGTAATGCGAAATACAATGCGCGACTGGGGGTATCTCTGGGTATTATGCTGCGCGCGCGGTTGCAAGAAGATTTCAATATGGTTCAATGGTTTGTTTGGGAGAAAAGACGAAGGCGGGAGAGGAGCGAAAGACAAAGAGTAAGGACACGGACGCGCACTGTCCACGAACAAACTAATGATGACGACAGACAGAAAAGCTACGCGAACACGGTTGTCTCCTCTTCCCAATGCAAAGTGAACCCGTCACATGTGCGCACCCGTCGATGGTGCCGCTGCCCTGTTTTCCTAGCATGCAAAGACGCTCGAATTGACATGCCTTGCAGAGAAACGTAGCGTACACATGACGTAGCTTGCGAGCCGCATCATGATCATGGCAGATCGCAATACCCTTGTGTCTTTGTCTATCTGACAGCTTCTCTCTTCACATACATCTCACTGCCGTGCGTTTGAGGTGGCCTGCAGCGATGAATGCTTGACCGTGCTTCGGGAAGCTGTGCTCAATAGTCCTGCTGGGGCAACGGGCATGTTCCCTCGACAACACTGACGATCTCCACGAAATTGGTAGTTAAGGTTCAGCACGGACAGCTTGAGCCAGGGGGAGCCACAAGCACGATGTGGCTTGCTATTTCGATCGGTTCTGGCTTCTTTTTATCATCAGTGGCGCGTACCGACACATCGAGACACGTAGCTGTTCGAATTTTGCCGCGGGCTTCATTACTAGTCTCTCACCGCATCATTGCTCGGGTAGTAGCAAGCAAAATTCGACGCGGTAATCTGTCTGTCGCGGTTCGTCGCGCAAGGTGCTTGACAAAAAGTGCCGGAAAGTCTCAAGTCGTTCTCCCCGCGTGGTCGTCGGGTCTGTACAAGGAGACATCGATAAGCCACAGCATTGAAACCCAGCAGCGATCCTGCAGTAAATTAGCACGATCACAAGCGCCCAATCATGGCGACTTCACGACACGTCTGCGTTTGCGCGTAACACGTGTGAAAACCATTACGGCGTCTAGCTATGACTATTTGATCGTGGTGCCAAACATGCTGTACATCCGCTGGAAGCCCTTGCGAGCGGTGTGCCTGGCTGGGTCGTCCTCGTCCAGCTCAATCCCGTATTCTTCAATGCAGCACTGGAAAGGCTTGTTACTCAGGGCAAGGCCCTGGCCTACCTCCTGTCTTTCTAAGAGATTGCCCCATAGGATGAATAGCTTCTCTCGCAATTGACCTAGCAAATTAGGCCTATGCCGTAGGTCATCAGGATCAGGCAAGTCGCCTAGAAGGAAGCTCGCATCAATGTTCTGCAGATGCACCCACAATTGGTGCTCCTCAGGCGACCTGCCGACGCTGTCAGCCTCTTCCAACAGTAAGGAGAATGCCCACTCGTACTTCGGCGAGCCTTCCAAGGGCCATGCATCGGGGTCGAGTGAGTGCCCTTCCGCAGCCACAGGTATGGCAAAATCTTCAAGTGCTTTTGGGTAACAATCAACGACGCGTACCTTTGCCCGGTACCTTGCGTTGATGAAAGGTAGGGCATAGCGCGAGCCATTCGGGGCTTCATTGATGTGGCGTGAATCTCCTGGATCCAGGATATCTCTGACTTTCATGACTTGCGCGCCCTCTTGATGATTACACCGCACATGCGGATTCATAGTGTCTGCAGCCTCGGCTTTTGCTGCTTTCCGCTTCTTCTTGTCTTTGTGTTTTGCGGTTTTGGTCTGGCCTTGACGGGCCTGCTCCTCTCGTTGAAGCTTGGCATCTCGAATTGCCCAGTACTTCTCCTTTCTCTTAATCATGATCTGGACTTCCGGACTGGAAAGATCTTTCATCTTGTGTATCTTAATCTTGTCCTGGTCTTGATAGTCTGGCCACATGTCACCCTCCATATAAGCACCCGCAGAGTTGATCCTCCGCTTGACGTTGCGTAGCAGGACAACATCTCCCTCGCGCAGATTGCTGTTAGCGAATGCAGCGTGTGGGTGTTTGACATTGATCTTCATGACAAGTTGACCAAATGGGCCGGGCCAGCTCTTCCTAGAAGTGTCGCTGTAGCCATATGCATCCCCATCTCGCTCAATGGACATCTCGTCCTCGGGTGCCGGATAGCAGCGCATCGCTTCGTTTGCCGTGTAGTCCGTGAGGTACAGATCGCATCCATACTGCGCCGGATAGCATTTGACCACGAAGCCGACGAGGTCTGCAAAGTCCCAAGTGGTAAGATCTTCGATGGACTTGTACTTCTTACCGAGACTGCCAACGTTCCCGGTGAAACCACCAGATGTCCTCATCCGCTTGAGTGGAGGGACATCGATGGCATCGTCTTCAGGCAGGGCACGAGCTCCTGGTTTAGTATGCACTTGTGGCACTCTAGTCTTCATGTCATCTTTCATGCGGATGATGTATTGCTGCTCCAGAAGATTGAAACTTGCAACGTCTCTTGGAGTGCCCAGCCCCTTGATCGGATTATTGGCAAACGCGTAGGCAAAGCTGGAGTCTGGAATAGACTCCCCTGGGAACACGATACAAGCAGTCGACCAGTTCGTCATCAACACACTCTGGTGCTCGTAATTCATAATCTTCACATTGCGAAACAGCACAACGTCTCCGACTTTCTCGACTTTAGGCAAACTTTCAGCATCGTCTCTGAATGATCGACATGTTATACCCTGGGCACCCGAGATTGCCATAGACAGCCGATAGTCCAGCAGCTTGAATGTAATGAGATGCTGACCGGACTTTGTGATCATTGAGCTCATGAGGTCTACTACCATTCCGATGACATTGACGAATGTGTTGGTGGGTTTCTTGGACGCGGTGGAAAGATCGTCAAAGCCCTCGGGCGGTATAGCAATCGACATTTTGGGGAAAAGTTCTGCGTTGGAGGAGGAGAATAGATAGATATATGCCTGGTCTGGTTGTCGAGAGTCTTGCGGGCTGCACCTGAGAAGCTCCTTCAAGGACAGTTGTGCTGATGACTGTGGTGTTGCTTACGCTCTCATAGAGCACCTTGCCTATGCTTGCAAGACCAGTGCTGCCAACGCAAACAATGCAGTGACATGTCCTGCGAGGCAGTCGAGGTTACAAGCCGTTTCCGCTGACTTTGCGGATTCCAGTGTCACTTCAAAGTAGAAGTACGATTGTAGCTCTTGTGTTATTGCATTGGTACTGACTGCACTTCTCTGGCTTGTGTGACGGATGGAATCTCGGAACAGGGCGCTACCAGCTTCGCATTGACCGTTGTGTGTTGAGACTCCCGTGTCGTTAGGTAGTCGTTAGGTCGCGTGAGGCAGACGCGCCTGCGTGGAGAATGGCTCAAACGTTATTCTTTGTTGCATGTGAAAGTAGTGGTAGCAGCGAGGCAATCAAAGAGCAAGTCACGAAAACCTCACCGCCATTAGTTCTAGCCAGCGGCTGCATCTGCAGGCACAACTCACTTGCTGTGCTTGCCTACATTCACAGACTGGACGCCCCAGTGAAGGAACAGACAATCTGCTATAGATATTTCACCAGCTTCCTCGAAAATCCACGATCAGTTCTTCCTGACCCAAAAATCCCGCGACTTCTCGGCGGTCAAAACGGATTGCTGCAAGCGAGAAGCGGGACTAGTTAGTTGACTGCTGTGTTTTTAGAGAGAAGTCGACTGCTTTCGGCGTCACACATACACACAACTTATTCACATCTGCGTCTTTTGTCGTTCTGCTCGAACGAGGTCTGCAAGTCGACTTGCTACAGCTCGAACAACTCAGTTTGGACTGCGACAAAATCGGACCAGCAAAACTCGACCTGCTATTGCCCCTCTATCAACAACTGCTCCACCACAGAAGCAGCAAAGATGGCGGAACGTTACATACCCGAGCACCGCCGCAACAACTTCAAGGCGAAGAGCACATTCAAGCCTGATGAGCTTCGTCGTCGTCGTGAGGAGCAGCAAGTGGAGATCCGCAAGCAAAAGCGCGAGGAGAATCTCGCAAAGCGACGAGGAATTGGCGCTGGATCAGACCGGCTAGGTGCCTCGTTGGGCGCAGCACCTGATAGCGATGATGAGGGTGCCACAAACGAGACTCAGGTATGTGCATACAACTCCATTCCGCACAGTGACAATATGCTAATGTATCTCCTAGCTGGACGAAGAGCTTCCCCAAATGGTGCGGGGCGTGTTTTCTGACAAAATCGACGACCAAATCGCAGCCACAACGAAGTTCCGAAAACTGTTGTCCAAGGAGCGCAATCCACCTATCGAGCGTGTCATCGAAAACAACGTCGTGCCCAGATTCGTCGAGTTCCTTCGCTCACCACACACACTTGTCCAGTTCGAGGCAGCTTGGGCCTTGACCAACATTGCCTCCGGCTCTGCACAGCAGACACAAGTCGTCATCGAGCACGGAGCCGTGCCAATCTTCGTTGAGCTGCTTAGCAGTCCAGAGCCAGATGTGCGAGAGCAAGCAGTTTGGGCACTTGGAAACATTGCAGGAGACAGCCCAGCATGCAGAGACTTTGTGCTCGCTCAAGGCGCCTTGCAGCCGCTGGTACGCCTTCTAGGCGACAGCCGCAAATTGAGCATGCTCCGCAATGCCACATGGACACTCAGCAACTTCTGCCGTGGCAAGACACCACAGCCTGACTGGCAGACGATTGCTCCAGCACTCCCTGTTCTCGCCAAGCTGGTGTACTCGCTTGACGATGAGGTGCTTATTGATGCATGCTGGGCCATCTCATACCTCAGTGATGGCTCGAACGACAAGATTCAGGCCGTCATCGAGGCCAATATTCCACGCAGACTCGTAGAGCTTCTCATGCACGCTTCGACCTCGGTGCAGACGCCTGCACTCCGCTCCGTCGGCAATATCGTCACTGGCGATGATGTCCAGACTCAGCTCATCATCAACTGCGGTGCTCTGACGGCTCTGCTCTCCTTGTTGAGCAGCACTAAGGATGGCATTCGAAAAGAGGCATGCTGGACGATATCCAACATCACTGCGGGCAACAGCACACAAATCCAAGCAGTCATCGATGCCAATATCATTCCTCCACTCATTCACCTGCTCAGCCACGGCGACTTTAAGACACGCAAGGAGGCCTGCTGGGCGATCAGCAACGCGACAAGTGGCGGCCTCCAGAAGCCAGATCAAATCCGTTTCTTGGTCCAACAAGGAGCTATCCGCCCTCTGTGCGACCTGCTCGCTTGCCCAGACAATAAGATCATTCAAGTTGCACTTGATGGTCTGGAGAACATCTTGAAGGTTGGCGACATGGACAAGGAGGCGCAAGATGGCAGCGCGGAGCCACCAGTCAACAAATATGCACTCTTCATTGAAGACTGTGGTGGCATGGAGAAGATCCACGATTGCCAGAACAACAGCAACGAAGAGATCTACATGAAGGCATACAACATCATCGAGAAGTACTTCTCGGATGAGGAGGGTGACGCTGACGTGGACGGTCAATTGGCTCCTGCTCAGGGTCAAGATGGCCAGTTTGGCTTTGGTGCTCAGCAACAGCAACAAAACTTCAACTTTGCCAATGGTGGGGATGGGGAAAGCATGGACATGTAAAGTGTTGCGCAACGAGCACGGCTTGATTCAAGCCATTTGGTACATCCTACGCATGAGCAGGTATTAGTACGTCCTCGAGCACAACTGCGGCTTCAAGGACACAAAGGTAAGTTAGCGTCACAAAGCGCCAGAGACAGCATGTACGCCACCACGGACGAACATCAGCGCTTATGATTGCACCGCCCCAGCTCGACCTGAGCACGAACCCGACGTCGATCCAGCACGCACAAACACCGCATGCTCGACTGGTCCGCTCCGTACATCAGCAAGTCGACTATCCAGCAAGTCACACCACATCTTCATCCTTCTTCACTGATACCCCCTCAAAAACTGGACCCCTTTGACATCTACGACCCATCACGGACTTCAACATACCTTCACTTGTGACATTACTGTCATAATCTTGTCAGCTGCGCTACGGGCAGCATACTTCTTCGAAACGCGCAGATATGGATTCGTCGCGGGCGGGAAAGAGGAAGCAGGCGCACATGAGAAGGGCAATTTGTGACGGCTGACAAGCTTGGTTCGACCCCTGTTCTGTTTGCAGTTCGAATTGATAGACAGCGGCAATGGAAATGCAGCAATGTTATATAAAAGTGCCTCACTGACCCATGACTCCTGGTCTGAGAGACATCTTGTCAGAGATCTCGATCGATCCCGGAATTGCACGACACGATGAGGCCAATATTAGGTGTGCATGTTGCAACATACGATGCTGGCCACAGTGAAGTGTCCATTGAGGTGATACTGTGATGAGCGCGACCTTACGATAGTGCGTGGTCTCGCAATACTTTTGCTCACTATTGTGCACCGTTGAAGCAGATCAGAAGAGTTGGGCGCTGCAGCAACAAACGTACTGTTTCTGAGCCAAATGACGATGCAGAACAGAAACAATGGTGCAGATAGCGTGTCTCAGCCATGATATTTTTTCATCTTTTCTGGTCGGCCAAGAGATGACAGGTGTGTCGCCATGTGGACCCTCCGTAAACTGGGCCCATGATCCCACTTGCCGGAAGGGCAATTGCAAGCAAAGCAAAGCAAGCAGCAGATTTGGTTCTGGCACGCGAGTAGTCACCAACGCCGAACGGAAAGTCAACGTCGCGTGGCTAGAACTACGAGAGCACGACGGCATCTGTGACTTGTTGGGTGGATGTTTGACAGTAGTAGCATGAGCCGTGAGATGGCTGTTTCGTGCTGCTGCTGCAGCTGTTGCAGTCAGTCTGTGTGTATGTGATGAGATTGCCTCTAATCTCGGCCAAGCCCAGAGCTCACTTGCAGGCCAGGCGAGCGATGGAGCGATGAGGAGGTAGGAGGTAACTTAGGCGGCTTCGTTCCCCCAACAATCTACCGCCAGACACGAATAGGTCATCCTGTCTCTCTACCTGCTACTCTACTCTGCAACAATAACCACTCTTCACCTTTAGCATGCTCACGTGCATATAATCCGCCCGTACATACATACAACTGCCTTTTTCCTGCTGCACGCTGCCAGCGGCGCTGTGACGAGATTTGAGTTTGCTTTGCGTTCGGCATCCAGGACTTGCGCCAAGGGCTTCCTGAGCAGTGGCGCTTGTTTCGTCTTGCTGTCTCCCAATCCTCCTCCTGCCAGCCAGCAAACTTCTACCCTTCCCGCCAGCCGACCGATCACCGACACGACACGCGATCGCATCCCATCCGCTTTGTACGCACCGCTGGCCAGAACGGGCGTGGTGTGGTACCAGCACCCGGCGAGCTGCAGTTCTCCTCCCGCGCTGCTGGCTCCTCTCGCTTGGGAGAGTGCAGTCTGACGCAGCGCAGAGCGTGCGGGACAAAGGAGAGGCGACGGCGACGACGACTCGGCCGGGAAACCACTCGGCACACGACTCAGCACTATCACGCACAAGCTGTTCGCCATCCTCACGCATCCCGACTGCACTGTGTCTCGTTCTTCTTGCATCTCAGCGCCAGGAGCAACGTGGGACAGAGGGCATCCAGCATCTGTGTGTTGGAAACACCCCGTCTCTCCCACCATCGGCAACCACCGTCTGTCATCGCCCGCGGCGCTATCTGCTTGCTGCACCGAGTCCATCGAGTTTGCCATCTCATCGGCCCAACATCGTGAGCAAGCCGAGTCGGACGAAGATTGGCGCCAGGCGATCGGCGTGGCCGAAGGGACGCAAACATGCGTGAAGTCAACTTCAGCATCCCAAATGCTAACAAAGCATCGGTCGGCATCACCACTGCCCTCTATGACCGTCGCGCGCTGGACTGCACGTCTACTCTCCCACTCATCAACTCGCTCAACAACCTCGCATATCTGACAACATCCTCGGGCCGCATTCGGGATATCCTGACCGTCGACGGGGGTATCGAGCGCCTAGTATGCATTCTCAAGGAAGGGCGAAGCAAGGACATGATGGAGATGTGGAAGTGGAACCTGGCCTTCCAATGCATAGTAAACATTGGTGTGCGAGGGTCAGAGGCAGTGCGGACTCGTGTTGTGGAAGCAGACATGGTTCCTGTCATCGCAACGATCCTTGACAACTACTTCCAAGTCGTCGAGAAGAGTCGAGAACGTCTGGAACAGGAGAGTCGCAATAAGTGCCCATTCGGGTCAGCGCGAAGCTTTTCACGGTCATCGAACAGGACAGAATCTCACGAACATCGCCACGGGAGAAGTCGACGGCACGCTCCACCACCCATCTCGATTCCAGAGCCGAGCGAGTCTCCTGAGGACGAGCCCTCTAGCGAGGTCACGCCCACCATTCACACTGCAGCTCTGTCGCTGAGCTCGCCGCCGGTACGGACAACATTCTCCCACCAGCAAACCACACATCACAGAGCCAACGGCTCGAGGGGCCAGTTCACAACTCCCACTGCATCTACAGCAGGCCAACCAGTGCATCCAATCTCGTCCCTCACGCTACAGAGCAACGGCTTCGTACGGCCCGTGCGTGATGCTGAACGGCTGCCTTCGATGATGCCGACCTTGCACGCCGAGTTGAGCTCTCAACCACAATCACCCACCACACCTGGTGCTCCGGCACAACAACCCGAAAGCAGTCGTCCCAGGAGGCGGCCCTCAATTCGTCATCAGCTCTCCATCTCCGGATCAGACGATGATGGACAGATCGAAGAAGCTGTCGAGGAACAATCAGCGACAAATGAGCCCGAACCTATGGTCGGCATCACTGGTACCGACATCGCCATGGAGGACATCAGAGCCGACATGGGACCTCAGGACAATGGTGTCCCTCTCACCGATCTACCTGATGTGAGCAGCGCCGACGATGACACATTTCACATTGGCCAGCCGTCGAATGATGGCAGCCACACTGCTACGCCCACCCAGCGTCATGCCAATCTAGCCCAGACACAGCTCTCACCCCCTGGCACCATTAACGCAAACCCGCCGACACTCCAACAAGCCCCAACGTGGTATCCTGCACGAGGACTGCCACTCGATCGACCAGCCCCCGCTAGTATACTGGCTGCTATGCCACGCGACGAAGACGTACTCATGTCACTGCAGCTGCTTGCGTACGTCTCGAAGTACTGTAACCTAAGGTCATACTTCCAGCAATCACACCTCGTCCCTCGGCTGAAGATCGATCGTGAATTGAAAATGCTAGATCCAGACTACAACCCTGCATCGCACCCACTCCCTACACAGGAAGAGCTAGAAGACGAATGGGACAATGAATTCGTCAAGAAGGATGGCGAAAAGCCATACAACATCTTCCCATTGATCGAAAAGTTCACAGTCAAATCATCTTCATCGCGCCATGCCCAGCCTACAAACTCGCCACAACAAGGCGATATGCAGTACTGGGCTGGAGTCGTCATGCGCAATCTTTGCCGCAAAGACGACAGCAGAGGAGGTATTCGACAGTGCGCATACTGGCAATGCGGGAAGTGGGAAGAGTTCACTCGACAATTCGCCAAGTGCCGACGATGCAGGAGGACAAAATACTGCAGCAAGGAGTGCCAGAAAGGGGCCTGGGGCAGTCACCGCTTTTGGTGTGTTGCCGCAGAAGACAGCAGAGAAGGCGAAGCTGGCGCGAGCGGAGAACACAGACACCGCTCTCATCGCCATCACCACCACCACGGACACTAAGCCTCTCCCAAGATCCGACATCGAATAATGAACCCACGATTCTGGACAAATCTTGCTGGATTTATGAGGCACTCGTCACGACCATCACTCATGAAAGCATTAGCATGGCATATGGCATGGCCCGGCGCTTTTGCAAGGCGTTCCAAGCCCCGTTTTTGTCACTTATTGGAGCAGCCATGCCTGCCACTCCGACATGGAAACGATCTACTTTACAACATCAAAGTCATGACTGCGATTGCTTCTCTGCATCATCACGCCTTCGGTCACGACATAGGAAGCATGGAAGCCTTCTTTTCTACATGGAAGAAAGAGCTTCGTTATTGAATCATGATACCACTATGAATTTTACTAGCCTGTTTTTGCTGAGATTACTTTTATTTTTCTGGTTTGCTTTGTTCTGGAATGGAGTGAAGAGGGAGAGGGAGCATGGATAGGGCATAGGTACAGCGATCCTAATGCTGAATGGGCAAGGTCGGGAGCAAGGCTGGAATGGCCAGGTATAGCAGATAGCTGAACTGTGCATCAATGGCATGAGAAGTTGAAATCCATTCACATCCTACATCAATTCACAGGAAGCGGTAAGGTGGTAGTTGTTGACTATCTACTTCATGCCTAGCCTCACTTGCACATCATCAGGAACATCATAAACCCTCTCCTCAGGCACAACACCCCGCTCTACCAACAATCTCCCATCAACATTCCCCTCCTCATCCAAAACCCTCTTCATCTCCCTCGCCATCTCAGTAACATCCTCAATCCCCACAATCCACTCATCAATCCACTTCTCTCTTACCTTCCCCGGAATCCCAATCTGTATACTCCTATAATCCAACCTCTCCAGCCTCGCTCCGCGTTCCGGATCCCACTGGACAACCACACTTTCGCCTTTGACGTGCGATTTTCCGGCCAAGACTGCGTGGCGGAGGAGTTCGATGAAGTGCGCGTGTTTCATACGGATGGCGAGAATGCGGGATTGGTTGGCTCTTTGAAGGTGTAGCCGCTGCGGGACATGGTCCAGTTCCAGCTGGGTTTGATCCAGGTCATGCGGCTGGGAGTGTAGAGGGGAGAGGCGTTGAGGCGTTGGATGGAGATGGCTGCTGAGGCGATGTCGGCGTTGTAGGCTTGGTAGACTGTAATTGTTTCTGTGTTGTAGTGGGCGCGGATGCACCTTTGGGGTGTTGGTGGAGTTGGGGTGGTGGCCATGTTGCAGGTTCTTCTTGGAATTGTGGTTTGTTGCGAAAGTGGATGCTTTCTTATCGCGTTATACGTGTTTGGTCAGGTGAGGTCGAGTCATATTGGTGGTCGATGGCCTGACTGCAGCGGTGGCCGTTTCTGTTTAGCGTTTCGGGTTTCTGGTGGTGGCGCAGCCAAGTATTTCTCTATGGTGTTCTACGCGAACCACCACCGCAATGCAGTCGTTCACACAGACTGCAAGAACTGTAAGATGTTCATGTCGCCAGATGCTCGCCGCATACTGTGGCGTTATTCAAGTGACAGCTGCTCGCCGCACCGCCGCCATCTCGAGGAATGCATACCATGATTCAAACCAATGAGACACCATGTTGCCTTCGTGACTGCACCGAAGGGTGCACAAGCGAGCTCTTGCCATCCATAGGTGAGCAACGACCTTGCTTTCATATGTCCGATGGCGGCAGAGCGCGCCTGAATCAGCCCAAGCCGAGTAGGGTTGCTGACATTTATGCAGTGTGCCCCTTTACAGCGGCATGTCGACGCTAGCAAGGACATCTTCGATTACGTCCTCCACAGTGACACCAGCCAGTAGCTGCTTAATGGCTCTACGGTCACTGCCCCACAGCAAACTCTTCTCATTCTCGGGGGTGGCTAGAACGAGTCGATGTGCATAAATCTTGCGTGCTGCTAATGTGATCAAGGATGGCGGCACATAATCAAGACCATGCAGTGGAGCAAGCGCAGTGGCAAGTATTCGAAGCTGCCGTGTAGCAGTAGCTGTGACGCCGGCCTTGATGTAACGACAGTTCCGCATGAAGACGACCACGTTATGCAGGTACTGAGCGATTTCCGCAGTCATTTCCACTCCCTGTGTCAGCTCTGTAAGTCTCTTGATGTCTTCTGGAGCGAATGTGGGCTGAGTCATTGTCAATTTGCCAAAGTGACTGTCCAGATGTGGAAGGCCGTCGTCCGGATCATGAAAATGTGACATGCAGAAAGTGTCATTAAGGTGCCGGGTCAGCCTCGCTCCAGGTCTCGATAGAACGGCAATAAAGAGCATGTCCTTGGGTGCGACGTGCATAGCAGATCGTGTGAAGATGCGTCCTGATCGAAGCAGCTCAAAGGCCTGGACCTGCACACTTTCGCTGGCCTCGTCCAGCCCCGTTGCGATCACTACGTCCGCAATGCGCTTGTCTTCGAGATTAGCCACGCTACCGAGTCTACTACCGCCCGGACTTGCTTGTCGCATGGGAGTGAAGTTGATCATAAGGCTCGGGCGTGCCTTTGTATAATCGCGATCGATGGCATCTTCGAGACTCTCTTCATTCTCGATAAGTAGGCCTTCGTTGAAGTCGTCGACTGTCAACTGAGGAGAGCAATCTATGACAGCTGGATGTGTGCCGAAGAGGTCAATGCAGGTCAGTCGCAGTTCTTCCTGCAAGTCTTGGATGGCGTCCACAGCGGTGGAGAAGATGCAGTGGACTTGGGCGACAGTCGACACGAGCAGAGCCAGTTCCAGGTCACCGAGTTCTTCGACTCGAGCTAGAGTCGAGGAGTCCATCTTCCACCAGTAGCATGTGATTAGTATTATGCTCGTAGGGTACAGAAATTGCGTAGTGTACGGTGCATGTCGAAGGTTGGTGGCAGGCGTGAAGTTTGAGCCAAGCATTCGTCACCAGACAGGCAGAACAGGCCGAGCTCGGTCGGGAAATCATGTGCAACTCGACGCGTCCCTCACTTTGATAGTTCTCTCGCACAATCATGCTGGCCACGCGATGAAGTGGCAGGAGGCACAGCATGGCCAAGGCAACAGCAGGATGGGAGCGCATTGGCGACCGCTTCTACCGCAAGATTGAGCTGTATCGCGACGTCTTCGACCCGGATCTCGAGCTCGAAAACTACACCGTCTCCGGCGCTCCCTACAGTGGTGCTGTAGGTAAGCCACTTGCTTGCGAACACATGTGAACACATGGCGCTGACTGCGATGTCCGCATCACAGCACTACGACGTGACAACAGCAAAGTTTATACCCTTCGCGGGCCACAGTCTGCCAAGGCGACCATCGACATCCACAGCTGCGCCGGCAAGCTGATTCGACAGATCCAATGGGACAAGGGACATGTCCAGTGCGTGGGCTGGTCTGAGGACGAGAAGCTGCTGGTCGTCACCGATGATGGCACGGTGCGCATCTATGCCGACCTGCAGGGCGACTTCACGCCCTTCTCTCTCGGACATGGTGCTGAGGAGCACGGAGTCGTGTCCTGCAGATTCTGGGCGCGTGGCTTCGTTGCCTTGCTCGGCAACAACACCTTGATCGCAGTCACACGATATGATGAGCCTCGTCCTCAGTTGCTGGCAGCTGCTCCACCCGGCGATGTGGTATCCTGGACCATCATTGCGCCGGAGTACACATCTTCACGGTCTGTGGAAGTATTACTTGCGATTGGCCAGACTGTCTATGTCGTGGATGCGGTCGAATGCGAAGACCGCGGTCTGCAGGCCGGACCATTCAGGCACATCGCAGTCTCGCCCAACGGCAAGTTCATCGCATTGTACACCGACGACAGCAAAGTGTGGGTCATCAGCAGCGACTTCCAAGACCGCTTCAGCGAGTACGACTCAAAAGCAAAGACTCCCCCGAAGGATCTGCAGTGGTGTGGCAACAATGCAGTCGTGCTTGCGTGGGAAGATGAAATACATCTCGTGGGACCTCATGGCTCCGCCTTCAAATGGTTCTACGACTCATGGGTTCATCTCTTGCCGGATATTGATGGCTTGCGCATATTGACCAGTGATGTCTGCGAATTCCTGCAGAAAGTGCCAGATGCAACTGAAGAAGTGTTCAAGATTGGATCTGATTCTCCACCTGCTGTTTTGCTGGATGCCATCGTACAGCTAGACAACAAATCGCCGAAAGCTGATGACAACATCCAAATGATCAGGCCTAACCTCGACGAAGCAGTCGATGTCTGCGTGCGTGCTGCTGGGCACGAGTTCAATGTCCACTGGCAGAAGCAGCTACTCAAAGCAGCGTCCTTTGGCAAGTCTGTCTTGGATCTTTACAATAGCGACGATTTCGTGGACATGACAGAAGCACTACGCGTTTTGCACGCTGTGCGAGATCATGAAATCGGCCTACCACTATCATATGAGCAGTACGTTCGCCTGACACCTGAAAGGCTTGTACAGCGGTTGGTCAACCGGCAAGAGTACCTGCTGGCTCTCAAAGTGTCAGAATATCTGCATCTGCCGGTGGACAGGATCTACGTGCACTGGGCGCGCCAAAAGGTCAGGAGCTCGAGCACCAACGAGGACAGTATATGTGACGAGATTGTGCGCAAGCTGAATGGCAAACGCGGGATCTCTTTCGAAGAAGTCGCTCGTGCAGCCTATGATGAAGGGAGAGGAAAGCTCGCTACTGAATTGCTTGCACACGAACCGCGCGCCGGCAAGCAGGTTCCACTGCTCCTTGACGTAGGAGAAGAATCTATCGCCTTGGACAAGGCTATCGAGAGTGGTGACACCGATCTGGTCTTTTTCGTTTTGCTTAGCTTGAAGAAGAAGATACCACTGTCGAGCTTCTTTCGTACGATCAATAGCAGACCCGTTGCTACTGCGATTGTGGAGGCATCCGCTATTGACCAGGATGTGGAGCTCCTCAAGGATTTATACTACCAGGATGATCGGAGGCTAGATGGTGCGAATCTGCTGATATCAGAAGCATTGTCTGCAAGCGATGTACATCCTGCGAACGACAAGCTGAAGATGGCGGCGAAGCTGCTTCGCGATAGCAAGGAGTTTGCACTACAGGTCACTGCCATCGAGGAGTCACAAAAGCTGCTCAAGTTCCAGGAGACTTTCCAGAAGGAGCTCAATGAAAGCTACATTGGACTTTCCGTTAACGAAACGATAAGCACGCTCATCAAGCAAGGTAACATGAAGCGCTCTCAAAAGGTGCAGTCTGAATTCAAGGTCAGCGATAAGACATATTGGTGGATTCGGCTGCGAGCACTAGTCAGCAGAAGAGACTGGAGAGAGCTCGAAGAGACATTGAAGCAACGCAAAAGCCCAATCGGGTGGGAGGTAAGTGTCCGCATTTGTACTTGTGGTATGTCCGTTAACGCTCTCTGCAGCCCTTTTTCAACGAGATTCTGGGCGCTGGAAATCCAAAGGTCGCTTCAGCTTTCATACCCAAGTGCACTACACTTGCTCCAGCTGAACGCATGGAGATGTATGTGAAGTGCGGGCAGGTCAACAAAACGGGCGAGGAGGCCCTCAAGATCAAAGATCGCGCCGCTTTGGAAGATCTTAGAGCGCAAGCCACGGGCCAACAAGTGCTCGACATTGACCGGATGATTGCACAGCTCTCAAGAGGACGGTAGGACGAAGAGCTGATAATCCCGGTGTCGTGAAAAGGCAAATTATCGGCAGTCGCTGCGCCCCGCATTGCGCGCACTTTTATCCGCGTCGACCGCTGGTAGTAGTAACAGTCGATCTTCCTGCAACATACCGAAGCGTCTGCCGAACAAATAGACCAAGGTAGTACTGAGCAGACTAGTACCACGCCTACAGTAATGCCTCATATAATGAAACCATTGACATTCAGCACAATACTCCTAGCAGCTTCATCTTATCCATCATGCGTCTCCATTACCATTCCAGTCTCTTCGCTCTAGCAGCCTCTGCCACCGCGCAAAATGTCCTCGCTGTCCATAACGAGCCCACAGCCCCAGCCCTCGAATACCTGTATACAGCCTACGCCGACTGTCTAAACACAATCTACGAATCTCACGGCCCACGCGGTATTCGCAAAGCCATCCCCATTGTCGTAAGCGACCCCAAAGTCTCAGTACATCGTTGCTCTTGTTTATATAACATGCCAATTCTTTTCTAGGGCGGCAACTTCACCGGCCCACGCCTCTCGGGCAAAATCCTCGACCTCGGCGCAGACTGGGGCGTCACAGATCCTCAGACGGGGATTTTCAGCGCGGATACGAGGTATAATCTTCAAACGCACGATGGGGCGAATTTGTGGTTGCAGACTTCGGGGTCGGGGGTTCCAGGTTAGTTTTGCTTCTCTTTCCAAGAAGATGCGTGAAGAGATAGATGCTGTGAAGATGATGAATGAATGAATGAAGGAGTGAATGAGTTTTGCTAATATGATTGGGATCGTGTAGGTGGAGGACTACATCTCCGCGTTCTCATTGAGACTGGCGATCCGAAGTATTACTGGTTGAATAATGTGGTTGCTGTGGGAGTACTGCAGCGTGTTGGGGAGACGGAGACGGGGTTTACGTTGAGGATTGATGTTTGGCATGTAAGTTTGAGTTCAACGACTCCTTATGATTTTGTGAGAGAGACTGGAGGACTGATTTGTTCTGTGCGATTGTAGATGGCGGGAGAGTATACGAACACTACGTTTGTTAATGGGACGACTCTTTAGTTGACTGGCCATCGTAGAGGCATGGTCATGTCTCTTTCTATGCGACCTTGAACGATGGATCTGAAGGGGACACGGATGGATCGAGAGGTAGCCAGACGTCTCGAGCTTTCGTGTAGATAAGCTGCCCTTCGTAGCTCAAGGGTCTTTGCAGCTGTGTTTCGCTTCCCGTTTTCTGATCGTTTACAACAGGCATGTCTTCACTCAAGTCTGTGGGAAAATAGCGATGCTGCGTACTGCTGGCCTTGTGCTTCGTGAGTCGATCAAGAAAACGACGCCTCAACGAGACCTTTTCCCTGGGCACTGGTTCCACGACCTTGAGATCTTTGGACTCGCGCTCGTCTTTTTGAGGTGCTGCTAAACTTCGTGGCATGGTCATGCGCGGATGAGAGTTTCTCCCGTGTACTATGAATGTTATGCAGTACCGACCCAGGTTCAGGAAGGACGGTTTATCTCTTTCCACGTTGCCTCGCGTGGCAGAACAAGAAACGAAAGTCGAGCGTGTTTCATATGAAAGAGAGAACAAAGGAGCCTTGGTTCCGTGTTGTCATCAGTGGCTGGCTTTACAAAGGGGTGTATATGATGCACGGCATTGCGCGAGAAGGCAGGAGAGAACCGAAAGAGATGAAGACAGAGAAAGTATGGTGGAGTTTGTATCGCTCGATTTGTGTCAGTCACTCTATTGTACACGTGCTAAAGTGTTAAGGTAGAGGAGAGGGGGAGGGGAGTAAGGGATCAGATCACTTACCAAGGACGACGGCGCTCAGAGTAGTACGACCCAGAGGGTTGCTGAGGACCACCGTAGTAGTCGACAGGGAATGGTGGTCCCCGACGAGAAGTCGAAGCCGCAAACTCTTCTGGAGTTGGCAATGCTGACCCGCCTGCTGGAGGGCGAGTCGAGCGACGAGGCGGCGAAGCGTAGCGCTGGCGACGAGCACCAGAATCGTACAAATCAAGCTCGTCGACTTGGCTGTAGTCTCGTGGCGGGGGGCGACGATCAAAACCGTCAGAAGGAGTATTGAATGGTCTGAAGTCGCCAGCTAGCGATCCGATGTCTGCGACAGGTTCGCGAGGACGAGAGCTGCTGCGATGGGTGCGGCGTGAAGAAGGACGACGTGGCTGAGGCCCAGCACTTACGAAGGGTGGTTCTGGGTACCTGGAAGCGCTATTGTAGGTAGGCATTGGACCTTGACCGCCACCGCAAGATGAGGGAGGGAAGCCACCACCGTATGAAGAGACGTCGACACCAGCTGCGCCATAATCATCCTCGTGGCGACGAATACGGCGGAACTCTGGGTAAGCGCGCTCCGATGGATGACCTACAGGTGGACCGTTAGTGCGTCGAATGGTTCCGTATCGATTGAGGTTGTCAGCATCTCTCTCGCGTTCATAGTTGTCTGGCCTCACCTCCCGCACGTCGTAGTACCCACCGCCCACAGGGCTGACAGGCCGACGAGAGGGATGGCCGGACATGTTGCAGTCAAGCTTGAAGCTGGCCTTAGGTTGTGTTGAGTCTGGTTGATGCGAAGTCGTTGTGTGAAGCTCGCCTTCAGAGTATGATCTTGATCCTGTCAAGTCCTATTTGTAGTAAGCTGTGCACGAGTGAGTTCGATGCTCTTCTCCAGAGGGGACTCTGTCACTTTAAATAGCCCGCGAGGATCTGCCGTACATTGTTCGCCTTCGCTTTCAATAGCCTTGTACAGCTTCTTTGTGCAATGCTTTGTCTTACGCCTCTCTTTGTCGCTATCTGTGTAGCTTGTACTATCGTGTTATGCGGCTCCCGCGGCAAGAGGTTCACCTTGGAGTAAAGCGGTCTTGCTGAAACTGTACTCTAGTGTCTGTCTTGCCAGTCTGCAGAAGCCGTATGCACGGCTACTTCAACATCAGGTAATCATCATTCACAGATATCAATTCTGAGAGTGGCACGTGTGAGTAAGAGAGCAAGGCGTTGTCGGCGCCTCATCTGCAACTTGCAATGACCGTGTCTAAAATCTCCTACGGCTTGCTCGTCGAGCCCCCATTCTTCTCCCAGTCCATCCAGCTCCCTCTGTACTCGGCGATGTTCTGATAGCCGTGCTGTTGCGCCAATTGAGCAGCAGCACTGCTCCTCACACCAGCTTTGCAGTAGAAGACAACCTCTTTGTCCAACGCAGGCTTCTCAAAACCGAATCTGTCCTCAAACTCCTCTTCGGGCAGGAGCAATGCGTCAGGCTGTGACTTGATGGGCAAGTTGATGGCGTTGGGAATGTAGCCCGCCTGGTACTCTGAGGGCTCACGAACATCTGTCGAGGAAGGTACATTAGACATGGACGGAAGTAACGAAACTTTCGTATCTCGTGAAGCGTACCAACTAGAACAATGTCTGCGGAAGGCGACTCGCTCAGCTTCTGGACTTGGCTGAAGTCGTACACCTTCGTGCTGCCGGCAGGAACAGAATGCCAGCGTACTGCTGTCGTGAACGCTGGCTTGACTCTCTGCACATTTGCAGCAGTCGCTATCTGTGTGAAGCTGCGCGTAGACTGCGGACATTGTCTGCACACGTTGTTCCTCAAGGCAGCCGTAGCTGCTGTCCTTGCAAATGCCATCCTGGTGACATGTAGAGGAAGTCTACGGACGCAGCTGCTGGACATTGGATGGCATCATGGCACAGTCTTGGCAGGAGCACGCGAAACTGACGCGTCATCTCATCTTCCTCCATCTCGCAGACATCGACCATGGGCTGAGTCACGACCCGGACATGGCCACCATCAAGGCCATAGAAGACCGTTCCGTGCACCAGATCCAATCCGGGCAGGTCATTGTTGATCTCAACTCCGTGTGCAAAGAATTGGTGGAAAACAGCCTTGACGCTGGAGCCACTTCGATTGACATACGCTTCAAGAACCAGGGTCTGGACGCGATCGAGGTGCAAGATAATGGCAAAGGCATTGCACCAGACGACTATGAAAACATTGCTTTGAAGCATTTCACGTCGAAGCTTTCTAGCTACGAGGACCTGACCTCGCTCGACACGTTTGGCTTCCGTGGCGAGGCTCTATCATCGTTATGTGCATTGTCAAACTTTCACATCTTGACAGCTCGAGCCGAAGATGGCGCCGTGGGCAAGAGACTCGATTTCGAGGTGTCCGGGAAGCTCAAGAGGAGCTCCATTGCAGCCGCTCAAAGGGGCACTACAGTCTATGTCGAAGACATCTTCCACAACCTGCCAGTACGTCGCAGGGAGCTGGAGAAGAACATCAAGCGTGAATACACCAAGGTCATCAACCTGATGTACTCGTACGCCTGCATTAGTACCGGCGTTCGGTTCTCCGTCAGTAACACGATGCCCAAAGCTAAGAAGGTTCTGGTGTTTTCAACCAAATCAAACACGACGACGAGAGAGAACATCACCAACGTCTTTGGAGCAAAGACTGTGATGGCGTTGGCCAAACTCGATCTAGAGCTCGAGATGGCTCCTAGCATGGGCCCAGGCACTCAGGGTGCGAGAACCTGGTCGACACAAGCCACCGATCGCTCGACCACTGTGCGGGTCGAGGGACATGTGTCCAAGCCGATCTTTGGCGAGGGCCGACAAGCACCAGATCGCCAGATGTACTTCGTCAACGGACGGCCATGTCTTCTGCCGCAAATCTCGAAAGCTTTCAACGAGGTGTACAAAGGCTTCAATGTCTCGCAGATGCCCTTCGTGTTTGCCAATTTGGTTATGGATACGAACGCCTACGATGTCAACGTTTCGCCGGACAAGCGAACCATCATGCTCCACGATCAGACTGCCTTGCTGGAGACATTGAAATCTGCTCTGACCGAGATGTTTGAACAAACCGATCATACTGTACCTCAATCCCAGCTGCCCAGCAGGAAAATTCCCGCGTTCAAGCCCTTAACTGTCACTCGGCCCGCCGCCAGCGAAGCAGCACCAACTGCAGAACTCGATGGTACAGGAGCTAGCGATGGCACTTGCAGTGATGATGAATCTGAACACGAGGCGAAGCCAGCGCCTACAGCTGCTACCGTTAACACTCCCTCCAACCTGATCCACGACTGGCTCGGTCGTGATACAGAGCTGAGGAAAGAGCCACGGCGGAGGCGTGAGTCTGAGCAACAGGTTCCTGATCGGGCTAAAGAACAGCAGTCAGCACCGGTAGCATCGATGATCGCATTAGAAGACGCCCAAGTGCCCAGTGTATCCGAAGTATTTTCAGTCGAAGATGGCGCAAACCAGTCGGCGTCGCCGCAGCCAATGGGAGCTAATGTCAGGCCATTGATCGATGCTGTGCGCAATCCTGATCCGCTGGGCACGCCCTATGGCGATCGCTTCTCCCAGCGCGCTCCTGCGCATATCACTGCCGATGAGCAGAGTATTCCCACGCCAGAACTAGACATGGCTCCTCCTCGCAGGCCTGAAACCGATGCCAATCAAACGTCACCGGAGACGCCCATACCAGCTATTGGAACCAGCTCTCAGAAAGCAGCACCTGGCCCAGTGCCTAACGCTTTTGATAGAATGCGACCAAATCGCACTCCTTTACAGACTGCAGAAATCACTGTGGGTGATAAGACCATGACTACTACCATAGGCAGCAGCCCACCGTATAAGAAGCGCCGAATCTGTAAACCCGATAATTCCCAGAGGGTCGCCAACTACGGCGCCAGTCCTTCCCTCGCACGAGGGCTTCGCAAAAGCTTCGCAGCCCCTGGTTCTCAGCTGGAACTTGAAAGTAGTGCTATACACGCAACTCAACCACAGCCAGAGGCAGATGAGAGCGACGAGGACGAAGCTGAAGATGGTCCTGAGGAAGTAAATGCCGATGTGCGAGTCGTGCAGAATAGTCTGCCACGTACTTTCCCTCCCGCTCTGCCGGATGTTCCCGCGTCAGATATGCTCGACGATTTGACACCGGCACCAGCAAATGAGGATGATTGGGACGATGAATACGTGGACGAGGATGCCAAGAAGATTGCGGAAGACGAACGAGTTGCTCGGCTCGTGCAAGCAGCAGAAGAAGCAGCAGCAAGACCGACAGAGTTGAACCTTAAACGAGCGGCGCAAGTGCTTAAGAACGGCGGCAATCGGAAAGGCTCCACACTGCAGCTGGCAAGATTCGTACAGACTTCTTCTGACAGTATCAAGCGTCAACTTGATCAGCTTTGTAACCACTCGCGGCCATGCACTGAACGAGATGAGGTCGAAGAGGGAGGCGAGCCAACTGTCGTGAAGGACGAGATCGACTCGGACGAGGCAGAGTCCCGTCTTTCGCTGACCGTCACGAAATCTGACTTTGCCAAAATGCAGATTATTGGCCAATTCAACTTGGGCTTCATACTTGCTGTTCGTCCTGGAGAAAGACCTGAGGCTGAGGACGACCTATTCATCATCGACCAACACGCTGCAGATGAGAAGTATAACTATGAGCGATTTCAGCGCACAGTCACGCTGCAGTCACAGCGTCTCGTCCGTCCTAAACCCCTTGAACTGAGCGCTGTGGAAGAAGAAATTATTCTCAATAATGAGAGTGCGCTAAAGGTGAATGGCTTCGAGATCGAGAGTGTATCGCACGTCACAGACTCTGATCAGCCAGTGCCCACTGGAAGTCGCTGTCGCCTACTGACCTTGCCGATGAGCAAGGAGAAGACATTTGACCTGTCCGACCTTGAAGAGCTGCTCCACCTCCTTTCTGAGCATCCTGCTGGTAGCTCCGAAGTGCCACGGCCGAAGAAAGTGCAACGGATGCTTGCGATGCGAGCATGCCGAAGCTCCATCATGGTCGGAAAGACTCTTACTCTGGCGCAGATGAAGAAGGTTGTCAGACACATGGGAGAAATGGAGAAGCCTTGGAATTGCCCTCATGGTCGGCCGACAATGCGTCATCTTGCTGGACTGAGCGCTTGGACTAGTTGGCAAGAAGGAGATCTCATCGATTCTCATCAGCTGGATTGTGCTGACAATGCCCAAGCAGGCCGACACACAGATTGGAAGGCATGGCTCGAGAGTCGGACATGAATGAACTTGACGACAGATTACATTACTCACGAGTTACTAGATACCCTATCGCGCTATGCTTCAGCTTTGTGTCTTGTTGTGTGCTGCTCGCTCTACATCATTTCGTGAATCAGCTCGGCTCGTTTCTTGGCGCGGTGTCCATTCACTAGACTGCACAGCGAGGTTCTCTGCACCGATCCTGCTCAGATTATGGTGTTTGCCTCTCCGTGCTCTGCAGACTGCAATATCGTCCTCGTCAGACTTGCATAATCTACAGACGCGCGATATGTCTACCACAGAAGGACAGGTGTTAGATTCTCGAGCTCAGGCATTAGGAGACCAATACAAGAACAGATTCTCTATCCTCCCACCGCCTCATCTTCACCTTCAGGCGCGGAAATGCTCGACTCGACAACGTCTTGCTGGCAGCATCCACAAACTGAAGCGGAAGGTCAGAGACACTTCCACCGAACTCCAGCGGTGCTTCCTAGACAAACGCATCAAGCCTTCAGATCATGGGCTGGGCTCCCAAAGTGTGGTAAAGCCAAGCGATGCTCTACCACTCTGCTCAATACCAGGCTGTGATCATGCGTTCTGCCTACCACCAATACCGAAAGGCTATGATCTTACAGTCGGCCACGGAATTGAAGACGATCATGACTCGATCGATTATAGCTTTGGCGATGGGAAGAAATATGAAGTTATCGAGCCAGACTTTCTAGAGCTTCGGAGTCGGATACCAGGGGAAGGCAGTGGGTCCTGGCCGGGCGATCTTGCGAGACATAGCTCTCCGGCACCTCGCAACGAAGAGCGGAAAGTTCCAGGTGCTGATGGGATCTAAAGTCGTCATCCGCGGCGCGAAGCTGGCAGTAAAATCGACCATGCGCCAACCGAGACTCTTGCCATCGCTCCTGAGCAACAGATAGAAGGGAAGAAGACCTGATATGCTTAGGCATGTATACGAAGTGCAAAAGCATCGAAAGGACTCTGAAAGAATTGACTGAGCGATAATCCGCACATTTGGCCTGAGTCGGCGCTTCAATACTGTACCAAAGCACTCGATACTCATGCGAAAGCAGTGTGCTATGAGCATGTCTCGATCGATTCTCATCCTCATCCTCGTGGAGCATCCGGACCCGAAAGCTGCAGGCCAAGAGACATATGCAGGTGAAGCAGCGAACGCTTCACTTTTTTGACCTTTGAGTTCAACAAGCTCAACGCGAGCTCATACGCACAAACAGCACTACCTTGATTATGCCCGACTCACCATGCCACCAGCTTCTCCTCATCAACCACGAAGCACCTCCTCAATCACCCGAGATCACGAATGGCAATTCAAAAAAGCCGTTGCCAGAAAAGCACTTTCCAGCGCGATCGATGACCTGAAAAGCAGTTTCGGAAGCGCCATCGATTCGCTCAGCGATCTTTTAGCGGCCTCACGGCAAGAAGAACGACCCGCAAATGTACAAAACTTTGAAACCGAGGCGAAGTCGCTGGTCGTCATTCCGCGTCCAATTGTGGGAAGAGCGTATCGCATGCCTGCGGAGTGGAACGGTGATGGTGGTGCTAGCAGAGGGAACGGTAGCCGGGTGTGCGCCGCACGTAGTGCTGGGAGTGACGGAAGTCGAAAGTATTCTGACTGTTCATCAACAGCAGCACAAATTCCCAGAACCAGGCGGCGAGCGGCTCGAGATCTCAACGACGAAGATGCCGAGTCGAATGCCACGCTGAAAGAGTTCGGACGGCGTTGTGGGATGTTGCCTTGGAGAGGCCAAGGCTCGATTGATAGTGAAGTCGTGGTGAGGTCTGACCAACGGCATGACTCCACTGCGCCCACGATGGGTAGAAAAAGGATTGAGAAGGCGCCGCCGCTCGGGAGTGAGTGGGCGATGCCGGGGTTAAGCGTGTTTGACGACGAATCTGAGGATGATGAGGCTTATGGGTCGGCTGTTGCGGTTCATCGAGTGGTGAGGAAGTTGAGACGAGAGGCGGGGGTGCAGAAGGAAGTGGCCGCGGAGAAGCAGCGAAATGCTTCTGACTGAGCGTAGCGTAGCAGCCATTGGCGTTCGTACTTGCCATTGCAGCTCGCAGGAGCAGATTCTATCATTGTCAGCACGGCTATAGCTTCAGACCCTCCTCGTTGCAAGCGACTTTGTAGTCAAGCTGAACTGTATGCAACATGTCTCTCTCATTCAGCTGCTTCTACAGCCTGTCGTGCGTTCTATCGTCAAATGCATACACTGATGCTGCCGCTGCCATTGCTGCTTTTGCTTCCATGAGATCTACACAACGCCAGACGCCTCGCTTTGTATCCCACTTAATCAGCAGCCACGACACCCTCGTCACTCTCCGAGGAGTCCTCGTCACCAGAGACTTGCTGGTTCTCCCGCTCCCTCTTGTCCATGAGTGCCTGCAGTTCTGCGTCGTCGTTCTCTGTGACTGCCTTTGGTGCCATCTTTACGGTGCAGCTTCCTCCTGCCGCGCTGATGTTTGCGGAAATGTCCTTGATGGCCTCGTTGAGGACTTCAATGCCGTTGTTCTTGTCGATCGTCTGGGAGGTAAGGACGTAGAGTGGTGGCGACACGAGTCGGACCTTGACTTGTGTCTCGGCGGTGTTCTTTGCCTCTGCGACTCGGAGAGCGGTCTTGACAGCGTCGATACCCTCGTAGCCGAAGCATGTGACCTGGTGTTGAGGTTAGTATCTCGTCGTCAGGCCCTGGATTCTGCTGCCCCGCCACAAAGCGCATGGTTCTTACCTCAATATCCGCGCGCACCTTCGTAGGTTGCGGCGTCAGCCTCTTGCCAATGTAGCTCACTAGCTCGTCCTTGATGACAGGGCTCTTGAAGACAACCTCGTTCCACACATCCGGGTTGGTGATGCTCAACTTGAACGCATCGACAGCGTGACCGTACTTCTTGTTCAGCGGCCAGCCAATATCCTGATACAGCTCCTCGATGGGCGTATTCGTCTTCTCCGCCACGTGTCGCATGATCGAGTGCACCATCTTGCTCTTGTTGTACCGCTCCTCACACTTGATGATGTCCTCTGGCGACACTCGTCGCTTGGACAAATCAATGTAGCCCTTTTCCTTGTCCACACGCAGCACCACCACGACCTCGTTGCGCCCCACACGAATGAGCTTCTGGATCGATCGAATACGTCTCCGCGACAGTTCGGAGAGCAGGATCATGCCGTCAATGTTGTCGTACTCGAGCAGCTTGACGTACGCGCCCATCTCGGCGATCTGCTTGACGTTGACCATGACGAACGAGTCGATTTCTGGATATTTCTCCTCGTAGAAGCGGCAATTGGTGAGCGACATGGTGGCGGTGTTGTTGTGCGCAGTAGTCTCGTCGTAAGAAGAAAGGGTCGCTCGTGCGGATGCTTTCGTTTTGTGTTAACAAAAGAAGTCGTGTGCTTTGGTTTGTCTTTGGAGGCACTTTGACGTTGCAGCGAGGGGAGTCATTTTCCACGGGCCGTCTATTACTCCATGTGAAATCTTGGCATTTGCATCGAACGAAGAAGTGGGACATGATCATCGAAGCATGACATACAATCTCGTGCTCAACAAACGATTCTCGAGAGGCTAACAAATACCGATCAACCGGGTCATAAGATACCCATTCGGTCCCAGACGCCAGGCATGTCCTATTTTGCCATACACCAATCCCCTCATTTCACATTACTCTTCAGTTGCCGCCACAAGCATCTCTAAGTCATAAAGTGCACGTCAAATCACTCTCGTGTAGCCATTCCAGTTCTGAGCGGATTCCTTCTTGGATCTCGGCTCGCCGCACTGCTCTCAATCTGTCCTTCTCGGCCTGTTCAGGGTCGACAGGCTTGCCGGTGGGTACTGACGCGAAGATGCCCGTTCGCTTGCTGTATGCGTTGGACGCTCTTGTACTGAGCTGACGTCTATGGTGCGAGTCAGTACAGGCTCGTAAAACGAAAAGCTCGAGAATATAGCGTACGCTGCATGACCGTAGGCGAGGCCGATTGGCACTGCAGCTATGCCGCCAAGGACAACAAAGCCACGTGCTGCTGACATTGCAGCAGGACTATGCTGATATGCTTGAAGAACGACGCTGTCTCGTGTCCTTGGCTGCTGGTTCGCGATCGTTGTTCAAGAAGTAGAGGTGTACGCTTGGTCGTCTTGTTTGAAGTGCTTTCTCGACAATGCTAAAGTAGTAGTCGAGTTGTGAATGGTAGTGTCGAATGGTTGTATCTGCTGGGACTTCTGTGACTGTAGCTGTAGCAGTAGAAGACTTTCTGATTTGGACCATGAGGAAGGATTTGACAGTAGTAGTTGAGGTCTTGATATATGATCGTAGTAGTGGTGATTGTGCTATCGGAAAATGAAATGCCCACCTACCTGTCGTGCACTATATGAGCTGCAGCTCCACGCCGAATCATTGTCGCTATGGCACGCAATGCGTTGCACCTTTCTCGCCTTGGGTCATGGTATCAGGAGAGCCGGCAGATGGACTGTGGTGTGATCAGCCGCTCATCCTTGCACCGCGTCACGTACCCGCAGTGATCGGCGCCGGGATGCCGTGCCCAACCACAGAATGTGGTGTGATGTGTCTGCCAACTCTTCTCCAGACCAACGTTACGTTTGTGCTCCAGCTGGAGAGTGCTCGAGAAAGCAGCCCGACTTATCGTATGATGTTGGCCTGGAGCGTACCCGTCATGACGAGCTCAAGCAGACTGATACAAACGCGTCAAGAACGCGCTGCGCCTGCTTCACAATTCAGGACAAGACAACTGCTTTGGCTGCAAATTGATCGCGATCGCCACTCGCTCTAGAAAGAATCTATGAAGATTCTCTGAAGGCTCTACGAAGAACATGTGACGAATGAAGCCCAGACTCTCTGTGAGTGTGAACAGGAGGAGCAGACAGGATGACAAGTAGGCAGTGGAAGCAATGGTCGAGTGCCTTCCTGCACGAATTGTAGGTCCGCGAGGTGAAGCACGCGAAATGTATGCACCTTCCCTATCGCTGCATTTTGGTCGCTCTAGGCATCCGCTGCGCAACTTCACCTTATCCACAGCTTTCTTCTCACCAAGTCAATCGCAACGCAAACACTCACTGTGTCAAGATGTCAAGTCCAGATGCCAGTGCCGCTGCAGCCCCCGAAGCCAACGCTGGAGATCGAATAATGGAGCAATTCTTGCCATGGGAGGGCAGCTGCACACTCGCGTCCGGTGCGCCACTCGGTCGGCCCTCGACATTTGATGGCACGACATCAAGCTTCAGGCACGCTGTGAACATTGAAAGCGACATCTCCTACTGCCTGAAGCAGGTGAGGGGTATCGAGATCTTCTCCGTCGTGCTGCTGCTAATATGTGACAGTACACCATCATGACAGGGGCGATGCAAGGGCATCGCGCGCTCATTCTGGTGCCTGCCGGAAACTTCAGATTGCTCGATTTGCCGATAGAGATACGACAGATGATCTATGGCTACCTCCTCACTCGGGAGGAGCCGATCAAGCTCAAGAGATACGTAGGCCGACTTGTGCAGCAGAGCTTTACTCAAGGTACCACGAAGTCTGACGGATGGAATGTCGAGCTGCGGAAATGGAGCTCACGCGAGCAACACCTGCTCGCGATTACGGGCGTGAACAAGGAAATTCATCAGGAAGCTGCCGAAGTCCTCTACAGCACAAATCGTTTCGTCTTCCAGGACCCACAAACTCTCTCGTTGCTTTCGAAGCTCGCTCGCGGCGGTACACATCACTTTCGGCATATCGAGCTGTCGTCGTCGAGGGGTGACTCCAGCGGACACCTGGCGGCTGCAATCAACGTGTTGAAGGACTGCGCTTCATTGCGCTCAGTACGGTTGCCGCATGCCAGCGTCTGCTACAACTTCGATCCAGCATCAAATTTTCGCTCCCGGCGCTCAGCCGACTCCGTCTCCGCAAAAACCCTGGTGGACGCGTGCCTTCCATTGCTGTTCAACCTGCAGAAAGCTCGACACCAGAGACAGATCATGGGGAACGTTGTCGATATCCTTTCCAATGCCACCTGCGACTGTGCATGGTGTAAGCTGATGCCGAACGAGGCAAATAGGCGCAGCATCCATTGTCACTGCAAGGACTTCGCTACTGTCAAGGAGCAAGAAGACCAATTCTGGAAGACGTTCAAGGATATTGCAGGCAAAAGGCTAGCGGGCAAGAACAAGGTCAATGGCCTAGGCAAGAAGTTCACTTCCATCTCTGGCACCTTGGACAGTCTGTGGCAGAGCTCACAGCCAAAGACATCTTGACTTTTGCCTCCGAACCAGGAAGCAGTGCAGCGAATTATCATGCTGCTTTATTTGCCCAACACTCTCCTGGGGAATTTCAAGCACTGTTCGTCAGATTAACTGGCAGCTGAAAGGTTTGCCGGGCAAGCGAAACTCTGTCATGAAAATTGAAGGGGAAAGAGCATAGCGACAAAGCCGAGTCGTGTGTGAGTATATGCTAATGGCTCGCATGACTTCGCACTAGTTTCCACCTTATGGGAAGTGCTCTGGACAGAGATGTGGAGGCCTCAGTGTACACGTGGTATTATACATATATGTACAAGTATTTACATCATTACCGCTTCACTACTGACTTCTTCCACTTGATTTACTTGAAGACTCGTCATTGGCATCACTAGCCATGTCGGCAGCAGGATCGACCATCGGACCAATATCATCTTTCTCTTCAGCATCAAACTCCTCATGGGCAGCAAAGTCCCGTGCAGAAGCTCTCGATTCAAAGGTGCTCTCGTCGGAACCTTCTTTTCCAGCATCGCTGGCATCGGCGGTAGGTGCATCATTTTTCGTATCAGTCCCTGCACCACTCAACTTGGTGTCCACAACGTTCGCCTCCTCCAGCAGCGTAGCATCCGCAATGGTCTGAAGCTGATCGCTACGAGGTGGAAACTTCCAGCCAATGCCTCTCAACAACCTATTCTGCCACTTGTCCTCAATCTTCGGCATCGTCTCAACAGCTCTAAGGGTTCTCGGGGCCTTCTCGCGGATTTGCTTGATAGTGCCGAGGAAGCGCTCAATATTCGGAGCAAGCTTGTTGCCTTGAGCATCGCCCTGCCAGCCTACAGCCTCGCGTTTTCGAAGGTCAAGCAGCGCCTTTGCGAGCCAGACGAAGGTCCGGTATTGAGGCATCAACTCAGTTTGGCCGAGGTAGCGAGCTCGGATGTATTGTAGGTTGAATCTGATGGCAGATTTGCGTGGTCGAAACCTTTGGCTCGAGCGCCGCACCCAGCCAGGGAAGCTGCGGATCAGGTAGCGCTCTGCGAGGGTAAAGGCAAGAAGGGTGAGAGGTGGGTCAGAGCCAGCGATATGCTCGACCAAGCGATTCCAGGTGATGTTGTCGAAAGTATAGCCTTGTGTCAGTAGTCGCGTCGCCTCATTGAGGGCATCTTCCACGCGATTCCGCGCTGCCAGAGACGCGAGGTATATGCGAAATGGTCTCGCGAGGATGTGACGGCGTGCTGCAGCGGGTCGAGGACCCAGAAGCCTGGAGCTATCCGCGGGAAGCGCATCCTGCAAATGCTGCACAGCAGGCTGATGGGAGGTCACAAATCCTACTTCTGCTCGATCATCTGCGTGGTGGCTAGCTTTGTGTCGATCGGTACTCTTGGTAGAAGCATTTGTTTCTGATGACTGCTCGCGCAATGAGACAAAATCCGGTAGCATAGTCGAAACTGCAGTTGCATCTGCTTGCTGCTTCACAAGTTTCCAGTAGTGTTCGACTTCCGAATACTCCTTGGAGTGGTACAGGGCGTTCATCAAGTTGGTAGTAAGGCGCATGGTAGGCCAGGGCGACTGGCTTTGCTTTTCAGCGACAGCCTTGGACTCCCGGAAAAGCTGCTTGACAGTTTCCGTATGTTTCTCACCTCCCAATAACCACATGACAGGAGCGAAAACATCCTGTGCTGAGTATCCACCGCTATGCGCAATGTCGCGTGCTTGGATGTTGGCTACGGTTTCTTGTAAATCAGACAAGGCGATCCTGAGCAGGCGCGGTACAGTGTCGCCTGCGTTCCGAGTAGAATCGTGAGTTCTCTTTCCAAGGAGAGCTTCAGCTTCGATGAAAGCTTCTTTGGTCTGAAGACTTTGCCGCACGTTATGCTTCAGCATGTGTTGATGCGCCATGATAGCCTTTTCTGGCTCGTTCTGGTTTTTGAAACCGATCATGGCGACCGTGTAGTGTGCAGCGGTCGGCTCGGACCCGGATACTTTCATGGTCTCGGTCAGTATGGCCCACGCAGCACTCGTCCTACGAAAATTGGCCAGGACTTGCATGAGGTGTCGAAATGTGGTTCCATTCACGTAGATCCGTTCCTGCTTCATCCGGCGATATGTTCGCATGGTTGCATCAAGATCGCGCATGGAAGCATACTTGGCCAGCATGGTATTGAAGCATTCTGTCATAGAACCAACAATCTCGCCACTGCGAAGTTTGGCCAGAGTCTCCGCAAGGACCGACTCAGCTCGAGGCATGTCGTCGGTCAGGGTCAATGCCATAATGTGCATCTGAGCGGAGATCGTCATCATGGGCTCACCCCGTGTCAAAGCGTTCGACTGTCGTAGTAGATCTTCAATGCCATCAACATCGCCTCTTCGAGCAAGCATGTTCAACAGCGGATTGAAAGCGCTCCGATCGAGCGGAATTTTCGTGGTCTGTACCAACTCCTTAAATGCGTCCAGACCGCCTTCCAGATCGTCTACAGACTGGTACGCATGAAGCAATACTTGCCAGCACTTAAGATCAAGCCGATCTCCGTGCGCCCGTGCAGACCGGCTGACATCCCAGAAGGCCTTCTTAGCCGCAGGCAGATCTGCCAGACGCGTGTGAACATAAATCTGTGCCCAGAAAGTTTTCTGCTCTTCCGAATAGGCAGGATATCGGCGGGCTAAGTACGCAGTCCAGCGACGGAGTGCTTCGACCGACCCAGTATGGGCGCTGTATGATATGAGATTGTGCACAGCATCTGCACCAATCTGTCCATGCCACTGTTGCCAATCTTCGATGACCATTGATGCAGTGACATTGCGTTCTGAACGCCGCTCGACCTCAGTCGTGTTCATGTGCCTCGTTAAATGTTCCAGCCAGATGCCCAACAGGTCTGGGTGTAGGCTTGCCACTTTACTCTGTCGATAGTGCCAGTATAGAAAGGAAATCACCCTGTGAGCATCCTGCCGCCGGCCATCTGAGCCTGGATGATGATGAGATGACCGATGCTGCCCTAATGCTGGAATCAAGACAGTAAGCAGTTTGTGGAAGAAAGTGTGTGCTTCCGTGTCCAGCTGAACGATCAAATTCAAGAGAGAAAAGAGCTGGTCTGCACGCTGAACAGAGAGCTTTCGGACTAGGAGTCCATCCACAGTCTGTTGAACAGCTTCTCTAGACAACCTGCTTGCCATGTTTCTGAACTCCTTGCGCCTCTGTTTGACAGTTGGTTTCGACGCAGGCCTGGACCCCGTGCCTCGCATGAGAGCAGACACACGGTCAAGGAGATCTGATACCTCGTTGACTTTCACCCAAAAGAGCTCCATACGTTGTTCTTGACCAGCAGCTCTGAAGACCCGAGTCTGGTCGTCAATGACACGCCGCACAATACTCCAAGAGCAAGAGGTCAGACCTGTCACAAATATTTGCAGGCTAAGCTCTTGTCCGTTGGATATGTTCGTTAAAGCCTCTCTGTGCATGGGGAATAGTAGATCCCATGCGGCTCGCCTAGCGAACGATTTTGCGACTGTCGAGTACGTGGCCAATTGACGTTCCTGCAGAGGGATGGACCAATATAACGAGATGATGTATGCATCTGCAAGTTCGTCTTCGCGCGAGTTGAGCCAATTCAGAAGCTTTTCCTTCAATCGGATGTCTCGTTTATCGGGCTCGGGAAGTGAGAGGTAGAGCCTCCAAGCCTGACGGATGTGTTGTGTTGAAATCGAGCGCGTCCCCAACGCGAGGATGTGTCGAAGATGACGCATACGCTCTGCAGGCCCATCTGATATAAGAGTGTTGCTATACCCAGCTCTTCCTGAATTTGAACCATATCTGCTTGAGTCTTCCGCGAGATCGCCAGGACTGTGTGCATATGTACTGTCGTCTGCTTCTTCCTCGTGGCGAGGATGTTCTGCAGACACACTCGAGGCTCCTTGGGACTTTCTAGGCACGAGCTCCTTTATGAACTCTGCAGACTCTGCTCGCTGCGAAGCAGCGCTGCGCACATAGCTATCACTGCGGTCATGACCGTCTTCGGTTTCGCCGAGGATGTCTTGCGCAAGAAAGCCCTCATCGCCAGCCAGCGGATGTATACTCGCGTCTGCAGCACCCGTCTGTGCTGCATTCTTCTGCTCGACATTTTGACTGCTCACAGGCCGTGGAGTCGGCTTGGAGGAGTATCTCCTGGATGTCTGCATGAAATGATCTCTGGACTTGCGAGCATGGCCTGTCGGCCAGGACTCCAGATTGTGCCTGCTAACACGATCGAGATATGCCAATGCCTGTGGGGGATATAGAAAGTCAAGAAATACGCCCTCGGTGGCGGGAGAAGCCGTATCTGGATGCTCCCTCCCTGCCACTCGTCGCTGGGTGTCATCGCGTTTCATCGAAATATGAGAAGAAGACGGGAGTGGTGAGTGAAGATCGAGGTCGCCGGCGCCATGAGTCCAGAAGGTCTGATGCAGCAGGCGCCGACTGGAGCGGCGAGTCTGCAGCTGGGCGCATTTCAGAGAATCTCGAGCTCCGGCTTTGGCAATGCATGCTGTCGCCCGCTCTAGCATGCCACTCCCACCCTGTGGCAGTCCAGTGCAGTGCTGCTGTCTATGAAGGAGGAGAGGTTCTGGCCGGATTTCTCGTCGTCGCGGAGCGCATTACTTCGGGTCGTTTTGGTCAAGAGCTCCTTCCAGTCATGTGATACTGGATGCAACCTAGAAAGAGGGCGTCGAGGTGTCGTGGGTGGTTGTACAATCCGCCAGAGCAGCAGCAGCACGCAGTCTGGAAAGTTTATGTGAACGAGCTCGCAAGCATCATCGACAGCCAGCAGCACTCCCGCTCGCCGATCCGCTAACTTAGTCTCGAGGCTTTAGACCACACCATTTAGTCTCACTATTCAGGCCCCATTGTAGCCTTCCTCTTCTCCCTTGCCTCTAGAATAGCATGGTTACACCTTTGGCAAGTCCTGTCGTGCGAGAGTCACAGGCCGTGCCAGTATTGAATACGCGAGCAGGATTAAGGAACAACTCAAAACAGGCAGAGACAGCAGATAGCACTACGCCTAGGACAATCCTGAATGCCTCCTGTGTGGGCTGCTTCGAAAGTGCACCGCTTCCGGCGATGTACACGCTTACACCCACAGCTCGACCCAGATTTTGCAAGCTCCTCATCCTCACATGACGGAGCACCCTTCTCGAGCACGCCAATGTGAATAAGCATCTTTCTGAGGAGTTGTGTGTCGCCACCTTCGTGGACCCCAGACCTTCCGGTTGTCTCTTTCGACCATGTCCTGCTCAATTAGATCGAGGTTCCGACGCTCTCGGCACGCACTCATCACTGAAAGGCGTCGTCTGTGGAATACTGCATGGTCAGGAGGCTCAGTTGGCAAGCTCATGCGGCGAAGGTCTTCTCTTGAGAGGGGGCGGATCGCCCGAAGCACGGCTGTCGATGAAGATGTACGGCGAGAGGTCTGGGTTTTGGGCTTTGGTATGTCGTCGCCGTCGTCGACGCTACCGCTCCGTGATGCAGATGGCCGAGACTCGACCGTTCCCAGCACACATGAGCTCTCATTTGGTCCTTGCCAGAGCCCTCCACGCTGATTCCGGCCATCAGTGATATGACCGTCTCTGGCTTGCATGATAGTCGTGGCTTCAAGAGAATCCACTGAGCTGGACTCAGTCGGTAATGGGATAGAGCAGAGGCAGCATTTACAGCGCCGAGTCTGACAGCAGCATACCACAAAACATGATTCTCGCACTGACAATATTCACATTGGTCTTCGTTAAAGCATAAGATATCTTTCAACTGACACAAGTCCCTAGAATCGTACATCGAGACAACTGGGATCCATGGCAACCATTCAGCAGACAGGCGTGGAAGACCAACCGACCATCGTCCTTACAGATATTGACAACGTACGAGGAGTCACTACAGCAGAAACAATAGGCCTAGGGCCAGCATTGGCTGTTATCGGCTGTATTGGTCTGGGCCTGTCTGTTCTTGCAAGCCGAGATGCGGAGAGGAACGCTGTTGTAGCTGCTGAAGCTTCAAAGCGAAATGCGTCTTTAGAGAGCCCACCAGTCCCTTCAGACGCGCTGTCTCTGGGCGGTAGCATCACACTATCTCCGACTTCGCCAGTCGGCATTGACGCCCAGACAACAAATGTTGCTCAGCCTCCAGGCTATGACCAACGAGACTCGTCCACGACGCCTCCAGCGTACCATTTCGCACCTGGGCAGGTCGCCTGTCATTCATCAAGCAGCCGCATCATCACCCGAGTCCTAGCCGAACGCATCATAGCACGGCCTCTCTGGAACACAGACCGCGACGGCCGCCCCTCGGGTCAACTTCTACAGTCCTTCGCCGTCATCCTATCCATATCACCGACCTACACTTTCGCTGACTTCACAGCCCTTCTCCTCCCAAAGCTTCAAGCCAAACTTCTCGAGAGTCGGTGTTTTGGTCCAGTGGAAGGAGAAATCATCAAAGCTTGGACATACATCCAGTGGCGAGAGCCTAGCAAGAGGTTCTTCGGGTTGCGAAAGGGCAAGCTGAGGAGCGTCGATGTCAACGAGACAAACTGGCCAACTGTCCTAGTCGCGTTGAGAGACAGAACACTTGTTGGGGAGCTCAGAGTCACATTTTGGAGTGAGCTCCCGTTGACGGAAGCTGAGAGGGCGAAGCAACTTGCTGTCGCACAGATGTACAGAGCGACGTTGAGGCCGTATGCTGCTTGGTAGATGTCGTTGCTTTCTGTTGAGAGTAGGGTATGTGATGTTTTGTCCAGGAAAGCTTTGACGATGCGACTGTCACATTTCCATAGTATCTTCTTTTGTGCTACCAGTTTAGTCAATTTTCTCGAGTCACCTGTCTGAAGATATCAGTCTCATCCTTTCACCCGCTACCAATCAAGTTTGTCACACCCAAATGTCAACGACTTTGCTTTCTTTGACATTGGAGGTACAAGAAGCTTCAAGTGGAGTCTTGTACCAAACATTAGTTCTTGCTGCAACTTCATCTCTTTGTCGAGGCGTTGCACAGCTCCTATGCTAACTTGTTAAAGCTGTGAGTGTCAAAGTCACATTCACCATGGGTTGGGAAGAGCTGTCGAGCACAAATGCGTGAAGTTCTCGTCTTTGAGGGAGCATTAGAATATTTCCATGACCTCTGGACTTGCTGAAGCATCGTGCAGTACCTACGACGCTTTACTCGAGACGTGTGAGGACCGAGCATACTCTGTCGACCAGTCCTCTTGTTCCAGAGAAATCTCATCTGGATCATCTCCTCTGTCGCGACGAATAAGCGACATGATTGAGGAGGCCTTCCCTTCGCCAGTCGTTCCTAATGACAGCTATGAACACCCACCGATGCAGCCTTCTGCAACCCCCAGGAACAGCTGCGTCGAGTTATGCTCTCCACCTGCATACACGCCACCCGAGCGCTTGCCGCGATACATCGATGGCGGCAGCTTAGCAGAACGGCTGGCCTGCCCGAACATGCAAGAAGCCTTCGCGATACCAGTAACATACAATCGAGTTCCAATGATAGCGCCTCTGCCGAATCATCCTTGTGAGTCAACCATCCGACGCAGTCCACGCTGCAGAATCGTTCGGAAGTATTACTGATGCAGAGCTGATGGTAACAGATTCCACATATCATGAGCTGATGTTGCTTGCTCCGGGAATGCCATTCAAGCGTTTTCTGCGCGAGGTGGAAGAGAAAGCGGGCGCGTACATTCTTTCTGAGCGTCCAAGTAGACGCCTGATGTCAAAGGAGAAGGTCGTCTTTATTCCAGTGCTCAAGCTGAATGTAGGGAGAGGACGCTTCTTGAGGCGATCGAACATTGTGAAGAGCGCGATCAATGCGCAGAATTGGTCTGCGGTTGTAGCGATTTTGCAGGAGAAACGCACTGGAGCAGAGTTGAAGGTCAAGTTCTGGACAGAAAGGCCGGGCTCGGCAGAGGAGACCTTGCGGAAGGAGAGGGTAGCTTGTGCGTATATGAATGTCGAGTCCACGATCAGTGATGTGGCGCTTGGATCGGGCGACTACAGTACCTCATCCGTCGAAGCCGTGAGGACACATATCTGATTGGTATGTAGCGTGGCAAGCATCAAGTCGTCTGCCTTTACCACAGCTTTCAGGCACTTGAGTGGGGAATAGATTCAAGTCACTGAATTGTGAGCTATGATTCGTGAGCGATCTAAAACGCCGCGTGAAGTCGAAGTGTCCGTGCGTGACTGTGTCGTCGTTGACTGCGTCTCTGCTTTCTCAATGAGGAGAATTCTCTAGACCCAAAGCTTTAAATCATCCTCTGCCTAATCTCGCCCTGACCACGTTACGAAGTTCGTTCTCGATTGTCGGCGTCATGGGAGGCGCAATGCCCTGCCGAGCCAGATCCTGATAGTTCGCAACAACGAATCTCATTATATCGATCGGCTTCAAGTTCCGCATAATGTGCAACATGATTTCTGCCGGCATGCGCAGGAGAGGAAATAGTGCAGGAAGTGCAGTCCGCGTGGTAATATAGATGACACGCGTGCGAGAGAGCGTCGGCGCTACACCATATGAGTGTAGGAGCGGATAGTTCGCGAAGGCAAAGTTGATGAACGCCTCCGCCGGCAAGAGGTCGACGATGTCCAAAATGAGCTCCGAGGGTAGTCTATAGAAAGGATGTCTCGGTCGAGCTGTAGTTAGGCTAGTCTCCTCATTGAGTCCTTCGGCACAAACGACTGCACCGAGTGCCGTGAACTGTTCTGCCATGACAGCAAAGTCGAGGTCGTCAGGTTCAACCCCTTGTGACTGATTACTGGAACCGCCAGTGTGACTGCTGCTTGGTGTAGACATGCTAGTCTCAATCTCTATGAGGCTTGGGCGGAGCTTCAGGCCGCAGAACGTACCTCCAGATCTGACCAGAAAGGAAAAATGCCAATACAGCCAGGACAGCAATATAGACTGCTGTCGATACTAGTGACGCCGGGAAGATATTTCCAAGGTACGGATCGAGAATGATATCGACATCCACCGGGGTTGGATGGACCATCAGAGTTTTATTGGTCGTGAAATAGTCTGCAGCGGCATCCACTCTGAGAAACAGAACGCTACCAAGACTGTGATCTTGAGCAGACTCGGTACCGGGTGATGATGGCGACTTCTCTTCAGCAAATGCAGCTAAGCTTTCGATCAAGTGAGGCGTGTCGAACACATGCGTGAGGTTGAAAGTCTCGAGCCAGAACTCCGTAGGTTGCTAGCGCTATGGTCAGCTTCGTGAGTAAGGCCTCTACTGCTCAGCCTACTATCTAGATTGTGCATTCACATTGAAGACACGGAAGCAGAAATTACGAGGAGGAGACGTACCACAGCTGGCCAACAGACACGGACTTCGTATCTCTGTCCAGCTTTCAGTCCTTGAAGCAGATACCAGGACTGATAGCCGCGTGGCCTGTCAGACGATGGGAAGTGAACAGGCAAGGCCGTCTTCAAGGTTGTCGCCTCTGGAGAAAGAGTGTCGAGGCCAAGCGCTTGGAGAGTCGGTCCAGAGTCCGGTAAAGCGATGGGGTCTGGAGCGAGGAAGATGACCTTCTCTGTGTTTGCAAGAGCTCTGGTGACTTGCAGTGCAAACAGTGAGCTTAAGAAAGCTAGAAGCCTCATGATGGGGAGTGGCAGGCGAATTTGAGGCAAGCACGATCATAAATTCCTGTAGCTATCATTGTATGCAAGACAGGATGCCATACCATGTTACGTTGATGCTCTCCATGACGGAGGCATTGCACGCTGAGATGCTCGTGTGGTTGTCGGTCAGATCCGGATTTGGATTCAGGCACAAGTTGGTTCCTGCCTGGCGAAGTGATTGGACGAGCAGAAGGCACGCTAGCACTTTGGACCCTCAGCTCTTGCCGTAGGTCCCACAAACCAGCGTGCAGCACCAAAACATCCCCTCGCTGTTTACCTTTGGCACCTCGCGCGGCCACCACGACCTCAACACCACCACCGAGCCTCCTCAGCGTCACGAGACACCCTCATACCATCTTCCGCCATATCACACCGCCAAGATGCGTGAAGTTATCAGCTTGAACGGTAAATTTGGCCTCCTGAGTCGCTAAAGCGCGCCTTGACCGCCTCATTGGCAGGGCCGTTGAAACAAAACCACATACTGACTATGGACGCGTATAGTTGGCCAGGCTGGTTGCCAGATCGCGAACAGCTGCTGGGAGGTTAGTCGAGACACGCCGTCAGTGGCAGAAAGAGCACATTGGAGAACTCATCGGAGATACATGGTTGCCTGAGGACATTGTGTGCTAACTTGGGAAATTGCAGCTCTACTGCCTCGAGCACGGCATTCAGGTGAGCATAGTTGAACACGGTTCGTGGGAAACAAGAGCTGACGGGACTTACAGCCAGATGGATACCTCACCGAGGAGCGCAAGGCCGCTAACGACGACCAAGGATTCTCGACCTTCTTCTCCGAGACTGGTAGGCAGCCGCCGCGTTAGTCCAGCACGCGATACGATGCTGACACAAAGCAGGTCAGGGCAAGTACGTGCCACGCACCATCTACTGCGATCTCGAGCCAAACGTCGTCGACGAGGTCCGCACTGGCACTTACCGCAGCCTTTTCCACCCGGAGTTGATGATCACCGGCAAGGAGGATGCATCCAACAACTACGCCCGCGGTCACTACACTGTGGGCAAGGAGCTCATTGACCAAGTTCTCGACAAGGTCCGACACGTCGCAGACAACTGCTCTGGACTGCAAGGTTTCCTCGTTTTCCACTCCTTCGGTGGTGGTACTGGTTCTGGTTTCGGTGCCCTCTTGATGGAGCGCCTGTCTGTCGACTACGGCAAGAAGTGCAAGCTCGAGTTCTGTGTGTACCCAGCACCACAAGTTGCCACGTCAGTTGTCGAGCCATACAACTCCATTCTCACCACACACACCACTCTTGAGCATTCTGACTGCTCTTTCATGGTCGACAACGAGGCCATCTACGATATCTGCCGCCGCAACCTCGGCATTGAGCGACCAAACTACGAGAACTTGAACCGCCTGATTGCTCAAGTCGTCTCGTCGATCACCGCCTCGCTCCGCTTCGATGGCTCTTTGAACGTTGACCTGAACGAGTTCCAGACCAACTTGGTGCCATACCCAAGAATCCACTTCCCTCTGGTTGCATACGCTCCAATTGTCTCGGCGGCTAAGGCTGCTCACGAGGCCAACTCAGTCCAGGAGATCTCCATGTCCTGCTTCGAGCCAAACAGCCAGATGGTCAAGTGTGATCCTCGCAACGGCAAGTACATGGCCACTTGCTTGCTCTACCGTGGAGACGTGGTGCCAAAGGATGTCCACCAGGCAGTCGCCACGCTCAAGACCAAGCGCACCATCCAGTTTGTCGACTGGTGCCCGACTGGCTTCAAGATTGGTATCTGCTACCAGCCACCACAGATGGTTCCAAACGGAGACCTTGCCAAGGTCAACCGCGCCGTCTGCATGCTTTCCAACACCACCGCCATTGCCGAGGCCTGGTCCGCTCTGTCGCACAAGTTCGATCTCATGTACAGCAAGCGTGCTTTCGTCCACTGGTACGTTGGTGAGGGTATGGAGGAGGGAGAGTTCTCCGAGGCTCGTGAGGACTTGGCTGCGCTCGAGCGTGACTACGAGGAGGTTGCCGCCGACTCTGCCGAGGGTGACGAGGGCGCTGAGGCTGAGTACTAGATGCGAGAGGAGACACAGTAGACGACATGTCACAAGCATGGAACGCAGTTGGCGATGTGAACGTAATATCGCACAGAAGACCGCTGGCAGATGACTGGCGGGATAACCAGCATAACTAGCAAGACTGCTAGCGAGCTGTGGTCACTAATTCCTTTTTGTTTCCTTGCTTGATGAGTGCACACTGCACAATAGCGAAAATACCACGACACCGTCTTTCCATATGATCCATCTTCTGCTTGCATGTCTTGTAACATTATCTGACCCGGCCGACGCTTTCACGTACTTTGGCCTCCCCTCCACAAGTAGGCCTTTCATGCTAGGCCCACTTACAGCTAGTGCATCTGACACAGCCACACAGCCCAAATGCTGTTCCGAGGCCAGCACTGGAGGAGGGAGCGCTGCGACAACGTCTCAGCTTAGATCGCCATGCGGCAGCATGTAGACACCCGTAAATGACGTCCAGGGTTTGTTGTTCGGGCAAGCTTCTGATTGATTCTTGTTCCCCGGCGAGTTCTCTTTTCCTGCACAAACAACCTCGCTACGAGACACGTCGTTCCCTCTAGCTGAACCACTTCCTCTACATACAATCATCAAGACTTCCTGCTCATAGATCAAACATTACCCGAAGTGACCACGAGACACTCGGCATACAATCAATCGACATCTCGAGGAGTTGCTGGCTTTGCAGATTCACCAGCCAGCGGTGGCCATTTGACTACACGACTTGTATCTTGTGCAGCAACACGAACTCACCGAGAGCTCAGCTGCGGGCGCATAGCCGACAATGGCTGAACCAAGCACACCAGACCAAGGGCCCGATCGCGCGCCGCCTACATTGCCCCCAGGATGGTGCGTCTCTTCGCTGTCCCTTCATTGAGAGCTCTTCACAATCGATCGATACTCCCATTCTTTCTCTCAAAGCGCACACATCATAAGTAACGCGACTTGGCACTGACGTATCTGGTGTCTGCTGAAGGATTGCGCAGTGGGACGCGAAGTGAGTATGCACTAGACTGCGCCTCAATTCCCTCCATTTGAGACGATCAAATGCCGTATCTGCTTTATAGAGTCTGACCTAGGGCCAGATCACGGAAATACTATTACGTCCAGATCAGCACAGGCGAATCGACTTGGGAAGTACCAACGATGGCAGCTCCAAACGTACCGACCCCCGGCGGAACTCCTGCACAAGGCAACCCATATTCTGCTCCCGATGAGGGCAGCAGAGGAGTCGGTGGACAAGAGAGTGACAGAAGCTTGGGCGTACGTGATACTTGGTCAAACGTGCATCAGAATGGGCTAACCACGCACGCAGGGCTCGCTACTGAACAGTGTCATTGGTGGAAACAAGCAGAGCTCTGGTGGTCTAGGCGGTATGGTTGGGTCAGTACTAGGAGGTGGTTCCTCATCGCATGGCTCTCACCAACAAGGACACTCTGGCGGTGGTGGATTGGGTGGAATGGCTCAGTCTTTCCTCGGAGGCGGTAAGCCCAATCAGCAGCACGGGAGCTCAGGCGGTGGCCTAGGCGGCATGGCAGCGTCTTTCCTTGGAGGAGGCTCGTCATCGCATAGTGGGCAGAGCGGACAGCATGGCTCATCTGGGCATCAAAGCGGAGGCCTGGGAGGAATGCTCAGCGGAGTTCTTGGAGGAAACAAGCCTTCTCACGGCAGCAGCTCGAACCCATACGGCTACTCTCAAAACCAATCCAGCGGAGGGACATACCAAGGACAAGCGCCCCCGTCCTCGTACACGCCCGCCGGACAAAGTGGTTACTATCCTCAGGGTGGCAGCTACAATCCTCCTGGACAGCAGCAGCACCATCAACAACAACATGGCGGCGCACCACAAGGGCAGTATGGACAAGGACATCAACAACAGAGCTATGGCCATGACCAGTCGCAGTACGGCCAGCAGTCTCACTATGGACAGCAGCCTCCTCATTCGGGCCCTCCATCAAACTATGGCAGCGCGCCACCAAGCCAGCAGCCAACGCCACACAATCAATATGGCGGGGGACAAAGCTATGGGCAGTACCCGCCTCCTCCAGGACAGCACAGCGGTGGGTATGGCCAGCCTGGCGGGTACGATCAGCAGCATAGCTACGGGAACCAGGGCGGCGGATATGGCGGGGCGCCTCCACCACATGATCAGGGTGGCTATCAATCATATGGCGGGCAACAAGGTGGTTATGGAAATCAGCAAAACTATGGCCAGCCGCCCAATCCACAATGGAGATAGAGTCAGGACTTTGTGAGTTATGGAGCGGATGTGGCCAAGGTATAGATGTGGCAAGACCACAGGCGAGGCATGATCGTTTCAGGTGAAGTTTGGTGGGCAATAGAGCCCTGTCAGGTTTGAGCGAGTTTAGGACAGTTCAAGCGGTCTTCATGTCATTATTGCATTCTTGACCGCAGTGTGTACATGACCATGAATGATTTAAAACACATGGTCACGACTAGCCAATCGTGTGTCGTTTATCACCTTTGTTCGTGTGTTGGAATCATCCCGCGCGCCTTTGTCAACGTGACCTGCCTGATTGCGGGTACGACCGAGCACGCGGACTCTCACCAGCTCACAGGCTGTTCGGACGTCCAATAACCTCACCCTCGCATCTTCGACACCAACCTCGATTGCGACAGCACGACGATCGACAGACCGCAAATTCTCCACGCAACCGAGAAACAGCAACAGTTGCGCTGCTGTCCTTCTGCACAAACATCAAACAACACCACGGCATTTCCACAAGCGACCGCCTAACAGCGACACGACCACGGCGAAGACAGGCCGACGGTGAAAGAGTTGCCACAGCGCTCGCGATCCAGAAACAAACACAGCCGCGAACATGAATCCAGAGTAGTGAGTTTTGCGCTGGAGCCTAAGTGAGGTTTTGTGTACAATGGACTCGCACGCTGACGAGCGATTGGTAGAGTAACAATACACCATTCACCATTCACTGAAACCGCAGCCATGAAAAGTAGTAGAGTCGTTCGTTGCAGTGCTGGACTGGAACACCACACCAGAAGACAGTCAAGGAATCAAACATGGAGCGGGAGCTGGCCACACCACCACCAACGTACGAGGACAGCCTGCGCGAGCTACCGGAACCACCATCGTTTCGACAAGTTAAGGGCTTCGGGACCGTCTGGCCTTCCGACACCAATTTGACGGAGATCATGGACTCTCCTCTGACTGACAGGACCCTCTCGCCTGCCACCATTGCCAACCACCAGCCGTTGCCAAACTTGCGTGTCAATCCTCTGATGGGTCCAGCAGCTAACGCGTGGGACGACAGATACGACTACCTCTTCAAGCTTCTCCTCATCGGTGACTCCGGTGTCGGAAAGTCTTGCTTGCTCCTTCGGTTCGCCGATGACACCTACACCGAGAGCTACATCTCCACGATCGGTGTCGACTTCAAGATCAGAACTATTGAGCTCGATGGCAAGACTGTCAAGCTTCAGATCGTATGTTCTCTGCGTCACCGGAGAGCGAGTGAACGGTGACTGACTCCGTCATTTAGTGGGACACAGCTGGCCAGGAACGTTTCCGCACCATCACCTCTTCATACTACCGCGGTGCCCACGGCATCTGCGTCGTCTACGATGTGACCGACATGGATTCATTCAACAACGTCAAGCAGTGGCTGCAAGAGATCGACCGCTATGCCACAGAGGGTGTCAACAAGCTGCTCGTCGGCAACAAGAGCGATATGTCGGACAAGAAGGTTGTAGAGTACACTGTGGCCAAGGTACGTCAGGACAGAGGAGCATGAATCACATCGGAACTTGAGACTGACATTCATACAGGAATTCGCAGACAGCCTCGGCATTCCGTTCCTGGAGACTTCGGCGAAGAACGCCAGCAACGTTGAGCAAGCTTTCTTGACCATGGCACGCCAGATCAAGGAGCGCATGGGCAACACCACGGTCAACAACAAGCCAACTGTGCAGGTCGGTCAAGGCTCGAACGTGCAGTCTGGCAGCGCCGGTGGCTGCTGCTAGAGGACTCCCACTTGCAAGTTGGAGAAGTGGATAGGATAGGGACGGGACACATGGCATTCAGTGATTGAGTGCTGGACTGGGAATCCTTTGAGGCGTTTATGCATGCTACTAGACTGCTTGCTTTCCGGGTAGATGAGGCGCAAGGCTATCGGCTCCTTGAGGCATCACAACTGCGTGGATGATGAATAGCTTCTACTACTACAGAACGACGCGCATAATGAGGTGTACATCACAACACGATCAGAGCGCGTTTCGTGTGGTCCACAGCTGGAGGCTTCGAGGCTACGTATTGAGAGAACTATCAAGCGTTCTGCCTGTTGCTTCCACGAAAGATTTCATCGTCCAACTCACCTCCACCTATCTCACTTCATGTCGTGTCAATCATTGCGGTAATTATAATTGTCGATAGACCCAGCCGAGTATTTCTATGGTTCGGCATGCAGGTGTGGCGCTAGTTAGCCGAACTTTCAATCCGAACGCGTCTGCCGTGCGACTTCCTTCGATCCAGCACAATAACCACACTTGCGAAACGTAGAGGCAGCAGATTGACACAAGCGTTTCGTTAACAAATCTACAGTAAATTCGAGACAATTTCCAAGGATATAAGCTGCAATACCAGTACACAAGACTTCAGAAACAGTTTGTAGGCGCGAAACGACATTCGAGAACCACTGTCAGGATACGCGCCTCAAGGACCACACCAAGTCGGCTTTGCGCTGTCTTGCGAGCATTTGCATCGATCACGACAGCTCAACGACGTGCAGCCCATAAGACTGGACTCGGTAGCATCAGGGACCATTTCCGACCAACATTGCGTTGCATTGTCCCAGGGAAGGACGTTCTTCAATATGAGGAGGGTACAACTGAATGTGCCGCCTCAGTTCGTTCATTCAGCACGCCAGTGAACTGAAGCATGAACGACCACAACAACATCAAAACATTTATTGCTAGAACACAATTTTATCGTCACATTAATGGGCAGCTGCAACCACGATTCCTGCGCCGCAACCTGAATCACATTTTCGACTCCCACGAAAAGCTCATACGAGGCGCCGTTAATGCACCGGATGCGATAGCGAAAGAAGACAGACGTAGACGCGCAAGGTGGAAACCTCCCACTGACAAGATGATGGACGAGTACATCGAGGGCGACAGGCCGAAGCTTACCATTGACTCTTTCTTTCTTCGTTCAACGAGCGACAGCCTGGATGCTGGTGTCGCCATCGAATGTCCTACAAACTCACGATTCGACGATGGCCCATCCTGGTTGCCTCATCCAAACGAACGGCCAATTCCATGTCAAGTGGCTGTCAACATCCACTACAAACATCTGGCTAAGACGCAGGTGTACTACGAAACCAGAAGCGCCGACATCTTTCGACTCGAAGATACTAGAAAACGGCGACGAGTGTTCAGTGTCCGACTTCAATCGCCTTTCGTGATATCAGCGGATCAGCTGAAAGTCGCACTTGAAGAGTTGCGTGACGACCAGTCCAGGTGCTGGGAGCGCCGAATGACTGACAAGTACAGTTTAGAGATTAGCATAGCTTGCTCGAATTCTCGCGACTCAGCAGAATTCCTTGCAGAGCTTGAGGGGGGCAATGCTTGTCAATACATAAGTGCTCCAGGCAACGAGGGCGTGATCAAAACCATCTGGGGCGATCCAAATAGCGCTTCTGATTCTCCAGGCTTGCCTGCTTTGCCACCTGAGAATTCTCTGCTTTCCTTGAGGCGTGCGCGAGGGCACAAAAGCTTGCTCCTGCCATACGGCTTGCAGCCAAACATGGGGTGGACGACTAGGGACGACTCGATTCTCACAACTTACAACAAACAGCTTCGCCGGCTGCGCAGCGGGCATCAGATGCCAACGCCATCCCCATCAGAGGATGCTGAGCCACCCCGGAAGAGAGCCCGCACTTGCTGTAGTGTCAGATACCAATTCTGGTCCGGTACATTCGTACATCGGAGTGTACACATGGCTGAGCTGAAGTGTATCTTCTGTCCCAACGACAAAGGACACTCCAGCATTGAGAGACTGTACAGCCATTATGCAGCACATCACGAGCACTTTAGCATATCCGTTGAGGACGACGATGAAGATGAAGACGTCAAGGTGTTTAAGATGCAACTCAAAGAAGAATTGCTAGACTATGCAAGTGATGTGCCAAAGGACAACTTCAACTGGCGCGCGCCACCCGGAGCATTTGACATTGCGGGCTATATGAGCAAGCATAGCCGAGGACAGCACACAGGGTGGGAAACAGAACAGTCAGAGCCCGTGGCGTACGTCGGCGAGAGGCTGGTACAGGGACCACACAAGATAGCCAGTAAGGGTCGGAAAGGACGACCATTAGCGCCAGCACCACCGTCACTGGAACTTGAGAAGCCAAAAGTCAAAGACATGCTACCTGTCGAGGTTCATGATCTTCCGCCACGGGAACGCAAGAAACACAAAGTGCCAGATGTGCCAGGCATCGACTTCTATCGTACATCATCAAAGCAAGTCCTCCATCCTGGCGATATGGTAAGTGACAGCGACGAAGACCCAGACGAATCTTGGCTAGTTCAGCGTCAGCGTCGTGATTTGCGCAACTTGGGCTTGGACTCCACCGCCCAGGCTTTCCATGAACTGGTCAATACGCACTTGGACGCCGAGAGACCAATGTCCGATATGTTAGCCAGAGACGCTATTGTTCGTTTCGCCAGACGGCACAAAAGACAGCTCGCTCAACCGGGCATGAAGGCTCTCTTTCGCGACAAGCTCGAGATGCTGAAGACGGCTCGCATCATCTCCAGGACCGACCTTGAATATTGTTTGCAGATTATTCCGAGCACGGTACGAGACAAAGATGTTGTGATGGGTGGCACTTCGGAAGAGGCATCGACCTCGTCTCAACCTCTGCCTTCCAAGCGCCGAGTCAATGGACTGTTCGACCGACATAGTTCGCAAGGGACAATGACACACGGTGCTTCGACACACCTGACACCAAATTCCAAGGTTCGACAGGCATACCTCAACACAAAGCCAACAAGTCGTCTTGATCTGACAACATCGACCTCAGGCCCGGACCCTGCGGCAAAAGGTAGCCTCATGGGCCATACGACACCTTTCGGTCGAGGCCGACTCCTCTGCAGGAGAACAAACGGCAGCAGACAGAAGCCTTACCAGGGCGAGATCGTCGAACTCGTCAAAGACAGCGACGAGCACATCAAGGTTGACGAAATCCGTCCTTGCCACCTAGACTGGTTCAAATTCCTACGCATCCTCGACGACTCCCTCATCTTCGTCCGTGCATCAGACAACATAGTCTGCATTAGTAATCGACTAGCGCCTCTGGTGACCGACGAGAAAGACTGGTATGCAGCCCTCGAACAAGCTGAGCGCGAGCAGCAGCACCAACAGCATGGTGATGGGACGCTCATATTCGAGTTGCATACAGCGGACTCCTATCAGAAGCTGCTGGAGAGTATACCGGGTAGCCAGGAGAGCACAAGGCCTAGTAGCAGTGCGACTCTTGCACAGCAGCAGGAGAGTGCTCCGGCCACTGTGCGAGGTCGGCGGCAACCTTGTGGGTGTGGAAAGATGGCTTCAGGCCCAAGAGGCACGGTCGCTTGCGCAAACCCGATGTGTTATAGGGACTTTCATATGGCTTGTGTTGGTCTGCAGAAGCGGACCTTTGATTGGAAGTGCCTAGATTGTGCTTGACACAGGCAGGCAGGCTTCAAAGGATGTTCCAGATATGCTTGCACACAGCGAAGTAGCTTTGAGATTGAGAAAGATAGGCGGTCTAGCTAGCCCTTGGCCACAAGAAAGTCGAAATTGTGACATATCACAAGTTAGGTCTGAAGTGAACTTCATTCTCCAAATAAATTCCTTGCTGCCCGGCGTCGTAGCCTACGCAAGCTGAATCCATGATTCTGCACATCCAGCAGCAGACAACGCCATGCTTCTACGCTCGAGTTTACAGCATCGTCTGCGATAGAAATAACTCTGACGCTCACGCAATCACAAAATACATTACGACTATGTACAAAAGTCCTTGATCTCTCCAACAATGCCTGTGCACACATCACAGCAACTTAAGCGTGATTTCGTCAGCAGAAGCGACACTTCTGCCAAAGCAGCGCTACTCCTTTGGCGTAGCATCATCATCTTGCGCTGACAAGTCCGGGCTTGGCGGCACGACAACGGTCGTAGGTGTGGGCAGTGGGCTCTCACCCGAATCCCTCTTGCCATCGCTGGCAGTTTCCTCGATGATTATCGGAGCTTCCGCAGTGCCGTCACCGGCGTCTGCCTCTTCGGCTATCGTGTCCGTTGCGCGCCCGTCGCCCTGGTCTACACTGCTACCTGCAGCATTTCTGCGACGTGCTCTTCGGCGAAAGCGCTCATCGTCGGCACTTTCCCGCCGTCGTCGGACACGAAGAGTGTTATCGCCGGGGTCTGCAGGCTCGGTATCCCCACGAAGACCTTGCAGGAGGGACGCCGCACGATCGGCTATATCCTCACCCTCAGAGACGCCGCCCTCTGCTATTGAGGCCGGGTCAGAGTCATTAGTCCTGGTTGGTTGAAGAAGGCCATCGGATGTGTCAACATCGCCCTCTGCGTTCTCGCCTGTCTCTGGGATATGTTGTCCAGATGCGACACGGACCTGGTGCTTGTCCTTCAGTCGAGCACGCCTTCGGCGCTCGCGAGTATCTCGTGATTGAGGAGCTGCGGCACGAAGCTTCTCGAGCAGAGAATCCATGGCACCCGTGGAGGGCGACGGAGTCAGCTCGCCATTAACGTTGTTAGCTGAAGTGATGCCGCTGCCCTTGATCTGTTTGCGTCGCATGTTCTCTTCATTGCGCCGCCATTGCTCTTCGAGAATCATGTTCTTTTCGTGCGATTTCTGTTGACTTTGTCAGTATGTTGGTACCATGTCGTTGGGTAAACGTTGGTCTCACCTTGTATTCTTGCAAGAAATTAGCCAGCTTGCCAAAGAACTCCCTTCTTGCGTTTTCGTCTCGATTGTCGTCGCCAAAGAAGGTCAAGATATCGTCAAAGACCCGTTTCATCTCGTCAAGGTAGAGCTGCATCTGCTCTGCTTTCCTTCTTGCCTCCTTCATACTCCTCTGCACAACCTGCGAGACCCTGTCTTCTGGATGGAACTTCTTTGGTTCCGACAAGTTACCGCTATCCAAGCTCATTTGCACATTGCCAATATTGTCAATGTACTTCTTCGCGTCTGCCTGCAATTGCTCAATGTTGATCTTTTGCGTTGTAATGACACCAGCGATGTCCTCGTAGAAACCTTCGTACTGAGGGTATTGTTTTCGCACAACACGCTCCACGTAGTCCAAGAGGGTAGACTCGTTGTCTTTGTCCTTGACCATGCCAAGACGGGCCAATGAAGAGAGCTTGAAACCAACAGCCTGTTTGTTGGAATCGTTCATGTAATTTCCAATGTCCAAGATGAGGCCAAACACTGGCATCAGCTTCACGGAGTCTCGAAGAGACTCAGACACAGCTACGACGCTCTTCAATTTGTTCGAGATCTCATCGTACTCAATTTCATAGTTTCTCGTCAGGAGAAGGGCTCGAATCCTTGCTTTCCAGTAGTGATGGAGCTCGTATGCAGTGTACAAGTAGACCTGATCTTCGCGGGTGAGCTCGTTCGGGTCAGATTCTCTTGTAGCCTTGAGCGCGTCTGCTCCGTTCCAGTCCTTTGAGTATGGCGCCATAAGCTTGGCAACATTGTCGGGTATTGTGCACAGACTTTCGTGCTGAAGGAAGTCCATGATGTTCGAATTGTCCAGAATCTCCCGATCGCAGTGGATGATCATGCGGACAATTTCCTCAGGTTCGGCACTTGCAAACTTGGCAAGACTGATCTGCATCATGTGCATAAGATCTCTGCTGATGATCTGTTTCTTGTCACTCTTCGTCTTCCCACTAGCCTGTCCAATCTGCCTAATCTCCTTGGCCATGAAGAGTTTCTCAATCTCATCGAGAATACCTTTCCTAGACAGCTCCTGGTACTTCTCCTCTTTCTGTTCAAAGGTAGGAGTGTTGATGCCCCACATGGTTCTGTCGGCATCATCGACCTTCTCCCAATGGAGAGCCTTGAGCTTCTTCTTCGGTCGAGGCCCTGTAGCACTCATCGAGGGAGATGCATTGTACATCTGTTTAGGCAGGAATCCGCTGTTCATCTTTCCGGGCATTGGAGGAGCTCCTGGAGGCGGAGGCGGAGGCGGCGGGCCTCCCATACCAGGTGGAGGAGGTGGTGGCGGTGGTGCGGCACCGTTAAAGCCAGGCATAGGCGGGGGTGGAGGCGGAGCAGCGCCTCCAAATCCAGGCATAGGTGGCGGCGGAGGCGGTGGAGCCATGTTGGAGAAGCCTGGCATCGGTGGTGGCGGCGGTGGCGGCGCGCCGTCAAAGCCGGAGCCTGGTAGAGGGGGTGCTGGGGGATGCGGGGGAGCAGTCGGCCCATCGAAGGTATCTTTCGGCGGCACTGCTGGGCCTTCTGTACTCGTTGGAGTTCGAGGGCTCTGACTTTCGAGGCTAGGATGACTTGGACCTGTGGTAACTCCATCTCCCTCATCATCGCTACCCTCGATTCGTTGTGCCTTGCGCTGGAGTTCTGCGAGCATGCCCTGCTGTGCTTGAGCCACATTTGAGGGCACCTTGGGACGTGTAAATTCGACGATGCGCGGCTTTTCGAATACGGCCTCATCGTCTTGCATCTCTTCGTCGACGTCGTTCTCGGCCTCAGAGCCCGCCTTCTTTGCAATTGGCTTGCGAGGAATTCCACTTCTGGCTCTAGTGACTTGACCAAGGTACGGCATATGTGCATCAAGACCGTCAGGCTCCATGCCAGCCCCTTCCATTTTCTCGCGCAATTCTCGCAGCTTATCGCTTGGGTTGACCTGCTGCCAGACCTTGCCTTCCAGCTTGGCCTGGGTCTTTGCACGTTCCAATTGCATCTCGAGACGATCCATAAGCCTCTCGCGATCCAAGATGCCTTGCAACTGAGCTGGGTCTGCACGATCCCCATTCTTGCTGTCCTTCTTCGCATGAGAGGCTGCAATGTCCTGAGCATCCCGCAGCATGAGGTATAACTCACGAGTCTCCAGCTCTTGGCGTTGCAGGTCTTGAGCCCGTATCCTTTGAAGATCTCCAAGTTCCGATTTGAGTGCATCTGCTTGCCGCGACTGCAAGTCTATGACAGCCGCTTGTTCCTCTAGCTGCTTCTGAAGCTTTGCTACGAGGCCCTCAGCTCCCATCTCCACCTGCGATCTCATTTCATCGCGCTCGGCGATTGCGGCGTCTGCGATTAGCTTTGCCTCATGCGCCGCCTCTCGTGCTTGCCGGGCCTCAGAGTCGGTGTGCAGCTTGTCCATTAAGGATTGAACAGAGAAGTTCAGAGACTGCTTGAGGTCCATATCAGGCAGCCTCCTGTCCATGGCCACGTATGAGAGCATACTTTCGACAAGCTGAAACAGCTTCAACCGATCCTCTCCCTCATTATCTCGAATGAGAAGCAGATGCTGCAATGCAGACAAGAAGTAGTCGCCCTCTTTGCTTCCAGCCAAGCGGTGCTGAATGGCTTCCACGATCTGCACGGGATCGTTGAGATCCTTACCCTCACCTTCCATGCTGTCATGCATCGAGTTGCCATCACGCTCCAGGAGGTCCTCGTAGTCGATCGCCTCGTTCGTTCGATACCGCTCGACCTGTTTATCGATGACCTCGTACTGGAAGTCTTCCATTTTCACCAGCACACGTTTGAGGCCGCACGCAACAAATTGTGCGCGGATATGGCACCGTAGCTGTAGGTCGCGCTCTGGCGCATCTACGATCGAGTTGAGCAGGAACAGCGATGCAACAGCGTATTCCATGAGGAGGTTCTCCATGCCGATTCCGCCACTGCGAACCTCGTCGGAGGCTCCAACCAGCGAGCCCATTTTCCCTCGCCCATCGATCGTGACCTCCACGATTCGCATCCAGGCGTCGAATCGTCCATTCTCATTCTGAGACGCCTTGAGATGGTCGAGCGCTTGCAAGACTTTGAGGTGGCCTGCTCCATCTGACCAGTGACATAGAAACGTGAGTAGCTCCGACACCAGCTTTCTCGTATTCAATCGAGGAGATGTCAACGAGCTCGCCAGCGACATGACGATGCTATCGTGCTGGAGAGCATTATCCGCGCCGTATTTGTTGTTCATCAACGCCTTCAAACACTTGACGATATCGTACTCGCGGTCCATGTCTTTTTCCGTGAGTACGCCTCCATTTGGCGTGGGGCCTGATGCTGTTCTCCGATTGAGCTTTCCCAGGAGGTTCGTCAGGGCAATTTGGCCCTGTGCTTCCACGAAAGCCTTCACCCAAGCAATTGGCTGTGTCCGCAGGCTGACCGACAGACTCTGCAATTGCTTGGGATTGATCGAGTTGTCCAGAATCCTCCTAACATACCATTCCGGACTTCCCTCTTCATCCATACGACCTATATCGAAGCCCTGGACGCTCGTCATGGTATTTCTTGACATGTGCTTTCTCTTTTGCTCTCCCTGCCACTCGGCTAACCGGTCTTGATATACCAAAGTCCACTTCTTGCTGATGGGATATGCCTCCATCTGCCGTCGTGCTTGTTCTGGCAAGCTCTTCCATCCTCGCTTTAGCATCAGCTCCAGGAACTCTTTCTCAATGATTCTGTCATCGCTGGGCTTCTGCATCAGGAATCCTTCCGGCGTGAAGGACATAGTACTCGAGTGCGCAGACGGATTCGAGACATTCAAGTAGTGGTGGCCTCTCTCTCTTTCCCGCGAGGATGTCGTCGCCTGTGACATTCTCTCGTGCTCGGGATTGAAGGAAGACGTGCTGCCGTTGCCGTACTGGTACTGCCGCCGGTCGTATGAAGAATTAGATCGGATACTGCCATGATCGGACGAGTTCCGCGATTGCGCGTACCCATTGAGTGTCGAAGTCTCTGGATCGTACTGCCTCGCGCTCCTACTGCTACTGCCATGCGCGGGCGGTCTCGGTGCCATCGAGCTCGGATCGATGACGGGATACTGGTGGAAGTCACCACCTCCTTTGTTCAGATGGTGGGGCAGTGGATCCCGTCTCGATGCTGGTCTGTCCCCATGCTCAACATGTACTGGCGGTCGATCTTGTCGCATAGCGTCGTACGGGATACTCGTGATCACGCCGGCCTGCATGTTGAGTCCATCCTGTGCATTTCCATTCCGGGAATAGTCGTCCTGGTCGATGGTCGATGTCGAGCTTCGATGTGAGTGTCGGGACGCCGTGTCGGGCATGGGAGGAGCGACATCGTTGCTTCCTTTGTCCTTCTTGCCTCGGTGGAAGAAAGACTTGGTGCCGCTGGACTGGCGCGATGCCTTGTCGCTCGAGAACATTGTCCTTGTGCTGTATGCCTCCACTTCACCTCACGCACTGACCCAGATCCTCGTGCTCTCCGCCCTAGCGCTCAAGGCGCGCTCCACTGCGCTGCTTCCAGCCAGATTGTGTATGGCTCCCTGCTCGCTCTGCCAGACTATGTGCTTCGCCGGCCACCCGCTTACTTCATACTCCTACACGCGCTCGCGCTGGTTTATGATCTAGGTATAGACCAGTATCGAGGCGCTGACGAGTGTGCACGCTCGTCTACCTTACGCCGCCGCCGTCGCCGCTGCCAGATTAGGCCAGACCACAATTTCCAGGACTTACTAAACAGAGCTCCTGCAGTGTAATATGGGCCAGTTCAATCGGCTATCGGCAGTCCCAAATGGAACAGGCGCACTCGTGGATAAAAGTTGCGTAGGTCGGGCGATTCTGTACTCCAGGTTTCACGATGAGTCGTGCGGTGGTATTCTGGACGTTTGGAACCTGGCTGGCTCGAGCGTGGATCGTGGAAACGGACTCCTGAACGCGGCAGGGTCGAGCTTCGCGTGATGCCTCTGAACCTTAAAATAATCCTCAAAGACGAATCACCAGCACATTCAATCAATTCTCCGAGGCACTGCTACGACAACATATTTTTTGCACAGTTGTGTCTATGGGCGCACTACGTTTACCTGCCATCTACACAGTCATCGCTATCTACCAGCGAAAAGTGGACGTGCGAGACATCAACCGGATCTTCGCCGAATTGGCCATTACGCACGCTAGGTTAGCCAGCACACTATCATCCCGCACGGTGCAGCTGACCTTTTCGTGTGAGGGCACGAGCGCACTACTCACGCACCTCATGGAACGAAAGACGATATGTAGTACTGTAGTTCAGTCAGTACTCGCAACTCAAGGAAAGTCAGCGTACAAATGCTCACCGTGAGTACATCTTCATTGCCGCCAGGATCATCGCGGTCGAGGAAGACGTACAATATCAGGGCATGCTCGTCCACAAAACACGCGATCACCCTTCCTCCCATACGACCAACACTCAATACACGACCCCAGTCTCGACCTTCCACACGAACTGTTGCCCAGCCTTCTTCACTCTGACCAGACGAGTCGCCTAGAGCTTTCATCCTAGTGCTGGGATGATTTGCAAGTCCTTCTGTGCCATCTTCGACATGTGAAGGGTCAAGCTCTGGGTTCTCCAGGCCCGTCCAGAGACTGCTTATATGCATAGCATCAGTATGGAGCGATAGCCGCAAGCATCCATGCATGTTTGCACTGATCTCGAGTTTAGGCCCAGCCACAGCACTGTTGAAGCCGCTCTTCACCCCTCTAGCCGACATGGCCAGCTTCGTGAAACGATCGCTGATTCCCTTCAGCTGCATCAGATTCGGAAGCGTAATGTGCACGTCCGGCTGCCGGCATCTTGGCTCATGGAGGCCATCGACCGAAGCCGGTGCAAGCACACGGATAGGAATGTCTTGAGTTACCACGGTCTCACGATCCTGTCTGCCACCAAAGAACTCCATGTCCTCGTCGGGCCCTCCAGCAGCGTGGTCGGTGGGAGGACCCATGTGGCCGTTCGCCATCGGCGCACTGCTGTTCATAGCTTGAGTGGCAATGGTGAGTGAGAGTAATGGCACATTGTCCTTCTTGGTGAGACGAATGCTCGCAGATGTGGCATGTGCGGCACTCTTTAGCGCCCGCTGTAATGGTGCAAGTGGCACTTCGAGATTGATGGTGTTGCCTTCAGCAGCTGACTGAATGCTGTATGTCTCGAAAATAGTATCAATTGCAAGGACTGACCAAACTTGAGTCCCCGACTCTGGGATGACTGTAAAGCGGACATCTTTCTCGTCTAATCTGAGCCACGCAATGTTGCCCAGAGAGGCGAGTGATGCTGTGAATTTGGTGAATGTGTGTACATTCTGTATACTGGCTCGGAAACGCATGTTGTGTGCAGCACTTGCAATGCGTTCAGAATAGATAGTCTGTAGGTCCCATCCTGTGGTACTTCACCAGGCCATGCAGTCCTAGTTAGGGTTGATGCAGCTGCCACGCGACTTGCAACGCGTCGTGGGGTTTGGGCTTTGGTGGCTCGTGCAATTGTTGCCTGCTGCAGCAGCGAAACTCGTTGTCCACCCTGCTCTCTCGGTGTGTGCGGTGGCGTATGCAAGACGCAAGTGAACGAGTCGAGAAGACTACACAATGCAGCAGTGAGGATGCGTTCGAGGCGGTTGCAGGCTTAATTAATCATTATTGTGGTTCGCACTGTTGCAGTTGCAGATGCAAGATCTCGCTCGGCGATCGGCAACGTAGTGCCGATTTGTGATTGACCCTGCATGCAGGCAGGCGTTGTTGTCATTCCTCGAAAGCGAAAGCGTCGAGCGTTGCCTTACACAACTGTCATGTCCATCCACTGAACATCGCCCTCAGCATCGCACAGTACAACCACCATCTCGGCACTCAGTGCTACTACTGGGAACGATGGCGGGCACCAAGCGCCGCTCCACGCGCCAAGCAGCCACTCGCAGACGGTCCGTCTATCTTGATCCCGAGACGGACGATGATTTCGAGGCCGACAGCGATGAGGATGCCTACCAGCCTGTCGACATCATCGAAGTCGCACAAGAGCCTGCGCCAAAGAAGCGCAAGCTGAGTGTTCGGCGCAAGCCACAGACGCGCAGTAAAGCGGCCAAGACAAGGCAGACGTCGCTGAAGAGAGTGTTCAAGGTTGGCAAAGTGAGGAAGCCGAACGCAGAGCCTGTGAGCAAGGTCTTCACCGGCCCGAGTGATGGGAAGATACCAAAGTGGGCAGAGTTGCCGCACAATGTTCTCAAGCAGATCTTTGTTTACGCGGCTGGTGACACTCAAACATGGGTTCGTGCATCGCACGACAATGCTGCGTGGCTCAAGCTATCTGCAGCACGAGTCTGCCGAGCGTTCAGCGAACCGGCACTCGAGGCGTTCTACGATTCGCCGGGTATTCACAACACTCAACATCCACATCAATTGCTCGAGTTGCTGCAGGAGTCGAACGACCGTCGCTATATCAATTACAACGCCAAAGTGCACAGCTTGAATATTGACCTTCGCAATCTGGCATACTCGGCGCCTGGTAGGCCAGTGTTTGACCTGCTGCAACTCATCCCGCAACTGCCCCAACTTCGACACATGCAGCTCTTGCACCAGAATTACGAGAAGCCCTATCGACCGCGCAAGCAGCCGAAGTGGACTACACAGCCTCGCGAATTGATCAAAGCCATGGAGGACCGAGACATACATCTGCGAACGTGGCGCTGGAGTCGTGATACCATTGCTAAGAATCCACTTGCCCAGGATGTTGCTCTGGACTTGTACGAGAAGATTTCGAACGCTCACGAGAGCAGCGTGTTCGCTTACCTGACGCGCTTGATAGTCACTGGCTTCAACGTTGACGACAGCTTGGAACCGAGCGCATCTCAGTCGAACGATCATACAGTTGAAGGCTACAGCCCACCTGGGCTCGCTACATCAATTGCCAAACTGCCGGCACTTACAGACCTTTCATTCATTTCTTGTGACATTATTATGGAGAAATTCTTGCAACGACTTCCCACGAACCTGCAACGTCTCGAGCTCAGCAATTGCTTGGAGATCACCAGCGACATGCTACGGGACTTCTTTGACACCTCTGGCGCTTACTTGAAAGAGCTTGAGCTCAACAATAATGCGGCTTTGAATCTTAGTTTTACACAAAGCTTGAAGGAAAAGTGCCCACGCCTTGAAGTGCTGAAGATGGACCTGCAGTTGTACAGCGAGCGAGAGACTACGAACGATGCTATTGAGCTCTACGATGAGTTGTTGCCAGAGGATGAGATTGCGAGCTGGCCGACCACTCTTCGACATCTGGAAATATTGGAGGCACAGAAATGGTCACCTAATTCGGCGCAGAACTTCTTCCGCACGCTTGTTGATCGTGCAGATGAGCTACTTGACCTGCGTACACTTATTATCCACGCCCACATCGATATTCCGTGGCGCGATCGTGTAGGATTCCGTGATCAGTGGATTGAGCGTTTGCGACGCGTGTATGAGCGCCCACAGGAGGACCCTTTCGGTGGAATAGGCTCACTCAAGCAGTTCCGTATGTCGAGACAGAAGCCTTCTGATCACATTAAGCTGTATAGCAGTGATTTGGATGAGCTCAGCAGGGACATGTCGCACACGGACAGACCACGGCGCTCTAGGACAGCTACCCATGTGCAGATCTCGCCCCACAAACCCAGTGGTGACACAGATCGCTACTCGGACTCAGACTCACAGTCCACGTCCACGACTGCCAGACCTCGACGCCGGAGCCGGCGCGTTGCAGAAAGCCAGGTTGTGGCGCGCTCCACGACCGCTACACCTGCCCCGGAGTCAGCCTCCGATATAGATACAGAGGACGAGGACGATACGGAAGACTGGCGCAAGATACCCGAGAAGTATGTCCAAGGTCTTTGCAACATCGTTGATGTCCGCATCGATAACCAGCGACCAAGAGAAACACAATGGAGGGAGGCAGATTTCTTGGACGCCGAGGCAAGCGGAGATGATGATTGGAATGAGGATGCTGAAGAGGAGGAGGACGGCTACGCATGGTAGTCTCCATCATCGTCCAATGCTAGAATAGCATGGGCGTAAATGGGCATGCATCAGTCTTGATGTGGCTATTTGCAGGATGGCGCGAATGTAGCAAATTTTGCCGCTGTCGGTCAAGCAGCAGCGTTGTTTTGACGGCATATGGCAGTGGCTTTGGTCCTGAAGGAAAATGATACCCTGTAAGCAGTTTTGCACTGCATTTCTCTCGGCAGGTCCGATAGCTGGCGCTTCGATGGCATCACGTAAGAATATGCTGTGGCTTCCACATGGCAGTGTTCGCACCATTTTCTGCTTTAGATTAGCTCGTCCGTGATTGCAGCGTGCTGGCGGCCTTGATCAGAAGCCACAGGGCTGTGCGACGGAACATAGCGTGCATAGGGCTGAAGTAGCGGTCCACGTGTGCGTTGGTGTCATGCGGGCCCCTGCAATTTGGTGGATTTCTCGGTCTCGTTTTGTCGAAGTGCCATCTCGAGATTCTGTCCTCATCACAAACACTTTGCTTTTACTTGGTAGATGCACGCCGTAGCACGTGCCGCACGAAGCGCGAGATCTACGTGGCGATGTCCTGAGATTACCAGAACTGGGCTCACATACAACGGCCACTTTGGCAGAGGGAAGCTGCGACCCAGCACACTGATACAACGACAAGTCTTCAGAACAACTCCACGTCGACGCAAGTTTTCATCACTACAAAGCACAAGCTATCATGAGCCTACTATATATGCTCTTTCGACTGCGCCTGGTCGAGCTGCGATCGCAGTGATCCGTATCTCGGGCCCTACATGCCAGCATGTTTACTCCATGCTGTGTCCAGGTAGGGCACAGCTAAAGCCGCGTAAAGCAACAGTCCGAAAATTGTATGAGCCTCACCAGACGCCTTCACAAAACACTGTACTAGACTCTAGCGCACTTCTGTTGTATTTCGATGGGCCTGCAACCGCCACTGGAGAAGACGTACTCGAGCTGCATGTTCACGGCGGCCCTGCCATTGTCAAAGCAGTACTTGCAGCAGTGTCACGATGTGCCAGTCCATCAATCGGCCCCATTCGATACGCAGAGCCAGGAGAGTTCACTCGAAGAGCATTCATGAACAACCGCCTAGATCTCACGCAAGTCGAAGCACTAGGTGACACACTAGCAGCAGATACCGAGCAGCAAAGGCGACTGTCCGTTCGCGGCACTTCTGGTACCCTTGCAAAGCAGTACGAGTCGTGGAGAGAGCAGCTTCTTTACGCTCGTGGCGAGCTAGAAGCTCTGATTGACTTCAGCGAAGATCAGCACTTCGACGAAAGCCCCAGCGAGCTTATGAGTTCTGTTTCTGAGCAAGTGAAAGTCTTGCAGGCATCGTTGCGCGTTCATAGCCAGAATGCTATGCGAGGTGAGCTACTTCGAAGCGGCATCAGCCTGTCTTTACTCGGCGCACCAAACGCTGGCAAAAGCTCTCTGCTGAATCGCATCGTTGGTCGAGAAGCAGCAATCGTCAGTAACGAAGCCGGGACCACTCGCGATATCGTGGAGATATCGCTGGACCTTGGAGGATATCTATGCCGATTTGGTGATACTGCGGGACTGAGAAAGGCAATCGAAGCAGATCTCGGAAGTGGAAAGTCTGCTGCGCAGATCAGCCAGATTGAGCAAGAGGGTATGCGACGAGCAAAGGCTAGAGCTGATGAGAGTGATACGGTGATTGTGGTCTTCAGCTTCGAGCTTGACGAAGCTGGGCATGCTGTGCTGAACCTTGATCCAGAGGTCTGTGAGATGGCACAACGTTTGTCCCAGAAGAAGGACAACGTCCTCGTTGCTTTGAACAAGGCAGATCTGACTGGTGACGATGTTGACCTTCGACGGCAAGCCAAGAAACAAGTCTGCGAGAAGCTACCACGTCTGGATCCTGCTTCGATACACTTCATCTCTTGCCTGGAGTCGAAAGAGCAGCATAAAGCCATTCAAGCATTTCTAGACGGTCTGATATCGCAGTTTGGCAAGCTCACGTCGGCTCTCACCTTGCACGACAATACTGGATCACAACGACAAGACCTATCGATATGGCAGGAGTCACTAGGTGCTTCAGAGAGACATCGCGTCTTGCTAGAGCAAAGCATCACGCACCTGGACGACTTCGTTGCCGAGGCCGAGGGCAGTACCACCTCCGCCGAGGACGAAGAGGCTGACATAGTCCTGGCAGCAGAACATCTTCGTGCAGCAGCAGATTGCCTCGCGAAGATTACAGGAAGAGGTGAAGCTGGAGACGTGGAAGAAGTACTCGGCGTGGTCTTTGAGAAATTCTGCGTTGGCAAATGAGATTCGTTTCGGTCATATGTCCGTTCTGGATGACTATCCGCAATGATAAACTGTGCTCTCCTCTAGCACCTCAGCCATCTGCTGCTCGTTCTCTCCTTTTTCAAAACGTATGCGACCCCTTCTGCGCGCCAGAAGGTTGTATTGTGGAGACTTCAGATACAAAGCTCACCCGTCTCGGCTTATCTCCTTGCGTGCTGACAGACGCTCTGACAGTGAGCGGACTGACCGGGCTCGGGGTACGTTCCACTGCTTTTCCTTCCGGAATGATTTGTTGAAGAAGTGCTGGTATAGTCGGCGAGCTGACTCTATGCGGGTCTGCGCCCTTCGGATCGGCATTCTTCAGGATACCAGCCGGACCTTTGCCTAACGTATGGTCATGATTTTGGTGTGCTTTAGTGTCGCATGTCAGCCGGATGTTGTCTCGCGAGGGGCGAGAGAAGTTCAATGGTCCTGGCCGCATCGTCTGGTCTGATTTCTCTGGTGGAAGCTCCACTCTACTGGTGTCTTCGAGCTCAACTTTCGACATACTTGTCGCAACTGGACGATACTCTGGCAACGCAGTGTTACTTTGGCCCGGCTGGAGCACTCTCGGTATCTCATGCCACGATGTTGTTGTGTAGCCGAGCTCGTAAGGCTGAGTGTTACTTTCGAGTTCTGAACTTCCGTATGTTGTCCCGTCGAGGGAACTCGATTTCATGTACTCGACCACTTCTTGGTCATATTCTCCACCGCCGCGTAATTGCGGATTCAGGAATCGCACGTTGCCCTTCTGTTTCCTTCTCCTTAACAGGAGACTGATCGCTGTTACTATCAGCACGAAGCCAGCCAGCACGACCACCACAACAATGGCAATCTGTGTAGGGCTCAGTTCATCTGGTTTGGGCGGCATTGCGAATTAGATGCTCTAGCAAGCTTGGAGAACAGTGTCTGGGGGCATCTCCGACAGGTAGCACTATAGGTTAAGGACACTGCCACGTCCAACGGATCGTTGGAAGTGATGTCAGGATACCATGGCAAGCAAGCATTTGAAACAGATGATGGTGGCCACTTTTCCCAAGTACACTTTCGTAATGCTTATGGTGGCGGATTCGTCGGAAGGTGTTCGTCAGATCAGGGCTGCACATAGCTTCGACGAGTGTGAGTGGTCTTGCGGGAGCGGCTAGAGCTACAGCACATGTTGCCAAGCTTGAATGCTGCGGAAGATTGGCTGCTGAGAGCTTGCAACGTTCTCGGCCAGAGAGGCGAGTATTCCGCGTTCCATGGAAGCTGTCGTGGCGATGGCCAGGTATCATAATGTTGGCAGAGCGGGCGAAGCTGGAAGCGTGTCTGCCGAGAGCCAGGATACCCCATCAACAGACCATGAGCAAGGGTTGGCCTTGGCATATCACTGATGAGCTGTAGGCAGAATCGGCCATGATGGGCTAGTTCTAATAGAGTCTGTGCCTCAGTCTTGAAGTCCAGGTCGTGGGCTAGGAGTGGTAAAGGGCCTCCCAATTGACCTGCTATGGAGAGTAGTGTTTAACTATTTCGCCTCGAAATTCCGTGTATATACTACGCTCGCGCGCCATTGTCTTCTGACATCCCATTCAAATGCCCACAGATCTATCCCAAACGCCTTTGAATGCCGCTAAGAAGTCTTCACTAAATCCACCCAAACAATCGCTATGCTTCGCTAAGTGCCGCGTCGAAATCAAGCCGGTCCGCGTATGTTGCAATCAATGCTCCATAGCATCACAGAGATAATAGTCCTCCTCCAGTCTGATTAAAAGTGAAGAAGCAAGTCATGACTGAGCGCGCAGCGCTTCTGAGGCCAGTTCAGCCAGAGAAGAAGTGTTGACCACTGCCAGAGTGGTCGCCGAATTAGTTGTAACCACTGTTGTATGTCAGTGTTTGCGCCTTGCGTTGATGACATGAGTCTCCTCACCCTCTCCCATCGTCACCCTTCCATGCCAGCGTCCCGCTAGTCGAAATTTGTCCCATAGATGTGATTTGAAACATGTTGGATGAGAATATTGTTCTTGTTTGTGATTGGCTTCCACTGGTTATCGTAGCAATTGTTGACTGTCCGAGAAAGTCTTGAAGTACGAGAGGGCGAAGATCTTTAGTTGTAGCCTCCACGTCCCATTTTGGACAGAGATGGATGGAAGTTGTGATGAAAAAAAAATGTAATCTCTGCTAGAGATGAAGCAAGAGACACCGAAAAGTCGTGCGTATTAACTTCGCGGTCTTCGTTGAGTCTGCTGTCTCTTATGCACAAATTCAGGTGATGCTCTGGAAGTTGATGAAAGGAAATTCGCTCTGAGTATTAGAAAGGAGATTGAAACTGTTGTATTGTGATTGTAATGGCGGTGTTTGAGGTGGCAGACGGTGACCTATATAAGTCAACAACCATTATGGGACTATCGTCCGACTGCCACCATAAGATGCCATCATGAACACTGCCAGGCACCAAAGACAGCCTCCGAGTACCACGACAAGCCATCTATTCCGGTACCTGCAGCGGATTCTATCACGGTCACAGTAGCTTCGGAAGGAAGAAAGCAGTCACTTCTTTCAGCCAGCCAGCAGTGCCTCACTAGCGTTCCACGAGGGCCAGTAGACGAATCGTCACCAAGAGCGAGCGGGACGTGGAAAGAATGAGAAGTATGTGAGCGTGCGGATGAAAGCGCAGTGTCGTCGTTGTGCAGAATCACGACAGTCAGACGAGCATGAAAATAGCAGCTAAGGATCGCGAGAGGACTTTAACTGACAATACTAGTACCAAACAGGCTCAAGCGTGCATGTGGCTTCGACGAGTGAGGAGGCTGAGCACGCACTTCCGACTCCATTATCGCTGAATCTCTTCCGCCTTTTGCTCACTACAGCGGTCTCCTGCCACGACACGGGCACGATGCCATGCGGTGAAGGATCTCGCATGCACTACTGCGTCTCCATCGACCTGCGCTCATGAATGTGCTGACATGCTCATGCAGCCCTATGCACGCCTGCAGGTAATCCACTGCTCTGGCTCAGGTCCAGTCTTCGCGAGGCGCTCATTGCTTGCACACGGCAGGAACCACTGCCATGTGGCCTTCAGCGATGGAGTCACCACGGCTTGATGTGCCGTCTGCTCGGCTAAATCAGCAGGATGCGAAGATTATGGCGCTGTTACTGCAGAACGTGAGTTGCGTGCAGAGCAAAATAGAATCTTCTGCCGCCCGCTCCAATTGCACAAAGATAACTTTTCCATACCGGCAATTCTCGCGGATCCCACAGTCCATTAGCACATGGCGGTGCAGCGGCATGCGTTTGAAATTCAAGTGCAGGATCGAACGTATCTGCTGCTTACACAAAGCAGCGAGGTCGATCTGCAGGAACCGGCTGAATTCGATCACCGGGTGTGGTAGGGTTGCGCCTCATAAACGACATCTGGCTGTATACCACGCGGTGGTCATCAGCTTTGCCACAGAGGCAGAATCCTCTGGTCGCTGACCGTTCATCTTGAGGGCCTCACTAGTCAGAGGCGAGATATGATCTCAGTCACCGGTGCTGAGGTTCAATGCGGGTATCTCCTGGCGGACACCGCCATGAGATAGCTCCGTTGTGTAGTATTACCATTCCACTGGACACTCAGCTGGAATCTCGGGTCTCCTTTCTTCAGCCACAGTCTGCAAGCTCTTACAACTGTCCCTGGTGCTGAGGATGCGATGCGATGCAACGTGCAGGTATCGGAGTCGGACGTACTGCATCGGGCCGGGGCAATGGCGCGCTCCTCAGCTCAAACTGTGCTGATGGACAGCTAGTCCTCTTCCTGCCATGACATACCTCCAATGCTGGCCTGCTTATTCGGTTTGGGAGGCCATCGAACTCGTGATCGCGAAGTCATGGATTTCATGATCGATTCGCGCTGGAGTGGCAGCTATTCTCGTGACGGGAGGAATCCTGCGTTTAACCGATGAACCTTGCGGCTAGAGAAGATAAGTTGAAAGCATCCTTAAATAGAAAGTGCACAGAAGGTATCTTGTGATCGCTAAATAGTCATTACACAGGCATCAAGTGGTATAATTATTGTTCAGACCAGCCGAAACACTCTATGCCCTGATGCGCTGGCCGTAAGCCTTGGTAGCGTAGTCACCCTTGGTGACAATCAAGTCCTCAGGCCTGTAGTTGTGACGACCGCTGAAGTACTCCTCGAGAATAGCCTTGGTACCCGCGGCATATCTGGCCTGGGCATCGATCGAGGTACCAGACATGTGAGGAACCATGGCGTTACCACCTCCCCAGGTGGTGTACGAAGCGTATCTGAGTGGGTGGTCCTTTGGCGCTGGCTGTGGGAACCAGACATCACCACCGTAACCACGGAGCTGACCAGACTTCAAAGCCTCGGCGACATCCTCCTTGACAACGATGGCACCACGGGCAGTGTTGACGAGCCATGAGCCTATGAAATGTTAGAACGTTTCAACATGGAGGTCAGTGGAATGGAGATCGCTTACCCTTCTTCATCTTGCTGATGAGCTCCTTGTTGAAGAGACCGCGAGTCTTCTCGTGAAGTGGGCAGTTGATGGTAACAACATCACACTGGGCCAACATCTCCTCGAGGTCCTCGACTCTTCGGCAGCCAATCTCCTTCTCGACCTCTGGGGCGAGTGGCTGGTAGTCGTAGTAGAGAAGCTCCTTGCAGTCGAATGGCTTCAGTCTGCGCAGGACACGCTCTCCGATACGACCAACGGCAACAGTACCGACGACCTTGTTCTCAAGATCGTACTCGTTCTTGGCGACGGCAGCGACGTTCCAGTCGCCGGAAGCGATCTGCTCGTGAGCTGGGACGAAGTTGCGAACGAGGACCAGAATGGTCATGACGACATGCTCTGCGACAGACACGACGTTGGATCCGGTGACCTCAGCAACAGTGATACCGCCGTTGGTCTTGTTGGCGGCGTTCAAGTCGACGTGGTCAGAACCAATACCGGCAGTGACAGCGATCTTCAGGTTCTTGGCCTTAGCGAGGCGCTCAGCGGTCAAGTAACCTGGGTGGAATCTGAAGTAGCAGTCAGTGGCTTGAACCGAGCTGTGTGTTCAGTCTTCTCAGAATCAGACATACGGTGTGGTGATGATGACCTCGGCGTCAACAAGCTCCTGGTCGAACTTGCTGTTCTCGCCCTCCTTGTCGGAGGTGGTCACGAGAGTGTGGCCTTGGTCCTCAATCCATTTCCTCAGACCAAGCTCGTTCTCTGTGGTGCCGAGCAAGCGTGGCTCCTGCTGAGCGTGCTCATGGCCCTAGAAGGTCACTAGCATCAGCACATTGCCCCATCTGAAGCGCATTGAAGCTCTGACAAGCTTAGAGGCAGGCTCAACTCACATCGTACAATACGAGAAGAACCTTGCCCTGTTGTCGCGAGGTTGCTGTTAGCGTTCTGATTCCTCCCAAGCTTGCTGTCTTGGAGAGTGAAGCGCCGCGTTGAGCGAATGACGTGGTAGCTCGCTGCGAAAGCAGAGAGCTGGCTGGACGAGCAGCGCGAAGGGCGGAGCGGGCGAATACCATTTTGACAGAGTGGAGAGTCTTGAATGGGTTTCAAGAAACGAAAAGATTGGTAGTTGTCAGGACACGCGAGCTTAAGTAGCTGTGTAGCTTTCGAGAGCGGCTTGGACGCGGAGTTAGAGTCTGTGCCATCATCAATGCGTGTTAGTGGCTCCTGCTCACATACAGCCGACAAGCTATGGATCTTCGCGAATTGCGGAGCCCATGCGGGGGAACTTGCCTTTCTTTTGGCGCGCAGTTGCGGTCTTGCTTCCTAAATTGTCGGAAGGGTAGGAGTATATGCTGGAAATGAAGCTTGCTACGAGCTCTCCGCTCTTATATACCTATTCTTGCTAAGAGAGAGCTTGGTGGAGCTGCCATGCAAACAGCTCGCATTTGCACCGCCGATAATGGCCTTCCCTAGTCGCATCCACTGTGAGGTCTCGCACGAGCTTTGGACGCTTTGGACGTCACTGGCTCGTCCCCACTTGCGAGCACAACTTTCGCAAATCGCATCGAAGCCAGGCCAAGGCGATGCTCTGCAGGCCGTGTAGCCTGCTCTCATCGCTCAATGGCCTCGTCTACGGAAGCGCAGGACGCGCGGAAAGCGGGGTCTCACTTTCTGCGCTCTTCGTCTGATCCCAGCGGCTGCAGCGCAGTGCTGACAGTCGAGACCTTGAGCTGGATCTATTGCGGAAGTCCAGGATTGCAACAGAACCGCTCATCAAGGTACGCGGCACGTATCGCAGAACATGGAGAAAGCTGCCGCTTTAGCTGCTGCACATCGCAACCTAGCTGAGGCTGGACGACCCACACAAAGCACAACCAGCGAATGAGTAGCGTCGAGCATCGAGCCTCATCGTCAGATGGTTGTGCCTGAGGGCTTTTGGAAGCCGGGGCAACGGGAGCTGTCAAATAATAATAACAGTGAGCTCGAAGCAGGAAGGTTTGCAACTAATGGCCTGCCATCGAGATCCTCGCGCATTGAGCTCAGGGTCACCGATGTCTCTAGACGTAACACTTCGCAAGCACGAAAACCATAAGAATGCGGCTGTGATCGCCTGTTCACGCGCACGAATTGCATCGAAGCTGCAGTCCCATTTCACACCAGCTCAAAAGTGGTCCGGAGTTGATGTCCGGATTTGGCTCACATTGCTCGCAGGATAGTCTTGCGATTCTCGGAGGTGCCACGTTTGCTTCAAATCTATTTAATCAAGCCGGCAAGAGCGGACCGCTGTGTCACTGTGAGAATCATGAATCCAAGCGACGCTGTTGTTGTGTCCCGATTGCGGTGGTCAAGCACTGACGGCGCCAACACAAGCTCCTAAGCGGTGGAGCACGAACGTGGTCCGCAAAACATCCAGCAGCAGCCAGCAGCGTTCTCGAACAGACGTCGAAACACCGTCCGCACACTTCCGACATGTTGACGACAAGTTCGTGCGCTGCGATAGCATCTTCATGATCTGTGATGCCAACAGTTACGCAACGAAACCATACGTTTGATAATCTTTGACAGACACACGTAACCACGAGAGGCCGAACCTTCGCCGATATGTCGAAAGAGCAGCGTCAGTAATCCAGGAATGTGACGTCGCAGCAGGTGTCGTCAATACGACATCTGAGTATAAGCAGCAGCCGCCGATTGAGCAGATCATTCAAGTTTCCATCTCGTCCAGGCTGGCGAACCCACCAGTAATGTTTACTGGACGTTTCTGGATCGAGAGGTTCGTCCGACAGCGAAGCTTCCACTCGGTACGTTTCACCACAGATGTAACATCCGCGCAATAGATCTGTCGGCAATCATTGCAAGCGAAGAGCAGGTAGGTAAGGAAGATTCAGTCGAATCGCAACATAGATCTCACGCGTCGCGCTTTGGCTGTACAACTCCATAGGATCTCCGGTCGCTGAGCTGCTTGTGGAATGAACATAGACATTAGACTCTGCAGGTGCGTGTAGGTTCTGCGAGCTGTTGGTGTGGATCATTCGCCATGCCGTTGTGCCAGTCACTAGGCATCAGCCGGCCACAAAGTCTTCAGGAGTAGGTTTTATGCCTGACTTAGGACAGCAAAATCACTTTTCTGCAATGAGCAGGCTTTTGCTCTAGCACAGAGGATCAGAGCGTAGCAATCCCTCGCAGACGCGACTTTTTGTTCTGCTCGGTACATAGCTTCAGCCACAATTATAGAAGTGCACCGCCACTTTCATCCAATGAGAGCTTCCATCCCACTTTCAAGTTGTCTACCTAGATCACAAACACAGCCAGAATGTCTGCTTACTTGAGCAACATACTCACGCATACGACGTCGCGATACAATTCGTTGCGGCGAACGCTTCTGTCGAGTGAAGATGACGGCGACACAGAAGAAGACACCCACATCTGCCGCGTCCTCCGCGCGCATTACACCGAGAAGGGACGACCATTTCCACAATGGCTGCCCCCGGACCCAAAAGAGAAGAAGAATGTAGCACAACAAAACAACCATCAAGGAGGCTATGGCAGCTACCTGACCAGTGCAGGAGGCAGAAGTCAATACGGCAGCGCGCAGAACAATCAAGGAGGAGCAGGAGGGAACAGAGGCAGCTCAAGTCTCAACGACCTCTGGGATCCGCCTTCTGGAGGACAACCCAATGCTTCCGCTCAACCTCAGAGCCTGCGTAATGCTCGCAGACCCATGAGCAATCAGCCCGCTGGCGCGAGTAGCACGAATCTGGCTCCACCGCAAGCACGACCACTGCCTTCGCAGCGAGCTGGCAGCTATCAGAGCATGAATGCGCAACCGCCGCAAGGAAGCCGTCCGAATAGTCGAGTCGAGCCGGGTCTGGCACCTGTGCCTTCTGGTGGGAGTGCACAGGAACGACTCAAAGCGAGACTTTGGGGTGGGAAAGGCAATACTAGTCCTTCTGCTAGTCCGGCTCTGAGCTCGGTTGGTGCGCCGAATCCATATGATCAGCCCCAAGGTGGTGGAGGTGGGGGAGCATATGGCGGCGGAGGCAACCCGTATGACAGAGGTGGAGGACAAAGCAATCCCTACGATAGAGGCGGTGGAGATACTCGGCGCTATGGTAGGTGAGATTCGAGCTTCCAATTTCGCGATGCTGGACATTCAGCCTATCTACTTTACAACTTCTCGCCCTTTGGCAATGGTACATCAGCTGCGTTCATGAGGACGCACATGTAGCAGTACAACGCTGTATAGTGGACAAGTAGCAGCGTGCCATCTCTGCCGAAACTCCTCTCACAAGCATCGAACAAATGCTGTGGCAAAGGACCGGGAATGTAAGCCAAATGATGTGTAGCATCGTACGCCAGATTTGCCGCTTCACTGAGCCCAGCAGGTCTCTTACCAACAGCCAGCAGATCCACTTGTTCCTGAGTAAGACCAGCTCGTTTCATGCCGTGTGGCTTATGCGCGTATCTCTCGTAGTCGGCCTCGAAGCGGGCCCCGACAGTGAGTATAGCGATTTCTTTGACATCTTCCGGAATTTTGCCAAGAGAGGGGAGATGCTCGAAGATGCTCATGAGTTGGCGTCCGACCTGCTTGGAGGCGATGATGATAGGCCATGGACCAATGATTGCGTTGTTCTCATCGCGATACTTCATCAATTGGCCGGATGGACCGAAGAGTTCTTCGATTCCGTCTTCGAAGTATTGACTGTATGGCTTGGTATCATCGGGCTGTTGGTCATGGGGAACTGGTGGGAAGCGAGACATGATTATTCTTGTTGTACGCGATGATAGTGGAGGCGCTTTTGTCGTCGTAGAACCAGCAGTACACATCCACTTACCTTCTTATATGCGCATGCTGACTTGAGCAGGCCAGCTTCAACAGGGAATTCACCTCAGATGTGCAAGGAATACATCGCGAGCACATGCTTGAGTCGGGAGCGCATGTAGCTCGTCGCCGGTCCTGCTCAGAGGTCTGACGAGAGATGCCGCAATCGGCTGCTCTTGTGGTATGCTAGAGTTAGTGATCAACATACATGTTTCACACAATTATGCGCAAGCAAGTGAGTGGTGAATTTAGTGGTGAATTTAAGAGCAGAGTGAGCCTCGGAGGATGTCGAGTAGAATGGTAGGCCGGGCCCAAGCTTCCTACCCTTCCCTTAGCGCGTTTTTTGGACCAGGTATCCTGCATGCGACGACAATTTGTGAGAGTAACGTTAGTCTCGCGTGCTCATCACTTTTTCACTACATCGCTCTGCTGCGTTCTGTCGACCTGTCCCTTGTCGCAGATACCTTGAAATTTATAGCAGTGAGCTTGTCGCGCGCACAGATTCACCATGTCGCCGTCAATTCCATCGCCGAAAGTCGGCGCCGGACAGGTTGAGAAGGAGTCGGGTCTGGCTCGAGTCCTCGGTGCAGGTAGGTGAAGGCACTCGATGGCAGCAACGTAAAACGATGAATGCTGTGTATTCTAACGAGAAGTTATCTTGCAGGCTCCGCTGGAATTGCTGAACTTGCCGTCTTCCACCCCGTCGACACGATAGCAAAGCGATTGATGTCCAACCAGGGCAAAATCGCTGGTGCCAGTCAACTCAACGAGGTCATCTTCCGCAAGCACGCTGCCGATCCCTTCGTTCGACGATTTTTCACCCTCTTTCCTGGTCTCGGATACGCTGCAGCATACAAGATTCTCCAGCGAGTGTACAAGTACGGTGGCCAGCCATTCGTGCGAGACTATCTCTCGAAGAACCATGGAAGCACTTTCGATAATGCATTTGGCAAGGGCAATGGCAAGGCCATCATGCACGCCACTGCAGGCTCCATCATTGGCATTGGAGAGATTGTGCTCCTTCCATTGGACGTACTGAAGATCAAGCGACAAACGAACCCTGAGGCTTTCCGAGGGCGCGGCGTGGTTAGGATTGTTGCTGACGAGGGCTTTGGTCTGTATCGTGGCTGGGGATGGACCGCTGCGCGAAACGCTCCTGGCTCTTTTGCGCTCTTTGGTGGTTCTGCTGCAGCGAAGCAATACCTCTACAAGCTTGAGGACTACAACAAGGCTTCGTGGTTGCAGAACTTTGTCGCATCGATCGCCGGTTCAAGCGCTTCGCTCATCGTTTCTGCTCCACTGGATGTCGTGAAGACCAGAATCCAAAACCAGAACTTCGAGGTGAAGAAGTCAGGTCTGAAGATTGTTTCCGACATGGCACGGCAAGAAGGACTGAGCTCCTTCTTCAAGGGACTGGTGCCAAAGCTTCTCATGACTGGACCTAAGCTCACCTTCTCGTTCTGGCTGGCACAGACACTGATTCCACTCATCAACAACAAGCTGTAGACAGTGGCCGTACTGCAGGAATAGGCGTCTGGCGCAAGATAGAAAGTGTTGCCTAGCGATAGAGCATCAGGAAGGCGTTTGCGGCAAACAAAGCTGGAGATACTGTCGTGCGCGGCAGAGGTGCGTGTATTTGAGCGTTGCGTAGATTCAACTTACTGCATTAGTACGAAGATGTACATAGGAGTCCGATGCGACGCGGATGTGCTATTTGTATAGCTCACGAATAAGCTCAACTCAGTCTTGGATCGAAGACCTGTTCCTGCTCATTCACACAAGGCAAGACCGCGTGCCGTAACTGCTGATCCGAGATCACATCACGCACTCACAATCTACCACAGGCGAGCATCCTTTCGAGGACACGAGCTAGATTGTATCAGCATGCCATTAGACGAACATGCCGCATGTTAACGACGTTGTAGTGCACCTCGATTCTCGGCCCCGAAATTGACCTTCAGGTGGTCATCGTGTTGCCAACCTTTGATTCCCACAGGTCTGATCTGGCATGTAAGCGGCACGACACCCGAGTGTATCTAAAAGCACGAAACAAACGAGGAAAGAGCAGCCCAGCTGGAAAACGGTGAATCTCTGAGATGCCAGTTTCTCCATTTCGGTATTGATTGCTGATGATGTCTCTGGCACTACTTGTATCCTCCGAAGTTCAGGGAAAGCAGCAACACGGCAAACGTTGCACATCGATAGACATTCCACAAATTCTTGGCTCTGTCTGGAAAAGACGACTCCATGGCGGCTACCTGGGGTTGCCACGCGGCATTTTACATACCTCAGGAGCCGCTTGGGACTGTATGAAGCGAAGTCATGAACACTCGATTCTCTTCCTTCGCACCAACTTTAACACGAGGCGTGGATCACATAGACAAAAGTACACCAACAACCCCAACAGCCAAGATGTATCCAAGGTGCCTTGTCCTGGCGTACGCACTTGCGCTGTTCTTTGACTATGCATCCGCGCAGACGAATAGCTTTTCTTGTGTAAGCCACCTTCACGCTATTCCTGGGCCACACTTATCAAGCTTAGGCTGCGAACAACAACCAAGTCGTAACCGATGCGACAACCGGCGAGCGCTACGTAAGTCTGATGGGCATAACCCATATTGAGACAATATGACCATCGCATGGCTTGTGCCCTAACAAATTCGCAGATCATGCGATGTGGTGTTGATTCGACCCCTAGTGGTGGGCCCGCAATCGTCAATGTGGATAACTTCAACCAATGCTTCAACGAGTGTACGTGGCTCCGCAAGCTCACGCCGAAGTGGCTCCCACCTGACACGCAAAGGCTCAACTCGCGCGAACTGCGCTGGATTCACTTATGCTGGAGCTTCTCAAGGACAAGGCGCTGGCCAGTAGGTTACAATGGAAGCTCTCTATCATTCGTTTACTGAACTTGAGCAAGGTGCTATCTGAAAGCCACGTCGAACACATCCAAGAGCGGCTTCGCTGGCGGGCCAAGCAACACTTTGGTCTCTGCAATCAAGCTTGCGAACTATCCCCCTCTACCGCCGTCGTACACCTGTCCGCTGGCACAAGATCGAACCGTGGTCACCGATCCGAACACCGGCGTTCAGTACGTCCTATGGTGTAACTACGATACTGCTGGGAACTCGCCCTGGAGGGTCGATGTCTCGGATAGTTTCAATGATTGCTTTTACTCGTGTTCGACAAGCGCCGATCGTAGTTCTGGAAATTGCACGGGCTTCACTTATTCAGGTGCGACGAACGGTGCTGGTTCTGGCTCTTGCTATATGTAAGGATACAGGAGTGTCATGTCAGACCGCTCGAATTCTGCTGACTCAAAGGCAGGAAAGTTGTCAGTCCGCTATACTTCATCGCAAGTGCTCCAAATACTCCCTACGCTGTGGCTGCAGTCCGCTTGGATGCCTACGATGGTAGGAATGGCGCCCCGTTTTTCTACGCAACTACAGTGGTAAGCAGGAAGTTCCCAGTGTTAATGCTGCATCAACGAGATACGTGCACTAATACATCCTAGGCGACTGTGTTTCCTCCAGCTGCGACCCAGGTCGTTACCCGCATCGACTACCTTACTTCGACACTACTGGCTGCTTTTCCTGTTACCGCACTGTCGACCATCACACGTTTCACGACACTGACATCGAGTCTGACCTTGACGTTTACAAAGCTTCTGACTTTACCTGGTAAGGGATGGATTCGCCAGAACTTCTAAGCAGAGAGGCCTAACCAAATCTTTTGCAGATGTTACGCAACAGGTCACGTCCATTCAAATTGTGCCGACTACAATTATCACTGTTCAGATTGCTACCATAACGATCAGTACAGTAACTACGCAGCAGATCTTGACTGTCATCCCTACAACGATCATCCAGACTTTGACCAACACATTCGGACTTCTTAGCACAGGATCAAGCACTCGGACTACAATCGTGGCTCCTATTGTGACTGTGACACCAGTTCAGTCATTCAGACAGACCGTGACGATCACAAATGCTTAGCAGAGCGCAACAGACAGCGCAGCACAATGAGACGGCAGCAATAGTGTACAGTTTGACAGTATTGTGTGCAGCAAAGGGTACATAGACCGGCGACAGCTTCCGAGAAGTCGGCTCACACAGCGATTCTCAAATGCCGACCCCTGTCACATCGGATGACATCCGCCGATGTCAGCACAACGGCACATCATGAACCGAGCAGCAAAGGGACGAATGCGGACGTGTTCGTGGTCATGCGGAGGGCTGGGAGCTATAGAGACGTGTGCGTAGCATTAGCTCAGTCGTCCAGAAAAGTATGCTGAGATCCATAAGCATCTTTATGAACTTTTCCTCAGCAAAATTGACAGTCTACTGACCTACGACTAACATGCCAGGTCTAACACCCACAACACAGAAAAGCGCCGTGCCAGCCGGTGTCTGGTGCCCAGTTGTATCACTATACAAGGACACACCGCGCCAAGAACTCGACCTTGAAGCCTCATACACATACTTCCAGCACCTGATCCGTGGCGGCGTCAACGGTCTCGTGCTGCAAGGCTCAACTGCAGAGGCAGCTCTACTTTCACCAGAAGAACGCATCGATCTTACACGGACAGCAAGAAAGGCAGCGACTGATCTAGGCGTACCACGCTTTCCCATCGCCGCTGGTATCAGCGGACAAAGCACGAATGAAACGCTGAGATTGGTAGACGACGCTGCCGCTGCTGGAGCAGACTTTGGGCTTTTGCTCCCACCGAGCTATTGGCCTAAAGCTATCAGCAATGATGCTATTGTGGACTTCTACCGAGAAGTGGCTGATCATGCTAGGATTCCGATCATCGTATACAACGTTTGTTTGGTCACTTCCAAATACAAGTGCATTTGGACACTGACTAATCTGTTGATAGTTCCCGGGAGTGACTTCTGGTGTCGATCTGGGAGTTGATATGCTTTCACGGTTGGCACCTCATCCGAACATTGTAGGCGTCAAGCTGACCTGCGCCAATGCTGGCAAAGTGACAAGCTTGACAGCCAAGTATGCGCCTTCTGAGTTCGCCGTGTTCTCTGGACAGTCAGATTGGCTCCTTCCATGTCTCGTCGGCGGCGGCGTGGGTTGTGTCACTGGCATTGGGAACGTGTTTCCCAAATCTGTTTCGAGGCTGTACGCCTTGTGGCAAGCTGGTGAGATTGAGGCAGCTTGCAAACTGCAAGGACTAGTTGCTCTGTCTGAGCAGGCTTGTAAGAAAGGTCTTGCAGCAACCAAGTTTGGCACGGCATACTTTGCTGGGCCTGTCGCTGGGCTTTCGAATCACGCTAGCTTTCACCCTAGGAAACCATACAAGCCTGCCGCGAAAGCTTTGCAGGACTCTACAATTGAGACCATGCAGCATCTGCATGAGCTGGAGAAGAGCCTGCCTGATGTAATCGCCTATCCTGTCAGCAATGGCACCAACGGCGTAAGCAAGTCGACTCTGAGGACACACTTCATTATATCAGCCGGAACAAGCAGAGAGGCTAGCATCCCAGCTGTCGGCTTTGGAACGTGGAAGGCTGGTCCTGGTGAGGCGGCCAACGCGGTCCGGTCTGCTTTCGAGGCTGGTTACCGCCACTTCGACTGCGCACCGCTCTATGGCAACGAAGCTGAAATAGGTCAAATCTTCGCAAATGCCCCAGTACCCCGGAATGAATTCTTCGTTACCACAAAACTCTGGTCATCAGACCATCAACGAGTCGAGGCAGCACTAGACAAGTCTCTGCAAGATCTCCGGCTTGATTACGTTGATTTGTTCCTCATGCATTGGCCTGTAACACTGAGTCCAGATACTGGAGCAGAATACGGCAAAGAAGACCGCAAAAACCACGTTGAAGGCTGGGACTTTACGAATACATGGCGAGAGATGGAGAAGCTGCTCGATGGTGGCAAGGTTCGCAATATTGGCGTTGCGAACTTCTCGACTGTCAACCTGGAGAAATTGCTGAAGACTGCGAGAATCGTACCAGCTGTCAACCAAACGGAGTTGCAACCTCTTCTTCCACAGACTAAACTCCACGAGTATTGCCAGGCGAAAGGCATTCACCAGACAGCGTTTGGACCACTGGGCGGATCTGGCAGTACACTACACGAGAGTCCCGTGATCCTTGATATCGCCAAGGAGAGAGGTATCGCAAGCGGCAATCTGCTGCTGAGCTGGGGTATTATGAAAGGCTGGAGTGTGATACCGAAGAGGACGAATCCTGCTCGCATCGCATCGAATTTGAACAGCAATCTCGCCTTGAATCCCGATGAGCTCAAGCAGATCGATGAGCTGGCGCGCAGTGCAGGCACAAGGTTCAACAAACCTGATTGGGGCGTGACGATCTTCCACGACGATGATGCAGTCGAGAGCGGTGTAGCGTGAGCTTCCATGCAGACGTGTCCCCTTTGACACGACCACTATAGATCAACCGGTATAGCCCAGATTCGAGCCAGCGAAGCTGAAATCCGCGAAGTCTGCGAACATGAAATCGTTTGGCAATCTACCTATGATATCCAGATCAACCGAACTATCGGGTCGAAACAGGTCAAATCGGTCCGTAGTGGTGTCTCCCACGGTCGCATAGTCGGAAGCGTCGAATGGGCTCGCAGTCAGTACTGAGGCTATGCCAAGCTTCTCGGTACATTTATTCAGCTTTCGCATGAGTCCTGTTGTTACACGCGCGATAGGGTGCTGCGGCCGTGTCGTGGTACGTGCGAACAGTGCGAGGGCCGCGCTGACCTTGTGAAGATCGTCTTGGGCCTCAACCCCAAGCTGTTCGTAATACTTGGTGCAGAGCTCAATCAGGAACTGAGCCGCAAAAGAGATCATGATGTGGAAGTAATGTGGCATGCCAACGATGTTGTGCTGAAAGTCTTCATTCTCGACGACCATCTTGAATATAGTGACTGCTGCTCCTCTGGCTGCGTTGGCGGCCGTCATGAAGTGCTGTGGAATGGGTTCGCTCTTGAGCCCGCGGAAGACGTGATGCGCCAAGTATAGACGGGCAAATTGGAAGTGCATCGTCAAACCAGCAATTGGAAAACCCCCAATATGGTGATCGTGTTCGAAGCGAGGTGACCAATCTGCGAACCACTGATCGAGCTCACGAGCAAAGTGCATCAGTTGCACAGAGGATGACCTGAGTAACGGCTTGCTTTGCTCACTCCCGAATGTGAGCTTGATCTGGCTCATTATCACCAGCAGTGATACTTGCGACATAAGACGCACATCATCATTGGGCGCCGGGGCATCGCCCAAAAAGTGCTCGCGCTTCTCAATTGCATCCTTTTCAGAGCTTAGAATGCTATCTCTATTATGCAGTATTGCCAGATGCTGATCGCATACATACAGCAGATACCACAGCCGGATCTTGTCCCTCGCGTCTTGCTGGTCGCTGAACCGGGCTGTGATTGCGCCTTCAATCTTAGCATATTGAGTCAGACGAACGAAGTGCCTGTGTAAGCGACAGTCTGCTGCCCTTCGAGCCGCATCGCTTATCAAGATTCTGGATGCATCCGGGAGCCAAAACGACGCAATACAGAGAGCTCGAATGTGCTCGAGATCTCGCTTTTCGAAGAGTGCGGCGGATATAAGAGCTCTGAACTCTTTGTTGCATGCTTCAAACACATCCCCGTACGTTGAGTCGTGGAGTGCCGACACAGCACACATTGCAGCCAGCAGCGTTGGTGATGCCTGCCTGACTTGCTCAAAGTCTCGATATTGGCTGGCTATGCCATAGAGGAATCGGTCGAAACGGCGAAGATATAGCTCCACCAAGCGCTCGGCAGCCTCTTGTGTGACTATGCCTTTACTGACCAAGTCAAGCCGATCGCTATCGCGCCGCCGAGGACGTGCTGGAGACTCTCCATTCGGTGTGCTGACACGATTCGCACTTGTGAGATAAGTATCAATTGGAGCCTGAGCTACTGAGGGCGAAGCAGGTGGTGATAAGCCGCAGGCATTGTCCTCTTCAGATTCGGCATTGTCAACGGCGTCAGCTCTAGATACCTCATCTCCTCTCGAGATCAATGCTTGAGGTGGTTGTAACTGGAGATGATCACAAATCTGCTGTATCGTCGAATGTATATGGACTAGGTCTTGACTTAATAGGCGTGTCTGTCTACTATCGGTCAGCCAGAACTACACAGACAACATGAGTTTGCCTCGTCACCTGTGATCGGCTACTGACTGTCTTTGGGCGGCATGAAGTACACAAGAAAGCCCGCGTCTGTGACAGCGACTGCAAGGTAGCTGGTCGTTCTTGATCTCGCATTTGATCTTCTGCTTCCTGCATTGGGTGCAGGCTGCGCTAAGTCGTTTCGTCTGATGGTCCTCGGCGCCATCCTGAACATCGCTTCGCTTGCGCTTCTGCGCAGACGACATCGCGAGGCGCGTCAGATACAATATCTGTGAACAACATGTTTCTCATGGCAGAGTGTTGACATGGTGAGAAAGAAGAGGAGTGGAGCAAAGGCCGTCAATTGCCCGAGAGGCCGAGTGCCAAGGTATAGACGGCAGTCGCAATGTCAAGATCTGATTGAGATTGTCCGACGTCGAGATTTGCATACAGGAGCGGTCGTCGAAGTGTGCTTCTCATGTCCGCTGTGCCATCTGTCAGAGCTGCAGTCGGAGCTCACAGTGACAAAAAGCAGCTACCGCTCAGCCACTGGTGGAAATTTCACCACTTCTAGACTTCTTCGAACAGGCAGGTCTCATGGGAAATATCGATAATCGCGACAGGATACACTTGAAGCAACGTAGTGCCTCAGAATAGCTTGATCGCGTCACAGAACATATTATCAAGACAAGTCTGCCGAATAATCCCATAGCCAGCTACGAATCTTGGGCCTTCTTCGCTGAGGTCCCCTGGAGGTTCAACTGGCCCTCAATACTGCTGGCGAACTTTGATCGCCTTCGAATCTGCTTCCCATACTTAAAGAACACAAATGGAGCCACAGCAAGTAGACAGCCCACACCAGCGATCAAGGAGCCGCCGCCCGCCACTGTGAGTGCCTTGAACATTTGTGTTGTAAAAAGTGGTGCTGCGGCACCACAGAATGCACGACAGACCGCATTAGCAGCCAGAGCACTCGCTGCGTAAGGTCCATAGGCGTCTGCGAGGTAGTTCAAGTAGGCCACCGAGATGAGGAGGAAGGATACGGCGAGTAAAGTGCCAGCCAAAGTGGGCACAATCCAGTGGATTGAGTTGTATTGTGCCGTCCACGCGAATGCAAACATAGACATGGGAAACAAAATCCCTCCCATCATGGCAAGAGGCAGTCGGTCTTCTGGAACTCGTTGATGTCCTTTGATGGCCTTCGCTTGGTCGATGCGAGTCATCCAGCTGTCATAGGCAATAGGTCAGCTTGTGTTTCATTGTCTCTTCTGCAGCCCACCATGTTCGCGTCATAGCAAGCTGACTTGGGTTTACTGCAGCCAAAAGACATTTGTGGTTCAACGTACAAGACTCCAAGCCCTCCGATAACTGAACCAACTATAATTCCCAGGAGCGGTAATTCGCTGAGGCCGGTATTCCACCCTCGCATCTGGCGGAAGACGAGAGGATAAATAGCGAAGAGCATGTAAAGTAACATGTAGATCAGCGCCGTATACGCAGTGCAAGCTAGGCTGATGGGATCTATCAAGATTCGCCATGGACGCGTAAGCGCTATCCTCAGCAGAGTGCTCAAACTCTGCTCTGAAAACTGAGCTTGGGACTCGACGTCGCTGACATCAGAGCCCCTTTGCCGCTCTCGAGCGGCTTTCTTGCGTAGGATCTTCGAAGGAAGTGTTTCTGGAAGCATCAAGACCAGAGGAAGACTCGCACCTCCGGGCCAGAGCAAGACATAAAAGAACCACCTGTTTTCATGTCAGCCAGAGTCCCAAGTTATCTCTGTAAGCAGTGGACGATATACCTCCAATCTTTCTTCAGCTGAAGATATCCCGCGACGATGGGACCTAGGGCAGGTCCGCAGAAGATGACAATGCTGAACAGCGCCATAACATTACCTCTTTGCACAGGATCCCAGATATCTACCAGTAAGCCTGGAGTGTTAGACTGCGTCGAGCTTGTGAGAATCCCGCTCAGGAATCCCCAACGAGTAGTCCTCCAAAATTTGGTGCGAATGCACACAGAAAGTTGAAGGCCAGGTAAGCCACGAACGTCCCCATAAAGATCCTCTGGCGCCCGAAGTGCTCACTGAGCGGAGCCCAGAGGAGCGGGCCTACTGCATTGGAAATCACAAACACGCTGATTGTGAGGCTTGCAACCTCCTGGCCGACATGCATTTCTTCGCGGATGCTTGGCAGTACACCAGACGGACCAGAAGAGGCGAATGTGGCGTTGAAGACGAGAAGGATGGAAGTAAAGCTCAGGATACATTTCCTGGTGGTAGACCATCTCTTCGGATTATCGTCATCGTCTGGAGCAAATGTAAGCTGGCCGGCATCATTCTGAGACGGGCCTGCAGTCGGAGATTCGGTTTGTTTGGTTTCAGATGGCTCATCCATAGTAGCAGAATGACTGCTTCCTGAGTCTTGCATCTCCAATGATCTGGATCTCGAGAGCAGCTGATAGGCTCGTGGAGCGGAAGCTTGCAGTCGAATATTCGACGAAATTGATTTCCAGAGTCGGAAAGACCTTCACATAGAAGTGCAATGGCCTTGGCCTGGTGTGTGGGAACTCGCCGTCGCGCTTAGCCAGAGTGCAGTCGATAGTATTTGCTGGACTTCTTTAGTGATGGACCCTTCATAGTCGATACTTTCAATGGGAGACTGTCGAGGACAAGTCAACTCATCAGCAGAGGTGTTGCGCATAGCGAAATGTTGACCTGCGCTACCTCCTATGACATGTAAGATCCGAGTGGCTACTGTAGGAGCCTATTTCGGCAAGATGGCTATCAGTCGTTAGAGCTATACCACAACAGGATAGTGAGATGGTGTAGGTGATGGTCGGCACTTGGAGTACAAGCTTTTGCATGACCACGATCGGGCGTCATGATCAGCAGCGTGCAAAACATCAACAGATTCTTGGAGGTAGTGTCAATCCCCGATTTGACGCGCCAAAAGTCCAGGACATATCATGCTCAGCATTGCCGAGGAAGTGCACAAGGAAGTTGGATGGCAGGACTATTGGAACGACTAGTTGCTAGCCCTCTCTACGTGGACTGCAGAAGCCTGCTTTCCATCTGCGTGGTCGCCTGCATCTTCGATCTTGCCCAGGTGCATCATCTCTTGGACATCATGCCGTACCTTCTCGTCTTCGGTAGGATACGCGTGCTTCCACATCATCCACAAAGGTCTCTGAAAAAGATCGTCCATACTCTCAATAGACCTGCCCTTCATTTCAGGAAGGCAGAAGAAGATGAAGACCACGCCAACATATGTCAACATCGCATACAAGAGGAAGGTACCCCACCCCAGCTCAGTCAGCATAACCGGAGTGGCCTTCGTGATTCCATAGTCCACGATCCAATTGATGAAGAAACAGAAAGACATGCAGAATGATCTGATTCTGGTTGGAAAGATCTCGGCTGCCACAACGTAGCATGCTACAGAGTGACCGAACGACCACCCGAAAGCGTAAAGGTAGATCGCCACGATGCCAACAATGCCGCCAGCTGGCGGCCCGCCTGCAGTGTCTTCGGCAACACTGCCACCCGCAAAACGAATGTAGAGGGCGAGATAGAGCATTGCTGTCGCTTGAATCGTAGCTCCCACGAGTAGCGGGAGGCGGCGGCCAATGCGATCGACTAGGTAGGCAACATAGAAGATCGTCGTGACGAACTTCACAATGCCATAGACTCCAGTAGTCAAGAGAGTGTTGCTTGTGCCTCGGACTCCGATTAGTCCGAAGATCGTAGGTGCGTAGTAGTTGAGACTACCAGTACCAGTGAATTTGTGAAAGAGGAATAGCATGACCGCTAAGAAGAAGCGCTGGAAGTTGGTCCGGTTCGTGAAGATGTCCTGAGCAATGACCCAGTAGCTATGCCCTTGGTGTGCTTCTTGTTCGGCACGCACCTGCAGGTAGCTCATCTCTTGCGACGATAGCTTGACCGCGAGTGCTTCGGACGCTGCCTCAATCCTCGCAATACTGTTCAGTCCCACGATAGGACAAGCTTCCCTGTGCAATAACCACGCAAGCGCGATACTTGACATTGAGCATCCTTTGACCTTGGCGAACTGTTCAACTCTCGTCACAATGCCTTCATTCTGATTGCCTCTAAACCACTTTTTCGTCTTCGCGTCTTGTCTGCTACGGTCCGTCTCTTCTGCCCATAGACGCGTGAGTAGTCCTCTAGCTATAGGACTCCACGGGATCAGCCCAATTCCCTCCACCTTGCAGAATGGGACCATCTCGCGCTCTTCTTCTCGATATAGGAGATTGTGCAAGTTCGACATGCAAGTAAACGGCGTCCACCCATTGATTTTAGCTGTGTACTGCAGACGAGCGAACTGCCAGCAGTGCATGCTTGAGGCGCCGAGATAATGGACCTTGCCCATAGTGACTAAGTCGTGCAATGCTCGCATGATCTCGGTTGGGGATGTATCGTGATCGAGACGGTGGAGTGAAAGCACGTCAATGTAGTCTGTATCCAGACGTCGAAGCGACCCTTCCACAGCCTCGAATATGTGCTTTCGGCTTAGACCCATCTGGTTCACAAGTCTGCCATCGTTCAAGGCTGGCTGTGGCCTGGCATTTGGATCGTCCTCCAGTACAGGGTAGTACAGTTTCGTAAGGATCACGACTTTGCTGCGTGGAATGCCGTATGTTTTCAATGCCTTCCCTATGATAGGTTCAGACTCACCGTTCGAATAGGTGTTTGCAGTCTCCCAAGTGTTGATGCCGACATCGTAGGCTTTCTTGAGCAATGGAAGAGCCTCGCTCTCTGATAACACCCATGGACTGCCCTCCCAGGCTGGATTGCCGAAGGTCATGCAACCAAGAATGAGCCTAGAGACTTTCTGAGACCACTATTTCCAAGACGCTGGCATTGCATTGGAGGTGGTTCCACGGACTGCACAGAACCAGCCTCATCCGTGACGCGGTCATCTCGTAGAAGATTCGACAGAGCACTACCGCCCTTAAGGACTATCTCACACTCTCTGCTGGCGCGAAAGGCAGCCTGCTCGACTTCTCGACATATTGCTCCGATTCGTGACCGCCGTTCACTCGGAGGCAAGTCTTGTACATTAGTGATGACTGTGATGCTTTTTGCGACGACCAGAACATCTTCACTGATAGGAAGAGAGCCAGGAAAGTCGTATGCCTGATTAGAGGAGGATGTTGATGAAGTGAGCGTGTCTTCGAGCACGACGCGTAAAGAAACCATGATGACTTGGCTTGGCACAATGAGACAGCTTCTGCGACTAGTCTTCAGGACGACTTCTCTGTTCACTACACATCGTCACGATTCATCTCTCATGTATCTCCCCTCTTCCACGATCGGAGGCGTCAGTGGAGACAGTCACAGTGGCCTCAATATCGCATGAATGGCATGCTGACGCTGGACTGGTCCTCCGCCGAGTAGATCGGAGACGCGCTTCCGAGTTGTTTATGTAGCTCACTTGCCCGAAGTTGGAGCGCGGACATCTCGAATAGATGCCACAGGCAGTCATCGCACCCTCAAGTGAAGGATGAACGCATTTGCTTCGCAGCATGGCCATCACATCTTCGCAAGCCTGTCTAGCAGACCTACAATCCAATTGATCCAAACGAGAACTATGAGTCAAGTCACATCAAACATAATACCGATTTATGCGAACATATCGGCATTTGAAGCTCACAAACAACATCGGAAGCACTGACGATTCCTCGAGAATCGGACCATAGGCCAAGACCATCAGCATTGTGTCACTGATGCCATATAAGTATTGTAAGCACGCTGATTACGGTAGGATCGTCTCGTGACACACAGCTCTAGAAGTACTCTTCGCATACCCAGCCCCAAGTCATGGCATCCACTCATACAAACTCACTGCCCTCGGCAACAGAACAACAACTCGAGCAAGCAAGCAAGAAGGTTCCCAAGCAGCCCAAACCCGACCTCTACAAGCTCATATCTGTGCACGACTTGGAAGACGTAGCACGAGAGACCTTTCCCGAAAAGACATTTGCGTTCTACTCCTCCGCGGCAACAGATCTCGTTACGCATCAGGCGAACCTCTCAGTCAACCGCAAATTATTACTTCGCCCACGCGTGCTACGAGATGTTGGCCATGTCAAGACCAAGCGGCGTATCTTGGGGCATGAGTGCAGTGCGCCTTTTTTCTTCTCTCCTGCAGCAATGGCAAAGCTGGCTCATCCTGAGGGTGAGCTTGCTTTTGCTAGAGCATGTGGGAACGAGGGAATCATCCCAGTGGTGAGCACAGTCTCCTCCTTATCAACGTCAAATGGTGCTAATACCCTGGCGAACAGATCTCCAGCAACGCATCATACCCTCTCGCCGACATAGTGGCCTCCGGAGTCCCTGGCCAACCAATCTTCATGCAACTGTACGTCAACTCAGATCGACAAGAAACCACCAAACTTCTCCATCATGCACGCGAGGTCGGCGTCAAAGCCATATTCCTCACCGTCGACGCCCCAGTGCCGGGCAAACGCGAAGCAGACGAACGCATAGCCGCGTCCAACATCGCCGCAGCGATCAGCGGCGCCGTAGCCCGCAACGACAAAAAAGGCGGCGGCTTAGGCCGCGTAATGGGCAAGTATATCGACCCCACCCTAAGCTGGAAGGACCTCGCCTGGATCAAAAAAACCTCTGGCCTCCCTCTCGTCCTCAAAGGCATCCAAACCGCCGCCGACGCCCGCAAAGCCGCCGAGCACGGCGCAGACGGCATCCTCCTCAGCAACCACGGCGGTCGCTCCCTCGACACGACCCAACCCGCCATGCTCACACTCCTCGAACTCCACAAATCCTGCCCTGAAATCTTCCACTCCCTCGAAATCTACGTCGACGGCGGTTTCACACGCGGAACTGACATTCTCAAAGCCATTGCGCTAGGTGCTACTGCCGTGGGAATTGGCAGGCCTTGGCTGTATGCGCTGGGTTATGGACAAGAAGGCGTGGAGCATTTGTGTGAGATTTTGAAGGATGAGTTGGAGACTTCGATGAAGTTGGCGGGGATTACGGATGTGGATGAGGCGCATCCGGGGATGGTGAATACGGCGTTGTTGGAGCCGTTGGTTAGGGAGGGGGAGGGGCATCCGTGGATTCGGTGGGTGCCGAAGGCGAGGTTGTGATCATTGATGGAGAAGATAGGGGTGAGCCGCGAGAGATGTGGGGTCGTAGAGCACGTTGTTGTAGAGAATTGCCTTGGAAATTGAACACTGATAGCTCGCGCATGAGAAGCGTTTCGAAGTCATAAGATCGTGATCACATTTGCCTTACCCTTCTACATTCAATCGCCCTCTCACCACTTCGGCTTACTACTCATCGGCACAGGCGGCGGCGCATCCCCTGCTGTAGCCTCACCACCCGGTTGCGCAGCCTGCAGTCCCGGAGCTTTCTTCGGCGGCGGAGGAGGCGGAGGTTTCTTCTGCGCAGCAGCAGCTATCACTCCACTTTCTTGCCCAGCGGGAGCACTACTCGATCCCGGAGTACCCATCCTCGCGAATCTCTGCTGTAGCTCACTGAGTTGGCCTCCATGTCCTTGAGTAGAATTTGAAGATTGTGATAGGCTTTGCTGTTGCTGTTGTCCGAATCTCGATGCAGCACCAGAAGCGAAGGAAGCTGCGCTTTGCATCTGTTGAGCGGAAGGCATGGGAACTTGTTGGTTTTGTTGTAATGTACTTGAGCCACTACTGCCACCGATACCGAATCCAGGCACGGAAACGCCAGCTCCAGCTAATCTTCTTGCAGCGCCTTGGTTTACAGCGCCGGGGTCCTGTGCTTGTGGTTGCTGTCGTTGTTGCATCCAGGATGTTGCAGCCTGTTGACCGAATCTCTGCGCGGCACCCGTAGCGGCAGTCTCAAACTTGTTGCCTACAGTCTGGGCTGGGGGACTGGGGGCGTGCAGTGCTTCGCCATAGGTTGGCGGAGGAGCGGGGGTATGTTCATCTGGGTATTCGTTTTGTCTCGGAGGAAGATATGGCTTCGGTCCACTACTTTGCGCAGCTATTGTGCCCGCCGTCTGCCTCGTGGGAGGCGGAGGAAGCGTCCCAGTCGTCTGTCTCGGAGGCACTCTTGGAGGAAGCGCAGGAGACGCGCGGCCTCGTACTGCTGATGCTGCAGGACTTGCCGCACCACCGCCCACAGCATAATGTCTCGGTGGCGGCGCAAAGTTCCTCGTATCAATGCCCGTTGTGTCCTTTTGGTATGGCCCCCTCTCCACATTCAGCTCTTCCTGCTCCCTCGCTTCCCTCTCCCGCATCTCCCTCTCCCTTCGCTCTTTATAACCCGTCTCCACCACCGGCGCACCCAGTCCACCCCGATGCTCAGTCGGAATCGCCGCCAGACTCTGCGGAATCGCCGACCCTCCTCCAGCGCTCATGCCCGTCCCAGCTCTCCTCGCAACAGCAACAGGATTAAGTGCTTGCCCGTTCGCATCATAATGTGATCGCGCTTTGGGTGGAGGCCCAAATGCATCCGGGTCGCGGAGAGTCGTTAGCGGGGCGGAAACATGGTTGTCTCGTGCTTCAGCATAAGGATCCTTCTTTTTGCCTGTCGCCAGCCCTTTGAGATCGGATTTCCATGTCTCTTTCTTGATCTGCTTGTCGCCAGCAGGATGCCACCCACCCTTCAGCATGGCCTTGCCGTCGAAAGGCATAATGGGCAATACGATGGATATAAAGTGTCTGACGAAACACTGGGACTGACAAGTAGGTCTGTAGGTATAAGAATAAAAAGATGCTGACAGTATACACACTTCATGTACAAAACAGCAGCCGACTATCGCGTGCCCAGCATCTGATGACGTACCGCGGATCGGCATTCACTCATATCCGCTCTCCCACGTGAGAAGGCTTGGTCACAAGTATACGAGTATGCAATTGCATTTCTAGGCACTACTACGTCTATTGTAACATTCCCTCCAGCGACTCGCCTGTCACCTCTTCAATCTGCGTAATCCATCGCAGACATTCTCTCTCGACGACTCCCTCGTCATCCTCCTGTAACTCACTGATAAATGGCAACATCTCAGGCAGCGAGTTGAGCCAGTCGATGTGTAATCGCTCCGTGAGAGCCCGTTCAGTCTTGATCGCAGCCAGTCTGACCGCCGCATGCTCGCTGCGCATATGAGACATGATGAGAGCGTTCAGCGCCTTGTGATGTTCTTGGCTAGAAACACAAGCTGCGAGCTCCGTGATTGCAGGTACCACGTGTGCATTCACATCATACGTCGGCGCCGCTGTCAGGAGCGACACGAGCGGTTTAAGGACAGTATTAAAGTGAGCGGGCGATTGCCAGAAGCCATCCTGGTCATTAGAGAAATTACTCGTAAGGGCGTCGAGCACGAGGTTGAGCAGTTCCGCCTCCTGTCCGTTCGAAGAGGACAGCGAGGTGAGCAACGAAGCCGCATTCTCAAGGATGAAGCTTGCATAGCTTGTCACCAGACTCTTCAGCTGATCAAAGAGCACAAGTGAGAAGCTGTAAAGACTCGTGCAACGAAGGATGATGCCAGCTCTGTCCGCCTGGGATAGGGAGCTAATTGCCCATTCGCAGAATCGGATGAAAAATGGCCTGAGAGTAGCGTCGTTGAGCTTGAGTACCGTCTGCATTGCGGTGTCATTGACGAGGTCGTATAAAGATGCACTCTCATGCTCATCATCTGTTCCCATGATCTGGCGTCGCAGATCGAAAGCATGTAGCAAAGTCGTGAACAACAGTTGCGCATTCTGCGATATAGTGCTTTTCGTGTGATGCTGAACAGCAGCGTGCAAGGTGGCAACGTGGGTCTGTGCAGCTTCGGGTCCATCATCATTGGAGATCTTGACAACCTCTGCCCAAGTACGCTCCACAGAGCCAAACAAGTCGTTGGCCGACACTTTGCGTGCCGCGAGTTGGGTAAATTGCTGTACAGCGTCCTCCACGTTCGTTTCGGCAGCGAGGACAAGGAGTCGGTCCAAGTACTTACCAGACAACATCCACGGGATGTGGTCGAGTATAGCCATGGCGAAGCTGAACCCGGCTGCGAGCAATTCCAAGTCGGGCTCGTCATCCCCTTCGTGTACTGTGGCGTGCATGTAGCCAAGGATCGTGTCAAATGTCTTTGGAAGGATGGGTAGTATCTCGTCCCCAAGTACCTCAACCACACTAGCCAAGCACAAGATCGAGATGCGTCGCAAGTCATTATCTTTGTGTCCCAGAGCCGCAGTGCCGGCGATCTCCTGCGCAGCAGACATGACTGACGAGCGATCCGTCTTACCGAACTTGTCCGCAATGCGATCGATGCAGGTGATAGCTGCGATTCTCGTCTTCACTGGCTGTTCTGCTGATACAAAGAGCGCACAGTTCGGCAGAACCTCAATGAACACTTTCTGCAAGACAGCATCACCACGTCGTGCGCTCTCGACTCGCTGCTCGAGCGACCAAAACACTTGCTGTCTGATGTCGTCCGATCCGGTCTGCATAAGCATAGCACTAGACTCGATGAAGTCGCTTGTAGGCATGAGGCCAAGGAGTGCTGTAAGGACGTTCGTGGCACTGTCCGACAGATCCTCAGTCTTTTTCAGCTGAAGATCCAGTTGCATTGTTTTCTCGAGAATGGTTGAGTAGGTGTTTTGTAATGCAGTGGCGGTGACGCCGCCTTTCTTCAGCTCTCTGGACAGCTTTCGACGGAGTGTTTCCTGGGACAGTGTACTGGCTAGACCCTCGAGGAGTACGATAGTTGAGTTCTTGGCTTGCTCCTGACTCTTTTCGCCGTATCCGAGAATCACATCGGCTAGTGTTCGCTTCGATTTCAAGGAATCAAAGACGAGATCCAAGTATGACTTGATGGCATTAAGCTCGGTGGTGGGCGCAAATTGATCTATCAACTCGGAGATGAATGGAAGCACGCTTGTGTCCTCTGGGTAGCGCTCGATCAACATGGCCACAATCGCAAAGAGCGACTCATCTGCACCAAGCGTTTGCACCAGGTTTTGGAAGAGCCCCGCGCGTCGGTGCAGAGGGATGTGCTCAAAGGCAGCTGTGAAGCTCAGCAGTAGCTCAGCAGAACCAGTGATCAAGTCGCGACCTTTCTTCTTTAGCGAGGCAGCGAGCGGAGGTATGATTCGTGCTACCGTTTGATCAGTGACATGCGCGCTATAATCATCGCCTTGCTTCAAGATCGTGGAGCTCATGAATGTGAAGAGCGGCATGACGCTGTGCAGGACGAGGTCCGGAGCCCAGGACGCAAGTGCGGACATCAGCAACAAAGATGACTGGTGTACTTGCGTGCTTGACGTTGTTCTAACACAGTCGACGATGATGTCTGCACGAACAACAGATCGATCAACGTCCTTGCTCGGCGCGGCCTCGAGACCTTTGACGACCGAAAGCAAGTTGTTGATCAACAGGCCTTGAAGATACACAAGCTCAGAATCCACCAGAGCCTTGTAGTGCTGCAACTCGCTGAGCATGTAGAACAGTCCTTTTAGCAGCTGTGCATGGTGCTCTGGTTTAGCACCTTCAACAAGCTCTAGCACGATGGTAATGCGGCGGATGGCGGCGTTAAGCTTTGCTTTGTCGATGCTAGCCAGTTTGAAGGCATCCGATGTTCTACTAGTGCGTTGCTTCTTCGCTGGAGTTGGCTGACCCTGCAATTGCGAGACACTTGGAAGACTTTCGACAATGTGCACCAGGGTTTCAGTAGACAATGAGAGACTTCGCAGCGACTCAACTGCTTGAGCCTGCGTTTCTTCGGCCGTTTCTTCTTCTGCCAAGGCCGTTGTGAGAAGCCAGTCGGTCAGCTCAGTCTGGGAATTGACCTTCATGCTACGCCACAGCTGGGCCAGGCGAATGAACCCGTAGTGAGTCTGTGTATCGCCCAATGCTCCTGCTGCAAGCTCCTTCAGGAAGTTGAGCTCTTCGCCGCTTCGATGTGTGACATTACCGATTAGAGCCTTGCATAGTTGTGCATTGTCCTTGAACATGACAGGAGACCCTGCTTCATTGAGCACATCTCTGATGTAGGGCAGAAGTATCTGGATGCGTGTAGCTGATCCGGCAATCTTTCCGACCCTGCTGAGGATATCGAGCAGGCAGAGCTTGACGCGGAGCACGGGCGTCACGGGCACGTGGGACGCAAGTGTCGCGTATATGCTTGCGCGCAGAGATTGTTTCAGCTCTTTGCGGTCGTTCTTGATCGGCGCTGCGTTCGCATTGATAGTGCTGGCAAGGTGTTGCGTAATGTACTTTTGATCAATGATACAGTCCTCGAGTACCGGAACAAGACATTCCGCAAAGAACTTGTGAGCATCAGCCGAAGGGAGCCATTGCACATCACCACCATGGTTGGCGTAGAATGTGGACTTTGCCCAGATCGTGACTTCCTTCAATTTCTTGACATCGATCAGGTCGTGCAGCGCAACACAAGCCTGAGCTGCTACGCTGCGCACGGCCTTCACAGGATCAGCAAGTGCTGTGATGATGTAGGGTAACAATGCCTGCATGTCTAGGGATTGCTCGCCTTTGTGAGCTTGACCAAGCAGCTCACGCGTAATTTGCAGAGCCTTAACGCGCACCGTGGCAGTCGCATCACTGGTCCAAGTGTGCGCGAAGAAGCTAAGCGTTGTTGGCCGCTTTGTACAGGCACTTTTCGAAAGAGAGGGTAGGTTGAGGTACGAGGTGAGATCCTGTCTTGATGGTAGAGCCTGTTGGAATGCGGCACAGTACGCCTCAAATGTAGTTCTCTCGTTCCAGTCCAGAAAGGAGAAGTCTTTGGTTGTCAGACTAGGCAAGTTGTCGAACGAAGCTCGACTGCTGGATGAGTCCTCTTCGGCCTTGACATCCAGAAGCATCTGCTCGTTCTCGTCGTCCTCGTCCGCTGCAGTGGCGGTCAGACGTAGCGAGAGGTCTGCGTCTACTCCTGCCAGGTCAACCTTCGCTCGCTGCGAAGCAATCTGCAGCACTTGTGACACACGCTCTTCTTCAGCGCAGCGCGAAAGAATAGCCACTAGCTGTTGTCTGCCATTGGCATCGGCGCCAGCTGCTGAGAGGTCCGATACTGTGTTCAATGCATTCTCTAGAAGGAACACAGCGTGCGATTCCGGTAGCATCTCCGAGCTCACAACGTCCGTCAATAGCTGGATTGCTCGGGGGTCCTGCTTGCTCTTGACACGATCGATTGCTCCCAAAGCGAAGCCTGTGAGCAATTTCTCCACTCTACATTTTGCTCCAATCTGCTCGATGAGCGCCAACGAATCGTCCTGGTTCAAAAGAGCCTGTAATGTGCCTCTGGAGATGGCTAAATGTTCTTTTTCCTCTGCGAGCACTGACAGACAGGTCATGCCGTCCTCAATTGTCTGGTCGGTCCACCCGCTAGCCACAGCTTCCATCAGCGCATTCAACGCAGCCTCACTGAGGTCTGCTTTGGTGGCCATAATCGTCATGACCATGCAAGAGCCCAGGTAGAGCTCTGGCACGCCTTGCATGCTCAGTGCGCCTCGCAGCACGGGCAGCACTTTCGTGAGCATGTCTTCCTCCTTCTGCCTGCGGACCTCTTTCCTTCCCGATCGAGATGTGTCGATCATGTTGTTGACAGCCTGCGCGGTGACGCTTGCCCAGAATCCCAACAGCAACGGCTGCTGATACTTGAGCTTCGCAACCCCCAGGACATACTGGCTGAAAGCTGTGAAGAAGGCAGATTGGTTGCTCGCGGTGGCCACAATGGCATGTCGAGGTGGACTCTGCAGCGATGTGACATATGGGTGGAGGAAGCTGAAGTTGGGTGGCAGCTGTTCCGGCAGGATCGACATCAGCGTTGGGAAGATGTGCGAGGCGTGGTATGGCAGGAAGGTGAACAAGACAGCTTCCGTGTTGTATTCCTGGACTCGAAATCGCCGGACCAGCCACTCCATCGCCTTCATGGCCGGCTTGAGCAGCAGTCGTCCTCCCAGCAAACCCAGAAAGCGGACCACCACCGCGTCCAGCTCTGCATTTTCCTGAGCCGTCATGCTCGTGCGCTCCTCGGTTTTGCTCTGCTCGCTGAACAGATTGCGCGCATACGGCTTGAAGCGCTTGTCCAGCTCGCACAGCTCATCGAAGCCCTCGCGACATAGCTGGAAGATGCTGTCGAACTTTTGTGTCGCTGCATCTCGCGGCTCGAACAGCAGCGATTTGCTGTGGCGTGCCTTTTGAGCCTTGAGATCGAGCTGATGAGTGCTGTTGGCCGCAATCGCAGCCAACTGCTGCTGAAGTGCTGTCGCCATCGCTCCTGCAGCTTCTCCCTTGTGCTGCTGCTCTTGACCTCGAGACAGGCGTGGTTGTCTTGTCGTGCAGACCCAGCTTGCTGAACTCTGTGAACTTTTTCGAGATCGGTCCCCGGACTTCCCAATTAGGGGTAGCCGTGCTGGCCGCGTCCAACTTCACACGCGACAATCACCTTTGGTTTGTTCCTCAGGTAAGTCTCCAGATACGATCTGGTAATTTCTGGCACTGACCTCATCTAGATGCAGAAGTCGGTCGCACCCAGATTCGGCAGCTTCAAGCCTAAGCCGAAGAAGAAGGCGGACGATGAGCCACAAGACGAGCCGTCGACGCGCGACGTGAAGCGACATAAAAGCCATAGTAGCCGCGAGGACGATCGGAGGCATTCTGACGGACGAGAAAGGCGTCACAAGTCTCGCAGCAGTCATTACGAAAGCATTGATAGCCATCGAGAGCGTGAACTTCCTCAACACCGAGACCGCCAAGACCGCCGTGGAGGCCGTCACAAACGTAAGCTCAGAGAACAGACTACGGTCAGGGCCAGCTCATGGTCAAGATGTAGTGTTCATCGACTCGTAGCGGACCTGATGAAAGTGACTCTTGAGACGCGTGCTAACACTCATCAGGGAGCCCGGATCAACACAAGGACGATGTCAGCGACAGATACAGTGCCTTGGGTACTGAGATCAAGGTGAACAACGATGCCGAGGAGTCAGAATGGTTTCTCGTTGATCGACGAGGCGATGCCAAGAATGTCGAATTCCAATCGCTTCATCGGTACTCTGTCCCTGCTTATCGGCGCATTGGGTACGGTAACGTGATTGGGACGAACAGTCAATTGAAGATCGATCGCGAGGCCAGCACTGATAAAGAAATATGTCTCATGAATGTACGGAAAAGACCTAGTGCAAAGGTTGCTCGACTTCTCACTTCCAAGCACGGCCGCAGCCGGGAAAGTCATTATCGATTCATCATACCTCAAAGGGGCCTTACAACCGATCATCATGAATCGCGGAGTGACTTTATTGACTTGCGCTCTTCGCGTAAAAGGCGAAATTCGGAAGAACCAGAACCAGACGCAGTAGATTATCGTTCACTTGAAGGAAAGGCAAAGGCTCAACTCGAGGATGATGACTTGGCTTCTACGTCAGGCTCAGACGTTGACGATATCGATCATGCTGGGGATCTGGCTGCTCGAAAGCACAACGCTATACTATCCAAACAGACCAAGGCCGACCCACAAGATGCGAACTTGTGGCTGGCGCTTATTGAGCATCAAGCACAACTTGTGCGGCCAGGCAAAGATCTGCCCACGTTTACATCTTCGGAAAGGCGCACTTTGGCAGACCTCAGACTGTCAATGGTTGGAGAAGCCCTGGGTCACATCACTCGAGGTATGTCTGGCCACGAGCGATTATTACTCGTCAAGCTCAACGAGGGGAGCTTCATTTGGGACATTAGGAAGCGCAACGCGCAGTGGGAAGACACACTCAAACTATGCCCATCTAGCACGTTGCTATGGACCAGATACCTCGACCATATTCAAGACAGCGCCAACGGCTTTCGGTTCGAGACTTGCAGAGATGCGTACTTGAAGTGCTTAGCCATACTGGCGAATGCAGCCAAAGCAGCAGTTGTGGACGATTTGGCTCCAATTTGCGAGGCTCAAATTTACATCGTGCTCCGCTACACATCATTTGCGAGAGATGCCGGTTATAGTGAGCTTTCGACTGCGATTTGGCAAGCCTTGCTAGAGTGGAGCTTTCATATGCCGCTGGATCTTCAACACGCCACGTTTGATGATCGTATAAGCTCATTTGAAGCTTATTGGGACAGCGAATGTCCCCGGGTCGGCGAGCAGCAAGCGTGTAGCTGGGCAGACTTTCACATCAATGGTGCGGTCAATATTCGCAAGCCTGAGACTGCGTCCGTGCCGAGCCTAACAAGCACAACGCTCAGCGAAGTAGTGACGAGGGAAACTGAGTCAAGCAAGATGCTATTCCTGCCGACCACCGCAGATGATGATGCTGCGGTTGAAGATCCTTTCCGATGTGTTCTGTTCTCGGACACCCACGAAGTTTTGGAACTTTGTGACGCCCTCAGAGAATCTGGCCAGAGCGTTCTGCAGGCCATGCTTCAGTTCTTCGCCCTGCCGGCGATACCGTCTGAGACGGGCCTGATGATAGACAGCATATCGTGGTCTCGAGATCCGCATCTGGCTCGTACCGTCTGTTTCACCGGCTCCACAAAGAGCGAGTCTTCTCATACTGCGATTTCGTCGAGGCGTGAGACAACGGAGACAATATTTGGTGACTGGTTCCCAGCGAGCTTCCCAGCCATCGACTTAGTTGACAGAGTATTGGAGCAACTCCTGGCTACACGCTTCGACGATGCATTGGCTGAGTACGCCCTTGCCTACAAATACTGCTACTTCAGACAGGAAGCGCCAAGAGCTGCGAAGAAACTACTCAAGGATCACCCCGCCAGTCTACATCTCTACAATGCGTATGCCGTTCTCCTCGCCCTCGCCGGTAAAGGCCGCGAACTGCAGAAACCGCTGCAGATTTGGTCTACTTCTGTTCACATGAGGTCGAGCCTGCCTACAGAAGAACAAGACAATGTCATTTTCCTTTGGCATAGTCGGCTCCTCTGTCTCGCAAGGCATACGCACGATGGCCGTGCCACTCTAGCAAGTCTCATGACTATTTGTGAGACAAGCGGCGACGCGAACACGAAACAGCTCAGAGTTCAACGCGAGCTTGAAAGTGGTTTCGATCGAATGCAGCTTGCTGGGAAATATGTCCATGCATCACTATACGCGGACTTGCTCGGTTGGCTCGCTTATCTCACCTCGCAGAAGCCAATCGACTCAGCGCTAAGTACATACCAGAAGTACGCAGACTTGCTCTCTTCTGCTAGCGCTTCACTTGGCTTGGAGCATCTACTTCAGCACAAAGCAAGACTGCTACATCATCACATCTCACAAAAACGCCTTTTTAAGCCAGCGACATTGCGCAGCGAGCTTGAGGCCGATCGTGCACGCTTCCCAAGCAACAGCGAGCTACTCGCACTACGTGATAAGCTCAGTTATCGAGACCGTCTGCGAGAACTCGTAAAGCCTACGACACTGACCGCGACCGAACCAGAAAACATTGTGCAGTGGTCGCACAAACTCGCAGAAGAGCTCCGGCGTGTATCAGATCTATCATCCTCCGGCGCCACTAAGAACAACGTCCGCGCTCACTTCGTCAATGCCGTCGCGTCGCCTGACAGCGCGATCAAGCACGCGCCAGCATTATGGATGCTATGGTTGACATGGGAACATAGCCTCGTCGCCGAAAGCAGTTCCAAGACACACAGGGTCGAAGTTCTGCGAAAGACGAAGCAGGTCCATCTCGATGGACTAAGGCATATCCCTTGGCACAAAGACTTTCTTCTCAAGGGATTAGAGATGTTCACATCATGTGCAGCTGAGGATAGGGCTGCTGTTGTGAGCGATGCGGAGCTAAGACAGTGGTGGGAAGTCATGTTGGAGAGAGGACTGAGAGTAAGACATGAGGTTGAGTGAGAGGGAAATTGAGCTTGGCAGAGCATTGAGGGTCGCGACGATTCATACAAACTAGCTGTGCTCCGTGCTCCATGGACGCTGCTATAAAGTTCACGTGGAGCATGATACTGAGATGAACGTCCGTTGGATGTTCAGAAAGCTGAATGAGCAAAATGCCAGCCCTGTCCAGGCGTCGAGAAGGCTTGCAGACGACGACTTGTGCAGATTGAGCAGGCGGTACCGCCGTATCGATGTGTACACGATCAGGTGAGTTGTGTGCTATGATGATGATGCTGGTCAACTACATTCCAGCCCTACCTTGTGTGAAGAAATCGACCCAAGCTGGATATGGTACACTGAACCCTAAAAAGGAGTCCGCCATGCTGACCAGCACAATCTACCAAGACTCTCGCACCGAGCGGCCTCGAGAATTGAGACTCATTTATATTATGCACACATTCTCGCAGCACTAGTCGTCGCAGTCTACGGGATCTACCTCAAAGCACCACATCAACAAAAATCAGAAATTATCCGCCACAGAATCCGCCATGTCCATATCAGACTACATCACAGCGGCCAACACCTACCGAAAACACCTCACCCGCAGCTTGGGCCGAACTCCCGCCCCAGCAAAAGAATGCACGCTCTGCTTCACCACAAAACCCTACACAGCCTTCCCTCGAACCAACGACATTCCCAAACCCTGCCGCAACTGCATTCTCCCCTCCGCCAACGCCTGCTGCAAGGACTGCCTCAAATCCTCCCTCGCAGTCCAAGTCCAAAGCAAACACCCTCGCCAAATCTCCTGCCCGCAATGCCCCAATATCTGGAATTGGATGTCCGTCATGATCATATTCGGCGATAGTGATCTTGGCAAACAGAGGAAGCGACATTACATCGCGAGGCTCGTGGCCTTCGATAAATTGGCGCAGACGTTGTCGTTGTTGATACAGCAGGAATCGAGGCTGTGTCCGCATTGTGCCAGGGCATTCCAGAGGAGGGCTGGGTGTGGCAGGATGAGGTGTGGGGTGTGTTGTGGGTGGTTTGTGTTTGGGGAGACGGTTTCGGTGGAGGAGGCGCATAAGGCGTGGGTGGAGGGGAGCCAGGGGAGGAAAAAGGAAAAGGGAAAGGCGAATGCGAGGGTTGATGGTAGTGGTTCTGATGTCTGAGCTTTTTGGACGATGTCGAGAATGTTGGCATATGAATGTAGCGTTGGTGTTCGGGCGCTTCAGTACCACTTCCTCTCGCTACATGTGCATCCTCAAGCCACATCGCATTTTGGCATCCCTGTACGATTAGCATGTGATGCTCCCGCCAGGATGGATGTAGCTATGCCTGAGGCGAAAAGCGCCAGCAGGACATTTCAGCCTCGTCCGAGCTTCGAAGCTCTCACTTCTGGTTTTATCGCGTGACTGTGTCGAATAAATCCTTTCTTTTCACTTCTGAGGTCCGTGAAAATCTGATCGAGTATGGCAAAAGAGGCCACGTCCCATGCACGCAAGAATGCCAAGCTTCGAGACCTAGTGTCATGCTGGTCAAACCTACTCCCGCATCGGCCAAGAAAGGAGTGCCAAATCTGCTGTGAGGAAAAGCTGGTCAAAGCATTTGGGAAGACCAAACAGCTACCATATGACTGTCGCTCGCATTTGCGCAGCATTTGCAGAAGTTGTATTGCCTTATCGCTAAGCGCACAGCTTGACAGCAAGCCGCTGTTGGCGGTTGGCTGCCCGCAATGTACGGCACCTTGGGCTAAGAACCATCTCATGTCTCTGCTCGCATCGAAAGATAGAAAGCGGTATCAACGACTCGATGCGAACGCACAAAGGCGTGCATTCATCCCTGCCAAGCACAACATGCCAGAGCCTCCGACACTGGATCTCTTGCTGGAGTCCGGAGCAAGATTGTGTCCTTGGTGCCAGTTTCCATTCATCAAAGATGGTCAGTGGAGCAGATATGTGTACTTTCGTAACACTTGCTAACTTAAGTCTGGGCGCCAGGTGGCTGCGACTATATGAGCTGTGAGTAATGCACTGTGTGAAATGGATGAGCAGCTACTGATCAATGAGCAGGCCCAAAGTGTAATAAGGGCTTCGCGTTGAGCTACGCTTTCGTACTGGAGGACGGTCGAGGTCGCAGAGCCCAAGACGTGGCTGATGAGAGTGTGAACGATGGTGAACGACCCGACTAAGATCGCAATTGATGAAGTCTCGCAGCTTGGTCATTGCTTTGTGGGGTGAAATGGTAGCGCAGATCCAGTGCCGGCTGCCGGTTGGGCGCAAGGTTCGTTTTGTGAGGTTGATGATCTGTGCAGAAGAGGCTCCCAGGAATGTCTTCTGTAGCTAGAGATCAAAGTCGTACGGCACGACAGCCTCAACGTTCCGAGACAGTGTAGACTGCTGGTATGGACCACATTCTTCCCTGTAATGACCATCAGAGAATGCCAAGAGACTGGCGGCGAAAAGTCAACTCAGGCGAAACAACGTTTCGACGGCGAGAAACAGGAGCAAAGTCGGAGCTGGTAGGATCAAAATTGTTGAGAGTAGCTGCACCCCAAAAGTCAGGTGCACCACGCGCTAAAGAGCGGTCTGCGATTTGACGATGCTACCACGCTTGAGAAATGTGACCACAGGTTGCTGCTTATGGAAGCCATTCAGGACTCGTCCTCTCCCAGCGAGACTGTGATGCTTGGGTAGACTGTGGGAAGTGGTCAAAATTTTCACTCCTGTCGTGCCTGCTGTAGGGTGATCTCAAGCGTAGAGAACACCTGTTCGTCGAAAGAGTCCTGCCTCCTCGCGCGCAAGGAGAAAAGTTGTCGGGAGAATCAGCAGTGACGCAGTGCTCGCTTGCCAGCCACTCAGCGGCGTCGCGAAAGATTTGTTGCTGAGGACTGAGTCCTGACAGCTCACAAGTTGCAGAATAATCATGTCTGAGAGCACTGTACCAATTGTTGATAGCTATTCATGTCAGTAGAGAATTCCGAAGATTCTGTCAGCGATCGGCTAGTCACCGTTGTCCTGCCACACTCATTTCGTCGCCGTGTGTCCAGGCAAAAAAAGTGACTGGCGGTTGAAGGCGGACCCTGACGATTTGGCGCTAAAATTGGTCCCGCACCATACTTATTTCTAAAATTCTCTTTGCAACTCCTCCTCGACAACACACACTCTTTCCTTAATCACAATCATGTCTCAAGCGGCTAAGGAGAACGCCGGCAGCATCAAGGTGCTTGAGCAGCTGCTCGAGAAGCTGACTGTCTCCAAGACCGCCGACGAGGCCAAGGGCGCCTCGCAGGAGATTGCCACCTTTATCAATGGCGACATCCAGGAGGCAGCCGCGCCTACCAAGGCCGTCGACAGCCTCAAGAAGATGCTGAACAACAAGAAGGACGCCAACGCCCGCCAGAACGCCTGCGAAGCGATTGCCACCATCGCAAAGCACGCTGATGTTTCGGCCACCGTCGAGCCATACCTGGTGCAGCTGCTTCCAGCTGTCCTCGCCGCCGTCGGTGACAAGATGGCCACCGTCAAGGTCGCTGCACAGGACGCCGCCCTCGCAATCACCAAGGCCGCCAACGCCAACGCTGTCAAGCTCCTCATTCCTCACTTCATCCACTCGATCCGCAACGCCCAGAAGTGGCCCGAAAAGATGACCGACCTCGAGTGCATCGAGGCTCTCACTGAGAGCGCTCCGGCACAGGCTGCGTACCGCGTGCCAGACCTCATTCCAATCGTGTCTGAGGCCATGTGGGACACCAAGCCAGAGGTCAAGAAGAAGGCATACGGCACAATGGAGAAGGTGTGCGCTCTCATTGTCAACAAGGATATCGACCGCTTCATTCCGGAGCTCATCAAGTGTATCGCCAAGCCAGAGAACGTCCCAGAGACGATTCACTTGCTCGGTGCCACCACTTTCGTCACCGATGTGCACGAGCCAACCCTCGCCATCATGGTGCCTCTGCTCGAGCGTGGTCTCAAGGAACGCGAGACCGCTATCAAGCGTAAATCCGCCGTCATCATCGACAACATGTGCAAGCTGGTCGAGGACCCCAACATTGTGGCCTCTTTCTTGCCAAAGCTGATGCCTCAGCTCAACAACAACAACGACAACTTGGCCGACCCAGAAGCGCGTGAGAAGACCAAGCAGGCACTTGACACTTTGATCCGTGTCGGTAACGTCAAGGATGGCAAGATCCCAGAGGTTGCCCACGACTCGGATGTTGAGACTGTTCTCGCCAAGCTGAAGGACGTCCTCAGCTACAAGCACAAGGATGCGGCCGAGAAGTTTGCGCCAATCGTCGAGTACATTGCCGCCATTGGTGGTCAGCTCATCGATGAGAAGGAAGTCGAGGCAGTCAGCTGGTCAACGCAGCTCCTGCCATACACCAGCGCCATCATTGGCGATGATGCCGCAGACGTTGTTGATCAGCTTCGCAAGCGCTCGCTTCCAGGCGCTCTTGCCGAGGACGAGGTCGAGCCAGATGAGGAGGAGGGCGTCGATCTCTGCAACTGCACATTCAACTTGGCCTACGGTGCTAAGATTCTGCTCAACCAGACGCACCTACGTTTGAAGAAGGGTCAACGTTATGGTCTGCTTGGTCCAAACGGTTCCGGCAAGACCACTCTCATGCGTGCCATCAACAATGAGCAAGTCGAGGGTTTCCCAAAGCAGAGCGAAGTCAAGACTGTCTACGTCGAGCACGATTTGGACTCTGACGATACCGAGATGACCACGATTGAGTGGACCATGAAGAAGTTGGGCGAGGCAAACATCAACATTCCAGAGGACCAGGTTCGCAACACTTTGAACGAGTTCGGTTTCGTCAACGAGCAGGTCAACGGTGTCATCACTGCGCTTTCCGGTGGTTGGAAGATGAAGCTCGCTCTCGCGCGTGCGGTGTTCTCCGAGCCTGACATTCTCCTGCTCGATGAGCCAACCAACCACTTGGACGTGAAGAACGTGAAGTGGCTCGAGGACTACCTGACCTCTTCTCCGTGCACATCCATCATCATTTCTCACGACAGCAAGTTCCTTGACAACGTGGTCCAGCACGTCATTCACTACGAGCGCTTCAAGCTGAAGCGTTACCGTGGTAAGCTCAGCGAGTTCGTCAAGCGTGTCCCATCGGCCAAGTCTTACTACGAGCTCGGCGCCTCCGAGATGGAGTTCAAGTTCCCAGAGCCAGGTTTCCTCGAGGGTGTCAAGACCAAGGCCAAGGCCATTGTCCGTGTCAGCAACATGTCCTTCCAGTACGAGGGTACGCCAAAGCCACAAATCCAGGACGTCACTTTCCAGTGCTCGCTTGGCTCGCGTATCGCTGTCATCGGTCCAAACGGTGCTGGCAAGTCTACTCTTGTCAACGTCCTGACTGGTGAGCTCATCCCAACCAAGGGTGATGTCTACCAGCACGAGAACATCCGTATCGCCTACATTAAGCAGCACGCTTTCGCACATATCGATCACCACCTCGACTTGACTCCGTCTGAGTACATTCAGTGGCGTTTCCAGACTGGTGAGGACCGTGAGACTATGGACCGTGCCAACAAGATCGTCACCGAGGACGATGAGAAGGCCATGGACCGTATCTACCGCATCGAGGGTTCGCAGCGTCGCGTCATCGGTGTGCACTCGCGTAGAAAGTTCAAGAACTCGTACGAGTACGAGTGTTCTTTCGCGCTCGGTGACAACATCGGCATGAAGAACGAGAAGTGGACACCTATGATGACTGCAGACAACGCATGGATCCCACGTAACGAGCTCATCCAGTCTCACCAGAAGATGGTGGCTGAGGTCGATCAGAAGGAGGCTCTTGCCAGCGGTCAGTTCCGTCCTCTGGTCCGTAAGGAGATTGAGGCTCACTGCACAAACTTCGGTCTTGATGCCGAGCTTGTGTCCCACTCGCGTATGCGTGGTCTCTCTGGTGGTCAGCGTGTCAAGGTCGTGCTTGCCGCCTGCTCGTGGCAGCGTCCTCACTTGATCGTTCTCGACGAGCCAACCAACTACCTCGACCGTGACTCACTCGGTGCTCTTTCCAAGGCCATCAAGTCGTTCGAGGGTGGTGTCATCATCATCACTCACTCCGCTGAGTTCACCAAGGATCTCACCGAGGAAGTGTGGGCTGTCATGGACGGTCGCATGACTCCATCTGGTCACAACTGGGTGCAAGGTCAGGGTGCTGGCCCACGTCTCACCCAGGGTGACGACGAGGAGGAGAAGTTCGATGCCATGGGCAACAAGATCGAGAACACCAAGAAGGCCAAGAAGCTCACAGCATCCGAGCTCCGCAAGAAGAAGAAGGACAGAATGGCCCGCCGCAAGCGTGGCGAGGAGGTGTTCTCTGACGAGGACGACTTCTAAGCTATTGGAGGCGACTTCGTGATGTTTGGCAAGCGACGATCTGCATGAGATACGGCGTTCAGGGGGTCTTGGAAGGGTTTTTTGTAAGCTTTGTTCACCACGACGCAAAAAGCGAGATTCCCTATGATGAGTTTAGATGACTAGAGTAGTAGATCTCTCTCGAAGAATGATGTGTTCCAAGCTGTTCCCGTCTTTCCCAGTGATTGTACCGGCTGCATCGATGTGAAGACTGATGTTGTGCAGAGTCTGACCACTGAGAAAAGAGTCGCAAGCACAAAAGGTGGTTGGCCGTACCCACACGACCAGTCAGCAAGATGGCAGATTTCTCGCAAATCACTTTTATCGCTGTGCCCATTGTGATCGAATGTTGCGATTAACTAGTGCATCCTTCCGATTCGTTCAAAGTGCAAGAAAGCAAGTATGCATATTTTCCTGCACTGATTCGAGCCCATTCACAATTGGGCAAGCAATATAGGCATGCCTGTGTACCAAAATTAGAAGGGCTGTACGTTGTTACTATAGAACAGAGAACCATCTAGACATTGAGCGAGATATTTTACACGGAGAGAAGGAAAAACGCCGGTTGAGCAAGTGTGGATTCATGTCACCGCAGTCTAGACGCCGGTATGTGGGTATGTCTACACTCAGACTACGAAACAGTAGATCTAGGCCATTGCGTTCGTACGCTAGAACCTCATCCATGGTCATACTGTATCTTCACCACCTCCTGGTAAGGGAGCTGAGTGTCCCACCCAGAGGGATTACTCAGTCAAGCTGACAATAGCGTCTAGAGGCTTTGGATGTCCTGCGTTGCGACTGCTTGCAACAAAGCCCGTGACCGCTCTATTGTCAACGACATGGATAGAAGAGAGATGCGAGGGCGGTTGGGGGTCCTAGATGAGCCGGACAGACCGTATTGACATGTTGTGGCAGCGCCGATATCGTCTACTGGTTGCAGCTACCGTGAGGTGTGCATGAGAGTATACGTGAAGAATACTTCGCTGCTGCGATGTTTCAATGTAGAGCTGCCAGAAAGTGAAAGTGAAGTTTTGTGCCACAGATTTTTGTGGGCCAATGTCTCATGAGCATAGACATGGACACAAGATTGCTGACTCACCTGGTGAATCCTCTCAGGCACGGCTTCATAGCATACTGTGGGTGAGTGTTGCCAATAGATGGTGGGAATCATGTTAGCAAAATCTGGATCGTGCGCTCGGCTGTTACTGCACAGTCGCGTCTTCTGCTTCCTCCTCTTTGCGCAGTTTCTCGGCCAGTCTGCGTCTTTCAGCGTTCTTGAGTCGGATCATCGTAGCGTCTTCCATACTCAAGCCACCTGTGCTCGCCTGACTGGGCGTACCGGCGGCTTTTGGTGTACCTTTGAAACTGCCAAAGGACGGAACTTTTCTCAGGCCACCGCCGCCGCCACCATCTATCGCGCCTGCTTTGATGCGGTCGATTCCTGGTGTCGTAGGGGCTTTCTGTGGGGTACTAGCCAGGGGTACCGCAGTCGGAGTTTTGGTCTTGGGTATGCAGTCTGGCTCCTTGCCACCGGCCCAGTTCACATTCTCGAACAATTCCCAATCCTGATCTTCCTTTGCATATTGTGGAAAATCAATGACGGCAGAGTGTGCGCTCACTATGCTTTCGTAGACAAGCAAAGCAGTTGTGTACTCTTTCTTGTGCTTTTCGCCTTCCACTTTCGTCTTCTTCGTGGTCAAGACGGCATCTTGTATCTTCCCGAATCTGCTCCAGCGCTTGATCAGGTCGTCTTTGCTTGGCGCATCTGCAGCACTGGCGAGATAGCGCAGCTTGATGGTTCGATCGATTTCTTGTGGTGCACTGCTTGTTGCAGCAGAAGGTGTGCTTGGTTGCGCCTGCTCATTCTCGCGCTCGAATTCTTCCTGGGCCTCCTTCCGCAGCATGTCCTCTCGCTCTTTCCTCCTCCGAGCACCATCAGCAGCCAATCGCTTCAATTCACGCTGGAAAGCCTCTTCTTCTTGATTCTCTTCTCGTTTACGTTTCAGGCCTGCGACGCCTTCACGCTCTCTCCTCTCCAGTTCCTCTTTCAAGTTTTTGCGCCGTCCTTCATACGCCTGGTCTCGCTCCTTCTTCTCTTCTCGAGCACGTCGCGCATTGTCGTAAAGCTGGCGCACGGTCTCATCTGATAGCACATCGTACGCGATCTGTAGCAGATGAAATTTCTCGAGCGCCGCAGCGTCGTTGCCCACTTTATCCGGATGGTATTTGAGCGCAGTCTTTCGATATGCTCGTCGGATCTCCGTTTCCGCGGCGGCTGGCGAGATGCCTAGCAGTTCATAGAAATCGTGCGCACTGTTGAGCGCATGCTCTTTGAGATCGCTGTCCTCACCGGCCATGTTGGGAGATAAGTGCGAATATTTGTGGAAGGTTTGCATGTGAATGAGCAACAACCTCGAGTCATGCATTACCGAGGCCCATACGTCCCACCGAGACATGAAGATTTCTCAATGATTCAATGATAGTTTGCATTACATCCACGCCTAATACTCTCTGTGCACTCTCTATACACTCGCTGCTATGCCTCCTACTACTAGAGACTACGAACTATACCGTACGTAGATTACTAAGTATCTTAAGGCTAGAGTATCTAAAGTAACTATTTAAAAAGACCTCTAAGACGTCTACTATATCGATATAACTACGAGAACAATTAGACGATTAATAGTAATATAGGGTATCTAGAGCGCTAGGAAGAATAATAGACGCGTATAGTATATACTAAATAATCTATAAGTATTAGAACGGTAGATTACTTTTATATTCTACGACTTATAGCTCTCGGACGAGGTAGCCGTAGAGCTCCTAAAGATTAATAGCTATAATATTACTAAGAAACAGTATAGTAAGATAAGAAGATATATAAAGCTTATAAAAAGGAAGTATAGAGAGGAGTATACTACTATAGAAGCTAAGATTAAGGCTATACTTACTATTAAGCTTAATAAAGCTATAGTTAAGACGTATAGTAGGAGAAACCTATATACGTATCTACGGAGTAAGTATAATATTATTAGATAGTAGAGTACTCGCTACTAGCGTATACTAACTCGTAGCTAATACTCGTAGTAACCGAATTTATAGCGTAGTAAAGCGACTTAATTCTAAGAGTGTTCGACGCTAGATAGAGCGTATACGCGAGTATTATAGAGCCGTTATTATACTTAGACCTAGCTTCGTAACCTTAATAGATATATACTATAAATTCGAGTTCTATAGTATATAGATCTATACTAGAATCGATGTCTATTCGCGCTATATTAAGTAGATTTACTATAGTATTACTAGACGGACTACTATATTAGTACTAGCTTAATATCTTATAATACTACGCTACGGTAATATAGCGCCTTAAATTATTCGCTCCGACTATAGTATAGAAATAATACTCGCTATAGATACTTATTATAAGGTTTAATAAACGATCTATAATATAGAGAATAAGTAGATCGTACGTAAGGGTAGAGAGCTATTACTACTACTAGAATTTAACTAGTATTTCAAGTATAGAATAAGTAAGATAAACTAGCGTATTAAGGCGTAGTAGAACTAATAAGCGCCTATCTTATTACTATAGAGATCCTACTTCTACGAGATATATAGAGCGTTACTCTATTAAGAAGATTCGCTCGTAGATAGGATTACCTTCTTAGCGATCTATATACTAATAATACGTACCGTAGTTATAGAGTTTATATATATATAGAATAATTATAGTATACGTAATTAACGTAAGGAACGACTATATTCTATTCTAGGTATTCTATATATATTACGCTATTATCCTATACTAAGTAGCTATACTTACTAATCTATACTACTACCTAATAGGGTACTAGATAATATAGAGTAGGAACTTATAGAATTCGGTTCGTACTCGATAGTACTCGCTACTATAACTCGCTAACTAAATAGTAGATCTTAAAGCCTATCTACCTAAAGAGACTCTTTAATAGTATACGTCTACCCTATATAAATATAACGTCCTTTTACCTATCGATAGTAGTACGTATAACGACGATAGTAAGCGCCTTTATAAGTTTACTTATAAACGCTTACGCTCTCTTATCTATAAATATATTATATCTAAATAATAGCTAATACTATACGAGCTTGAAAAGCTACTAGTAGTACGCCGATAGATCCTTTTATAATAGATATAAGATATATTTAACGCGTCTAATAGCTAGCTAATTACTAACGATAATACTAGAGTAATAGAGTTTATAACTAATCCGCCTCTAGTAAATAGTATAGATTAGCGTAGTAAATTTAGTTATATACCCTACTCTACGAGTTAGCGTACAAGGCTTAGCGAGTATATACTTTCGATATTATATCGTCCTTTCTTACTCTTCTCTTCTCTATAACGTTATTCTATATATACTATATCTTTACTATAATTATAGCCGATATTAAGGTACTACTCTAGGATCTGTACTATCTATAGATAGGTAAATAATATAGTACTAGTATATTTAAAGGCTACGCTTTCTATAGTACCTACTATATAAGGAACCCTAATCCGCTAACTAAGTAGTTTATCTACGAGACTATAGCTATACTAATAGTATCTACGAGTCGCTCTACGAGTATCGTTCTTATAGCTCCTATAGCTCCTACTTATTAGTCGTTTAGTTTAATTCTATAGTATACTAACGCTATACGTAATATTACGAACTAGAGATATAGACTAAGGCCTACTCCTAATACTAGATCGATACCTCTATTATAACGACTATTATCTATATCTCTACTATAGCTAGAAGCTATTAAATAACGTACTCTAACGCTAGTTATTATCTTTAACTATACCTATAAAGTATAGACGTAATATATTATATTCTAATAAACTAGGACGAAGAATATATAGAAGTATAGTAAGCTATAATACTACTAGAGTATTAGTAACGTCTTTATAAATACTATATTCGATATATAGCGTAGTAATTAGTTAGATAACTTCGTCCTCTATCGTTTTAGTATAGATAATCTATCTTATTATCTAATCTAGGAACTAGATAATTATAAAGAATATATATTCTTTATATAGTTTAATAAATTATAGGTTCTATAGAGGATCTCTAATACTACTATTAAGAGGCCTAAGAAATAAGGTATTAGAATAGTTATAGAGGTATTTAAGTAGCTAAAGGCGAAGGTAGTAGATACTTAAATATATCTTATTAAGCTTCTTATCTATAAAGAGATACTAATACTATAACTAAAGCTACCGAAGTAGGTAAAGAATAAGCGAAAGAATCGAGAGAGTACTATTACGAGTAAAGTAGCGAGTACTTTATTAGCTATCTTTAAGAGTATTAAATAGGATAATAAGCCTACTATTAAGTAAGAAAAGCCTATATAGTAGGTATACGTATCTAACCGTTATACTATACCTAAAATAATAGATTTATTATACGACGAGTCCTCTACGAGTATAGCTAAATATAGAGAGTCTAATTTATAGTAGACCTCGTAGGCTCTTAAGTAGATTAAATAATAGGATACTATTTATACGTCTACTAAGCTTACCGAGCCTACCGAGCCTATATAATAGTAATAATATAATAAATAGACTACTATAGAGCTAGCGTAACTAACGCTATCTAAATAGCTAGTCTAATAAATAGTAAAGCTATTACCGAAGCGATAGAAGAAGCTATAGACAGAGTATACTAGTAGAGTAACGAGGAGTAGCGGTAAATAGTACTTACTATAGACTCGTAGAGCAAATACTAGTTAAATTATAGCTTAAGGAAGATAGAATTAGAGAAATTAGTATACTAGGATAGGATAAGAGTAGATATTAGTTTTTATACTCGTAGTAACTCGTAGTTCGATTACTTATAAACTCGCTATACTAACTAGACTATAATAGGCTTAGGAATGTCCTCCTTTAGCTATATAGCCTTCTATAGACTCTATACGTCGCGAGCTTTACTATTAGCCTCTATCTTAAGCTAGTTAATCTAGCTATTTATCGTTCCTATAGTACCGTCTATCCTATTAAGCCTATCCTCTAATACCTTTATATAGATATAGAGCTTCTCTAACTCGCTAGACTCGCTACTAGACTCGCTATCCTTATTATTACTAACTACTTTACTAGCCTAATAACTAGACTTAGCTATACGTATATAGTACGTATAAGGCAGCTCTCCTACTACCGTCTTATACTCCTCTTTAAGACTTAGACGCTTATACTATAAGTATAGTATAATAGTAGTAACGCTCTTAGCTATCTCTATAATATAGCTAGCCTTATTAAACTTACGTAGACTATTCTTTATAACCTTTCTTTTTATACTATCTCTACCTTCTACTTTATTTAGCTACTTCTACTATATCGCTAGCGCGTAAAACTAATAGTTAGAGGCGTCTAGTATAATAGAGTAGCGTAAGTAGTTAGAGGAGTTCGAGGAATTCTATAACCTATTTTATACTACGAGTTAGTAGCGAGTATATAGAGAGTACGAAAATTGCCTATCTAGCGTTCTTATTTTTATTAATATCTATCTTCTTAATTAGTACGTAACTTACTTATATAGTCGCGGCCTATATAGAGCTTATACTAGCGGTATTAAGTATACTATTAAGTATTAGCTAAGCTAAAAGCGTCGTAGAATACGCGTAATAACTTACTTAAGACGATTAATATTGCGAGTACTATATAAGGCCTCGTTGTCGCCTATAATTACAGTAGTACTAGTATACGTTAGTTATAGTAATAGTAGCGGTAAGCTAGATATTAGTATTAAGTAAGTCCTATTGTTATTAGCGCGACAATAGGAATGACATAGACGCATGCGGAATCACTGTAAGGACAATAGTGAGGTTTAATAATGAGAAGTCGTTATGTCTCGGTGGGACGTATAGAGCTCGGTCATGCATGAGGCCGGGCCTTAGCTCCGTCCAGCTACCACCCATCTCACAACAACAATAACACGTTAATTCCATCCACATCGCTTGAGACGTTTCCAGCTCGCTTGCGTACCTCACCATCACCATCGATTGACCACATCTTTCGCTGTGTCACTGTTGCGCCTGCTGAAGGGACACGCGCGCACAAAGCGGTTGCTGGACTGCCTCCAGTTCACTTCCCTCGCTCACTTGTGGACGGACAGCCAGATCACCACCATTGAAATGCACATTCGCCGCTGTTCGCCCTCGCACGACACAGGACAGACACTCCGCCATCATGGCAGAAGCGGCGGACCAGACCATCTCGCACATGACGTTAGTTGACTGGCTCGATGACTTGACTGTGCGCTTTCTCCTCAATCTGCCTCCCGCAGAGCTCAGCAGTGTTCCCCGACTCTGCTTCCAGGTTGAAGAGGCGCAATGGTTCTACGAAGACTTCATCCGCCCTGCCAATCCCGCTCTGCCTTCGCTCAATTTGCGCCAGTTCTGCCTCACTTTGTTCCAGCATTGCCCTCTGCTCAGCGGCTTCAATGCAGCTCAGCACTTGGCAGCATACGAGGAGTTCCTGGCGTACAAAGTTCGCGTTCCCGTGCGTGGCGCCATCTTGATGGACGAGAGCATGGACAAGGTTCTACTCGTGCGCGGTTGGAAGAAAGGCGCCAGTTGGTCGTTCCCACGCGGGAAGATCAACAAGGACGAACCCGACCTCGATTGTGCTGTGCGCGAGGTCTACGAAGAAACGGGCTTTGATCTGCAGGCCGCGGGCCTCGTTGACCGTAACAAAATTGGAGACGGAAAGGTGAAGGCTATCGATGTCACTATGCGTGAGCAGCATATGAAGCTGTTCGTCTTCCGCGGCGTGGCTCTCGATACCTACTTTGAGCCGAGGACCAGAAAGGAGATTGGCAAGATCCAGTGGTACAATGTGAAGGATCTGCCGGGTTTTAAGAAACAGAAGGGCGTTGCAGGTCATGGTCAAGGTGAGGCTGAATCTGTCAAATTCTACATGGTTGCGCCATTCTTGGGGCACCTGAAGAAATGGATCGGCCAGCAGAGGCGGAAGGACTCAGCGGAGGCAACTCAGGTGCAGCATGATCGAAGCGTCTCGCTTCCGTACAAGGGCGTACAGACAACCATCACCGAAGACGAGGGCGAGGACACGGAGGCGGGCTTTGCCACGGACAATGGGCTGCAATCCATTGATCGAAGCGCCGATGAGCTCAAGCGTCTTCTATCTATCGGCGGAGCGGCACCTGTGCCTGATCAACCCGCCCAACCTGCGCAATCTCCGAATGGTGCGCAAGCGAACAGTCTGCTCGCGATGCTCAGAGGCAACATTGTCGCCCCTTCCGGGAGCACGTTGCCACACACTCCATATGGACAAGTCGATCCAGTCTTCCCTGAACAAGCACCACAGACGCCACAGCCACAACATCCGCGCCATGCGTCGGCAGCAGCGTCCTATCACCAAAATGCGCCTCCTGAATTCCAGTACTCGCCACAAACTATGCAGCAAGGGCTCCAGCAACAGCAGTCTCAGCGGCACTCTGCGACATTCAATACTGTTATTGCCAATAACTCAAATCACCAGCAGCCGGGAATATCTCATTTGCCACCATATATCCAGCAACAAATGTTTCAGCAGCAAAGACAGCAGAGCCTGCCTGCAAGCTTCTCATCCGGTGGTGCTCCAGGCGCACAATTCCACCAACGACCAGGCAGCTCTGAATCTCGGCAAATTTCTCAGCCCCTAGAGGCTCGAAATGCCCACGCGCACAATCTACTTGCCCACTTCCAGTCAACAGCCAATCAGAACCAAAATCCAACGAAGCCTTTTGGCCTTGCGGATATGCCTCAGCAAAGACCAGCTTCAAGACATGCATCGACGGCAGTGGCTCGGCCCATAGGAAGCGAGAGAGCTGTACCCGAGGCAAGCAGCTTACCCGCCCCTAAGCTGAATGCGCACTCGATGAAGCTACTGGACGCATTTAAGACAGGTCCCAGAACGACCAGGCCTAGCGGCTCGACCCACGCAAAGACTCAGCCCTCCGGAGCCCAGCACCAAACAGCGCTTTTGGATCTTTTCAGGAAGCCCTCGACAGCAAATGACCCGCCAGCTTTGGCACGCAGAGAAAGTGTAGCAGCTCCGGGATCTCCAGCGCTTACAGATGCCACTGAAGTGCCGGAAGGGAGGAAATTGGAGAGGAAGCCTACACTGAATGAAATTACGCGCACACTACCGCCGAAAGAAAAGGCAGAGTTACCAGCACTTCCGGTGCAGCCTGATACCCGTTCAACAGAGAAGGTGTCGCCAGTCCAAAGAGAGCGACCTACTCAGTTACAGCCACCACGAACGGCGTCGGCTTCACGTGGCGTGAGCAGCTCGATGCTATCTGCAGTGCCTCATGATGTCGAGACGGACAGACCAAGATCGCGTGGGCAGCTCTTTGACCCGGCCCAGCCTAAAAGGTTTGTGCGCGCAGCATCTCAATCAAAGCAGTCTGCGATTCAGCCACATGTGGCACCAGTTCCTACAGCGTCGCGAACTGGATCTGACGCTCAGTCGACTAGTAGATCTTCCAAGTCCCCGCGGCCCGCGACCAAAGCGCCCGCTCAAGCTTCACCGAAGCCGAAGGGCAAGCAGGCTCGCAACGACAACGGGCCACCTCGACAGGTGCAGCCCGTGCCGCAGTTTAGTATATTGCAGCGACCCGGCTCGTCACGCTCGCCGGCGCCGATGAGTCCCTCTCGTGACGAATCACTGTCATCGAAGCAACAGCCGCAGGTGCTGAAGCGCGAAGCAATTGTCGAAGATGACGAGCCGCCAGCGGCACAGCGACCAAGTAGCGTGGTTAAGACTCCAGCAAGTGGCGACAAGAAAGACACGTTACTGGCGCTCTTTGGAAAAGCGCCTCTCTCGCCAGCTGCTCCAGCACCTTCTCCAATGCCAGCTACAGGCGTCGCACCTACCCTCGACGACTCACCATCACAGTCAGCAGGTCAGCAAAGGAATCCATTGCTTGATTTGTTCAATGGAAATCGCGCAGAAATCACGATCAAAACGCCTGAGCCGCCGCCATCTCCTCAGCTGCTGCCCGAAACAAAGCCTTCCGCTCAGGGCCAGCGGCCGCAAAGCTCACAGCAACATCTCTTGAATCTCTTCACCAAGACAAGCGCAAATGTAGGCAGTAGGCTCAACAGTCCAGGAACCCCGGTCTCACCATTCACGCTTGGAACCCCTGCAACCAACACTTCTATGGAGAAGCTGCCCAGCGCTGCGTACGACTCTAGGGTTAACACGCCGCGTGGGTCAGAGCCAATGAGCAGGCTTGGAAGTATGGCAAGCGTGATGAGTAATGGCGCTGGAGCGAAGAGCGGTGCGCAGACGCCGACTGAGGCTAAGGATCTCCTTCTAGGTTACCTGAATGGGGTCGTCCAAAAGGAAGGATATCGAGGTGCGAAGAAACCTGCGTAATCATATGTAGCTGCGCGAACAGCGGTGCAAGCTTGTATATAGTCATAATCGAAACTCTGCAGCTTCACAGCATAGTATGTGATGCTCAATGCCTCTTACGCGTTCAGCGAGTGTTCTGTCAATGTGATCGTGAGTGGCGACCTCCGATCCGCTGCACTAGCCGCTTTGGGAAGGAAGTGCCACTTCCTATCTCAGCTTGATCTGACTTCGTTCGAAACCATTCGAACAATTTCCAGTAAGAACAAGACAATGGACGATGTTTTACAGATCCCAGTCATTGACATCAGTGAGGCGAACCCCAAGGCGCCTCAGCAACTTCTCGACGCCGCAAGATCATACGGCTTCGTATTCGTGGCCAATAACTTAGCCGGCATCTCTCCAGGTTTGGTAGACGAAGTCTTCCAGCTATCCAAGGACTTTTTCGCACTCCCCACAGAAGAGAAAGAAGCTGTATCAATCAGCTCAAACAAAGCCGGCAAGAACCACGGATGGCTGAGTCAAGGCGTTGAAAAACTGGATCCCGCAACGCAGAAACGACCTGATGTGAAAGAGTGAGTTGAAACAAAGTCAGCACATCACATATCACTCATCACACAACATCAAATCACAATAAGTACTAACATCCGCCTCCAAAAAACAGAGCCTTCAACCTCGGCCTCCCCACCCCCCACAACTCAACGACCTACTCCCAACCCATTCCCCCACTCCTCCAAGCCCACATCTCCACCCTCTCCACCTTCCAATCAGCCTGCCACACCCTCTGCCAGCGGCTTCTCACGCACTTCGCCACCGCCCTCTCCATCCCTCCAGACTGGTTCACGTCCCGGCACGACATCTCTCTTGGAGGAGGCGACGCAACCGGAAGCATTTTCCGCTTACTCTACTACCCTCAACAAACCTCCCACAACGATGAAGTAGATATCCGTGCGGGAGCGCACAGTGATTATGGGAGTATCACGTGTTTGTTCCAAGTACCTGGACAGCCGGGCTTGGAGATCAAGACGCCGAGGGGGGAGTGGGCTGCCGTGCCGGTGGATCCTTCTTCAGGGAGTGGTGCCAGTGGGAGTGAAGGAGGGAAAGCGTCGTTGCCGATACTTGTGAATGTAGGAGATTTGTTAGAGGATTGGACGGGTGGACTGTTGAAGTCTACAGTGCATCGGGTTGTGTTTCCGAACGAGAAAGCTGGGGACAGGTATTCGATTGCGTATTTTTGTCATCCGCTTGATGAGGCTTTGTTGGAGCCTGTGCCGAGTGCGTTGGTGGAGGAGCATGCGAGGCGTGAAGGGAGGAGGAATGGGAAAGAAGGGTTTACGGCACAGGATCATCTGATGGAGAGGCTGGCTGCTACGTATTCTGTCAAGTGAGTTGTTCTTAAATTTGACATGATCACATGGTCAGATACCAGACATCGTGCCATTTCGTAGAGTGCAGGGTATCGTGAGATAGTGCGCTCGGTGTGTCAACTATGCTATAGCAGTATGTACACACAGTCTATGCTCGTGAGAGCTTGATAGATTCATCTACATGAACGCTAAGTCATCATAGTCGTAGATCGTCGACGCCAACAAAAGGCATGAAGTGGAAAGTGAACACGACCGCGGAAGTCTTCCACGCTCAATTGAAACCATTACTCGCGTCGGGGTTCGCGAGGAGATACTCAAGCATGTCGTGGCCGCCCAGCTGCGGTCCGTACATGGTCTGATCAACATCAGCACCTGACATGTTCAAGAGCGGGTCGAGCGGTAAAGCCAGCCAGTCGCCACTGAACTGGCCATTCGCGCCATAAGAGTCGTAGCTGCCAGCAGCGCCGCCAACTGTATTTGGCGAGGACTGATTGAAGCCAGGCGGTGGCATCACTGAATAGTTGTGGTCGTTGCCCATCAAGTCGTGGTAGTCGTTCGAGATGCCAGTAATGCCAAAGAGAGGACTATTGCCCATAGCACTAGAAGGTGGCATCATGCTGTTGTTGTAGCCCCATTGCTGGTTGTTCTGCAATGCACCACCCACAGAGTGTGGCGATTGCTGAACGTGATTGCGGCTGTCTGACATGGCCATTGCCGGGTCGAGGTTTTGATTGCTGTGACGACGGCTACGACCTGCACGACCATCGGCTGCGATGCGGACCAGCCGCGGCTTCAGGTTGGACGATAGTGTATCAAGAAGATCTGCGAAGCGACTAGCCACATGGACATCGTCAACGATGCAGGTTCTTAACGCTTCGACAGTACGATCCATCAGCTTCAGAGACTCCGTGATGTCGCTTTCGGTGGCACCAAGCGCAAACGACTTGAGCAGCATAATAGCCACGCTAATGATGCGAAAGTAAGTGCGGACCGGAGCATGTCGTAGGGCACCGTCTGGGTACAGGTCTTCCACAACTACCTTCAGCAGCTTTCGGGCGGCGTCACCCACATTGAGCATGTATTGCCTATCACCGCCGAGCCATTTCGACAGGGTGGTAGGCGCGATCGCTATATCTGACTTGTTATCGTTGGCCTCGATGGCGGATCTTGCCATCTCCAATGGTGGGTCAAGAACTTGCGCAGGAGAAGGATGGTCATTAGCACATCGCTCTGCAACCGCTTGGAGTGAGAGTGCGTTTAGGTAGCACCTGCAGTATTCGTACTCGATCTCTAGAATGGCGCGCATGTGTTTTGGTATTGAACGGGCTCCATCGAATTCGGCCCTCCACTCATTCATTGGACCTGCGAATTGGTCAAGCGCTGCCTTGTAGTTTCCGTTGCGAATGAGGTCGCGCGTGAATGTCTTGTTTGCAAAGATCTTGTTGTTTCCTTCGCGCATTAGCGCAGCCATGCGTAGCCAGAAATGGAAGGTAGTCTCGTGTACACTATCTTGTTGGCCTAGCTGGCGTCGGAACAAGTCACTGTCCTCGGGTTTACTGTAGTATCCAGGAAGCATTGATGTCAGCCCGAGACGACCGCTTGTCTGCGTGACATAGACAAGGAGAAGGTTCCGGACGTTTCCGCGGCGCTTGTCATACTCAGAGAGCTGCCCAGCAGACAGAGGTTGACCATTGGGCCCGGTAGCATGGCGCTGCCACTCGCTCGAGTCGAATACGCCAATCTCCATGGCGAGCGACATAGCCATACCTAGTAACATCCAGCACATACGATCGCTACGCCAACAAGGCTCGAGCCACGCATCCATTCGATGGCCACCAATACCTCGTGGTACTCCATCTTCTACATTCATTTGTGGCACCCAAGCTTCGTCCGGAATCATGAGATCGTCATCGTCCTCATCTGGTGGGAAGTGCATAGCCCGAGGATGCCACTCAGTCAACAGAACCAACGACTCTACAGAGCCGAGCGTTCTCAGACCTCTACGGGTCAGTGGGTTCACATCAGCTCCGGGTTCAGCGCCTGGTCCGCCAGCGCCGCAGAAGCCACCTCCAAACTGCTCTTGGCCCCACACGACACGGTCGATCATTCCCGAGAGGTACTGCCAAAGCTTGTGATGAATAGCATTGGGCCGACTGAGGGAGCCAGGCCCATCGAGCTTCATGTGCCGCGATGCGATTAGCAACAATGTGACAGCAAGCATCGGTTCTTCTTCCAGTAACGACTTGTGCGTACTCGGATGCTGAAAGTCCGGCAAAGCGACAGGCGTGAGAGGTGATAAGTGCTTGTAGAAGTACAGAATGTAGTCAATGCCTTCTTTGGCAGTGAACCACCCAGCACGCACGAACCGGAATCTGGACCATGCCTTCATAGCTAGCGCCAGCACTTCTCGGTCGTGGGAAGACGTATTGGTAATGCCGTTTCTGGACGTGGGTAGTTGGTCTGTGAGAGTCTTCCACGTCCCATCTTTGCTGGTCACTACACCGAGTGGCCCGTTGTTGTAGCTTGTGTAGCTCTCTGTCCTGGTAAGCCCGTCGGGACTACCCACAGGCGGAAGATTGCCTGATGTGACGCCGGGTGCAAATGTAGGACGCACACCACTACTCGTGGTGCTATCACTCCTGCCGTGCACTGCCGCTTGGTATAGCACCTTCAGCGCATCATGTCCACCGTGTACTTCAGCTTGCTGCAAAATGCGAGCAGTATGTTGTGCTGCCTTGACGTCCTCCTCTCCATATTCGATATGCTTAGGCGCTGCGGGCCTGCGAAGAGGCGCAGTGCGTCCAATGGACCCGCCTGGAGTTCGAGGTGGCTCTTCGTACTCGTCGCCATTGTCGTCGTTGTGTGTATCAGCTGGCACTGAGGTTCGTGCCCGCTTGCGGTTCTGGCGAATCTCGTATGTGGTCTCGTCACCTGCATCTGAGCCACTGGCCTCATTTTGGCCCTTCTTCTTGCGACGAGTGGCCGAAAAGTAGCAGTCCTTAGCTTCGCGACGACATCTGGTGCACGGTGGGTCGTGAGGGTTGTCCACTGATCCTAGGTCGCAACGAACCTTGCGCTGTCGACATGGTATGCACGCTTGGTACGTGCGTTGGTGGCTAGTCTGCTGCTGTCCATTCTGTCTGGGGGGAGAGGCCGACGCATGAAGCGCGGCGTCTGTGAAGTTCGACATGTTTGGGAGACTTTTAGTGAAGACCGTGGGTAACCGAGTCTCAATGTAGGCAGACAGGTAGGCGGGCACTCGGCTAGATATGCAGGGCTATCGTAATCCGCGCCCTCGTGTGGGCTCCCGTCTCCAGTGGCTCGTGCAGCGATTAGTAGTGCAGATACGCGAATTAGGTGTTGTGATTGGGCAGCAGATCAAGGATTCTCTTGGATGATGCGTGGTATTTGACGCACATCTTAGCGGTCCATTGGCACTGGCAGTTGTGTGTGAGTCTGAAGTTGTGTGTGAGTCTGAAGTTGCTGGTCGTTGTTATTGTTGTTGTCGTCGAGGAAGAAGAAGTGCATTGACGAGAGCTCGGATATGGGTGCGACGACACGCCGAGTCAACACGTGCGGGGTGCGCTAAGCCACTTAAACCAAGTGAGGAAAGGTAGGAAAGTGAATAACAACTTTCATGTGATGTGGTCAATGGCTGGCTTCTATAGACGCACAGATGGCACGTTATCGACATTGGCCAGCAGCTTTCGCACTGTGGTTAGGCAATCAGCTTTGTATCACATTCCTATGCTTCCGGCCTCTTTTGGTCAAGGCAATCCACAACTGATCCAAAGACTGTCACACTTATCGTTGCAGATCGGACGAGCGTGTCCTGCCTACTCGCATGAACGCGTTTGCACGCTGCATTCCTACGCAGATGTCAAATCGAGAACGCGTATCACGCAGCTGATGCGTAGCACAGACATTGCTATCATGCGTGTTGTCGTCTCTAGCTTATCTCGTCTAGAACATGCATATGCAATGCCCTGGATCTGCACAGGCTCGCCAGTGTCCGTGGAAAGTGCAGCCTGCGTGCTGCCTTGGTGCGAAGAGTTGCAGCACAGCACGACTGCAGTCGGCTGGCCATTGTGTACCAACGCTTGCTGCGATAAATTTGATGGCTGCTACATAGTACAGCAAGAGTCGCACCACGCGATCTTCAAGACACGACAGGGTATCGTGGGTATGCTGGCAATGGCATCTCCGACTGTCACGTCATCGTCTCGCTTCGAGAAAGTCCGATCCGCCAACGAGAGTGCATAAGGTAAATGCAGTACATGCTATCGAATAGACTAATAGTCTGCGGGATGGCAGGAGGTCTGCATGGACAAGCTGCAGGCAGCTTAGAAAACACCCCAATAGTTGTTGACGCCCTGGCAGTAGTCTTCCCAGCCGCATGGCAGTATGGCCGACACGATTTTGTATCAGATGAGTTTCGCGTCTTGACGCTCATATCGAGAGAACTTGCGATGGACGTGGTCGATCCGAGAACTCGTCTTTGTGGTCAATGCTCTACCGTGGCTGGGTTGCAGATGGAGTGGCAGCCAAAGGCGGACGCGTGAAGTCGAATGCTTGGCAAGACTTCAGGGTGGCTTCAACAACCACTTCAATGTGATGCTCAAGCTTTACCTTGCCGTACTTTTCGCTGGTATGTGTGCTGCGCACTCTTTCTCCTGACACTCATCGTGCTCAGATAGCCGTCTTGCGTCACGCGTAGTACTCGATCGCCGGTCCTCGATCGCTCAACTTGGGAGGGTCTTCGCGCAGGCATAGGTTTTGAGATGCGCATGATAGCAAAAACTGATGGAAGAGCTGTGTGAATTGTATAGCAGATACACTTGAAGACCTTCCGAGCGTGGTCTGACAAGGACCACACGAGCACGAGCCGAAACGTGGTCCACCTTAAGCGACGCAAGTATACCATGAAGCAGGCAATGGCCTCATGCGGATAGACACATACCAAGAGCTTCAACCAAAGCCCAAAGCAAATCCAAGTCTGCACACATGTTGCGCCATTGAAGCAAAGCTTATGCGGTCTTGAGCAGCAACTTGGGCATGCTGCTGCTCGCTAGCAGCTCCATATTGATCACGGTCTGGACAGATTACAGGCACCGGCGTCGCAAATGCCTAAGAAGCATCCATTGACTACAAGATCATGTCGTGCTACGAGTCAAAGCAAAGTGCATATGTAGGGTACGCGTCGTGGTCAGCTCCAGCCAGATCGCTCACATATGATACCATGACTTTTTAGGTTCACTGCTGCCGGTATCTGATACCCATGACAACCACTTCTTAACATAGCAATCAGCGGCCAGGTTCTTCATCAGCACGGCTCCTGCTTCGCTGTCCGAATGTCTTTCATCACGCTGCAGACGTGTGGCGTGGATCATGAGCGACCTGCAGTGGGAGAATCGACACTTTAGCCGTGATGACATGCACTATACTGCCAGCGTGCACGAAGGTGTCACGCGGCATAGTCGCTTCTCATGGTGGCAAATGGCAGTGACAGCAGCACGTGCGACTATCAAAGACGATTGCCATCCATCTTTAGACGCTAGCTCGTCCTACTCAACTGCTAGCAGAAGACCCAGTACGGCCATTGAGACTTCAATGCCAGTCCCATTGAAGCTCCCCACCCCGAAGCCGACTCTTAAAGCCATTGTCACGCACATGCGAGCGGACAGCAACGATTCTGACGACCTGGACTCGCCCACATATCCAATCAATATCGATGACTGGCCAACACCTCCCACGAGTGCTATCTCCCCAACGCCAAATACAAGCTTTTCATACTCACAGCTATCATGGAAGACGCATGCATCAAGCATCGCCTCTACGACGCCGACAAGTAGGGGTCAAGCAAGTCAAGCACCTTGGAAGGCTCAAGCACAACCATCACAACCCGCTCAGCCAGTACCTGCGCAGGTTATAAAGCCAGCTGAGACGATACAGTCACTAGGACAGCCACATACACCACAGCCGCGACCTCGCACCGACAAGCCCGACATTCCCGAGAAGTCATCTGCTCGCAAGTCTGCAAGCTCAGGCTTACTGGACCAAGTTGACCAAGCGGAAGATGCACTCCTGCAGTGTCAGCTCGATCAGCTTCGTTCTGAAGTTTGGACTCTGCGTCACAAGTCTTCCTTTCTCGAAGAGACACTCAAGCAAACTGTGCACCACCGCATAGCTGTATACGCAGAGCGGCAATCCATCAGCCCCAGCACGAGTCTTCTGACCTTACCTATACTCTTTCCAGATGCTCGAGTACTCGAGAGAGGCAGACCCGTCTCTCGCTCAGGCTACCTCCCCAGCGACAGCGCATTTTGGGAAGGCCGTGCGCCTTCTGCTCTAGGCATGGTACCTGAAACCGATGGCCTACCAAATTCACCTCTACGTCAAGCACCTTCAATCCGAGCCGTGCAAAGTGCAGCAGAAATGAAGAAAATGCCGCCTCTTGCTCGAAAGAAACCAGTCCTCAGTATCATGCCTAATCTTGTCACTGTGCCGAAGACAAGACCGCCTACAGCCCCTCCAGAGCCGATGCTGCGAATGTCGATCTCTTTGCCTCGAGTTGCCACTGCTCCAGAACGAGCGAGGTCGCCGACGAGAGCCATGTCGGAAGCGAAAGCTTTGCAGACTGCGCAGAAATTGCAGACTGAGCTTGCGGATGCGAACGCGAAGGATTCCAGATTCGACAGGATTATCGATTTGTGGAGGAAGTTTGGGAAGATGGGTTAGAAAGTCCTGCTGCCGTGGAGATTTTGCCAGGCAGGTGTATCAATAGCGGTCATGACGAGGAAATTATTGATTGCTTTGTTCAGTGATGTATTACTAGCGAAAGGGATCTGGCCACAGCCTTGTTGAAGGCAGAAAAAGCTGTTCCTACAGGCATAGCAATCAAAGTAATTGGATAACACCGAGTGCACTCTTCTGTGTTATACGATGACGTGCACAGCCTCTTCTGGCCTCCTGTTGCACTTTGAGGTCGAGAATCGTGTCGCCCATATTCTATCAACTCTGGTCACGATCTGTTGGCTCAGCATACTGATCGCAGGACTGTCATGGTCACAGTCAGCGGAATGGTGCTAGTTATGTGTAAAGGAGTGGTAGGCGATGTCGGTTCTAACGTGAGACCACAACGTGAAGACGTAAAGTGAATCGATGCATTCGTCAGGCACATGGACGGTGCGCCATTCTGACCAGTCCGCCATATTAAACCTCCGCAACGCAATAGTAATAAACATACTCTATCGCTTCTAATTCACTCTCTATACTCGCTACACACTAGCAATCATAGCTCCGCGTGCTCTAGACTACTTACTATACTATAACTATATCCGCTAGCGTAGAGAGGTAGATTATACTCTACTAGAGATCTAATCTATCTTTTACTACTTCTTTTAAGTTACTATTACTAAACGTACTCTTAAGCGCATACTATCTATATTATCTATTCGACTTAATAAAGACTATAGTAGGAAGGTATAGAATATTCTAAATAATAAAGATAAACTCTAGATATATATAGGCTTTGTTAAGAATACATCCTAGATAGTTAGTCTAGATATGGACTTCTAAGCATAGTTCTAGATGCCTGAGGCATCCACCTAAGGCTTAGTAAGAGGTATATCTTGCTTCTCTTTCTTCTCTTCTTAGATAACTAATAAAATCAACTTTGTATTTAGTTCCTAGCATATTACTACTATACTATATATATAAGTCAGTTCAAGATTAATCCCCTATTCTTCTTTACTACGCTATACCCTCCTTGACATTGTATAGTATCTATAAACGCCCTCTACTTTTAATAGGTTATAAGCCTAGGTTTGTATACTAAATAGGAGTAACCTATATTAGTATAGGTTACTTATATCCCTTATAGTTTGTAGAAAACATTTAGGGCCTAGAAGTTTCCTTAACTATATTACTAACGAAGCTAGTTTGTACCTAGTAGTATACAAGTTAGTAAAGATCTCTATAAGATAGTAGTATGTTTCTACTTTATTAATACCTGCCTAGTTCTCTACTATTGCACCTAGCATTACTAGAGTTAGAAGAGGCTACTTAGCCTTCCTACTACCTAGTAATAGAAACTCTGCTAAGAGAGAAAGATCTAAGTCTTAGTAATTTCCTAAATACGAGGAATCCCTATCCCTTAGAGCTAGTCTCCCTACTATAAGAAATTACCCTTCTCTAGAATCCTTAGCTAGTCTAAAGCATTCTACTAATTATTTATTCTATTCACCTATTTCTATAATAGACTAAGAGGACAAGAAGAGCTAAAGGATTCTAATCCTAGATAGAACTAACTAGAAGAGATAGTTTAAGCTATAGACAGACAAGCTAGAAGGAAAGGACTAGTTCTAGGCAATTAGCTAACTAATTATTAGAGGGAACCTATATATAGTTTAGTAGGACACTAGTCTTCAGATACATGTTACTTAGAATCAACACTTCTTAAAAGACAATATAGTATATAGGTTTAGTATTAGATATAGTATTAGTAAAGATAATGAGATAGAGCTAGAGATATAGTATGTTACTACACTAGTAGCTAAGATATAGGTAATTCTCTAGAACAAGTATAATAGAGTCCTGAAGTCCTATACTATAGGTCTAATTAAGTAGTTTGTTATATTTAGGATATCACCTAATAAGACAATTAGGGAAGTATAGAGACACCTTAGAGGCCTAGGTAAGAGGATTACTAAGATTAATCCTTAGGAAGCCTACTACTAGAGCTAAGAGAAAAGGCTAAAATATCTCCTATAGTCCCTACCTACATTATACTAAGTAGCTAAGGATACTATTATAACCTAACTATCCTTAGATATAGATACTATTCTCCTTCTACTTAAGTCCTAAGAGGTAAGAGATAATCTAGACAAGATAGACACAGGTCTAGCTATATTCTATTCTAGGCAGCTCTACTAAGGAAAGTCCCTACTAATATACTAGCTCTATAAGAAAGGGAAGCACTAGTTAAAGGATTGTCCTAACCTCTCTACTACTAAGAAACTGTCCTAGTAGAGAAACAGTACTAAGAACTAGAAGGACCCTTAGGGATTATTCCTTAGAGAGAGGGTTAGAAGATCCTCTTTACTAAGGAATGCTAGACATATTAAGAAAGCTGTCTACAAGTTATTATTATATAATAAGCTAAAGAAGGTTATCTAGAAAATAGGCAAGTAGCTTTAAAGGATAGAAAAGTCTAGAAAGCTTCTAAAGAAAGGATTTTCAGCCTAGGAGTCTAGTTCTAGTTCTAATTCTAGAACTTACTCTAGTTCTAGAAGTAATAATAATTCCCTATTAGAAGATAATAACTAAGATAAGTTAGCCTATTCTATAATTAAGGCTAAAGGCAAGTTATTACCCTAAGAATAGCTCTTAGATTCCTATGCCTTATCCTATATAACTAACTAACTGTCCTTCTTTAGATTAGTAAAGCTACTAAGAAAGAAAGTATAGATCAAGGTAGGAGGAGGATACCTCTATATAACCTACTCTAGACTAGTATAGATAAAGGGAATCTTAGGAGGAGAAGTTCTACTTAATAAAGTACTATTTGTTCCTAATCTTAGAGTAAATCTTGTATTATAGGATTAGTTTAGTAAGCAATTTAGAGTCTAGAAGCCTGATTTTACTCTTACCTCCCTAGATAGCCAAATAGTTATAAAGACCAAGCTAGTTAGAGGTGTTCTATTTATTAGTAAGATATTACCTCTCCTATAGGAAAAGTTACATTACTTACTATATAATCCTATAGAGGTTAATAATACCTATACTACCCTGTTAGAGAAGGATCTGAAATAGTAGGAGCTATAGTATAGAAGATTTACATACTTTGGAAGAGGGTTACTCTCAAACCTTTATAAAGTTACTAACCTAAAGGAAAGAATTCTAATTCCTAACTAGGAAGAGTATAAGTATAGGATCTATATAATAGGCAAGATAAAGAAACACCTAGGCAAGTCTATTAAGAGAAGACCTGAAAGATTAGCCCTTATATTAGTAGATATCTATAGACTATTACTATTATTAGTAAAAGGTTTTATATAGTAGCTTAAGATTATTAATAACTTCTTAAGAAAGAAATAGGCATTTCTACTCAAGGCCAGATTAGATATACTAACTACTCTTTAGAACTAGAGGATCAAGGTAGAAAGGCAGTTAGTAGCACTCCTTAAGTCTATAAGGGCTAATAATGCTAGAGAGATTACTACTTTAATTAAATAGTAGAAGAAGGACTTTAGAATCACCCTTAAGCTAACTAAGGCCTATAATTTACTCTAGAATAGAGTAGTTAAGAGGTCTATCTAAACATTAGAGGCCTCTATTAGAGCAATACTTAAAGAAAGCAAGATGCCTATTAAGTTTTAGCTAGAAGCCCTTGAAGTATAGGTATATATAAGGAACAAGCTTCTAAATAGACCTAATGTTAAGGGATTTAAGCTCTTACCTAATAAAGCTTTTAATAGGATCAAACTAATAGTCTCCTACCTTAAGGTATAGGGATATAGAGCTATAGTATATATAGATACAAGAGTATAGCCTTAGTAGGTAAGGAGTAACAAACTAATAAATAGAGGAAAGGATACTATGTTTGTTAGATACTATAACAATATAGTAAAGGTATAGAAGTTCTAGGAGCTAGATATAAAGGCTATTAAGTAGTATACTAATATAATCTTCTTTGAAGATAAGCTAGGTAGAGAATTAGACTTGAATATTAAGATTAAGAATCTCCCTAGTTTAGCTTTAGAAAGAAGACCTATTAGAAGGCTAAGAACTATTAGCTAGCCTACTCTATAAGCTAGTAGGAGTACCCTAGGTGCTCCTAGTCTAGGCTAGTAGAAGCCTCCTCCCCCTTAGCTATTAGTATAGGTTTAGGAAGGAAAGAAACTCTTTATATAACTTCTACCTCTACTAGAAGATGTAAGAGAGTATAGAAAATTCCTAGACTAAGAGAAAGTTAAGAAAGAATCTAAGAATTCTGCCTAAGAAACTATAGAGGTAGATTAGGAGTAGACAGCCCTAAGGTAAACCCTTAGAAAGAGGAAAGTATCCTAAGAACTTAATAGATTTAACTAGAAGCTAAAGCTAATTAGGCTTAAGCCAGATTAGAATAGTTAGCTAGATAAGGAAATGCTCCTAGAGTATTAGGCTTTCTTCTTAGCTATAAGCTCTATTAACCTAGGTATCCTATAGGACCTAGAATTCTTAGAGGAAGTTAAAGAGATTGCATTCTTAGCTACTAAAGAAGTAGGAATACATAAATAGGAGGTTCTAATCCTAAGGAACTATAAGGAAGTAGTAAGTAATCCTAAGTAGGGTTATCTCTAGTAAGAAGCTATTTAGAAGGAGCTAGATACACTTATAAGTAATAACACCTAGACTATAGTAGTCCTACTAAAAGGGGCTAACCTAGTCACCTTAAGATAGGTCTTTAATATTAAGAGAAAGCTTAGTAGAGCTATTAAAAAGTTCAAGGCAAGACTAGTTACAAGAGGGTTCTCCTAAAAGTATAGAGTAGACTATATAGAGACTTTTGCCTCTATAGTTAGGTAGGATACTCTAAGAGGATTCATAGCTATAGTCTATAAGAAGGACCTAGTTCTGCACTAAGTGGATATAAATAATGTATTTATAGAGAGCACCCTATATAAGGACATCTATATAATCTTACTACTAGGTATTAACCTACTAACTAGTATAGTCTTATAAGTTCTAAGGAGTCTCTATAGGCTGAAGTAAGCTATAAGAGACTAGAATCAGCTATATATATTAAAGCTAAAAGGAATAGGATTTAGATAATTAGAAGTGGACCTATGTCTTCTAATCTATAAGAAAAGGAAAGACCTAATAATCCTAATCTATATTAATAATATACCTATTACTATAGAGAGACTAGAAGATGTCCTCTAGTTCAAAGACTAACTTAGTAAGGTCTTTAAGATTAAAGATCTTAGAGAACTAGACAAGATTCTTAGAATAAGACTAACAAGAAACAGATAGTAAGGCTAGCTGAAACTTAACTAGAAGCACTATATCTAAGAGAACCTAGCTAAGATAGGAATAGGTTAAGAGACTATATTACTAACTCTTTTACTAATAGACAGCTATAAAAGTCTAAAGCCTACTAGACTAAATAATAAAAGGTGTAACAAATAGGAGTACTAATCTATTATTAGAACATAGATATAGCTTGTAACTGTTACAAGACTAGATATTTCATTTGCCCTTAGAAGATTAAGCTCCTATGTTAGTAATCTAATAGTAGGACATATAAAGGCTCTAAAGAAGCTAACTAGATACCTGAGATCAAACCTAGACCTTAGTCTAAGATACTTAAGGAATAGTTAAGGCTTTCTTACTAGATATATAGACTCTAACTATACAATAGACAAGACTAACAGAGTCTTAATCCTTAGATATATCTTCTTCCTTTATAGTGCACCAATCTCCTAGATAAGTAAGAAGCAGAAATCTGTAGCTATATCTATAATAGAAGCTAAATACATAGCTATAGGTATATATACAAAACAGTTATAGTTCCTTAGTGCTCTTTTAAGAGAGCTTGGATGCCTAGAGTTAGTAAGAGAATGTTCTTACTAACTAAGGATCCTTAGTAACTAGGAAACTGTTACTAGAATCAGGCTAATTTAGTTAAAAGGTAATAACCAAGCTGCCTTTACTCTAGTTAAGGACTCATATGTTTATAACAAGTCTAAACATATTAATATCTTATATAATGCTATAAGAAAGCTCTAGTAGAACAGACTTATCTCTATAGAATATGTGAATATAAAAGAGATAGTAGTAGATAGTCTTACTAAGCCAAAGAATAGACTATAGTTTTAGGAGTTTGTAAGGCAGCTCTACCTTATATAAGAGATGTATAAAAGATAACTCTAAGCCTTGGAGTTGAACTAAGAGGAGTCTAAAAGAAAGATTTTAGTTACTTAACTCCTCCTTAGTTAGACTTTATAAAGTCCTAAATGCCCTTACTAATATCAGACCTATTACTAACTACAATATTACTATATAGCACCTAGCTGAACTAGACACCCCCTAAGGCTAAGTACTAGTTAATATTAAAGACCTCCTCTATAGTAGCTATTATCTCCTCTACTAGTATATAGTTACTCTACTCCCTAGCTTGATATAAGATCCTTATAGCTAAGAATAGTGTACCTTAAAGACTATTAGGGAACTAAGAAGCTATATAGAATATAACTAAGTAGGGGACTAGGCTATAAGGAATCTAGGGAGCTGTTAGAATTAGCTATAAGAAAGGATAGGGGCAACTTACTAGATAGTCTATGTCCTAAACAATCTACTTTTATATAAGAGAGGAGGAAGATCTTATAGAAGGTATTTCTTTTACCTTTTTATAAGAGATAGTAGTATAGAAAGTTTGTTAGATTAATAGTTAGTGCTATCTAGTTATTAGTCTGAAAAGTAAGTACTTAATAACTAATCAAGATAGGGACTAGCATTTGAGTACTACAGATAATCTGTTAAAAGATCTGACTATATAGTATAAGTAGGAGTGTTAAGAATGCATCCTAGATAGTTAGTCTAGATATAGACTTCTGAGTATAGTTCTAGATGCCTGAGGCATCTACCTAAGGCTTAGTAAGAGGTATATCTTGCTTCTCTTTCTTCTCTTCTTAGATAACTAACAAAATCAACTTTGTATTTAGTTCCTAGCATATTACTACTACACTATATGTATAAGTTAGTTCAAGATTAATCCCCTATTCTTCTTTACTACGCTATACCCTCCTTAACATTATATAGTATCTACAAACGCTCTCTACTTTTAATAGGCTTTATATATAATATCCTATATCTTAAAGATAGTAAAGCTATATAGGTTTTAATAGACGAGGGCTTTAATATTACTATAAGGTAATACTACTATATTTAGATTAATAGGCTAGGACTATAGAAGATAGAGAGTAGTACGAATTATATAGACGTAGAAGTATATATCGTAGAAATACTAGTAGTAGAGCTAGATAAGTTATTAGTTAAAGTATATAGTAAGAGTAATCTCTATACTTATCTATAGTCTAAATATAATATTATTAGGTAGTAGGTACTTATAGCTAAACCTTAGGTACTCGTAGCTTATACTCGTAGTAACTAGATTTATTATATTACTTCTCTACTTAATCCTAAGAGCGTATAGCGTCGTCTTAACTATATAAACGAATAATATAGAGCTATTATTATACCTAGTCTAGGCTTTACTATCTTAATAGATATATACTATAAGTTTAAGAAATAGCTTATTTAGATCTATACTAGTATCTATATCTATTCGCGTTATATAGAGTAGATATATATTAGTCTATCTAGAAGGATAGCTATATTAGTTCTTACTTAATACCTTATAGTACTACGCGCTATAGGTACTATATCTTAAATCCTCTAATCTAATTATAGTATAGAGACTATACTAGCTATAGATACTTATTTTAAGATCTAGAACGTTATCTATACTATAGAGTCGGAGGCTATAGTAGCTATAAGTAGTAAGCTATTACTACTATTACGATTTAACTAATACTTTAAGTATAGAACTAGTAAGATAAACTAACGTATTAAATTATAGTAGGCTTAGTAAGCTAAAGCTCTAGCGCTATAGAGAAGATACTTCTATTAATTACTAATTAAAGACTTATACGATAGCGATTTACTTATCGACTATATTATCTTCCTAGCGATATATATACTAATTATACGCGATATTAAGAATATATTCTAGATAGTTAGTCTAGATATAGATATCTAAGTATAGTTCTAGATACCTTAGGTATCTACCTAAGGCTTAGTAAGAGATATATCTTGCTTCTCTTTCTTCTCTTCTTAGATAACTAACTTAATTAACTTTATATTTAGTTCCTAGTATATTACTACTATACTATATATATAAGTTAGTTTAAGATTAATCCTCTATTCTTCTTTACTACGCTATACCCTTCTTAATATTATATAGTATATAATACGCTCTCTACTTTTAATAGGTTATAAGCCTAGGTTTATATACTAAATAAGAGTAACCTATATTAGTATAGGTTACTTATATCCCTTATAGTTTATAGAAAATATTTAGAGCCTAGAAGTTTCTCTAACTATATTACTAACGAAGCTAGTTTATACCTAGTAGTATATAAGTTAGTAAAGATCTCTATAAGATAGTAGTATATTTCTACTTTATTAATACCTACCTAGTTCTCTACTATTATACCTAGTATTACTAGAGTTAGAAGAGGCTACCTAGCCTTCCTACTACCTAGTAGTAGAAACTCTACTAAGAGAGAAAGATCTAAGTCTTAGTAATTTCTTAAATACGAGGAATCTCTATCTCTTAGAGCTAGTCTCTCTACTATAAGAAATTACTCTTCTCTAGAATCCTTAGCTAGTCTAAAGTATTCTACTAATTATTTATTCTATTTACCTATTTCTATAATAGACTAAGAGGATAAGAAAAGCTAAAGGATTCTAATCCTAGATAGAACTAACTAGAAGAAATAGTTTAAGCTATAGATAGATAAGCTAGAAGGAAAGGACTAGTTCTAGGTAATTAGTTAACTAATAATTAAAGGAAACCTATATATAGTTTAGTAGAATACTAGTCTCTAGATATATATTACTTAGAATTAATACTTCTTAAAAGATAATATAGTATATAGGTTTAGTATTAGATATAGTATTAGTAAGGATAATAAGATAGAGCTAGAGATATAGTATATTACTATATTAGTAGCTATTTAAAAGTAGAGAGCGTATTATATACTATATAATATCTAGGAGAGTATAGCGTAGTAAAGAAGAATAGAGGATTAATCTTAAACTAACTTATATATATAGTATAGTAGTAATATACTAGGAACTAAATACAAAATTAATTAAGTTAGTTATCTAAGAAGAGAAGAAAGAGAAGTAAGATATACCTCTTACTAAGCCTTAGGTAGATACCTTAGGTATCTAGAACTATACTTAGATATCTATATCTAGACTAACTATCTAGAATATATTCTTAATACTCCTACTTATACTATATAGTTAGATCTTTTAATAGATTATCTATAGTACTTAAATACTAATTCTAATCTTAATTAGTTATTAAGTACTTACTTTTTAGACTAATAACTAGATAGTACTAACTATTAATCTAATAAACTTTCTATACTACTATCTCTTATAAAAAGGTAAAAGAAATACCTTCTATAAGATCTTCTTTCTCTCTTATATAGAAGTAGATTATTTAGGATATAGACTATCTAGTAAGTTACCTCTATCCTTTCTTATAGCTAATTCTAATAGCTCTCTAGATTCCTTATAGCCTAGTCCCTTACTTAGTTATATTCTATATAGCTTCTTAGTTCCCTAATAGCCTTTAGAGTATACTATTCTTAGCTATAAGGATCTTATATTAAGCTAGAGAGTAGAGTAACTATATACTAGTAGTAGAGATAATAGCTACTATAGAGGAGGTCTTTAATATTAACTAGTACTTAGCCTTAGGAGGTATCTAGTTTAGCTAGGTACTATATAGTAATATTATAGTTAGTAATAGGTCTAATATTAGTAAGAGAATTTAAGACTTTATAAAGTCTAACTAAGAAGAAGTTAAGTAACTAAAATCTTTCTTTTAGACTCCTCTTAGTCTAACTCTAAGGCTTAGAGTTATCTTTTATATATCTCTTATATAAGGTAGAGCTACCTTATAAACTCCTAAAACTATAGTCTATTCTTTAGCTTAGTAAGACTATCTACTACTATCTCTTTTATATTTATATATTCTATAGAGATAAGTCTATTCTACTAGAGCTTTCTTATAGTATTATATAAGATATTAATATATTTAGACTTATTATAAATATATAAGTCCTTAACTAGAGTAAGGGTAGCTTAGTTATTATCTTTTAGCTAAATTAGCCTAATTCTAGTAATAGTTTCCTAGTTACTAAGGATCCTTAGTTAGTAAGAATATTCTCCTACTAACTCTAGGTATCTAAGCTCTTTTAAAAGAGTACTAAGGAACTATAACTATTTTATATATACTCCTATAGCTATATATTTAGCTTCTATTATAGATATAGCTTGTTAAGAATACATCCTAGATAGTTAGTCTAGATATAGACTTCTGAGCATGGTTCTAGATACCTAAGGCATCTACCTAAGGCTTAGTAAGAGGTATATCTTGCTTCTCTTTCTTCTCTTCTTAGATAACTAACTTAATCAACTTTGTATTTAGTTCCTAGCATATTACTACTACACTATATATATAAGTCAGTTCAAGATTGATTCCCTATTCTTCTTTACTACGCTATACCCTCCTTAACATTATATAGCATCTACAAACGCTCTCTACTTTTAATAGGTTATAAGCCCGGGTTTGTACACTAAATAGGAGCAACCTATGTTAGTATAGGTTACTTATATCCCTTGCAGTTTATAGAAAACATTTAGGGCCTAGAAGTTTCTCTAACTATATTACTAACGAAGCTAGTTTGCACCTAGTAGTATATAAGTTAGTAAAGATCTCTATAAGACAGTAGTATGTTTCTACTTTATTAATACCTGCCTAGTTCTCTACTATTGCACCTAGTATCACTAGAGTTAGAAGAGGCTACTTGGCCTTCCTACTACCTAGTAACAGAAACTCTGCTAAGAGAGAAAGATCTGAGTCTTAGTAATTTCCTAAATACGAGGAATCCCTGTCCCTTAGAGCTAGTCTCCCTACTATAAGAAATTACCCTTCTCTGGAATCCTTAGCTAGTCTGAAGTATTCTACTAATTATTTATTCTATTCACCTATTTCTATAATAGACCAAGAGGACAAGAAGAGCTAAAGGATTCTAATCCTGGACAGAACTAACTAGAAGAGATAGTTCAAGCTATAGACAGACAAGCTAGAAGGAAAGGACTAGTTCTAGGCAATCAGCTAACTAATTGTTAGAGGGAACCTATATATAGTTTAGCAGGACACTAGTCTTTAGATACATGTTACTTAGAATCAACACTTCTTAAAAGACAATATAGTATACAGGTTCAGTATTAGATATAGTATTAGTGAAGATAATAAGATAGAGCTAGAGACACAGTATGTTACTATACTAGCAGCTAAGATGTAGGTAATTCTCTAGAACAAGTATAATAGAGTCCTGAAGTCCTATACTATAGGTCTAATTGAGCAGTTTGTTATATTCAGGATGTTACCTAATAAGACAATTAGGGAAGCATAGAGACACCTTGGAGGCCTAGGCAAGAGGATTACTAAGATTAATCCTTAGGAAGCCTACTACTAGAGCTAAGAGAAAAGGCTGAAACATCTCCTACAGTCCCTACCTACATTATACTAAGCAGCTAAGGATGCTATTATAACCCAACTATCCTTAGATATAGACACTATTCTCCTTCTACTTAAGTCCTAAGAGGTAAGAGACAATCTAGATAAGATAGACATAGGTCTGGCTGCATTCTATTCTAGGCAGCCCTACTAAGGAAAGTCCCTACTAATATGCTAGCTCTATAAGAAAGGGAAGCACTAGTTAAAGGATTGTCCTAACCTCCCTACTACTAAGAAACTGTCCTAGTAGAGAAATAGTACTAAGAACTAGAAGGACCCTTAGGGATTATTCCTTAGAGGGAGGGTTAGAAGATCCCCTTTACTAAGGAATGCTAGATATATTAAGAAAGCTGTCTACAAGTCATTATTATATAATAAGCTAAAGAAGGTTGTCTAGAAAATAGGCAAGCAGCTTTAAAGGATAGAAAAGTCTAGAAAGCTTCTAAAGAAAGGATTTTCAGCCTAGGAGTCTGGTTCTAGTTCTGATTCTAGAACTTACTCTAGTTCTAGAAGCAATAATAATTCCCTATTAGAAGATAATAACTAAGATAAGTTAGCCTATTCTATAATTAAGGCTAAAGGCAAGTTGTTACCCTAAGAATAGCTCTTGGATTCCTATACCTTATCCTATATAACTAACTAACTGTCCTTCTTTAGATTAGTAAAGCTACTAAGGAAGAAAGTGTAGATTAAGGTAGGAGGAGGATACCTCTATACAACCCACTCTAGACTAGTATAGATGAAGGGAATCTTAGGAGGAGAAGTTCTACTTAATAGGGTACTATTTGTTCCTAATCTTAGAGTAAATCTTGTGTTATAGGATTAGTTTAGTAAGCAATTTAGAGTCTAGAAGCCTAATTTTACTCTTACCTCCCTAGATAGCTAAATAGTTATAAAGACTAAGCTAGTTAGAGGTGTTCTATTTGTTAGTAAGATATTACCTCTCCTATAGGAAAAGTTATATTACTTACTATATAATCCTATAGAGGTTAATAATGCCTATACTGCCCTGTTAGAGAAGGATCTGAAATAGTAAGAGCTATAGTATAGAAGATTTGCATACTTTGGAAGAGGGTTACTCTTAAACCTTTATAAAGTTACTAACCTAAAGGAAAGAATTCTAATCCCTAACTAGGAAGAGTATAAGTGTAGGATCTATATAATAGGCAAGATAAAGAAACACCTAGGCAAGTCTATTAAGAGAAGACCTAAAAGACTAGCCCTTATATTAGTAGATATCTGTAGACTATTACTATTATTAGTAAAAGGTTTTATATAGTAGCTTGAGATTATTAACAACTTCTTAAGAAAGAAATAGGCATTTCTACTTAAGGCCAGATTAGATGCACTAACTGCTCTTTAGAACTGGAGGATTAAGGCAGAAAGGTAGTTAGTAGCACTCCTTAAGTCTATAAGGGCTGACAATACTAGAGAGATTACTACTTTAATTAAATAGTAGGAGAAGGACTTTAGAATTACCCTTGAGCTAACTGAGGCCTACAATTTACTCTAGAATAGAGTAGTTAAGAGGTCTATCTAAATATTAGAGGCCTCTATTAGAGTAATGCTTGAAGAAAGCAAGATACCTATTAAGTTTTAGCTAGAAGCCCTTAAAGCATAGATATATATAAGGAACAAGCTTCTAAATAGACCTAATGTTAAGGGATTCAAGCTCTTACCTAATAAAGCTTTTAATAGGATTAAACTAATAGTCTCCTACCTTAAGGTATAAGGATATAGAGCTATAGTATATATAGATATAAGAGCATAGCCTTAGTAGGCAAGGAGTAACAAACTGATAAATAGAGGAAAGGATACTATGTTTATTAGATACTATAATAATATAGTAAAGGCATAGAAGTTCTAGGAGCTAGATATAAAGGCTATTAAGTAGTATACTAATACAATCTTCTTTAAAGATAAGCTAGGTAGAGAATTGGACTTGAATATTAAGATCAAGAATCTCCCTAGTTTAGCTCTAGAAAGAAGACCTATTAGAAGGCTAAGAACTATTGGCCAGCCTACTCTATAAGCTAGTAGGAGTACCCTAGGTGCTCCTAGTCTAGGCTAGTAGAAGCCTCCTCCCCCTTAGCTATTAGTATAGGTTTAGGAAGGAAAGAAACTCTTTATATAACTTCTACCTCTACTAGAAGATATAGGAGAGTATAGAAAATTCCTAGACTAAGGGAAAGTTAAGAAAGAATCTAAGAATTCTGCCTAAGAAACTATAGAGGTAGATTAGGAGCAGATAGCCCTAAGGCAAACTCTTAGAAAGAGGAAAGCATCCTAAGAACTTAATAGATTTGACTAGAAGCTGAAGCTAATTAGGCTTGAGCTAGATTAGAATAGTCAGCCAGATAAGGAAATACTCCTAGAGTATTAGGCTTTCTTCTTAGCTATAAGCTCTATTGACCTAGGCATCCTATAGGACCTAGAATTCTTAGAGGAAGTTAAAGAGATTGTATTCTTAGCTACTAAAGAAGTAGGAATATACAAACAGGAGGTTCTAATCCTAAGGAACTATAAGGAAGTAGTAAGTGATCCTAAGTAGGGTTATCTCTAGTAAGAAGCTATTTAGAAGGAGCTAGATGCACTTGTAAGCAACAATACCTAGACTATAGTAGTCCTACTAAAAGGGGCTAACCTAGTTACCTTAAGATAGGTCTTTAATATTAAGAGAAAGCTTAGTAGAGCTATTAAAAAGTTCAAGGCAAGACTAGTTATAAGAGGGTTCTCCTAAAAGTATAGAGTAGACTATATAGAGACTTTTGCCTCTATAGTTAGGTAGGATACTCTAAGAGGATTTATAGCTGTAGTCTATAAGAAGGACCTGGTTCTGCACTAAGTAGATATAAACAATGCATTTACAGAGAGCACCCTATATAAGGACATCTACATAATCCTACTACTAGGTGTTAACCTACTAACTAGTATAGTCTTATAAGTTCTAAGGAGTCTCTATAGGCTGAAGTAAGCTGTAAGAGACTAGAATCAGCTATGTGTATTAAAGCTAAAAGGAATAGGATTCAGACAATTAGAAGTGGACCTATATCTTCTAATCTATAAGAAAAGGAAAGACCTAATAATCCTAATCTATATTAATAATATACCTATTGCTATAGAGAGACTAGAAGATGTCCTCTAGTTTAAAGACCAACTTAGCAAGGTCTTCAAGATCAAAGATCTTAGAGAACTAGACAAGATTCTTGGAATGAGACTAACAAGAAATAGATAGTAAGGCTAGCTGAAACTTAACTAGAAGCACTATATCTAAGAGAACCTAGCTAAGATAGGAATAGGTTAAGAGACTGCATTACTAACTCTTTTACTAATAGACAGCTATGAAAGTCTGAAGCCTACTAGACTAAATAATAAAAGGTGTAATAAATAGGAGTACTAATCCATTGTTGGAACATAGATATAGCTTACAACTATTATAAGACTAGATATTTCATTTGCCCTTAGAAGATTGAGCTCCTATGTTAGTAATCTAATAGTAGGACATATAAAGGCTCTAAAGAAGCTGACTAGATACCTGAGATCAAACCTAGACCTTGGTCTAAGATACTTAAGGAATAGTCAAGGCTGCCTTACTAGATATATAGACTCTAACTATGTAATAGACAAGACTAATAGAGTCTTAATCCTTAGATATGTCTTCTTCCTTTATAGTGCACCAATCTCCTAGATAAGTAAGAAGCAGAAATCTGTGGCTATATCTATAATAGAAGCTAAATACATAGCTATAGGTATATATGCAAAACAGTTACAGTTCCTTAGTGCTCTTTTAAGAGAGCTTGGATACCTAGAGTTAGTAGGAGAATGTTCTTACTAACTAAGGATCCTTAGTAACTAGGAAACTGTTACTAGAATCAGGCCAATTTAGCTAAAAGGTAATAACTAAGCTGCCCTTACTCTAGTTAAGGACTCATATGTTTATAACAAGTCTAAACACATTAATATCTTATATAATGCTATAAGAAAGCTCTAGTAGAACAGACTTATCTCTATAGAATATATGAACATAAAAGAGATAGTAGCAGATAGTCTTACTAAGCTAAAGAATGGACTACAGTTTTAGGAGTTTATAAGGCAGCTCTACCTTATATAAGAGATGTACAAAAGATAACTCCAAGCCTTAGAGTTGAACTAAGAGGAGTCTAAAAGAAAGATTTTGGTTACTTGACTCCTTCTTAGTTAGACTTTATAAAGTCCTAAATGCCCTTACTAATGTCAGACCTATTACTAACTATAATATTACTATATAGCACCTAGCTGAACTGGACACCCCCTAAGGCCAAGTACTAGTTAATGTTGAAGACCTCCTCTATAGCAGCTATTATCTCCTCTACTAGTATATAGTTACTCTACTCCCTAGCTTGATACAAGATCCCTATAGCTAAGAATAGTGCACCCTAAAGACTATTAGGGAACTAAGAAGCTATATAGAATGTGACTAAGTAGGAGACCAGGCTATAAGGAATCTAGGGAGCTGTTAGAATTAGCTATAAGAAAGGATAAAAGCAACTTACTAGATAGTCTATGTCCTAAACAATCCACTCCTATATAAGAGAGGAGGAAGATCTTATAGAAGGCATTTCTTTTACCTTTTTATAGGAGATAGTAGTATAGAAAGTTTGTTAGATTAATAGTTAGTACTGTCTGGTTATTAGTCTGAAAAGCAAGTACTTAATAACTAATCAAGATTAGGACTAGCATTTGAGTACTATAGATAATCTGTTAAAAGATCTAACTATATAGCATGAGTAGGAGTATTAAGAATGTATCCTAGATGGTTAGTCTAGATATAGACTTCTGAGTATAGTTCTAGATGCCTAAGGCATCTACCTAAGGCTTGGCAAGAGGTATATCTTGCTTCTCTTTCTTCTCTTCTTAGATAACCAACTCAATCAACTTTGTATTTGGTTCCTAGCATATTGCTACTATACTATGTATATAAGTTAGTTCAAGATTGATCCCCTATTCTTCTTTACTACGCTATACCCTCCTTAACATTGTATAGTATCTACAAACGCCCTCCACTTTTAATATAGCTATAGATTTCTACTTCTTACTTATCTAGGAGATTAGTATACTATAAAAGAAGAAAATATATCTAAGGATTAAGATTCTATTAGTCTTATCTATTATATAGTTAGAGTCTATATATCTAGTAAGATAGCCTTAACTATTCCTTAAGTATCTTAAACTAAGGTCTAGATTTAATCTTAGGTATCTAGTTAGCTTCTTTAGAGCCTTTATATATCCTACTATTAGATTACTAATATAGGAGCTTAATCTTCTAAGGGTAAATAAGATATCTAGTCTTATAATAGTTATAAGCTATATCTATATTCTAACTATAGATTAGTACTCCTATTTATTATATCTTTTATTATTTAGTCTAGTAGGCTTTAGACTTTTATAGCTATCTATTAGTAAAAGAGTTAGTAATATAGTTTCTTAGCCTATTTCTATCTTAGCTAGGTTCTCTTAGATATAGTACTTCTAGTTAAGTTTTAGCTAGCCTTACTATCTATTTCTTATTAGTCTTATTCTAAGAATCTTATCTAGTTCTCTAAGATCTTTAATCTTAAAGACCTTACTAAGTTAGTCTTTAAACTAGAGGATATCTTCTAGTCTCTCTATAGTAATAGGTATATTATTAATATAGATTAGGATTATTAGGTCTTTCTTTTTCTTATAGATTAGAAGATATAGGTCTACTTCTAATTATCTAAATCCTATTTCTTTTAGCTTTAATATATACAGCTAATTTTAGTCTCTTATAGCTTACTTTAGCTTATAGAGACTCTTTAGAACTTATAAGACTATACTAGTTAGTAGGTTAATACCTAGTAGTAGGATTATATAGATATCCTTATATAGAGTACTTTCTATAAATATATTATTTATATCTACTTAGTATAGAACTAGGTCCTTCTTATAGACTATAGCTATAAATCCTCTTAGAGTATTCTATCTAACTATAGAGGTAAAAGTTTCTATATAGTCTACTCTATACTTTTAGAAGAACTCTCTTATAACTAGTCTTACCTTAAACTTTTTAATAGTACTACTAAGTTTTCTCTTAATATTAAAGACCTATCTTAAGATAACTAAGTTAGCCTCTTTTAGTAAGACTAATATAGTCTAGGTATTATTACTTATAAGTATATCTAGCTCCTTCTAAATAGCTTCTTACTAGAGATAACTCTATTTAGGATTACTTACTACTTCCTTATAGTTCCTTAGGATTAGAACCTCCTATTTATATATTTCTACTTCTTTAATAGTAGAGAATATAATCTCTTTAACTTTTTTTAAGAATTCTAGATCCTATAGGATATCTAGGTTAATAGAGCTTATAGCTAAGAAGAAAGCCTAATACCTTAGGAGTATTTCCTTATCTAGCTAACTATTCTAATCTAGCTTAAGCCTAATTAGCTTTAGCTTTTAGTTAAATCTATTAAGTTCTTAAAATACTTTCCTTTTTCTAAAAGTTTATTTTAGAGCTATCTACTCTTAATCTATCTCTATAGTTTCTTAGGTAGAATTCTTAGATTCTTTCTTAACTTTCTCTTAGTCTAGGAATTTTCTATACTCTCTTATATCTTCTAGTAGAGATAGAAATTATATAAAGAGTTTCTTTCTTTTCTAAACCTATACTAATAGCTAAGAGAGAGAAGGCTTCTACTAGCTTAGACTAAGAGCACCTAGAGTACTCCTACTAGCTTATAGAGTAGGCTAGCTAATAGTTCTTAGCCTTCTAATAGGTCTTCTTTCTAAAGCTAAACTAGGAAGATTCTTAATCTTAATATTTAAGTCTAATTCTCTACCTAGCTTATCTTTAAAGAAGATTATATTAGTATACTATTTATATAAAAGGGGTATATAGCAATATATAGAGCGCCCTCCTAATAAGACTATTAGGATATCGTAAGACTAATTCTTGCCTCCTTTTAGATATATACGTATACTATAATTATACCGTACGCTAAGCCTACGAGCCTAAGGCGGGTCTTAGCCTTCGACCTTACCTAGCTCTTATAACTATCTCCTCTCTCTAAGGGAGCTGCCCTTAGCAACAACCCTTGCTTTATAGGTTATATTCTAGGCTTTCTATTTAGTCTTTATAATATACTTTGTATATTCTACGCTATCGCGTCTCTAGCGCGTTATACCTACGAACCTTTAGCGTGTTACGTAAATCCGCGCTACGAAGTAAAGAGTTACTATACGTGTTACGTTTACGTAGTAACACATTCCTTGCTATAGCGACTACGATTCGTAGCTCGAGCGTGTTCTTAAAAACTCTTCTAACTCTCTTTTAGACTTTCTCTCTACGTATATAATATTTTCTATATCCTTAGTAACGCTAGTATCTCTATACGATAACCGTACTACTAACGTAAGTATAATGCTACCGAAGCGTACTAGAGTCGTAGTCTCGAACCGCCTACTACGTACCGTCGACGATATTAGAGGCTATAGAGATATCGAGATCTGCCTCTACTATATTAAGTATACCTACGACGGTACAGATCTTCGAATACTCCTTGACTACGCTTTAACTACTAACGGACTACGTATAGACGACGAGCCGGCGTGTAACGAGGTAATAAAGCCCAGCTAGAAGGTTAAGTACTAGCGCTATAAGCGTTAGTACTACCCGTGTAAGCGTATTACTAACGAGAACCTTAAGCGGTAGGCGCGCTACGTACTATACTACCGCGAGTAGCTAGAGACCCTCTCTAAGGGCGTACGTAAAGAGTAGGTAAAGCGCCGCCTAAAGGCCCTCTATACCTCTATTAAGACTACTAAGAGGGTCTTTACTAGTAATAAGGGTAAAGCCGTTAGCGGCTAGGATACGCTACGTAAGGCGAGCGTACTCGGCTCGCTACCAGCTAGCGCAATGTCTGTCGCCGGTCTAGTAGAGACCTAGCGCTAGTCTAACTTTATAGTAGCTATGTTTAAGCTATAGTACGAGGTATACCTACTTTTCCTATACGATCCTTATACGATACTAATACTCTTCGTAGACTAACTATATAGTAGGCGCCTTCGGCGACGCTCTAGACGCTACTATAGAGGCGGCCTACCTCGAGAGTAGTAACTAAGAAAAGGGTAAGCTCTCCGAGGACATAGTGTCCGACGAGGAGGTAGAGGAGGTAGACGAGGATAAGGACGAGGACGTAGAGAGCGTCGATAGTAGCGGAAACGCCGGCGACGACGCGCTCTCCGCTAACGATAGATAAGCGTTTCGCTTACTACCTATCTACGCCTCTTTTACTCTACTCGCGCCTATATAGGCTATAGTTAGATTCTTGCTTCTTACCTATAGGCACTATACGACCCGCTTAGCGGGCGTATATAAATAATATAGTTCACGCTTCGATATATTCTAAATATCTTAGTGATTTTCTTACCTTCTTAAATTTGAAGTTTGCCTCTAAATATAGGTTTAGCGCTTCGTACTTAGTATCGCCGTATTAGTGCCTTAGCGTATTAGTGCCTTAGCGTATTAGTGCCTTAGCGTATTAGTGCCTTAGCGCTTCTATCTTACTACGCGCTCGCTTGCGCGCTACGCTTCGAATACGTCTAGTGCTATATAGCCGCTAATATGTTCTTTAGGTTCCTACTAGTTATACTCTTTAGGCTAGCCCTACTAGCGGATTAAGTACTAGCGCACGCTCTTCCTTACTCGAGTTCTAAGGATCCTCTTAACTTCCTATTTACTCTAATAGTCCGCGAGTAGTATACTCCCTACCTACGTCTCGCTATCCTTCTAAGGTTCTAGAAGCGATATATAAAATACGTTATAGATAAGAGCGTCTAGTAGTAGAGCTAAGCGGTACGCCTACTTCCCTACTACGTTAATTACCTTAAAAGGCCTAGTAAACTTGTCTACTAACTTCTTCGAAGGGACCTTTAATCGTAGGTTCTTTATCGATAGTAAGACTATATCGCCGACCTTATATTCCTTAGCCTAATACCTATTATTAAAGTACCTAGCCTACGCCTCGCTTACTTCTCGCTAGCGTTTACTTAGCGTCTTATAGTTCTTCTTTAATCTTTCTATAGCTTCCTTAGTAGCTAGTACCTCCCTTTTAGAAAGCGCGCCTCGAGCTTCTCGCCTACTCGTTACTAGCTCCGGATTAAAACTATATAGTACTATAAATAGTAACATTTTCAATATCGTATACGTACTATTATTATATACGAACTCGGCTTGTACTAATAGGTCTACCTAGTTATCTTACTACTCTACGTAGTAGATACGTAGGTAAGTCTTAAGCGTCTAATTCGCTCTTTCGGTTTACCTGTCCGTTTACGGATAGAACGCTATACTTAGCTTACGCTTTATATACGCCTCGTAGTAGAAGTCAGACTAAAACTAACTCGTGAATACAGACCCTCTATCGCTAATAATGCCTATAGGCATACTATAATACCTAATTACTTCCGATATTAAGACTCCTATAAGGTTACTACTAGTATACCTCTTTATAGTTAGTACGAAGATAACTATCTTTATATATTAGTCGACGATAACTAGAATCGCATTATATACGTATGCTCCTCGCTTGCTTAGTAGAAGGTCTATAATAAAATCTAAGTTAATTCTTAGAATAGACGATCCGGTATAGGTAGCATAGTTAGCTCGCTATATAGTCGATAGCGACGCGCCTTTGCCTTCTAGTAACTCCTATAGGATTCTACGTATTATACGATATCCTTAGTTATCTCCGGCTACTAGTACTTCCTCTATACTAGCGAGATAGTCTTGTCCTTACTAAAATAGCCTATAAGGGTATTATCGTAATATATACGAATTATCTACGTCTATAAGGCGTAGTCCTTAGGTACGTATAGTAAATCGTCTACCTAGAGGTTTCCCTCTCTTATAGTATATTACTCGAACCGGCCGCTATTACTTATCGCTTACGAGTATACTACGCTTATACTTAGCTTAGCCTATACTAGTACGCGAGTATATCTAAGGATCAAGTCTAAGACATTTACGTACGGCTCTTCGCTCTTAGTAATTACACCTACTACTCGTATAGGCGTTAAGAACTACTACTACGGGTTAGAGTTAGTACTTCTCTCTATCGAAGAATACTATTCTTTATAAGTCGTATAGATACGAGCTACGAGCGGTCCGCCTACGTCTCTCGTACTCTAATCGTCCTATAGCTATAACTTAGTCTATAGGGTAGGTAGTAGGTTAGTTACCTCTACTACCTCCTTAGCGTAATCGCTACGCCTCGATAGCGCGTTAGCTAGGTTTCGCTTACCTACCTAGTACGTTATAACGAAGTCGAATAGGGCTAGGAATATAGCCTAACAGGCTTACCTACTAGTTAACTTCTTTACGCCTATAAACCTACGAAGGTTAGTATAGTCGACTAGTACGTCGATCGTATACGGAGCGCCTTCGAGGTACGGCCTCTACGCTTTGAAAGCCTTAACTACTATAAGAAGCTCCTTATCGTGTACCTCGTAATTATACTCTATAGTAATTATCTTCCTAGACATGAATATAATAGGGTACTATTTAGATCTAAAGAGTTAGCTAAGGATTGTAGTAATTACGTAATTAGAGGCGTCGCTCTCGACCCGTAACCTAAGCGTAGAGTCAAAGTGCCTTAGTAGCGGTACTATAGAAAAACGCCTTTTTAACTTAGTAAACGCCTACTCCTCCTGTACGGTCTACTTAAGTAGGCCCGGCTTCTTGCCTACTACGGCGCTCTTAGATAACGCTATAAGGGGAGATACTACTCTAGAGTATTTAAAAATAAAACGCTAGTAGAAATTAGTAAACCTAAGGAAGGATTAAACCTCTACGAGCGTTATAGGCGTTAGCTACGCTACGATTACGTCTATCCTACGTAGATCTATCGTAACGCCTCTAGTAGTTACTACAAAGCCTAGGAAATCGACTTCCTTCTACTAGAATTTGTACTTCGCTCTTTAAGTATAGAGTCTAAACTTCTAGAGACGCGTAAGTACGTCGTATACGTCGCGTACGTAGTCCGCGCGGCTCTTACTATAGATAAGAATGTTATCAAGGTATACTACGTAGTACGTATCGACTAAACCTACTAGAGCACGGTTAATATACGCCTAGAACGTAGCTAAGGCGTTAGTTAGGCTAAATAGTATTATCTTATACTAGAAGTAGCTATAGCGCGTACGGAACGTAGTCTTCTAGCGGTCGCTAGGCTTAATACGAATCCGATAGTATATATCTATAAGGTCTAGAGTCGTAAACTATACGGCTCCTATAAGCCTATCTAGCGTTTCGCTAATTAGGAAGAGTAGGTGCCTATTCTTAATAGTAATTTCGTTTAACTCCTAGTAGTCGATATATAGCCTTAGCTTACTATCCTTCTTTAGTATAAACAGGATAGGCGTACCCGCCTCGCTAACGCTACGCTCGATCTAATCGTGCTTAAGGCCTATAGTAAGGTACTTCTTTAATTCCTCTAGCTCCTTGCCCGACTAGTAATATAGCGGCCTAAAGGGCGGAACGGTACCTAGACGTAGCTTAATCGTATACTCCGCGCTATCTACTAGCTTACTCCTTATCTCTTCTATCGGGTTTAGGACGTTAGAGAACTATTAGAACTTAGGAGGAAGAGGGTTAACCTCTTCGCCTGTCTTACTTATTACTACTATATATATAGTTAGTGTATACTTCAAGTCTTTAAAAAACTTATAGGCTTCTCTAACCTTAACGTTTTTAAAAGTATCGCTATAGGTCTACTTATCCGAGCCGCTATCGACTTGTATACGATAAGTACGCCTCTATAGCCTAGACGTCGGAATAGGTAGGCCGAAACGGGTTAGTATATAGGTTAGGCTAGGTCTTAGCCTACCTATAGAAGATAGTAATAGGTATAGTACAAATACCTACTCTATACTTAGATAGGTTAGGCGAACAAAAAATAGGTATAATATAGGTTTTAAGTATAACTACGAAGAAGAATTATTCTAGTTAGTATCGACTATAAAAGGAAGTATATAATAGAGTAGTAAAGACAGAGAGAGGGATAATAGTAATAAGCGGAACGGATAGGCTAATCTGACGTCGACTTGAGTTTATAATATATATAGTCGGTAGACGTAGTCGGTAGCTACGTTCTAGCTCTTAAAGCTTCCCTATAGAGCGTATTACGCTTTCGCGTACTTCGACGCTATAATTTATCTACCTTTGTAACCCCTTCATTATCGCTAATACTATTAAACTTTGAAAGGGCTTTGATTTCGTTTTCAACCTCCTTGTTCTACTCCTCGACTACCTCTATCTAATTACGAGTAAGTTCCAAATTAGGACAAAGAGTAGATACTTCTATAGCAAGTGCTACTCTTATATTATACTTATAATCGCGATATCGATATCGTGATAGTATAATATACGTAAAGGTATCTAGATTATATGTCCGATTATAGCGGTTCTAATAACGTATAATACTAAAATCTCGTTCGTATCTAGTACCTACTACTAGAATATATAGAATATCCCGAGCTATTTTCGATATAGTAGGGAATATATTAGTAAGAGCTAGCTATATATCTATAGGATCCATTCCTTCTATATATAAGAAGTCTACTTTCCGATAGCGCTCTAGTTCGTTATTAGGCTTAACTAAGAGGGCTACGTCTAGTACTAGTTAAGCTTTATTATCGTCGCTATCGATCCCTATAGCGAAGGAGGTTAAGAAGCTTTATATACCTCGAGGCTACTATTTCGAAGCTTATATAGTACTAGATGAAGCTTTATAATACTTTAACTACTCTACGCGTAATTTGCTCTAGTAGAGATCTTCCGAACTATCGTTATCGAAAGCGCCTCGCTTCTAGAACATACTCTTAATCGTAGGGCATAGTAGTACTACTATACCGTAGTAGTCCCTAAACCGTTACTAGGTTCGTTAGTAATATTAAAAGAGCTTAGTATACGCTTTGTCTAGTGCCTTATAGAGTAAGACCTTCTAAGCCTCTTTCTTATACTTGAGTTTCTCGTCTACTTTATCTAGAATATCGAAAAGAGAGTTATAGTAGCTAAGGACTAGATAGAGGCTAGGGCCCTTTATCGTACCGACGTAGGTAGTAGCCTAAGCGAAGGGTATAGTTAGAGACGTAAGGTATTCTAACCGTTACTAGTCGGTATTAGATAGTATAAGTGTCGGTAGCGACTAACGCTTAATAAATTCATCGATAAAGTCGCGTAGTCGACTAAAGCGAGATAGTATTATCGTAGTCGAGCTCTAATAGGTCCTTACGTCTTATATTACTCGTAGTAGTCTCGTTATAGGATGCTTTTACTAGCGTACGTAAGCCTTCGGATAGGGATATAGATTCTTTAGACGCTCCTTTTAGAGATCTATAAAGCTCTCGAAACGCTAAGAACTAGAGTTTACCTATACTATAAACCTATAGACCTAGGACGATTAATAAGCGCCGACTATACTTGCCGACCACGATTATCGACTATAACTACGATATACCTTAAATAAAAGTTTAGGTAGTCCTTTAAGAGAAGCTACTATATTAGTCTTTTAAAACCTTTCTAGGGCTCGTTAATCTTTCTTATCGTCCTAAAACTCTTATAGATCGTTAATCGGTATTATTTGTAGTTATATAAAAAGGCCTTTATAGCAAGCTATATTACGTAAGCAAAACACGGAAACCGTTCTAGAATCGTAGCTAGCGTAGTAGGCTTAATAGCCTTAATGTTAGGGAAGAGATTTACCTTGTCTAGTTAAACATCTAGTGCTACCGGCTCTACGAGCTCTTCGATCGAAATAGAAGGCTTTACGATTTTCACGCTATACTCTATTAAGTAAAGGCCGATAGCCTTAATACTAGCTTACGTTAGTACTAATCGAATAGATACTAGTAAGACGTATATAGACCTATAGAGTATACTATTATTTCTAGCGTTATCGTATATAAGAGCGATTAGTCGGTCTCCGAGGCTAAACCTTTATAATATATTAAAGAGTAATTTCGAAAGTCGCTCTCTAGTATATCTACTAGTAACGTAGGGAAAGTCTAATATCGCCTCGTACTATACCTATTTAGCGTCGATCTAGTAGGCATAGATAGTAAGGAATAAAGCTTTCATGCCGCTAGACTACTAGCCGTCGACTACGATAGTAACCTTAGAGGTTCTAGCTAGTATAGCCTTTAGATCTTCCTCGGACCTCTCTTAGACCTCTCGAAGAAGAGCCTTAATCGTCTTACTAGAGCGGAAAGGTATTTCGAGACCGGGGTTAAGGTATATATATATACGGCGGACTATAGGATTCTCGAAGAAATTAAGTAGTAGGCTATATACTACGATCATTTACGTAGATACTATAGGAAAGTTATTAATACTTAGGTCTAGGTCGCCGAGGTAACCCTTACGATTTCGAGCCTAACTATATAAGCTTGATAACGTAGTCGGCAAACGTAGTCGGTAGGAACTTATATAATAGTCTTTATACTACTAGATATACTCTAGTAGTATCCCCTTTCTCTTAAATACCTATACGCACTTCTTAGTTCGAAGGTAAGAACTAAGACTACTTATACTAATACGGAGGCCCGGATAGGCTAAAGAGGTCTCGCAACCTCGGTAGACTACTTTTAGCGAGGTATCCTCGATATTAATCCCCTAGTCGAAAAACTTCTAGACCTAGGAGGAACAGGTACCCTCCTATTTAATAGGTATAGTCTTTTATATCCTAAACTTATACTTATAGCGACCTTGTACCTCCTACTATCGTCGTATATACTAGTCTCTAAAGTCCGTTTTATACTCTTTCTACTATAGATATACCCTATTTACTTAAGTCTAGTCTAGAGAAGACGTAGGTATATTAATTAGAATTTCAAGGGTAGTAGGTAGTCTACTAGAGCTCTACTCTAATACTATATGTCGTAGCGTAGAGAGTACTATCGGACTAGATTCGAATTATAAAGAGTCTCTAAAAACGCTATCTTGATATCGTTATCTTAGTCGAGCACTAGACCTAAGTCCTCTAGTAGCTAGCGATAGATTTTGCCGTGAAGGCGGCGTGTTTATAGGTAGTAGTATTGAAACTAGAAGAGTTAAAGAGGATAAAGGCAGACTAAATTACAAAAGTAAGAAAGAGGGGAGCCCTAGACTATCTATAAAACACGCTATAACTTTACCCTAGTACGACGTCCGCGGTAGTTCTTACCTATAGAGAAGCCTAAATTATACTAATTAGACGCGGTGAAGCCCCTTGTCCGCTAACGACAGACTAGTTAAGAACTCGGTGCTAATCTCTAGATTAAGTGCGCTAGAATCTATTAGATCTGTAATAATAGACGAAAAGCTAATACTAGCCCGCTCGCCCTTAAATCTAGCTTGAACTAGACTCTCGACTACAGCTTCGAGCAAAGTCTCTTCCTTATCAAGTATATATTGTTTATTGAATATACTATAGGTGAGCTTCGCGTTTTGTCTCTACTATATAGATATAGCAGGTATAGAGAATCCGTAGGTATTCTAGTCGTAGTTAGTAGGAATCAGCTATCTAAGATACTCGATAAGGATTAAGAAGTAATTAACGAAGGAGGGCTTCTAGCTAAGAACATTACGTAGTATAGCCTAGTGTTCTATCTGAAAGATGTCGTAGGGTATAGGCAAAACGCTATTAGTAATATACGACTATAGTTAATTAGTATATAGTCGGCAAATATAGTCGGCGCTTAAGATAGCTAGTAGACATACCTTGACTTAGGCTTCTAGTACTAATATCTGAAGTAAGACAGCCAGACCTCGAAGCCGCGGTATCGTAAAAGGGGAGCTCTATATTATATTAGTAGATAGGAGTTTCTAATAGATAGGAAGACTTACGCTATCGCTATATACTTACATAGCTATAAGTTTGTCTAGCGCCTTAATCTTGGACTAGAACTCGCCGATTGCCTTATACTAGTATTAATAAGTCGCTCTACTATAGTTAGTAGAGCCTAGCGCACTAGTAGATAGCTTAATAGCGTACTTAGCCTAAATGTCCTCCTCTTAAGACAAGCTTAGCGGGTTATCGATAACAACATTTATAGAGTTTCTCTTTAACTTAGAAGGATCTAATAGTACCTAAACCTATATACTACTATCTTCCTTTTCGAATTCTTCTAATATACCCTCTTTTCTCTTAATCTCCCTATATAGAAGGCGGAGCTTAATATACTAACCTTCTTTATCTTCCTAAGCGAGGTCTTTAGGAGATTTCTTTTCCTCTACCTTCTTAAGAGCCTTCCTCTCCCTATATAATATTAGCGCCGACTATATACGCCGACTACGTTTGCCGACTATATATATAATAGTATAATAGAGACTTACCGTTGTTTAGTAAAGCTTGCCTTATAGACTAGTTTCTATTAATCAATATACGTCTTCTACGCGTCCTTATCGAGGCTGTCCTACTCTAGTAGTGCAGCTATTCGCTTTACCTTAAAACGACTAAAAGCTTGATTCTTTACTTTACGTTTTCGGTCTACTTTAGCCCTATCTTCGTCTATAGCTTAAGTACGTGCGTAGTCGCGTAGTATGTTTAGATTAATCGAGCAGTCTTTAATATCCTTTCTTATCGTAGTAAGTCTTACGCGTTTCGCCTCGAGTTTAGGAAGAGACTCTACCTTACGCTTCTAACGTACTATTTCTAGGACAATTAGTATTAAAAGTGTCGCGTTCGGTAGCTATAACGGTTACCTACTAAATAGTAGTAGAATTAGGCAGGTTAGACAAGCGATAGTAATATGCGACGAATTTAGTTATAAGTGTAGGTAGTTAGAAAGCGAGGTTTAGAATTTGTAGGAAGTAGGGAAATCTAGGGTCTAAGAGCTGACTAAGCGGGAGTAACGTCAAGGTAGGTCGCCCCTAGATACTTTAATATAGCTTTTTAGATAATATTAGTTGTCGGCATATATAGTCGGCACTTTACTATTAGATTATATCTTAGTATAGGCTAATATATCTACTAAGTCCGCCTATCCTAGGTCTCTATAGTATATCTACTAGATAGAAGAAAGATTACTTTAAAAAGAGAGGTATAGGCTAATTATATAAGACTAATAGTAGATTATAGAGACCTAGCTTAAAGAGCTTTTATTCTAAAAAGGATATCTTAACTTCTTAAGAAGTACTTACTTATTTATACTTACCTTTTCTACTATATATAACCTTATATATTAGCTAGAGATATTATAATTTTAGCTATTATATTAAGAACTATCCTATCGATCTATAGACTAGGTTTAAAACTCTTTAAGCTACTTAATAAGTTAATAGGCTTAATAGATTACTAAAATAGTATAAATCCTAAGAATCCTATAGTATATATTAATAGAATAAATATTTAGTTTTAAGATATTTGAAAGCCTAATAACGAGATACTACTATTAAGTCTATTATAGAGAAAGTTTTTCTTTAGATTTAGAAGATTCTACTAATCTTTTAGAACTAGCCTTTTTAATTAGTCTTAGAAAAGAGAGAGAGTATTACTACTTTATATTTATATATTTCATACTATCTAGTATATATAGTAAAAATATTCTCTTCTCTAGTATTATAGATAATTTATTATTAATAGAATAGGCCTTGGTTTAGTATAACTTAGAACTAATAGCTTATTTTGTATTATTCTATACTAATATCTAATTATATAGATCTAGTAAACTAATATCGACTATAACTATCCTCTAGTTCTACGCTTCTAGAATTAATCAAGATAAGATTTATAGTTAGTAATCGTAGTCGGTAGTAGTTTTCCTAGTATAGCACTTTCCTATTTAGGTATAGACGTAGGATCTAGTAAGTTTCTTAGTGTCTCTTTAGACCCGAGGTTCTATAGCTTATAGCGTCTTAGCAAGTTTTAGTATCTTTCTAACTGCCTACTTCTTCTTTCTTTACTTCCTTCCTCCTATCTCTACCCTTTCCTTTATTTCTTATACCGTTCTTCGATTACGACGCTCCGTATAGGAGCGATAATTAAGTATCGATCCCTTTAAGCCCTCCTTAGCGTTCACGATCGTATAGTCTACTAAAAGCAGCTATTCTAGAGAGTACTACTTAGAAGCCTATTAAGCCTCGGAAGAAGGTTATTATAGTAAAAACGAACACTCGTCGGAAGCGTATACCTCGTAATAGTAGGTAGAAACGTCGTATCCTTAAGTTAGGCACTATTACGCTTCGTTAGATTAAGAAATTATAGGGTATAATAGAACTATATATCTAACGCCTCCTATTCTAGTAGCTTGTCTACGAGATCGTTCTTACTTTTAGTAGTAGGCTACGCTGTTAATTAGCGGCCTTAGAATGCCTCTAAGAGGTAGCTAAAGCGTTCCTTACTACTGAATTTAAGATATCTAATCTCCTAGCTATCTATATAAAGCGGGTTATACTATAGGCTAAGGATCTGTAGCTATACTATCGTATTCGTATAAGGTTTACTAGCTAGGACGGTAGTATAGTTTAGTAGAAGCGTAAGTCCGCCGACTATAGATACCGACTATATTTCTAACCTATTATCTTAGTAGATATATAGTAAGTTCCCTTAGGGAATAGAGAGGTCGTTAGTGCCTTAGGCTTTAGACCCTAAATTCTAGCCTTATACTAAAACCTTATAATTTCAACCTTGCGACCGTAACTCTAAACAAATATAACATTATTAATATTCTATCGCGTTCTCGCGCGATATAGTACTTCTAATTAACTACGACTTTCTTAATCGTCTCGTATAAGACGCCGCTATACTTACGCCTAAACAACGCGCTCTCGCTAATTAAGTATCGCGTTCTCCTACTCTATTAGCATATCTTCAAATAGAGAGAGCTAGCGATTAGCCTCAAGGACAGGCTAATAATCCAATTCTTATCGATATATAAGACAGTAATAATAAATACGCGCCTAAAGAGGAGGATAATAAAGACGTATCTAAATAGGAGAATAATAAGCCTCCTACTATAAAGAGGCCTACTACTAGTAGGAAGGGCCTTAGTAGAAAGCGGCCTATTACGTAAAAAGCGCCTCGTAAGATAGTAACGAAGAAGAAGAGAAGAGCCGGTCCAAAACTTACTATAAAGAAGAAATCCTGTATTCTAAAAGTATAGTCGAATACTTAGAACGCGGCACGAGCTAGTAGGCTTTCTAAGAAGGCTCTAGTAGTTAAGAGGGTAAGGAAGCCCTATCGCTACAAGCTAGGTAGTAAGTCAAAACGTAGTCGGCAAACGTAGTCGGTACGCTAATCTACTATAGTTTTAGCCCTACGGGAGATTCGGATGTTTTAGAGGACTAGGGATCTACTTATTAGTAAGCTTCCCTTCTAGCGACTAGTAAGAGAGGTCGCCTACAGCTTTAAGTAGGATCTACGCTTTCGGGCTAGTATACTAGAAGCGTTATAAGAGGTAGTAGAGCTCCATTTAACGAAGGTTTTTAAGAGTATATATCCTTCTATATTACTATTTAGTAGCTTATACTAACTTATATAGGTACTAACCTCTACGCTATCTATATAAAGCGAGTCACGATCTAGTAGAAGGATATATAGCTCGTTCGGAGAATACTTCGTATATAGGGCGTTACGGATAATAAGGGTTATTTAAAGTAGTATAGTACTACGTGTTATATTCGGCGTAAGGAATAGCGTTTAGGCTACTTCGAGATACCTAGCTACGTAGTAGAAGCGCGGTATCAAATTATATTATAACTATAGCGAACGACATGAGATTGCTTTCTACTTTTATACTATAAAACCTTCGTTTCCTCTTATCCCTATAGTCGGCATATGTAGTCGGCGCCTATCGTCCTTTTCACGTACTTAGATACTTATAGTGCGTAGATTTTAGTACACCTATGCCTATACTCCTATAGGTACCTACGTAGGTATACGCCCTAACCTATATTTTCTAGTTATAGATACTACCTATTAAGCTTTAGTAGGTTACCCCCTAACCTATATCGATTACTAAGAACATAGGTTTAGACCTAACCCTACCCGTACTAACCTATTCTAACGTCTACTATAGCCGACCTAAGATTATATTAGGGGTTAGTATATCGTAGGTATAAAAGATTACGCCTACTATACGCTCTACTCCTACGGAGTCTATAAGCCGTACGCGTATATAGTATACGCTATAATAATGCTCTAATTCCTTAGTAAACGAGGTAGCTAAGGGCAAGGCGGTATTAGTTCGAACCGTAATACCGTATTACAAGACAAAGGATCTTAATACTACGTTAATGTTAGCGGCATCGTTAAGGAGGAATTAGGCTAGCTTAAGCCTATCCTACGCCTCGACTACGCCCTCTAGGTAAGTCGTATTTACGACTTATACGGAGAGGTATATATCGCTACTAAGTTCGGTATCTAGAGGTCGTAGTCCTTCTCTAACACCTTCTCTTTTTTTAGCGTCTCTATAGTAACCTTACGTACTAACGGCTTCTTACTATCGTCTTAGGCGCTTCGGTTAGAGTAGATAGAATTAGTACTAATATGCCCCTTCTACTTGTAGCTATAGTATTCTAAATGCTTATAGCCTATAATAGAGCGAGTAGAACCTTTGTCGCTAGAGCGACGCGTACTATTCCCTCCTAGACTATTATCTCGTCTACGCGTAGGAGCGTCGCTCCCTACGCGCTTACGCTTCGAGTACGTGTCGCGCTTACGGTCCCTATTACTCTAGCTTCCGCTCTAGTTATACTATATAGGAATTACTCTATCGGCTTACTCTAGGCGCCTTACTAACGTAACTAAATTAGCGCGCTTATTAGGCACGGTATAATTCTTAATAATCTCTCGTCGAAGCGCCGGCTTTAACTTTACGAGAAGCTAGCGTACTAGCTACGCTTCGCTATAATCGCCTAGTTAAGACTCTAAGTAGCTTAGTTCTATAGCAAACTAGCGTACCCCTTAGCTCTTACCCTATTAGGCCTTCTTATACTCGACCGTTACGAGGATCGTACGATTCGCCTAATCCCCGATAACGTCGTAGATAAAGCGCTTAAACTTAGTCTAAGTATAGTCTAGAGGCATTACCTTAGAGTGTTCGTTATACTAGGTCTCTTACGCCTCGCCTACGAGCTATATAATACTATATAGGATTTTCGAATCCTCTATAACAAACTCTTATAGACTATTAAGGAAGATTACTTCGAGGCTACGAATAAACTCTCTCGCCTCTTGGACTGTCTCGCTCTAGAAGGTATAAGGTTCTCTAACTTTAAGACCTTTATATCGCGTATACGACGCGCTATCGTGAAGTATACTACCTATAATACTAGCGCCGGCGTCGTCTTTAAGATCGCTAACGTCGAGGGTACTAGAGGTAGCCGAGGATAGAGATTCTAACTCCGTAAGGAGCCGATTATTCTCTCGTTATAGAGCGCGTACCTCTAAGCGACGACGTAGTTCCTAATTCTTAGCTTCAAGCTATATACGCTCTACGTACGTACTATCTTTAGTTATACTAGTAGACTCCTACTCCTAAACCTCGTTAGTTACTATAGGATTGCCTTGATCGTCTACTTCGCCTATTACGAGCCCTAGCGGCGCCGTGCCTACGTTACGTTAGGAAGCTATAGGCCTCTATAGATTACTACCCTTAGAAGGAGAAGAATTAGAATTATAAAAGAGATATATAGTAATATATAGAGCGCCCTCCTAATAAGACTATTAGAATATCGTAAGACTAATTCTTGCCTCCTTTCGGATATATACGTATACTATAATTATACTGTACGCTAAGCCTACGAGCCTAAGGCGGGTCTTAGCCTTCGACCTTACCTAGCTCTTATAATTTAATAGCCTTTATATCTAGCTCCTAGAACTTCTATACCTTTACTATATTATTATAGTATCTAATAAATATAGTATCCTTTCCTCTATTTATTAGTTTATTACTTCTTACCTACTAAGGCTATACTCTTATATCTATATATACTATAGCTCTATATCTCTATACCTTAAAGTAAGAGACTATTAGTTTAATCCTATTAAAAGCTTTATTAGGTAAGAGCTTAAATCTCTTAATATTAGATCTATTTAGGAGCTTATTCCTTATATATACTTATACTTTAAAAGCTTCTAGCTAAAACTTAATAGATATCTTACTCTCTTTAAGTATTACTCTAATAGAGGCCTCTAATATTTAGATAGACCTCTTAACTACTCTATTCTAGAGTAAATTATAGGCCTTAGTTAGCTTAAAAGTAATTCTAAAGTCCTTCTTCTACTATTTAATTAAAGTAGTAATTTCTCTAGTATTATTAGCCCTTATAGACTTAAGGAGTACTACTAACTACCTTTCTACCTTAATCCTCTAGTTCTAAAGAGTAGTTAGTATATCTAATCTAGCCTTAAGTAGTAATAGATAATAACTACTCTAATACTAACTCTCTAGGTAGGTATAAGAGTAGTTATTATAGAATAAGACCTATTCGGAGAGTAATAGTCTTATAGTATATATATTAACTAGTAGTAACGAGCTTAAACTAGTAGTCCTAGAACTAAGAGCCTATACTAGGACTATAGGATATTAAATTAATTAAGTAGAGTAAATATTACTATCTTAGAAACGAGCTACTACCTTACTTTTATACTAAAACTACTAAGTATAGTATATAGGTAGGCCTTTACCTTACTAATCCTCTCTTTCTTAGTATCTAACTAGATACTTAACTACTTATAGAGCCTTCTTAGAATTACTTAAAACTAGCTAGTTTTCCTATTAAAGTCTATTAAACTTTTAATTAGAGGCCTATTAAATAGTTACCTTTTCTAATAATAACTACTAAAGATATCTTCTTAGATCCGATTATTATTCGCTAGACGCTACTCTTCTACTATATTCTTAGAGATCGTCTTAGAAATAGCCTCTCTCTTCTTCGATACTAATACTTCTAAGTTACTATCTACGCTTATAAAGCTAGTTTCGCTAAATATATACTCCTTAATATCTATAGTTATAGCGTAAGTAGTATCGAATTAAGCTTTAGCTATAGTCTACTATTTAGCTATATAGACCTTAAACTCCTCCTTACTTATACTAAAGAGCTTCTTTATCTCTATACTTACTACCTAATCTATCTATAGAACTTAGCCTACTAAGATATTAGAAATCAGGCCTAGGCTAGTTAGAAGTACCTTAGTAGCGAAAGGTTTTATTACTTATATAAGGTATATAGTACCTAAAACTATAAAAAGTATTCGCTTATAATAGAGATATACGCTATAGACTATAGAAACGTTAATACGATTACTATTAGGTAACTTATCTAACGTTTAACTATTAAAGTAGGCTAGAAATACTATTAGAATTATATAATACTCTTCGCCTATACGAGTATACTACTAAAGAAAGTAGGAGTACGAAATAACTAGCGAGCCTACTTTAGTATAAAAGTTTTTCTAACTAAGATTAAGGTTAGCTTTTATATCGTTAGTAATTACTAGAGCTATAGTCTTAACGAAGCCTATATTATAGCTTTACTTATTAGAGATAATACGCCTTACTAGCTACTTTATCTTCTTAAGGTTAAAGAGCTCGTTACTAGCTACGTTAGAGGTTAGTAAAAGTCGTTCTCTATTACTAGTATCGTCTAGAGAGATCGTAAACTAAACCTAATTAAGGCTCTTCTCCTTAAGTAGTAATAGATAATAACTACTCTAATACTAACCCTCTAGGCAGGTATAAGAGTAGTCGCTATAGAATAAGACCTATTCGGAGAGTAATAGTCTTATAATACATATATTAACCGGTAGTAACGAGCTTAAAATAGTAGCCCTAGGACTAAGAGCCTTATACTAGGACCGTAGGACATTGAATTAATTAAGTAGAGTAAATATTACTATCTTAGAAACGAGCTACTACCTTGCTTTTATACTAAAACTACTAAGCACGGTATATTAGTAGGCCTTTGCCTTACTAATCCTCCCTTTCTTAGTATCTAACTAGATACCTAACTACCTATAGAGCCTTCTTAGAATTACTTAAAACTAGCTAGTTTTCCTATTAAAGTCTATTAAACTTTTAATTAGAGGCCTATTAAATAGTTACCTTTTCTAACGATAACTACTAAAAACACCTTCTTAGATCCGATTATTATTCGCTAGACGCTACTCTTCTACTATATTCTTAGAGATCTTTTTAGGAACGGCGCCTCTCTTCTTTAATACTAATACTTCTAAGTTACTATCTACGCTTATAAAACTAGCTTCGCTAAATATATACTCCTTAATATCTATAGCTATAGCGTAGGTAGTATCGAATTAAGCTTTAGTCGTAGTCTACTATTTAGCTATATAGACCTTGAACTCCTCCTTACTTATACTAAAGAGCTTCTTTATTTCTATACTTACTACCTAATCCGTCTATAGAACTCGGCCTACTAAGGTATTAGAAATCGAGCCTAGGCTAGTTAATAGTACCTTAGTAGCGAAAGGTTTTATTACTCGTATAGGGTATATAGTGCCTAAAGCTATAAAGAGTATTCGTTCGCGATAGAGATATACGCTATAGACTATAGAAACGTTAATACGATTACTATTAGGTAACTTATCTAATACTTGACTATTAGGGTAGGCTAGAAATATTATTAGAATTATACGATACTCTTCGTCTATACGAGTATACCGCTAAGGGAGGTAGGGGTACGAAATAACTAGCGAGCCTATATTAGTACAAGGGTTCTTCTAACTAAGGTTAAGGTTAGCTTCTATATCGTCGGTAATTACTAGAGCTATAGTCTCGACGAAGCCTATACTATAGCTTTACTTATTAGAGATAATACGCCTTACTAGCTACTTTACCTCCTTAGAGTTAAAGAGCCTATTACTAACTACGTTAGAGGTTAGTAAAAGTTGTCCTCTATCGCTAGTATCGTCTAGAGAGATCGTAAACTAAACCTAATTAAGGCCCTTCTCCTTAAGTAGTATATTCTCGTTTAAGGCGATATACTAGAAGCCGTTAGAGTAGTTAGAACTAGCCTTATCGTCGAAGATATAAAAGGCGGTAGATAGGTAGGCTATATATTTAATAGTTATATACGGAGTAGTAACTAGCTAATATAGCTATAGTAGAAGATACTAGCGAAGAAGCTATTAGGATAGCGAGTACTATATACCGCGAGACTAACTATACTAACTAATAGCCGTGTTATACTATCGATATACTATAAACTCCTACCGTATAGCTTCGAGTAAGAAGCCTAGAATCTAAAATAGGCCTCTAGTAGTAGGAGAATAAAAGAGGAAGCCGTAGTCGGTCTAGGTACCCTTATTACTATCGTAGTCTAAGAGCTCCTAAGCCTTCTAATAGATGTTAGAAGTAACCTTTAAGTCTACCTTAGTCGCGGAGAACTAAAAGGGTCCGAGGTAGCTTCTACCTACTTTACGTATTAGAGCGTTAATATCGTCCTCTAGTTCCTAAGTATTAATACTCTTCTTACTACGACGAGTACGTCCTATAGGCTTAGGGAAGAAAGTATTCGCTTCTAGCTTAAACTACGTCCGGTTTTAAGCGTTCTAGGCGATAAAGGCTTAGAGATTAGCTATACTACCTATCTAAATAATACGCTAGTAGAGAGTATACGTTACGTTAGCTGTCTTTAGTAGCTTTAAACCTATAGTATTACCTATCTTAGCTATATATTCTTTATAAAGAGGCTAGCTAAGGTATAGAAGAATATTAATTAAAGCGTAGCTCTTAGCTACTTTCTTCTTCTCCTAGACATTATCGACTTCTTTAAAGGCTCTACTAACGATTACCTAGTAGTAGACTTCGAAGGTAATACTATCCTTTATATAAGCCTAGTAGCGTAGATTAGGCTCTAAGTCGCTCTCTAGCTTAATTCTACTATTATCTTCTAGTACGATTAGTAATAGGCGTTACGGACCTAGTAGCGGCTCCGTCGTAGGTAGTACTTAGTCTTACGTAGGATCGCTATTACCTAAAGTACTTAGTATAGAAGAAGTTTCGATTAAGGTAATAATAGTTCCTCTAGCGCGAATTCTAGTAAGCCTTCTACTTTTACGAAAGATAGGCGTAGGCTTCTTTATAGAGCTTAGCGTTAACTTCTCTAACTAAGCTTTTAGCCTCTATATAGTACTAGGCGATACGGAATCTCTAGGACGAGGCTCTAGGGTCGTAAGCAAATTACCTTCTCTTTCTTAACTAGAGTTTCGAGTAGGACTAGATAAGGATAGGCTCTTAGGCGTAGAGGAAGAGAGTCGTCTATTAGATCTTAGATTTCTAGAAGGAGGTAACGGTCTATAAGATATTAAGAGCTATCTCTCTACTACTAGAAATACGTAGGTCGGTTCTTCGAAGGCCTCTCCTTTAGTAAGCTTAACTATAAATCCGTACTAATTAAGTCTATAGCCTACCTTTAGGCGTACTTCTCTTATCTTATAGCTAAATACGTCGACCTACGAGAGCTCCTCCTTAAACTTGTTCTAGTAGCGTCTCTTATCTAAGTTCGTATTAATAAAGCCTAAGCCTTACGAGCTAGGAGTCTTCTTACTTCTCTATAGCTAAAAATACTAGCTATAAGAGAATATGTTCGCTACCTACTAATAGAAACGATCTTGCTTTTACTACGCCGAGAAGACCTAGTCTTTAGGCTCGCTTTTTTCGAAGGCGCCTTTATACTTATTTAACTATTAACGAAGGTTTTTAAGTATCTCTTTATCGTATAAGACTTAGTTAAGGAAGGGGAAGTTTTACTCGTACTTAAATTCTATACGTAGCTACTACTAAATTAAGTTTCTCTCTTTTACTAAGTTCCGGCCTTCTTAGCGTATCTTCTTTATATTATTACGCTTTATACTCTACGCGTTAAGGTACTTTAGTAAAATCTTAGTTAAGAGGCGTTTAAAGAAGTTAAATACACTAATCTTTATCCTATCGTTTACTTCCTCGACTTGCTTAAGTACTAAGTCGACGCTCTCCTCTTAGTCTTATAGTGTCTCTAGCGACAGAATAGCTTCGGTAGTATTATTAAGGTTCGTTATACTCGTAAGAGGTCCGCTTAAAGGCTAGAAGCTAACGATAGAGCCTTCGCGATTAATACGAGCGAGCGCTATACCTTATATAGAACTTAAAGAAGCTATCTTTCGTCGTTTCTTTAGAGACTCTTATCTAAGTAGTTCTTATATAGGACTTCGAATAGGCGAGGTAGAAGGCGAAAGCGCCGGTCTTAATAAGCGTTTAGGCGTTAAAGAACGCTAGAAAGGGGAAGTCTTATTCTTTATACGCGATAAGGAAAGAGAACGTCTTTAAATAGTTATATTAGCGGCTTAGGGCGATATAAAGCGCGTAACTAGTAATAAGTAACTTAAATAGCGAGGAGAGTCGAGCGCGTAACCGGTTATAGAGTTTTCTATTATATTAGTTACTACTTACGTATATAAACAGCTATATAGCGTTACTAGGTAGTAACGAAAGATAAGAATCGAACTTAATAGAAGCAAGGCTCTATAGTAACTAAGTAATAGTTAATAAGAAAGAAGAGATCGTTTAGAGCGTAAAAGTAGTCTAATTATATACCTTATCGTAGTAGCGTAACTACTATTAGGATTAGGGGTCTATACGTAGGGCTTAGTTACGTAAGGTTTTAGTTATCGTTTAAAAAAACAACTAAAAGTTTACTTTACCTTAACGCTTCCGTAGCCGTCGCTTACTACTAACGTAACTACTAACTACTATAGTATATACCTTACTATCGCCGACAAGGACTAAGACTTAGATACTATCGTCGTTACTCCTACTAACTTAAAAGAGCCTTATTTCTCGTATACCTAGTTAACTTACTAGATCGCGCTTTCTATATCGTAAGAGACTACTAGCGCTATAGTTAATAGCTAGGAAGGAGCTATTAGCGCTACTATTACTAAAGATTTAAGCTTCTCTACTCTTATATAGGCCGAAAACCTTAAACTTTAAGAATTCTCTACTAGAAACTAATATTTTTAGCGATTCCTTTAGTTAGGCGAAGATTAGTAGTAAAAAAGGACCTTTAAGATAGAAAACCCTTATCTCCCTTCTTCGATTAGCGACCGAAAAGGACTCTAGGAAAGTAGATTATAGTACTAACCTTAGAAATCGTTAGTAGAAAAGAGCTTTAGAAGTATAGGTCTAGCTTAGATTTTTTTTTTTTTTTGAGACCTAGTAGTAGAAAGTAGCTCGGGACAGCTGACTTTTATAGCGATAGTAGGCTCGAGACTTAGAAAAAGGAGTAGGATAGTAGGTTAACTAGTAGATATAGAATCTATACTTAAAAGTTAAGTTTAGAGGAGTAACTAGCTATATAGATACTTATCTTAGCTATAGAAAATAGCGTTAGGACAGTTAGGATTAGCTAGATTTTTACTAATCTAGTAAAAGAGGAGCTCGGGAAGCTTAGATTAGAGCTCGATAGTAGCTCTAGGAATAAAAGAAGTACTTAGGATAGCTAAGATTTAGCTAGATTTATACTAGTCTAGTAAATTATAAGCTTAGGAAGCTTCGATTAGAGCTTAATAGTAGCTTTAGGACTAAGAGAAGCGCTTAGGAAGGTTAGATTAGAGCTCGATAGTAGCTCTAGGAATAAAAGAAGCGCCTAGAATAGTACGATCTTAGGAAGATTAGCTCTTTTATAGTAGAGGCTAGGCTTTAGTAGCTAGATCTTAGCTTATACCCTTAAGTAAGTATCGTCTATCGAATTTCTAAATCTTTAGCTCCGCTAGGCTAGCTTTAGCCTTTAGCTTACTAAGTCTTCTACTTCTTCTTTAAGCTCCGTTAGTAGCTAGCGTATATAACTCTCCCTTTCTTCTTAAGTTATTACTAATAGCTTACTAATAAAGATCTACGGATACTTGTACCTAGGTAGAAGGCCTAGTTCTATAACCTTCTCTATCGGTAGCGGTACTTCTTCTAGTTTAATCTAATCCGGAACTAGCTTTAGGTTTTCTTATAGAAAGATATATTTCTTAAGGTCTATTCTCTTATAGATATACTCCTGTTTTAAGCTATCTAGTTCCTTAAGCTTATACGATATACCTCTCTATAATACTTTAGATACCCTAAAAGGGCCTTCTTATCTAAACGTAAGCTTATAAGAGAAGCTAGTTTTTAACTTAGAGCGGTATACTAATACGAGATCTCTTTTCTTTAGTATAGTAAGGTCTATACGGTAATGTTTATCGAAGTACGCCTTGTTCTACTCTCGGAGACGCTATTAACGTAGTCGTTCTTCTTCTACGGTCGTTTCTATAGCTTCTAGGGCTTGAGCTCGAATTATAAGAAGCTCTACTCTAGTCTTAACCTTGCCCTAATCTATAATCTAGAAGGTGCGGTGTTCTAGTTCGATTAGTAGTACTATGTCACGCCTAATTATTACTTCCGATAGCGTTAGGCCGGTAGTAGAGACTATTATCGTTCTTTCCGCCTATAATACTACTAGAATATAGTCCCTAATCGAATAAAGACTACTATTAGAGAGCTTTAAGTAAGCGTCTAATATCGTCTTATAGCCGACTTTAACGATAGCGTTAGACTAAGAGTAGTATAGCGAGATATTAATACGCTTAACACTATACGATAGTAGTAGCTTCTCTACGTTACTAAGGTTAGTCTTATAGTTGTCGAGGATAACTTCTATAGTAGTACCCTACTAGTAAAAGATCTCTTCCTATATAAACCTTACTATCTATACTAAGGAGATACTCTTCGCTAGGTACTAGAACATACGTACTTCTAGCTAGCGCGATAGAGATTCGCGTATAACTATTAACGAACAGTTCTTCGAGACATATAAGCTATCGATATACTACCGCTAGCCGACCGTAACTTAGAGTAGGATTTATAGCTCTCTAGGTACCTATCTCTTATACCGAAGACTATAAATAGTATATTACTAAATAGCGAGCGAGATTTAAGCCTAAACCCTATCCTACTACTATCGTTTCTAGATAAGATTATACGTCTATTTAGCGCTACGATAACCGTTCTTATAATAGTATACCTTAATAATACAAGCTCGCGCTTTAGGTTTATTAATAACTCGCTATAAGGGTCTAGCTACTCGCTCTTAGCGCTAGAGCTAGTTGTTTTTAATATAAAACAGCCGACACTTCTTTCTTAACTACTTATACTCGTTATTAGAAACTCTCTTAGGTCTTTATATTCGTATAAGCACGAAAGCGATATTTATTAACTCTTAAGAGTAGATTCTATTAATCGTAGGTAGCTCGCTCTAAATCACCTATATAGAGAAAGCGTTAACGTAAAAGATATCGAAGAATTGCTCGTTAATTATTAGATCTACGTCTTCTTCCTATTCTATAGCCTCTATATCTTTAGGCGTAGTAGGCTTCCTTAATAACGAATCTAGAGCTATATACTTCTTACTAGGAACATATATAACGTTAAAGTCGAAGAGGTAGATCTATACTAGCTAGCGCGTTATTACTATATTCGGCAAATTAGAGGCAGCCTTATTAAGCTAGTAAACGAGGGTATTTATATTAATCTCTAGTTAGAAGTATACTCCGAATAGCTATAGTTTCAGCTTCTTTAATACCTTTAGTATACTAAGGTATTCGCGCTTTCTAGTATCGTACTTAACTTCTACTAGGTTAAATAGGCTAGACTTATATCGAACTAGATAGTAGAGAAGTAACTCGTCTCGATTATATTAGGAAAGCGTATATCTCTAACCTTTACTACTCGAATCTACGCCTACGATAATAAGTCCTACCTCTTCTCTATAGTTAAGAGTAACTAGGGCTAAGGCTGAAACTAGTGCCTTTAAGACGACGTCTTTAGCTAGTTAGTATTCGGTAGTCTATTAAAACTTAGTATTCTTCTATAAGAGTTTAAATAGCGGAGTAAGGATAATTATAAAACCTTTAACCTAGACGCGGTAGTATATAACTACGCCGAGGAAGATTCGAACCTCCTTCTGATTTTCTAGCGTCGGCTATTTCTTAATCTTCGCTACTCTCGTGAAGTCTAGATAGCGACTATCGATACTAGTAAGGTAACTAACGATTACTAGTTATTCGTAATAGAGCTATAGCTTATTAAAAGCTACAGTTATATTAGCTCGTTCTATATTATAGAGAACGTCGTCTATAGCTATAATATATTTAATAACGTAACGGCGAAGGCTAGGTTTAACCTCTTTACTATCGTACTTCGTCTTAGGCCCTTTAATACCGATATTATTAAGGAACGGCTATACTTTATACGAGACATGCTCTATAAGCACTTGATTAATAATACGAACGAACTAGGTAACAGAATTCGTAGCTCCTTATAGTAACGTTGTCTACCGTAACAAGCCTAGTAGTAAGTTAAAGCCTATAAGGTCTCTATATGATTTATCGAGTAGGATTTAGTTATATCTAGAGAAGATATTAACTAACGAGGCTAGCGCGTAACCGGCAAAGTTCTTAGAGAAACCCTTAGCGTTAAGTAGTAAGTTCGAATCTCTTATAGTAACTTAATTAAACTTCTAAGCTACGTTAATTAACCGATACTTCTTTAGCTTACCTACCTCTATCTTCTTACTAATAAGGAAGTACGGGTTTCGATAGGCACTATAGTATAGCTTAAGAGTTCTAGCTTAGATTTATTATCTTAGTATATCCTCTACGATATATTATAGCGATAGGTTTAGCTTGAAGCCTAGATACTACTATAGCTCGTAAGGAACTGTCTAAATCTTCTATAGTAGAGTAATATTAGGATTAATTCGGCCTAAATACGTAAAGTCCTACGTAAAGGTAGCTTCTCGATTCCTTAGTATATAGTATAACAAATCTAGCTCTTTTAGTAGTAGTTCTATACTAGGTTTAAACTTTATAAGCTGTTCGGGCGTTAGGCGTAATCTAGGCTCGATCGTCGAGAACCTCTTAGTTAAGTACTTACTATTATAAGGTCTAGTGCTAGGTAGTATAGCTACTTCCTTCTTAATATAAGTCCGTTACTAGTTCTTTAATCCGCTAGGGTTTAAGCTATTAGTTATAGTAATATCGGCATTTACTAGTTTAATCTTATTAGTAACTCGCTTATAAAGAGTATAGGCGCTAATATAATTATCTAGCTTCCGCTACCCCGTAGCTTCTTTGTTATAAGCTTTCTCTACTACTATATTAATAGTAGCCGAGATAACGTACGTCTCCTCGCTAAGCTCGTTATCTACTTTATCGGAGATAACCTCGTTATAGGGTCTAGGTTCTTAGATAGCTAGCTCCGCCTCTCTAAGCTTCCTATAGGTAATTATCAAGTATTCGCTCTTATAATTTGAACCCTAGCTCGATTAAGATACTAGTATAGTATCGTTAAAACTATACCTAATACCCTAGTATAAGTCTCGCTCGCTAGTATAAGCTAGCTTAGCTTCGCTAGTAGCTAGTAGAAGCTTCTTAAGTCGACTATTTTAGCTGAATTTAGCGATATTACCTTTAACGGCCGCTACTACGAGATAGTCGTACTATGTTTAAGTCTAGCTATTAATAGATAATAACTACTCTAATACTAACCTCCTAGGCAGGTATAAGAGTAGTCGCTATAGAACAAGACCTGTTCGGAGAGTAATAGTCTTGTAATACGTATATTGACTAGTAGTAACGAGCTTAAAATAGTAGCCCTAGGACTAAGAGCCTTATACTAGGACCGTAGGACATTAAATTAATTAAGTAGAGTAAATATTGCTATCTTAGAAACGAGCTACTACCTTGCTTTTATACTAAAACTGCTAAGTACGGTATATTAGTAGGCCTTTGCCTTACTAATCCTCTCTTTCTTAGTATCTAACTAGATACCTAACTACCTATAGAGCCTTCTTAGAATTACTTAAAACTAGCTAGTTTTCCTATTAAAGTCTATTAAACTTTCAATTAGAGGCCTATTAAATAGTTACCTTTTCTAACGACAACTACTAAAAACATTTTCTTAGATCCGATTATTATTCGCTAGACGCTACTCTTCTACTATATTCTTAGAGATCTCCTTAGAAACAGCGCCTCTCTTCTTTAATACTAATACTTCTAAGTTACTATCTATACTTATAAAACTGGCTTTGCTAAATATATACTCCTTAATGTCTATAGCTATAGCGTAGGCAGTATCGAATTAAGCTTTAGCCGTAGTCTACTATTTAGCTATATAGACCTTAAACTCCTCCTTACTTATACTAAAGAGCTTCTTTATTTCTATACTTACTACCTAATCCGCTTATAGAACTCGGCCTACTAAGGTATCGGAAATCGGGCCTAGGCTAGTTAATAGTACCTTAGTAGCGAAAGGTTTTATTACTCGTATAGGGTATATAGTGCCTAAAGCTGTAAAGGGCATTCGTTCGTAATAGAGATATACGCTATAGACTATAGAAACGTTAATATAATTACTATTAGGTAACTTATCTAATACTTAACTATTAGGGTAGGCTAGAAACACTATTAGAATTATACGATACTCTTCGTCTATACGAGTATACCGCTAAGAGAGGTAGGAGTACGAAATAACTAGCGAGCCCGTATTAGTATAAAGGTTCTTCTAACTAAGGTTAAGGTTAGCTTTTATATTATTAGTAATTACCGGAGCTATAGTCTCGACGAAGCCTATACTATAGCTTTGCTTATTAGAGATAATACGCCTCGCTAGCTACTTTGCCTCCTTAGGGTTAAAGAGCCCGTTACTAACCGCGTTAGAGGTTAGTAAAAGTCGTCCTCTATCGCTAGTATCGTCTAGAGAGATCGTAATAGGCAGCTCGCTCTAAATCACCTATATAGAGAAAGCGTTAACGTAAAAGGTATCGAAGAATTACTCGTTAATTATTAGATCTACGTCTTCTTCCTATTCTATAGCCTCTATATCTTTAGGCGTAGTAGGCTTCCTTAATAACGAATCCGGAGCTATATACTTCTTACTAGGAATATATATAACGTTAAAGTCGAAGAGGTGGATCTATACTAGCTAGCGCGTTATTACTATATTCGGTAAATTAGAGGCAGCCTTATTAAGCTAGTAAACGAGGGTATTTATATTAATCTCTAGTTAGAAGTATACTCTGAACAGCTATAGTTTTAGCTTCTTTAATACCTTTAGTATACTAAGGCATTCGCGCTTTCTAGTATCGTACTTAACTTCTACTAGGTTAAACAGGCCGGACTTATATCGAACTAGATAGTAGAGAAGCGGCTCGTCTCGATTATATTAGGAAAGCGTATATTCTTAACCTTTGCCGCTCGAATCTACGCCTACGATAATAAGTCCTACCTCTTCTCTATAGTTAAGAGTAACTAGGGCTAGAGCTGAAACTAGTGCCTTTAAGACGACGTCTTTAGCTAGTTAGTATTCGGTAGTCTATTAAAACTTAGTATCCTTCTATAAGAGTTTAAATAGTAGAGTAAGGATAATCGTAAAACCTTTAACCTAGACGTAGTAGTACGTAACTACGCCGAGGAAGATTCGAACCTCCTTCTGATTTTCTAGCGTCGGCTATTTCTTAATCTTCGCTACTCTCGTAAAGTCTAGATAGCGACTATCGATACTAGTAAGGTAACTAACGATTACTAGTTGTTCGTAATAGAGCTATAGCTTGTCAAAAGCTACGGTTATATTAGCTCGTTCTATATTATAGAGAACGTCGTCTATAGCTATAATGTATTTAATAACGTAATAGTAGAGGCTAGGTTTAACCTCTTTACTATCGTACTTCGTCTTAGGCCCTTTAATACTAATATTATTAAGGAACGGCTATGCCTTATACGAGACATACTCTATAAGTACTTGATTAATAATACGAACGAACTAAGTAATAGAATTCGTAGCTCCTTATAGTAACGTTATCTACCGTAACAAGCCTAGTAGTAAGTTAAAGCCTATAAGGTCTCTATATAATTCATCGAGTAGGATTTAGTTATATCTAGAGAAGATATTAACTAACGAGGCTAGCGCGTAACCGGTAAAGTCCTTAGAGAAACCCTTAGCGTCGGGTAGTAAGTTCGAATCTCTTACGGTAACTTGATTAAACTTCTAAGCTACGTTAATTAACTAATACTTCTTTGGCTTACCTACCTCTGTCTTCTTACTAATAAGGAAGTACAGGTTTTAATAGGCACCGTAGTATAGCTTAAGAGTTCTAGCTTAGATTCGTTGTCTTAGTATGTCCTCTACGATATATCGTAGCGATAGGTTTAGCTTAAAGCCTAGATACTACTATAGCTCGTAGGGAACTGTCTGAATCTTCTATAGTAGAGTAATATTAGGATTAATTCGGCCTAAATACGTAAAGTCCTACGTAAAGGCAGCTTCTCGATTCCTTAGTATATAGTATAACAAATCTAGCTCTTTTAGTAGTAGTTCTATACTAGGTTTGAACTTTATAAGCTGTTTAGGCGTTAGGCGTAATCTAGGCTCGATCGTCGAGAACCTCTTAGTTAAGTACTTACTATTATAAGGTCTAGTACTAGGTAGTATAGCTACTTCCTTCTTAATATAAGTCCGTCGCTAGTCTTTTAATCTACTAGGGTTTAAGCTATTAGTTATAGTAATGTCGGTATTTACCGGTTTAATCTTATTAGTAACTCGCTTATAAAGAGTATAGGCGCTAATATAATTATCTAGCTTCCGCTACCCCGTAGCTTCTTTATTACGAGCTTTCTCCGCTACTATATTAATAGCGGCTAAGATAACGTACGTCTCCTCGCTAAGCTCGTCGTCTACTTTATCGGAGATAACCTCGTTATAGGGTCCGGGTTCTTAGACAGCTAGCTCCGCCTCTCTAAGCTTCCTATAGGCAATTATCAAGTATTCGCTCTCGTAATTTAAACTCTAGCTCGATTAAGACACTAGTATAGTATCGTTAAAACTATACCTAATACCCTAGTACAAGTCTCGCTCGCTAGTATAAGCTAGCTTAGCTTCGCCGGTAGCTAGTAGAAGCTTCTTAAGTCGACTATTTTAGCTGAATTTAGCGATATTACCTTTAACGGCTACTACTACGAGATAGTCGTACTATATTTAAGTCTAGCTATAATTAACCCGTCTTAACAGTTCGAGCTACTATCGTAGAGAGGTACTTTGTCTAATTAAGTCCGCTATAAAATAATCCCCGAAGTAGATTACCTTTATATACGATAACTACTACGTAAGGTAGTTAAAGACTTGATTCTCTAGGAGTTTAGAGCTATTAGTAACTATAAACGAATACTAGTACTAATCGCTTATCTATCTATACTACTAGTATAGTTTGAAGTATAGTATAGGAGGTATAACGTAATTATCGTTTAAAAAGGTAACTATAGAACGTTCTACTAGCTAACCCTCCTAAGTAGAGTTTTTACCTCTAACTACTAAACCTTGTACGGAAAGGGTAGTAGAAGCTTGAAAAGCTTATAATCTCTCCTCCTACTCCTCGCTATTATAAGATCTAGAGTCCTCGATAGTATACCCTATATTCTTTAACTAATAATTACTAAAAGTTAGAGTTTAGACACCGACTTCTACCGAACCTAGACGCGATATACGTATTAGAGCTCCTACTAAACTCGTGCCGTCGACTAGAGCTAGTTCCTCGGTACTCTAGCTTTTCCTAGTACCTGTTCTATAGTACGTATATTACTACGGCTATTAAAGCCTATAAATATAATAATATAGCTGTCTAGAGTACTAATTAAGCCCTCCTAAGAGCTATTATCGTAGTTCTTAGAAGCTAGGCGTACCCGTCGTACCTATAGTCGGCTAAGTAAGATCAGGCTATTCGCTAGTAAGACTAGAAATAGTATAGTAACTCTTACGCTAAAGGTGTCGATTAATACTTCTAGGTAGTACCTAACGAAAGTAACCTTGCCTCCGACTCCTCCTATAGTAATATTACTAAGAGGGGTTATACCGACTTGAAGCTTCTAAACATATTCGATTAGTATAATTATTAACTTAGCCCTCTCGTCGATTAAAGACTTATAAGCTATTATTCGAGGGCCGTACTTTATAGGTACGTAGATACTTAGAATAATCTAATAGATATTATTAAATAATAAGAGGATATTATTAGTCTACTCGTAAAGCTTAGAAGTAGGCCTAGGTTTTACTATATTAATCGCTATAGTAGTAGCCTAGAAGGCCTTAATATCGGTCGCTAAAACAGCTTTTATTAGCTCCTCCGCCGTATCGTAGAAGGCTTTAGATAGTAAGAAATATACGCTAATCTTAGCTCCGCTACCTCTATTCGTACGCTTCTTTACCTAGAGCTTATTAAGCTTCTTACGTAGATCTGTATTATTTAGAACACGACCTTATAAGGAATACGACGCTCGCTCGCTATAGAGAATAATCTCTACTAAGCTTAACTAGACCTTAGATTCGAGTATTTTGTCTATCTAGAAGACGTTAGCGTTATTATTAGTATACGTAGCTCGAAGGTAGTTATCTACCCGCTTTGTCTTTAGAGGCTCCTTTACCTTCTTTCGCTTTTAAGTATACGTAGGAGCGACTAGAACTAGTAGACCGTTTAGGTAGTCGTATATCTACTTATCCTCGACCTTATCGTTATTACGTCCTTAAGTTTAAGAATCCTCTAACTCTCCTATATCTATAAGGTAAGGAGCTAGCCGGTTTTTATCTTTAACCTCTTTAATACAAGAGTAACGATAAGCGTAGGTTCTTATAGCTATAGCCTAGGTCGTAATCCGCTTCTATACTTCTATTAGCTGTTCTCCGACTAGATAAGAAGGGTTCGGGTTCCGTTTTGTCTTTACGCTATCTCTAGCTATATAGGCGCCGATTAGATCGTCCTAATCTTCCTACGTAATAGAAGCGACTTAACTAATATTAATAGGACCGTCGATACTAGCTACCTTGTTCGCTATCCTCTACTAGCTCGCTCTTAGCGTTAATAAACGATCTACATTTTTAAGATTAATCTTTCTATAGCGCTACTCTAATACTTCTATTAATACGAATAGCTTTAGTAGTTCCTTATCCTAGTAGTACTATATCTTTTCTATACCTAAGCGAGGCGTTCTATAATATATAATACCGGTCTTTAGATCTCTATATATCAAGCTCTTAGTCTCGAACTACTATAGGTACTCGTAGTTTACGGCTATATAGCCTTCGAGCCTATATATCTAATAACCTGAAATCTTTAGAGCGATCGCTATATAGGCCTTAATTATTAACCTATTATCTATCGTAGCTAAGTTAATCGAAATCTCCTAGCTATAAATAGGCCTTAGAATATATAGATAGTCGTAATCGTAAGACTTCGCCTACTATCCTATCGATAGACGTAGTAGCTATAGGCCTCCTTCTTCGAGTCGACGAATTATAGCGATTACGAGGTCTTATATACTAGCGGTAATATTATCGACGCTTGCTAGTTTATAGCCTTTATAGACTACCGTTTCTCTAGCCTTAAACTTAGAGTTTAGTCTTAGGGCGGACTTCTTTACTACTTCGTATAACTACTAGACATCCCTACCGCCTTCGTTATATACTTCTAATTTGAAGTCCTTATTACTATTAATCTAACGCTAGGCTGTCTTTAAGAGCTTACTATAATCCAAGTTACTATTATTAAGATCTAATCTAAGATAGGCCTAGAGCCTCTTACCGAAGCGGAATAGTAGGCCTCGTATAAATAGAAGGGTACGAGAACGCTCGTCTATATACGAAATAGGCATAGTATTAGAGTAGAGTATAAACTGCCTCAAGTACTCTAAGAGATTATTATCCTCGCTATAGTCGACCTTATAAAGGTTTTCTATATAGCGGCGGTTTCCGAGCATATATATACTATCGTACTTTTAGTACTCCTTAATAATAGATTCCTTGAACTTAGCGTAGTCTCGATTATAGAAACTATTAAGGCGCTAGTATCGTCTACGTTAGACGACCGTGACCTAAGTAAGTAACTTCTCGTAAAGCTATTTATTATTATTAATAAGTAGGATAGCGTAGTTACTATATAGTACTTTAAAACGCTTAATATACTCGGTTACGTTCTCCTTATTAAAGAAGGGATTCTAGTCTAAGCTAGGTATTAGCGGAACCTAAGCGATAATTACCTTCTAGCTTTAGGTTACTTAGATAGTCTCTATAAGTAGCTAGAACTGCGCCGTAGACAGTCTACTATTTAAGTTTAGTCCTTAAAAGATATTAGCGTTAGGGTTAAGGTTATTACCTCCTTAGTCCTTAGCTTCTATAGACATATCGTTGTCTAGTAGAGGGAATAAAGTAAAAGTAGGTAGTAGCTTTACTAGTAATCTCTGAATTTGCTTATTAAGCTAGTTAGATAAGCTACTGTCTAGTATTGTAGGCCGGCTAGTAGATACTAATTTACTTATAGAGCTCGTTCGAAGATGTTCTAAGAGTATGTTATACTCTTCTTAATCAAGGTTTTTAAATAAAATATAGTTGTCGTTTAAAACGATAACTAAAAAACAAGAGTCTAATATTTTATTAGCCGTCTAAAGGTAAATCGTTAATCTTTTCTTATAATACCGGGGCTGTATTAATTATACCTAATAAGCAAGGCATGTCGTGTCGTATAGTTCGACCGTTTATAGCTAGGCGCGTCCGTCTTACTTATTCGAGTAATCCGCTATATAACTATAGTAGTACAATATTACGTTAGCCTATACTATATACTAGGTCCGGGGCCTTAGACGTAATTAGTATCCTTAGCTAAACGATTAGCGTATAACGCCGTACTAAGGCTTATTCTAAGCGATCTATATACTAGAGAATACGAGATTGCCTAGACGGGTCTAGCCTATCCTATAGCCTTTACGCTATCTAAACGAGGGCGTTTTTATACTAAACCGGAGTCTAATCGAAGACTATTATAGGTATAGAGACCCTAAGTAAATCTCCGATATAGTAAGTCGCCTTACTATCTATACGACAATTACCGAATAGATCCGTACTAAGAGGTACTAGAGGTTTATAACTTTTCCGAGTTAGAGCGATGTCTATATTCTAGGGGCTTCTACGTTATTATAGCCTTTTAAGTCGCCTCTTACGTAGGCTCCTTTAGGCCTCTTATTAATATTTATAGTATATTAGTTCTCGCTTTAAGGCTACCTTCTACCCTCTACGCTTCTAGTCCTAGTATAAGAGAGAAGAGATAGCTCTACCTTCGGCTCTATTAATAGATAATAACTACCCTAACACTAACCCCCTAGGTAGGTATAAGAGTAGTCGCTATAGAACAAGACCTATTCGGAGAGTAATAGTCTTGTAATACGTGTGTTAACTAGTAGTAACGAGCTTAAAATAGTAGCCCTAGGACTAAGAGCCTTATACTAGGACCGTAGGACATTGAATTGATTAAGTAGAGTAAATATTACTATCTTAGAAACGAGCTACTACCTTACTTTTGTACTAAAACTACTAAGCATAGTATATTAGTAGTCCTTTGCCTTACTACTATAATTAACCCGTCTTAATAGTTCGAGCTACTATCGTAGAGAGGTGCTTTATCTAATTAAGTCCACTATAAAATAATCTCCGAAGTAGATTATCTTTATATACGATAACTACTACGTAAGGTAGTTAAAGACTTAATTCTCTAGAAGTTTAGGGCTATTAGTAACCGTAAACGAATACTAGTACTAATCGCTTATCTATCTATACTACTAGTATAGTTTGAAGTATAGTATAGGAGGTATAACGTAATTATCGTTTAAAAAGGTAACTATAGAACGTTCCGCTAGCTAACCCTCCTAAGTAGAGTTTTTACCTCTAACTACTAAACCTTGTACGGAAAGGGTAGTAGAAGCTTAAAAAGCTTATAATCCCTCTCCCTACTCCTCGCTATTATAAGATCTAGAGTCCTCGACGGTATACCCTATATTCTTTAGCTAATAATTACTAAAAGTTAGAGTTCGGACATCGACTTCTACCGAACCTAGACGCGATATACGTATTAGAGCCCCTACTAAACTCGTACTATCGACTAGAGCTAGTTCCTTAGTACTCTAGCTTTTCCTAGTACCTATTCTATAGTACGTATATTACTATAGCTATTAAAGCCTATAAATATAATAATATAGCCGTCTAGAGTACTAATTAAGCTCTTCTAAGAGCTATTATCGTAGTTCTTAGAAGCTAGGCGTACTTGTCGTGCCTATAGTCGGCTAAGTAAGATCGGGCTATTCGCTAGTAAGACTAGAAATAGTATAGTAACTCTTACGCTAAAGGTGTCGATTAACACTTCTAGGTAGTACCTAACGAAAGTAACCTTGCCTCCGACTCCTCCTATAGTAATATTACTAAGAGGGGTTATACCGACTTGAAGCTTCTAAACGTATTTAATTAGTATAATTATTAACTTAGCTCCCTCGTCGATTAAAGACTTATAAGCTATTATTCGAGAGCTGTACTTTATAGGCACGTAGATACTTAGAACAATCTAATAGATATTATTAAATAATAGAAGGATATTATTAGTCCGCTCGTAAAGCTCGGAAGTAGGCCTAGGTTTTACTATATTAATCGCTATAGCGGTAGCCTAGAAGGCCTTGATATCGGTCGCTAAAACAGCTTTTATTAGCTCCTCCGCTATATCGTAGAAGGCTTTAGATAGTAAGGAATATACGCTAATCTTAGCTCTACTACCTCTATTCGTACGCTTCTTTACCTAGAGCTTATTAAGCTTCTTATATAGATCTGTATTATTTAGAACACGACCTTATAAGGAATACGACGCTCGCTCGCTATAGAGAATAATCTCTACTAAGCTTAACTAGACCTTAGATTTAAGTATTTTATCTATCTAGAAGACGTTAGCGTTATTATTAGCGTACGTAGCTCGAAGGTAGTTATCTACCTACTTTGTCTTTAGAGGCTCCTTTACCTTCTTTCGCTTTTAAGTATATATAGGAGCGACTAGAACTAGTAGACCGTTTAGGTAGTCGTATATCTACTTATCCTCGACCTTATCGTTATTACGTCCTTAAGTTTAAGAATCCTCTAACTCTCCTATATCTATAAGGTAAGGAGCTAGCTAGTTTTTATCTTTAACCTCTTTAATACGAGAGTAACGATAAGCGTAGGTTCTTATAGCTATAGCCTAGGTTATAATCCGCTTCTATACTCCTATTAGCTATTCTCCGACTAGACGAGAAGGGTTTAGGTTCCGTTTTGTCTTTACGCTATCTCTAGCTACGTAGGCGCTAATTAGATCGTCCTAATCTTTCTATATAATAGAAGCGACTTGACTAATATTAACGAGACCGTCGATACTAGCTACCTTGTTCGCTATCTTCTACTAGCTCGCTCTTAGCGTTAATAAACGATCTATATTTTCAAGATTAATCTTTCTATAGCGCTACTCTAATACTTCTATTAATACGAATAGCTTTAGTAGTTCCTTGTCCTAGTAGTACTATATCTTTTCTATACCTAGGCGAGGCGTTCTATAGTATATAATACCGGTCTTTAGATCTCTATATATTAAGCCCTTAGTCTCGAACTACTATAGGTACTCGTAGTTTATAGCTATATAGCCTTCGAGCCTATATATCTAATAACCTAAAATCTTTAGAGCGATCGCTATATAGGCCTTAATTATTAACCTATTATCTATTATAGCTAAGTTAATCGAAATCTCCTAGCTATAAGTAGGCCTTAGAATATACGGATAGTCGTAATCGTAAGACTTCGCCTACTATCTTATCGACAGGCGTAGTAGCTATAGGCCTCCTTCTTCGAGTTAACGAATCGTAGCGATTACGAGGTCTTATATACCGGTAGTAATATTATCGACGCTTACCGGTTTACGGCCTTTATAGACTACTATTTCTCTAGCCTTGAACTTAGAGTTTAGTCTTAGAGTAGACTTCTTTACTACTTCGTATAACTACTAGACATCCCTACCGCCTTCGTTATATACTTCTAATTTAAAGTCCTTATTACTATTAATCTAACGCTAGGCTGTCTTTAAGAGCTTACTATAATCTAAGTTACTATTATTAAGGTCTAACCTAAGATAGGCCTAGAGCCTCTTACTAAAGCGGAATAGTAGGCCTTGTATAAATAGAAGGGCACGAGAACGCTCGTCTATATACGAAGTAGGTATAGTATTAGAGTAGAGTATAAACTACCTCAAGTACTCTAAGAGATTATTATCCTCGCTACGGTCGACCTTATAAAGGTTTTCTATATAGTAGTAGTTTCCGAGTATATATATACTATCGTACTTTCGGTACTCCTTAATAATAGATTCCTTAAACTTAGTATAGTCTCGATTATAGAAACTATTAAGGCGCTAGTATCGTCTACGTTAGACGACCGTAACCTAAGTAAGTAACTTCTCGTAAAGCTGTTTATTATTATTAATAAGTAGGATAGCGTAGTTACTATATAGTGCTTTAAAACACTTAATATACTCGGTTACGTTCTCCTTATTAAAGAAGGGATTCTAGTCCGAGCTAGGTATTAGCGGAACCTAAGTAACAATTACCTTCTAGCTTTAGGTTACTTAGATAGTCTCTATAAGCAGCTAGAACTACGCTATAGATAGTCTACTATTTAAGTTTAGTCCTTAAAAGGTATTAGCGTTAGGGTTAAGGTTATTACCTCTTTAATCCTTAGCTTCTATAGACATGTCGTTATCTAGTAGAGAGAATAAAGTAAAAGCGGATAGTAGCTTTACTAGTAATCTCCGAATTTGCTTATTAAGCTAGTTAGATAAGCTACTATCTAGTATTATAGGCTGGCTAGTAGATACTAATTTACTTATAGAGCTCGTTCGAAGGTGTTCTAAGAGTATATTATGCTCTTCTTAATCAAGGTTTTTAAATAAAATATAGTTATCGTTTAAAACGATAACTAAAAAACAAGGGTCTAATATTTTATTAGCTGTCTAAAGGTAAATCGTTAATCTTTTCTTATAATACTAGAGCTATATTAATTATGCCTAATAAGTAAGGTATATCGTGTCGTATAGTTCGACTATTTATAGCTAGGCGCGTCTATCTTACTTATTCGGGTAATCCGCTATATAACTATAGTAGTATAATATTACGTTAGCCTATACTATATACCGGGTCCGGGGCCTTAGACGTAATTAGTGTCCTTAGCTAAACGATTAGCGTATAACGCCGTGCTAGGGCTTATTCTAAGCGATCTATATACTAGGGGATACGAGATTGCCTAGACAGGTCTAGCCTATCCTATAGCCTCTACGCTATCTAAACGAGAGCGTTTTTACGCTAAACCGGAGTCTAATCGAAGACTATTATAGGTATAGAGACTCTAAGTAAATCTCCGATATAGTAAGTCGCCTTACTATCTATACGATAATTACCGAATAGATCCGTACTAAGAGGTACTAGAGGTTTATAACTTTTCCGAGTTAGAGCGATATCTATATTCTAGGAGCTTCTACGTTATTATAGCCCTTTAAGTCGCCTCTTACGTAGGCTCCTTTAGGCCTTTTATTAATATTTATAGTATATTAGTTCTTACTTTAAGGCTACCTTCTACCCTCCGCGCTTCTAGTCTCGGTATAAGAGAGAAGAGATAGCTCTACCTTCGGCTCTATTAATAGATAACAACTACTCTAATACTAACCTCCTAGGCAGGTATAAGAGTAGTCGCTATAGAACAAGACCTGTTTAGAGAGTAATAGTCTTATAATACGTATATTAACTAGTAGTAACGAGCTCAAAATAGTAGCCCTAGGACTAAGAGCCTTATACTAGGACTGTAGGACATTAAATTAATCAAGTAGAGTAAATATTGCTATCTTAGAAACGAGCTACTACCTTACTTTTATACTAAAACTACTAAGCACGGTATATTAGTAGGCCTTTGCCTTACTAGTAGTATATTCTTATTTAAAGTAATATACTAGAAGCCGTTAGAGTAGTTAGAACTAGCTTTATCGTCGAAGATATAAAAGATAGTAGATAGGTAGGCTACGTATTTAATAGTCGTATATAGAGTAGTAACTAGCTAATATAGCTATAGTAGAGGATACTAGTAAAGAAGCTATTAGGATAGTAAGTACTATATACTACAAGACTAACTATACTAACTAATAGCTATATTATACTATCGATATACTATAAACTCCTATCGTATAGCTTCGAGTAAAGAGTCTAGGATCTAAAATAGGCCTCTAGTAGAAAGAGAATAAAAAAGAAAGCTATAGTTAGTCTAGGTACTCTTATTACTATCGTAGTCTAAGAGCTCCTAAGCCTTCTAATAGATATTAGAAGTAACCTTTAAGTCTACTTTAGTTACTATAAACTAAAAGGGTCTAAGATAGCTTCTACCTATCTTACGTATTAGAGCGTTAATATTATCCTCTAGTTCCTAAGTATTAGTACTCTTCTTATTATAACGAGTACGTCTTATAGGCTTAGAGAAGAAAGTATTCGCTTCTAGCTTAAACTATATCTAGTTTTAAGTATTCTAGACGATAAGAGCTTAGAGATCGGCTATACTACCTATCTAAATAATACGCTAGTAGAGAGTATACGTTACTTTAGCTATCTTCGGTAGCTTTAAACCTATAGTATTACCTATCTTAGCTATATATTCTTTATAAAGAGGCTAGCTAAGGTATAAAAGAATATTAATTAAAGCGTAGCTCTTAGCTACTTTCTTCTTCTTCTAGATATTATTAACTTCTTTAAGAGCTCTATTAACGATTATATAGTAGTAGACTTTAGAGGTAATATTATTTTTTATATAAGCCTAGTAACGTAGATTAGGCTCTAAGTCGCTCTCTAGCTTAATTCTACTATTATCTTCTAGTACGATTAGCGATAGGCGTTATAGACCTAGTAGTAGCTCTATCGTAGGTAATACTTAGTCTTATATAGGATCGCTATAGTCTAAAGCGCTTAGTATAAAAGAAGTCTCGATTAAGGTAATAATAGGTTCTCTAGCGCGAATTCTAGTAAGTCTCCTACTCTTATAAAAAATAGGCGTAAGCTTCTTCGTAGAGCTTAGCGTTAACTTCTCTAACTAAGCTTTTAGCCTCTATATAGTACTAGACGATACGGAATCTCTAAGATAAGGCTCTAGAGTCGTAAGTAAGTTACTTTCTCTTTCTTTTTCTTAACTAGAGTTTCGAGTAGGACTAGATAAGGATAGGCTCTTAGGTATAGAAAAAGAGAGTTATCTATTAGATCTTAGATTTCTAGAAGAAGATAATAGTCTATAGGATATTAAGAGCTATCTTTCTACTACTAGAAATATATAAGTTAGTTCTTTAAAGATCTCTTTTTTACGCTCTCTCTTAGTAAGCTTAACTATAAATCTATACTAATTAAGTTTATAGCTCGTCTCTAGGCGCGCTTCTCTTATCTTATAGCTAAATATATTAACTTATAAGAGCTCTACCTTAAACTTATTCTAGTAGCGTCTTCTATCTAAGTTTATATTAATAAAGCCTAAGCTCTACGAGCTAGGAGTCTTCTTACTTCTCTATAGCTAAAAATACTAGCTATAAAAGAATATATTCGCTACCTACTAATAGAAACGATCTTACTTTTACTATACTAAGAAAACCTAGTCTTTAGGCTCGCTCTCTTTAAAGACGCCTTTATACTTATTTAACTATTAATAAAGGTTCCTAAGTATCTCTTTATTATATAAGACTTAGTTAAGGAAAAAGAAGTTCTACTTATATCTAAACTCTATACGTACCTACTACTAAATTAAGTTTCTCTCTTTTACTAAGTCTTAGCCTTCTTAGCGTATTTTCTTTATATTATCGCGCTTTATACTCTATACGTTAAGATACTTTAGTAAAATCTTAGTTAAAAGGCGTTTAAAGAAGTTAAATATACTAATCTTTATCTTATTATTTACTTTCTTAACTTACTTAAGTACTAAGTCGACGCTCTCTTCTTAGTCTTATAGTATTTCTAGCGATAGAATAGCTTTAGTAGCGTTATTAAGGTTCGTTATACTAGTAAGAGGTCTACTTAAAGGCTAGAAACTAACGATATAGCCTTCGCGATTAATACGAGCGAGCGCTATACCTTATATAGAACTTAAAGAAGCTATTTTTTGTCTTTTCTTTAAGGAATCTTATCTAGATAGTTCTTATATAAGACTTCGAATAAGCGAGGTAGAAGGCGAAAGCGCTAGTCTTAATAAGCGTTTAGACGTTAAAGAACGCTAGAAAGAGGAAGTCTTGTTCTTTATATATAATAGAGAAAAAGAACGTCTTTAATTAGTCGTATTAGTAGCTTAAGGCGATATAAAGCACGTAACTAGTAATAAGTAACTTAAATAGTAAGAAGAGTCGAGCGCGTAACCGGTTATAGAGTTTTCTATTATATTAGTTACTACTTACGTATATAAATAGCTATATAGCGTTACTAGATAGTAACGAAAGATAAGAATCGACCTTAATAGAAGTAAGACTCTATAGTAACTAATTAATAGTTAATAAGGAAGAAGAGATCGTTTAGAGCGTAAAAGTAGCCTAATTATATATCTTATCGTAGTAGCGTAACTACTATTAGGATTAGGAGTCTATATACGAGACTTAGTTATATAAGTTTTAGTTATTATTTAAAAAGATAACTAAAAGTTTACTTTACTTTAACGCTTCTATAGCTGTCGTATACTACTAACGCTACTACTAACTACTATAGTATATACCTTACTATTACCGATAAGGACTAAGACTTAGATACTATTATCGTTACCTCTACTAAGTTAAAAGAGCCTTATTTTTTATATACCTAGTCGGCTTACTAGATCGTACTTTCTATATTATAAGAGACCGCTAGTACTATAATTAATAGCTAGGAAAGAGCTATTAGCGCCGCTATTACTAGAGATTTAAGTTTCTCTACTCTTATATAGGCCGAAAACCTTAAACTTTAAGAATTCTCTACTAGAAACTAATATTTTTAGTAATTCCTTTAGTTAGGTAAAAATTAGTAGTAAAAAGATCTTTAGAATAGAAAATTATTATCTTACTTTATTAATTAGTAATAGAAAAGAGCTCTAGGAAAGTAGATCGTAGTACTACCTTAGAAATCGCTAGTAGAAATAGCTTCGAGAGTATAGGTCTAGCTTAGATTTTAAGACTTAGTAGTAGAAAGTAGCTCGAGATAGCTAACTTTTATAGCGATAGTAGGCTCGGGACTTAGAAAAAGGAGTAGAATAGTAGATTAGCTAGTAGATATAAAATCTATATTTAAAAGTTAAGCTTAAAAGAGTAACTAGCTATATAGATACTTATCTTAGCTATAGAAAATAGCGTTAGAATAGTTAAGATTAGCTAGATTTCTACTAGTCTAGTAAAAGAGAAGCTTAGGAAGCTTAGATTAGAGCTTAATAGTAGCTCTAGAAATAAAAGAAGTACTTAGAATAGCTAAGATTTAGCTAGATTTCTACTAGTCTAGTAAATTATAAGTTTAGGAAGCTCTAATTAGAGCTTAATAGTAGCTTTAGGAATAAAAGAAGTACTTAAGAAGGTTAGATTAGAGCTCGATAGTAGCTCTAGGAATAAAAGAAACGCTTAGAATAGTATAGACTTAGGAAGATTAGCTCTTTTTATAGTAGAGGCTAGGCTTTAGTAGCTAGATCTTAGTTTATATCTCTAATTAAGTATCGTTTCTACTTCTTTAGCTCTACTAGGCTAGCTTTAGCCTTTAGCTTACTAAGTCTTCTACTTCTTCTTTAAGCTCCGTTAGTAGCTAGCGTATATAACTCTCTCTTTCTTCTTAAGTTATTACTAATAGCTTACTAATAAAGATCTATAGATACTTATACCTAGATAGAAGGCCTAGTTCTATAACCTTCTCTATTAGTAGTAGTACTTCTTCTAGTTTAATCTAATCTAGAACTAGCTTTAGGTTTTCTTATAGAAAGGTATATCTCTTAAAGTCTATCCTTTTATAGATATACTTACGCCTTAAGCTATCTAATTCCTTAAGCTTATACGATATACCTCTCTATAATACTTTAGATACTCTAAAAAGGCTTTTCTACCTAAACGTAAGCTTATAGAAGAAGCTAGTTTTTAACTTAGAGTAGTATACTAATACAAGATCTCTTTCCTTTAGTATAGTAAGGTCTATATAGCGATATTTATTAAAGTACGCCTTGTTCTATTCTTAGAGACGCTATTAACGTAGTCGTTCTTCTTCTATAATCGTTTCTATAGCTTCTAGAGCTTAAGCTCGAATCGTAAGAAGCTCTACTCTAGTCTTAACCTTATCCTAGTCTATAATCTAGAAGGTATAGTATTCTAGCTCGATTAGTAGTACTACGTTATATCTAATTATTACTTTCGATAGCGTTAGGCTAGTAGTAGAGACTATTATCGTTCTCTCTATCTATAATACTACTAGAATATAGTCCCTAATCGAATAAAGGCTACTATTAGATAGCTTTAAGTAAGCGTCTAATATCGTCTTATAGCTAACTTTAACGATAGCGTTAGACTAAGAGTAGTATAGCGAAATATTAATACGTTTAATACTATATAATAGTAGTAGCTTTTCTACTTCGCTAAGGTTAGTCTTATAGTTATCGAGAATAACTTCTATAGTAGTACCCTATTAGTAAAAGATCTCTTTCTATATAAACCTTACTATCTATACTAAGGAGATACTCTTTACTAGGTACTAGAATATATATACTTCTAGCTAGCGCGATAGAGATTTACGTATAACTATTAACGAATAGTTCTTTAAGATATATAAGCTATCGATATACTACTACTAGCCGACTATAACTTAGAGTAGGATTTATAGTTCTCTAGATACCTATTATCTATACTAAAGACTATAAATAGTATATTACTAAATAATAAACGAGATTTAAGCCTAGACTCTATCTTACTACTATCGCTTCTAGATAAGATTATACGTCTATTTAGCGCTATAGTAACCGTTCTTATAATAGTATACCTTAATAATACGAGCTCGCGCTTTAGGTTTAGTAATAACTCGTTATAGAGGCCTAGCTACTTATTCTTAGCGCTAGAGCTAGTTATTCTTAATATAAAATAGCTAATACTTCTTTCTTAACTACTTATACTCGTTATTAGAAACTCTCTTAGGTCTTTATATTCGTATAAGTACGAAAGCGATATTTATTAACTCTTAAGAGTAGATTTAATTAATTATAGATAGCTCGCTCTAAATTACCTATATAGAGAAAGCGTTAACGTAAAAGGTATTAAAGAATTATTCGTCGATTATTAGATCTACGTCTTCTTCCTATTCTATAGCCTCTATATCTTTAAACGTAATAGGCTTCCTCGATAATAAATCTAGAGCTATATACTTCTTACTAGGAATATATATAACGTTAAAGTCGAAGAGGTAGATCTATACTAGCTAGCGCGTTATTACTATATTCGGTAAATTAGAAGTAGCCTTATTAAGCTAGTAAACGAGAGTATTTATATTAATCTCTAGTTAGAAGTATACTCTAAATAGCTATAGTTTTAGCTTCTTTAATACCTTTAGTATACTAAGGTATTCGCGTTTTCTAGTATTATATTTAACTTCTACTAGGTTAAATAGGCTAGACTTATATTAAACTAGATAGTAGAGAAGTAGCTCGTCTCGATTATATTAGGAAAGCGTATATCTTTAACTTTTACTACTCGAATCTACGTCTACGATAATAAGTCCTACTCCTTCTCTATAGTTAAGAGTAACTAGAGCTAGAGCTAAAACTAGTACCTTTAAGACGATATCTTTAGCTAGTTAGTATTTAGTAGTTAATTAAAACTTAGTATCCTTCTATAAGAGTTTAAATAATAGAGTAAGGATAATTATAAAATCTTTAACCTAGACGTAGTAGTACGTAACTACGCTAAGGAAGGTTCGAACCTCCTTTTAATTCTCTAGAGTCGGCTATTTCTTAATCTTCGCTACTCTTACGAAGTCTAGATAGCGACTATTAATACTAGTAAGGTAATCGACGATTACTAACTATTTATAATAAAGTTATAACTTATTAAAAGCTACTATTATATTAGCTCGTTCTATATTATAGAGAACGTCGTCTATAGCTATAATATATTTAATAACGTAATAGTAGAGGCTAGGTTTAACCTCTTTATCGTTATACTTCGTCTTAGGCTCTTTAATACTAATATTATTAAGGAATAGCTATACTTTATACGAGATATACTCTATAAGTACTTAATTAATAATACGAACGAACTAGGTAATAGAATTCGTAGCTCCTTATAGTAACGTAGTCTACTATAATAGGCCTAGTAGTAAGTTAAAGCCTATAAGGTCTCTATAAGATTTATTAAGTAGTATTTAGTTATATCTAGAGAAGATATTAACTAACGAGGCTAGCGCGTAACTAGTAAAGTTCTTAGAGAAACCCTTAGTATTAGGTAGTAAGTTCGAATCTCTTATAGTAACTTAATTAAACTTCTAAGCTATATTAATTAACTAATACTTCTTTAGCTTACCTACCTCTATCTTCTTACTAATAAGGAAGTATAGGTTTCGATAGATACTATAGTATAGCTTAAGAGTTCTAGCTTAGATTCGTTATCTTAGTATATCTTCTACGATATATCGTAGCGATAGGTTTAGCTTAAAACCTAGATACTACTATAGCTCGTAAGGAACTATTCGAATCTTCTATAATAGAGTAATATTAGGATTAATTTAGTCTAAATACGTAAAGTTCTATATAAAGGTAGCTTCTCGATTCCTTAGTATATAGTATAATAAATCTAGCTCCTTTAGTAGTAGTTCTATACTAGGTTTAAACTTTATAAGCTATTTAGGTATAAAGTATAATCTAGGCTCGATTACTAAGAACCTCTTAGTTAAGTACTTACTATCGTAAGGTCTAGTACTAGGTAGTATAGCTACTTCCTTCTCGATATAAGTCCGTCGCTAGTCCTTTAATCTACTAGGGTTTAATCTATTAGTTATAGTAATATTAGTATTTACTAGTTTAATCTTATTAGTAACTTACTTATAAAGAGTATAGGCGCTAATATAATTATCTAGCTTCTACTACCTTATAGCTTCTTTATTACGAGCTTTCTCTACTATTATATTAATAGTAGCTAAGATAACGTACGTCTCTTTACTAAGCTCGTCGTCTACCTTATTAGAAATAACCTCGTAGTAGGGTCTAGGTTCTTAGATAGCTAGCTCCGCCTCTCTAAGCTTCTTATAAGTAATTATTAAGTATTCGCCTTTATAATTTAAACTCTAGCTCGATTAAGATACTAGTATAGTATCGTTAAAACTATACCTAATACTCTAGTATAAGTCTCGCTTACTAGTATAAACTAGTTTAGCTTCGCTAGTAGCTAGTAAAAGCTTCTTAAGTCGACTATTTTAGCTAAATTTAGCGATATTACCTTTAATAGCTACTACTACGAGATAGTTATACTATATTTAAGTCTAGCTATAATTAACCTATCTTAATAGCTCGAGCTACTATTATAGAGAGGTACTTTATCTAATTAAGTCTACTATAAAATAATCTTTAAAGTAGATCGCTTTCGTATACGATAACTACTACGTAAGATAGTTAAAGACTTAATTCTCTAGAAGTTTAGAGCTATTAGTAACTATAAACGAATACTAGTACTAATCGCTTATCTATCTATACTACTAGTATAGTTTAAAGTATAGTATAGGAGGTATAATATAATTATCGTTTAAAAAGATAACTATAGAACGTTCTACTAGCTAACCTTTCTAAGTAGAGTTTTTACTTCTAACTACTAAACCTTATATAGAAAGAGTAGTAGAAGCTTAAAAAGCTTATAATTCCTCCTCCTACTCCTCGCTATTATAAGATCTAGAGTTCTTAGTAGTATACTCTATATTCCTTAGCTAGTAATTACTAAAAGTTAGAGTTTAGATATCGACTTCTATTAAATCTTAACGTAATATATACGCTAGAGCTCTAATTAATCTTATACTACTAACTAGAGCTAGTTTCTCGATACTCTAGCTTTTCCTAAGACCTATTCTATAGTTCGTATATTACTATAGCTATTAAAGCTAGTAAATATAATAATATAGCTGTCTAGAGTACTAATTAAGCTCTCCTAAGAGCTATTATCGTAGTTCTTAGAAGCTAGGTATACTTATTACGCCTATAGCTAGCTAAGTAAGATTAGGCTGTTCGCTAGTAAGACTAGAAATAGTATAGTAACTCTAACGCTAAAGATATCGATTAATACCTCTAGGTAGTATCTAACGAAAGTAACCTTACTTCTAACTCCTTCTATAGTAATATTACTAAGAGAGGTTATACTAACTTAAAGTTTACGAATATATTCGATTAGTATAATTATTAACTTAGCTCTCTCGTCGATTAAAGACTTATAAGCTATTATTCGAGGTCTATACTTTATAGGTACGTAGATACTTAGAATAATTTAATAGATATTATTAAATAATAGAAGAATATTATTAGTCTACTTATAAAGCTTAGAAGTAGGCCTAGGCTTTACTATATTAATCGCTATAGTAGTAGCCTAGAAGGCCTTAATATTAGTCGCTAAAATAGCTCTTATTAGCTCCTCTACTATATTACTAAAAGCTTTAGATAGTAAGGAATATACGCTAATCTTAGCTCTACTATCTCTATTTATACGCTTCTTTATATAGAGCTTATTAAGCTTCTTACGTAGATCTATATCGTTTAGAATATATTCTTATAAGGAATACGACGCTCGCTCGCTATAGAGAATAATCTCTACTAAGCTTAACTAGATCTTAGATTCGAGTATTTTATCTATCTAGAAGATATTAGCGTTATTATTAGTATATATAGCTCGAAGGTAGTTATCTATACGCTTAGTCTTCGAAGGCTTCTTAGCCTTCTTCTACTTTTAAGTATACGTAAGAGCGACTAGAACTAGTAGACCGTTTAGGTAGTCGTATATCTACTTATTCTCGACCTTATCGTTATTATATCTCTAAGTTTAAGAATCCTCTAACTCTCCTATATCTATAAGATAAGGAGCTAGCTAGTTTTTATCTTTAACTTCTTTAATATAAGAGTAATAGTAAGCGCGAGTTCTTATAGCTATAGCCTAAGTCGTAATCTACTTCTATACTTCTATTAGCTATCCTCTAACTAGATAAGAAGGATTTAGGTTCTACTTTATCTTTACGCTATCTCTAGCTACGTAGATACTAATTAGGTCGTCTTAATCCTTCTAGGTAATAGAAGCGACTTAGCTAATATTAATAGGACTATTAATACTAGCTACCTTATTCGCTATTCTCTACTAGCTCGCTCTTAGCGTTAATAAACGATCTATATTTTTAAGATTAATCTTTCTATAGCGCTACTCTAATACTTCTATTAATATAAATACCTTTAGTAGTTTCTTATTCTAGTAGTACTATATCTTTTCTATACCTAGGCGAGGCGTTCTATAGTATATAATACTAGTCTTTAGATCTCTATATATTAAGCCCTTAGTCTCGAACTACTATAGGTACTCGTAGTTTATAGCTATATAGCCTTCGAGCCTATATATCTAATAACCTAAAATCTTTAGAGCGATCGTAGCGTAGGCCTTAATTATTAATCCGTTATCTATTATAGCTAAATTAATCGAAATCTCCTAGCTATAAATAGGCCTTAGAATATATAGATAGTTATAACTATAAGACTTCGTCTACTATTCTATCGACGAGCGTAGTAGCTATAGACCTCTTTCTTCGAGTCGACGAATTATAGTAATTATAAGGTCTTATATACTAGCGGTAATATTATCGACGCTTACTAGTTTATAGCCTTTATAGACTACTATTTCTCTAGTATTAAACTTAGAATTTAGTCTTAGAGTAGACTTCTTTACTACTTTATATAGCTATATAACGTCTCTACTACCTTCGTTATATACTAGTAAGGCAAAGGCCTACCTACATACCGTGCTTAGCAGTTTTAGTACAAAAGTAAGATAGTAGCTCGTTTCTAAGATAGTAATGTTCACTCTACTTGATTAATTTAATGTCCTACGGTCCTAGTATAAGGCTCTTAGTCCTAGGGCTGCTATTTTGAGCTCGTTACTACCGGTTAATATACGTATTACAAGACTATTACTCTCCGAACAGGTCTTGTTCTATAGCGACTACTCTTATACCTGCCTAGGGGGTTAGTATTAGGGTGGTTGTTATCTATTAATAGAGCCGAAGGTAGAGCTATCTCTTCTCTCTTATACCGAGACTAGAAGCGTAGAGAGTAGAAGGTAGCCTTAAAGCGAGAACTAACATACTATGAACATTAATAAGAGGCCTAAAGGAGCCTACGTAAGAGGCGACTTAAAGGGCTATAATAACGTAGAAGCTCCTAGAATATAGATATTACTCTAACCTAGAAAAGTTATAAACCTCTAGTACCTCTTAGTACGGATCTATTCGGCAATTATCGTATAGATAGTAAGGCGACTTACTATATCGGAGATTTACTTAGGGTCTCTATGCCTATAATAGTCTTCGATTAGACCCCGGTTTAGCGTGAAAACGCTCTCGTTTAGATAGCGTAGAGGCTATAGGATAGGCTAGACCCGTCTAGGTAATCTCGTATCCTCTAGTATATAGATCGCTTAGAATAAGCCCTAGCACGGCGTTATACGCTAATCGTTTAGCTAAGGACACTAATTACGTCCAAGGCCCCGGACCCGGTATATAGTATAGGCTAACGTAATGTTATACTACTATAGTTATATAGCGGATTACCTAAATAAGTAAGACGGACGCGCCTAGCTATAAACGGTCGAACTATACGACACGACATGCCTTGCTTATTAGGCACAATTAATGTAGCTCTAGTATTATAAGAAAAGATTAACGATTTACCTTTAGATAGCTAATAAAATATTAGATCCTTGTTTTTTAGTTATCGTTTTAAACGATAACTATATTTTATTTAAAAACCTTAATTAAGAAGAGCATAACATACTCTTAGAACACTTTCGAACGAGCTCTATAAGTGAATTAGCATCTACTAGCCGGCCTATAATATTAGATAGTAGCTTATCTAACTAGCTTAATAAGTAAATTCGGAGATTACTAGTAAAGCTACTACCTACTTTTACTTTATTCCCTCTACTAGACAACGATATGTCTATAGAAGCTAAGGACTAAGGAGGTAATAACCTTAACCCTAACGCTAATACCTTTTAAGGACTAAACTTGAATAGTAGACTATCTACGGCGCAGTTCTAGCTGCTTATAGAGACTATCTAAGTAACCTAAAGCTAGAAGGTAATTGTCGCTTAGGTTCCGCTAATACCTAGCTCGGACTAGAATCTTTTCTTTAATAGAGAGAACGTAACCGAGTATATTAAGCGTTTTAAAGCACTATATAGTAACTACGCTATCCTATTTATTAATAATAATAAACAGCTTTACGAGAAGTTACTTACTTAGGTTACGGTCGTCTAACGTAGACGATACTAGCGCCTTAATAGTTTCTATAATCGAGACTACGCTAAGTTCAAGGAATCTATTATTAAGGAGTACCGAAAGTACGATAGTATATATATACTCGGAAACCGCCGCTATATAGAAAACCTTTATAAGGTCGACCGTAGCGAGGATAATAATCTCTTAGAGTACTTGAGGCAGTTTATGCTCTACTCTAATACTATGCCTATTTCGTATATAGACGAGCGTTCTCGTGCCCTTCTATTTATACGAGGCCTACTATTCCGCTTCGGTAAGAGGCTCTAGGCCTATCTTAGGTTAGACCTTAATAATAGTAACTTAGATTATAGTAAGCTCTTAAAGACAGCCTAGCGTTAGATTAATAGTAATAAGGACTTTAAATTAGAAGTATATAACGAAGGCGGTAGGGATATCTAGTAGTTATACGAAGTAGTAAAGAAGTCCGCTCTAAGACTGAACTCTAAGTTCAAGGCTAGAGAAACGGTAGTCCGTAAAGACCGTAAACCGGTAAGCGTCGATAATATTACCGCTAGTATATAAGACCTCGTGATCGCTACGATTCGTCGACTCGAAGAAGGAGGCCCGTAGCTACTACGCCCGTCGATAGGATAGCGGGCGAAGTCTTACGATTACGACTATCTGTATATTCTAAGGCCTACTTATAGCTAGGAGATTTCGATTAACTTAGCTACGATAGATAACGAGTTAATAATTGAGGCCTATATAGCGATCGCTCTAAAGATTTTAGGTTATTAGATATATAGGCTCGAAGGCTATATAGCCGTAAACTATAAGTACTTATAGTAGTTCGAGACTAAGGGCTTAATATATAGAGATCTAAAGACCGGTATTATATACTACGGAACGCCTCGCCTAGGTATAGAAAAGATATAGTACTACTAGGACAAGGAACTGCTAAAGCTATTTATATTAATAGAAGTATTAGAGTAGCGCTACGGAAAGATTAATCTTGAAAATATAGATCGTTTATTAACGCTAAGAGCGAGCTAGTAGAGGATAGCGAACAAGGTAGCTAGTATCGACGGTCTCGTTAATATCGGTTAAGTCGCTTCTATTACGTAGAAAGATTAGAACGATCTAATCGGCGCCTACGTAGCCGGAGATAGCGTAAAGACAAAACGGAACCCGAACCCTTCTCGTCTAGTTAGAGGATAGCTAATAGGAGTATAGAAGCGGATTACGACCTAGGCTATAGCTATAAGAACCTACGCTTATCGTTACTCTTATATTAAAGAGGTTAAAGATAAAAACCGGCTAGCTCCTTACCTTACGGATATAGGAGAGTTAGAGGATTCTTAAACTTAAGGACGTAATAACGATAAGGTCGAGGATAAGTAGATATACGACTACCTAAACGGTCTACTAGTTCTAGTCGCTCCTACGTATACTTAAAAGCGAAAGAAGATAAAGGAGCCTCTAAAGACAAAGTAGGTAGACAACTACCTTCGAGCTACGTACGCTAATAATAACGCTAACGTCTTCTAGATAGATAAAATACTCGAATCCAAGGTCTAGTTAAGCTTAGTAGAGATTATTCTCTATAGCGAGCGAGCGTCGTATTCCTTATAAGGTCGTGTTCTAAATAACACGGATCTATATAAGAAGCTTAATAAGCTCTAGGTAAAGAAGCGTACGAATAGAGGTAGCGGAGCTAAGATTAGCGTATATTCCTTACTATCTAAAGCCTTCTACGATACGGCGGAAGAGCTAATAAAAGCTATTTTAGCGACCGATATTAAGGCCTTCCGAGCTACCGCTATAGCGATTAATATAGTGAAACCTAGGCCTACTTCTAAGCTTTACGAGCGGACTAATAACATCCTCCTATTATTTAATAATATCTATTAGATTGTTCTAAGTATCTACGTACCTACAAAGTACGGCCCTCGAATAATAGCTTATAAGTCTTTAATCGACGAGGGGGCTAAGTTAATAATTATACCGATCGAACACGTTCGGAAGCTTTAAGTTAGTATAACCCCTCTCGGTAATATTACTATAGGAGGAGTCGGAGGTAAGGTTACTTTCGTTAGGTACTACCTAGAAGTGTTAATCGACACCTTTAGCGTAAGAGTTACTATACTATTTCTAGTCTTACTAGCGAATAGCTCGATCTTGCTTAGCTGACTATAGGCACGACGGGTACGCCTAGCTTCTAAGAACTACGATAATAGCTCTTAGGAGGGCTTAATTAGTACTCTAGACGGCCGTATTATTATGTTTATAGGCTTTAATAGCCGTAGTAATATACGTACTATAGAACAGGTACTAGGAAAAGCTAGAGTGCCGAGGAACTAGCTCTAGTCGACAGCACGAGTTTAGTAGGGGCTCTAACACGTGTATCGCGTCTAGGTTTAGTAGAAGTCGGTGTCCGAACTCTAACTTTTAGTAATTATTAGCTAAAGAATATAGGGTATACCGTCGAGGACTCTAGATCTTATAATAGCGAGGAGTAGAGAGAGAGATTACAAGCTTTTTAAGCTTCTACTACCCTTTCTGTACAAGGTTTAGTAGTTAGAGGTAAAAACTCTACTTAGGAGGGTTAGCTAGCGGAACGTTCTATAGTTACCTTTTTAAACGATAATTACGTTATACCTCCTATACTATACTTTAAACTATACTAGTAGTATAGATAGATAAGCGATTAGTACTAGTATTCGTTTACGGTTACTAACAGCTCTAAACTCCTAGAGAATCAAGTCTTTAACTACCTTACGTAGTAGTTATCGTATATAAAGGTAATCTACTTTAGGGACTATTTTATAGCGGACTTGATTAGATAAAGTACCTCTCTACGATAGTAGCTCGAACTATTAAGACGGGTTAATTATAGCTAGACTTAAACATAGTACGACTATCTCGTAGTAGCGGCCGTTAAAGGTAATATCGCTAAATTTAGCTAAAATAGTCGACTTAAGAAGCTTCTACTAGCTACTAGCGAAGCTGAGCTAGCTTGTACTAGCGAGCGAGACTTATACTAGGGTATTAGGTACAGTTTTAATAATACTATACTAGTATCTTAATCGAGCTAGAGTTTAAATTACAGAGGCGGATACTTGATAATTACCCGTAGGAAGCTTAGAGAGGCAGAGCTAGCTGTCTAAGAACCCGGACTCTATAATAAGGTTATCTCCGATAAAGTAGACGACGAGCTTAGCGAGGAGACATACGTTATCTCGGCCGCTATTAATATAGTAGCGGAGAAAGCTCGTAATAAAGAAGCTGTAGGGTAGCGGAAGCTAGATAATTGTATTAGCGCCTATACTCTTTATAAGCGAGTTACTAATAAGATCAAACTAGTAAATGCCGATATTACTATAACTAATAGCTTAAACCCTAGCGGATTAAAGGACTAGCGACGGACTTATATTAAGAAGGAAGTAGCTATACTACCTAGCACTAGACCTTATAATAGTAAGTACTTAACTAAGAGGTTCTCGACGATCGAGCCTAGATTACGCCTAACGCTCGAACAGCTTATAAAGTTCAAACCTAGTATAGAACTACTACTAAAAGAGCTAGATTTATTATACTATATACTAAGGAATCGAGAAGCTGCCTTTGCGTAGGACTTTACGTATTTAGGCCGAATCAATCCTAATATTACTCCGCTATAGAAGATTCGGACAGTTCCTTACGAGCTATAGTAGTATCTAGGCTTCAAGCTGAACCTATCGCTATAATATATCGTAGAGGACATACTAAGACAACGAATCCAAGCTAGAACTCTTAAGCTATACTATGGTACCTATCGAAACCTATACTTCCTTATTAGTAAGAAGATAGAGGTAGGTAAGCTAAAGAAGTATTAGTTAATTAACGTAGCTTAGAAGTTTAATCAAGTTACTATAAGAGATTCGAACTTACTACCCGACGCTAAGGGTTTCTCTAAGGACTTTACCGGTTACGCGCTAGCCTTATTAGTTAATGTCTTCTCTAGATATAACCAAATCCTACTCGATGAATTATATAGAGACCTTATAGGCTTTAACTTACTACTAGGCTTGTTATAGTAGACAACGTTACTATAAGGAGCTACGAATTCTGTTACCTAGTTCGTTCGTATTATTAATCAAGTACTTATAGAGTATGTCTCGTATAAGGTACGGCTGTTCCTTAATAATATTAGTATTAAAGGGCCTAAGACGAAGTACGATAGTAAAGAGGTTAAACCTAGCCTCCGCCGTTACGTTATTAAACATATTATAGCTATAGACGACGTTCTCTATAATATAGAACGAGCTAATATAACCGTAGCTTTTAATAAGCTATAGCTCTATTACGAACAACTAGTAATCGTTAGTTACCTTACTAGTATCGATAGTCGCTATCTAGACTTTATAAGAGTAGCGAAGATTAAGAAATAGCCGACGCTAGAAAATTAGAAAAAGGTTCGAATCTTCCTTAGCGTAGTTACGTACTACCGCGTCTAGGTTAAAGGTTTCACGATTATCCTTACTCCGCTGTTCAAACTCTTATAGAAGGATACTAAGTTTTAATAGACTACTAAATACTAACTAGCTAAAGACGTCGTCTTAAAGGTACTAGTTTCAGCCCTAGCCCTAGTTACTCTTAACTATAGAGAAGGGGTAGGACTTATTATCGTAGGCGTAGATTCGAGTAGCAAAGGTTAGGGATATACGCTTTTTTAATATAATCGAGACGAGCTACTTCTCCGCTATCTAGTTCGATATAAGTCCGGCCTATTTAACCTAGTAGAAGTTAAGTACGATACTAGAAAGCGCGAATGCCTTAGTGTACTAAAGGTATTAAAGAAGCTAAAACTATAGCTATTTAGAGTATACTTCTAACTAGAGATTAATATAAATACCCTCGTTTACTAGCTTAACAAAGCTGCCTCTAATTTACTAAATATAGTAATAACGCGCTAGCTAGTATAGATCTACCTCTTCGACTTTAACGTTATATATGTTCCTAGTAAGAAGTATATAGCTCTAGATTCGTTATTAAGGAAGCCTACTACGCCTAAAGATATAGAGGCTATAGAACAGGAAGAAGACGTAGATCTGATAATTAACGAGCAATTCTTCGATACCTTTTACGTTAACGCTTTCTCTATATAGGTAATTTAGAGCGAGCTACCTACGATTAATAGAATCTACTCTTAGGAGTTAATAAATATCGCTTTCGTGCTTATACGAATATAAAGACCTAAGAGAGTTTCTAATAACGAGTACAAGCGGTTAAGAAAGAAGTGTCGGCTGTTTTGTATTAAAAACAACTAGCTCTAGCGCTAAGAGCGAGTAGCTAGACCTCTATAGCGAGTTATTAATAAACCTAAAGCGCGAGCTCGTATTATTAAGGCATACTATTATAAGAACGGTTATCGTAGCGCTAAACAGACGTATAATCTTATCTAGAAACGATAGTAGTAGGATAGGGTTTAGGCTTAAATCTCGCTCGCTATTCGGTAATATACTATTTATAGTCTTCGGTATAGGAGATAGGTACCTAGAGAGCTATAAATCCTACTCTAAGTTACGGTCGGCTAGCGGTAGTATATCGATAGCTTGTATGTCTCGAAGAACTGTTCGTTAATAGTTATACGCGAATCTCTATCGCGCTAGCTAGAAGCACGTATGTTCTAGTACCTAGCGAAGAGTATCTCCTTAGTATAGATAGTAAGGTTTATATAGGAAGAGATCTTTTACTAGTAGGGTGCCGCCGTAGAAGTTATCCTCGACAACTATAAGACTAACCTTAGTAACGTAGAGAAGCTACTACTATCGTATAGTGTCAAGCGTATTAATATCTCGCCGTACTACCCTTAGTCTAACGCTATCGTTAAAGTCGGCTATAAGACGATATTAGACGCTTACTTAAAGCTCTCTAATGGTAGCCTTTATTCGATTAGAGACTATATTCCGGTAGTGTTATAGGCGGAAAGAACGATAATAGTCTCTACTACCGGCCTAACGCTGTCGGAAGTAATAATTAGGCGTGACGTAGTACTACTAATCGAACTAGAACACTACACCTTCCGGATTATGGATTAGGGCAAGGTTAAGACTAGAGTAGAGCTTCTTACGATTCGAGCTCAAGCCCTAGAAGCTATAGAAACAACTGTAGAAGAAGGACGACTACGTTAATAGCGTCTCTAAGAGTAGAACAAGGCGTACTTCGATAAACATCGCTATATAGACCTTACTATACTAAAGAAAGAAGATCTCGTATTAGTATACCGCTCTAAGTTAAAAACTAGCTTCTCCTACAAGCTTACGTTTAGATAGGAAGGCCCTTTTAGGGTATCCGAAGTATTATAGGGAAGTATATCGTATAAGCTTAAGGAACTAGATAGCTTAAAACGGGAGTATATCTATAAGAGGATAGACCTTAAGAAATACACCTTTCTACGAGAAAACCTAAAGCTAGTTCCGGATTAGATTAAACTAGAAGAAGTACCGCTACTAATAGAGAAGGTTATAGAACTAGGCCTTCTACCTAGGTATAAGTATCCGTAGATCTTTATTAGTAAGCTATTAGTAATAACTTAAGAAGAAAGGGAGAGTTATATACGCTAGCTACTAACGGAGCTTAAAGAAGAAATAGAAGACTTAGTAAGCTAAAGGCTAAAGCTAGCCCGGCGGAGCTAAAGATTTAGAAATTCGATAGGCGATACTTAATTAGGGGTATAAGCTAAGATCTAGCTACTAAAGCCTAGCCTCTACTATAAAAGGGCTAATCTTCCTAAGATCGTACTATCTCGAGCACTTCTTTTGTTCCTAGAGCTACTATCGAGCTCTAATCTAAGCTTCCCGAGCTCCTCTTTTACTAGATTAGTAAAAATCTAGCTAATCCTAACTGTCCCGACGCTGTTTTCTATAGCTAAGATAAGTATCTATATAGCTAGTTACTCCTCTAAACTCAACTTTTAAGTACAGATTCTATATCTACTAGTTAACCTACTATCCTACTCCTTTTTCTAAGTCCTAAGCCTACTATCGCTATAAAAGTTAGCTGTCCCGAGCTACTTTCTACTACTAGGTCTTAAAAATCTAAGCTAGACCTATACTCTTAAAGCTCTTTTCTACTAGCGATTTCTAAGGGAGATAAGGGTTTTCTGTCCTAAAGGTCCTTTTTTGCCGCTAATCTTCGCCTAACTAAAGGAATCGCTAAAAGTGTTAGTTTCTAGCGAAGAATTCTTGAAGTTTAAGGTTTTCGGCCTACGTAAGAGTAGAGAAGCTTGAATCTTTAGTAATAGCGGCGCTAATAGCTCCTTCCTAGCTATTAACTATAGCGCTAGCGGTCTCTTACGACGTAGAAAGCGCGATCTAGTAAGTCGACTAGGTATACGAGAAATAAGGCTCTTTTAAGTTAGTAGAGGTAACGACGATAGTATCTAAGTCTTAGTCCTTGTCGGCGATAGTAAGGTATATACTATAGTAGTTAGTAGTTACGTTAGTAGTAAGCGACGGCTACGGAAGTATTAAGGTAAAGTAAACTTTTAGTTATCTTTTTAAACGATAACTAAAACCTTACGTAACTAAGCCTCGCGTATAGACCCCTAATCCTAACGGTAGTTACGCTACTACGATAAGGTATATAATTAGACTACTTTTACGCTCTAAACGATCTCTTCTTCCTTATTAACTATTACTTAGTTACTATAGAGCCTTACTTCTATTAAGTTCGATTCTTATCTTTCGTTACTACCTAGTAACGCTATATAGCTGTTTATATACGTGAGCGGTAACTAATATAATAGAAAACTCTATAACCGGTTACGCGCCCGACCCTCCTTACTATTCAAGTCACTTATTACTAGTTACGCGCTTTATATCGCCCTAAGCCGCTAATACGACTATTTAAAGACGTTCTCTTTCCCTATCGTATATAAAGAACAAGACTTCCCCTTTCTAGCGTTCTTTAACGCCTAAACGCTTATTAAGACTAGCGCTTTCGCCTTCTACCTCGCCCGTTCGAAGTCCTATATAAGAACTACTTAGACAAGAGTCTCTAAAGAAACGACGAAAGATAGCTTCTTCAAGTTCTATATAAGGCATAGCGCTCGCTCGTATTAATCGCGAAGGCTCTATCGTTAGCTTCTAGCCTTTAAGTAGACCTCTTATAGGTATAACGAACCTTAATAATACTACCGAAGCTATTCTATCGCTAGAGACACTATAAGACTAAGAGGAGAGCGTCGACTTAGTACTTAAGCAAGTCGAGGAAGTAAACGACAGGATGAAGATCGGTATATTTAACTTCTTTAAACGCCTCTTAACTAAGATTTTACCGAAGTACCTTAACGCGTAGAGTATAAAGCGCGATAATATAAAGAAGATACGCTAAGAAGGCTAGGACTTAGTAAAGGAGAGAAACTTGATTTAGTAGTAGCTACGTATAGAATTTAGGTACAAGTAAAACTTCCCCTTCCTTAACTAAGTCTTATATAATAAAAAGATACTTAGGAACCTTCGTTAATAGTTAAATAAGTATAAAAGCGCCTTCGAAGAGAGCGAGCCTAAAGACTAGGTCTTCTCGGCGTAGTAAAAGCAAGATCGTTTCTATTAGTAAGTAGCGAATATGTTCTCTCGTAGCTAGCATTTTTAGCTATAGAGAAGTAAGAAGACTCCTAGCTCGTAGGGCTTAGGCTTTATTAATACGAACTTAGATAGGAGACGCTACTAGAACAAGTTTAAGAAGGAGCTCTTATAGGTCGACGTATTTAGCTATAAGATAAGAGAAGCACGCCTAGAGGCGGGCTATAGACTTAATTAGTACGGATTTATAGTTAAGCTTACTAAAGGAGAGGCCTTCGAAGAACCGACCTACGTGTTTCTAGTAGTAGAGAGATAGCCCTTAATGTCCTATAGACTATTACCTCCTCCTAGAAATCCAAGATCTAATAGACGACCCTCTTCCTCTACGCCTAAGGGCCTATCCTTATCTAGTCCTACTCGAAACTCTAGTTAAGAAGGAGAAGGTAATTTACTTACGACCCTAGAGCCTTATCCTAGAGATTCTATATTACCTAGTACTATATAGAGGCTAAAAGCTTAGTTAGAGAAGTTAACGCTAAGCTCTACGAAGAAGCCTACGCCTATCCTTTATAAAAGCGGAAGGCTTACTAGAATTCGCGCTAGAGAAACTATTATTACCTCGATCGAAACTTCTCTTATACTAAGCACTTTAGGTAATAGCGATCCTACGTAAGACTAAGTACTACCTACGACGGAGCCGCTACTAGGTCCGTAACGCCTATCGCTAATCGTACTAGAAGATAATAGTAGAATTAAGCCGGAGAGCGACTCGGAGCCTAATCTACGCTACTAGGCTTATATAAAGGATAGTATTACCTCTAAAGTCTACTACTAGGTAATCGTTAGCGGAGCTCTTAAAGAAGTCGATAATGTCTAGGAGAAGAAGAAAGTAGCTAAGAGCTACGCTTTAATTAATATTCTTCTATACCTTAGCTAGCCTCTTTATAAAGAATATATAGCTAAGATAGGTAATACTATAGGTTTAAAGCTACCGAAGACGGCTAACGTAACGTATACCCTCTACTAGCGTATTGTTTAGATAGGTAGTATAGCTGATCTCTAAGCTTTTATCGCCTAGAACGCTTAAAACCGGACGTAGTTCAAGCTAGAAGCGAATACTTTCTTCTCTAAGCCTATAGGACGTACTCGTTACGGTAAGAAGGGTACTAATACTTAGGAACTAGAGGACGATATTAACGCCCTAATACGTAAGGTAGGTAGGAGCTACCTCGGACCCTTTTAGTTCTCCGCGACCGAGGTAGACTTAAAGGTTACTTCTAACGTCCGTTAGAAGGCTTAGGAGCTCTTAGACTACGATAGTAATAAGGGTACCTAGACCGACTACGGCTTCCTCTTTTATTCTCCTTCTACTAGAGGCCTATTTCAGATTCTAGGCTCCTTACTCGAAGCTATACGGTAGGAGTTTATAGTGTATCGATAGTATAACACAGCTATTAGTTAGTATAGTTAGTCTTGTAGTATATAGTACTCGCTGTCCTAATAGCTTCTTCGCTAGTATCCTCTACTATAGCTATATTAGCTAGTTACTACTCTATATACGACCGTTAAATACGTAGCCTACCTATCTACTACCTTTTATATCTTCGACGATAAGGCTAGTTCTAACTACCCTAACGGCTTCTAGTATATCGCCTTAAACGAGAATATACTACTTAAGGAGAAGGGCCTTAATTAGGTTTAGTTTACGATCTCTCTAGACGATACTAGCGATAGAGGACGACTTTTACTAACCTCTAACGCGGTTAGTAACGGGCTCTTTGACCCTAAGGAGGCAAAGTAGCTAGCGAGGCGTATTATCTCTAATAAGTAAAGCTATAGTATAGGCTTCGTCGAGACTATAGCTCTAGTAATTACTAACGATATAAAAGCTAACCTTAACCTTAGTTAGAAGAACCCTTATACTAATACGGGCTCGCTAGTTATTTCGCACCCCTACCTCCCTTAGTAGTATACTCGTATAGACGAAGAGTATCGTATAATTCCGATAGTATTTCTAGCCTACCCTAATAGTTAAGTATTAGATAAGTTACCTAATAGTAATCGTATTAACGTTTCTACGGTCTATAGCGTATATCTCTATCGTAAACGAATACCCTTTATAGCTTTAGGCACTATATACCCTATATAAGTAATAAAACCTTTCGCTACTAAGGTACTATTAACTAGCCTAGGCCCGATTTCCGATACCTTAGTAGGCCGAGTTCTATAGGCAGATTAGGTAGTAAGTATAGAAATAAAGAAGCTCTTTAGTATAAGTAAGGAGGAGTTCAAGGTCTATATAGCTAAATAGTAGACTACGGCTAAAGCTTAATTCGATACTACCTACGCTACAGCTATAGACATTAAGGAGCATATATTTAGCGAAGCTAGTTTTATAAGCGCGGATAGTAACTTAGAAGTATTAGTGTTAAAGAAGAGAGGCGCTGTTCCTAAGGAGATCCCTAAGAGTATAGTAGAAGAGTAGCGTCTAGCGAATAATAATCGGATCTAAGAAGGTGTTTTTAGTAGTTATCGTTAGAAAAGGTAACTATTTAATAGGCCTCTAATTAAAAGTTTAATAGACTTTAATAGGAAAACTAGCTAGTTTTAAGCAATTCTAAGAAGGCTCTACGGGTAGTTAGGTGTCTAGTTAGACACTAAGAAAGGGAGGATTAGTAAGGTAAAGGCCTACCTATATACCGTGCTTAGTAGTTTTAGTATAAAAGCAAGGTAGTAGCTCGTTTCTAAGATAGCAATGTTTACTCCACTTGATTAATTTAATGTCCTACGGTCCTAGTATAAGGCTCTCAGTCCTAGGGCTACTATTTTAAGCTCGTTACTACCGGTTAACACACGTATTACAAGACTATCACTCTCTGAACAGGTCTTGTTCTATAGCGACTACTCTTATACCTACCTAGAGGGTTAGTATTAGGGTAGTTGTTATCTATTAATACTTCTATCTTAAAGTCCTTATTACTATTAATCTAACGCTAGGCTATCTTTAAGAGTTTACTATAATCTAAGTTACTATTATTAAGGTCTAACCTAAGATAAGCCTAGAGCCTCTTACTAAAACGAAATAGTAGGCCTTATACGAATAGAAGAGTATAAGAACGCTCGTCTATATACGAAGTAGGTATAGTATTAGAGTAGAGTATAAACTACCTTAAGTACTCTAAGAGATTATTATCCTCGCTATAGTCGACCTTATAAAGGTTTTTCTATATAGTAGTAGTTTCTAAGTATATATATACTATCGTACTTTTAGTACTTCTTAATAATAGACTTCTTAAACTTAGTATAGTCTCGATTATAGAAACTATTAAGGCGCTAGTATCGTCTACGTTAGATAACTATAACCTAAGTAAGTAACTTCTCGTAAAGCTATTTATTATTATTAATAAGTAGAACGATATAGTTTCTATATATAGCCTTAAATCGCTTAATATACTCGGTTACGTTCTCTCTATTAAAGAAGAGATTCTAGTCCGAGCTAGATATTAGCGGAACCTAAGCGACAATTACTTACTAGCTCTAGGTTATATAGATAGTCTCTATAAGTAGCTAGAACTACGCTATAGATAGTCTATCTCTTAAGTCTAGTCCTTAAAAGATATTAGCGTTAGGGCTAAGGTTATTACCTCTTTAGTCCTTAGCTTCTATAGATATATTATTATCTAGTAGAGGGAATAAAGTAAAAGTAGGTAGTAGCTTTACTAGTAATCTTCGAATTTACTTATTAAGCTAGTTAGATAAGCTACTATCTAGTATTATAGGCTAGCTAGTAGATACTAATTTACTTATAGGGCTCGTTTAAAGATATTCTAAGAGTATATTATACTCTTCTTAATTAGGTTTTTAAATAAAATATAGTTATCGTTTAAAACGATAACTAAAAATAAGAGTCTAAATTTATTAGCTATCTAAAAATAAATCGTTAAACTTTCCTTATAATACTAGAGCTATATTAATTATACCTAATAAGTAAAGTATATCGTATCGTATAGTTCGACTATTTATAGCGAGGCGTGTCCGTCTTACTTATTTAGGTAATTTACTATATAACTATAGTAGTATAATATTATATTAGCCTATATTATATACTAGGTCTAGAGCCTTAGACGTAATTAGTATCCTTAGCTAAACGATTAGCGTCTAACGCTATACTAGGGCTTATTCTAAGCGATCTATATACTAGAGGATACGAGATTATCTAGATAGGTCTAGCCTATTCTATAGCCTCTACGCTATCTAAACGAGAGTGTTTTTACGCTAAACTAGAGTCTAATCGAAGACTATTATAGATATAGAGACCTCGAGTAAATCTCTAATATAGTAAGTCGCCTTACTATCTATATAATAGTTACTAAATAGATCCGTACTAAGAGGTACTAGAGGTTTATAACTTTTCTAGATTAGAGCGATATCTATATTCTAGAGGCTTCTATATTATTATAGCCTTTTAAGTCGCCTCTTACGTAGGCTCCTTTAGGCCTCTTATTAATATTTATAGTATATTAGTTCTCGCTTTAAGGCTACTATCTACTCTCTACGCTTCTAGTCCTAGTATAAGAGAGAAGAGATAGCCCTACCTTCGGCTCTATTAATAGATAATAACTACCCTAATACTAATCCTCTAGGTAGGTATAAGAGTAGTTATTATAGAACAAGACCTATTTAGAGAGTAATAGTCTTATAATACGTATATTAACTAGTAGTAACGAGCTTAAACTAGTAGTCCTAGAACTAAGAGCCTATACTAGGACTATAGGATATTAAATTAATTAAGTAGAGTAAATATTACTATCTTAGAAACGAGCTACTACCTTACTTTTATACTAAAACTACTAAGTATAGTATATAGGTAGGCCTTTACCTTACTAATCCTTCCTTTCTTAGTATCTAACTAGATACCTAACTACCTATAGAGCCTTCTTAGAATTACTTAAAACTAGCTAGTTTTCTTATTAAAGTCTATTAAACTTTTAATTAGAGTTCTATTAAATAGTTACCTTTTTTAACGATAACTACTAAAGATATCTTCTTAGATCCGATTATTATTCGCTAGACGCTACTCTTCTACTATATTCTTAGAGATCTTCTTAGGAATAGCCTCTCTTTTCTTCGATATTAATACTTCTAAGTTACTATCTACGCTTATAAAGCTAGCTTTACTAAATATATACTCTTTAATATCTATAGCTATAGTATAGGTAGTATCGAATTAAGCTTTAGCCGTAGTCTACTATTTAGCTATATAGACCTTAAACTCCTCCTTACTTATACTAAAGAGCTTCTTTATCTCTATACTTACTACCTAATCCGCCTATAGAACTCGGCCTACTAAGATATTAGAAATTAGGCCTAGGCTAGTTAGAAGTACCTTAGTAGCGAAAGGTTTTATTACTAGTATAGAGTATATAGTACCTAAAGCTATAAAGAGTATTCGCTTATAATAGAGATATACGCTATAGACTATAGAAACGTTAATACGATTACTATTAAGTAACTTATCTAATACTTAACTCTTAGAGTAGGCTAGAAATACTATTAGAATTATATAATACTCGTTATCTACGTAAGTATACTACTAAGAGAGGTAGAGGTATAAAATAACTAGCGAGCCTATATTAGTATAAGAGTTCTTCTAACTAAGATTAAGGTTAGCTTTTATATCGTTAGTAATTACTAGAGCTATAGTCTCGACGAAGCCTATATTATAGCTTTACTTATTAGAGATAATACGCCTTACTAGCTACTTCGCCTCCTTAGAGTTAAAGAGCCTATTACTAACTACGTTAGAGGTTAGTAAAAGTCGTTCTCTATTACTAGTATTATCTAGAGAGATCGTAAACTAAACCTAATTAAGGCCTTTCTCCTTAAGTAGTATATTCTTATTTAAAGCGATATACTAGAAGCTATTAGGATAGTTAGAACTAGCCTTATCGTCGAAGCTATAGAAGGTAATAGATAGGTAGGCTACGTATTTAATAGTTATATATAGAGTAGTAACTAGCTAATATAGCTATAGTAAAGGATACTAGCGAAGAAGCTATTAGGATAGCGAGTACTATATACTACAAGACTAACTATACTAACTAATAGCTATATTATACTATCGATATACTATAAACTTCTACTATATAGCTTCGAGTAAAGAGTCTAGGATCTAAAATAGGCCTCTAGTAGAAGGAGAATAAAAGAGGAAGCTATAGTTAGTCTAGGTACTCTTATTACTATTATAGTCTAAGAGCTTCTAAGCCTTCTAATAGACGTTAGAAGTAACCTTTAAGTCTATTTCGGTCGTAGAGAACTAAAAGGGTCTAAGATAGCTTCTACCTATCTTATATATTAGAGTATTAATATCGTTCTCTAGTTCCTAAATATTAATACTCTTCTTATTATAACGAGTACGTTCTATAGGCTTAGAGAAGAAAGTATTCGCTTCTAGCTTAAACTACGTCTAGTTTTAAGTATTCTAGGTAATAAGAGCTTAGAGATTAGCTATACTACCTATCTAAATAATATACTAGTAGAGAGTATACGTTACTTTAGCTATCTTTAGTAGCTTTAAACCTATAGTATTACCTATCTTAGTTATATATTCTTTATAAAGAGGCTAGCTAAGGTACAAAAGAATATTAATTAAAGCGTAGCTCTTAGCTACCTTCTTCTTCTCCTAGATATTATTAACCTCTTTAAGAGTACTACTAACGATTATATAGTAATAGACCTCGAAGGTAATACTATTCTTTATATAAGCCTAGTAATATAGATTAGGCTCTAAGTCGCTCTCTAGCTCTATTCTACTATTATCTTCTAGTACGATTAGCGATAAGCGTTATAAACCTAGTAGTAGCTCTATTATAGATAACGCTTAGTCTTATATAGAATCGCTATTACTCGAAGCGCTTAGTATAAGAGAAGTCTCGATCGAGGTAATAATAGGTTCTCTAGTACGAATTCTAGTAAGTCTTCTACTCTTATAAAGAATAGGCGTAGGCTTCTTTATAGAGCTTAGCGTTAACTTCTCTAACTAAGCTTTTAGCCTCTATATAGTACTAGGCGATATAGAATCTCTAGAACGAGGCTCTAGAGTTATAAGTAAGTTACCTTCTCTTTCTCCTTCTTAACTAGAGTTTCGAGTAGAACTAGATAAGAATAGGCTCTTAGGCGTAGAAGAGAAGAGTCGTCTATTAGATCTTAGATTTCTAGAAAAAGGTAATAGTCTATAGGATATTAAGAGCTATCTCTCTACTACTAGAAATACGTAAGTCGGTTCTTTAAAAGTCTCTTCTTTACGCTCTCTCTTAGTAAGCTTAACTATAAATCTATACTAATTAAGTTTATAGTCTACCTCTAGGCGCGCTTCTCTTATTTTATAGCTAAATACGTTAACTTATAAGAGCTCTACTTTAAACTTATTCTAGTAGCGTCTCCTATCTAAGTTCGTATTAATAAAGCCTAAGCTCTATAAGCTAGGAGTCTTCTTACTTCTCTATAGCTAAAAATACTAGCTACGAGAGAATATATTCGCTACTTATTAGTAGAAACGATCTTACTTTTACTATATTAAGAAAACCTAGTCTTTAGGCTCGCTTTCTTTAAAGACGCCTTTATACTTATTTAACTATTAATAAAGGTTCCTAAGTATCTCTTTATTATATAAGACTTAGTTAAGAAAAAGAAAGTTCTACTCGTACCTAAACTCTATATATAGCTACTACTAAATTAAGTTTCTCTCTTTTACTAAGTCTTAGCCTTCTTAGTATATTTTCTTTATATTATCGTACTTTATACTCTACGCGTTAAGGTACTTTAGTAAAATCTTAGTAGAGAGGCGTTTAAAGAAGTTAAATATACTAATCTTTATCTTATCGTTTACTTCTTCGACTTACTTAAGTACTAAGTCGATACTCTTTTCTTATTCTTATAGCGTCTCTAGCGATAGAATAGCTTCGGTAGCGTTATTAAGGTTCGTTATACTAGTAAGAGGTCTATTTAAAAACTAGAAGCTAACGATAGAGCCTTCGCGATTAATATAAGCGAGCGCTATATCTTATATAGAACTTAAAGAAGCTATTTTTCGTCTTTTCTTTAGAGAATCTTATCTAGGTAGTTCTTATATAGAACTTCGAATAGGTAAGATAGAAAGTAAAAGCGCTAGTCTTAATAAGCGTTTAGGCGTTAAAGAACGCTAGAAAGAGAAAGTCTTATTCTTTATATATAATAGAGAAAGAGAACGTCTTTAAATAGTCGTATTAGTAGCTTAGAGCGATATAAAGCGCGTAACTAGTAATAAGTAACTTAAATAGTAAGAAAGGTCGAGCGCGTAACTAGTTATAGAGTTTTCTATTATATTAGTTACTACTTATATATATAAATAGCTATATAGCGTTACTAGGTAGTAACGAAGGATAAGAACCGACCTTAATAGAAGTAAGGCTCTATAGTAACTAATTAATAGTTAATAAAGAAGAAGAGATCGTTTAGAGCGTAAAAGTAGCCTAATTATATACCTTATCGTAGTAGCGTAACTACTATTAGGATTAGAGGTCTATACGTAAAGCTTAGTTACGTAAGATTTTAGTTATTATTTAAAAAGATAACTAAAAGTTTACTTTATCTTAACGCTTCTATAGCTATCGTATACTACTAACGCTACTACTAACTACTATAGTATATACCTTACTATTACTAATAAGGACTAAGACTTAGATACTATCGTCGTTATTTCTACTAACTTAAAAGAGCTTTATTTTTCGTATACCTAGTTAGCTTACTAGATCGCGCTTTCTATATTATAAGAGACCGCTAGTACTATAATTAATAGCTAGAAAGAAGCGATTAGAGCTACTATTACTAAAGATTTAAGCTTCTCTACTCTTATATAGGCTAAAAACCTTAAACTTTAAGAATTCTCTACTAGAAACTAATATTTTTAGTAATTCCTTTAGTTAGGTAAAAATTAGTAGTAAAAAGACCTTTAGGATAGAAAACTCTTATCTCTCTTCTTCGATTAGTAATAGAAAAGGGCTCTAGGAAAATAGATCGTAACGCTAACCTTAGAAATCGCTAGTAGAAAAGAGCTTTAGAAATATAGGTCTAGCTTAGATTTTAAGACCTAGTAGTAGAAAGTAGCTTAGAATAGCTAACTTTTATAGTAATAGTAGGCTTGAGACTTAGAAAAAGAAGTAGAATAGTAGGTTAGCTATTAGATATAGAAACTATACTTAAAAGTTAAGCTTAGAAGAGTAACTAGCTATATAGATACTTATCTTAGCTATAGAAAATAGCGTTAGAATAGTTAGGATTAGCTAGATCTCTACTAATCTAGTAAAAGAGAAGCTTAGAAAGCTTAGATTAGAGCTCGATAGTAGCTCTAGGAATAAAAGAAGTACTTAGAATAACTAAGATTTAACTAGATTTCTACTAGTCTAGTAAATTATAAGCTTAGAAAGCTTCGATTAGAGCTTAATAGTAGCTTTAGAACTAAAAGAAGCGCTTAGGAAGGTTAGATTAGAGCTTAATAGTAGCTCTAAGAATAAAAGAAGCGCTTAGAATAGTACGATCTTAGAAAGATTAGCTCTTTTATAGTAGAGGCTAGGCTAGATCTTAGCTTATACCTCTAATTAAGTATCGCTTATCGAATTTCTACTTCTTTAGCTCTACTAGGCTAGCTTTAGCCTTTAGCTTACTAAATCTTCTATTTCTTCTTTAAGCTCTATTAATAGCTAGCGTATATAACTCTCTCTTTCTTCTTAAGTTATTACTAATAGCTTACTAATAAAGATCTATAGATACTTATACCTAGGTAGAAGGCCTAGTTCTATAACCTTCTCTATTAGTAGTAGTACTTCTTCTAGTTTAACCTAATCTAGAACTAGTTTTAGGTTTTCTTATAGAAAGGTATATTTCTTAAGGTCTATTCTTTTATAGATATACTTACGTTTTAAGCTATCTAATTCCTTAAGCTTATACGATATACCTCTCTATAATACTTTAGATACTTTAAAAGAGCCTTTCTACCTAAATATAAGCTTATAAGAGAAGCTAGTTTTTAACTTAGAGTAGTATACTAATACGAGATCTTTTTCTTTAGTATAATAAGATCTATATAGCGATATTTATTAAAGTACGCTTTATTCTATTCCTAGAGACGCTATTAATATAGTCGTTCTTCTTCTATAGTCGTTTCTATAGCTTCTAGAGCTTAAGCTCGAATTATAAGAAGCTCTACTCTAGTCTTAACCTTACTCTAATCTATAATCTAGAAGGTATAGTATTCTAGCTCGATTAGTAGTACTATATTATACCTAATTATTACTTCTAATAGTATAAGGCTAGTAGTAGAGACTATTATCGTTCTCTCTATCTATAATACTACTAGAATATAGTCCTTAATCGAATAAAGGCTACTATTAGAGAGCTTTAAGTAAGTATCTAATATTATCTTATAGTAGACTTTAACGATAGCGTTAGACTAAGAGTAGTATAGTAAAATATTAATACGCTTAATACTATATAATAGTAGTAGCTTCTCTACTTTACTAAGGTTAGTCTTATAGTTATCGAGAATAACTTCTATAGTAGTACTCTACTAGTAAAAGATATCTTTCTATATAAACCTTACTATTTATACTAAGAAGATACTCTTCGCTAGATACTAGAATATATATACTTCTAGCTAGCGCGATAGAGATTCGCGTATAACTATTAATAAATAGTTCTTTATAATATATAGGCCGTCGATATACTACCTCTAGCCGACTATAACTTAGAGTAGAATCTATAGCTCTCTAGGTACCTATCTCTTATACTAAAGACTATAAATAGTATATTACTAAATAGCGAGCGAGATTTAAGCCTAAACCCTATCCTACTACTATCGTTTCTAGATAAGATTATATATCTATTTAGTACTATAGTAACTATTCTTATAATAGTACGCTCTAATAATATAAGGTTACGTTTTAGGTTTATCGATAACTTACTATAAAGGTCTAGCTACTCGCTCTTAGCGCTAGAGCTAGTTATTCTTAATATAAAATAGCTAATACTTCTTTCTTAACTACTTATACTCGTTATTAGAAACTCTCTTAGGTCTTTATATTCGTATAAGTACGAAAGCGATATTTATTAACTCTTAAGAGTAGATCTTATTAATTATAAGTAGCTCGCTCTAAATTACTTATATAGAGAAAGCGTTAACGTAAAAGATATTAAAGAATTACTCGTTAATTATTAGATCTATATCTTCTTCCTATTCTATAACCTCTATATCTTTAGACGTAATAGGCTTCCTCGATAGTAAATCTAGAGCTATATATTTCTTACTAGGAATATATATAACGTTAAAGTCGAAGAGGTAGATCTATACTAGCTAGTACGTTATTATAGTATTTAGTAAATTAGAGATAGCCTTATTAAGCTAGTAAATAAGAGTATTTATATTAATCTCTAGTTAGAAGTATATTTCGAATAGCTATAGTTTTAGCTTCTTTAATACCTTTAGTATACTAAGGTATTTATATTTTCTAGTATTATACTTAACTTCTACTAGGTTAAATAGGCTAGACTTATATCGAACTAGATAGCGAAGGAGTAGCTTATCTCGATTATATTAGGAAAGCGTATATCTTTAATCTTTACTACTCGAATCTACGCTTACGATAATAAGTTCTACTCCTTCTCTATAGTTAAGAGTAACTAGAGCTAGAGCTAAAACTAGTACCTTTAAGACGATATCTTTAGCTAGTTAGTATTTAGTAGTCTATTAAAACTTAGTATCCTTCTATAAGAGTTTAAATAGTAGAGTAAGGATAATCGTAAAACTTTTAACCTAGACGTAGTAGTACGTAACTACTCTAAGGAAGGTTCGAATATCTTTCTAATTCTCTAGGTTCGGCTATTTCTTAATCTTTACTACTCTTATAAAGTCTAGATAGCGACTATTAATACTAGTAAGGTAACTAACGATTACTAACTACTCGTAATAAAGCTATAGCTTATTAAAAGCTATAGTTATATTAGCTCGCTCTATATTATAGAGAACGTCGTCTATAGCTATAATATATTTAATAACGTAATAGTAGAGGCTAGGTTTAACCTTTTTACTATCGTACTTCGTCTTAGGCTCTTTAATACTAATATTATTAAAGAATAGCTATACCTTATACGAGATATACTCTATAAGTACTTGATTAATAATATAAACGAATTAGGTAATAGAATTCGTAGCTCTCTATAGTAACGTTATCTACTATAATAATCCTAGTAGTAAGTCGAAGCCTATAAGGTCTCTATATAATTTATCGAGTAGAATTTAGTTATATCTAGAGAAGATATTAACTAGCGAGGCTAGTACGTAACCGGTAAAGTCTTTAGAGAAACCTTTAGCGTCGAGTAGTAAGTTCGAATCTCTTATAGTAACTTAATTAAACTTCTAAGCTACGTTAATTAACTAATACTTCTTTAGCTTATCTACCTCTATCTTCTTACTAATAAAGAAGTATAGATTTTAGTAGGTACTATAGTATAGCTCGAGAGTTCTAGCTTAGATTCGTTATCTTAGTATATCCTTTATAATATATTATAGAGATAGATTTAGCTTAAAGCCTAGATACTATTATAGCTCGTAAGGAACTATCTAAATCTTCTATAGTAGAGTAATATTAGGATTAATTTAGCCTAAATATATAAATTCCTACGTAAAGGTAGCTTCTCGATTCCTTAGTATATAGTATAATAAATCTAGCTCCTTTAGTAGTAGTTCTATACTAGGTTTAAACTTCGTAAGCTATTTAGGCGTTAGGTATAATCTAGGCTCGATCGCCGAGAACCTCTTAGTTAAGTACTTACTATCGTAAGGTCTAGTACTAGATAGTATAGCTACTTCCTTCTTAATATAAGTCTGTCGCTAGTCCTTTAATCCGCTAGGGTTTAAGCTATTAGTTATAGTAATATCGGTATTTACTAGTTTAATCTTATTAGTAACTCGCTTATAAAGAGTATAGGCGCTAATATAATTATCTAGCTTCTACTACCTCGTAGCTTCTTTATTACGAGCTTTCTCTACTACTATATTAATAGTAGCCGAGATAACGTACGTCTCCTTACTAAGCTCGTCGTCTACTTTATTAGAAATAACCTTATTATAGAGTCTAGGTTCTTAGATAGCTAGCTCTACCTCTCTAAGCTTCCTATAGATAATTATTAAGTATTTACCTCTATAATTTAAACTCTAGCTCGATAAAGATACTAGTATAGTATCGTTAAAACTATACCTAATACCCTAGTATAAGTCTCGCTCGCTAGTATAAACTAGCTTAGCTTCGCTAGTAGCTAGTAAAAGCTTCTTAAGTCGACTATTTTTACTAAATTTAGTAACGTTACTTTTAATAGCTACTACTATAAGATAGTTATACTATATTTAAGTCTAGCTATAATTAACCTATCTTAATAATTTAAGCTACTATCGTAGAGAGGTACTTTATCTAATTAAGTCTACTATAAAATAGTTCTTAAAGTAAATTACCTTTATATACGATAACTACTACGTAAGGTAGTTAAAGACTTAATTCTCTAGAAGTTTAGAGCTATCTATAACTATAAACGAATACTAGTACTAATCGCTTATCTATCTATACTACTAGTATAGTTTAAAGTATAGTATAGAAGGTATAACGTAATTATCGTTTAAAAAGGTAACTATAGAATATTCCGCTAGCTAATCTCTCTAAGTAGAGTTTTTACTTCTAACTACTAAATCTTATATAGAAAGAGTAGTAGAAGCTTAAAAAGCTTATAATCCCTCTCTCTACTCCTCGCTATTATAAGCTCTAGAGTTCTCGATAGTATACTCTATATTCTTTAGCTAATAATTACTAAAAGTTAGAGTTTAGATACTAACTTCTATTAAATCTTAATACGATATACGTATTAGAGCTCTAACTAATCCTATACTACTAACTAGAGCTAGTTCCTTAGTACTCTAGCTTTTCCTAAAACTTATTCTATAGTACGTATATTACTATAGCTATTAAAGCTAGTAAATATAATAATATAGCTATCTAGAGTACTAATTAAGCCTTTAAGAGCTATTATTATAGTTCTTAGAAGCTAGGCGTACTCGCTACGCCTATAGCTAGCTAAGTAAGATCGGGCTATTCGCTAGTAAGACTAGAAATAATATAGTAACTTTTACGCTAAAGATATCGATTAATACCTCTAAGTAGTATCTAATAAAAGTAACCTTATCTTCGACTCCTTCTATAATAATATTACTAAGAGAGGTTATACTAACTTGAAGCTTTCGAACGTATTCGATTAGTATAATTATTAACTTAGCCCTCTTATTAATTAAAGACTTATAAGCTATTATTCGAGGTCTATACTTTATAGATACGTAGATACTTAGAATAATTTAATAGATATTATTAAATAATAGAAGGATATTATTAGTCTACTTATAAAGCTTAGAAGCGAGCCTAGGCTTTACTATAGTAATCGCTATAGTAGTAGCTTAGAAAGCTTTAATATCGGTCGCTAAAATAGCTTTCGTTAGCTCCTTCTCTATCTACTCGCTAAAAGCTTTAGATAGTAAGGAATATATACTAATCTTAGCTCTATTACCTCTATTCGTACGCTTCTTTATATAGAGCTTATTAAGTTTCTTACGTAGATCTATATTATTTAGAATACGATTTTATAAGGAATACGATACTCGCTCGCTATAGAGAATAATCTCTACTAAGCTTAACTAGACCTTAGATTCGAGTATTTTATCTATCTAGAAGACGTTAGTATTATTATTAGTATATATAGCTCGAAGGTAGTTATCTATACGCTTAGTCTTTAGAGGCTCCTTTACCTTCTTATACTTCTAAGTATATATAAGAGCGACTAGAACTATTAGACCGTTTAAGTAGTCGTATATCTACTTATTCTCGACCTTATTATTATTATATTCTTAAGTTTAAGAATCCTCTAACTCTTCTATATCTATAAAGTAAGAAGCTAGCTAGTTTTTATCTTTAACCTCTTTAATATAAGAGTAATAATAAACGTAGGTTCTTATAGCTATAGCCTAAGTCGTAATTCGCTTCTATACTCCTATTAGCTATCTTCTAACTAGACGAGAAGGGTTTAGGTTCTACTTTATCTTTACACTATCTCTAGCTATATAGGCGCCGATTAGATCGTCTTAATCTTCCTACGTAATAGAAGCGACCTAGCTAATATTAATAAGATTGTCGATACTAGCTACCTTATTCGCTATCCTCTACTAGCTTACTCTTAGCGTTAATAAATAATCTATATTTTTAAGATTAATCTTTCTATAGTACTACTTTAATACTTCTATTAATATAAATAGTTTTAGTAGTTCTTTATTCTAGTAGTACTATATCTTTTCTATACCTAGACGAGGCGTTCTATAGTATATAATACTAGTCTTTAGATCTCTATATATTAAGCTCTTAGTCTCGAACTACTATAGATACTCGTAGTTTATAGCTATATAGCCTTCGAGCCTATATATCTAATAACCTAAAATCTTTAGAGCGATCGTAGCGTAGGCCTTAATTATTAACCTATTATCTATTATAGCTAAGTTAATCGAAATCTCCTAGCTATAAATAGGTCTTAGAATATATAGATAGTCGTAACTATAAGACTTTACCTACTATCCTATCGATAAGTATAGTAGCTATAAGCCTTCTTCTTTAAGTCGACGAATCGTAGCGATTACGAGGTCTTATATACTAGTAGTAATATTATCGATACTTACTAGTTTACGGCTCTTATAGACTACCGTTTCTCTAGTATTAAACTTAGAGTTTAGTCTTAGAGCGGGCTTCTTTACTACTTTATATAGCTATATAACGTCTCTACTATCTTCGTTATATATCTCTATTTTAAAGTCCTTATTACTATTAATCTAACGCTAAGCTATCTTTAAGAGTTTACTATAATCTAAGTTACTATTATTAAGGTCTAATCTAAGATAGGCCTAGAGCCTCTTACTAAAGTAGAATAGTAGGCCTCGTATAAATAGAAGAGTATAGGAACGCTCGTCTATATACGAAGTAGGTATAGTATTAGAGTAGAGTATAAACTACCTTAAGTACTCTAAAAGATTATTATCCTCGCTATAGTCGACCTTATAAAGGTTCTCTATATAGTAGCGGTTTCTAAGTATATATATACTATCGTACTTTTAGTACTTCTTAATAATAGACTCTTTAAACTTTCTATAGTCTCGATTATAGAAACTATTAAGGCGCTAGTATCGTCTACGTTAGATAACCGTAACCTAAGTAAGTAACTTCTTATAAAGCTATTTATTATTATTAATAAGTAGAATAGCGTAGTTACTATATAGTACTTTAAAACGCTTAATATACTTAGTTATATTCTCTCTATTAAAGAAAAGGTTCTAGTCCGAGCTAGGTATTAGTAGAACCTAAGCGATAATTACCTTCTAGCTTTAGGTTACTTAGATAGTCTCTATAAGTAGCTAGAACTACGCTATAGATAGTCTACTTTCTAAGTTTAGTCCTTAAAAGATATTAGCGTTAGAGTTAAGGTTATTACCTTCTTAGTCCTTAGCTTCTTTAGATATATCGTTATCTAGTAGAGAGAATAAAGTAAAAGTAGGTAGTAGCTTTACTAGTAATCTTCGAATTTACTTATTAAGCTAGTTAGATAAGCTACTATCTAGTATTATAAGCTAGCTAGTAGATACTAATTTACTTATAAGGCTCGTTCGAAGGTGTTCTAAGAGTATATTATACTCTTCTTAATTAAGTTTTTTTTAAAATAAAATATAGTTATTATTTAAAATAATAACTAAAAAATAAGAGTCTAAATTTTATTAGCTATCTAAAGGTAAATCGTTAAACTTTTCTTATAATACTAAGGCTATATTAATTATACCTAATAAGTAAGATATATCGTATCGTATAGTTCGACTATTTATAGCGAGGCGCGTCTATCTTACTTATTTAGGTAATCTACTATATAACTATAGTAGTATAATATTATATTAGCCTATACTATATACTAGGTCTAGAGCCTTAGACGTAATTAGTATCCTTAGCTAAACGATTAGCGTCTAACGCTATACTAGAGCTTATTCTAAGCGATCTATAAACTAGAGAATATAAGATTATCTAGACGAGTCTAGCCTATCTTATAGCCTCTACGCTATCTAAACGAGAGCGTTTTTACGCTAAACTAGGGTCTAATCGAAGACTATTATAGATATAGAGACTCTAAGTAAATCTCTAATATAGTAAGTCGCCTTACTATCTATATAATAAATACTAAATAGATCTATACTAAGAGGTACTAGAGGTTTATAACTTTTCTAAGTTAGAGCGATATCTATATTCTAGAGGCTTCTACGTTATTATAGCCTTTTAAGTCGCCTCTTACGTAGGCTTCTTTAGGCCTCTTATTAATATTTATAGTACGTTAGTTCTCGCTTTAAGGCTACTATCTATCTTCTACGCTTCTAGTCCTAGTATAAGAGAGAAGAGATAGCTCTATCTTCGGCTCTATTAATAGATAATAACTACCTTAATACTAACCCTCTAGGTAGGTATAAGAGTAGTCGCTATAGAACAAGACCTATTTAGAGAGTAATAGTCTTATAATACGTATATTAACTAGTAGTAACGAGCTTAAACTAGTAGCTCTATAACTAAGAGCCTTATACTAGGACTATAGGATATTAAATTAATTAAGTAGAGTAAACATTTCTATCTTAGAAACGAGCTACTACCTTACTTTTATACTAAAACTACTAAGTATAGTATATAGGTAGGCCTTTACCTTACTACTAGTTAAATTATAGCCTAAGAAAGATAGGATTAGAGGAATTAGTATACTAGGATAGAATAAGAGTAGATATTAGTTTTTATACTTATAGTAACTCGTAGTTCGATTACTTATAAACTCGCTATATTAACTAGACTATAATAGGCTTAGGAATATCGTCCTTTAGCTATATAGCCTTTTATAGTTTCTATATATTACGAGCCTTACTATTAGCCTCTACTTTAAGCTAGTTAATCTAGCTATTAATCTCTTCTATAATACTATCTATTCTATTAAGCCTATCCTCTAATACCTTTATATAGGTATAGAGCTCCTCTAACTCGCTAGACTCGCTACTAGACTCGCTATCTTTATTATTACTAACTTATTTACTAGCCTAATAACTAGACTTAGCTATACGTATATAGTATATATAAGGTACCTCTTCTATCTCTATCTTATACTACTCCTTAAGACCTAGACGCTTATACTATAAGTATAGTATAATAGTAGTAACGCTCTAAGTCGTCTCTATTATATAGCTAGCCTTAATAAACTTATATAGAATATTCTTTACGACCTTCTTCTTATTCTTATCTCTACCTTCTACTTTATTAAGTAACTTCTACTATATCGCTAGTACGTAGTACTAATAGTTAGTAGTATTTAGTATAGTAGAGTAGTATAGATAGTTAGAGAAGTTTAAGGAATTCTATAGCCTATTTTATACTACGAGTTAGTAGCGAGTATATAGAGAGTACGAAAATTACCTATCTAGGAGTCTCTATCTCGTTAATATCTATCTTCTTAACTAGGGCCTAACTAGCTTATATAATTATATCTAGTATTAAGTCTATACTAGTAGCGTAAAGTATACTATTAAGTATTAGCTAAGCTAAAAGGCGTCGTAGAATACGCGCTATAACTTACTTAAGGCGATTAATACTACGAGTACTATATAAGGCCTCGCTATTGCCTATAGTCGCTATAAAAGTAGTATTTATTAAGTATAGTTAGAGTAGTAGCGAGCTAGATATTAGTATTAAGTAAGTCCTATTATTATTAGCGCGACAATAGCAAGGCTACTAGCGTAATATAAGCATATAACAATAGCAGGTGCGGGTGCAAGTAAATAATAAAGATAATAGAGAGCGTGGCCGCATGCGGAGGTTTGATATGGCGGACTGGTCAGAATGGCCCACCTTACATATACTAACTAGCCAAGCCACCTTTGATCCACTGCGTGATGACGGAACCTGGAGCTTCCAAGTTCCACTCTCCCTTCTCTTTTTCACGATAACGACAATTTGCTGCCTAAGACTCGGCCACTGCTCACTGCGAGAAGCATGATCGTTACCCACGTCGCCGGCGACTCCTAATTTACGCGTCTACGACGACATTTGTGCGACCGCGTTAGACACGTGCGCCGCTAAGCTCATCAGCTCTCCCGCCCTGGTCCGAGACAGCGCATACCACGACGAACGATTTAGAACTGGCCGGAACATAGGAGACCGCCCACTAGGAGTGCATCGCACGCGCTATAGCAGTGTGCCATCGTGATCGGATAGAAATCCAGGCAGCGATGACCAAGTCCAAGAAGGACGTCAAGTTCAATCACAGAGAACGAAGAATGAGCAAGAGTAGCATGTCGGACTTCAACTACGAGTCGCCGAACGAGTCGAGGAGCCCTACGCGAAGGATCAACGGCACCAAAGGTGGTGACCGGAATGGATCCCTCAGCAGGTCTAGGGAGGACATCAGACCTGGCGTGGGCCGCACAGACACCACAGCCAGCGGATGGCAGACGGAGAACGAGGACGAGAAGGTATCAAGACTGCGGCGATGAGGAGTCATAGACCTACTGACACGCACATACAGACAGAAATCAAGCCTCAGTCCGAATATGAAAAGAAGAAGCAGACGTTCATCACGAGGGCTATCTGGACGTTTGTGATGATCGCCATCTTCTTCGGCGGCATGTTCGCAGGCCACATCTACATGATCATCATTGTCACTGCTTGTCAGATCATCTCTTTCAAGGAGGTCATCAACATCTCAAACGTCCCAAGCAGAGCCCGATCCTTGCGATTTACAAAGACACTGAACTGGTACTTTCTGGGCACGACCATGTACTTCCTCTATGGCGAAAGCGTCATCTACTACTTCAAGCATATTGTCTTAATTGATCGTGTTTTGCTACCATTTGCAACACACCATCGCTTCATCAGTTTCATGCTGTACATTCTAGGTATGTGAATAGGCTCTCGTGCTAGCAGCAAGCACTAATTATTTGGCAGGATTCGTCTTCTTCGTCGGTTCGCTCCAGAAAGGGCACTACAAATTCCAGTTCACTCAGTATGCTTGGACACATATGGCACTTTACTTGATCGTTGTGCAAGCGCACTTCATCATGAACAACATTTTCGAGGGCATGATCTGGTTCTTCTTGCCAGTCAGCTTGGTCATCATCAACGATATCTTTGCATACATCTGCGGTATCACGTTCGGCAAGACACAGCTGATCAAGCTCAGTCCAAAGAAGACAGTCGAAGGTGAGCTGCATCCGTCATCTAACACATCTGCATGCACTGATACCAAGACCCTCAGGCTTCGTCGGAGCATGGATTTGCACCATCCTCCTCGGATTCTTCTTCACCAATATTCTGATGCGGTCCAAATACTTCATCTGTCCAGTCAACGACCTTGGAGCCAACATTTTCACCGGCCTCGAGTGCGAGCCTAACCCAGTCTTCATCCCGCATACTTACACATTACCGTTTATTCCTCACAGCTGGGACTTCCTTCCTCAGACCCTGACCGTAGCCCCGATGCAGTTCCACATCGTCATTCTGGCTTCCTTTGCGTCTCTGATCGCGCCGTTCGGAGGTTTCTTCGCCTCTGGCCTCAAACGCACATTCAACATCAAGGATTTCGGTGACTCCATTCCTGGACACGGAGGCATGACCGATCGCATGGACTGTCAATTCATCATGGGATTTTTCAGCTTCATGTACTACCAAAGTTTCATTGCTCAGTACAAGGCGAGCGTGGGCGGCGTCTTGGAGACTGCGATCAACGGCCTGACACCAGAGGAGCAGATCGCACTGGTCAAAGGCTTGACACAGCATCTCTACAACCAGGGTCGAGTTGGCCACAAGGTGATAGATTACCTGGGCGAAAATCTGGGGGTTGCACTGAGAAGGTGATTCTTTTCGAGCGATTTACTTGCATTATGATACCTGGCGGGAGCACAGCTTCGATCGAGGAGTTCAGCAGGCGACATTGTGTTTGTGTATGTGTCTATAGCCAAAGCTCTTCACTTCTTGGACAGCGGCTGTACATCTACTGTGACCATGCACAGCTGACGTGGCGCAGGGATGTCCACTTTGTATTTCGTCAAGCATGTCTTGTTTTCGGACCCGTTGATATGATCTTGTCTGCACCAGTAATTTGACGTCTCCGGCTGCATATACCATGCCGAGTCAGGTGCAAATTTTGGGACTTACTCCATAGCTCAGGTGACACTCCCGTCTCAAATGTAGCGGCTGACGAGAATGTGATGCTCGCCAGGCCGTGATACACGAGATGCTCACAAGAAGTGCATGAGAGCGGATCCAGAAGTCTAAGCGAGCTGTATGAACTCTATCGACCAGAGCCTCAAATCTGGCTAGATCAAAGAAGTGCCGAAGACACCGAGAGTCGTTCGTTGTTGCGACAACGCGGCAATTGTCTTGAAGTTCTAGAGCCTAGACGCGGTTCGGGTCTCATACCGTGCACGTTGAGGAGTTCAGGATTTTTCGAGGCTTGAATTTAGCTCTCAATTATCGATCGTGCTCACCGCGTCGTAGCTCCCCCGCATGGACCCCACAGGCACGACCCACCAAACCCAAACCCATTGGCATGGCAAGTACAACGCGTTGAACGACCTGCAGAACCTGCGCTAATCTACAGCTCGAGCTAGCTACTTCGTACATACACCGTCCTTCGATTTTGTCAAAACCACATCTTCCTCCTTCACCCCAAGACGTTGTTGTAGAGCATCATCTTGGAAAGCGGGGTCAGCTTACTGTGAGGCAACGACCATTGATGCCAGTCAACATGGCTTCCACAGCAGCAGAGACAAACGACACAAAGGCTCCTCGTGAGAGGAAGCCAAGTTCTTCAGCGCCCATCACGGACTTCCAAGGACCAGTCGGACCTTCCGGAATTTCGAGACCAAAGCACAAGCGAACAGTTACTGGCTTTGGTCCTCAAGAAATCAAGAGCGTTGAGGCGAGCATCCCAGAGCCACAGAGAGAGGCATGGAGGAAATACGTGAGTTCTAAGCAAACTGATGACATGCAGACGCAGACTGACAAGAGCTATCGTAGTCTGCTTCCGAGTTCAAGTCCAAGGACGAATTCGATCGTGATGTTGTACGACACATTGAAACGACTCTCGCCAGATCCCTCTTCAACTGTGATGAGGCGGCGGCGTACTCAGGAACGGCTCTGGCCTTCCGTGATCGTCTCATCATCGAATGGAACAGGACACAGCAGAATCAGACCTACGCCGATCCTAAGCGTGTCTACTACTTGTCGTTGGAGTTCCTGATGGGCAGAGCTCTTGACAACGCCATGCTGAACACCGGCATGAAAGACATTGCCAAAGGTTAGCTTGAGCGTTCGAATCTGTGTAGTAGTTGCTGACGCTAGACAGAGGGCCTCCACGACCTCGGATTCCGTATGGAAGACATCATCTCCCAAGAACGCGATGCAGCGCTCGGAAACGGCGGTCTCGGACGTCTCGCAGCCTGCTTCCTCGACTCGCTCGCCACACTCAACTACCCTGCTTGGGGTTACGCTCTCCGCTACCGATATGGTATCTTCAAGCAAGAGATTGTCGATGGATATCAAGTCGAGATTCCAGACTACTGGCTCGACTTCAATCCATGGGAGTTCCCAAGGCACGATGTCACAGTGGACATCCAGTTCTACGGAAACGTAAGAAAATACACAGATGAGAACGGCAAACAAGTCAGCGTGTGGGAGAATGGAGAGATCGTCAATGCTGTAGCATACGATGCTCCAATCCCAGGATACGGCACATCTACAACAAACAACCTCCGATTGTGGTCCAGCAAGGCCTCTGGAGGCGAGTTTGACTTCACGAAGTTCAACTCTGGCGAGTACGAGGCATCTGTGGCTGACCAGCAGCGCGCCGAGACCATTTCCGCTGTGCTCTACCCCAACGACAGCCTCGAGCGTGGCAAGGAGCTGCGATTGAAGCAGCAGTACTTCTGGTGCGCTGCTTCGCTCTTCGATATTGTCCGTCGATTCAAGAAGTCCAAGAAGGCCTGGAAAGAGTTCCCAAACCAAGTCGCCATCCAGCTGAACGACACCCACCCAACGCTTGCCATTCCAGAACTCCAGCGTATCCTGATCGATCAGGAAGGCCTGGAATGGGACGAGGCGTGGAGCATTGTCCAGAAGACTTTCGGCTACACTAACCACACCGTGCTTCCTGAGGCTCTGGAGAAGTGGTCTGTACCTTTGGTGCAGCATTTGCTCCCACGACACTTGCAAAGTAAGTTGAACGTTCCCCTCAAGGCGTGCCAAATATGGGTTTGCGTTTCCATGTATCGTGTTCAAGCTCTGGCTCTGTGTGCTCTGTCCGTCGCAACGACAGCATGGAATGTTTCCGAGACACTGCTGACCTCTGCTTAAAGTCATTTACGAGATTAATCTCCACTTCTTGCAGTACGTGGAGAGAAACTTCCCTAAGGATCGTGACATGCTTGGACGTGTCTCTATCATTGAGGAGTCGCAGCCGAAGATGGTCCGCATGGCATACCTCGCAGTCATTGGCTCGCACAAGGTCAACGGTGTCGCCGAGCTGCACTCTGACTTGATCAAGACCACTATCTTCAAGGACTTTGTCAAAGTCTACGGACCGGACAAGTTCACGAACGTTACCAACGGCATCACACCGCGCAGATGGCTCCACCAGGCCAACCCACGCTTGTCTGAGCTCATTGCTAGCAAGCTTGGCGGCTATGATTTCCTCCGTGATTTGACACTCCTCAACAAGATCGAGTCGTACGTTGATGACAAGGACTTCCGCAAGGAGTTTCAAGAGATCAAGTATGCCAACAAAGTCCGGCTTGCCAAATACATCAAGGAGGCAAACGGAGTTACAGTCAACCCAGCAAGCTTGTTCGATATCCAGGTCAAGCGTATGCACGAGTACAAGAGACAGCAGTTGAACATCTTTGGTGTCATTCACAGATACCTAGAACTCAAAGAGATGGCGCCTGAGGAGCGAAAGAAGACGCAACCCCGCGTTGTCATCTTTGGTGGTAAAGCTGCGCCCGGATACTGGATGGCCAAGACTATTATCCACCTTATTAACCAGGTCAGCAAGGTTGTCAACAACGACAAGGATATCGGCGACCTGCTCAAGGTCGTTTTCTTGGAGGACTACAACGTGTCCAAGGCAGAGATCATTGTGCCGGCTAGTGACATCTCCGAGCACATCTCGACCGCAGGTACTGAGGCATCAGGGTGAGTGGCATAACCGTGCATACTGCAAGTGCATATGCTAACAATTTTTTAGTACCTCCAACATGAAATTTGTGCTCAATGGTGGCCTTATCATCGGCACATGCGATGGCGCCAATATCGAGATTACTCGTGAAGTTGGCGAGGACAACATCTTCCTCTTTGGCAACCTTGCTGAGGATGTTGAGGACCTTCGTCACGCTCACTTCTACTCCGAATTCAAACTCGACCCAATGCTTGAGCGTGTCTTCAAGACCATCAAGGAAGGCCGATTTGGTGATGCTGGTCAATTTTCCGCCTTGGTTAACTCCATTGTGGAACACGGCGACTACTACCTGTGCTCTGACGATTTCAAGAGCTATATCGATACGCACCAGCTGATCGATGAGGCATACAAGAACCAGGATGAGTGGTTGACCAAGACAATCACTTCCGTTGCAAGAATGGGCTTTTTCTCAAGTGACAGATGCATTGACGAGTACGCTGAGATGATCTGGAACGTTGAGCCTCTTCCTCCAAAAGCAAATGGTGCTTAGAAAGCTCGCGTCGCTGGAGCAAAGGCGCCGCGCCATCAGCCCCGCGTCAAAGAATCTGATGTCAAGGCTGCGAATGATGGAACGAGGCTTCGCGACAGGCTTGCTAGATTGGAGGCGCTACAGGCGGAGGCAAAGACCAAAAAGTGATGAGTGATGAGGGCATTTGCCTCGAGGTGAATTGGCTCTAACGTGGATCTTCAAAATACACTTAAACAGCATTTACATAATGACGATGTGACAGAACTTGACCATCAATCTTGATCGCCCATCTCACGACATATCTCTTAAAGTCATCGTATGTCGCAGGCAGCGGAAAGCCCTGGATTGTTGGCGAAGCAGTCTACTATACGTGTGACCTTTAGATGTTTGTTGTAACGGACAATGGCAGATCAAATCTACCGGCCCATCGCTTTCGGATTGACATGCTATGAGCAGATCATGTCCCTGATTGCTGCCTTGCATTCCCTTTGGCATTATCCTGTCCTGGTTGCTTGTGAACCAGCGTCTCATTCAGCTTGTCGAGATGGTCAAGCCGTGATTTAATCGGTTCTTGTCGTTTCGTGGTTTCGTCCTTCTGTTTTTTCTACTTAATATATGAGCATTTGCGAAAGGTCAGTGGCTTTCTTGAGAAAGTCTCACTTCTGTTGACTGTTGGACAGGCTGTTTGAATTTGTCTCTGTTATTGATTGATGAGGTCGTATCGTATGATGAGGTTGTGTCCATCGGGAAGTGAGCTGTCAGCTGGTCATGAACAGTGACCAGGCTGCATGAGGCTGCGGCGTGATTGAAAGTGTGCTTCCAGGCGCGGAAGAATACCTGCGAGTTTGTAGGTCTGCGATTTGATAATCACTAGGATATCACAGCTGCTACAATGGTCTGTAGCACTGAAATACTCAGCCGGCTCAACTTGCGCTCGATGTGATTACTGATTGCGGTAAGCACAGGGTACGCTCCCGGATCCGCATGTAGTCTGGGTGGAGGGTTCGCGCGAGGAATTAGTGTAGTTGTGTCCTGAAGTCGGTCATGCAGACGGTGAGTGACTTGTGGTACTGGAAAACGTTGTAGAAGTGATTGCAAGGTGGGGCGCAACTGATATGGGAGCTATGAAGACCTGCTTGCTGACTACCAAGTGCATATTACGACTGTTCACAAGCCCTACGCGCCACGATCGGTCGTCGATACCATCCGTAGAAGGAAGTCTTGTACGCCGCGCAAATTACGAGGCTGTCTAGGGCACACTTCAATCGCCGAATAGTACCACGTGCCAAATTCATGTCAGCTTGTTCTTAATGGGTGCATGACCTGTTGCTCCATTAAGAGGGTGGCATCGGGACATATTGCTCAATTGTTTACCAAAGGTGTACGTCGTGGTGAATGCAGCTTTGCACTGTGGAAGAAGCCATGCACAGTCAGCATTTCGCGCGTCATCGTGTAGATTCACGAATGGCTTTCTCCGGCGCATCTTATCGCTCGACATAGTTCACAAATTCATCTTTCCTCTCTTCTCGAGGTCTTTGCACTAGAAATCGACATGGCGGGACACGAATATCCAGCAGTCGAAGGCGGCGGATCTCTGATCTTGGCCTGGCAAGTTCGCAACAAGAAAGTCCTCGTTGTCGGCGGCGGCGAGGTACGTCGCGTGCTCAATTATTTTCCCTCTGGACATACATATTGATGTTAACGATCTAGGTAGCAGCTGGCCGTATACTGAACCTCCTCAACGCCGATGCCAGAGTTCTGCTTGTGTCGCCCCGCGAAGGACTCAACCCCGAAGTCGCATATCGTGTAGAGCAGAAACAGGTCGAATACATCGATCGCGTGTTTCAGCCATGGGACCTGGACGACCCCGAGATTTCCATGGTTCTCACTGCGATCGATGATCCAGAGGCTAGCAGTCGGTTATGGAAATTGTGCAAGCAGAAGAGGATACCTGCGAACATAGCAGATGTGCCACCGGAGTGTGACTTCTACTTTGGCTCTGTACATCGTGATGGACCACTGCAGATCATGGTGAGCACGAATGGCAACGGCCCTAAGATGGCAAACATTGTGCGGAGAAGGATAGCGGGGAACCTACCGCCAAACATGGGCGACGCGATTAAGAAGGTTGGACGCCTGAGGAGGAAGCTGAGAGAGATGGTGCCGGAAGTCGAGGCTGGCCCAAAGAGAATGGGATGGATGTCAAAGGTGTGTGTGCAGTGGACGTTGGAAGATCTGTGCGATATGGAAGAGGAAGACATGGAGAAGCTGCTGCAGTACTATGCGCCCGATCAGGTCCCTAGCTTTACGGATATCAGGGGACCGCCATGGGAGTTCGATGGCAGTTTTGGCTGGGCCTGCGTTGTATGATGGGAGAACTGATGGAAGGCAGAATGCTACTACACCATGTTACGATACACAATAGAGAGCGAGGCGTTGGATTTGTGCTCGCTTTAATCATGTAGCACTATGACTCTTAGACACGGAAGTCTGGTCTGCTTGGGAACATTGTTCATCATGTCACTGATTGCTGATCTTATCTATCTGTACTCGTGCTCTGAACTATTTCACTTGCTTCTGACAGCCCCACACGGACGGGTGGGTCCACAGCAAGCTTGCGTGACATGGCCACTTGCATAACTCTATGAAGCAACATGCACACGCCAGCACTTCCAACATATGCGCTGGCGCAGATGGCACATGTAACGAGAAAGCTGCCTCTGTCTGACTGCCGCTATGGCATCGCGTAGAAGTCTTGGAGGCGGACGAGTCCTGGGAAGTGGGAAAGGACTCGCACCGCCTCCACCGCCGTCAGCGTCGCCCGCGCCACCCAAGCCTGGTCAGGCAGCACAGAGACCGCCACTACTCTCGCCGTCCGACAGTTCAGTATCACTGAGCTCACGAGCCTCCAGCACCCCGATCACCACCGATACCGAGGACCTTACCTCCCGCATTGCTCTAGACAGTGATGGCGTGGCTCAAGCGGCAGCTGCGGCCACGAACCGCATGGTCTGCCCAATCTGCAACGAAGAGATGGTATGCATGCATCATACTTGTGCTATAGATGTCTAGCGTAATGGTTGGCTGACCATATCAGGTCACTCTTCTACAGCTGAACAGGTAGGTACGCACAATCGAGGGAGCTGCCCCAGTGCGTCGATGGACATGTCTGATGGGCGTATAGACATATCGATGACAACCATGCCAACCTCGAACGAATTGAGCAACAAGAAGCTCAGGACTGGTTCAAGCAGCAAATGACAAAGGCGAAAAAGTTCCAGCCACTCGCGCTGATCAACCAGAAACTACGAGGCTTAGAAGTGTTTGAGTCCAATAACGAGATTGCTGCACCAGTCACAGCTCCGCGCGTTACTTCAGCAGGCCGCGAAGCCTCGCCTGCTCCAGTGGCCAAAGTATCAGAGCCTCCGGACCCAGACGAAGTTGTCACCCGAGCGCACTGGCAGCGTCCACGGGGCAATGATGCTTGTGCCGATCCCATGTGCGGGAAGCGTCTGGGGCCTGCTAATGGTCAAATCAACTGCAGACACTGCGGCAAGCTGTTCTGCGAGGAGCACACCATGTATCAGATGAAGCTGTCTCGTTCAGCTCAGCATGAGCCCGTTCGTGGTTTGTGGTGTCGAGTGTGCGAGACCTGTTACAAAAGTCGACCGGGCTACAACGACCACCACGGATTAGAGCGGAACCACTTCGACTTCTTCAGCAAAGCACGACGGAAGAACGTAGACAAGCAGTATTTGGAAACAAGCCGGCTGGAGACCAGACTGACCCGGCTGACACAGTTGCTTGCTGATCCGCCGCCGATGGAGCAGAACCAGTCTGCGAGCACATATCTATGGGCATCTATCGCAGGTAGCAAGTCTCAGATGCGTGCTCTCGAGCAGTCAGTCGTGCCGTGGGAAGACGACACTACAGTCTCGGAGTGCCCCTTTTGCCATCAACCTTTCTCACAGTACAGCTTTCGTCGGCATCACTGCCGCATTTGTGGGCGCGTAGTGTGTGGGGATCTAAATACTGCTTGCTCTACGGAAATCGGCCTCGATGTGGCGACCAGTAAGTCGATCTCGGCCTACGATTCTGCTCCGCTGATCATGGCCAGTCGCTGATGTCGAAACAGAAAAGCCTGGCGCTGAAAAAGTGGCAGTCGATGTGCGAATGTGCAGGGATTGTCAACGAACGATTTTCAGCAAGGCAGATTTCGCGCGTGAGCTGAACGCACCCACCCCAGATCAGCGTGCATACAACAATCTCATCCAATTCGAGCAAGGCATACGGTTGTTATTACCGAAGTTTCAGCGGCTTCTTGGGCCTCTACAGGATCCCGAAAATCCGCCTTCTCCTGCACAGCTTGCAGAAGCATCGAAAGTCCGCAAGCGCCTGACAGAAGCCTTCACACAGTACGATGTGGCTGCACGACGGATACGAGACATGCCGACAGAAAGCCCATCACAGGAACGTCTGCAAAAAGCCATCTACATGCAGGCTTCAAGTTTCTTGCATATTCATATGCTGCCGTTGAAGTCGCTACCCAAGATCATGAAGCATGCCACACCAAATGGATCACGTCAGCCACCTCTATCATCGAATGGCAAGCCTCAAGGAGCCTTGGCCGCCATAAAGTACGACTCCATTGCCAATGGAAGTGGTCATCGGCCTGGGAGTAGCAGGACAAGCAGCGTCAGCTCAATCGCGGTTACCGCGCTGGAAGCAGAGGAGAAGGAGCTGAAAGAACGCCTGATTGTGCTAGAGGAACAGAAATTCATGGTCTCGGAGATGATTGCCAATGCCAATAAGCGAAGGAAATTCGATGAAGTCTCCGCCCTGTCGTCAAATGTGGAAGAAATTTCAAAGGAGATTGACCAAATACAAGCACAGATTGCTGGAATGGACTTTGCGGGTGCATATGCGGCCGATCAGGTTATCAAGTGAAAGAGGTTTCACAACTTGAGAACGATGATTGGAAGATACTGGGGCTACTAGCATCGCCAGACAGCAGCGAACACCTGCTCCACTTCTCCAACCGGCCAGCGGAGAAGGCGCGTTGGGCCAGGCATGCGATGTCTTAAGATTGTGACGAGTAATTGATCGACTCCACGCAAACTCCGCTGAAGGTCGACTTGCCTTCAGTGCTGGCTGCCACACAAGTCGTGTTGACTCGTCATCGCACCCTAGCTGGTTCGAACGTCGAGTTCGCAGTCAATCACACGAGTGCCAGATGCCAATTCAGCTTACACTCACCGACCATCGAAGCGAACAATTCACTCTTAGAATGCTGTCAGAGTCTAGTGTCTGCGAAGGAGATGCAGAGTTGCTGAAGCAGAATCAGTAGTAGGGTTGGAAAGGTCGAGGAACTAGAAGACGGTAGTTGAATGGATATAGTCGTTGATATTCATCTCCATAGACTTTGCACTCTCTACATGCTTTTTGACCTTTCCAAGCAAATGCACCACCGTCATCATTATCCCCGGTCATCCCCTTCATCATCATTATCATCACCAAGGCTCGTTATTCATCATTACATTCCCGTGTCCTCCATTCCCTCTCTCGCACCCATTCTCCCTGCACTAGTCAACTCCTCACTCCTTCCTCAATCCCAACCCACACAACAACCCCAAAATCAAGCCTCCACACTTATTCACAACAGGCGCGCAACCGTTGCAGCACGTTGCGCAGCACGATGGGGAGCGGGCCGGCTGCGATTTGGGTGATTGTGGTGGAGGCGAGGAGGAGGGAGATGAGTTTGAACTGCATGGTTGCGGTGATGAGATCCGGTGATGGTGGATGAGGTGTGGGATTTGTTGTTGGTTTGACCGAGTAAAGTAGGAGATGCTACTAAGGAGACTGGATGCTTTTGATTGCTGTATTGAGGAGATGCTTGAGTTGCTTGATGCTGTTGTTTGGAGGTGGCTCTGGCCACTCTTATACCGTTCTGTCGCTCATCGCATATGTCTTGTGCTGTCAGTCTGTGTCGACAACCTCAGAGCTTCATGCTAACATGAGAGTGCTGACTGTGCAATGCTAGCACACGGATGAGCTCACACCATGAAGCTCGAGTTGAAGCTGTTGTTGCTTACGACGTGATGTCGGCAAGGACTCTTGCTAGAATAGCTTAGCTTCGACAGGTTCGGCGTTATGCCGAGTGGTCTGACTGGCAGAACAGTTCACAAGCCTGCTCAGCCCTACGGCATTGCTATATTGTGATTTGTTGGAAGTGCCGGTCTAGGTTGGAGATCCATGCAGAATTTCAGGCCGAAGGCAACACAAGCCGTACCAAGAGTAGCAAAGAGTGTTCTGTGCTTGGAAAACGCAAGGTTCATGGATGAGGGATATCGAACTCTGTCTGTTTTCGTCAGTGGTATGGGATGACCCAAACTGGAGTCGGAAAGTTCACCCCACGCTGTATGATTCAGCAGATCCTACGCCAGAGCTGCAAGTGATGCGGAAGTGGACGTCCGTCAATACTGGCAGCGAGTCCATATCTAGCTACTCGAATGGCAGAATCTTATCTCTGGATTCATAGCCTGACTTCCCGTGTGCAGAATCCCAATGGAGAGGCAGCAGTCCTGAGCGGTTCTTGGGAGGACTTGACTTTCAGAAAGCGAACCCAAACGAGCTGTCAAGCAGCACTAAACGTCTTTCATGATCGGCGGATCCATGATCGACGGAGTGAGATCGCGCTCCCACGGCCGCCCTCTTGAGAACCAATTCGTGTATGGACTTTCATCGCGAACTTGTGCCGTACGGGTTGCTAACCCAAACGCGGACGCTACTTTTGCCGCCTCAACTGTGCACTAGCAGTAGTTCAGCGCTCTCTAGGAGAATTCCGTTTTGACTCCCGCTTGCCTGTCCCTTTGCTTCTGCTTCCTTAAGGCTCTCAGCTTCTGCTCAGTCCTGATGGCACGCAGCTCCAATTGCAGATCTTCCTCGTCTTCTTCGTCCATACCTTGCTTTTCATCCCCGGCAATAGCCGATGAGAAGAATGAGGGCTCTCTCTTCATTGACGCATCTTCATCACCTGTCAAGTCAACACAAGTGGCAGGCAATGAATGCTGCCGTGCGCAAGGTGCTGCTGTTCCTCCGACTGCAAGATTCGTGCTGATAGGAAGCCCTGGCGTGACGCACGCCGACTCAGCGCGGCTGCGCCTCTCACGCATGGGCTCTATGCTCGCAGCACGCGGCCTTGCAGCTGGAGAGGCTACCCGGTGAATCGTGAGCGGCTTTTGCATGCCAAGTGTGGTTTTGTTCGTCGGGTCGATACATAGCGGACCAGGTGCAATAGAGTCGAGACCTGCAACCGAGGCTGTGCGCTTTCGAGTGCCTGTATCTGGACCAGTGGCGCGCATCTCTAGAACATGCGACATATGGTTGTCTGGGTGATGAATGGGGACTTGTGCTATCGCGTTGGAACTGTGAGCCCTTCTTTCGCGGCTCATCTGGTTCATGTGGGCAGATCCTGCATCTATAGTTGAAGGCCTGGAAGCGCCAATTCGTTCATAGTCAAGGGTCGCGCCACTCAAGAGCGACGATGCCACTGAAGTCCGTGAGTGGTCAATAGAACTCCCTGCAGGTGGAGTCTGCGGCGTAGCTTTGACGACATCGCCGAACTGTGGTAGGCCTTCCCCAAGATTGACGAGTTCTCCATGTCTTTGACGTGACGCAGGTGCGAAGGCATGACCTGAAGGCTGTCAGCGCAGAACGCCCGAGCAATGCATAGTTTGACTTACTCTTCCGGCGAACCTGAAACTCGAAGCAAAGGTACACCCCGTGCTTACCTGAGCGCTTGCAAAACTTCGTGGGTTCAGACTCGCTCGTGACCCAGGGCCGACGTACTGAGTTGAAATTGTTACACTCCTTGTTCCAGTTGCCCTTTGCAATGAAAACAGTAATAGAGCCCTGATCGGCTGTCTGTGGATATACTTTCCACGTTGCAGAAGACTCGGTGCGGGTCTTTCTTGCTGAGGGCAGGGAGGGCAACTTTTGTACAAAAGTCGGCTGTTTTTCGACAGTAGCCTTGGAGAGATCGACCTGCCACTTCTTGTGCCCGCATTTGCCGTCGCTGACACGTATCTTGATCCGCACGACAGTGGTGTCGTGCCAGTCGAAGTCTTTGAGAAAGTGTACCGTCACTTCCGCCGGTTCTTTCTGCTGCTCGAGAGATTTGTTGAACGCGACTTGCGAGATGCGTGAAGTGAACTTGTCGCCGTACTTACAGTTTTCGGGGATGTTGTTGTGCCATAGTGCTGGATTTTGCGGGACATCATGCTCGCGATACTGCTGCATACCTTCTGTCTTGGTCTCACCCCGCACAGCGACGACGATGCCTTGAAGGTGGTGTATGGTGATGTCCTAACGAGCGTGTGTTCGGGTGCTGTGATGTTCGTGAGTGAGAAAGTAGACAAAAATAAGTGGATGAAGATTGAAAGCTGATATCACTGTTCGCGGCTAGAGCAGGAACGGTACACGGTACACGGTACACGGTGAGGCGTTGATCTCGTAGCCAGCTGCCCTTGCAAGCAATTCGTTCGTCTGTAGTGTACAACTCTATTGGCCTGATGTGAGGTTATGTTAGCATTGCGCCTTCACTTGAATACTGAAGCAGACTGACCGAATATGGAATGAGCATAGATCTGCTTCTTCCGCAGATGTACAGGCACCTCATTCTCTGGCGCACCCGGAATCTTCTTCTCCAAGTTGCTGTAGTCCTTGTCAGCATGTAGTCCTCTGCGCGTTTACTAACGCAATCCCAAAGGAGTGTCTACTCACAGCTTGTCGAACACGCACTTGTTTAACCCTCTCTCCAGCCCCCGACATTGCCAGAGCTGCTGGTTGTTATTATCCAAGCACTGCCAGTGCTTCCTGAACTCCTCCAAACAGTGCTTGTTCACATCGTCCAGCACGGAGGCAGCGCATCTCGTCACTTTCCGGCCCTCCTTCAAGCATTCCACCTCTCCCTTGCCATTGGACTCGGTCTTGCAGTGCATAAAGTCGTCATTGTAGGATTTGCAGCGGGCGCCGATGAAGAAGGCGGCGGAGAGGAGAGGCGCAGAGGACGAGCCGATTTCCTGGACCTTGGGGATCGATTCGGGGAGCGGAGTGGTGTCGATGAGGACCTGCTGATTGAAGCTGCGACGACGGGGTCAGTGGAAGTCTTCCTTTCATGACTGACAGAGACACACCGGGGCTGTCGTCCCGACATGGTTGCGGTGTGGTATTTATTGTTTGTGCAGCAGTCGGCGCAACGGGCATTGGAGAGGCAGTGGCAGTGAGCTTGATGCTCTCGAATGTGTCGGCTTGTCTTAGTCAGCAGTAACTAAAGCGCGTCTTTCGGTGGATGAAGCAGCAGAAAGCGTGAAGTGAAGCAACACGAGAACGCAAAACATCACAGCCAATTCTACCTCGAACAGAGCAGAATCGTAGCGCATCACATTCGGCAACAGCAGCAACAACAATGAGCTTGTTCGGCGGTGGAGGCCTGTTTGGCTCGACTGCCAATAACACCGCAACGACGACGGGCAATACGGGCGGAGGTGGACTGTTCGGGTCAAATGCAGCAGCGAGCACGAATACTGCAGGTCGAGGACTGTTTGGAAACACGACTAACAACACGAACCAATCGACTGGCGGTGGGCTGTTTGGCAACGCGAATACCACGCAGAACCAAACGAGCAACACCGGCGGAGGCCTCTTTGGCTCGACGACTGCGAACAACAATACCAATGCCGGCACTTCATCACTTTTTGGCGGAGGAAACACGACTACCAATCACACTTCGTCACTGTTCGGGGGCGGCGCAACACAAAACCAGCAGCAGAACAACAACAACAACAACAACAACACCTCTTCCCTCTTCGCTAGCACTGGAGGCGGCTTGTTCGGAGCTAACACAAACCAGCAGCCTCAGAATGCTAGCTCTGCTTTTGGACAGAATCAACCGCAACAGCAGCAACAACAGGCTCCGTTGTCGAATGCCTCCATGTTCAACCCACAGACAGTCTCGGTCGGCGGCCTTGGGCACACCATGACCAACGCCCAACTGCAGCGCCTCCAATTCAGCGGTGCTGTGACCACGCCCAATGAGAAGAAGATTTCCGACCAGATCGAGACCGTAGCGAACAAGTGGGACCCGAATCAGCGCGAAGACCCGAACAGCAACACGAACCCTCGACGGACCACAGTCCTCCAAACATACCTCTACAATGCGGTGCCCAAAGAGTATGCGCCTTTCTTCTACCCCGACTTCAACCGCGGCGAGGACGAAAAGAGCTGGGAAGAGGCACTGAGTCAAAAGCCCGAGCTACCAAAAGTTGACGGCAAAGAAGTTTCAGGACTAGCATACGTGCCCATACTGGTTGTCGGCTTCAAGGCGCTAGGTGATCGCGTAGAAACACAGGCCAAGATAGTGCAAGAGATGCGATCCCGGCTACACGAGATGAACAACTCCCTCACCGCAGTCATGGACGCCCACCAGCAGCGAATCACAGTCAAGATCGCCGCCGCAAAACACCAACACCAGGTTCTATCACAACGATGTCTGCGCCTCGCAGTCAAAGTACAAGTCCTCCGAAACCGTGGCTACGCGCTGGACGCACAGGAAGAAGGTCTACGAAAGACCCTCTTGAGCCTAGAGCGGCAGGTCACAGACCCTAGCTTCATCGGGCGGGAAGACGAGATCTGGGCACGAATGGTCGCTTTACGGGAAAGAGCAAGATGGCTGGAAGAAGAGGGCAGGAGAGTCGCTGCGCAAGTCGACTCGCAGAATCAACAGGGTCAGAATGCGGCGACTAGCACGGGCATACCGGAGGATGTGCTCGCGAAAACGAGGAAGATATTGAAGGATTATGACGGCCAGCTGCAGCATTTGAATAAGGAGCTGGAGGAGGTGAAGAAGGAGTATGCAGCGTGGGAGGAGATCAAGGGGAGGAGGTAGTTCTGACCGATGAGGCATTGGCGCGGAAGAGTGCATGTGCATGTGCTGTGATGTTCAGGTACCGTTCTTGCAAGCGAGGCGTTTTGGGAGAAGAAGACTACTGGCAGGAAACTTGCTTCTAGCTGCTAGGATTGCAGACCAGACACTGTACAACGGCTCTTTTCTATTCTGTGATCTCATGTCTCTGACTCTATGCACTACATTGCATTCCTTCATCCTGGGGTATATTTTCATCTTCGTCTCATACATTCTAAACCGAAGCAGTTCCCAACCATCTGTGGTTCAAGGTTAACTGCGAAAAAATCTCTCCTTTTCTATCCCTCTTCCACCTCCCCATCCTCTCCTCCCCTGCATCCCCTCTTCTCCTACACCCCACCAAACTGATCCCCCTGCCCATGATCCGCGTTCCGCCTACTATGCGCACTCCCCCTCTGCATCCTCGCACTCCTCCTAAAATCCGAATCCTCCTTCTCCCTCCTCAGCCTCGCACTCTTCTTCCTCTCCCACACAGCCTTAATCACGTGTTTAGTCTGCGCCTGACCTTCTTCAAAATTCGCCCTTGCCAGTTGTACGACTTTATCGATTTCATCAGCCGTGTAGACAAAGTTCCACGTGCTCATGAAGTCGGATTTCATGGGGTCGACGTTGGGAGCTTTGGCGTTGGCGAGGAAGGGGAAGTAGATGAGGGCGATGCCGGCGTCGGGGGAGAGGATGTGGTGCGAGTCGGAGCAGTCCGGGCGGAGGCGGCGGGTGGGAGGGTCGTCCATGTATTCCGTGCTTTCGGCTTTGGTGCCGACCCAGACTGTGCAGGGGCCGAGGTCTTCGATGGAGGAATCAGAGGGTGTCTGGGCGGTGTCGAGGGTTTTGGGAGCGTGGGCTATGGCTGCGGCTTCGGCGAGTTGCATGTCTTGTGTAATTTCTGCAGAGGACTCGTTTGCGGTGGGCCAGCCGGCGCCCATGGGCCAGCCTTTGATGTTGCGCTGGCGGACGTAGCCGTCGACGACTTTGACCCAGTTGTCGGTTCTGACGTCTGCTGATGCGTCGAAGGCCACGATGACATCGACTTCTCGTCCAGGTCGGAGGAGGGGATAGATTGGCAGGTTGTTGGACATGCCTGCGTCCATAAGCTGCAGATGTGTTGCGTCGTGAATGCTCTCGGGACATGATGGCGGTAGTTTGTCTTTCAAACCCGAAAGGAAATTTGGAATGACAGCCGGATCCACTGGATGTACCTTCACGAGGTCTTCGTCTTTTTGTGATAGCACTGAATCAAGCTTGCCAAAGCCAGCTGCTTTGATCAATGGCCGAATCTCCTTGTAGTAATGTGACAAGGTTGCACAAAATGCAGACCCCCAGATACCGAGCATGAGCGGGACGCGGAGCTCTGGCAGGGCGAGGCCGTTGTCACGCCAAACAGTCTCGCCGTTCTGAAACCGGCGACCCATCGCCCATGTTGGAATTCCAGCATTGAGCTCTTCGCAGAAGAACTCGTATGGCGTCCACTCAAACCATTGAAACCAATCGTAGTGCTTGGTCGTTAATCTAGCCTCCTTTGCCTGGCTTCGGAAGTCGTCCGACGCATTCGGAATCTCATGTCTCACCGCAGTGTAGATCGGCAGTGGTTGGAGGCCTTCTTCGGTATAGTACTTCTGATTAGAGACTTTGAGGTCGTAGTAGTCAACATCCAGCTCGCCTTTAGGTACCATCAGCCTCGCGGCTAGTAGAAGGCCATACACGTCAACAATCCCGAAATCAGAGTCCGGAACACCCTTCAACTTCTCCACGAATCCGCTCAACAGGAATTTGTTGGTAGGAGCCTGGTTGAAGAGCGTCAGAGCAGCATTTGGCGATGCTATGTGGATTCCAATTCTTGACTTTAGATGGTCGATAATGTTCTGATGGCTCAGATTGCCAATTGACGAGTAATAAAGTGTCTGGAGCCAACAGCTACCGGAAACACCTGCCGTGTAGGTCGCACAGTCAAATAGTCCTGACTCGTGGGCGGACAAATAGGAAGAGGTGCCTGCAACCAGAGCACGAAGACCACCACCTGAGCCACAGAGAGCCACAGTTGGCACATCGTCCGGGTGTACCTCAGACTCGGGTATATCAAGGTATCGTGCCAAAGCCTTTGCTGTGTGCTCCTTGCGCTTCTGAAGAAAGGTCCGCTCGTCAAGGCAAAGCTGATCTGAGACACGGACAGAAGCCTCCCAGAGGATCTCGGGGTTGATCTGAGGATCATGGGCTTCCTCCCAAATCTCCCAACTCAACGACCATGGTGCCATGGAAAGTTCATTTTGCAGCTTCGTCAACAGGTCCGGCAGCTCTCTCAACCAAGAAGGCACAACGAATCCAATGATTGCACTCTTGAGGTCAGTGAAGTCAAGCCCGGATACAGATTCGCCCACGGCCACAAACTTGCCAGAGGCTGACTGCCAGGCTGTTTGAATAGCATCTGGCGATCCACCTTCTTCATTAGAAGTTTTGTGGTCTTTCGTCTGAGGAGGCGGCGATGGATTAGATGATGCCTTGTCACTTTCATTGGAATGACTAGCTTGGGCCTTCGCGCTTCGTCTAAACTTTTCTCGTGATGGGACGTCTTCAGAGGTCGAACCCTCCCATGTTGTCTTGCTGTCAAGGAGAACAGGCCTATGCCTGCGGTGCCATTCTTGGTATCCGAAAACCAGGGCAGATGCTCCGCCTAAGCTCTGGGCGAGTACTCTGGCATTCCTACCACGCAATGTCACGAATGCGCGTTGCATGCTGTCGTAAGAGAATGTGCATATCCAACGGCGCTGACACTGCCCGCGATGATCAGCGCGCTACACACGAGAAGCGAATTAGAACAAGATGGAAATGTTAAAATAGAGATCGGACTCAAAGACGTAGAAACAAGGTCGCACCACAAGCAATCGTAGTGGAAATGCAGTCGACCTAGGCCGATGCACGATCCAGGAACATCCTAGATTTCCCGGTTCAAGACACGCGAGCCGTCATCCTGAGGTAAAGCTTGGCAGAAGCCAATTACAGAGCGCTAGGCGCCGTCGTAACGATGGTGAAAGTGTGGAAGTCTGATGGTCAAGATGGTATTGAGAAGTATAGAAGTTGACACTAGGTCTTTGGCATATACGATACTTTTACAAGAAGTCCAGGAGCATATCACAGTCCACACTTGATGTAAAAGGCAACTGCTCTGCTTTCGGCTCGTTCGGCCTGTACCGAGCTCCTGCGGACCCACCCCAGCTCTAGCGATACGAGACGCGATACCTACCTAGCCACGTAACGATAGCGTATTCCTTGGGCCCGACCAGTGAACAACACCGATGCGACCGATGCCAAACTAAAGCTAGCGCTTTCGCGCGCGTGAGCTGTGAACACGTTCGGCCAGGACCACAAGGCGCAATGGTCGGTCAACGCCATGCGGCCTTCGCGGAGGAATCTGCGGAGGTGGAGGTCCTATATGCGAGTCTCGACAAGATGAAGAGCGTGACAAAGAAGATACAGGGGTCGATGTCACGTCTGAATGAGACTGGTCGAACTGTGCAGGACGCGATCGGACCAATTTACGGCAACACGCAAAGACTACAGGCGCAGAATGTCAATATCGACAGGATATTGCAGGCCATCGAGAAAGTCAAGCAGCCTTTGGACATGCGTAACAAGGAAGAGCGCATACTTCGAAGCCGGCCAGATAAAGTGGGCCTCACAGAGTACATTGCTAGTATGGACAGGACGAACCAAGCACTTCGAGAACTTAAGACAACGAACCTCCGGTCAAACCAGGTAGCCATATCGGAGCTGAGCTCACTACTGGCAACTGGCGCCGGCAACCTTGAGAATGTGTTTAGAGATATGCTACGACAAGATTCGCAGCCCATTGAGCCTCTGAAGCAAATCACCACGTCACAAGACTTTCCTCGCATTTCGTCAAGCAAGTCTGGACAGTTACGGACGATAAACACCAACATATCAAACTACCACTCGCAAGTGGCGCCTCAAAGCGATCTTACGCATGCTGGCAAAGTCTACGCACATGAGCGTGGACAATACATTGCACTTTCGCTGCAAAATCTAGCATCCGCAACTCTCTCGACGGCGAAGAAGTCGCAAGCCGATGCGATATACCGACCTGGAACCTGCGCAATCACGACATATGCAACGGGCTTCCAGGGTATGATTGTTGCCGAGTACGACAGCATCTGTCCAGTCTTCCAACGAGAAGAGTGGGGCGCAGTCTTGAGAGCGACACTACAAGATGCAATGAAGACATTTACCAGCACACTACGCGACTTGGACTCCCACATTAGATCACACATGCTGACTGACTGCTACCTCGGATACGAGATCATCGATGTGGTAACGAAGATGGGGCTTGCCATAGAGCAACACACCAGCGAGCTGAAGCAGGTAGTCTACGATGCCCTGAAACCTGTGCGCGAGACGTCGAAGTCGTCACTAGCTATGCTGTTAAACGATACACGGGTCAAAATCAGCCAGATGCTGCAATTGCCCGGGGATGGTGCTGCTCTGCCGCTATCCACAGACGTCATGGCACGTTTACAGACAATGACGGCGTATCTTGTGCCACTTGCAAGTATCATGCGCAGTTTAGGCGATGGAGGCTGGAACCAGCCAGGCAATACTGGCAACTCTGCGTCATCAGTGCCGACCATGAAGTCCTTCGATGTTGGAGCGGACGGCAAACAACTATTCGCGCACTATGCCACTGACTCAATAGAGACCTTGATTTCATCTCTAGATGCCAAAGCTCGCAGCCTTCAAAAGGGCAAGAGCTTGCAAGGTGTGTTCCTGGCCAACAATATTGCGGTTGTGGAGAGGATGATAAGAGCATCCGAGCTCGCTACTTTGCTGGGAAGCGCACAGCCCAAGGTCGATGCCTGGAAAAAGAAGTCTACACAAATGTACCTTGATGCCTGGAAAGAGCCTTCAGCACACCTTTTGGATGTGCAATACACTTCTAAACAACCCCGACCGCCCTCTACTGGTCACGCTGTTGACAGCTCGGCAATATTGAAGTCTTTGTCGAGCAAGGACAAGGATGCTATCAAGGAGAAGTTCAAGAATTTCAACACGTCTTTTGATGAGCTCGTGGCCAGGCATAAGACATTTAAGATGGAGCCAGAAGTGCGAAGACAACTCGGCCGAGATGCGCAGATGTTTATCGAGCCCCTGTATGCGCGTTTCTGGGACAGATATCACGAGGTCGACAAAGGAAAGGGTAAATATGTCAAGTTTGACAAGAGTCAACTGAGCGGGATCCTAGCAGGGCTGAGCTAGATGTGCGAAGGACAATCGGAACAGTACAAACTACGCGAAACGCATATACCCGAGCACTGTCTGGCGGAACCGCTTTGGTCTACAGAAGGATCCGGTCGTGAAGCCTTCCCAGCACGCACGTTCTCTCACGGGTCACAGCCTTCGTGGCCTGCACATCCCTTTCGCAGCTAACGGGTCACTTCAGCAAGCTAATACATTGCTGCGTATCATTCAAATTGGCGTGACATACATCACGCTGTCAAGAACATCGAGTGTTGGTTCAAAGACCATGCACCTCGATTGGTCGCAGCTGGCCAGCTCAAAATTAATGCTTTGTTAAGCTGAAGGGGTTGACATGCGCGCAGCGCGTTGGCACGAAAGACTTTCCAGAAGGGAGATGCCAGTCTCAAGTATAGATGAATCAATAGATGTCCAGCGTATTCACTCCGCTATCGCTAGAGGTGGCTTGAAGTCGGAAGCTGGGCGTGTGCTCTAGATACCGATTGGCGCACAAGTGCCGAGCTTCATTTCACTAAGCCGGATCCTGACATCCAGTGGTACGGTGACTAGGGCCCATAGTAATTCATGCCATAGCATATCGAGACGTGTCGAGCCTCGGGGTGCTCCATTCATTTATTTTCTCTCACGACCTTTGTCATTGCTCGTGGTACCTCTGTCTTCACTTCAGCAGCGTGAGTTACGACACTACGGGTTCAGCCGTTACGAAGAGGCTTGGCCAATGGCACCTGAGACACTTTTTATCTCGGGGACTGCAGGCATTGCTGGCGCATCTGCAACACAGCAAGCTCAAAGACATCGCTCAAGCATTTCCCTGGATAACCATGGATCTATCGTGCATCTGTATACGTTCTGGAGCACTGCGCTTTTTTCACGTTCTCTCACCAAGGTGTGCGGCCACCCGGCAGTAGCTTCCCTAATTCGACAGTAGCTTGCAGCTCAAATACGCAAGATCCATTGACGCCGCTTCCACGGGCGTCATGCACAATATCAGCCTCTGGTAGCACAGCAGATGCTTCAGAGGTCGAGTATAAGTGTTGTGATATGTGGACTGCAAACGAGGACAAGTTGTTGGCACGATGAGAGGTCAGAACAGAGTTTAGGGCGCCGTGGAGAAATTGTAGAGGCCAACTAGAGCGCAAACCCCTGTCAGTTTAGCCAAAGTCCCCTTTCCTGGTGCACAGGTGCAGTAACGTCCAGCTTCTTGCCTCTTCGTCCTTCCACCCCCAGCCAGCACTTACCCTCTGAATCCAGCTTCCGGCGCCCGGCGACGCCGTATACCACGACTCGTACTTGTAATTATTTCTCGACCCTCCTTTCAGATCTTGCCATCTCCATCGCGGCGATACCAGTTCGGCGCAAACTGAGCGCGAGTGGAACGACACGCGGCATATCCAGTCCGCCGACAGAATTTCCCTGTATGAGCTTTCCCCATCCCGCCAATTTCATCACGGCGCCTTCTGCCTGGAGGTTTTGTGCGCCAAACATCTGCGGGCTGTGACTAACCTGTGCCATTTAATACAGAGCCATCGAAGAAGGAACACCACGTTGAGTAGTTCCAACAAAACACCCCGACCGCACTCGCCATGGGTAAGCCAACTCCTTCTCCCTCCATCCCACGCACGCACGACGACACGACATAGCCGCGAGCGACAGGCTGCCGGCCGCGACAATCCACACACGTTGGGCACACGCCGCAGAGAGCGCGGGCACAGCTTCAAAAATGTCCACCACATCCACTTTGAGCAGCGTCCACACTGGCAGCACCAATGACTCTCCCAATCGCGCCATTGTGATATCAACAGCGACCGCAGCAATCGGTAGAATCGTCACACCAGACCGCCTGGACCTGACAGTCCGGGAGCTGCACGTCACCAAGGATCGAGCTGACTCTGTTTCCGACATAGCCTCCCCTAACGGAAACATGCTGCCCCCGCCAGCACGCGCATCGCCAATTCCTGACTCCGCAGTGCTCAACGGCAAGCCATCTTCGCCACTTGTCGCGACGAGTAACCCTCACCCAAATGGCGGGACGACTGCGCCACAGACTGTGAGCTCGAAAGACCCGAAAGCGGCAGCACAGGCTGCCACTGATATGAGGAATATCGTGCGCAGAAAGCTCACTGGCTACGTTGGATTCGCCAATTTGCCAAACCAATGGCATCGCAAGAGTGTGCGGAAAGGCTTCAACTTCAACGTTATGGTCGTTGGTAAGCAAATAGAGACCCTAATCCTACTCTAGACAGGAGCACTGACGAGGATGCACAGGTGAATCTGGTCTTGGAAAGTCGACCTTAGTGAACACATTGTTCAACACCTCCCTGTACCCACCAAAGGAGCGCAAGCAGCCATCTCTCGACTTCGCACCAAAGACCGTTAGCATACAGTCCATTTCGGCCGACATTGAGGAAAATGGCGTGCGTCTGCGCCTGACTGTTGTAGACACGCCTGGATTTGGAGACTTTGTCAACAACGACGACTCGTGGCGACCCATCGTTGAGAACATTGAGCAGCGATTCGATGCATACCTGGACGCGGAGAACAAGGTCAACCGCATGAACATCGTTGACAACCGTGTCCATGCGTGTGTCTACTTCATCCAGCCCACTGGACACTCCCTAAAGCCCCTCGACATCGAGGTGATGCGCAGGCTGCACACCAAGGTCAACCTTATTCCGGTCATCGCCAAGGCCGACACCTTGACTGATGAGGAGATCGCCTCGTTCAAGCAGCGGGTAAGTCTACCCGCTACCTCTACTCAAAGCTTCTGTATTGACCACTCCCCAGATTCTTGCCGATATCCACCACCACAACATCAACATCTTCGAGGGACCACGCTACGAACTTGACGATGAGGAGACCATCGCAGAGAACAACGAGATCATGTCGAAGGTCCCATTCGCAGTTGTCGGTGCCAACGCCGAGGTCTCGACTCCGGAAGGCCGCAAGGTGCGTGGCCGCAGATATCCATGGGGTGTCATCGAAGTCGACAACGAGGAGCACTGCGATTTCGTCAAGCTCCGACAAATGCTCATTCGCACACACATGGAGGACCTTAAGGAGCACACGAACAACTACCTTTACGAGAACTACCGATCTGACAAGCTTACATCGATGGGTGTCGCTCAAGACCATAGCGTGTTCAAGGAGGTCAACCCAGCGGTCAAGCAAGAGGAAGAGCGTTCGCTACACGAGCAGAAGCTAGCAAAGATGGAGCTCGAGATGAAGATGGTCTTCCAGCAGAAGGTCCAAGAAAAAGAGAACAAGCTCAAGCAGAGCGAAGAGGAGCTATATGCCCGTCACCGCGAGATGAAGGAGCAGCTCGACCGCCAGCGACAAGAGCTGGAGGAGAAGAAGCAACGCATCGAGAGTGGACGACCGATCGAGGAGAAGAAGGGCCGCAAGGGTGGCTTCTCGCTCAGAGGCTAAGCTGCTCCGAGCAAGGTGACATGGGTTTTGAGCGCGGTCTTTGTCCTGGAGTTGGGCGTGGCACGCACGAGGAGCTGTGGTCAGACGGACGTGCAGCTTTATCGGTGATGGCATGTCTGCTCTTGCTGGTACTGGTGGGATGGTCTGTGGAGAATCGAGAATTTGTCGTGGCGCTGCGAGCAGGACTGGCTACTAATGTCACTAATCTACATTACCACTACAAATACCTCGTCAACGCTCGCACGGCCAGCCATCCAACGCCTCAACTGCTCGACCACCACCTTTCCCCGACCTTCTGTCTCACGAAAAGCCTACTGCCATGGACTGGATGGGATTCTGATGTTGTGATACCACGGAGCCTTGACACTTTATTTGCTTCTTGTATTGCACTAGTCTGGCTGACTTTCCTTGTGTTTAAAAGAAGATATAGCGACGGTATTAGTATAGGACACAGATCAGCTACTCCACTGTCCTCCTTCGTGGTCTATCAATGATGGTGGGGCCATGGGACTTGTATCACTCGGCATCAGTTGTATCTACAACATTACGCTCATAGCCGCTGCTTGTTCTCCGAGCGGGAATTCCTTGAAATTGTCCCGGGAAGAATTGCTTGAGGGACTATAGGAACTCAGATTTGGCGTGCATACACGAAAACAGCTCATCACCACCCGCCCGGTACGCCTCCTCCCCCAGTCGTTCTCGCAGGCCCAGCAGGCATCCAAACATACTGGTCATAGTATGAAGGATTCCAAGGCGTCGCAGCAGAGGTGTAGACAGCAGTAGCGCTGAACACTGGCGCAGTCACGTTGCTTCGCGCAGCACTTGCATCGTAGAGAGCCTTGATATCTGCATTCCACTGCTCTAGCTGGGGTCTGATGATGCGGCGATCATAAGTCAGCATGCCGTTGACTTCGCCTTCCACATCGGTCGTTTGCGTCCAGACACCGCCGGCGCAAGAGTACAGCTCGACTTGTGAGAGGAGTTCGGTGAGGAGGAAGTGGCCGCGGTAGTTCCAGATGTCGAGAGTCTCGTCGATTTCGTAGGTTCGGTTGATTTCGTTGATGGCTTGTTCTACTTTCCACAGATTTTGGGCGGAGACGTTGTGTCCGGTGCCGCCGAATTCTCCTTGGAAGCCGATGCGGCTGGGGTCGTGGGGCGAGCTGTTGATGCTGTAGAAGGGTGTTCCGCACTGTGGGTTCGCGTAGTGCTAAAAAGTAACAAATCGAAGGTCAGCAGTGTCTCAGTCATGTCTTGCGTGTCTCTGCGCTGCTCCTATGCCGATCTGGACAATGGTTGCCGCAACATTGACAGAATAGACAGAGACATGTAGGGAAGAAGGGTGCCTTCTGGCAGTCGCTTTACGTACGTGGTTGTCACTGAAGTCTCCGGCGCCGTGGTCGTACCAGCCGCTGTTGGCGTTGACAAGGCGGGTCGGGTCTAGCTGCCTGACGATGTCTGTGAGTCCGAATTCAGGATATGGCTGGGTGGTGAGCTGGCCCCATCCTTCGTTGTACACGACCCATGAGAATATAGAAGTATAGGAGCGGAACTGTGTGACGAGAAGCTCGAGTTGTCGCTGAAATTCCTGTTGTTGTGCTGCATCGGGGAGTATGGTGACTGTAGTACAGTCGTCCAGCGTGCGCGATTGACTAGGCCGCAAGGCTGGCATGTCCTGCATTACGAGTAGACCCATGCGATCGGTAGCTTCATAGAAGAGTGGCGACTCCACCTTGATCTGTACGCACATATCAGTGACGTTCACAACACGCTATATGGCTGACATACATGTTTCCGTAGCATGTTGTAGCCAATGTTCTTCAGAACCTCTAGGTCGTATACCATGGCCTCGTATGTGGGAGGAGTGTGCAAACCATCCGGCCAGTATCCTTGGTCAAGAGTGCCAAAGGGGAAGTACGAGGCACCATTGAGCAGGATGCGCTGCACACCGTTAATGTCACCTCGAGAAATAGTCCTGAAGCCAGTGTAGCTCTGGATCTCATCATCGGCAACTTTGACGACTATATCGTAGAGGATAGGAGACTCCGGCGTCCATAGCTGGACAGCATCGACCTTGAAGCTGAACGGAGAACCAGCACTTCCACTGCCAGTAGCCACAATGTTTGTGGTGTTCTTCTCGTAGACAGTGACCTGTACATCAGAGGTCGCATTGTCGGATGCTATCGCTGTGATGTTGAGGTTACCGTTGCTGTCCCCGTTGATGTCAAGCGACTCGATGTAGGTCAATGGTACGGACTCCAACCAGACTGTTTGCCAGATTCCGCTGCAAGGTCTGTAAAAGATGTGGGAAGGCCGCAAAGTCTGCTTGCCTATTGGGATGACAAAGTCGCCCGAGTCTGTAGGATCATGCACGAACACAATAAGCTCGTTCTCGCTGTCAGCTCTGAGTGCATCTGTGACATCCACAGAGAATGCAAAGTAACCTCCTCGGTGGAACGTAACATTTTGGCCGTTCACGTATACCGTAGCTTCATAGTCGACAGAGTCGAAATTGAGCAGCACCCGGTCGCCAGTCCAGTTTGATGGCACTGTGAAAGTGGTTCGATACCATGAGTAGAGTACGTCTTCTCCTTGAATTCCTGAAAGGCCGGACTCCAGACAGAATGGTACAAGGACTTCTCTAGGCAGATCCTGGCCAAATGGAGGATCGTTCAGAGCATCGAGGCCCGAGGCGTTGCTGTATTGCCAGATGCCATTCAAATTCTGCCACTGATCACGTTTGAGCTTCGGTCGTGGATGCTGTGGCCAAGGATTGAGGCCGACTTGAGCAGTCCACTCGGTATCGAGTGGTGGTGTCTGGAGCTGATATGGCTGCGTAGCATTCGGACTCTGTCGCGCGAAATGAAGCGGCTGATGTGCGGCAACAACACCTGCAAGAGGAGTCGCATAGATAGCAAGAGAGAAATGCATTGGGTCCTAAAACGGTGACGGTCCTTAATATCAGCACGACGAGAAATACTTTTGGCATCGATGGAATGCTCAGAAGCAGTTTAGTAGTCCTGTGCAGTCAGCACCAAGAACACACAGATCCCGGTTGCTAAATCAGCCCTCGTGGTCAGGTCTGTCCTGCCATAGACATGATGTGCGCTCCTGCAGTGGGTAACATGCTTCCACATCCTTGATCATCTTCATTTGATTTGCCTGGATGACAGCTTGTAGAGCTCTGTGCTAGAGTCATTTCGGCATGTGAGACAGCTTGAGCTTCGTGCTGCAGAAGATCGTCGTGAGGAGAAGTGTGTCCACCTCGCGAGAAATCCACATCTTTGGGACCGTCTAAAAGGTGCGTCTTGTGATGCAGCCATTGTCAAAGCTTCAGCAGATGAGGTCGCACAGCATGCGGAGACGAACAAGACCCCATGGCTCGACCATCTCGACCGTGACAAGCACGGGTCACGCACTTCTACACTTTCGTGGTGGAATTCCTGCGCAGGACGAACGAGGTGGAGAGCTGTCGAAGAGGAGTGAGGAGTGCATGAATCAATGATAGAACTACTGGACGCCTTGCGGGCGGAGCTGTTGCCGTGGTCCCGTGCTGCAGTCGCGTTCACACATCGCGAGCTGGACAGTTCTTCACGCGTGGTCAACCGAAGCGATCAAGCACTTGCCAGAGAGCTGCGACAGTACAACTGGATGTCTCGGTCGCGAGGACGAAAGTCTGCGTGATGCAGTATATAGAGACACAAGAGCACGAGCTGTTGCGATGGAGTGACGCACACAGACAAGCACGCTAACTTACAGCTGAGCAGAAGCAAACAACGAGGCGAACCACAATGGACGCTGGTCCAGACGTGCGTGCAACATCTAGTTGCAGCCGTCTGCGACAAAGATCATGAGGAAGTATAAACAGTCAGTGTGGAGCTCGACAACTACAGGCTATCGGACAGCAACTGTCCTCCTGCAACACCATACAACTCTAGTCCTACCGAGTCGACTCTACAACTACCACTCTCGGATTTCTCCCCCAGGCCCAACAAAGTGCGGGCTGCGCCACGCCTTGACATTACTCGAGGCTTCCCTGACGGCCTCCTCATCAATCTCGATTCCTAGGCCTGGTCCGGTCATCAGCTTGATATAGCCGTCTTTTACATCCCATACCTCTGGGTTCTTGTGGTAACTGGTCAAATCTGAGCCTGAAATATTGTAATGAATTCCAAGAGGCATTTCCTGAATAGCGAAGTTCGCGCAAGTGGCATCCACTTGCACGCTGGCCGCCATAGCTATCGGGCCGAGAGGGCAGTGTGGTGCAAGCGCAATATCATATGCTTCGGCCATTTTGGCGATACGATACGTCTCAGATATACCACCACAATGTGCGATATCAGGCTGTAGTAAATCGACGCACCGAGCTTCCAGAAAGGGCTTTACATCCCACCGACTATGCAATCTCTCGCCCAGAGCGATAGGCGTGCTGGTGTGTCGGCATAGTTCTTTGATACCTTCGACATTCTCTGATAGCAATGGCTCCTCAATGAAAAGCAATCGTTCGGGCTCCAGGAGTTTGGCCAATTGCTTTGCCATCGGCTTGTGCACACGCCCATGGAAGTCTACGCCAGCGTCAAGGCCCAGAGACCTGACTGTCTTAACACGCTCTAGACACGCATCGAGCTTGTTGGGTGAGTCAAGCCAGCCAAGATCCTCTGTGGCGTTCATCTTCACTGCTGTGAAGCCGGCTGCGAGCCTTCCCTTGGCCATAGCCTCCACATCGTTGGGACGGTCGCCTCCAATCCAAGCATATACTTTGAGCTCGTTGCGAACCTTACCGCCAAGAAGCTGATAGATTGGCAGATTCAGCTTGAGTGCTTTCAGATCCCACAAGGCTATGTCTACTCCCGAAAGCGCTGACATGATTACAGGGCCACCTCTGTAAAAGCCCATGCGATACCCCAGCTGCCAGATGCTTTCGATGTCGTCGGCTTCTTGCTCTACGAATCTCTCGGCGAAGGCATCGAGACAGCCTTCTACAGCTTCGGTATGACCTTCTAAACTAGCTTCTCCCCAGCCCACGTTGCCGCCGGCGTCTGTGATCTTCACGAACAGCCATCTTGGAGGGAGTCGAAAGTACTCGATTGTCTTGATGAGCATATTGGAAGGGTTCCAGAGCTATATGCATATAAGGACTGTCCAAAAGTGTGAAGCAGAAGAGAAGTCTGATGGCTCTGGTTGCTCCACATCCCGTCCCACGCTACAATGTCAAAGGATGGGGAGCCTAACTAACTTAGTGGGTACTGCTCAAAGCCTGGGGCGAGCTGTGCCGAAGAGGCCGACTGTCTCTTGGCGACGCGTCAAAAGCCGATCAAGGCCTTCACAGTCGACAGCACGATTGCAGTACAGCTATGCTGAGATGGCTATATTAATGACTCTGCGTAAGAAGGCGTCAAGGGGGGTGTACTGTGCGGATTGGCTCGTGACAGACTCACGCTAGCTTATGACTTCTTCACAGGCCAGCTGGCCTTGACGAACACGATATCATTGGTAGTGGTATGAGTCACGCTAGAGCATAACCGCTCGTGATTCTTCATGGCTGCATCGTCCGATACATGCAAATACGAGGACCCCAGCTTCGCGTGAAAAGCAATGGTTCTGCGACCGAGCATATGTCAGCCTCAGAAGAACTCTTCTTGGGCAGGTCGCTCCGTTGTTAGACGATTGATTGGCAGACTCAGTCGTGAGGCTAGCAAATGTCTTGCAGTTCCGAGGATGCAGTCGATTGCATCGTCGGTTGGTATGTATTGATAGAAGGCATCGTGCAGGGGTGTTTGTCGAGCTGAGGTTCTGCGCTGAGTCTAGTTAGACCGGTCGGACGGTGTCAGCACAGAGCCGCATGCGAACGAGCCGAAGGCCTTGGGCAGAGGAAGTACGTACTGCGCATAAATGTCTGCAGTGCGAGTCCCGTGTTATGCCAATCAAACCAGATCGAAATGATAATATCAATTGCGAGCGACTCTGCAGCGTTAGGATCTAGATCTCAAACTAGCATCAATGAGCATGTGAGAATGAGCTCTGATTGGCAACATGATTGCATCGATGAGAACACTGTCGAACTCGTGTCAACATATCTAGCTCTGATATCTCTATGATTTGCCCCTTAATTGCGCAGAAATGTTCAAGCGTGATTGCCGATACTACCCCACGGCCACTGCATTCAGGACGTTCTGCAGGTGCATCTTCGAATATCTGGCTTGCGGCGCGAACGCTTGATATGCATGCGGCAGGCCAGGATACGTGTGAAACTCTGTTGGCACTTGCGCATCGATCAAGCGGCTCGCAAACTTCGTGTCCTCATAGATGAAGATGTCTAGCTGACCGCAATCGATGTATGTCGGCGGTAGTCCTGCCAAATTTTCCGCTCGAGCTGGTGCTGCATACTCAGAGACGGCTTTGAGGTCCGCGGATCCGGCTAAAAGTAACAGGTCGAAGGTCAGCAGTGTCTCGCTCACGTCTCGCGTGTCTCTGCGCTGTTGCTATATTGATCTGCGTGCAAGGTGCCACAGCTTCGGCACAACAGGCAGAGACATGCGTACGAGGAACGATGCCTTCTAGCATTTGCTTTACTTACATTTATCTCCTAGAAGTGCACCCCAGCCTGTGAGGTTGTCGTTGACTTTCCATGTGGCGAGGTCTTCAATGCCAGACAACGGCTTGTTGTTTCGGTCATCGAGCATGGGGAAGATCAGGATTTGCTTAGCGACGGGAGGCGAGAGGTTCTGGTCGCGGGCGAGAAGGCAGGTGCCTGCTGCGAGGCCACCGCCCGCGGACTCCCCAATGACAATGATCTTGCTCGCGTCAATGCCGAAGCGTTCTGCATTCTGGCTGAGCCACTGCAGCCCGGCGAAGCAGTCATAGACAGGCGTGGGATGAGGCTTCTCAGGCGCTAACCGATACCCCATCGCGAAGACAGGAAGTCCAGTCTCCTCGCACTTTTTGGCAGTGCTCTTCTCGAAGACATCGATAGATCCCAAAATCATGCCGCCACCGTGGATGTGGTACAGTGCTTTGCTGTTGCTGGATGACCCAGCTTTGTTGCGAAACTCAGCTATGGTAAGCTCTGCGCCATCGAAGCTCTTGAACGTATGGTTTGTTCTTGTCACAGACGAGGGAAATGGAATGGACGCGTTCATCTGCGAAAACATGGCATTGGACGATTCGCGACGTCCAAGCGCATCGCCGACTGGAAGCTGGTCGTAAATCAGTATCCCGATCTCTACGTCTCAATGGGTCAATGTCGCGGCATACCTGGGGTCTGGCACCCATCGCCTCGGCGATGCCGGCGAAGGCAACCGCGACCTCGGGATCGTAGGCCAAAGGCATTGTAAAGGCGGACAATCGTTGCGGAATGATCTGAAGGTCGTCTGTGGCAAGGAGGTAACGTAGAATACGCGTAGCTGCTTGATGTATGTGGTGCAGAGCGGCCACTACTGATATGATATAGTCCTGTCCTGTAGCTCAGCTCGCCTCGGTCTCGTACGCAAAAGCGCCGCAGCGCCAATAGGACCACGCGCCTTGCCGTAGCATCAGGTAGCATATAGCCGTAGGAAGCTGAGCAATCATAACTACTCCCCTCCGGTTCTCCGGCAGTCAGTCAGCTAATTCGCTGTGGCCATGTTTGCGTGCGCATGATTAGACCTGATTAAAGGACCAAGAGGCGCTGAATTTAGCCCGTGAGCTGCCATCGACTATGCTTCCGGAGCCGACGAGAGCGAAAGACCCCCACAGTGATCTCGCCAACAGGGCACTATACCTTTCCTACGCTTGCAATAGATAACACAGCGAGGCGGCTCGATGACGCTGAAGTCGTTGTCGAGTGCTTCATCAGTATGGAGTGCTCCGCTCGTGGTCCGGAGAATGAATCAGCAGCGGCGTACCCCGCTGTGAGAATATCGCAGCAAGTCGACACAGATCGCGATGCTAGCATTGATAGTTCATCTTCGGCGCTGTCGTTGACAGCTTTTAGCTCGTACAAGTGTACCTCGCAGAGGATAGTTTGATCGGGACTGCTGTACGTGGCGCGTCTTGTTCATGCATCAGCCAGTTCACCTCCGCTGTCAACAATCGTGTAGCAAGCGTGTCAAGGACATTTTATAGACTGGAGCGATCTGACAGTGAAGCGTAGCACTCGTGAGCGGAAGGACACGATTGGGCTGAGTCTGGTTGTTGTGATGATTGTGGTTGTAAGAGTTGTGTCAATGAGATCGCCGAAACGTGGACGCGTCGCGCAAAGCTTTTCTCCACCACTTTCCTACACCATTGTCCTGAACTCCATCTTCCTCGACATCGGGACCATGTCGATCCCACTTCTGTCTCTACCCAGCTATTGTCGTAGTCACTCACCCTTCACAATGCTCACTATCGGCACTCCTCCAAATTCCGGGCACGTTTTGGTCCGTGGGTGAACAGGACCTGTCAAGGGTGAATGAGTCTTGTGGCGGGTCCCGCGTGTCTATCAACGCTGTAGACTTCGATGTTCAACCTTTCTTCTCACAATGACATGACCTCTTACTCACCCAGAAGCACCAACGTCACGCAAGATGGCCCTTGCAAATGTGAACATCGCCAAGGAGCGATGCGATAGCCTCGAAGTGGCTCCCATACCAGAATCTGGCATTATTCTCCAGATTCGCACTGGCAAGAGGCAATCCCTCGGACCAAATCAATCTGCAATCGCCAAGTCAGAAGTCGAAGGCTCTGTCCATGCTGGGTCTACTGGACTGGAAGGCGATGAGCATGTCTATAAATTTCACGGCGGCCTTGATCGAGCGATTCATCAATATGATGCCAATCACTACTCGGACTGGCGAGCAGAACACCCTCTCGTTCCTGGCCTTTTTGATATTGGAGGTTTTGGCGAGAATCTCACTGCCACTAACATGACCGAAGAAAACGTGTGCATTGGTGACTTATATCGCATTGGCGAGACTGTGCTGGTGGAGGTCAGTGAGCCACGTAATCCCTGCTACAAGCGCAACATTCGCTTTCAATGGCCGCGAGCACTTAAGCGCATACAGCGTACAGGTCGTGTGGGCTGGGATTTTCGAGTGCTCCATACTGGTGCGATCAAGACAGGCGACAGCATTTCTCTGGTGGAGCGACCGCTTCCACGCTGGTCGGTCATGAATGTGCAGCGAGTGATACAGGGCAAAGCAGTACCGCTACCACTTCTGGAAGAATGTACCGCGTTGACTGTGCTTACGGAAAAGTTCAGAGATATGGCGCGCCGACGACTGGAATTTGCGCCAAAGACATACACACTTGTGGCCGTTGATACGCTCACGCCCCGTCTTAAGCAATTCACATTCATTCTCCGAGAGTCGTTGAAGCTTGCGAATCCGACCTTCCGCCCACTTGCCTTTGCTCAGATACGTTGGGGCGTTGCTCAGGCAAGCTACCACGATGTACTGCAAGGCGCGGGGCGAACGCCTAGATCTACAGCATGTCGTGCCGCCTAGCTCAGCGAAGACCAAGATCTACTGTTGCGGCCCAGTTCGACTAATGCGAGCATGCAAGCAAACTACAGATGACCTGGGATACGCAGAACACATGACGCATTTCGAGGACTTCAGCAGGCCCCCAACAACTAGCGACCTAGGTGAGCCATTCGGAGTCGAGGTCCACGAGCCCGACGCCGACCGTCAGGAAGTACTACAAGTATCCTCTGATCAGACCTTGCTACAAGTGTTGCATGAAGCGGGTTTTGATAATGTAATGTCCAGCTGTCGCACCGGCGGCTGCGGCGCGTGCAAGGTGACCTTGTGCGCAGGTCAGGTGAAGTTCAAAAGCACTGTGCTTAGCGAGACGGAAAAGACTTCGGCATTGCAGAGCTGCGTTGATCGGGGCGTTGCAAGGATCCGCATCGAGATCGACTGAATGCAATGGTTCATCGCAAACATGCTGTCCCATCATGCTATGCGGCTGCCTGAATGGCACAGAAGGTCATGATGTTTGATGATTGGCGCTCTTCACGGCGGCCGTGAATGCGTATGGCGTACGCGCTATGCTGATATCAAGAGAGCGATTTGACGCAGCGAAGGAGCATTAAGTACATTCCAGCACAGCCAATCACGCAGAAATTGTAGCATGCCTCCTCATAGGGCTAAGCACGTAGCCTTCAGTCGCACAGACACTTTTGTTCGAGCACCAAGTTACATCCGCAGCGCACCTCCGAAATCATCCTCGGCGGCTCAGCAGCAGCGTTTGACGAAAGAAATTGCTAAGCTTGAGCACGAATTCAACAGGATGCAACGATCGCGAGAGGCTTATGAGAGAAAGTATGAAAAATCGCACAACATGAGTCGAAAGACGGAGCAAGCACGAATGATGGCATTCATCGAGGGGTGCAGAGCACGAGAGGCAGTTTTGAAGGACTCTCTCAGGGAGGCTGTCGACATGCTAGCGATAGTGCAGCGTGATAACAAGATTATGTCAAGGGGCTATGCTAAGAGCTATGTGGACCGTATGGAGGCCTGGAGAGCTTCAGTCGCCAGAGAGCATCCGCGTCGAAATTGATGCGCACATCGCTCTTCGCAGTCTATCGTGATCGAGGTCGCTGGACGCGCTATCTTCGAACCTACAATCAGAACATGGTAGCGCGAGGTTGGCAGGTTACTCTTCTCGGCAGAATTTGCTCGACAGGCTTTATCGCTCTGTGAAGCACAAATTCCAGTTAAGCAGCGCTGCGCCAACTTGGAATACAGTGTTAGCGAATGTGTCAAGCGCACGCGCACGAGAGTGCACGAGACATTTCAGGTTGTCTCATGTAGCACAATGCTCTTGTCCGGTCGCTTCGTTATCTCACTCAACACTTCACTCGTTCCGAATTAGCACAATGGCTTTGTTATCACAATACTCGACACTGGCCCGTGAAGAGTTTCATACTCCTTCCAATACTCGTCACTCGCTGCAACGAGGCTATATTACCTTCGAGGTAGTCTGCTGCCGGGCATGCCACACAAAAACAATCCGCGACATACCACAGCATATACTGCAAAGCAACGAGTATAGCTACTTCGCAAAGCCACGATCTATCACCTGCGCTCTTTCGAGACAACTACGGGTTCCAAGCACACCATTAAAAGCAATAACAATGTCAGAGCCATCCCCGCGAGCACGAAGGCCCGCGACACGACAGTGCCCTTGGACTGGATGCACTACAATGCTTACTTGCCCACATCATCAAGCCCAGCATATGCGTGAGGCGCATACTGGCGAACGGCCATATGTCTGCAAGGTCTGCGCAGACTTGGGCAAAGAGAGGGCCTTCGCACGCAATGCTTCTTTGCTTCGGCACCTACGCACTGTCCACAGGCTTGACACGGACGCTGTACAAGGCCGAGGCAATCGAAATAATCCATCCCCAGCAGAGCTTGTGGTCGTGGAGGGCAGTCCACAGGATGAGTCGAACACAACTTATCCTTCACCTGCTCCCAGCCATGTCCGAGCTTCATCAGAGGCAGCTACTCTAGAGTCCGGTTCATCCCCTGCTACGACTGCAGTTGCCGTTTATGAACCAGGCACGACTGCACCCAGTCCAGCTCTGATAGCTCGGACGGACTTCTTCGCTAACGACTACATAGGCACAACGAGATGTGCCTTCTGCCAAAACGTGGTTGAGGACATCCGCACACATGTTGATTCGTGCCTCAACGGAGATATGTCCGCCTTGCCGACTGAGCATCCTACGGCTTTCGATGAGGAATTGGCAGGTCTACACGCCTTCAGTGACTACCTCGACGAGTATCAGGCACAGTTCGATCCTCAGCAGCCTACACCGCGGCTCTCGCCTTTGACGGAGACTGAAGCAGTACCTGTCGATACACCTTCATCCGAGAAGCTTGATCCTTTCTTCGGCGCGGATGAGTCAACGATTCTGGACTAAGGTTGATATTCGCTCTGGTGCTCGTACGCTGGTCTTGCTTGGTAGTGGCAGTGTTGTGGACATGGCATTGGGTTTGGCTACGCGATGTCAGGGGCGTGATCTGGTGATTGTATGGTGGTGTAGCTTACGCGATCTGCGGAAGACAAACATGCTGGTCATGTGTCGATGTAATTGCCTTACTGTGAAGATTTGGGAGGCTCTGGATTGGCATATTTGTCAAGGCGATGGGCGCAAGGTACTGTCTTCGAACGAACGAAGGCGGAGCGAGGTCGCGATGCTCTATAGCGACATTGCATAGAGGAGTGAGACCGAGCATGGACATTGCAATGAATATCAGCGACAGGCAAATGTTTTCATCACGTCCTCTGTGATTGCATATGGCCTTTTGACCCTTCCATTGCCCGTGCAGTCAGTAACTCGTATCTATGTGTACCCACGACATGTGGTTTTTGCTGAAGGTCGACTGAACGAACCTCCGTCGGTCTTAGCGCAGGTGTACTACGGATGTGAGACTTTATCACAGAAATACAGAAGTGCATAGGTCTCAAGCATGCCCGGTGTATGTGCGGCTTCTCCATCCTGTGAGCACTTCGTTTCCAGACTCGCACATAGCCAGACGCCGAATGCCCGTCCTATCAAGCCAGACCCAGCACTGACATTTACACCCATGGACAAGCATCATTCACTCGGTCTATGATCACACGAGATACTACTCAATCTAGCGAGCTGCCAAGCAAAGCTCAGTGCACAGAACAGTCCAGTCTTCGTATAGACAGAGACTGACAACAGCTTTTACGATCTCGAGCGTTCCAAGTGATGCCCAGCGGATCATCTCGGATTTGCGCATTGACACTCTTTAATATTTGCTAGGGCAGAGTGCATGCCCTATCGACTGGGAGAGAAAAGTGCTGTACTATCAGGAGAGCTATTTGAAAAATGTTTATTACTTCCAAGCTTTCGGGTTGCAAGCACTGCAAGCTTTCGGTATGTGGCCAGGAGACTTCCATAGGCGCGCCGAAGGCATGGCTTCCCTACTGAAGCTGCGTCTCGAAGTGACAACGCAATCCTAGAGAGCTCTTGCAAGGCGCTTAATCTTATCGATCGTGATAGACCCTGAGCAGGCATCGTGAAAGGCAATAGACTTTTCGCAGTGTGGAGAGTGATCGATGAACAACGAGGATACCCGGGAGATAGATTTTGCGTTGCCACCAATTTTCTCAATTGCCGCCGGTGCCACGAACGTTGAGCGCGAGCTGACTTTACTGTACGAAAGAGACCAGCGTCGACTCTACTATGAGCCGGTCCTGACTGACTGTCTGGCACCAAGTGACTTCCTCTTCTAGAGCCTGAGCACTGATCCCTGTCGATAGCCTTAGTACCAAGGATACGAGCTGTGAGCGAGTGCCTCCAACACAACCTATGGGGTCGATGAGGCTTCTCCGTTCTCAAGGGCTGCCAAATTTTGGGTCTCTTTAGTCTGTGTGTAAGTCTGACTGGCAGCCGCCTTGGCGCACAGCACGTCCTCGCAAGGGTATCCCTCTGGTCGCAAGTCTTCGACTGCACGCCCTTCGCGCTGTGACAGAACGTCCAACCCATTGCGACGCTGCTGTTCACGTCTCAGCGGATCTGGAAGCGACCTTACGTCCTTCTTGGCGCCTCTCTTCTCTTTGCCAACAAGTGATCGTGCAGTAGGACATAACCAGATCTTAGGCCACACCGATTCATCCAGGTCCTCATGTTTTTCGAGAGCGTGCTCAACCTGCTTGACCACCACTCTGTTGCTGGTGATGGTCGTATTCCCGCTGGCCCATCCGTAGCCAAATACTGATCCGTTGATACTCGTCATTGTCGACAGAATCTGAGATGCAATGGTGTGCAAGCTGTCCGGGAAGTCATTGCTGTCCACGGTGGAGATCGGTAGCCTCCAGTCAGTAGGTACCGGATATGCTGACCACTGCTGCATGTCATCAATAAGCTCACCATGCGACTTTGCCGTGTCGTCGCCCATCATGATGGCGGTACGAGCCTTCTCTGATGGGGTGCCTATAGTGTCCACAATCTCACGCATGCGTCTCGCGGCTTCTTTCGTGCAGACTAGGCGCCGATTCGCAAGCGCTGGATATAGGAGAGAAGGAAGCAGATTTTCGTTGTCTTCTATCTCAACTTGGCGCTGAAGTGATCGGTGGAACCATGGTTCTTTGGACACTCTTGCATGAGAGAACTCGGAAACGAGTGCAAGCAAGATGGTACAGTCGATGTTGAGAGTGTCGGAGAATGAGCTCATTGGATCTGGTGCCATGCTTTGGAGCCCATCCTGAATAGTCACAACCGGGTCTAGGTTTGCGCCGCAAAAAAGCTGTGCGCCGGCCGCTTTACACTGGTCGAGAATGCCATCGATCTCTTTCAGCTGACCGGGTTGTATGCGTGGAAGTATGATATTGACCACTGGCTTCCTGGTTCGTACTCGATATGACTCCGCAGCACGACAGAGCTCTCGAGCATTCTTGACAAGAGGTATGTCTGCTTCTTCATCGTCGATGCGTGGGGGCAGATCCTCGTCGTCCTCATTATCCGAACCCCCTGAGTCCCAGCCTTGTTTTGCAAGATCCATAATGACTCGATGATTGTTGATGAGCGAGATCTTGGTCCATGTCAAGCCGTGGTCGGATATGAGATCTACAGTCACCGCTGCGTTGCGTGACCCTTTCTCGCTGGGCCGCTTGATACCAAGGTTGATGTGATGCATAGCTTGTGACAGGGATTTGGAAGGACTGTTGTAGTAGACCCGCTTTTGAAGAGCCGCTACATGTCTCGACTTTTTCGCAGTCGCCCAAACAGTCTCTAGGAAGGGCAAGTTGGATGACTTGGCCACATGGCTTGTCGAGTCTGTCTCAGGCTTGCTTGCAAGTTTCTCGAGCATGCTAAGCTCCGACTGAATGGTCCCACGGAAATGGGCGATCTCGACATGCTGTTCATTCTTGATGTGACGAAGATGCTGGCGGAACTGTTCGAGTTCAGCAAGCAACGTCTTGGCTCGAGCAATGAGATCAGCGAGCAAGGCTTGGACGCCGAGAGGGACATCATCTTGGTTGTTTCCGTCAGAGGAAACATGATTCCCGTTGCTCTCCGTCATGGCTTTCGTTGTGGCAACTCGATCGCCAAAACATCAATTCTTGAGTTCGCTGTATCCTTCGTTCAACGGTGGGCAAGTAATCAGTAGCGTTCGGAGCCCTGCACACATTCGTTGTTTAGAACTCTTCCAGTGACTGGTATGCCTGTGCAATGATGTTCATATGCAAATAGCCGTCAGTAATTTAAGTGGAGCCGATCTTGGCGCAATGACAGTCTCCTTCACAACTGGCTGAGGTCATTTGCTGATGCTACGATTCTCAGACACGACGCATCAACATGGTCCTCTTAAGTACAAGCGAGGAATGGCAGCAGCAGACGTCGCTGTTACTGAAGGCTCGACCGACCACGGTGCGTAAGTGCGCCCAGCTCGAAATCCGCTGTCACGCGCTCATCACACTACCAGACTCGCATCACCACGAAATACAATATCCCGAATCTTGAATCGGCCAAATACCAGGAAAAGCTAAAGAAGCGAAAGCGGGATACAGATGGCGACGAGAAAGACGCAGCGGTGTCTCTTGTCCCGCGAGCGACTCTGACTCTAAAGACATTTGATCCTGAGTCGGGCGTGACGTTGAAATTCAAGACCGATCGCGCAGCAGAGGTAGGGCGCCTCATAAACGGGCTTGGAAGAGTCGGGCGACATATGGCTGCACTGCCGGAGAAAGAAGAGAGTATGGCATGCTGGACAATGCTTTCAAAGACATTTCGCTGATCGCTACATCTAGCCCAAGACGCTGTGATGGAAGATGTTCCAGTAACAACACAGATCGCCGACACGGTGAAGGACGCCATATCTGCCCCAAGCGACACAAAGTCCTCAACGCAGCCTCCGCAGACAGGTGGCGGCGGCAAGAAAAAGAAGAAGAACAAGAAATGATTTTGCTCCGCCAGCTCCACAGTGGATGATTCCACACCTTGTCAAATTGCACATGCTCTGTCTGAATTCCTGATGCATAGATCTGGCCACGGCGACATTACACGAGACCCACTGAATCAATATATGTACTCCAGCTGCGACAACTCCACAATCGCGCCGAAAGCTGGTTGAGGTTCTGGGGAGAGCTCCAACGTGGATGAGCGGCAGCTCAATCTCACGTGTTACTTTAATAGGCACACTATCATGTCAGTTGAAGGCGTAGCAATGCGTACGTATAAGCATATCCGACGAGCAGCCTTTCTTCTGTTGGGAGCCGAGACTCGCGGGATTGTTAAGCAGTGCAAGCAGTGCTTTCTAGTGCTCCAACGAGGCGTTTCTCACGCGATTCTCCCCGACATTCTGCTTGAACATAGCCTCTTTCTCGCTTCAAATTGCTTGCTGGCCGCCTGTAAGCTGTCAATCAGACCACTCCTCTTGCGACAGCCGCATGGAAGGAGTCGTGCTTAGCCGACGGCTATGTTTGCCAGCAGCACTTTGACTGATATTCACGTGGCTAGTGCATGATGCTAAGTTGCTCGTCGGGTGCGCATGACTCGTACACTGCTACCTCAAAGCAGAGAATGCGAAAGAGTTACGGCGTCGGCAACGGCCACCGAGCACTTGCCTGCAGGAGGCTCTTGGGCTTCACGTGTGACGAATTCCGAATATGCCTAGGATCGCAGCACGACTGGCCAGCTCGAGCTCGCAGCTCTTGCTATAGTGGGGCATGGCGGGACACGGAATGGATCTGAGCAAATCGATTTCATGAAAAAGAACAGATTGTCGTCCAGCTATCCAACCAGGCTTGGGACCAGTGCGTAATTGTCATGCTGCAGCCGTGCTGCTCATCACTGCTGAGCCTCGCGTCCTGAAAGAGGCGCCGCCAATGCTGCTCTCTATGATTTCGTGCATACTGCCCCTTGTGAGTCAGGCATCATCGATGCACGCTGAGCTGACAATAATTGGCACTGGCGATGTGAAACGAACGCCGATCCGAACACCATCGAAAAAAGTCGGGTCCGGCGGCGCGAGTGACTGCGGCTCGGCCACTGTCATGCCTGGCATTGCAACTATAGGATTATAACACGCCTCGTCGCCAACAGTAACTGACAGTCGACGTTGGGCGAAGCTCGATATCGCAGTACACAGACGGCAGTAGGTCCGACCACTCCCGATCACATTGACCAGATCTCCAGTCTTTCATCGGACAGCCTGGCCATTGTCACCGGGAAGATCCTCAGCTATTGACAAGGAAGGCGACCACGCCGCAAGGTATCAAGCAAGTTGTCCCCGATGCCAACATGCATATGCCAGGGAATGCAGTTAGCCATATCGCAGACCCTTGGCTATTCAGCAGAGTCTTTTGCTAGACGCCAAAGAGGTGCTTCCTTCCTTTGTGGATCTCATGCCCACAATGATATCGAAACTGCAGCAAGCTGAGTTTGGGGGCGTTCTGCGTTCAATCGTGAAACCTGCGCGCATCTCGCGTACGGAACCACCGTCTTCTTTCAAACTTCGCTCTTTCTTCTGCAGTAGTTAGGTCTGATGTATGTTAGCGCACTGACCCTGTCATATCATTGCCTAGCACCCTGATACTTGCGCAGCGCTCGCCGTTGTGTCACAATGCAACGATGGCTTTGACTGCTCCAGGCTCACGTGCGCAAGCGCGGCCGAAGCTCGCGCATCCTGGGCGGTTGTCCGCTAGCTCCCAATGACGAAGCGAGGCGCACGAGGCTTGTATGGGAAATCTGACGACAGCGCGCATTTTCCTGGGGAAGCGCGACCGACGACGAGCCGATTATACGCGTTCTGAGTCGCGCAGCATCTTCACACAGCAACATGCCACGATGTCATGCTCGGCCTTATGCGCTGTGATTCGTCAACATCCTCGAGCAGCATTGCCGTCGAGGGTCACCTGAACATATTTGAGCAGTGCAAATGCCTGATTAGAGGCTCTTCATTTGCTTTGCCTTCCCGCCCCATGGCGGGATTTTTGCTATGGGGCCCGGCTACGGCGGGCTCGTTAGAGTGGCTGATTAGGAGGCAGGTCACCTGTGCAATATTTCTGCATGAACCACCTGAGCCCTGTTGGCGAGTCTCCATTCCCTTGCAGCACTCGATCGTCGAGGCAGGCTTGGCATCAACGAACCACCCACTATCCGAGCCCTTGTCCTATTATCGCTGCAGGTTCGACAACATGCACACATCATCCGCTTCGCACTAAGGACGTCGTCCATCTGTGGACCCTTTACCTGCAGCGTGTCGTTCCCACGAGAGGCGTCAGCGCTTGTTAAGCTCGCTTTGGAAGCTGGGCGACTAGGCTGCCGATCCTCCACAGTCTGGGGACACGAGCGCCGCGAGAAGTTGTTCGTCCTTCGTCGCATTTGTCGCAGGAGCCTGGCGCATGTAAGTGCTGCTGAGGTGGATATGGTTCCAATGGAGCAACGCCAAAGCGGACCTCCCAGTGAACGTGGTATTGGCGAGTGCGGTCCGAGCATTGTGGTACCGCTGCCACGCTGGTCCACTCTCTTGGTCACGGCTCTGCTCTGATGCTGCAGCCAAATTCTTGGTGCTGTCATCTTTCGGAAGCACATTCGAGAGCCGACAGACTTCGGCAGGTCGGACATGACAGCATCTGTGCTTCTCTCCGATCTCTCATCAGCAGTAGCATGGTCTATGTACAGCGTGCAGGTGACAATAATCAATTACATCTCTTGGTGCGGCGTCCTGGCGAAATTCTGCCAGATTGAAGTGCACAATTCTCGACACGGGACCGACGAGAGGCGTGCCCCGTCGGCCAACCTGCGCGAAGCAGCATGACGGCAGGAAGTGAGCAGCTGCGAGACTAGTAGTCAAAGAGGCAAGGCGCGGCGCCAGGGTCTTCTGGCCTCGGACTTGCACAGACACCGTTCCACACTCATTTTTTGCCTCCAGCCTGCTTCGCTTTGCAGCCCTGGCCCTGGCCGCTGTTGGCCGCTGTGAACGCATGGAACCCGCACTGCAGAGCCAATCCTTGATCAGCGGCCAGCTGCAGTGCGCGCAGACAGCATCCAAGCATTGACATAGCTGCCGGCGCATTGATGCTCAATGACACAGATTGACCAGGTGATGTACATGGCCATCTGGAGAAAGGCAGCAACCTTGTGCAAGCAGCGTCTTTCCTGGATCACATCTGCCGGCGGGCCAGCGAGCTCTCTCATCAGACACAAGTGAGAATTATACCTGAAACTAGCTAGCCGACTGACCTTAGCAACGGGAGAACCGGAGCGTGTGCTTGGCCCTGGTCGGTCGTCCGTCCTCGCTCTGAGATCAAGACGGGAAGCTTCTCCAGACCCCAGATTTTCTCCGCCATCATTGGCACTCCAGCACTTTCGTCGAGCAGATCTTGCGGCTTTTCAGAACCATACAGATAGAGCAACGGATCAAAGCATCTGGACCTGGCACCCAAGGTCCAGCCTCCCATCGCGGACGAGCAAAACGTAAAACGACCATCCACTTCGGGCAACTGTGGCCCGCCGATGATTAGAGTTAGACGCTTGCTTTCACTGGCTCCAGACATCCTTTCGTGTAGGTGTACCTAGACGGGAGTAGCAGAACTCTAATGCTAGCCTGGGTCGCGGATGGCAGCTGACGAAAGCACAGCTTCTCTCTCGCTCTTGCTCTGATCTCGCAGCACACGAGACTTGCGTGAACTACTGCGACAACACATCACTCTCTAGCCTGCGTTACACTGGCCGCAAGCCGTTACTTTGGAGTGGTTGGCGTGGACAGGATATCGTGCCAGTGTCATTCCGGATCACTATACAACTCTGTTTCTTCAACACCTGCATCCTGGCCCACTCTGAGAAGGGCCGCAGCGTTTCGAGCACGATCTTCATTATTGGGGGTACACATCCTCGACTTCGGACCAGCAGACTTTCATTTTCACCTTCTTCAACGGCATTCCATAGCTTTGAGCTACTCTACCATTCGGCAAAGAGTTCCTGCGACCTGATTGTTCGTGGTCAAGAAGTGCTCTGAGCAGCGAGACCGGACCAGTTTTCCTTGGCGCTGGCTCAAGTATAGCAGGCCACGATCCCAACCCGAGCCTCTATCTCCCTCGGCGGTATTATTACAAGGGTTTGGCGAGCTGAGAAAGTTGTGAATCGCGATCTTTCTGTAGCAGAAGCAAAGGAGTAGAGCATGCATGCCGAACCTGTTACAAAACAAGAGCCGGAGAGTGACTCGCCAGGGTTGACCGCAAACAGTACAAGCCCTGCCACAGCCAATGGTATGTCACTAACGGGCTTGCGAAACGATCATTGGAGATAGAGTAAGCAAGCTAATTGCAATACCTTCAGGCACGAAGACGAGCAATGGCACCACAACCAGCAATTCTAACGGCGCGGTGAAGCCCGCCTTTCCACCGCCAAAGACAGACAAGCCGCGGCCGCACGTATGTCAGACATGTACTCGTTCATTCGCGCGACTCGAACATCTGAAGAGGCATGAGAGATCGCACACCAAGGAAAAGCCGTTTGAATGTTCGGAATGCACTCGATGCTTTGCGCGCAGAGATCTGCTACTCCGGCATCAGCAGAAACTCCACATGACGAACACGACTACACGACCACGGACTGGACGACGCGAGAGTGTGGCAGGTGGAAATGGCGCTGGACGAGTGCGCAAGAATTCAGTGGCCAATGTCAACGTGAATGGTGTCAATGGAACAGCTTCCAACCAAGTCCGTCCTCGCGCGAACACGATCAGTCACATCGACCTGTCCTCTTTGGGCCTGATAGATGGCCATGCGCAAATGCAGCGCATGAACCCACTTGGGCTAGGCATGGGTGCGAACAACTTGATGGGAGGACTCCCAGGAGTGGGACAGTACGATTATCGTGGTATGTCAACATCTCTAGGACAGCACGGAAACGTGCATGGCCTGCCAAAGTTGGACACACAGCATGTCAACGGGTTGGACATGGCCAATTCTTTAAGGACCGCGCCTCCCCAAGCAAGTTTTGGTGGCTTTGATATTGATCAGCTGTTTACTCCTCACACAACCATCAATCCAGCAGCGCTCCACTTCGGCTCGTCTGGGCAGATCTCTTCATCGAACATTCCGTTTGGATTTGAAGCTGGGACAAATCAGCAAGTGCCTGTCGACGACGATTTCGGGTGGATGCGCAATTGGGGCATGAACATCAACGAGAACGAAAATGCCGTGGAGGAATCTTCGCCTTCGCGCATAAGCAGCGGCGACAGCCCATGCGACTTTCCTGACAGCATGACGAACAGCCAGGCCGCAGTACCGATGCAGAACAATTACCAATGGCAGCCTCAGGATCTTTCTCTCCACCAGACAATCTCGCACTCATCAACTGGTCCATTTCAGCTGGATGGCCTAGGCAATGGACTGCCGACATTGGATCAGCAGAATGGCCTAGTGTCTCCGTCGAGTATGCACGACCCCACCCCGACTGGCGACGCATACTTCCACCAGGCAATGATGCAGCAGACCAATGGCACGGCACAGCGTCACCCATCGCAAGCTGATATCATGCAAGCCCAAGGCACGAATTACTTTGGCGCACCAGTGTCTAACATGGACTCCGACAGCCCAAGCATGTCATCGCCCTCCATGACAAGCAGCACCAGTGCTCGACAAAGCTCAATGACATCGATGTCGACAGACTCAATCACGGAGTCCACAAGACAAGCTCTGCTGAACAGCTTATCGCAGCCATCGTCATTTCTTGGCCACAATCAACGCAAGTATTCGCAGCCTAGCGTGAGCTCTCCACTATCTGCCGGTGCAGGAGTCAGAAACTCAACTCCAGAGGGCGTCACTTTGCCCAGCCGTGCCGACCTGCAGCGGTACATTGAAGCTTTCATGCAGTACGCCCACACCCATTTGCCCATCACACACATCGCAACTGTAACATTCAACCCCGTCGACTTGGTTGCTCCGCAACGAGGCTCGCCATCCTCGTCCTCTCCATATGTCACTGCGAATGGACCGCAATGTCTCATTCTCGGAATGGCAGCCATTGGAGCTCTGTACGAATACGATCACCCTGCGTCCAAGAACTTGTTCGAAGCTGCTAAGAAGATGATCTCATTGTATCTCGAAGATCGTCGCAAAGCAGACATGGCATCTGCAATCAACAGAGAGGCGTCGCACACTACGACACCGCTATGGCTCGTGCAAGCAATGCTTCTGAATGTTATTTACGGCCACCACTGCGGAGATCGTCTCGCTGCAGAGATTTCGAGTAATCACATCGCGGCCCTGGTCAGCCTGGCGCGAAGTGCTAACCTGCAGACGTTGGACGAGCCACACCTGACAGGCGGCGACACTGCAATGGGTAATGGTGACCACGGGGATTTACACGCCACCTGGATCAAGTGGAAGACGGCCGAAGAGCAGAAACGCTGCTTCTTCGGCATTTTCATACTTTCCAGTTTATTGACAACAGCATACAACCAGACACCTTCCATCATGAATTCAGAGATTCTGCTCGACCTTCCCTGCGACGAAGAGCTGTACGAAGCCCCTACAGCTGAGGAATGGCACGCCCGTGGAGGCTTAGCGAAGGTCAAGGAGAACTCCCTCTCCTTTGCTGATGCCCTCAGTAGTTTGCTTACCGCCAACCAGAGGGCTTCCAACTCCACGAACGGCAATTTTGGTGGGGCCACGCCTGGCTTGTCCGTCTCTGAGATCAAGCCCAGCACCTTCGGCTGTCTAGTTTTGATCAATGCGCTTCACAACTACATTTGGGAAACACGCAGCAGACATCGAGGCCGGGAGTGGACTATGCAAGAGACTGAGTCCATGATTGCCAATATTGAGCCCGCCCTGAATGCTTGGATGGCTGCGTGGAAGGCGAACGAGCGGCACACTCTGGAACGACCAAATCCATTTGGTCTTGGTCCATTGGCAGCAGACAGCATTCCGCTTCTCGATCTCGCATATGTGCGACTGTACGTTAATCTCGGCAGGACTGCGGAGGCGTTCTGGTCCCGCGACTTCAATAAAATGGCGGAGGAGCTCAACATTTTCAATGACTTCGAGGACGGCTCGCCCCACGATACGAAGGCACAAATTGAGGCACGGCGGCAATCGGTCAGCAAGTCTCCTGACAACAGAAGCCTCGCTCAACGAAGAATGTCTTCGGCCATTCCCAATGATCAAGCTTCGTCAACAAGAAGAGAGAGACATCTTCGTAAAGCTGCTGCCTATGCTGCCGATGCATTGACTGTAGCATGCAACTTCAACCTGACCTACTCCGACCCGCACGCTCACGAGCTTCCCATCCAAGCTGCAATCTGCTTCCTGGACTGCGCACAGGTTCTGGCCGAATGGGCGACCACTGTGCAAGAGCGGACGGGCAAGTACATCGGAGTCCTGGGTCGTGACACCTTTGACTACGCCGACGTGCCAGCTGTGATGCTTCTTGCTCCCGAGGACATGGAAATGCTCCGTAAGCTAGAACAAATCTATCAGAGCATGAAGGATAAGCACAACCACCAGGAGAATCTGCTAGCGATGACCCCGAACAATTTCGCCAATAATCTGCACAATGGTGTGGATCTGGATCGATGCGGCTACGGTAGCAAGATCATGAGAGTGACAGCTATGATGCTGGAAAAGGCTGTCATTTGGCCGAGTAAGTACAAACCATTGTAGAACATGGGCATGGGGACATTACTAACGGACTAACAGTCACTCACGTCATGGCTGCCGCTCTCGAGACTCAAGCTGGCCATATGGATCGTCGCGCGCTGCAATCGACGGGCGAATTACCGGAGACTTCTCTATGAACGAAATCGTCCAGACTGCTGATGGCGCTTCGCATTTGGCGTAGCGATCAAAATCACGAGCACCCGCGGATAGTTTCATCTCACAACACGAAGCAACACCACAACAAAGAGATAAAAGTATATTGATGCATTTGTATGGACTGGAAAGGAAAAATGCATCACTGTCGCTACAAGGGACACGGCGCTGGTGGGCTGGGTGTGTTTGAGAAGGCTGTACAGTTTTACCCGAAGCAAAGCAAACGACAATGAAAGTGACGATGTTGACGACTTGGAGTATTGGCAGGGAGGTACGCGATGGGGATTTGTCTTGTCAATATGGATTGGTGTGACGGAAAAGGAAAGGAAGCAGGCGTGAAAGGGAAGTGTAATACGAACTTGACCATAACTTTTAAACGTATGGCAGGCCGTCTGTTCAAGCCAACACTTATTCAGATCACATTCCACTTCCGACACAGTTTACAGTATGCACACGTGACAAAGTGACGACTCGTGATTCGTGACCATGAGTGTAGAGATATGTGCCAGAATAGCAAAGATGGTCGCACGAGTCGATTATTATCCGAGCACAAGCACGTCATGTTCCAGGAGCATGGAGCAATATCCTTTTCGTACCTGCATAAATAGCCCTCGTGCCCTGCCTTGACACTTGATGCGAACCCTCAGCCCTCAGCCACGAGACCGAACATCCTGGACGACGGGCCAAGAAGAGGGGATAGAGAGGAATAGAGAGGGATAGAGAGGGAGAACATGTGCCGGTTCCTGATCTACTCGGGCCAATCGCCCATTCTCCTCTCGCACCTCATCACCAGCCCGACTCACTCCATCCTCACGCAGTCCTACGACTCTCGCCTGCGTCTCGACACCACTCGACCGCATAATGGAGATGGCTTTGGCGTGGGCTACTACACTGCTGCCACTGGCCGGGCCACCAACTACGCCGGTGGCAGTAGCAGTAGACGACGCGGACTGAGCAATGAGACAACCAGGAATCCCCACACTTCCATATCAACCATCCCTTCCGAACGCACCTCGGCGCACAACAACAGCGACTACCCTCACGACAACGAGCACGACGGCGGCGTCGACCTTGGACCCGAGCCATGCATCTTCACATCCACCATTCCCGCCTGGAACTGCAGGAACCTCGAACGACTCGCCAGCAAGACCGTCTCCCCTCTCATCTTCGCTCATGTGCGCGCGAGTACCGAAGGCGCGCTGTCCGATAGCAACTGCCACCCTTTCGCACGAGGCGCCCTGATGTGGATGCACAACGGCGGCATTGGCGGCTGGAAGCTCGGTGTGAAGAGGAAGTTGGTCAGTGATGTGGACGACAAGTGGTTCAACGTCGTGCAAGGCTCGACAGATTCAGAATGGGCATTCGCGCTGTTCCTCGACAGTCTGGAGAAGTTCGGAGGTGTTGATCCAGACGATGAAAGCAAGCAGAGAGATGGCTTTGGGCACACAGTGTTGAGGAAGACGATGTTGAAGACGATTGAGAGGATCAATGGATACATTTCTGCTTTGCCGGAGAACGTGAGACAGGGCGAGGATGTGAGGAGTCTGTTGAATTTTGCCATCACAGACGGCAAGAGCGTGGTCTGCACACGATATGTCTCGAGCAAGACGGACGAGGCGGCGAGTCTGTTCTTCAGCAGCGGCACGGACTGGAAGCCTCAACCCGGAAAGGACGGCGTGGTGGGCGGAAGACCGAAAGTCGGACAGGGAGAATACAAAATGGAGAGGAGAGACAAGGGCGCTGATATCGTGCTGGTCGCGAGCGAGCCTCTGACTTTTGAGCGGGATAATTGGGTCACTGTGCCGACGAACAGTGTGTTGACGATTCACAATCAGAATGTTCTGATCCACCCGATCCTGGACGAGCACTACAATTTCACGTCGAGCTTCAAGAGGAGCGAGCAGTTTGCCGCGGCGAAGGGACAGACGATTGGAGATGGTATCGCAGAGAAGCAGAGTACCAAAGCGGCGATTGTGAGGGATAGCTCGGTTGACGATCTGGCTGGTGGAGTGAGGAGTGTAGCAGTAGTTCTAGGTGCTGCTTGATCTGGCCAGATGTGCGCTGCCACGAATGTTCCGGTCGAGAGTTCTCACAGCATGTCCATGTCCACGCCTCTGAGGCGCATCAGAAGTACCTTTCGGAGCCATCACAGCACCGCACGCCTTGCTTCTGTCAAGATGGCTTCCATCCACAACCGCATCCGCGTCCATCAACAAGCCTCCTACGGTGCGCAGTAAACATACCCAAAATCCTGAAACTCCGCATTCCTCGACGCCCACGTCGTACACGGCCACCCAAGAGTTCCTCTGTCCGAGCCTGTCCACAGCGTCGCAGCTCTCCAGGTGTTGAAGGTACGGTTTTGTTTGGTGTCACACTACCACAGGGGAAGAAGGTATCAGTAATTCGACAGAGAGCGAAGAATTGGGCAGGGAGATGCATACGCAGTACGCGTTCAGGCCGCGAGTATGACAGTCTGTGGGGCCGTTATACCCTGCATCGCAGAATGCGCCTTGTGCAGCTGCGTTGGTGGCCCAGAGGGCCGTGCAGAGAGTTACGAGGGAGGAGATGGTAGGCATGGCCGTGGTTTGTCAAGATCGGAGAGGCAGTTGGTATAAACTCACACCTCTCTCTACCTGGTGCGAACCGAGCTATATATCCATCTACTGCTTGCTGTATGTACTCGACTTTCCTCCCGGCATGTGACGGACTTGCACACCACATAATACCGCTTTTTCGCGTGGATCTAGTTGTAGATCTGATTGTTATCTGACTACCGCGACTTTGCCAGCCAGCGACTGTAAGAACAACTTCGTTCCGATGTGAGGCCGGGCGTGCTAGTTGCATCTAGACTCCTTCTCGCCGTTCTGGAGCAGCAGAGGTGGCAAGGGTTTGCTATGAATTATTAAGCTTGTCTTAGGTCTGGAGAGGCGAGTTGGACACAAGCGAGTAGAACCGGATGCTGAAGAGTACAGTATTTGTCTACGGGGCTGTATTTACGCTTATGACTAGCTGTGTAAGACTCGATTGAAGAGGAAGGGACGGGGACAATGAGTGGCATGCACGCGTTTCAGCTCTTTTTGGCCTTATTCTGATGGACTGCAGCTGAATAATGTTCTCACGCATCATCATCAATAGCGCATATTCTGCTCTCATACACAAAGTCATTCATGGCTACCTCGTCACCATCAACCACGTGCCCGCAGCACTATGAACGTGATGGCACATGGTCATTTCCCACATGACTCGTGCCCGTGGACCCGTCTTCAACGTCTCAAACCTTCCACACTCATGGATACAGACATTCGTCTAACACTGGTAACTCTAAAACCGTAATCGGTAGTGTGCCGTTGTGCGAGACATTCGGCTTGTGAATAGACTCGGTAACTTTGAAGACCGGGTACCTCTGCCGGTGTCTCGCGGGTCTCGTGGTTACCGGTGAGGATTTGGTAAGTTTGTAACTAAGCTGGTGGCTTTTACTCGTCCTTGGGATAGAAGATTTCGTGGTAACGGTGCGTGGCGTCGACCACGGCGTCGATGGCGGTGAAGTCTGGGTCACATGGTCAGTGTGCTGGGGTGGGCTGGAGGTGGCTCCGAGGGAGGCCTGAGGAAGCAATCTCGAAAGGTAGTCATGTTGGTGGTGAGCACGTACCAATGCTGCCTTCTGGGCCAAAGTCTGTAGAGGCGAGGACACGGACGCTGAGATCTTGTTGCACTTTGCCGATAAATTCGAAAGCGTGATTGTTTTGCAGATGGCAGTCCTGGCGATTTATGATGAGATCTAAATTTGCATATGAAGGATAGATTGCAGAGACTGACTTTGTTCAGGTGCAAGTGTATCTCGCCGCCTGCATCAATTGTTGCTGTTTGGCCACGAATTTGGCGGACCTTGCCTAGGATGCGGACAGTTCGGTGCGAGAATTGCTCGAGATAGGGCGCAGTGATGCGTGGTGTTGCTTCCGACATTCTGATCTTGGTTTCTGTTCTTGATGGTGTTCGTAAGTGTTGTGTTGACATTGTTCGTGCAAAGACGCGTCGAGACGTGTAGAGTGGATTCTTGGCGGGAAGGAAGAACTTTCAGCCTCAGAAGTGCTCTTTCCAATGGTCAATGGTCAACATCATTCCATCCTTGCACATTCGTGGTCAAAACCCATTCGAAGCGCAATAGACTTGCAGACACTATGTTAACATCACGGCCCTCAATCTGCTGGACTGGGATACGTTCTCGTCGGAACATGGCAGCCTCGATCGACAAAGTTCGGGAGGCTCCTGCGCAAACAAACTCGCTTTCGAGAAGGCCCATATGTACCACCAAGACATAACCCTAAATTTCGTGCCGATTTTGCGCATTTTGTCATTGAGATACTCTTCAGTCTAATTCAATCATATCCAGAGGACTAGAAGCATAAAGGCTGAAAAGTCGTGTAGTCCAGCCATTGGCAGTGCATCTATGGCGACTGCGCAGGTTTTCGAGGTTCGAGCCTCTCCTGGCAAGGGCTACGGTGTCTTCGCGACGCGCAATATCAAGAAAGGCACTCAGATCATGCACGACAAAGCTTTCTTTCGAACTTCAGGAAATGGAGATCCTACGAACGACGAGATACTTCGAGCACTTGGGCGATTGAGCGAAGAGGACCAGAACCGGTTCATGGCCCTGGAAGAAGGCCAGCGCCACGAGAGCAAAGTGCTCCGCATTTTCCACAATAACTGCTTCGCATCTGATCACAAGCATGGCAAGGCTGTGTATCCTAATGTGTCCCGCTTCAACCATTCATGCAGGTCGAATGCCTGGCACTACAACGGCAGGATCATTGCAAAGCGTAATATCAAAACTGGCGAAGAGTTCACAATCACGTATAATGAAGTGTCCCATCAATCTCTGACAGCAAGCCAACGTGGCGAACGAACCTGGCAGATTTGGGGATTCCGTTGCGACTGCGTTGCCTGTAGTCCTAGTGACGCACAGCAGCTTAGCGATGCAAGAAGGCAACTCATCTCCGCCATACTCAACAGGCTGGATGATCGGGAAGCTCTGAAGAATAGCAGAGCTGATTGGCTCAAGAGCGAGCGCTACACCAGTCATCAACCCTCGAGTGCGTTGACAAGGACTCAGCGTGTAGAGCACAACTTTCTATTGGCGCGCCTGAGAGAGGCTGAGGAGCTGTCACCCTTCTCAGTTATCTCGGCCTATGCCGGAGCTGCCATGAGCCTTGCAGAGTACGTGAACACTCACATGTCCTCGCCCCGCTTTGAGGATCTTCTGCCCGTCGCTCCGGCACGTTACATCCATGAGTGGATCAATACCGCTCTGCAGATGGCGCAGCGCTCCTTCCCTCATGGAGATCAATGTATCGTCGCCACGCAGAAGAATTACAACAACATACACAAACATTGGTGGATGTCAGCCGCTGAGCAGGATCTTGTACGTCAAAATCTGCGGCGCACTTTCTCGAAAGCATGCTAATGCAAATCAGCCCGCCTCTGTCTTCGCCGTCAAGATGCATCTTGGCACCGGCACTGCAAGACCAGAAGCTTTTCTTACTCAAGCAGAGTTCAAAACTCTCATGCGCCAGAGACTTCGACAATTGTGACACCAAGTTCTTCCCGGATGTTCTCTAGCCATCCCTCACCCATCCCGTCGCACACCTCAACCTCTCAAACGTCCACTTCTGCTCCCTCCCTTTGCCATCCATCCCCTTGACATAGACATATCCACCTTCCAATCTCATCGATCCTATACGATGACCGTGCCGCTCCAGTTCTTTCCGAATACACTCCATGTCATCACGCAGCTTCTTGATTTCACTGGAGGGAAGGGAGCTGACAGAATGCCAACGCTTGGTTGTGCTCAACCAGGATGAGCCGGTCCAGACGTATCTACTGGCGCTGGAGAATTTGGTTGTGATTGTTGTTGTTGGTTTGGGGGATATCGTTGCTGCTAGACGGGAGGGACGGTATTCTGCTCGGATTTGAGTGTGGTTGAGGTGCAGCTGTGCTTGGAAAGAAGGAGTAGATGGAAGAATGGGAACGCTTTTATGTATAATCTCATTTGGCATAGGCTCAGAGGAGCGGGCATTGTGAATGCGGCCCATGTGAGGCCCAGTCTACCATAGAGCGAGAGCACGCTGCTCATGTGTGCTAGCTGCATGCACTACTGTTAGCGCAATATTCCTGAAGTGAAAGAGGTTCAGCAGACATGTGCGCGACATCTTACCGCTAAGCTATGTCGACGCATACTTCCTGGCACATATCGAAGTTCACTAGTGTAGAAAGCTTCTGCATCTTCCGTCGAGGACAACGAACCCTCCACAATTTAGTTCTGCGCAAGCCTTGCCCTCATATTAAATACAGCTCCAATTACACCATCAATAAGCTTACCGTTCCTACGCCTTCACCCTCTCCACTGGCCCTCCCACTACACCATCTCCCCAACCCTCTTCACCCCATCCTTGCACGTCTTGACAACCATCTTTTCGCCTTTCGCTCTGATACTCAGAACCTGATACCCCTTAGCCTCCAGCTTGAAGCGCGCGTCGTTCACGAGCTTTTGTGTTGAGATGGCTTCTTTAGAAGAATTTGAAATGGAGTTGATGTGCCAGTGCTGGAGGGAGTGCGAGCAGCTGAGTTTGCTGGATGGGCAGGAGAGAGGGTGGAAGGAGGCAGGCTTTGATTGTTGGTGTTGGAGACATTGCGTGAATGTCTGATTTGGGGGAAGAAGGGGGGGGGGGGGGGGGAGATATTTGTGTTTGTGATTGTTGTCCGAGGAGCACAAACTAAGTTCTATTATGGGACGTTATTCCGTGCCACCTTCACTGTGTCTGCACAGCTGTGAGTGGCTTGTAGCAATCGAAAACGGCCAAGAAGACTGTATGTTGCCTCCTCTCACCAATGGTACCTGGTTCGGAGAATAGATACATCAGCGACCTAATGTTCTCAAGCGTCTTGCAAGTGCAATGCGCCTGCCTTCCCTTGGGCTATTTGACTTTCCGTAGTGTGCTCGCACTAGCCGTTGTTCGTCCGCTGACTGCGGCGAATTGCCCGTTATATTTTGAGCAACAGTGTGATCTGTTGGCTCGACAGTGCTTGCTGATCTTGCCTTCTCATCGGCATCTCTACGCAAGCTTTTGTGCCTTGCGGCCTCTGGTGATGGGGCCGTTGCTACAGGAACCTCCAGACCTCGACCCTCAAACCATTCGCGGCCCATTTGTTCAGCCCACCGTGGCTCGACGTACAAGCCACTTTTGCCACCACTTTTATAGACAACCTGAGTCGCTCCAATGACGATCCCCTTGTCAACAGCTTTGCACATGTCATATATCGTCAAGGTGGCAGTCGAAGCGGCCGTGAGAGCTTCCATTTCGACTCCTGTGGGGCCTTTGCAGTCCACTCTGGCCTGCACCACGACAACACCGTGGTTGTTGCTAGGCGGCCATAATGCTGCGCCTGCTTTCCGTGACCATGGCCCGAAAGTTTTCATGTCGACCTCGACTTTGTTGATGGCGATCGGATGGCAGAGCGGGATGAGGTCGGAGGTACGCTTTGCAGCCATTATGCCTGCGATGCGAGCCACACCAAGTGCATCGCCCTTTTTGTTGCTGTCTTCAGATATCAGCCTGGAGGGTTCGGGGTTACTGAAACGGATGTAAGATGTCGCAATGGCGACACGTTTGGACTCCATCTTCGCACCGACATCTACCATGTGTGCTTCGCCAGTAGATGTGAGGTGGGTCAGTCCCGTCCGAAAGTGGGACTTTTTCGATACGACGACTTTTAGGTCGTCTGTCACAGAGTTCACCGGTAGTGGCTGCGATAAAGTTTCTGTGGCATGATTCACATTCGCAGCACGAGCGTCTTCTCTCATGGAGGTTGGTGCCTCTTTTTCGATGCTGCGCGCGCCAGGTTCCAGAATGGAGTCTACAGAGACTCTGTCATCTGTTGAAAGGCCCCATGGTCTTTCTGCGACTGGAGTCACCAAGTTCGGCGGTGTCACGCGCCTGAGCGCTTGATCTTGAGGTGTTTGTAAGTTGGCCGTGCCAGCGAATGGGTTCGCGCGTTTCCAGGGCATCGATGTAGCTGTCGCTGGCCGCGTGACAAGATCGGATTTCCTATTCCTCGGTCGCCTGGGCGTCGGCCTGGAAGGACCCTCCCTTGGACTCCGTCTCGCTGAGAATGTGGTCTCAGCCGGACCGGCGGCCTCAAATTTGTTTCGAAACGCTGCTTCAATTTCTGCAGATGTATGTGCGTGTTGCGATTCTGCTTGTCTTGACGATAACTCGTCCAGTGGCTCTGCTTCGGTGGCAGCAGATGATGCTGACCGATCTGATAAAGCCGAGCCGACTCTTTCCTGGGCACTTGTCTCGGAAGTGTGATTGTCCTCACGCCTCGCGTGGAGTGAGTGATCAGCTCCGCCTTCGCCATTCTGGGAGGTCGCAGAGAGATGAGTATTCCCTGTTGACTGGGCTTCTCGTGGACTACTATATCGCCCACCGGCCGGCTGTTCAAACAGCCCGCTTAAGCTCTGAAACCCGAAAGCGGAGGCCACACGAGCAGCTGGTGTCGTGCTGCCTTTGCTGTCCGAGGAGGACTGCTCCTCACTGTCGCCCCGATCTGATGAGTAGTTGCGTACTTGCATAGAAGGAGCAGCAGGATGAAGGAGGTGTAATGGAACAGTCAACCAGGGAGTAGCAGGCTGCTGTCGTCGGCTGAAAGGAGATCTGGACTTGGGCTGAGAAGGAGACTTCTGCCTACCTGCATGCTGTCAGCGACAGTCCCTTTCAATGAAGATTGCTGGCAAACATAGAACATTTTTGCATGAGACCGTGAGCTTCGTCGATTTCATCATATCGTCAATCATATCCTGCCAGATCGCTGAATGTGACGCCAATGATATCGTGCATGCTTGTAAGACAGAAGTGAACCTACCCACCAATCAAGATCATGGGGCGGTTCTTCATCTTTTCCAGATCGCCCATATCAGCGTGCTGTGCTGCTTTCCGCTTCACAGCAGCTCCAATTACTTCAAGCAGCTGGCGTTCTTTGCTTATCCATCCTTCTTCACCGTCGAAGCGCAGGCCCTCTTTTTGCTGCCTCCTCCTATCGAGCTCAATTTGTCGCACCGCCTTAAATGCCTGCTCGTCCATAGGATCACCTGAATTCTCTGCCCGCAGCAGATCCCGCAGACTGACCTCGGCATCGCCGTGAAGACATACTTTCAGGTTGCCATCTGACGTGATGCGCAGCCGATTGCAGGTGCCGCAGAAATTGTGTGTCATGCTTGTGATGAAGCCCACGCGGCCCTTGAAACCAGGAATCTGCCAGGTCTTGGAAGTGTCGTTCTTTGCATCTCGAAGGCGAGCGAGTGTAGGATATCGGGCTTGTATTAGCTCGATCATCTCGTCGTATGGGAGCATCTTTTTCTGTGCCCATTTGTTTCCGCCAAACGGCATGTACTCGATGAAGCGCACTTCGACATCCTGGTCCCGAGTCATCTCAACAAACTTGAGAATCTGATCATCGTTGACACCACGCATGGCGACACAGTTGATCTTGAGCTTCACGCCTGCGCCCAGCTTGTTCATTTCCTGCACGCGATTGATACTCTTCATGACAGCATTGAAGCCATTCCGGCGCGTGAGCAGAGGGAACTGCAGCGGATCCAGAGTGTCTAGACTGATGTTTACACCCGTCAGACCGGCTTCCACCATGTCATCGAGCTTGCGATGCAGCGATATGCCATTGGTGGTCAGAGCCAACTCCTTCAGTCCATTCCGCCGCAAGCTGCCAATCTGCTGCATGAGAGGCACAATGTCCTTGCGCACCGTCGGCTCACCGCCGGTCAAGCGGATCTTGTTGACGCCCTGATTGACAAACAATGCGCTCAGGTAGTAGATCTCGGGCGTGGTCAGGATCTCACGGTCGGGCGACAGTTGGATGCCCTCGGAAGGCATGCAGTAGGTACATCGGAGATTGCAGCGCTCGGTGAGCGAGATGCGCAGATAGTCGTGCTGCCGGTTGAAGTTGTCGGTCAGGAAGTCGGAAAAGGGCTTTGCATCGCGCAGCTTATCTCGTCGCTGTGCTGCTGCTGCTGGAGGTGGTGGCACGATGTCCGGTAGATATGGCTCCGGATCGTGTGTTTGCGGCGTGGCGGCAGTGGTCAGTCGTCTCGTCGCGAATGCAGCAGTCCGATGAGGTGCAGAAGCCGGCCATGTCGTCTTCCGTGCAGCTCGAGGGACCGCTCGAGGCAAGCTGCTGCTGCTCATGGCCATGTGTACAGAAAGAGCCGGCGAGAAAGCGGGAAGAGAGAAAAGTCATCTACAAGGCAGAAGAAACATTGCTGCATACGAGTTGCATGAGCTCTCTGTCAGCAAAGAAGAGTACAAGAAGAAGGATTTGGCCACTGCACACCAAATGTGATATCACAAGCATGACTAGTTAACTACTGATGACAGGGCGTCGCTATCTCGACAAATGCCAAGCAGCGGAGGTGCTGCGGGCAACCTGGGAGAATCTCATCGGCTTCGTCCTCTTCTGAACATACAGCCTATCTTGACTGGTCAACAACTCTCGCCCTGTGAGCAATACTGCCAGCGGTCTTGAGTACGCACAGTCGGAATTTGCATGGATCGCGGCATGCTGCTGTGCTGTGACTGCTGTGTCCATTCCTGTGATGCAGCAGCGCAAGCGATACAGAGCATACTGTGTGCTCCCACTAATCTTGAGCTGACCGACCTTTACAGCACCTCTGACAATCGATGAGCCTACGCCGCTTTCCACCTCGGGATACCGACCTGGAATGCCAGCACTGACCACACTCAGACTTTCCAGTTGCCATTATGCCAAGGCCTATCAACAAGGCGCTGTCACCAGAGCCTTCACCATTCTTCTACGCTCTTCGGAGTCCCACTCTCGGTTTTCGCGTAGAGGGCCTACTCAGGTGGGCTCTGCAGTATGTATTGCTGGCGACCACCATTGCTAACATACAAGACCAAACCGCTGCAAACACATCGGAGCTCTGCACCCAAAACGCCGGGTGCCAGACAATGCTGAGCGGCATTCATCATCACTCTCCTTACCTTGTGAGAACGTCCTCGGATGGCTGCGTGAGATGTCGCATCCAATCTACATGTTCTTGCGGTCATTGTCCAGCCGACTTGCATGCAGCTCTGCTTAGCAGAGGAGGCTGTCTCCATGAAACGAAGTTCAATTTGGCCCCTGAGATCTTTGCGTCTATGGACAGCAGGTCCTACTTCGACGATGCTCTTGCCAGCGCGGGCGTCTGGAGTCTACTGCACCACTTAAGTTTGTGTTTGTTCAGCTACCTTGGTAGGCAAACACCACGGAAACAGACCTCAGGAGCGTCAGATGCAACACGCAGTGCAATCACAGGTCGCTCGCAGCACTCTTGATGTTTTACACATCTGCGGTGTTCCGCCGTCTCGCATCGATGTGGGCCATATGCGCGCGAGACGAGGCTTCGGCAAACATGCTGCGAACTCGCTTGCGGGGTATCGACGTGGAAGGCACAAGAGCATCATTAAAGGACGATCGCTTCCAAAGCACTTGTTCTGCAGCATTTAAATTGTCTTGACGACATCTCGATAACAACCATTACTGACTTAAACCACAATCATGACTAGTCTATCCACGAAGCTCGCTGAGCGCGAAGCGACTGGCAAGCCAATCCAGGTCGGCCTTATTGGCGCTGGCAAATTTGGGTCTATGTTGTCAGTAATGCATGCTGCTGCTGCTCATAGCGCGTGCTAACCCAATTTGCACAGCATCTCTCAATCACATCGAACACCTGGGATGCGTCTAGCTGGTATTGCAGATCTCTCGTCAGATCGAGCATTAGCAGCATTACGAAGGACTGGTTTTCCTCCCGATCAATTCGATGAGACAGCATCACTGTCTATCGTGGAAGGCATCAAAGCTGGCAAGACTGCCATCACGCAAGACTCTGCTGCCCTCATATCAGCACCGGGCATCGATGTTATCCTCGAGGTTACTGGAAGCCCAGCTGCTGGCATTCGGCATACATTACTTTGCTGCGAGCACAAGAAGCACATTGTTATGATCAACGTCGAAGCAGATGTACTGGCCGGTCCTCTACTCGCCCGGAAGGCGCGAGAAGCAGGCATTGTCTACAGCATGGCCTATGGAGATCAGCCTGCACTCATCGCGGAACTAGTGGACTGGGCTAGAACGGCAGGATTCAATGTTGTATGTGCAGGTAAAGGCACCAAGCACTTACCCCAGTATCATCACTCCACGCCTGACACAGTTTGGGATCACTATGGCTTCACCAAAGAGCAGTTGGCTTCAGGCGACTTCAATCCGCAAATGTTCAATAGCTTCCTGGACGGCACCAAATCGGCATTGGAAATGGCCGCAGTAGCCAACGGCTGTGATTTGACTCCTCCTGACAATGGACTGGTCTTCCCGCCTTGTGGAACACACGATCTGCCACATACGCTGCGTCCGAAAGCTGATGGTGGGCTGCTAGACAAGAAAGGCACTGTCGAGGTAGTCTCATGTCTCGAGACAGATGGACGAGCCGTGCACAACGACATCCGCTGGGGCGTATACGTGATCATCGAAGCACCCGGAGAGTACCAGAAGGAATGCTTCAAGCAGTACGGCTTACAGACCGACAGCACAGGAAAAGTAAAGCTCTCTGTTTCCATCCCTTCATCTACCCTCACACTAACATTTCCACTAGTACGCCGTCCAATACAAACCTTATCACCTCATCGGCCTCGAACTAGGAGTTTCCGTAGCAAACATCATGTGCCGAGGCGAACCGACCGGACAAACCAGGACATGGGCCGGAGACGTCGTGGCGACCGCCAAGCGCGACCTCAAAGCCGGCGAGAAACTCGACGGCGAGGGCGGCTTCATGGTCTACGGACGACTCCTCCCAGCTGCAACTTCCATGAGCATCGAAGGCCTACCAATCGGACTCGCGCACGGAATCGTGCTCAAGAATGACGTGAAGCAAGGGCAAGGTCTGAGCTGGCAAGATGTGGAATATAGCGATAAGAGCCAAGCGGTTGCGATTCGCAGAGAGATGGAAGCGCTGTTTAGGACAGAGTTTGATAATGCAAAGAAGGGTGCTGTTAACGGCGTTAACGGCGGGCATTGATGACTTTGCATATAGTAAGCAGTGTACATTTGCCGGTTTGGGGTTGTGGGATGGCACTATGTCTGGGCAGACATGGATTGAAGGAACTAAGCCTGGTATAAGGTTTGTGCTCCTACATGCTCCGATTGCGAATCGCAGGATAAGGGAGATCTAACTCCATAGGCACCACTTCATACCATGCTCGAGATGGATCAGTTGAATGACGGCACAAGAACGTGCCGGAAGTCGTCGATGAATGCCTTGTGCTCGAGTATACAGCACAGGAGACCTTGCTCGAGCAATGCAGGCTCCGAAGAACAATATATCATATGCGACATATGCTCGCGACAATCCGCACCATCCTCACTCCATCATTCCCCCATTCCCTCAACAATCTTCAACCGCACATCCACCATGCCACTAGCCATCCAAACCACCACAACCCTCCTCTTCCTCATAATCCTCTTCCTCATAATCCTTTACCACAAAGCTCTCCCCAAACCCAACCCCGGCATCCACTACGACAAGGGATCCGCCCGTCGACTCTGGGGAGACATCCCCGACGCACTCGCCCACCACGCCAAAACAGGAGAGTCATATTCTTCCCTGACGAAAAAATGCATCGAGATGCAAGAGCCCATTTTTCAAGTCTTCATGCGGCCGTTTAGTATAACCTTGGGTTGTGTTGGCGGATGTGAGGGAGTATGGTCAATTTCCTTCCCCTTCTCTACCACTTGGCGAAAAGACTGATTGATGGTCTGTACTTCTAGAGCCCAAGACCTCATGACCCGCCGCACACGAGAGTTCGACCGCTCGGACTTCGCCCGCGACGTGCTCATCGCCTTGTTCCCCATGGAGCAAGCCGTCCTCTATACCAACGACCAATGGCGCTTCAATCGTAAACTCATGGCCGATGCCATGAAGCCAGAGTTCCTGAATCAAGTCGCAGCTCCAGAAGTGTACAATCATACACTGGACATGATTACCCTGTGGCGAGGGAAGATGCGGCTCGCAGAGGGGCGGGCGTTTGATGTGCTGCAGGATGTGCAAATGTGTACGGTGGATACGATTTGGGCGGTGGCGTTTGGGATGAGTATTGGTGCGTGTAGGGCGGGAGCGGAGCAGTTGCGATCGGTGGAGAGGATTGCGATGCCAGAGGATGCGGATGCTGTGGTTGCCATGCCGGAGGCGGATCTGCCTGGGATCTTCCATCATCTCAAGGCTATTGTTGAGAGCTGTGAGATCCCGATTAGTAGCCCATTTGGTCGATGGCATCACTGTAAGTGGACCATGGTCTTGTCCCTTTCATATCTTCTTAACACGACCTCTCGCGCCTACTCATTGGTCTGCAGGGTTCGCCGTTAACTTCTATCCCTCCCTCCGCAGAGCAATCAAAGCTCGCGACGAAATCGTCAATACCCAGATCACGCAAGCCTGGAAGATCTACGACGAAGGCGGCGCGAGCAAGAATGACGTCCGGATCAAGTGCGCCCTCAATCTCATCGTCGAACGAGAATCAAGCCTCGCTAGAAAAGAAGGTCGAAAACCTGACCGCTACTCCCGCGTGCTTTTCGACGAATTGGCGGGGTTCTTGAACGCAGGATTCGGTACGACTTCGTCGACGGTGAATTGAGGGCTGAAGTATTTGACTAAGCATCAGGATGTTCAGCGGAAGTTGAGGCAGAGTCTGAGAGCGGTGCATGGGGAGGCGGTAAGGAGTGGAAGGATGCCCCAGGCGGAGGAGATTACGAGGGAGACGTGCCATTATCTGGGTACGTGTCGATACCGGTGTGGTGTGCGTACGAGAGCTGACCGATTGGGGCATAGATGCGTTCATCGACGAAGTGCTGCGCCATAGTGCTGTTGTTCCGCTGAACATTAGAGTCGCCACTACTGATGTGCCTCTGTTGGGACACGTCGTACCAAAGGGCGTGGATGTTTTCATGCTGGTGTGTAGATATCTGGTCGCAGCCTACAGGAGTCAACGAGTGTCTTATTGATCGATGTCCTAGGCCAACGGTCCCAGCATGACTTCTCCCGCATTTCCCATCGACGAACTCAAACGGACTACCACCAGTCGTGAACTCGCCGCCGATGCAGATCGATGGTGCGAGCGCTCAGACATGGGCGAGTTTGTTCCCGAACGCTGGCTGGTCGTCGATGAAAAGGGCCAAGAGTCGTTTGACAACCGTGCTGCGCCACTGCAGTCTTTCGGTGCAGGGATTCGTGGATGTTACGGTAAATCGACGACACCGACAGGATCATCGCTCGAATAAATTCCCCTGACAATCGGGAAACATGATAGGGAAGAGACTTGCGTATCTCGAAATGCGCATCATTTACACGCTTATTGTCTGGAACTTGGAGATTTTGCCTCTTCCGTCAGAGCTGGAGGAGTTCAAGTCGAGGGATGTGTTTACTCACAGTAAGTAATGCCTTAAAGGCCTAGTAGTCCAAAATTGACTTGATGTAGATGCGCAGAATGTCAGAGTCAGGCTAGCTCCAGCAAAGTGATTGGTTGCATAGCTGAGTTTCTCAGATTGTGTCTATCATTCGATACGGTCCATTCCTTTGACCGTTGTTGCCTGTGCTAACTCGCTTGCGACGGGACTTATGGAGCGTCCGTGAGGTCTGTATTCTGCCCGGGCTTGCGAGGCAAGACAGGCTCCGCGACTGTCTCCCACAAAGTATGCTGCTCGCAGACCCACCGAATGTTCTCTGTCGAGTACTCTGGCTGTGTTTTGAGATCTACATTCTCCAGTGACAGCTCCATGGTCTTCCCAGTGAGTTTCTTGTCAGCGACAACCATGTCCATAGCCTTGAGAGCTGTGTTGAGTGGCGTCAACTGCTTTCGATCCCACATTGGTCGCACGTGCTCTGCCATGATGTTGGTTTCAATGAGTGCTGGGCATAATGCATTGACCGTGATGGCATCCTTTGCGTAGACAGGCGCCAAAGAGCGGACCAGGCCGACCAGTGCATGCTTGGTGGAGGAGTACATCGGAATGCTGTGATTCGGATACAGACCGAGCATACTGGCTGTCACCACTATACGTCCACCTTTGATGCTGTTCTTGTCGGAGAAGAAATGTCGAGCCAAGTGAATGCCTTGCAGCACTGCGTTGAGGTTGACGTCGAACACACGGAGGTTCAGCGGAAGGGGCAAATCAGTCTGTGGATCGATGCTGCTGTCAAGGTATAACGAATCGGAGTCGCCTATGCCAGCATTGAGGAACACAAAATCGAGTCTGCAGCCTCCCCATTCCCAAGTTTGAAGGAAGGCTTTGGCTTGAGCTTGATAGTCCGTAATATCCACGCACAGTGCAAGACAATTGTCTCCTAGCTTGATAGCTGCTTCTTTGACACGTTCTTCCACAAGATCCAGAATTGCCACTTTATAGCCATGGAATTGGATAAGATGTTCGGCTACGGCAAGACCTATGCCACTGCCGCCTCCGGTGACGAGGGCCACGGGTGAATCCATCGACCTGGTTGACTAGGTGTTGCTCTCGTAGTCTCCTTCTTCTTGTGAGGTGAGTAGGATTGCTTCGGTAGCAGAACACACGGTTATTCAGGGTCAATGCTAAGAGCAGCCTTCTGTTCGGCACCTCCTCTGACCTCGCTATCGTTATTGCCGGTAACATGGTAGAAGGCTGCGGGGTCAGAGTGGATTGTACCAAGGTGGCGTAAGTGCGCGCCAGCTGTGGACATGGTTAATCACGTGGATCTATCAATATCAACATCGGTCTGCCATGTGGAATGCTGTCGACGTTGCTGAGTCCGTCGTCCTCGATCTGCCAATTCGTATATCGTGGTCATAAGGTGCGAGCGTGCATCACTCGACAATCGCGACTGCGCCCCGAATGAATAAAGCGCATATGATCATTGCCGCTAGGGCATGATAGTCTGTTCCGACTCTCCAGTGGTCCACTGAATCGTGTTCTCGGGAGGAACATGGCCTCAGTCTCCTCGCCTCGTCGTTCTTCGTAGCGCGAGCTAAGGTGAGCGCGTGAGCCAACGTGTTTGCAAGACGATGTGACCGCTCAGAGAACAGATGCAGGATTGACCGCTCGGCAGTATTTGATGCCTCGCCGAACATCATTTGCTCGTGAGTTCTCGTATTCACTCCTGGAGGCAGGATGGGAGGAGATTTTGCGAGTGCCAAGCCTTAGTTCTAGTTCTACTGCGCCTTCCACTTCTACTGTGACTTCCAACTCATTATTACGCTTTACTCGCTCATTCAGGTCCACACCTTCCATCAGCTTGGCTTAGATACATTCCGCGAATGCATTCAGAAGGTGTGCAATTGTGAAGCTCGATATGTGGAAGGCACCATGCGTCCTTGCGCATAACGCGGCATGGAGCTTTGTCCACTTCACCGCAACACTGTTCGAAATCTGAAGAACGCCTTGGTCGCCAACAAGTAGTGCTGCCTTGCGCACGAGATACGCTCAGACCTGGAGGCCATCGAGCGCCAATCCGAGAAGTTTGAAGCGCTCGTTCACCCACCTTGTACGATGCCAACTTTCGAATTACCTGTGTCAACTCGGACCACGTCCATCACAGGTCTCGCCTTCCGTAAGGTCGAGTTAATCATAGTTGTCAAATAGGCACTTCCCAGCGCAATGGCGTGGGCCCGAGCCTATCCGGCTTCCATCAGGTATTGATGCACGACATGATCCTGGCATACCCCTGTCACACACTGGGCTGACAGCAAACGGTGAGGCGAGGCGACGGAGACATGACCAGGTTCAACACGCATTCGATGCTGGAGATGATGCTGCTCTGTCCCCAATCGTAGCGATGAGAAGAGGACTTCAATGGCATCAGCCCGGCTGGCACATTCGACGTTGACGCGAATCGCAGCAGACCAACAGTTTCCGATAGATCACATCTCAAATGCTCGATATGCACTCAACAACACAAACGCACATCAGTGCAAGCACGCGCAAGCTATCACAGCTAGAAGCACGATGTCCCAGCCCAATCCCGATGTGGCTGGCTTGGGAGATCGCGTGTGCCACGTACACTGGGCACCGTGCTTGAGTCTGGCCCACCCAAGTCCTGCTTCCCTCTGCATATAAGGCCTGCTAACCTTGCTTCCACTTTCACTTCTCTATACATCATATACCGGCAAAATTGGCATGTGACCTGCGAGAACGGAAAACAGAACTAAACGTCGGACCATAATTTCTGGAATGCCTAGAATGTCCCTGGACCCCATACCTGTCACTGAAGTGCCTTTGAAGCGCAAGTTGACCAAGTCAAGAGTAAGTCTCTCTTGGCCTCAACCAAGGCATTGTCTATATAAGAATAGCCATCTAACCTCACTGCAGCTCCAAAGAGGCGACAGCGGAAGCAGCACATACACAACAGCAAGCGAATCAAGCAGAGACATGGCTACTCAAACCAACGAAGAGCCCACTACCGCCACAGCGCGCAGCGACCAAATCAATGTCGCCAGGATGTCCGGCGGAGCCAGCAGCGCCAAGAGCGTCAAGTTCGACTCCACTCCTCCATCTGTCGCATATCCCGCACGAAGGGAAAGCGCATCGCCGGAAACCGAAGCGGAACTCGTGCACGACAAGAAAGGCAAGGCGCCAAAGAGACCTAGCTTCAAGAGAAACTTGTCTTCGCTTTGGAAATTGCTGGACCCGCCAGAGCTTACTCACAACACTGGAGTCCTACACAACCTCGTCAAGGCTGACGACGATGGCCATCGAAGGAAGAAGAGTGCGGATGACACGACTCTTGTCGAGACCATTTCTTCGAAGCAGTACAAGCAACGTTGAGCTGGAGGCTCATCAATCGTCTGTTGGCTTGTCGATTCTTGATTTTTCTGTTGGAGCGAATGAGCGAGCGTGGCTTTGGAATTATTAAATGTGCAACGAGTTCCCTTTGTCCATTTGGCTTGAGCGGTTTCGGCTTAGCATTACGGCAGTCTGTGTGGCATGCATGACGATGTGGAACAAATTAATACTCAGATTATTATTCCAATCTCGAAAGCCCCAATTGCACGTCATTGTCAATTGAGTCTTGCAAGCATGATCTTTAGAAGTGGCATATCGTACCTGCTGATGAATTGTCAGACATACGATTGCAACAGAAAGAGTGAGGTTAAGTCGCCTTGCTGCTCAAAAGCAGTTCCGACACGAAGATATCAAGACACTACGCCCAAGCCTCTCTCGTTAAGGCTACAAACCACGCCATCGCAACTTCACAGCCCCTTCCACCTTCACTTCCCATCATCCGCAGCCACCGCAGCACGTCCCAACACAACCTCAACCTCCCCAAAACTCGCAAACAATACCGCATTACTAGTATGCCTCTGCGCTGGCTCAAACAGCACCTCCAAACTGGGCTCCTGCGCAGTCCGCATGCAAGGCACAGCTTCATAATCAGGATAAGCACATGCACCGAGCAGAGCGCCATAAGCTTCCATGACATCGCCGAAACGAACTCCTCCTGCTTTGACGACGACTTTACGTAGAATTGTGCCGCTGCCGCTGCCGCTGCCGCTGCCGCTGCCGCTGCCGCGATTGTCGGTCAGAGCCACTGTGACGCGTGTGGTTGGTGGTTGGGTAAGGTGCATTTTGAAGGCTGAGGGGGGAGCGCGGGTTGAGCCGGACCAGGCGCGAGCGGGTGGGTGGATCAGGATGCGCTCGCCGAGTTTGGCGCGAGCGTCGATAGGGTGTTGGGAGGGTTGATCTTGTGGGGTTGTGGGGCATTGTATGCCTAGGAAAGGGTTGATGGTTGCTTGGATGGCGTGGTATTGTTTTGGGAGCTTAGAGCTGGCGGGGACGCGGTTCACGACCGTTGTTGGAGTTCGGGGGGCTCCGAAGGGTGCGGGCTGCATTTCAGTGCGAGTGATGAGGAAGATGTGGGTTGGAGGTAGAGCTTGAAGGAAGAGCTTTTGCTGCAAGGTATCCGAATCTTGGATTAGGGCCTGAAAGTTGTAATCCGAAGGTCAGCAGGGGCTTAATCTTATCTCTACAGTGACCGAAGTCGTTTGAGCACGCAGCATTACAGGACCAGCGAGACCAATTGAGGCAAAGTCCCAAATTGATATGTCTTCCGGCAATTGCTCCACTTGCCTGCCAGGTCTTCGAAACACGCTGCATCATGAGCAGGTCGCGGTGTGGCAGTCTGTTGAGGATGGCCTCCAGCAGCTCTGGGATGCCAAGCGCTTTTTTGGTAGCAGCGTACGAGTTTGACTGGCAGATCACGCCGTTCTGGATCTAAGCAGTGTCAATCTCGTTCCATGGAATGACAATGGCAAGCAGTATTACTCCTGAAGCCAGCATAGCTGTTGGCGCCAGTTGGAAGACGGCAGCTTTCGGGCTCAGCAGATCGTTTCCACTGAGAGCACTATAGTAGTTGGCCGTTGGTGTCCGTGAGTTTGAATGGTTGGGAACATGACCAAAGAGCCCGGGAACGGTCTCGAGTGTCAGTCCTGCAGACCAGAGGTCTCTGCGTGCCTTTCCAGCCATGGTGATGGTTGTCAGTGAGAAACGATGGCCTCGATCTTGATCAGACGAATCTTGTTGTGGTGCGGTTCTTAACATCAAAAGTTTTCAAGCAACCAATATAAGCTGCTGCCTTGGCTGTATGAAGTGATGTTTACAGATCAACGACATGGCAAGAGCGCTCAGTCGTGCACTGCAAATGAGCTATTGAATCTCTGGCGCGGTCGTCAAGCCTCACTTGCACCAGTGTAATACGCTCTCGGATCATCTCATCATTCGTCGTAATTCATCTCATCATGTGTTCTTCTCACATTTCATCTCATCGCTCTTGTCCCGGTCATGGCGCCTGCACTCGCTTGGCCGCTGTTCTTTGAGCCCGCTGGTGGTCCTTCACTCAAGAACGACTGCAGTCCTGAATCCTTCCAGGCAGGCTCGCGATTCTTCTGCTGAGCTCTCTGAATGCCAAAGGCTGCGTGCTGGTCTGGCACAATGTCGTCCTCATCGTCCGGGTTCAATGGCTGATGCTGAGGTGCCACATTGATTTCTTCTGCAGGCAGCTTGACGCGCGTAAAGTCTTCGAGAAGATCGGCGTGATGAGAAGCATGAAGGTGCAAATGCGTGAAGGAGGCGTCACGCGACTGCGACATCGTGTACTTAGCTATTGTGGACAGTTGTAGGCAATGCTGTGCTCCACCATACCATATTGGCTGTTCTGCTTGGTCAAGGATATCCCGGCATAGAACTATGCTCGTCGTTACGCGGTCGCTATGCAGGCCGGAAGTCTGCTTTGTTGACGCGTCTGAGTTGATTCTGTCACACACACACTTTCAACAGTAATATTGTTCGCAGCTGTGATCGGAGTACGCGCCTCGCGTAGTCGGCAGCTGCAGGCGATGATGTGCCCACCGTCGATGCGACCCGGAATCAGAGGGCACAGCATTAACTTACAGGTCCTGCCCAATTTAGCCTGCCAAGTCACGAGTGACGCGGCTCTCACTGCTGATGAGCTCAGACAAGGCGAATGGGCACAGGACCAGGCACTTTTTCTTTTTCTGCATGAGCGCCCCTATCTTTGGCGTCAGCAGAACGGAAACGTGGTGTTTTGGCGTGGAATTGCTTGGTGGTGCTTGTGTAGAATTAATTGCACGTAACCTGATGTCGGCGGTGGACCATCATTATTTGGTTGAGAGCAAGACGTGAAAGGCCAGCGGGCGAGCGAGATCGTTCTGTTGCCATCCTACTAGCAGGGGCTTTCTCCAACCTCTCTCCCTCTTCCACACATCAATCATCCCAAGAACGTCCCCCTCCACTAAACTGTGCGTCCATACTGCTCCGCGATCCTCGAAATTGGAGTTGGCGCATCCCTCTGCAATCGCTCGTTCCATCACACCCGCTCCTTCAACTCCCGCAAGAGCGACGAGCAGCCAAAATCCACCACCGATACAGCCAACCTGGCGTGCTCAGGACCGCCGCCCGCGACTGACAGCACATCTGGACTTGCCCCTTGCGGGCCTCTTCCGCCATCATGGATATCGTCAAAGGGCTCCAAAAACGCATGCCCACCGCTGAGAACTTGCCGACACTGAAGTCGCTGCAGAACACGTCGCTAAAGGATGTTTCCGAGAAGATATCTCCACGAGTCTCATTCCTCAAACGGAGAATACGAATACGCGGTAACAGCAAGATCAGCGTGCCCCTGTATCTCGTGCTGTTGTTCCCAGCAATCGTAGTCATCGCCATCTTGACTCTATTTGTGCGGCACCCAGACTCTCCTGGTGGGCGACTTATTCCCTCAGGCTCGCCGCCGAGCATACGGAAGATTAGCGAGAAGCATGACAAGGTCTTTGTCACAGGGTGCTTAGACCCCAAAATCACGGCAAAGGAGACGCCGCGCGCAAATGCTGCCTTCGTAGTGTTGGCACGGAACAAGGAGCTGGAGGGAGTCATTGAGAGTATCAAGAGCATGGAGAGACATTTCAACCGATGGTTCCACTATCCATATGTCTTCCTGAATGACGGCGAATTCAACAGCACCTTCAAGGAGACCATCACGAATTACACTTCTTCCCCAGTGGAATTTGGTCAGATTGGTCCGGAGCATTGGGGCTTTCCCAACTGGACTGATGCCAATGTAGCCAAAGAGGGCATCAGGAAGCAGGGTGATGCAGCGATCATGTACGGAGGCATGGAGTCCTACCATCACATGTGCCGTTTCTACTCTGGCTTCTTCTACAAGCACGAGCTGCTACAAAAGTACGACTGGTATTGGAGAGTGGAGCCCGAGATCAAGTACTTTTGCGACATGACGTACGATCCTTTTGTTCACATGGAGCGCAACAACAAGACGTATGGATTCACCATTGCCGTCAAGGAATTGAAAGAAACCGTACCCAATATCTTCAGGTACGCTTCTGCTTACAAGCGCAAGCATAATATGAAGAGCAAGGGCTTGTGGGAAATGTTTCTTGAGCCCAAGGAGGGCTACAATCAGGATGGCACTCCCAAGCCTGGCACGATTCCTCCCGATGAGCTTCCCAAGGAGGACCCACAGCTTGCAGATGGTAAGACCAAGCCACTGCCAGAGGATATCTTGCGAACCGAGCCCGGTCAGGGTACGCTTCCTGAGATTGATCCAGAAGCGATGGAAGGCGAGATTTACAACATGTGCCATTTCTGGTCAAATTTTGAAATCGCAAGACTGGATTGGTTCCGAAGCAAGGAATACGAGGAGTTCTTCCAAATGATGGACAAGTCCAGCGGTTTCTGGATGGAAAGAGTGAGTCTCCAGCGCACTTTCGATGGCCTCGTGAAAGCTTGCTAATCAAATAACAGTGGGGCGACGCGCCTATTCACTCTCTTGCAGCCGGAGCACTGCTCTCACCGAAGGACATTCACTACTTCCGCGACTACGGCTACAGACATACCACGATCCAGCATTGCCCAGCGAACGCGCCTGCCCGACAGATGCCACGAGAACCGTACCTCGAGACGACAACCCTCGACGAGAAAGCACGAAAAGAAGAGGACGAATATTGGGAGAAGTGGGACACCGAAAAGGAGAACGGCGTTGGCTGCAGATGTCGCTGCGACACGGACATTGTGGACGTAGAAGGCAAAGAGGGCTCGTGCATCCCGCAATGGGTGGATATCGCAGGCGGATACATCACACCGAGCGGACCGGATTAGAAGGTCTTGAACAGAATCGACATAATGGCAGGTGAAAAGCGAATGAAGACGCGCCATGACAGCGACAGGCTCGGCGTTTGATTATATGTGCCTCGCGTGCAAGCGGCGATCATATTTGCATTGGATCGGTGTACGTCGACATGAAAACGACGGGAGAGGTCACTTTTTGCCATCAATCGTCTAGGGGTTGTACAGGTCACTCTGGAGCGATGATTGTACGTCTATATTATACTTCTACTACAATTATCATGCTTACTCTGTTCAAGCTGTATGCGCTCTCGAAGTATTGATGTGCATTGATGGGAGAAATGGCAAATATCAGCCTTCATCAAGCACAGTTACCACGGAGAAACGCACGCTTCACTTGCTGGTTACCGCTCACAGTCGATTCACTTCTGCGGCGGACTGAGACTAGAATCGCTCTTATTGTGCACCAAGTCAATAAACATTCACGCACAACTCTGGAGTGTTTCACTAGGAAAGTGGCATGCAAACAGCTCATAAGCCATACTTATCCTGCCGTTGGTACACTGGCTATACTGACACGACACAACCTCGAGGCTGTTCACGAACTTCAATTGTGCTCAAAACACCACAGATCTTCAACATCGTTCGGGGTTTTGAGACGTACCACCTGCAAGCCTTGAACATGGCAAGCTTCCTACCGCTCAGCCTTTAGAAGGCCATCACTAGACATCAGGAACAGAAGCCTGTTAGCAGCTTGGACCTCCTTGCTCCTACTGGAGACGTTCATCCCGAGAAGCTCAAGGATGTCGCAAAACTCCATGAAGAGACTTTCATTGAAGTACTGTCGGAAGTCAGCCACATCGAGAAACTTGAGAATATCACCGAAATGTTCGAGGCTGTCATCGTGCTATGCAGAGCCAAGGATATTGTACGAATGCGCTTGGTCAATCGCCACTGGAAGAACACCATCGACAACCCTTTGCAAGTTCAACAAGCCCTCTTCCGCAGACCTCAACGCACCGGCAGAGTCCTACAGCTTGACCCCGACGTGGACCCAGATCTCTTCAAAATCTCAAAATACCGCATCGCCAACCACCTGCCTCTCTCACAAATCCAACCCGGCACCAAATACTCCATCCCAGCCCAGCTAAACCCCTTCATCTGCCGACGAACACCCTCCAGCATACAAGCACCTCTCGACCGACGTGCAACTCTCAGCGAAACAATCCTCATCAAATCCCCCCCCCCTGACTTCTCGCCCACGCAACCCACGACACCACCAATCGAGAAAAACCCTCCAATCGCCTAAACCCATCTTCTCCACTCCTCCAAGGCGCCAAAACCCCCGCTGACCACCTCATGAAAATGTATCTCACCCAGCCACCAGCCAAAAAAGCTACGATTTCGTTTCTGGGGAATTTGTTCTTTGTGCCGGTGGAGAGGGCTGAGGGGTTGAGGTTGTGTGATGTTTTCGGTGCCTTGGAAGGCAGTAAGGCGCTAGAGGGGATTTTGAGTATCTGGCATAAGATTTCGAAGGAGAGAAAGAGGATTGAGGTGAATTTGCATGGGGCGTTTGATGAAGGGGTGGAGGGTTGTTGATCGGGTTGTGAGTGCTGCTGTGGCGACTGCTGAGAGGGAGGTCTCGGGAATCACGATGGATTGACCACTGAGGCGGCCAGTGATGGACCACTGCCACAGCGAGACTGACGCGCAGGGTTCGAAGCAAAGTGAGGATGTTGCGGCTGCTCGAGTGAGGTTCAAGATAGCGAGCACAGGAAGTGACGTGATACTCTGGAGTGTGAGGCAGTGGCTCAAGTGAAGCTGCAGTCATGCACGCATGCATTAGCGTCTAGCAACCACGACGGAGGTCTTTTCCTTCTCACGACGCAAAACGGACATGCTCGACATCACTCCCGGCCCTATACACGGCTTCCGAGATACGCGCGCGACGTGGCGACAAAACGTAAAGCTGATAATATCGACTATTTGCCGCCACGCAAGAGTCATTACGAGCCTGATCCACCGAATGTCTCGATCTATTTGTACCGCCACTAGGGACTTACTTGGGAGGAGGTGGCTACAGCAGTGAACTCCGAGTACAACCTTGGCTGCACCTTGCAAGCTCCGACATTATCTTGGAAGGCTTGCAGTCACCGGTTCGAAGCCCACGCGGACAGGATTGCCGTCTGGCGGGGCGATGGCAATCAGGCTCCCAGAAAACCTCCTGGCCTGGCCCATCCCACGAACTCGACTGTCAGTTGTAGTATCAACGACCGGATCTACACGCTGCGAACACAGCATGATGCATCTTGGGTGCAGATTGCGAACGATATCAATGACCGGTTTGGCCTGGACGACAGCTGCAACGAGAAGCGTCAGATGACCAACCGATTGTGCCTAAAAAGGTTCACCGGAACCGCTGAGAAGATAGCAACACAAAAAGGGCACACATTCGAGATGGTGTGGTACGTCGGCGAAAGTCGCGGAGGACATCGATCCCTCTCAACCACCAGCGAGATCTCGAGAGGGGCAAGTCTCAAGACCAGCTCATCAGCTGTTGATGGAAATGGCGACAGTGGAAGCTCAATTCGATCGACCAAATCTGCTAGTTGTGCAAACACTGCCGATGATGATGATGAAGAAGTCAAAGAAAGCTATGTCCACGGCGTTCGGGAACTTTCGAGACCAATTGAGGACCCAGATGCAGCCGCGGACCGGCTAGGTCGAGATGTGGAAGAGTTGACCCACGAAGGCCACGAAGGGACAGAAAGTTCAGCACGCGAGACCATTACGATCAAGGAGGAGCTGCACGAAGAGGAGTTTCCACGAGACATCGCGCGAGATAGGTTGCCTTCGCATCGAGATGAGCCCTCGATTCACGCTGAAAGTCCTCGAGAGCTAAGTGTCAACGAGCAAATCATCTTGAAAGCTGTGCGGAGAGCGGAGCCAAAATTCTGGCAAGAAGTGGCCAGAATGGTAAATGTTCTTGCAGAGGAAGGCGAGGAGATGAGCAGCGAGGAAATCAAGGCGGCCTACGACAGAATGCGGCAGTGAAGAGTGGAAGTCGTCAAGACCTGTGCACAGTCCACTGGCAATGAAGTATGGTGCTCTGCACTCGAAAATGCGCTGGGGCATGCCAGGCAGATGGTTGTTCGACTAAATCGATAGTCGACAGTACCGTTATTCCTTCTCCGACCTATTGAACAAAAACATACCCAACACCAACGCTTTCACAATCCCAGCCAACAGTATGCAAATCGCTGTACTAACATAGTGATACGCCGCTGCACCAATAAAACTTCCAGCACACAGCGTAACCAGAAAGATAATCCTTCGATTCCCTACTTCGATTGTCCTTGATCGGAGCGAAGAACCTGTCATCAACAAACAAATCCACATACGCGGCCGTCGTTTGCGTCGTAGGAATCTCCGGCTTACCCAGCTGCCTGCTCATCGCAACCTGAGCTCCAGCGGAGAAAGCCTGCAAGCCGATCGAGCATATAATGCTCGCTGAGTTGATCGCGTCTCCATCATAGCGTCCAGTGGGATTGAGATAGTTGAGCAAAGCGGCAATAAAGACCATGATGGTGCCAACCAAGTTTGTGATGAGTAGCCATAGTCGAGAAGATTTGCATTGGAGTCTATTGGCGATTTGTCCTGCGACAAAGGTTCCTATGCAGAAGAACGCAAGTGATGTGCCAATGTGTGCTGCAGGTACAGTGAAGTTGGTCTCCTGGCGAGTTCCGAATAGACTGAACGCTGTGACTGCGAAGAGGACTGTGTTGCCTGTTTGATTCGAGGTGACTGTGTAGGTGAGATTGTTAGCTCTGAAGTACAACTAGGATATGAGAAGGATTCTGATGCTCACAGCAGTGGAACTTCGGAAACGTGCACGCATCCACAATGCCAGTTTGTAGAGCAAGTGCCGTGAGTTCAAGCTCGAGCCAGTGCTGGTCCCTATCAATGTTCGATGTCAACCAGGACCAGAACTTGCTCTTCTGTCGTGGAACATTTTCGATCTTTTCCACGTCAGTGTCCATAATGTGCGAGATGCATATTCAATTGAAGGTAGTTTGGTGATAGTTGAGGAGGAAACATGGTGAGCATAGCAAAATCTAGCAAGTAGCCATTATGCGGTCATGACACTGAGGATATGCAGCGCCAACGATAAGTTTTGACTCGATCAGAAGCATAGCCGTGGTTTCTCGACCGATTTGACGCCTGGCCAAAGTGAAATTGGTGTGGTCGGCTGAGCGGTTGGACGCTGTTGGACGCTGCACTTTCCACTTTGTGTTTAGCCTTGGAGATCATCAACGGGCGTCTGCTGCAATGATGTGGTGGCATGTACACATAGTAGATATTGCAGATTCCATTCCAGGATACCTCGCTTTTATTCAATGTACAGATGCTATCCATCGAGGATCTTCAGCATATCTTCAACAGTTCTACACTTCTCCCTCTCTTTGCCTTTCGCCTGGCCTCGACGCACCTCTTCCGCGTCGATGATGCCCCAGTCTTGCCAGTTGATCGGCCTCATACCTCTCTGGTCTGCGATCTTCTTGACCTCTTCCCACCCTTGTTTATCTTCGCCGACGCCGTCGTGGAAATTGACATTCTTGTGCCAATCGCTGACAATGACGTCCGCGCTTGTGAAAGCATCGTCAAGGGTGCTTGCAATGACTCCTGTTGGTCCACGCTTCACCCATCCAGCACAGTACATGCCAGGGACATGACCTGCTGTCAGGCCACCTGGACCGAGATCCGGAGAGAGAATGCGACCATGTCGGTCGTTGGGTATTATGCCTCTCTTTGCGTCGAAAGGCACTCCTAATCGTTCCATGCCCGGTATGGGTTCCGACTCGTACCCGATGCTGCGGAATGCAAGAGATGCTGTTATCGAGGTGCGTTTTGGCGGTTCGGCGGACTTTACCTGCAGACTGCGCAGTGCATTCAGAGTCTTTTCAGGCTCGCCTGGCACCACACACATGGGAGGCGGAGCGACGTATTCGGTCGTCTCGAAGCCAACTGCATCGAGCGCATTACCGTCCCCTGATAGAAACTCGATGGGTGATCTCAGGTAACCCAGCTGCCAGGCCCTCTCCGCACGCTCGATGGGGGTCTTGCTCCCTTTCTCGAGCAGCTCAGAGATTCGTTTGAGCTGCCGAGGGAGTTTCTTCCTTTCCACCTGAACAAGTTCTTCCCATCCCTCTGGTGGAGGTACGAAGCCTACCCCAGGGAGATTTAGTAGTTCTCTCAGCTCTTTGATTGTATATGGGGCTTGCAGCGGCCCTCTTCTTCCAACGACTTTGACGTCCCGTACCTTGCTCCGACTCAACGCTTCCACAGCATGTTCTGCAATGTCGGTCTTTCGTAGCTCTTCTAAGTCCATGAGAAGCATTCGTGTCACGTCGAGGGCGACATTTCCCTGGCCTATAACGATGGCTGTCTCGCCCGCTTGCAAATCAGGATTCAGGTCTGCATGCTCTGGCAGCCCATTGTACCAGCCCACGAATGCTCGAGCGGACAAGACATTCTTCAGGTCCTCCCCAGGGAGGTTCAGCTTTTTGTCTTTGGATGCGCCATATGCAAACAGAACGGCATCATAGTGCGGTGCTAACGATGTAAGTGGGAGATGGTTGGGCTCATCCCCAATCGGCACATTGCCTATGTAGTTGAAGCCAGGATACTGAGCAACATCTGGCAGTGTTTCCGAGCATTTCTGTATGCAAGACCTACCCATCAGCGACCTCCACTGCTACTGTAGATGAAGGCTGGCGCACCTTGGCTTCGGGATGATCTGGAGCGATGCCAAAGCGTACAAGCCCATAAGGCGATGGTAGACCCTCATACATATCGACGCGCGCATCTGGCAGACTCTTCAACAGTCTGTACGCCGAATAGAAGCCAGCCGGGCCTGATCCTATGATGGCGAGGTGCAATGGCCGCCGTCGTGTGCTCGCCACGCTATACGCTCGTAGGTCTGTATTGGCAGTTTTCTGCCTCTTGACCACTGCATTATTGCGTACAGCCCTCTGGCAGCTTTTGCATACCCACGCCGTCCGACTTCCCAACATGAGTATATCAAAGTGGATGTGTCGCAGAGCGAAGCCGGAGCAGCAATAGAAAGCTTTGGGCCTGAGCAGAGCCGCATATCGTCACCGAACCGTTTTCGATGAAAGTCTATTTTAGTTCTAATCCCGTTTTGGCGATGTTGCTCGGCCGACACTCATCACAACAACACATGTGAGCCAGATCCATCCTGGTAACTAGACCATCACTGAACTGTCGAACATCACTTGGACTGGCATCTCTACTCTTGCACTCCTCTGCCATCCTCTCTTTTACCGACAGTCGCTCCTAGCAGGCAGCTTGTGCAGCAATAATAGCATTGTTATCGTTGTACATCAGCTCGCCATGCCTGACCAACCATATCTCTATGGACAACTGGAGGGATCACGAAGCTCAGTCGCATACCCATACTCCGACTTCAATCCAAGAGCGGCGACTCAAGCTCACTACCAGGCATTCGCGGAGCGAGCTGAGAGGCAAAAGAGGAGAATTCAGCAGGATGGCAAGCCGCTCATCAACTTCAACCAGCATCCTGACAGCTACATGATGGTGAACAATCCACAAGTCCACCACGAACCACTTCCGACCAACACCAAGGCAAAGATAGTCTGGACGAGATGGGTTCAATTCGTCTTTCGAGTGTTCCAAGAAATTGGAGCCCTCGGCATCCTAGTTTGTGTGATATGTCTCAAGATGAAGAACGACGGACCCGGCTGGATGATTCGTGTTGCAGTAAGTCCGCATACTGATCATGTTTTTGTACCTGTCTAAGTTATTGCAGCCTGCTTGGGACAGTGTGATCACACTGTATGCCATTTACCATTTGCTCCGGCCCGCCAAAGGACGAACTCCAAACAGCAGCAGCAGCTACCACTTCTTCGCACTGTTCATGGATGTGGCGCTTCTCCCGTTCTACGTCTTCATCGCCCTGTACGCCAATCAGAACTATACCTTACAATTGAACGACGAGAACCGCTGGACGAGCTTCTTCAGCACGAATTTTGCAACAACAACCGTCATCTTTGTCACTTTCATCGCAAGTATTGTTGTTGGCGGTCTTCACCTGATCAGCATCTGCCTGGATATTTACTTGATCCTGATGTTCCGCAAGATCGCCAATCTGCCTCCAGACATGAACCCGCTTGAGGACAACTTGACCGGTAGCAGTCGCAGACGATCGATGAAGCACAAGTACAAGAACTCAGAGATGTCGGTGTCCACAGACATGTCGGAGAAGAACCCAGGATATTACAGCGGTAGCACGATGAGCGGCTCGCGCGACTCTCTTGCCAAGGAACCGGAGGCCAGAGTCGTTCCGTGGGGGCACAGTAGGATGAACTCCGAGCATACCTATTCGCCACACAATCCAGATTCTGCCCGTCTGTCGAGACAGCAATACGACGAAGTGACCTTCCATCCTGGACCGCTTTCTGCCAGGAGCTCGCGCGTTTCTGTCCCCGGAACTGGTCACCGATCTCGCGCGGGTACGGTAGTCTCTCCTGCTGAGCATGGAGCTGCGCTGTATTTTGAAGATGTACCACCGCTTCCTGCGTACAGCGATCGCCCCCAGTCAATGCATGGGACGCCCGAGAAATATACGTCTGCGCCCTCTAAAGACATTGTGAAGTCGCAGCAGAAGTCTGGCCTGTTGAACGACAATTGGTACGTTCTTCCCGACGAGGACGTGGCAGACCTCGGAACGCCACGTCGCAATGGCAACTCTCGACCTACCACTGCGCACGCTCGCGAGCCTACACTACCCAACGTAGAGCTGCAACGAACCGACTCCTTCGAGCCAACGCAGGTTCAACCGCTGAAGATGAACCCACCAACTCCGCCGAATCCGCAAAGCGAGCTTGCCATGACCTTTATTCAGGAAGACAAGGAGAACTATCAGCCTGTCGAAGTTGGGGTAGCTCGTCAACTGACGGTGGCTTCGCACGCTACAGCAGCATCATCGGTGTACTCAGAATCGGCGCCGTCTTTGATGACAGCGTTGACAGGCAATGGCAGACCAAACAATGGTACGCCGAACCGTAAGCAGTATGGAGACTTGGCTTCAGCGACTCGTGGTGTGCGTGGAAACCAGAGCAGCGCTTTTTCGAATTTCGCCCAGACAAAGCAAGGCACTCGAGTCATCTCGAGATCGGGAGCGGATATCACTGACGTAAATGTATATGGCAACGAGAACAGCTCCAGGCGCAGAGATGTCAGTGGGAAGGTCGCAGAAGAGGGGAGAGGCGGATGGTAAGCCTCCTCAGCTATCGAAATTTCGGCAACTTTGCTGGATCGTGGACGGCCGCCGAGCCACCTGCCAGCTGCTTTCGGCGATGCCAGTCCACCATTGAGGTGAAGCCAGTCCGCCATTCTGCTGTCCCTGTTGTGGAAGCAGAATTCTCGCGCTCGACCTCGTTATCATGGGTGTCTCAGTCACCTCCTGGTGTTCCAGTCACCTTGTCTATCCAGTAGGACGAAGGCGATCGCGGAACTGATGCAGCTTAGGAACACATCGACAACCACGCTCGCCAGCATACCGACCGCTAATAACTCAAGCACGCCGGACCTCAGCACTGAACGACCGCCTCTGCAGAGGACCAAGAGTCAGCGATACTACGCTTCAAGGAGGAAAAGCGTAAAAGAGAGAAGGGACCAGCGTAGCGAAAATGGTGACACTAGAAGTGCTTCGTATGGGTCTTCAGGGCCTGCATGGCATCTGATCTTGAGCTGAGAGGAAAAAGCGATATGCCTGCTAGATGAGCAACGACGCGGCATGAGAATCATAAGTTTTTGGTGGAGCGTGCATAGCACATCTGTGAATAGTGTAAACTTTGTTCATGACAAGATATTGTTCTACCTTCCATCGAGCAACGCTGAATTTAGCAGCTTGAAGATGCATCAACGATATCCTCATTGAGTAGTCGATGAAGGACTGGCCAGGTTTGGCTCACATTTCTGGGCAGAGAGTGGATCCCGCAGCCTGCATACTGCCAACTTTTCGACCTATTCTTCGTATCGTTTTGCGTGATGTGCTAGGTTTCTCCAGACAATAGATGGCTGTTGCTTTAAGCATATCTGTAGCCTTGATTGCGGCCAGATCTCTCTGTTGTGGACAGGTGGTTGCACTTGTTCTTCTCCGATGCCCTTCCTCTTGCAGTGGTCACTCGGCGGCAAATTGGCGCGCAAGGGAGCTGCTGTACACGCCACCTCGACGCGCCCAGCACTATGCCTAAACGGAAGGTGCAGAATTCACGTTGGCGATAGAGCTCTGAACCAAGTTTTATGTGGACGGAAACGGAGAAGTCCAGCGTGGCTGGGTGCATGAGAACAGAAAGTGTGAACCGTCATTTGAAGGCATCCCCGGACGCTAATCTCTCTTGTTCCACATGTGCTCCACCACGTCTTCCTCTCTACTTACTGCCGCATCTTCACTCACGGCACGCATGTATCGGTGGTGGTGGTAGCAGAGGTGGTCTTTCCTTCTCTTCTTCTCTTCTCTCGCAATGCCTGAGATGCTACAGCGCAGCACACTCCTTACCAACCAACAACAGCGACAAAATCAGCATCTCCTACCAGGCGCTTCCGCCTCTCACGCTTCGACTTCGACAGCCGGAGAAATCGATCCTCACCAGCCCAGCTCCCTACCACCATGGATACACGTCAATGACGAGAGTGCGCCTTTCTTAGAGCCCGCGCCTGTTGTGCCAAATACGCGACATTACAAAGTCCCAGCGAAATATCAACCTGGGCGGAAACTCGACAGCTACCGTGATGCAGAGCCAGGACTGCTTTCTGCGCCGATAGCAGATCATCAGGTACGATGGACACCGTTTATGCAATCTGGGCCGAACCCAAGAGAGCATCGCAATCAACGTCTCATTCGAAGCGACTCGTGGATGCGCGAGAATGTGCCCATTTTTGACAGGGGATGGGAAGAGGAAGATGAAATCAACCCAGACAGCAAGAGACCCGGTGGCTTCCAAGGCCTGCTATTCCGAGGAAAGTGGTTGATCAGCCCAGAAAGGCAGGAGAGAAGTGTGCGACTCTTCTGGCGCCTGTTGCTCAAGAACGCCTTCGTGCCGCTAGTCTTCCGGCTTACTGTGCTGGCATTCTCGTGCGGAGCCTTGGGAGTCGCGGCTACGATCATGCAGGCTGTGGGAAGAGTCAATGATGATAACGACATCAACAATCAATGCGCTGTTCGTGCCTCGACGTACATGGGCATCATTGTGCCTGCAATCGCCATTCCATACATCGGATACGTGACATGGGATGAATACACATCAAAACCGTACGCTTACAGCCCGTGGAATGTCATTATAGACCATCTGCTGACGTGCGTGTAGTCTCGGCCTGCGCTCTGTGGCTGCCAAAACTCTTCTGCTACTCTGCGATCTGTACTTCATCGTCTTCTCGGCGTCAAACCTATCACTGGCTTTCAGCGCCCTATTCGACGACAGCTGGGCATGCTTTGAGACCGGTAATCAATACATCGGCGACGTTCTTGTAGACATACCCAAGACCTGTCCAAACAATCCGGTAATCTGTTACAAGCAAAAAGCGTTGTCCGGGATCCTGTTGATCACCCTGGTAGCATGGCTTTTATGTTTCAGTATCAGTGTGCTGAGAGTCGTGGAGAAGCTGCGTCTCGACTACTAGAAGGCATCGCGGCTGGCTCTGCCTCTATTCGGGCACTTTTGAACGAGCTTTCAAGTGCCAAGAGGGAGTACATTACGATTGATGAGTAACGATTTGGAGTTCGGGAGGACTTTGATACCCTGAGCGTTTTGCAGCGTACTGTCTTGTACATGTTGTTTGGGCACATATGGAGCATTAGCGATGGAGTAATCACAAGGGCGGTCTTTTGGGGGAAGATCAGACCTCGTGTCAAATGCACACAGGCATTTCAGATACTCGAAGTTGGCAGGCTCAACGCCAGAATTTAAATATGTTCACACTGTAGCCACCCTCAGGCGATCTACAAAAGGATGCTTAATACCGCGTCCTAGCGGCCATGAGGCTCTGCGGAAGCGCGAAAGTGGAGACGACGCGCTTCGCGTTTTCGGACTCGTGTCTCACCACACACCACTTCCAGAACTTCCAGCATCAGGATAGACATAGTATGGCCACTCAATTGGATATCGGGAATTGACGACTTGAGCCTACGAAAACATAGCCACACGCATGCATCTGAACGCTAGCCTCCGACAACGCGTTCTTATGTTCGAGCCAGGAACATGACTGATCAACACCAACTGTTACCACACTGCCCTTCTGGCATGGGACATGAGGCTCTGACACCGCTGCAAGCAGCGTACCGTAGGATTCTGAGCCAAGACCTCGCATACATCCGGAGCTGGGGTCAACAGAATGCCATCACGCACGATCTTCAAGCAGTAATGCACGGACAGCTAGCGCGATTGTGCGGAGCCACCTTCGAGACCATTCAGCTCTATGCCCAGGAAGGCGCACAACTCGTGCAGAAGTATCCGACTCTGGACTACGAGATTCAGGTGCAATGGCTCATCACAGACTTGAGTGTGCGTCAGGACATACAGGCACTTGACCTTAAGCGAACAGCAGAGCCGAACTTTCGCAGAGCAGCTGGAGCACTAAATCTGGCGGACGATGCGATATTATATCGTGTGAGAATCAATGCCGAGCAGATTGCGCAGTTGATGCACATGCTGAGCGCTCAGCCAGCAGACAAAGTGGCCGAAATACGTGTCGCGATGTATGCCAATAAGGTGATCAGTCACTGGTCACCCGAGACGAATAGGACTCCGCTGGCACAGAAAGCACCGAATGTGCCGTCCATGCCTGCCTCGAGTCATGAAACCAAGCGGAAACGAGAAGATGATGATTCGTCCAGTCATCGCGCGAACTTACCGAGATCTGATAATTCAGACGATGAGAACGCATTGCAGGGAGAAGCGAACGCGCTCCAAGCCAGGATAGCCGCAATACAGGCAAGAACGGCGCACGAGGACGCAGTCATGCCTGCAAAGAAAGCCAAGAGGACATCGCAGAAGGCAGTGAAGCCCGAGCTCCTGCCGCAGATTACTTCGACATCTCGGCCAATCTGCTCAAATCCTCCTTCCAGTAGCATACCATCGATGGGCGCTTTAACTCATACGATCAAGCCTCCAGTCTCGATGCCTCCGCAGGCAGCACCAACAGCCCAATATTTGAAGTTGATCCTGAAAAGGCAGGGAAAGCCCGACTTCAGATGCAAAGCGGCATTGGTCAGTCACAGGCCTCGGTCTCGCAGGCTACACAACAGCTAACCAATTCTAGAGCACATCCGTTGCGAAGATCATCACTACCGCCCGAAAGTACTATGGCATCTCCGCTGACATCGAGACATGCCTACACCTCAAGGGCCAACGCCTCAGCGCTGCGGAACTCCTAGGTGAAGCTGGCCTACACGACTTTGTCACACTTGATGTGTTGGACCTACCGAAGTCAGAGAAGTGCGACGCAAAGAAGGATCTCACCTTTGCGCCCAAAGTCGAGGAGCGTAAGCTAGATACGGCTTCAACTGTACAGTTCACAGCCAAAGCCGTGGTCGACTTGACATCGAGCTCGCCAATACAAGTTCAGCCGGAGCCGTCCACTGCACCCCAGGCACCCGTTCAAACCGAGCCACCGTTGTGCCAGGAGCAACAGGAAGTGGTGGATGCGATCCTCGCTGGCAGGAATGTGTTCTATACTGGCTCTGCAGGTTGTGGGAAATCTACTGTGCTCAAAGCTTTCGTACCACGTCTCCGAGAGATGGGCAAGACCGTACGAATTGTTGCACCTACCGGAAAAGCGGCGTTGGATATCAATGGGTCGACAACTTGGACATATGCCGGCTGGACCCCTACGCACATGAAACGACCCCTCGAAGACTTGGTGAAAGCTGCGCACGGAAAGTTTGTAAGCAAGCGATTCAAGAGCACAGATGTACTGGTTATCGACGAGATCAGTATGGTAGAGAATCATCTGCTCGCGAGACTCAATGCTATCATGAAAGCCGCCCGAGGAAAGGATCGGCCATTTGGTGGTGTGCAGCTCGTGGTGACTGGTGATTTTTGTCAACTGCCTCCTGTCAAACCGTTTGCATTCTGTATGAACTGTGGCAGAGAGCAGGCTAGGAAGATTGGACTACGCGGAGAGACGCTGTACCGATGTCCGAAGCACGGTGACTGCAATGATGATGACAAATGGGCATTCAGAAGCAAAGTGTGGGAGGAGTGCAACTTTGTCCACGTCAATTTGAGCAGCATCCACAGGCAGAGCGACCAAGTGTTTATCAGCATCCTCCAGAAGCTGAGGATTGGTAAGCCGCTCACTAATGCGGATCGAAAGCTTCTACTCGATCATCCTTGCGACGTCAAAAACGCGGTCAAGCTCTTTCCAACGCGAGAAGAAGTGCGACGCATCAACCAGACGGAGTTCGACCAGCTCAAAACTGCGAAGCGTGACTATCGATGCTTAGACTACTTTAGCTGGAATCAGGAGCACGGCAATCTCCTTGGAAAAGGACGGCGCTCCCCAATTGATGACTCGCTCGAAGCGCTGCGAGAGCATCGTCTCGATAACTTGGTCGAGTTCAAGGCAGGCATGCTTGTGGTCTTGCTAGTGAATCTGGACATCACGAACGGTCTGGTCAATGGCTCTCAAGGCAGGGTGATTGGCTTTGAACCGTTTGCAGAGTCCAAACTGCCGAAAGCCACTACGCGCGAAAGTGAGAGCTTCAGCTCTTTCTCGCGCGGCGGCAGCAGCAGCAAGAACTCCCGGCGCGGTAGAGGCTCACCAGAGCCGAGCCAGGCGGCTGTGCAAGGAGAACTGCGCGGTGAATATGCTGCTTTGCGAGAAACGCAGATCAGAGACTTTATACTGCAGCCGCGAAATCAGAACAAGATGTGGCCGATTGTAGAATTCGACAATGGATTGCGTAGAACGATCTACGCCGACTGTCAGGTCAACGAGCTTGGCGACGAGAAGCCATACACGCTTCTGGCCAGGACACAGATTCCGCTACTTGCGGCTTGGGCCATGACGATTCATAAGAGTCAAGGAATGACTTTGGATAGAGTGATAGTGGATTTAGGAAGAAGTTTCGAGGAGGGCCAGGAATATGTCGCGTTGAGTAGAGCCAGGAGTCTTGATGGCTTGCAAGTACTCAACTTGGGGAACAACATCAAGGGCGGCAACGAGCAAGTGAAGGCGTTCTTGAAGCAGAAGTTCAACATTGGATGAGACGCGGGTGTGTGGCGGAGGAAGGCACGTTACGCGTTATGTGTCGCACCTTCCGAGGGCAAGTGATATCGTTGCCTGACCCACCAACACGACCTCAAGACTCGCGTTCTGCTTCCACTTGACTCTTGTGACAAGACAACGACAACCTTGAGCACCTCCACATAACGACATTGTCATCGACCAAGACCAGAGGACTCACAGACACTGTCAAGCGCGACATTGATTCCACAAGCATGACCGGCCTACGATCGACTGCGTCGAGGGCTCTCGGGTTCGCACCTTGGGACACGGCGACGCGGCTGAGATATGGCCTCGATGTGGCGCAAATGCCAACAGTAAGCTTTCCTAGTCGTCAATGTGATTCCTGGCTGACCACGTCAGTTCGACCCCGACACAGGCAACTTCTCGCACGGAGTCAAGATACAACATCCTGATGCATTCGAGCTTACTCCTGTAGGCCACATTCCTCTCACCGAGTCATGCTGCTTTACTGACAGCATTCTTCGCAGTTTACCATCACTGACGGGCCACTCGAGGGTAGCCATGCCTTGATCCTCAAGCCTTTCATCAATTCCTTCCGCTTCCTGGACCTCCCGGCCGAAATCCGCAACATGGTCTACCAGGAGCTGTACTCGTACAGTGAGGCAGTGGTTCTGTCAAAAGTCAAGCCGCGAGACTCCAAAGCTCGTGCCGTCAGCCTCAGACGCAACTATGGTGCTGAAAACCGAACGTTGTATGGACGAGAGAACGCCAGATATGATTACGAGAAGCGACAATGGGTGGAAATGCCTCCTAGCACCCTCAATCTGATTTTGGCATGCAGACTAGTCAGGGAGGAAGCGTCTGCTATTCTATATGGTCAAAATAGCTTCAGGTTCGACGACTTCACCACGGGACTGCTCTTCTTAGACGGCCTCGGCAACTCACGGCAACATCTGCGGAAGGTTGAATTCGGGCAACGAGCTTACAAGAAGTCGAAAGCTCGAAGTGTGTTCCACAAGCTGAAGGATGCGAAAGGGCTACGTTCGATCACAATCGACAGCAGCTACGCCCACGCTCAGGGCTGGCAGTCCGATAGCAGCCTGACAGCAGAGATGATTGCCAACGGCTGTAAAACTCTGCTATCGAAGCTTCACAAGAGTCGTGGGAACAACAGCGGCCTCCCAGGAGTTGCCGATATCATTCATCTGACTTGGTCGAAGTGCTACCACGCGCATAGCAGCGGAAGCAGCTGCCCGTTCTGTGCTGAGCGTGAAGCTTCATGCAGTGCGAAGAGTGTTGAGCTCCGCAAACTCGTGGCTGCGCAAGTCGGCATACAAGAATAGCATGAGCATCACAATCACGATCACGATTCCGGAGGCCGCGCTTGGTGATGTCGCTGGTAGCTATGTCGGAGATTTCTACATGCTGGGAGGAATTCGATTTACGCTGGAGACGAAGATCTATGGAAGACATTCTTGACCATGCGGCCTGCCGAGCTCATAGCGAGTATCTCGTAGTGTACTCAGGTAGCGATGTCTTCTTGCGAACTTCTTGCCGGATCTGCTGTTTAATCAATTTGCCTCCATGTCTTGCACAGTAGTGGACCCCTGTCAATCAACCGCAGGGATGCGAACAAGCCTGCAGGAACCGGCGCAGCCATTTATCGTTGTTCGCACATAAGTGTGAGCGGACGGTCGGAGACAATGTGCTACGCGTAGGAGCTGAAAATGCGCATTCGTTGTTGATGCACAATGATAGCCTGGAGAGCTGGCATGCATCGTATCGGCCAACTCGAAAGCTTGTTCGTTCAGCGTGATAGGGCTGGTTCGACAGATCTCAACCACTGTTGTGGAACTTCACTTCCACCGCGCTCGTTCCGTGAGCGATCAAAGTGCCACGACGCAGACCATCAATGTGGCAGCACGAGCGCTAATAATGCTTTGCCAACAATGCGAGTCTCCAGTCTCTTTGAGAAGTCGAAGGCGGTATCGTGTATGGCAGTCGCGTTCTGCGAGCTCATGCAGCACGTTTTCGTGCATCTTGGGAAGGTGCAACGTGGATTTGTGCAACGCATGCACGATATGCACGATGAGAGTTGCTGCCGGCAGTGAAGCGTTGTGTTCTTCGAAACTTCACTGAAGAACTTCGCCTCCAACATCTTTGAAGTGCTTGCCTCAACACACTCGTTTTTGACAAAGGTAGGCTTGCAACAGACACGCCAACCAAGAACCGACGCGACCTCGAACCCGCCTACTCAACATCGTTGTTCCTGCAGATTTGAAGCTGTTGTATGGATCGAAGAACACCACCTCCGGCAGAAGACCACCCGCGCCTACCTTGCGCAGTCGCACACAACCACACTTGCCTTTTGGACGACCGCAGCTACTCAAATTGCTGATAACGGCAGCGTGTCGCTCATGCACATGGCTCTTGCGTAGCCGCTATTGACAACAGTACTGCCTCTATCGCGCTCCAGCCATCCGCTTGACAACATTGTATGGCCTTTGAGGATCCACAAGTCATTCGCTCGGAAAGGAATGGCTCCCTCGCAAGCCCACAAACTGACGAAGCATCATCTACAACCCGCGCTTCGAGGGCCATCACGGAGCTTCGACGGTAGAAATGATCATCAGATTCAACAAGCAGGGCGTTCCGCGACCAACCTCAATGCTCAAGCATCAGCACAGTCACTGCGAGAAGCTTCGCGCTCGAGTTGTCGTGAAGGCGCAGGGCATAACAATCATTCGGACTCGTCGAATTGGGTACACTCATCAGCACCACTAGACATCCCACGGCCGCAACTCCAACGGCAGTATTCCGGGCCCTATGCACCGCCCATACCGTCGCCTCTGGGCCCGAAGTCCTCAATGTCAAGCACAGCATCAGACGTGCAGCAGGATAGCGATGACAGCACGTCTGACCCAGACGGGCCCCCAATGCGACAAGGGAACTCAACAATGGCAGCCACTCGTGAGACAATGCCAGTCGATGGCCAGACGCATTCACGATTGCTTCTACGAGCAGCAGAGATACCGCAGCAGGAATCACATTCCACATTGTCGCAGTCTACCCCGAGAACGGTTCGAGACTTGGGCTCCGACTACACGCGATACTACAATCCGTTCGCTACACGATCAAATTCAGCAAACACTTCCCAGCAAGACTTGTCAGTATCGGCGGTATCAGTGATGCGAGTGCCGACTTTTGGCTCGTCCACGAACCTGGCTCCCACCAAGACAGCATCATCTGCAAAGCTTTCTAACCGCTTGTCGATGTATTCTAATCCGTTCAAGGACGAACACCGAAAATCAGCCTCCCTGACATCGCTGCATGACGATGTACCTGACGCGCCGACTTCAACGAAGAGCAAAGGCAACGACCAGTGTGCTGCTCCGACGACTATTCCGGCGGCTGTAGCGCAAGCTGAATTACCTACTTTCATTCGAAATGCAGACCCCGAGAAAGCCGCCTTCATACCGCAGTATGTTGACGACCGGCTCGGTGCGCCATACATCCTGTACTTGGATGAAAAGGAAGACGACGACGATATGCACATGCCTGCTTGGGATGATGATCGTAAATACAAGCCGACAATACGGGAACGCTTCTCCAGAGAGAATATCGTCAACACAATTGGCATCATTTTTCTGATCACTGGCCTGTGCACGATCTTCGTCGTGTTGCCGGTGGTCTCATTTACTGGAACCAATCTCATTTCATATGTCTACGACACTCCAATGGACCAGATGCCTGGCCATACCAAGCCTGAGCCATGGGCTCATGTCAACGATAACTTGTACCCACTTTTGACCAATATCAGAACTGGTCTGATCGATCCGGACACCCCGGAATATGCGATGACTCGAGAGAGTGTCAACGGAAATACGCTGAAATTGGTGTTCAGTGATGAGTTCAACGAGAAGAACAGAACCTTCTACGAAGGCGATGATCCTTACTGGTACGCTCCTGATATATGGTATGGAGCAACAAAAGACTTGGAGTGGTATGACCCAGACGCTGTCAACACAGGTGAGTGAGGCTCTCAATGCACTGATATATCTAGAACTGACACTCGTGAAGGCGACGGAACCATGCAGCTCCAACTTGACACATTTCAGAACCATGATCTTGGCTACAGATCAGGCATGCTCAACTCATGGAACCAGCTCTGTTTCAAAGGCGGCGTCTTCGAGGTGTCGGTAAGTCTCCCTGGACCTGCTGGAGTGCATGGCCTCTGGCCAGGTGTCTGGACCATGGGCAACCTCGGAAGACCTGGCTATCTCGCAACGACAGACGGATTGTGGCCGTACACCTACAACGACTGCGATGCTGGTATCACGCCCAATCAATCAATGACAGATGGCACCAGTTTCTTGCCAGGACAACGGCTCCCCAGCTGCACCTGCCGCAACGAAGACCATCCATCGCCAGGTACTGGCCGTGGCGCGCCGGAAATCGATATTATCGAAGTCAGTGCAGATTGGGGAAACAAGGGCTTGGGAGTGGCTACACAATCGTATCAAGTGGCCCCATTCGATGTCTTCTACTACCCCAACTACGACTTCATGGAGATACCAGACTATCGCTTCAGTTATGTGAACACATACACTGGCGGGCCTTTCCAAGAAGCGATATCCACGACAACCATGCTGAACAACGATTGGTACGATGGCAAAGCTTACCAAAAGTTCGCATTCGAATACGAACCGGGAAGCGGCGAGGCCGCGCACGTCACCTGGACTGTTGGAGAAGATGAGATGATGCGATTCGATGCCCGCGCTATTGGCCCTAATGGCAACATCCAGCAGCGACTGATAGCGGAAGAGCCTCTGTCCATGATTCTAAATCTCGGTTTCTCACACAGTTGGGTGGCCGTCGACCAAGCGAATCTTAGGTTCCCAGCTGTCATGCGAGTCGATTACGTCCGATGGTATCAGCATGAAGATGGGAAGAATGCTGGTCACCATGTGACTTGTGATCCTCCCGGATATCCCACTACGGACTACATTGCAAAGCACCCGGGAGCATATCAGAATCCGAACGTAACTACGTGGACAGACGCTGGCTATCAATGGCCAAACAACACGCTCATGCACAGCTGTAGTACATAGGCCTGGAACGCTTGGATACCATTGCCAGTATGTTACTTCTGCTTCGATCGAGATGCAAAGTTGTGTGTACATCACTACGGGAGGAACTCTATCATCAGATCACATCGGACAAATGTACGGCCCCATGAGCTGGACAAAAGCATAGCGCAAAGCGAAGCTCGAGACAGGTGTTTGCACTTAGTGACGTTGTGGATGGGGTCTATTGGGGCACGTCGGAGCAGCCAGGCACAAGGCTGGTGCACGGCAGGACAGAATATATTTGTCTGCAGTACTTGTCGGGTGCATAATGTCACCGCTACACACTTAGACTTCGAGCTGCTGACGAGTCTCAATCAAGCTGTGAAGAGCACACTTGACAGCATTGATGGTTATCAAAGAACATATCAAATACATCACAGACCAAGACTATTCTGCTATTTGAGGTTGACAGGGTTTGTTATGAAGTGGTCGAGCAGAGACAGGACCATGACTAAGGCAATTAGACTTTTTGCACTCCACGGTTTCAACATCTGCTGCTGACCTCGCATAACGGTCGTGTTGCTAGCTCACGATTCCAACACATCGATGCTCAATATTATGGTCAGGACCACATATCACGAGCCGTGCCGTGATGATGTCTCGGATAGACGACAAACAAGTTTGATCTGTAATCACTAACGGGTACAGCGCAAAGCTGTCTTCTATACCTCAACTGTATCATCTATTCACTTCTCGAAACACATTTATATGTCGTGTAACGCTTGGCTCACGCAAAGACATGGGTAATTTTTGGTCCAGTGCCAAGAATAGCGATCAATGGAACTTTACCGAGGATGAACTCCAAGCAAGATATTTTGACACGAACGATTTCAAGCCAAGCGAAATTGAGCTGGAAGAGTATGCTGGAAAGAGAAAAACTCAAAAGAAAGCCGAAGCGCATTGCGCATATATGATACCTACCTTGCTAGCCCTGGCCGCAGACAAACCAAATTTACGAATCTTGGACGTAGGATGTGGATCGGGCGAGATTACCATTGATTTTGCAGAACTGTGTCCTTCTGCACGAGTTATTGGAATGGATGTTTCTGGTGCTGTGTTGGATAGTGCGAGGGTGTATGCTGAGAGGAGAGGAGTGAGCAATGTGACCTTTGTTCAAGGGAGTGTATACGATATGCCTGACGAGTGGACGGGAACGTTTGACGTTGTGCATGCGCATCAGGCTGTGGCGCATTTTCCGGAGAGGGTGAGGGCGATAAGGGAGTTGGTCAGGGTTGCGAGGAAAGGTGGTGGCGGGATTGTTTGTATGAGGGAGGGAGATTTGAGGACTGCGAGATTTCACCCGAAGGAATATGGGGATCTGGAGGAGTGTTTTGGGGTGATTGTGGAAGTGCACGAGGGAGATGGTGGAGCTGCGGATGCGGGAAGACGATTGAGGGATTGGGCGGTTGAGGCTGGAGTGAAGGAGGAGGGTATCGTGGCTACGCAGAGTGTCTGGAGATATGATACCCCGAAGGACGAAAGGAGTATGGGAGTCATTGGCCTGGACGATGTACTCAAGGCGTTTTCGCGGAAAGCGCCATGGAGCTGGGTGTGACGAGTGAGAGGCTGCAAGAGTATGCTGTGGCATGGAGAAGGTGGATTGATGATGAAAGAGCCAGTTTTGCGATGTTGCATGGCGAGGTCGTTGTGACAGTCACTTAGGCGGTGCTCTCAACACGACTTTTCTTGCTATATCGAACGATCCGGCTGCATCTCTTTCAGCCGTACAGCCCACTGATATCGTATCGCCCCACGCGATTGCCGCTCACGTCAGTGAACCACACAGCATCTCCTGGACCATAGTTGACGGCGACGTCCACATAAGGTGGTACGTCAACCGCTGGCAAGTCGATCGACCTCGGGAATGGGATATAGCTGTACTTCAGCGTGTCGGTGTTCAACCTCGCCAGAGCATTGACGTTGAAGAAGCTCAAGTACACTCCACCGTACTTGTCGATCGTATCTTCCGCACCGAGTCCTGCGAGCTTGTTGGTGTGGAATATGTCGATCTTGTGCGTCTTCATATTGATACGACCAATCCCGTTTCCAGTAACAAGCGAGAAGTATACAAATCCTTTGCGCTCGGCACGGATTACTGCTGGGAATCTGTCACATGAGGTCAGTCGAGCACCACTTAGCAGACCGGGAGGATATTCTTACTGCAGCGGCTCTGGAAGCGGATACTCCTCGATCTTATTCTTCTTGCGATCGAGAACCAGAATCTTGTTACCAAGAAGCTCAGCAAGGTAGACCTTCTTGTCTGATGCGACGAATATCCCAAGCGGTAGTGAAAATGGTGTTGGGACCTTGAAGGTCTCAAACTTTTCACTTTTGTAATCGAACTTCTGGAACACATTGCCAGTGGTCTGTGTATACCACATGCCATCATCTGATGTGTATAGATCGTTGAAGGGCTGCAGATTTCCTGCTACTCCTGTTCCTGGAGGCTGGAAGACTTCGATCTCTCGCGTTGTAGGATTGATACGAACGAGCTGGTTCCGAAGACCTGGGACATTTCGTCAACAACTCAAGAATTGACCATATCATTGTGGATTGTCCTTACCATTCGCAGCATACAGATTGCCATCTGCACCTCTCCTGATGGCGCAAGAGAAGACTCCTCGTTCAGCAATTACACGTGGCACACCAGGAATAGTCTGGTTTGACGCTGGAGTCGTGAATGGGATCGGGTATTCTTCTACAACGCCAGTATGTGGATCGATGCGAAAGATGATGTTGTCGAGGATGCCTTCACCCCACAACGCGCCATCTGGGCCCTTCTCGAGGTCGCAAGGTCCTGCTGCGGGTGTCTTCAAAGGGAAGAAAGTGAAGCGCTTATCATTGTTGCTAGTTTGGCGATCCCAAAGCCGCTGGTGTTCTGGTAGATGCCCATTGTAATCTTCTGGAGATGAGTGTGCAACAGCTATAGCTGCAGCAGTAGCGCTTGCCACAAGCAGCGCTAGCGTAGATGGCAGGGCAGAGAAATGCATCCTGCAGCGTGTAAATGTGAGCGAACCTGAAACACCGCGCCAGCGAAGGAAACGAGAACTATATTGTGCATATTGTTAATGAGGTCATCCAGTAGTTCCCGCTCGAGCGAGCGAAAGCTCAGTCAGATCTGAGGTCATTCTTATAGAATGGCTTGCCTATTCAAGCCGTCTTTGCTCCAATCCTCGGGGTAGGCTGGGTTTAAGCTTTGCAGCTATAGTGCTTGCAGAACAGATCAGCAGCCACTGAGGCTCAATGATGACGATCTCGACTGTGGTAAACTCCCGTTACGGTTAGCTGGATCGCATTGTACAACTTTGTTATGCTGCGGCATGAATGAAGAAGTGACGCTTGTCCTTGTCAGATGTGCTTCAGATCATTGGAGACCAAGCCAAGAAGATACCAGCAAGAGATGAGTGATAGATCTGCTACCTTTTTTCCGAGCAACTTCACGATGATTGGTAACGGGTAACACAACCTTCTATCCCCACGTTCCAACAGTATGAAGAATATTCTCAAGCATTCACGATTCCATTCCATACCTGTCCTCAACGCCTCGCTAAATCGCTAGATGAAAACTGCTGCTGCTTACAACTCCCTTTGCTTTTGGAAAGCTAGGTCCATTAGTCTCTTGCTGAGGAGACTCTCGTTGCCGCCGTGGTTACTCCTCCTCTCACGGCTGCGGTCGCGCTCGAACACGAATGGATCATCCAGTCGTGGGATGCTACGCATCATATCTTCTCCCTGCGTTGAACTTGGCGAAAGTGGTGAACGTGTGCCTTGCGACCCTGAGTCGAGTTCCATGTTGTCGCTGAAACTGCGGCTTGCTGGCCGTGACTGTAGGGTTGGCAAGGCAGTGAAATGTCGCGGAAGTGTTGGCATGGGCGCATCGTACTGATGTGGTGCCACATATTCTGTCGATGGCATAGATTGTGCAAGATGCGCGGGAGACGGCCACCTGGCATCTGCCAGTGCTGGGTCGAAGGCACTGCGTCTTCGCGTATTGTCCTTGGCAGGAGTAGATACACCACTTCCAACATTCGACTCTCTTCCAGGTTTGTACGAGCTGTACCTGGGCTCAGGCATTTGAACCTCGTTGCGCAACTTCTCCTTCCCATCCGGCACTCTATTGGCAAAGACAACTCGAACGGACTTATACAAAAAGTATCTTCCTTTCGACGGACAGCAGATGTGCAGATGGATGAGGTAGCGCAGCATGGGCTTATCGTTGGGATCGCCAGTAGGACTTAGTGCCGCCTCCGGTCTGTCGGTCCCATAGTTTGCCCTCGAAGTGAGCGGCATGTCAATGATCGGTCCTGCAGAGTAGCTCCGCTGTCGGATAAAGGTCTTCTGTCCAGCTTCCATATCTGACAAATCGTAGGGCACCAGAAACAGCTTCACTGCAGTCTTGTTGGGATTTTTCAACACAATCTGGAGCTGGCCTTGTTGAGGTATACGGTAGCTACCTCCAGGCGGCGCTTTTGGTGAGCCTGAGCGCTTCTTATGTTTGGTACGTCTGCGTCGGTTTGCCACGTCGGACCCGGAACCATTCGGTGAACTCGCACGACTGCCATCATTGCTATGTGTTGCCTGAACTCGTTCGCGCCTCCGATCTCGCGCCTGTTCAGCTTTGGGCAAGCTATTCTCGAGGTCAACCAGGCCGACGTAGGGGCTGGGTTGATCAGTGGAAGGTGTTTTGGTCCCTGCTCCGTAGCTGTAGAACACGGCAGGAAATGGAATTTGCACGTGTGGCGGACATCGTAAGTTTGACTTGCAGTTACCCTTTCCTAGAACTCCAATCTGCGCCATAAAGTTGAGTGGTTTTGACGGTGTCGTCGACATCCTACCTCGCAAAATGGACTCTTCGTACGAGCCGACGAGTGGTGCATGGTGGAGTGGTGATTCGCCTACAGAGGGGCGCCTCGGTCCTGCAAAAGGTGACTGGGGCAGAGTGGTGTAGGGAGATGGCTGAACCACAGATCTTCTCGGTTGATGTGCTTGATATGGAAATGTCTTCTCTGAGCGCAAGGGCGGCGCGACTCGTGCTGTCGTTGGGTAGTCCAGAGACGATTGAAAGCGATGGAACGATCGGGGCGAGAAAGTGTGACGTCGACTCTTGTTTGGGCTCCGCGAACGTTCGCGAAGATGTGGCTCTGGCGTGTCAGGTCGTGAGGAATGCACGAGTGGGCTTGTGGGCGGCTGATACACAAAGCTCGTAGCAAGTGAAGCATTGGACACTGTGCGAGGTCGTTCGAGACGGGGAATTGGTATCGCGTTCTCGGGATGTGTGGTACGTGGTTGTTCGTCAAGCTTTCTATATGCTGCTGGAAAAGCCGGATGCCATGGTGCGACTGGCGAGGTCGACAGTGCAGCTCGATGGTCATCTCTGGCGGGAACACGTTGCCCAAAACGTCGAGACTGAGGCAGTATCTGCTCTCGGAAGTCGCCACGATGTAGAGCAGATCTTGGTCGTTCGATCTGTAGCCCTATCGCCTGATTGTCCTGCTTGGCTTCTGGTGATTGTGGCCTCGAGTCTTGCACATCCGCCAAAGCCTGGAAAGGCACAGGCGACGTTCGCTTCCTCCCGAGACCATTTGAAGCTGGTACTTCGTATTCGGGCGAGGTTGGTCGCGACTCTTTGCTCTTTATTCTCACGATCCGACTGTAGTCACTCGAGGTTGGCCTTTCCAGCTCTGGAGATGAAGGTCGCGAGCCGCTTTTGATCCTCCGAATCAGCTCCTGTCGGTCGAAGATGCTGGACTTGCTCCCATTGACCGGCGTTCGTGGGCTTCCAGTGTAGTATGGATTGTGAATAGTAGGACTCGCTCTACCATTCTCCGGGCTCACCGCCCTCGACCTCGACATACTGGCACCTTCGTGATCGTGGCCAGTGGTGTTTGAGTGTTGGCCGTAAGTTGGCTGACATCCAGGACATCCATTGTTCCCTGCCATTCCCTGCTCGGAGCCGTGAGTGTGGCCCCGAGCTCGATCGAGTCGTCACAATGCTGACGGGCGGTGTGCTTCGACGGGAGATTCGCTCTGGCAAGCGTTGCTACTCTTGCTGCACTGAGAATGCTTGATGGTGTTAAATAGTGGAAGGTGCAAGGAAGAAGTCTGCAGTGAGCAGTCTCATGTAATACCTGTTTCAGATGGACAGCACCCGGATTGCGTCGTTGGTCGACAAAGGAGCGCTGTGCCCGCTTCGCGAGCGTGATGCCTCCGAGGTGCGTGAGTGGGACGTACGGAAGTTTGGGTCTACGGCAGAGAGGAAGAGGCGAAGCAGTACAGCAAGGTCATTGTCACCTTCATCATGGTGGTCTCACTACCTCCGCTCTCGCAAGTGCGGTGGTGCAGCGTCTCCTCTTTCATGATACGACGAGTCATCTGCGTGCTCGTGTCACATGTGCATCAGTGCGATAACCGTGCAGCCCGCGATAACGCCAATAACGTCGATCCCGTGTGGGGCACTTTTAGTCCTTTGCTTTGCCGACAACCTCGAATCGAGACAGCCTGCTGAAAGTATCCTCACATCTGCAACCATGTCAGAAAAGAGGAAGCGCGATGGTGACGATGGGAGTGATAGGAAGCGCCATAAGAAAGGCTTCCAGGTTGGTCCTGCAAATCTCCCAGATGGAACACACAGGCGAAAAGGTAGATTGAGAAATTCGTAGCTTGAACGTGCAGAGTGCTGACCGCGAGTAGTGCAAAAGATTAAAGCAGATCTGATTGGAAAGGCGAAGATATGGAAGGACTACGAAAAGTTGAAGAAGCGAGGCGAGGTGTCGGAGAAGGATGAGAGCATTCCTATTCCTGCGTCCATGGCCGCGAAACTTGAGCAGGAAAAGGAAGAGCCGACAGTGGCGCCGCATCCCGATCGCCAGGTGTTGATGGATAAAGAAGAGGAGCCAGAACAGGAGCGGTCGCAGCGTAAACCTCGAGAGCGTAGGAAGAAGGAGGCGCCCTTCAGAAAGGAGCACGAGCAGGCACTGCAGCGCAAAGCTGAAGCCGAGGAGAGACGAAAGGCGCGAGAGGAGGCGCAGCGGCAGCGAGAGCAGAAGATCGCAGAACGTGAAAAGTTCAGAAAAGCTATGGCGAAGGCAAGGACCGGCGGCAAGAACGGGCAGAGGAAACTTGGTCGAGAGAGTCAGCCCCTGTTGGAAAAAGTGAAGCGGATGATGAGCGAGACTTGAGCTGTCCGTCTGACGTGGAAGATGAACATACAACGGGGGTGCCGCAGGCATCGGCTCTTGGTGTCGGACTCAGCAATTGTCGTGAAGGCGTGCGTATTGCTGGGAAACTCCTGAGAGCCTCGTTGTGCGCGAGTGGGCATTAAGATCTACCAATTTCAGTGTGGCATGTCCAACACGCGAAATCTTGCCAAGTAGTCCATGTTCGGGAGAGGGCTCCAGGTCTCGCTGGACAGAAGCTGTCGGGAGCGCACAAAGATGCAAAATTAATGATCGTGGACCGCCTCAATCTGCTGCCACGCACGTCTCCAATACTTTGCTGGCATCTATGGAACAATCAGTACAGAAACTTTGAACAGACGTGCTGCTGAGCACTCCCGAAAGAATCGAACCTCAAAAAAATGGGAAGAAAGGACTGTACCAAAGCAAAAGTGTTCAAGCAAAAGTGTTCACACCCTCGACCAGAGTCGAGAATGCTACATCACCACCCGAGAACGCTTCCGCTATTCCCAGGATTCGAGTCCGATCACAGACAGACCTAAAGAAACACTGACAGAGGCAGATTTCAAGGTCATTTCCGGGGCGACTTTCTTGCACCTGTACCGTGGACATCCAATTTCGGAGTCTGACAGAGGAATGGTCGTAGAGGTGCCGGAGCACATACACCAATCATGCACGGCGGACCTGAACCACTGCTTGCTTTGATTGGATGATGGGGAGGTTTTGAACGAATATGAGTGTTGTTTGGGAGCGGGAGTGGGCCGCTGCAGGGCGAGGAGGTGGGAAGTGAAGCGAGGTGAAGGTGCATGAGAGGAGATCTTTTGGGTCGCGCAGTATCTTATGACCGCGGAAAGATCACTCGGGGGTGCATTCTGAGCTCAGGTCAAACAGGCAGGACTAAGCAGTATTCAGTGCGTAATTTGCAACTTTGGCCAATTGTTGGCAGTGCCGCCTTCTCTAACCCCAAGACGATGGTTTTTGCTCATGGACGGCGGCGACGCTAGTCGAACAGTACTTGGCCAGAATCGTGCACGTTGAGGAAAGAGCCACCCACCAAGGACGCGAAGAACTTTCGAGTAGACCTCTCTGTGACATCGCCAACCAGCGAGACTCTGGCCTCGTGCCTCTCATCACTCTTCGTGGCTGCGACACGGTCTGGAGCAACATGTCCTGAGCATGTGCCGGCATGAGCTCGGAGCCGGACTCATTCATGGAGCATCGATCTTAATGCTATGTCACTCACTGACAAACCTACTCGCACCAGCACCGACGTGGTCTTGAGCTTCAGGCTTCAGGGTCATAGACAAATTGGCGATATTAAGAAGCACAACCCGACGAACTGAATTATCATGTGCTCAGAAGCACTCACTCAAGTTACTTCAATGGCGCTCAGATCAAGCTCACCTCACGGCAGTCACTTCTCTTCTTTCACATGCTAAATCCTGCACTCACCAACGCTCGAGCACAAAAGTTAAGTGTGCATCGACCTTTGATCTTGTCCCAGAACAATCCACTACCACTGTGGCATACCTCCAAGGTGTTGAGCTACATCGAGGACAATCCTACCGTAACACATCCTCACAACTTGTACCAGATCGACATTCCAAGCGAGGGAGAAGCTGCGACTACGCAGTCAGCTTCGAGAGCCCCTGCCGCATCCGACACATGTTGGATCGACTTCAACAACTCTACGCCTTTGTAGTCACACTCTCAACACCCGAACTCTAGAGCAACTACAGCTGATGATCAGCTCAAGATGTCGCTTGCCTCGACAACGCTCGTTGCGCTGGCATTGTTGTTTCAGCAAGCTGTCGCTCAGACAGATGTTGGCTGCTCGTGGGTGACTCCAACTCTGCCCTCTCTAGCGTCCACCACACCACTCGTCGGCTTCCCAGATCCATCGCCACCCATTTTGGACCCCATCTTCATCACAATGAACCCCACCTTCATCACAGTGACCACTGAGATCCCCATGACGGCATTCAAGGTCTGCAATGGAACCACGGTCGCTTCAGCTACCGACACTACAAGCCAGGATAGCAGCAGTACTACCATAACCTCCTCGATTGTCTCTAAGGCAGCCCCCAGCACATCGTTGCCCGAGACTTTAGATCCGCTACACTCGACCACATCCAGCGTCATTGATCAAGGCACTGTTACCGCGGTCACTACTCCATCTGTCAAACACAGCTCAACAGGCAGCTCATCTATACCGCTAAGCACGTTCGAGACCTTGACTTCGAGGCCAATCAGCGATGTGCCGAATTTGCCTGCATCTCTGCCAGTTGAGTCTAGCCAGACTTCAACTACATCGAAGGTCATCCAAGGTCCCTCTACGAGCGTGTCCAAGCAGCACAGTTCCACAAGCGTCAAGCCTTCAGGTAGCAGCGAGTCTACTCGCACTATGCGCCCCTCGAGTGGGCTCAGCCACACCAATTCACTGAGCCAGTCTACCTGGATCAAGACATCCACGATTTGGTCGACGGACCATAGCTCCAGTACAGAGACTCAGTCCGCCTGGACCAAGACATCTACCGTGCTTTCAACCGGTGATATCACCAGCACATTGCCGGGGAGCACAGTGCAGACCACAAAGCCGGTATTTACCGCTCATACAACCCGCAAGACATCTACAACTTCAACATCATGCTCAGCAGAGAAGTCGCAGACCACGACTCCACCAGCTACTCAATCTGCCAACATCGTATCTCAGCTCCCAGATGGTAAGCAGCTCACAATTACATAGCTCTGCTATCCTAGTTGCACAATTAACAATCTCACAGGACAAATTCAGGCCGGAAATCCACATGGCGACGGCCAACCTACAGGAATTATCACCTCCGTTGCCTGGACTGATGTTGCTGAGCACCCACCGTTCTGGAACCCAGGACCAATCACTTCTTCCACTCTCGAATCCACATCTATGTGCTCGAACGGCACTAGAAGCTTCGAGTGCGCCAACCCGACTGCCATCCCGTCCAAGTTTCGTACAGAGCGGTTGAGCAAAGCTGGGCCTTCGTCCAGTCCATGTTCGACGGGCTCTGTCGTGCCGGTGAAGACTTCCACCGGGCTGAACGCACCTCGAATGCCATCGGTCGTGAAAGCTCGCTCTCTTGGTCAATGATTAAGTTGCTAATGGCTTCTGGTGTCGAGCGTACCGTGCCTCGTCATTTCTGCGCCCACTTTGCCTGGAAGCTACGAACATACATACGGTGGTGAACCACAGGCCAAGATCACCAATGTGACCTGGTGAGGTGGCAAGACGAAGTACGGATCTCAGATGGAGCCTAAAAGCTTAACAAGAAGAGTCTCAGCCTCTCCACCCCGCTGTTGAGATGAGCAATGCTCCTGATTTGTAGTTTCTGCTTAGACTATCGGTTTACAAATACAGGTCGAGATCATCATGCCGTCAACACATCCTGACCTCTCCCTATGAACTCATCCGTTCTTCCTATGCTGATATGTCACGCCATAGCTCGAAATTTCAACGTGGAAAAGATCAATCGGTTCATTCTCGATCACTGTCGTAATCCTCCTGTGGAATTCCAGATATATGTCGCTCTAATTTCGGCGACCGACCTCGAGGCTTCTCCATCTCTGGGGCGTCGTGTAAATGACCGTCTGGTCCAATTGAAGAGATGTGCCGCTCGAGGATAGGTGTCTTGGCTTTGATTTCATCTGAGTCAATGTTTCCACTACTTGTGAGACTCAAGCCGGGTGTGATTTCTAGGTCCGAGTTGGTATTGCCAGAATCATGTCGTTTCTCTGTGTAATCTGACGGTGCCGTGGTCGATTCCGACTTGTCTTGAGAGCCATGCGCCACGCGATTCTTGAGCTTCTTGAGCTTTGTCTTCAGACCTCCGGAAGCGTTAGGATCTACATCGACCTCGTCTTCATCGCTATCCTGAGGAATGTGCGAGATGTGTCGCTCTAGATCAGGCTTCCTCTCTGCAATGGGGCTGCGAGAAGATGGAGAGATAGACCCTAGGCTCAACGGACCAGAGACCTGGAGGCCGGATTCTCCGCTGCCGGAACGCTGATCAGACATATCGCTTGGCACGTGGTAGTTTGTGCTTGTCAGTAGTGGAGTGTTCGATAAAGAGACAGAATTGGCGATAAAGAGCTGTCACGATATGGTACTAGAGGTGTTGATGGCGCTGTCAGCCATGCGGTCAGCGGACGTGCTCCACGAATTTGCAGCTCTCAGACCATGTCGCCAAGCGTGAGGTGCTACCTTGACTCGACGTCCATCGGAGCCTCGATCGTGCCAGAGAGAGGCATCCCTAGCTTGGCGGATCCGAGAGCTTCTCGAGCTCACGGGACGCTTCTTGAGGGTGGAAAAGTGGGGGTTGTGACGCAAAATCGATCCTTGAGGCCTTGTCCAGATCCTTGATCACCACGAGGCGCAGCATCTTTGCAAGCGAGCTACGAGCTCGACCTTGCAATCGTTCTTTGGTGGATGGCAGAATTCAAGCCATCCTATGGGCGTCTTTGATGGCGAAGGGAACCGATCTGATAGCCACGGCGATGACTGTGGGTGCTGTGTTTCGTAGATGCAGACGATACTCATGCCAGTGCAGAGTATTCCAAGTTCTGGCTTCTCGAAACATGTCCTGCCGGACTATCAGAAACGCCGTAGGTCAACAAGCCGGTCGCGTCGTGGAACGATTGAGAAAACGCTTGTGAGCCGCAAGTCGAGGCGGGGAGGCATCCCATCGGCAGTATTGGGAGGTGCTCCTCTTCGTCTGTCTCTTCTGCTGCACCCTGCAGTCTGAAGAGATTGTGAAGGCTCTCCAGAAATGATCGTGATGGCTCGTAGTGCAAAATCGCGCCAAGGCCTCATCATTCTGACGCGTCTTCTCATCGCTCTCAACTCGTGCTCGCACCATCAACAGCGGTCATTCTACGCGTCAACATGGCATACTTCGCTCTTGTACTGATTGGGACTGCATTCAATGCAGCCGCCTCAAGCGGCTGTGACGTGCAGTATCAAAGTGTTTCTGCCGCTGAGAATGCCACATATGCAGAATCGCTCGCGTTCCCGGTACAAGAGCTCGCCAATACAACCGAATTGTTCCCAATGCCAGCGTGTCATGGAAAGACAATTGAAGAGGCCTCAATAGATCAGTTACAGAGCTATCTTTCACAGGGACAGCTCACGACCCAGCAGCTTGCACTTTGTTACCTGCAGCGAATATGGCAGACTGACGAGTACATCAATGCAGTACTCGAGATTAACCCCGACTTTGAACAGATTGCTGCACATCTGGACAATGAGAGGCGGCAAGGACGTGCCAAAGGACCATTATTTGGCATCCCATTCATGATCAAGGACAACATCGCCACCAAAGATCGATTGCAAACCACAGCTGGCAGCTGGGCTCTCCAAGGCTCAATTGTGCCTCGAGATGCTCATGTCGTTCGGAAGTTGCGAGACGCTGGGGCTCTACTCCTGGGTAAGGCGACCTTGAGCGAGTGGGCAGACATGCGAAGCAACAACTATTCTGAAGGGTATAGTGCTCGCGGTGGTCAGTGTCGCTCGGCCTATAATCTGACTGTCAACCCTGGTGGTAGCAGTAGTGGCTCGGCTGTGGGTGTTGCTGCCAATGTCTCTCCGTTCTCTTTGGGCACCGAAACCGACGGCTCGATCATCAATCCTGCGGAAAGGAATGCTATTGTCGGAATCAAACCGACAGTTGGCCTCACGTCTCGAGCCGGTGTGGTTCCAGAGTCGTTGAATCAAGACACGGTAGGAGTATTCGCGAAAAGTGTTCGCGACGCAAGCTATGTGCTTGATGTCATTTATGGTCCCGACGATAGAGACAACGAGACCTTGGCGCAGACCGGCCACACGCCTGCTAGTGGCTATACTCCATTCTTGACAGATCGCTCGTCTTTGAGGAATGCTACATTTGGACTGCCATGGAACAGCTTTTGGCGCTTTGCAAGTGTGGAGCAGCAGAGCGTGCTTGGCTCAATGATCGAGCTTATCGAGGCTGCTGGTGCTACGATCGTGAACAACACAGAACTGCAGGATTATGAGACCATCGTCTCACCAGATGGGTGGAATTGGGACTATGGTGCCATCTCTAACCAGACGATGAAGCAACGACTAACATGTCACAGGTACAACTAGAGGCTTCCCGAATGAGAGCGAATACTCCTACATCAAAGTCGACTTCTACCGCAATATCGCCGCATACCTTGAGGAGCTGAACAACACAAGGATCAGATCTCTGCAGGACATCGTAAACTACAATTATGCCAACGATGGCAGTGAAGGCGGCTTTCCATGGCCACTGGGCAACCCTGCATTCTACTCCGGCCAAGACGGCTTCCTCGCAAGTCTCGAGACACGAGGCGTACAAGACGAAATATACTGGCAAGCCCTCAACTTCTGCCGAGCAAGCACTCGTGAGCGCGGCATCGACCATGCGCTGTCTCTTGGTCTTGCTGGCACACAACTCGATACTCTCCTCGTCCCTCCAGATGTCGGACAATCATATCAGATCGCGGCTCAAGCTGGGTATCCGGTCATCACTATTCCGGCCGGTGTCAACAGTGAAAGCGGGATGCCTTACGGCTTGGCACTGATGCAGACAGCATGGCGAGAGGACGCGCTCGTCAAGTGGGCCTCAGCAATCGAGGACCTTATGAAAGATACGCCTTATAAGCGCACGATGCCAAAGTGGCTCGGCTACCTCGAACGCAATATCCCAGTCATCAATGCTTGAGCTTTGACTTCGACAGGTCGATTGAGTATAACAGCTTCTTCCCATTACGTTCATCGCTTCTGCACTACCGCAAATGCTTGGCTTGCAACCAAACCGAGCTATTTTGTTGGCTTATGGCTCGCAGATGTGCAGATTAGTGCTACGGCGCCACAGACGGGCTTGTTTGCACGCACCAAAAATAGCCTTCCAGACAAAACGAATACATAGTCCATCTGGTATACACCACAGGTCTGCTGCACGTACACAAATGCTCGCTTGATAACCACAGACAGATCACCGTCGCTCGCGAACAAACCTCCCGACTGCCACCTCATCCTGAGAAAAAGAAGAACAAGACCACCATGCCAGCATTCCTAGCTCTCCTCCCCGTCCTCTCCCTCTGCTTCTCCCTCGCAGCAGCCTCGCAGCTCTGCACATCCTCATCAGCCATGGCATGGCCCTACCAACCAAATTCCATAGACGACTGCCAAACCCCTCGAATGTGCCACTCTCATCGCCGAGGCCAGTCGCCACGCAGTCGACTCTATGCTCGACATCTTCCGGCGAAGTCTTGATACTGCCACTCCTACTGTGCGCCGCGCAGCGCCTCGTCTTGAGTGCTCGGCCACAGAGACATGCTATGCATACACGGGGATCTCGCTGTTTTGTTCGGATGTGAATACTGGTCTGTGTAATACATCTACTTGATTGTCTGGGCCTGATAGTATGTTGACAGTTACTCGTGATGATAGGGGTTTTCCGTGCGGAAGATGGTTCGAGCGGGAATTTCCTCACGGGAGCTGTCTTGTCGGCGGAAGAGGGCGGTGGCGACAGCAGCAGTACTGACACTGTGAACGTTGAAGACGGAGTTGAGCATGAGTCACATCGTGACCATGATACGAACACAGCACCCTTTCCTCCGTCCTCAACCTCTTCTGTCGTAAAAGAAGACGGGCTGTCTGAGACACAGACGGCGCGTGCAGATTCTATGTCTACGGAGAGTTCTGGCGCGGCTGTGCAATCGAACACTGGCGCACCGAGTATCAAATCGCTGAACAGCATGATGTTCATGACATTCGCGCTGCTCGTTGTGGCCTCGATCTAGTACTCGACTTAACTTGTCAGCAAGACCACTCCCGTTAGTTCGACTTCGTTAACGTCACGCAGAACTTCACATAATCTGTTTGTACCGAAACAACTTAATACTCGGTCAGCCAGTCTCCGATGTAATCGCAGGTGACTGCACTCGCAACACACAAAAGCGCTGGAAGTTGAAATATTCAGACATAGCATTCGTGGTATCCATAACACGAGCGCCAACTTCAAGCCTAGCTCCTGGCAATGCAGTACAAAGCAACCATGACCTCATCATCTCTTTATCGGCCAGACAGTACTCAAATCTTATACACAATTCCCCCACTCAACATAATCTTATTCCGCTCATTCAACTCCTCCAATGCCTTCTGCGCTTCATCCTCCTGGAAACGTGCCTCGCCACTACGTAAGCGTGCATTGACAGCGGCGACTAAAGGTTCGACGTCTGCTGCGTCGTTGGCGAAGAGTGGGCCGTCGATCAGTTGGCCGAGACCTCGTTGGAAAGCAGCCAGTCGCGAAGCCGTGATAGGTGCTGCGACGGGTTCTTCATCCGCGTCATCGTCCTCGTCTTGTTCTTGTGTCTGCTGCGAGTCGTCTTGGAGGAGCTGTGAAGCGGGAAGTGAAGATGCCATGCTTGCTTGTGAGCCGGTGGCGCCATTTGTTTGTGTGGTTCGTCCTGTTCGGGCAGGGGTAGATGTGTAGAGATCTTCCTCTTCCCCCTCTTCTGCGCCTCCATTGGCTGCTGCATTGCCATTGGTGCCGTTGGTGCCTCTTGTGCTTCGTCCAGGGGTACGTGTTGATCTGCTGGCTCGTGGGCGGAGGTTTGTATCATCATCGTCGTCACTGCTGTCAGAGTCGTCTGTCGACATGGCGTCTGGATCTGGAGAGCGTCGGGCACGCTTCCTTCGCTTGCGCTCGTCTTCGACGACTTCCTTGAACAGAGCGAATCGCAGAATTCCTTCTGCGATTTCTGCATCCTTCTCGTCGACTCTGTTCGACAGACGCGATTTGGCGTGTGCGGTGGCCAGACGAATCAGAGTCTCCAGGGTACGTGCAGTCATGGGTGAGGTCTTGCGCTGGTTGCCTTCCATCTCGTCGTTTCGCAAAGCACTGTAAGCTGCCACAATATGGTCCGCGGCTCCCTTGGTCAAGATTGGCTTCACACGCGACTTGGCATACTGAATATACTTCTTGATGAAAGGTATGCTCAGGACTTCTCGTCTCTGGCTGGCACCACGTCCTCTCGTGATTGTTACTCCACTGTGAACCATGGCATCAAACTTCTCGTAGGGTTGCGTAGTCTTGTTCGTAGCATCGCCTTCTTCCTCAAGACCTACTCCCAGCGTTTGCGTCTGCTGCTCACGAACTGGCGCACCTTCCTCAGTGCCTGGCTGGCGGTATCTGTGCATACGAAGGACATGCTCAGACACTTGTCGATCTCGAACGTCCTCAATATCATCCGTGACAACGAACAGCAAATCGAAACGCGAAAGCAGCGAGTCGGGTAGAGCAATGTTCTTGTGTGGGTCCTTGTGCGTGTCGTATTGTCCGTAGATAGGGTTGGCCGCCGCAATCACGGAACAGCGGGCGTTCAATGAAGTGTGTATCCCAGCTTTTGCGATCGTGACAGTCTGCTGCTCCATGACTTCGTGAATTGCGACTCGGTCGACATCGGACATCTTGTCGAACTCATCGATACAGACCACACCGCGATCACCAAGAACCATGGCGCCAGCCTCTAGACGCCTTTCGCCAGTCTCCTTGTCAGATGTAACTGCCGCAGTGAGACCAACACCAGAAGAACCACGACCTGTCGTGGCAATGGCCAAGGGAGCGGTATTCAGCACGAATCGCAGAAGTTGAGATTTCGCAGTCGATGGGTCACCGACCATCAAGATGTTGATATCACCACGAAGATGTGTGCCGTTGTCCAGATTCTTCTCCATTCCACCCAGCAGCATGAGCAAGATAGCCTTCTTGATGTAGTCGTGGCCGTAGATGCTGGGTGCCAACGATTGTGATAGCAGGTCAAACACCTTTCGCCCCTTTGAGATCTTGTTGATGTTCCTGATGTCGCCGTCCGTGATGACTTGCTGCGCGATACCACCGCCCGACTTCGAGGATAGCAGAATGACATTATTTGCCAAGATGAGCGTCTTGAATGTTGAGCTCCCTTGACCAGCATTGCGGTTGCCCAGAGACCGGTAGATACCGACCAGTTGTATTCTGTCGCCCGGCTTGACTCGGTCGACCATGTCGTCGTCCATGATAACATCCACACCGCGCGGCAGCTGTCCAGCAGGTGCTCGCTCAGGCATTTCTTGTATCGAAATTGTCTGATGATCTCTGTATGTGCAGTACCCGTATTCTGTAACGAGCGGGTTGCCCTCACCATCTTCTGTGGGATACACGCTCGTGCTCGCTGCTCCATTTGCGGTCATGGTCTGATCTCGATATTCGCGGAAGTGGAAAGTCGACTTCTTCTCGTTCCAATGCACGCTCTTGATGACTTTCGGCCGTACGAGCGAGCATTTTGTGACAATGCCTTCCAGGGAGACCATGTGGTTCAGGTAGTGTGAGGAGAGCGTTCGCGGGTTGCAGGCGTATTCTCCAAAGCTGCCCACGTAGGCGCAGTAGTACATGGCCTCCTCATCGACTTGCTGTGTTGCTCGGTTTCGCAGGGTTTGGACAATGTTGAACAGCGCGCGATCGAATGCTTGCGACCAGTCAAACGGCTGGTTCAGGAGGCCATCTGCGATTTCTCTGCTGTGTTGCCGGATCTCGTCAATGCTCACGGTCAGTCGTCGCAATCCGCGATTGAGCATCAGCAGGATTTCTGCTTGATAGCTGCGCGCTCTCTGGTCCTCTACGTCCTGTCAGCCCTTTCTCCTCGAGATTCAATTTCGTGTTTCTCACGCGGATCGAGAAACTCTTCGGCAGCTCGAATGCGGTCGCGCACGGCCTCGTCGCGAAGCTGAATGCCGTCCATGGTGGCGTGTTGTGTGTGTGTGTGATCCAATTGAGCAGCCAGCAGAATAGTGTGTATGGTGTCGCTGTCACCGTTGTGAGGGTGCTTAAGTTAGCGCTGGGACTTCGTTTCTGAGGAGAATCGCGAACGCGTCGCGTCGTGTCGAAGTGGGTGCATGGCGCTAAGGTATAATAGGTTAGATCAGGTCTCGCCCCTCCATCCCGATCTGCGATATGCTGAAATACTGCAGGCCGGCTCAGAGGATATAGACCATAAAGCTGAGTTTCGCAGGTGAACTGGCCTCATTGACAGATTGAGCAAAGATTCGTCTTCCGCGTTGGTCTTTACCATGTCTTGTAGAGACGAGTTCAGTCCTCCCTACGGGCCTCTTTCATCTGAGTATGCTTTGTGGTACTCATAGACTGCGACACATCGGATTTGCTGAACGAACGGACTGGCTATTTGAGACAGGGTAGCGCCATGATTCAAGGACGAAGCAGCACAAGCAAAATGAGCAGCATCATATCGAGAACGTGATGATTTGAGTCTCCATTAGTTAATGCAGAACTGCAACCATTTACGAATAGATCAGGCCAACGCCATCCAATAGCAGCCTCTATGGCGAAACGAAACAGGTAGACTGAAAAGACTCGCTGCCCAATGACAAGAAGTTCTCATTACACATTAATCATTACTATAGATTTGCAGAAGCTCCATTACACATTAATTCCTGTCAAGCATCCTCCATGCTGCCATCGAAACAGCCCTATCTCGAAGATCGGGTGGCCCATTCAAGAATTAGACACTACCCATCTTAATTGCCTTCCCTTTCCTCTGCTTCCTCTCCAACTCCACCGCCCTGGCAGCAAAGCTCAACTGCACAAGCGCCAAAACCGCCGCAATAGCACCCGTAACCACACGGCCATAGAACAGCCCGGAGCCATACGGATCATAGCTGTCACTGCCATAGTAGTACATGTACAATGGCAAGAATCCGCCAGTGTCCGGACTCCATTCGGTGACGCCCCACATCAACAGGACGAACACCCACGCGCCAAACGCGATGATTGACCAGATAATGGAGACCACAGGACTGAGCATGCGGCGCTGGTAGAGAAAGAAGTCGATTGCTGCAGCGAGCATTGTTGCCATTGGTAGGCCGGCAGCGTAGAAGTAGACTTCGCTGGAGAAGATGTGTTAGTCTGCCGTACTGGCATTCGTGATGGAAAAGAACGCTTACGCTGTAGAAATGCGATAATAGTACGACGCATCTCCAATCTCAGCATTTGCAATCTTCGCTGTAAATGCACATCCAATCGCCCATGTGATGAGCGACATGAAGAAAAGTAGAACCAGCACTCCTCTGATCCCCGAAGACCATCCGCGCCAGAGAGTGTCTGCCATGATTGCGGCTGCGATTGCGATCTACTCCAGAGCCTACTATCGTTTGTTTGATGTTTTTGTGAAATGAATGTTGTGCAACGACCTAGTAGTGTTCAGACAGGACAAGCGAGCATACAGCTACTTGTCTACTTCTCTACCTCAAGCAGAAACCGAGGCTCCGTGTCATGTGTGGTGCAAAATGCACTGCCTCGACTGGGCGTACATCAACATGTGGCCGGATGCGGTAGATGATTGGTCGGTGCCAAGAACATTCCGATCCTGAAGGATGGGGTTCGGGTCCAGAAACGAGTGTAGCCCTGAGTGGTTTTGGTAGTGTTTGGCAATGTCAGAATACAATTGTAGTGAATGGGAGCGGGTTGCTGTGTTGTCCGAGGTGGTGTTGGTGCTGGTGTGAATTTAATATTGGTCGATCAAGGCAGGCTCAGCCTTGGGCTTCGGGTGAGACGAAAGGTTCTCAGCATATGGATTGCTCAAGCTTTTTGACTGTGCTATGCTTGCATGTTTGTTAGACCTATGCCACCCTCCCGTCTTGCGAGTGGAAAAGGAGGATTGCAGCCGAGATGTCGATCTTTTGGGATTTCGATCTTGTCGTCGTTCATGATCTAGGTATCGTTCTGCTACAAAAGGTAGCAGCTGTAAAGCATCCATAGCATCCTCTGACATCATATGAGCGTCTGCATGCTTGTTGTTGTGATCCACAGGCTGTGCTCCAGGCCATAAAGGTCTGTTGGTCCAAAACATATTTTCCTCACTGAAAGCTTGGTGACAGTGAGGAAGCAAAAGAACGGTTACAGCACAGCTTAGCTGTGAACGTCTGATGGACGACGTTGGCAGGATTCGACTGGTGGAACGTTAGTGCTGGATCCAGAGACTTTGCATCGAAATTGATTACATACACCTACGCCCCCGAAGGGAATTGATTTCGAGAGACGATTGCATTAAGCAATATTCTAGTCAATCGCATTAACCGCTTTGCTACAACGCCTGATGAGAGAGCACAATCTGAGGTGTAATATGATACACAGCTGCGATGAGGGTGGAGGTTGAAGAAAATTCTTGGTGGGCCCGTGCGCCAAGATTTCATGAGTGAATGACAAACGGCACTACACTTCCTGCACCCCGGACGACCTGAAATACAGCTCATAGTATAGCCTGACTCAAGAAAATTGTTCATGATTGGTTGGAAAGACTTGCTGGGTGGAGAACGAATGGGTATGAGTTGATGTATGCCGAAATGCTCTGAACTTCGGGATTCTTTGCCAAATTCTCTTGAAGCACATCGGCCCGGTGATATTTGTTGCCTAAGGTGTCAATAATTATAGCATGCACGCCTTATGTGTGTCGTCTCTGGAGTTGCAACGATCGCTGGCGAAATGTTGAAATGGTTATCATGAGGTGTCGTCCGGCTGCACTCCCGCTCAAGCTCCAACACCACTCCAACTGACGCTTCGATTTTGGCACTACAAAACGCAACAACCCGCACCCCGACATCGACCACATGGCACTATCATGGAGACCACGCCTTACCGCATAGATTTATGCTCTAGTCGGCCGTCCAGACCATCTTACACGGCCTCTGCGGGTGTCTGGCACTCTCTCACCAGTGGCACGAAATCGCTCTACAACATGTGGCGCGCACATTTCGAGATCGCTCGTCTTGGAACGAAAACAAGTCGTAGCGGATACATACACGCTCCCAGATACTTCGCAGTCGTCAATCGTCATCCACAATGCAGCTAGCAGAGCTCCCACACCAGAAGCACACTCAGAGGCGCACTACCAAGACATTTTACGACGCTTCTATACGCCATGGCTCGTCTTGAACACGACAAGCACCCGTCTGATCTTCGCCGTGGCCGGCTTGGTACACGTCGGCAGAGCGCCTGACCACTCAACGGCATCCTACGGCTACAAAGCATGTTTCTTATTGGCTGACAGCAGGGATCTGGAGACCCCATGGAGCGCCTCACAATGGTACCGTCGCAATTCGCGGGGAATGGTCGATTGCGGCTGCAGCGAAAAGTCTGTGCGATGATTGAGCCTGAAAGTTGGTGGTTTTAGCGAAGGAGCAGTGCTTTGGTACTAAAGCGATCGTGGCCTGCTGTTGCATTGTCTCGCAGCTTGGTTTATCTTGGTTTCTCGAGGGCCAAGAGCACGACAAGAGGCGAAGACTTTCTTGGCTGGAGCTTGAGTGGTGAGTAAGTCGTTCTCTGCACGAGGCACTTTCCTGTCGCTGTGAGATGCTTTGATGACCTTGAAGGCACTGCACGTTGCACAAGACAGCAATAGCTCCTCGCCATGTGCCTACCCAACATGGGCTATTGCTCATTGACAGTGTCTACGGCGATTGAGATCGAAACTAACACACTTGACAAGCAGACATCGCACCAACCATGGCCGACGATAAGTATGTCGACCACGCCATCGAGCGCGAAGATGCCTCCCTCCCAGGCACCGGCGAGCCCGTCGCCAACATGAGCGCCGGACGCTACCTCGCAACGCGCTTCAGCACTCTCAAGCCACCAATGGAGAAACTCGAAAACCCCATCACATTGCTCCGTCTCCTCAACACCAAACAATGGCTATTCTTCCTATGCTCATTCGTAGCTTGGACATGGGATGCTTTCGACTTCTTCACTGTATCCTTGACAGTTTCCAACTTGGCGGCACAATTCGACAAGTCGAAGAAGGATATTACCTGGGGCATTACATTGGTTCTGATGTTCCGATCTGTGGGTGCTATTACCTTCGGTCTGGCGTCTGATCGATATGGACGAAAGTGGCCGTTTGTGGTCAACAACCTGCTCTTCATCGTTCTTGAAATCGGCACTGGTTTCTGTAACACCTACGACCAGTTCCTCGCTGTTCGAGCGCTGTTTGGAATTGCCATGGGTGGTCTTTACGGTAACGTGGCTGCTATGGCTCTGGAAGACTGCCCGGAAAAGGCTCGAGGTATCATTTCTGGTATGCTTCAGCAAGGTTATGCGTTCGGATATCTCCTCGCTACAGTCTTCGCTCGCGCACTGGTCAACACGACACCTCACAAATGGCGACCGCTGTTCTGGTTTGGAGGAGCCGTTCCCGTTCTGATCATCGCTTTCCGACTGTGTCTTGGAGAGACGGAAGCCTACGAGCAGCGGATGCGAGTTCGAGAAGGCAGCAACAACGTTGGCAAGACCTTCGTCAAGGAAGGCAAAGTTGCACTCAAGCGACACTGGATGCTGCTCATCTACATGGTCCTGCTCATGGCTGGTTTCAACTTCATGTCTCACGGAAGTCAAGACTTGTACCCTACTATGTTGGAGAACCAGTACGATTTCTCGGCCAACGCAGTCACTGTCACACAAGTCGTTGCGAACCTCGGTGCCATCAGTGGTGGAACCACAATTGGCTACCTCTCACAAGCTCTTGGACGGAGATTCAGCATCATCTTTATCAGCATTGTTGGTGGTGCACTGCTGTACCCGTACAGCTTTGTCGGCAACGAGAGAGTCATGGCTGCGGCTTTCTTCGAGCAGTTCTGCGTCCAGGGAGCTTGGGGAGTCATTCCTATTCATTTGATGGAACTGTCTCCAGGATCTTTGCGAGCATTCGTAGTCGGCACTTCTTACCAGCTTGGTAACCTGGTCTCATCAGCCTCGAGCACGATCGAGGCTACGATTGGCGAGAGATTCCCTCTGGAGCCTAAGATTGAGAACGGCAAGAGCGTGTCGCGGTACGAGTATGGCAAGGTGGTGAGTTCAATGCTATTCTGTCATGGAAGCAAAGACCATATACTGACTCGTCCCAGATCTGCATCTTCATGGGCTGCGTCTATGCTTATGTCATCCTGCTCACATTTTTGGGACCTGAGATGAGAGGTCGTTCTATGTCGGTCAGCGCTGATGAGGACCTTGCGGAGGCTGCTGGAAGGCATGCCATGGCTCATGCTGATCATGGCAAGCCTGATCGCAACGGATCTGACATCAGTGACATTGAGAAGGCTTAGATAGGCTATGCTGCAGTATTTTATGATGAGCAATGAATCGAATACAGTATGTGCAAATCGCACGAGACAGTTCCGACCTGACAATTCATCTTCGTCGGAATGCACGCTCTCATCGCGAATACTGGCAATAAATTTGACTTGATGGTTGTGAAGTATTTCATGAGTGACGAAAGCTTACACGCGGAGCGCGACCCTGGAAAAGGTGGCCTCACGGAACAACTGGCGACGTATTGACATCGAAAATAGAAGCGGCCTTTGACACTTTCTTACTCACAGTCTCTCGACAGCTTTTCCTTTAACACACTTCGACTTGATACATCAACCAACCATGTATCACCACAACACACAGCAGCAGCCTCCGGGCGCACAGGCGCAACAAGGCCCTCCTCCGGTGCAGGCCGAAGCACAACCCTCAGGACCAGGCGCTGGACAACAGCAACAGCAACCATTGCGACCACTGCAGGCGCCTTTCCAGCTGCAGCCCGGTCAGCAGCCCACGCCCGAGCAGATCCAGATGATGCAGCAACAACTCGCTGCCGAAGCTGAGAAGCACGGCATGACTGTTCAGCAATACGTCGAGCGCATGAAGGCCCAGATGATGCAGCAGGCGCAGATGCAGCAGCGCATGCAACAACAGCAACAACAGCCGGGAGGAGGACAGCAGCAATCACAGGGCGAGCACCAGCACCGACAAGGTCCACAAGGAGCACAGCCGGGACAGCAGGTTCCCATCCAGCCTGGCCCTCCCAAGCCAGAGGCAATCGCCATGGCCACTTTCCTCCAGTCGCAGGACATCAAGAACCGGACGTGCATCTTCAACGAGCAGCGCAAGGACATGTTCAAGGTGAAGCGTGCCATCCGTGCTATTCAGAGTGAAGCGTACCAGAAAGCTCGCAAGAAGAACCCGCTCCTGCCCGAAGTCCACGACCGCGTCACAGCAGAGAACGCTTTCAAGCTACTCCCGCTATCTCTCCTCGCTCTTCGAGTGACAAAGGTCGACGAGCACGCCGGCCACGAGGGCCACAATCACGCAAAGAAGAAGAGAGTCAAGGGCTTGTGGACGGTCAAGGTGGAGCCGCAACAGGAAGCAGCAGACGAGTTCTACTATGTCTGGCTATACCAAAGCACAGCAGCGCAGTGGAAGAACAAGTTGTACGCCGGAGGAGCTCTGGTCGGTATCCTCGCTGTTGTCTTTTTCCCTGTCTGGCCATACACCCTGCGCATCGGAGTCTGGTATGTCTCGATGGGCATGCTGGGCCTCCTCGGTCTCTTCTTTGCAATGGCAATTTTCCGACTTATTCTCTTCTTGCTCACATTCTTCACCGTCTCTCCTGGACTCTGGCTATACCCTAACCTCTTCGAGGATGTCGGCTTTTTCGATTCCTTCAGACCAGTGTGGGCATGGCACGAGAGTGAAAAGGACTTGAAGAAGCGGAAGAAGGAGGAGCGAACTGCAAAGAAAGCACGCAGGGAAGCAAGAGCTAGAGGAGAACTGCCACCCTCGAGCAAAAGGAGCAAGCAAAAACAAATTGAAGAGCCCGTGCAGCCTGCTCCAGAAGTTTCAGAGCCTGCTCAAGGTATCGTCGAGGCTTCCGAGACTGCTGCTACGGGTGCCGAAAGCGCTTCTGCCGAAGGCCTACAGCAGAGGACAGTACAGCCTCGGGTTGCGAGCGTAGAAGAAGAAGACGACGAATAGCCTGATTTGGGACAAGCGACGGAGTTCAATGGTTTTGGGAGACATTTTGCGACATGAATCGCAGTGTTGCGCACTCTGCGACAAGTCGCTGCTTTGCTATGCGTGCGCCTCTTCCAAATGTTCAGAACAGCATTAGCATGTAATTGGCCTCAGCGATCAGCAAAATTCGTGACACGCACACCTTTCACTCCGCATCAACCTACTCAAGGCTAAGTTGACATTTCTCTTGATTGAATGTCACATGCGCCTTTGCGACTACTTTTTTCGCGTTCATCTTGGGCAATTTGATCACATCGAGATCTCCTTCCCAAGCTTCGTACTCTGATGGAATCTTGACGACTTTGGTAGATACAGTCGGGAAGAAGCTCGTCGGCTCTTCGTATTCGTACACCATGGTGAACTTGCCACTACTGACACTACCATCTGGAAGCTTGACTCCAGCAGGACACGCTGTAAAGGTATGAGGCACTCCGCCTACAGTGTCCACGAGTGAGCCTGGTGCTACAGCGTAGTACTCGCCCGCAATTTCCAACAGCGCAACGCCATGCAGAATTATAATCCGCTCGTCCACGAGTCGAGACTTGTCTGCCGACATGTGGATATGTCTGGGCAGTCTGTACTCTGTCGTGAACTCGATGACCCCCAGCTGTCCTCGAAACCCTCGATTGTTCGATGGTGAGAGCTCGTGCATGGTCAGATTAATGTCGGCGAATGGCTTCTTGATATTGGCACCATTGCCATGTGTGATGCGACTCCCATGGGTGAAAGCATAGCCGACCTCATCCATGCTATGTTGGAGAGAGGTGTCGGACACCAAGACCTATTTGGGAGTTTATGTTCCGCGCGTAGCACGGTGATGACTATCGAGTAAACAGCTTGCCAGCCTCGGTGATTGTTCGGTTCGTGGATGGCGAGGGAGGCAAGAGGTCCGTCCGTTCGACTTGCCGGCCACTGCCATCGCGCAAAGAGCCTCGGCAAGATCAGCAGCTCGCGGTCGTTCACTCACTTGAACTCTATTCCACTTCGATCTACATAACATTTCTGTCGCAGTCTTCTCGCAATCCTTCACTAGCAAATACTACTACCACATCACATAAAACAACCATGGCTACTGAACGCGTGAAGTCTATCCTTGGGCAGCTCCTGCCAGGCCAAACGCCGCTGGACAAGATGTGAGTTTGCCACAAACATGACACGGATATCCGCGCAGCAGCAGCAGCAGCAGCAGCAGCAGCAGCAGCAGCAACAGCAGTTGTCAGCGTGGTTGTGCCAGGCTGGTTGATGCTGACAATGAGATGTCGTGCAGCACGCAAAAGAACCCTGACGATATTGTCATTACCCTCGCCATCCGCACACCTCTGACCAAGGGACGAAAGGGTGGTCTGAAGGACACTCCACTCGATGGCATTGTCTTCAAGCTCCTCCAGCAAGTCGTCAAGAAGTCCAACATTGACCCTCAACTCGTCGAGGATATCTGCTTGGGAAATGTGAGATCCTCTCTCACACACTGATACGCTGTCCACGATGCACACACTTACCCGGCACGATGCAGGTCTCCGACCCCAAAGCTGCCTACTACTGCCGTGCCGCTCTCCTCGCCGCCGGCTTCCCTAACACAACCGCCGGCTCGTCCGTAAACCGCTTCTGCTCCTCCGGCCTCAAGGCCGTCCAGGACATTGCCAACCAGATCGAGCACGGCGACATCGAAGTCGGTGTTGCCCTCGGCGCCGAATCCATGTCCGCCGGTGGCGATGCTCTCGAGCGTCCTTTCTTCGAGGACATCCTGAAGGCCAACCAGGAAGCAAGAGACTGCATGCAGCCTATGGGCCAGACATCAGAGAACGTCGGCAAGGACTTCAACATCACGCGTGAGATGCAAGATCGCTACGCCACAGAGTCCTACCGCAGAGCAGAGGTCGCCCAGAAGGCTGGCTGGTTCGACGACGAAATCGTGCCAATCAAGGCTCTCGTCGACGGCAAGGAGGTCACCTTGACCCGCGACGAAGGTCCACGCTACGGTACCACATTCGAGGGCTTGAACAAGATTCGTCCCGCTTTCCCAGATTACGGCGACAAGTCGACCGGCGGTAACAGCTCGCAAGTCACCGACGGCGCTGCAGCAGTTCTCCTCATGAAGCGCTCCAAGGCTCTCGAGCTCAACCAGCCCATCCTGGCCAAGTTCGTTGGCGCCACTGTCGCCGGTCTCGCACCACGCATCATGGGTATCGGCCCATCGATCGCCGTGCCAAAGCTCCTGAGCAAGTACAACTTGACCATCGACGACATCGACGTGGTCGAGCTCAACGAGGCTTTCGCCTCGATGGCCGTGTACTGCAAGGACGTGCTCAAGATCCCTCACGAGAAGATGAACGTGCGTGGTGGTGCGATTGCGCTTGGTCACCCACTGGGTTGCACTGGTGCGAGACAGATCGTGACTGGTCTGTCGGAGACGAGGAGGCAGAAGAAGAAGATCCTGTTGACGACGATGTGTATCGGTACTGGCCAGGGTATGGCCGGTTTGTTTGTCAACGAGCAGAACGTTTAAGAGCTCAATGTTACTGGGCATGACAGCAAGAAAGCATGAAAGTGACTGGTTTTTGTAAATATATCTGGCATATGATATGAGGATGAATCACGTCTTGGATTCTGTCTGTTTCTACTGTAATGATTGTTTCCCCAAATGTCCACTGTATTAGTGCGAGCTGAATGGTGGCGCGGGGCATTTCGAACGAAGCTGATCTCCAGAAGCTTGCTAAGACAAAGTGAAGGACCGCCCTGCACTGAATCACTATTGTGTAAAACATGTGCGAAGTAAGCCAAAACAGCAAATCTCACGCGTGGAACAGAGAAGCAAGAAGCAAGAAATATATTTGACACTCACGAGCCCTCCTTGGTGCAGCAGTCTCCATCTCCTTCGCCTACGGGCCTCACCTCGATCTCGGGAGCCGGTGTGTGGAGCACGAACTCTTCAAGACAGTTATTGGTCGCACTGATGCTCAGTCAAGCTGCAGATATATATCATGGTATATGGTCTGCCGATCTTTCGGCTCTCCGCCATGAGGCTACACCTACACCTTTGACTTCACAGTGTAGCCCCGCGTCCAAAAGCCCGGCCACTGCTGCGGCACACGCTCCACTATCCACCTGATGATTGTGGAATTGACTTCCTCGGGCTTCTCCTGCGCGACCCAGTGACCAGCGTCAATCGATGCCTCTGTCAAGTTGGTGCAATACTTCCTCTGCGGTTCAGCCAGAGGCGAGTTGTATATATCGCAGACCGTGTCGTAGCGAGCTCCGATGTAGAGCGTCGGCATCTTCAAGTATCCGTCGTTCTTCGCGTCGTCGAAGAAGTACTTGCGATTTGCCTCGTGGTTGGAATACCACGCATCAGCGCCAAAGAAAGATGTGCGTTCCATAGATTCGACCAGTTCCTTGTACACTTCTTCGTCGATGCAAATGGCAGCAGCAGGGATATGCTTCCAGTTCGGATCTGGCTTCTCTGCTCCACCGAACCAGCCTCCATCAGCTGCGACCGACGCTGTGACCGCTGGCTTTCCCAGACTCTCGGCCTTGCCCTTCGCATACAAAGCTCGGATCACAGCTGCAGGATCGGCGTCAAAGAATGATGTTGCCTTCTCAAAGTTCTCTTCGTAGAACTTCTGGTATGACCATTGGCCATATGGGAATTTGTCCACTGGGTAGAAGTCGCGATTGACGAGTCTGAGCTCTTCTTCGAGACCTTTCTCGATCACATGAGATGGGACAGCAAGGCCGGCTGCAGCAATCGTCCTCTCTGGATAATGCTCTGCGAAGCTCCAAACTGCACCACAGCCCCAGTCATGTCCAACCCATATTGCTGCTTCTTTGCCGAGGTGGTCGAGCAGAGCAGCCATGCCAAGGTTGAGTTGCTCCAAGGCGTAGTCTTCCTTTTGCTTTCGCGCTGTAGATCTTCCGTAGCCTGCAGGGTGTCAGACAGTAACACTCACCAAGATCATCGTGCTGGGTTCTCACCTGGCATGTCTGGAGCCACTACTCGAAAGCCGAGAGCTGAGAATGTGTCGAGTTGAGACTTCCATGTCTTTGCGATCGCAGGCCAGCCTAGAGAGAGTTAGGTCCCAGTTCTATAATTACGTTTTGCGTATTGTGCTCACTGACCATGAACAAATATGATCAGAGGACCAGACTTTGGTCCTGCAGCCAAGTAGAAGATCTTCTTCTGCCCATCGGCATAAGTGATCTCGTTTTCTTCGTAGGCGACCATGGTGACTGGAGACGTTCGTTGAATTTCTTATTAGGGAATGTTCGTTCGAGAAATTAGTCTGAGCGTCACAGTCGTAGTTCAGCTTTTATGTAAAGGAAGACAATGCTCTTGGCATAATGGGGAGCTGAGCTCATGCGCTCGGCTATTGCCCTCCTAGCAGGGTTGATGCCGAGTCGTCCAATTGGCTGATTGGTTTGTAAGCGTCGGCAAGTCCAGTAACGTGCGTACAGTACCTGACCAGGGCATTATTCATCATGGGGTGTTGTTCTCACAAATCTTGTCTTCGACATAGAATCGTAAGATGTGAAAAGGATGTTCGCCGCGGTGCTTCGCGTGGTGTATACGACTCGTGACGATTCGAGTCGGGGGTGGACAAGCATGCCTACGGTCTTTATCGTGCTGGAGCGTAAAGCTGACTAGGGCATAAGCGCTCTCGATGCGAACATGGTCCTCATAGTGCCTGGGCCTGGTCTATATGCTGTACAACTGTCTTGGAGGTGATCCTGCGCGCGATGCGCGCTCTACTTGGGCTGCTTTTCCGGCTCGTAAACCACGATGGGTACATCGTATGCTTTGTCAGGCACAACATCGATGTGCACATGCTCTAGCAGGCGGAATCCATGCTTCAGATAGAAGTCGTAGGCTACGAGAGAGCTTTCCAGCACTATCGGCAAGCGCAGCTGGTCGGACACTTCGGTTCCCCACTGCAGCAGTTTGCGACCGACTCCAAAGCCTCTATGCCAGGCAGGATCGACCATGAGAAACTGCAGGTGCAGGCAATTCTGAAGCCAGTCCAGAGACTCGTATGCAGCATGCAATCTTTTCATGACCTCGTCCAGTGCTTCGTAGTCCACGATGCGGTTCAGGAAGTAGCGGTAATAGTTCAGCTCGAGTCGGATGAGAAAAGTCTCCAGCTGTCCGGCCCATCCTGTGCGCGCCTTCTGCCATTGCTGTCCAAGCTGATTGTTGCTGCCTTGTGCTTCCCATGTGGAGAATCCCACGATGGCCGTCTGCTGAACGCCATCTGCATCTGGGATGCTCGCTTCGGCTACCATGTAGCGAGTCTCGGCCTTGATGAAGAACAGCTTCACTCGGCGAAGCAAGAACTCGTGGTATTCTGCCGGGTATTGTTTGCGTTCAGGCACGAAATGATCGTGTAGCTCGAATTCTAGTAGGTTTGCAACCAGGATTCTCGTGATGTCTGGTATGTCAGCTCGTGTGGCCCATCGCAACACGATCTGAGACTTGACCTTGGATAGGTCTGCATTGGTCATATCGGTATGCATCCTGATACAGTAGCATAGAGTTTGCAATGAAGCAATGTCAAGCTTGTGTTGGGGGCTAGTGGTATGACTGTGAGCTACTCTCACGCTGTTTGACTCATGCGTCTCGCCATACTGCCGTCATCTGATCTCGACACCTGGGCACTGCATCGGGACTAGTATTTCCGTACAAGCAGAGCAGCATTGAGATGACCCAGCGCATTTGATGGTGGTAGGAAAACTATGAGGCAGGGACGGCTGAGATGCCAAGACAGTGCAGTTTTGAGGTTAGGGTTAAGTAAACTTACTGCCGGGACGACGACGATATGGCTAGAGATAAATTATATCGTTCGAAAGCACGCCGATCAGAGGAGATGTATATGAAGATGTTGTTTGCATAGTTGCGAACCATTCACATCAGATTGTAGGACACTATGCAAGGTTATGCGAATTAGCTAGATGGGTAAAATTGGACATATTCCAAAACGTGAGCATTTCATCGTGCAAATGGTAGTTCATGTTCCATTGCAGTTTGTCATTCAAAATGGGCCGTAGTGCCCGAGTTGTACAACGCATCACACAATGGGTCGACTACCAGCTCAGATTGCTTCCGATCGAGGAGAACATCGTACGAAGCTACAAGAGATGCATCACTCAGCACTATCACCTGCCTTTGTCTCGGCCACCACCTCTTCTTCCTCTTTCTGCCGATCCGGCTGAGGCGGCCAGTTGGACGCGGAGCTATTATCCCTCTTACCCAACAGACTACTCAGCAGCGTCCACCACGCCGTAAAGACATCCTTTCGACACAGCAAGAAGAAAGCTTCGATTCCCACAAACGCGAGTATAAACAGCGTCGCCACAGCAAGATCTTGGGGAAGGACGAGTCGTTGAATGAGATGGGTACACCTTTCCTTGTCTTGCGTTTCAAGAATACAAAGGATCCAAGGAATCAGGGTGTCGACATTCGCGAAAGCTCGCGACCTGACGTTGTCATCGAAGACCATGAATACCACGCAGACGAATGCTGTTGTGAAGACGGCCAGAAATGCGAGCGTCAAGGAGCGCCACTGGAGCAGCAAGACTTGTCGCACGCGTCTAGCTTTCGCGCGGGCGCTGTGCGTACGCGATGAGCCGACGATCGAGGCGGACATTGTACAAGGATCGTTTCGCTTGTTCCAGGCCGAGCTGAGATAGACTCTGATGCAATAGATCATGGTCGCGAGTTGTAGCAGGCATGCAGCGCCGCCAAAAGCGAACGCCCAACCCCAGTAAGTGGCTAAGCTGCGTACATTGATGTGGCAGTAGGCGCCGAAACGGTAGGAGACTCCGGAGTGCGCCAAAGTGGCGGCAGTCAGACTGATCGTGATCGAGAATGCGGCGATATTGGCGGCGATGTAGGATATCTTGTCTGGTGTTCTATTCCAGCAGATCTGGACATGCATCTAAGCTCCAAGTCAGCGCATGTATTGAGTGTGACTGGCGTCCACGAAGCGTGAGACATACAAATAAGGACCGTATAAGAATCCAAACCACGTAGAGCATCAGACCGAAGGCAAGGAAAGCACCAGAGAACGCGCAAGTGAGGTCGCTACTCTGCCCATGTGGCGTGATGGGATCGTAACACTGTTCGGGCTGCTTGGCCAGCGGAATAATGAAGCCGAGTTCGAGAAGAAGGATGGAGATGAGGATGATGATGTTCAGATAGGCTCGACGCGTCGCTGCCGCTGGTAACACTGCCGTGGACAGGAGCAAGAAGGCGCAGAGGATGAAGCCAGCCACATTGACCCAAGCGGTTCCATCAGTAAGTCGTTTGAAGTCAGCTCGATATGACCAGTCGTACACAGGACAAGGTATACAGCACCGAGAAGCATTTGCAGTGGCGACTAGAGGGTTCACGGCGCAATTCCGTCCTTCAAAGTCTATGTCTGGTCAGCAGTGATTATCGGAACACAATTCTGAAATACTTACAACCACCTTCGAAGGGATGCAAAGACTCGCCAATGAAAGGAGCTGGACAGCCAGCTGTATCTTGGTTCCCAAGCTTGCCTAGAAGGTCTCCGAAGTCAGTAGCCATGACGGCGGGCAGAGCGAGTGTGGGCAGGGAGAGTCTAGTGCGCAGCACTTCGACCTATGGTGGCGTCGCTGACATGGCGGAGCAACAAGGAAACGATCAAGATCAATCGCTTTGCCAAAAGCCAAAATCCTACTGTCAGCGGCGAATGATGTGTGCGGCTTTTCCGACAGTGTCTACCCGCATGATTACTGCTTCAGGACAAAGATATGCCGCGTCTGTGCATTCCACAAAGCCATGGCGCATTCCTTTGATACTTCGACACGCTTGCGTACTGCGACGCTGGCTCTACAGTCTTGCGATTTCTTTCCCACCGAACCTGGGAATGTCAGCATGTTTTCATCCATATTCGCGAAGGACTCACCAATCTAATCCCCAATAGATCATGATCATCATCTTTCGCCTCCAGCTTCGAGTCCACAGCAAGTTCTTGCTTCTCCATGCAGCCCACGCTCGTGGCCCGTTCCAGTCCTGTCCAGCGACAACGCCATCGTGGCCTCCGATGTAGGCGACGAGTGCCTTCTGCTTGTACCTAAAAGGTTTCTGACCATCTACACCTCGATTTAGGACATGCACCAGGTATTCGGCCTTCTGAACAGCCACTTCAGCAGTCGTCGGAAGAAAGTAGTCCTTGATGTCAGCGGCATCGCCTAGGGCGTAGACGTCTGGCAAAGGCAACTTGTCGCTTTCGCGTGTTACGTGCAGATACTGGTCCGTCTCCATCCGGGGAAGTCCTTCGGTCTTGCACACATCCAGCTGATCGACGAGAGCACATTGCTTGTTGCCGGCAGTCCAGATTACCATACCGCAACCAACGCGCCCCTCAGCTTCGGTCTCAATATGGTCTGACTCCACTTTTTTGATCTTGCTGTGGGTCGCCACTTTCACACTTCGCTTGTTGAAAGAGCCTATGGCGTAGTCACGAAGGGCTTCCTCAAAGGCGCCTAAGATAGAAGGCGCAGCATCGTGTATGGTAATGCAGAATTTGCCTGCCAGGTTCGGATAGAGGTGCGTGAAATCGTCGTTGAACAGGTCAGACATTTCGGCAGAGATCTCCACTCCAGTTGGACCACCACCGACTACGATGATATGCAAGAGATCGCGCTGCTCTTCATCACTGACACCAGGGAGAGAAGCCAGCTCTAGAAGCTGCTTGAGACGATACTGGACAGCCTTCGCATCTGCGACATTCCGAACGAAGAAGGCGTTCTTGTCCGCTCCAGGAGTGTTAAATGTATTCGTGACACAACCGGGTGCCAGTATGAGGCGGTCATACGATACCTGCGAGGTCAGCAATGTCTCGTTGCCACACTTGACGGCACGGCATACCTCGAAATACTTGTCCTTGCCATCATGAGCATCGCACTCGGACTTGCACTTGCACAGCTTCTGATCAAAATCGATGCTTTGCACTGTAGCCTTGAAGTAATTCATTCGCTTGCTTTTATGCCGAATAGGTTCTTCTGCTAGGGAGAAGTCAAATAGACCACCTAGATTCAGTAAGCTGCCGTCAGTCGCAAGGTCTACCACCATGAAGCTACTTGCATGCTGCGCTCGCCTGAGATCCAGTCAGTATCATCAATGCATCGCATCAGAAAAGGACTTCCTCACCAGCAGAGGTGTGTATGGGCTGGTGTCCCATGGCGATATGACTGTAATGTCGAACTTTTTCTCATTGAGCTGCTGGCTCACATTGTAACCTGCCCAGCCGCTGCCCACAATCACAATGCGCTCCCGCTGGTTCGCGCCCTTCTCGGCTGTGTGGCTCGACATCATGCACTTTGAAGAAATTCCCGAGCTGTGATAAATAGGCGATTGCACGAAATCTTTCTCAGAAGAGGCACGCCGCAGTGATCCGTAGGAGAGTGACAGGATCCCAGCAGATGAGGCGACTGGGTACTCCTCTCCGAAGAACTCTGTTCCTTGTTCCTACCTAGTAAGGCTGATATGCATATGCTGCACTTCCTTCTCGGTTGAGAGCACGCGTTCAGTTCCTACAGATTCTCGAGATGCCGGCGAGTGATGCGCTTACTCCCGTCATACATTGCTCTCGACCGCGGCTGTGTGAGTGTTGTGGACAAACTAGACGAACGTGGCTCAATGGCCCAAGTCTGTTTGTGCCGGCCTGCTACCTCGTAGGTGGGAGAGGTAGGGGAGCAGGAGCTGTGACGGACGGAAGAGAGACCTGGCGCGAAATTGACCGAGGTGTCACTGTTCTTCATCCGGTCTATTCCGTCTCTGGCACGTGCCCGAAGGAGGGAGGTCTTGATGCTCGGCAGCAGAAGAAGCAGTACCATGGCCCATGGCCATTGTGCTGGAAGGTCTGTTTCCAAGCGAGACAGGACTTGCATTGCGATTGAGATGGAAGCAGCATGCTCTCATCCACAATCGAAACCCGTCTGCTCAGCGCCGGCTCTGAACAACAACTGCCGGTCGTTGCGTAGCATGATGTACATCACGGTGATAGTTCTAGCTTCTGAGTCCTGCCTAGAATATCGCTCGATACCATCCCGCGCGTCCTGACATGACCTCAGCCGTCGCGTGGTCTCGCGGTCTGTCTCTTTTCCCTGACATGTCACACTCACTGCTCGACCTAGAACCGATCAGCCCAGTCGCAATGGCACAAACTGCAGCTTCACTCCTTACGATTCCATGCGAGCTGCGCAATGCCATTTATATGCACATCTTTGAGCCTGAACTCTCTGATCTCAAGCCAGACCTGCCAGCACAGCAAGACGCGCTCGCAAGATCGCTTCAAGTCCCTGCCGAGAGCAGCTGCTACATAGCGAATCGCACCGCCAGCCAGCTCGATGTCTTGCGCGTCTGCAAGCAGATTCACAACGAAGCTCACCTGCTCGCCTTATCGATGACACCCTTCCACGTTTCTGGCGATGCTACGTATCCAGATCTGTTCGACATTCGCTCGCGACCACTTTCACCAGCCAAGATTGGCGCCATCAAACATCTGACGCTGACGGCGCGCATAAGTCACCTCAGACCACTGAATGAAGCTTGGGCGGGTCTCCCATTCGGCCACCCTAGCCTGAGCCTTGACACACTCACCATCATCCCAAAACGTCCAGAAGTGGACGCAGGTGCTCTGGCAGAAATAGCAGATCTTTCTCAGAGCCATACGCTGGCATATATACTCGGCGAGACGCTAAGAGGCTTGCGAAATGTCAAGTGCATTGAAGTCATCAACGACAAGTGCTTCAATGAGGTAGTCTGGAGGCTCTTCTACCGAAGCCTAGTATATAAGCTGTGGCGATGGGGTGGCTACAAATGCGGTATTCGCTTTGAGAACGGCGACAGGCTGCCAGCAGGGACGACGGTAGAAGCGAACAGATGGTTCCGAGCATATCTAGCGGATGACGAGGAGCGTGGTTTCGAATGCGGCGACGAAGTCTTGAGATTGGTGGGAGTTTCGGGAGAGCTTCCAGATCCTAACATGGCGGGCGTGGGTCCGTGAGTGTTCAGAGTTATCTGTGTGGTCGCGAGCACAAGACTGGTGGAGTCTCAAGTGAATCCTGCTGCGAGGTTGGAGGAATCACAAATGAAGATTATCAATTCTGGGCTCTTCGTGCTTCAAGGCAATGTCCTGGGTGTATGCACAAGGTGAAAGTAACGTGTAAGACATGCAACCTAAGACTTCACCTGCAGCTTCACTTCGGTTGCCGCAACAACCAAAATTGGGCACGCGGCCTGCTCGCAAACGCGATATAAATCTGCTATCAGCGCACCAAGATCTTTCCTTCTGGACACGCCCATCACTCATACCAACACGACCACCAACATGGCACTATACGCTGGAGTCGCCGGTCTTAGTGAGGCTGTGTCAAGAATTGTTCTCAATACCGCAGCCGCAGTCTTCAACCCAGCGTCACCTTCGCGAAAAATTGGCGATTCGAGCATCAATGACAACGAAGAGCCACTCACCCATGAGCACGAGCATGGACCTACTACAGACCATGATCAGCAAGTCACCAACCCATGCACGAAGCCTCCAATGTCAGTAGCAGAACTTGCACACTCTGGCTCGCTGGAACTGACGATTGTAGTGTAACCACTTCGAGCATCAATAACGAATCGAGCAGTGCTCAAGCAGAAGCTAGCGACGACGACTCGGGCGCGACAGCTTCTTCCGAAACTCAAGAAACTGAGCCTTCGACTGGCGCCGTCCATGCACTTCTCGCATGCGACCCACCAGCCGATGTTCACGACAGGGGCTGTGTGTTTGAGGGATCCGAGCTACCAGTTCAAGTCACTTTCAACACACCCAACAACGGGCTGTGCTTCGGGTTGCATTTCATAGACTGCTCGTTCAATGGGGCAAGTCCGCTGTCCTTCCACAATTCAATCATCAACAATGTGGTCTTTACGGATTGCCACTTCGAGGGCACTCGATTCGACAACGTCGTCATGGAACACATGAAGGTCGTGAAATGCACATTCGAAGAGTCATGGTGGTCCAATCGCGTCTTCACTGCCAAATTCATTACAATTGGCAGATGGAATGACAAGAGTGTGCTATTCGATGCTAAGCGAGAGGCGATGGATGATGAGTTGCCCGAAAAGTTGCGCACCCCGGAGTACAAGAATAAGTTGCTTCGTGAGCAGTCATGGGTACCCACTGAAGATGGCTGGTCACATTGCGAGGACACGGCGCAGGACAAAGAGCTTCAAAAGTACGAGAAGAAGGAGAAGACATCGGAGGACAAGGAGGAGATACCGGAGGACTTCCTCGCCGCCGCAGCTGTTGCTGCTGCGGCTGGCCCTGAAGCACACAAGAAGTTGTGGGACGCTGCTGAGAAGCGTGAGGGACCGAAGTAAGGCGACGAGGTTTCGCTTGATCAGTCGCGGTCAGGGACTGAACGCAGTCTCAAGGGCGAATCGGGGACTGTAAGCCAGTATTTTGGCTCAATTGTACTTCTATTGGTGGCATGAAAAGCCAGCACTCATCTTGCACTGACTCTTGTACGTAGTATGAGGGTGACTATCACTGCTCGAAACGTCTAGAAGAACAGTAGCTCCTCGTCTTTCCACCCCAACTCCAGCAACGCTTGATGACAGCTCTTCTCCAGCGCCTCTGGGCCGCATATAAGCACCATAGCCTCTCCATCTCCATGCTGTTTCCTGTCTGCATGTTCCCGCAATAACGGTGCAGCGATCCTTCCCTTCAACCCTTGCCAATCCTCCGGCGCCTTCGTCAAAGTATAAAGCAGTTTACATCTGTCCTCGTTATCCCTCGCATATGAATCCAGATCCGCTTTACACAGAATATCCTCCACAAGTCTATTCCCATCCAGCACAACACACTTCGTTTCGTCAGCCTTGTCTTGCATGACCGCTCGGAAGACTTGGTAGATCGGCGTGATGCCCGATCCTCCACAGATCATGTAGAATGTCTTGATACTCCTCGGCACACTATTCACAGCCGCAAGACCCTTTCCAAGGTACTCGAATTTGCCAATGGGTCCTTTGAAGTCGACAAAATGGCCGACAGGAATCTGTTCGAGAGCCATGGACATTTTTCCGCCTTTTTGCCCGTCGCCGGCGAAGTAGACTTTGACGAGGACGTCCATGTGGCCTTTTTGCGTGGTCTGTGAGATGGGTGTGTAGCTTCTGATGATTGCTTCGCGCGTGACGGGGTCGCGTAGTCGCATCATGAGATGTTGACCTGTGGGGAGGCCGAGTGTTTGGTCTTCGTGGTCGAGCTTGAAGGTGAAGATTCTGGTGTCCCAGGATACTGTCTTTTTCGCTGTGAGGACTGCTTTTTTCCATGCGCGGGAGTCGAGGAAAGTGGGGGATGTGGATGTTGTGTCTGCTTCGACGGTCTCGCCGGAAAGGGTAGCTCGCCCTTCTTCGTCGAGGGTGCCGATGTGGTAGTCGGGCATCATGGACTTGGCTGTTTCACTGTCTGCGACGGTGTTAGTCGCGGCTGGTATGGGAGAGTGGCTTAGGCTTACGGATGGCCATAAACTCATCAGTGCTGTCGAGCCCGGCGGCAGAGATAATGCTTTGTGCACCGCCCGGATGCTCCTTGAGGAAGGCAGTCCCGTCGAACACCTCGCCGTTCACTACGAACCATGGAGCATCTTCTTTGTCGTGTTTTCGTAAGTCATCAATCGTGATAGTCGTCTTTACATCGTCCTTCGTCATCTTGATCTCCTTTGCCACTTCTGCAACGGGATCAGCAGCGTCTTCGCCACCGATTTGCTCACCCCAGTAGCCATTTGTGAGATTGCCGCCAGCTTGCTTGACACGTTCCATCCAGCCTCCAGGCATCAGTGCTGGCTGTGTAGGATGCTCAAACCGCAAGTAATCTCCTTCCTTTGAAATCGTGATGCGGTACCACGGATTGTTCATCATTCCAAGAACACTCCAGTACATGTCTCGTGGTTGCAAGTTCATGCTTTCGTCCATGGCTCGCACCAGAATATCGGCTGCGTCAGACAGGTCTGACACGTTGATGTCGAGATTCCAGAAGCACCAACAAAAGCTGGCTTCTCGCCAATCGAGGTCGACTGTGCCTCCATACAGCTTTCTAGGCGTTGCATCGCGATATCGATCTTCTGCGTAGTCAATGTTGGCCAGCTGCCACGTCTTGCCTTTGTCTAGCGAGATCTCGACTCTGGTCACACGTCTGCCACCGCCACCGTAGGCATAACCTTTGACGCGGTACTTGTCGGGAGAACCAACAAGACCGAGCTGTTCCTCATGAGCCGGATATGCTATGGCAGAGTTTGTGCTCAGGTCATAGATGGCATATCGCTCGTCTGTCCACCATTTGGTATTGTTGGCTGATTCTTCGGGTGACACCATCGTTGGCAATACCCTGTTGTCATAGATGTGATACCAGTTGTCACTTGGCTCGGCAGTGATGATGAGTCTCTTTAACCATTTGACACTTCGCCCGCCGATTTGACCCTAGCAGCAGGGTCAGCACAGGGTCCGTACGCAGTTGACCAAAGGTCGAGAATTTTGAGATGTAGGGTGAGGACAGACTTACAGGAATGACAACTCTGAGCGGCTTGCCGTGATCAGGTCGTAGCATCTCTCCATTCATCTTGTGTGCCAACATCATGCCCTTGTTATCATCCAGAGCCCAGTTGAGCTTGACTGATGTGCCGTAGTATCCATTCGGCAGTTTGTCTGCACCTTCCATGCAAACATATTTCGCACCACGCTTAGGCTTCGCTTTGCGGAGGATGTCGCCAAGTACGACACCAGTCCAGAGAGCAGTCGATACACCTGCGGCACCCCACGAGAAGCCTTTCGTCTTACGCACTACGTTCTGCTCCTTGCGGCGGTTTCCCGCGCAGACAAGAGTGATTGGGTATGTGTGTTGCTCGTATTGTTCTAGCAGGTCTGTGAGTGTTAAAGTGATTGGATTCTCGACCATGCCTTCAATACTAAACGTCCAGTCGGGGTACTCGTCATCATGGACCTGTGGAACGTGACCGTGATTCCGAACGTAGAACAACTCAGGACTGGTGAGAAACCCTTCGTTGTACAAATCTGACAGAGGCGCCTCGACATTGAATGGATGTACACCCGTAAGGCGTATCAGCCGCGGATCCCTGGGCAGCCAGCCGTCGGGGGTCTTCTTGTCGATTTCCAGTACTTCTGTAGGCTGTGCACTCGTAGGAGGGAGTGGGAAATCGACACCTGTGTTGTCCGCTATGGATTCATTATCTGCTTTGTCGCTACCACTATGCTCAGATTGCGAGTCAGGCGGCGTCGGAGGGAAGTTGGTCATCTTCTGCTGCGTTTCAACCGCCTCGACAGACGATGTGTGTGCAGCCATTGAGGCGAGGTAGGAAAGAAATTATTAAGTGGGAATACAATTCTCAGCGCAACGCATGAGGGTGAAGGTGACGGTCAGAAGGCAGGCGATAGACTAACGAAGAGCGCAGCTAATCCGGGTGACTTGGACACAAAAGCTCACCCAAGTCATCTGTGTTGCCAACCACTTGCATGCGCAGCTGTTGATCTCGCTTCAGCGGTCTGATACACTTACGGTGGCGGCACATCCATCGCGAGGAAATGCAGTGCAAAAGCAAGTACGCAATAGCATGATGCACGTCTGGGACGTGATGTTGCCGCGGAAGAGCATGACATCGGTGAACTCTGCAGGCATGATCAGGTCCAAGATCGGAGGTCTGTAATCTATCTCCAGGGCCTGTCGAAGTATTGGAGCAGCCATGACCTTATCTCTAGCTGACCCTAATTGGGACAATGGCAGTGGGTACCAACCCGAGCGAATCGCATGCGATCCAATATGTTGTTCTTGTGCGTGGTATGCCGGAGAAAGTCTTCGCGATGGGCACTTTGCTTCGCTGTCCATCTGTAATAAGCTGGCGATCCCTATGCAAAGTTGTGTGAGCATGGAGCAGAAGGTTGGGTTGATGTTGCCTGCACATCAAATGCCTCAAAGTCAAACTGTGGCGTTTTGCCGAGCCACGCCGAGCGTCACGTGAGACAAAATGATCCAAGCTTTCTCGTCCTTATCATCCATATCTCTCCCCTGTCCCGCGTGCATATTCTTATCAGCAGTGCTGCTCCTACTTTTCCCATGTGCACCCAAAAGCCATCTCCCCCTCGGAGAAGCTAGCAAAGCAGATCTTCTGCCAAAGTCAACGTCTGCTGTAATCTCGCGCGCTCTGAGTGGCTGGCGACGAGCTTCCATGCTTCTTTTGCTTCTCCGGAGCGCATGGCATTGGTTACGTTCGCGCACATGGCGACTGCGCTTCGAATCTACCTGTTGGGTGAACGCCTTGGCTTGATAGGTAATGTATGCCCATCCTCGACGAGGAGCTGGCGATCTTGTTTCTGGTAGGTCATTTTGATCGTTCTCTCATTCACACATTTTATTCTCAGTTCTGTTGCCTGAGTCTTGCCTCGAAAGTACTGGCAAGATGAGCAATAGTGAATGGAACGACCCGGAGGCCAACGTGCTTCCCGGCAAAGTCGAGAAGATGGAGGAGAACGGAGAATTGCCGCAAAGCTCCAACCGGACACGAATCGTGGTTGTTGGCTTGGGTATGGTTGGCATTGCATTCATCGAGAAGCTGCTCAAACTGGACGTCAAGAGAAGAGAATACGACATCACTGTGATTGGCGAGGAGCCTCATCTCGCATACAACCGAGTTGGTTTGACCAGCTTCTTCCAGCATAGAGAAGCGGAGAACCTGTATCTCAACCCTGCCTCATGGTATGCTTCGATGCCGCAAGGTTCATTATCATATCACCTCAATACACTGGTGTCTTCTATCGACACAACCGCCAAGACGGTGCAGACGATCAAAGGCGATACCATTCCTTACGACATACTTGTGCTGGCCACAGGCTCAAATGCCCTGCTACCGCGACATACACCCGGTCATGACGCGAAAGGGGTGTTCGTATACCGGACGCTCGAGGATCTCGAGAAGCTCATTGCTTTCTCTGCAACCAAGAAGGGCAGCGTAGGCGCTGTGGTGGGTGGCGGCCTGCTCGGGCTCGAGGCTGCCAAAGCCATGATGGACCTAGAAGAATATAGCAAAGTCAAGCTCATCGAGCGGAATCGATGGGTCCTCAGCCGACAACTTGACGGAGATGCCGGCGGAATGGTGGTCGAGCAGGTACGACAGCTCGGGCTCGATGTCTTGCTCAGCAAGAGAGTCGGCAAGATCACCGTCGACGAGCAGAACAATGTCACAGGAGTCGTCTTCGAAGACGGAGAAGAGATGGAGTGCACAACGATATGCTTCGCCATCGGCATAAAGGCCAGAGACGACTTGGCACGAAAAGCTGGCATAACATGTGCTGACCGCGGTGGCGGCATCATCATCAAGGAGGACCTATCAACCTCCGCGCAGGATGTGTATGCCATTGGCGAATGCGCTAGCTGGGAGAGTCAAACCTTCGGCTTGATCGCGCCCGGTATTGAGATGGCCGATGTCCTCGCCTTCAATCTCACACAAGCAAAGGCGCACACGCCTCGGAAGTTCAGAAGTCCAGATCTCAGCACGAAATTAAAGCTCCTCGGCGTCGAGGTGGCGAGCTTCGGAGACTTCTTCGCAGACCGCGATGGACCGAAGAACTTGCCAAAGACTCGTGCTGCACGAAAGGAGAAGCTAGACGACAAGGATAGGGTTGACTCAGCCAAAGCACTCACAGATGGACCTGCAACAGCGCCTGTAAAGGCATTGACCTACAAGGATCCTTTCCAGCAGATTTACAAGAAATATCTGTTTACCCTCGATGGAAAATACTTGCTTGGCGGTATGATGATTGGCGACACCAAAGACTACGTCAAGCTTGTTCCAATGGTCAAGAATCAGAAGGTCCTTGAAGTGTCGCCCTCGGAGTTCATCGTTGGCAAGCAATCTGGAGATGACGATGGGGATGACTTGGACGACGACACTCAGATCTGCTCTTGTCACAACGTCACCAAAGGCGATGTGGTAAAGGGTGTCAAAGATGGCAGCTGCAAATCGATTGGCGATGTCAAATCGTGTACGAAAGCCGGAACCGGTTGCGGAGGCTGTATGCCGCTTGTGCAGACCATCTTCAACAAGACCATGACATCTATGGGCCAAGAGGTCAAGAACCACCTGTGCCCCCACTTCGAATACTCACGTGCAGACCTCTTCAACATCATCTACGTGCGGAAATTACATACCTTCGCAGATGTGATGAAGCACGCTGGCAAAGAGCCAGATTCTGTAGGATGCGAAGCCTGCAAGCCAGCCATCGGATCCATACAGGCATCGCTCTTCAACAAACATCTCTTAGACGACGACCGAAGAGGTCTACAAGATACCAATGACCGCTTCCTGGCCAACATCCAGCGCAACGGCACATTTTCGGTTGTGCCTCGTGTCTCTGGTGGCGAGATCACAGCAGAGAAGCTTATCGTGATAGGCACTGTCGCGAAGAAGTTCAACCTCTACTGCAAGATCACCGGTGGACAGCGCATTGACATGTTCGGCGCAAAGAAGAATGATCTGCCCTTAATTTGGCAAGAGTTGATTGATGGAGGCCTGGAGTCTGGTCATGCTTATGCCAAGAGTCTGCGTACTGTCAAGTCTTGCGTCGGCACTACCTGGTGTAGATTCGGCGTCGGCGACTCTGTTGGCATGGCTGTCCGATTGGAAGAACGCTACAAGAGTATTCGTGGGCCACACAAGTTCAAAGGTGGAGTGTCTGGTTGCGTGCGAGAATGCGCCGAAGCACAGAACAAGGACTTCGGCCTCATTGCGACAGAAAAAGGCTTCAATATCTTCGTCGGCGGCAACGGAGGTGCCAAGCCACGCCACAGCGAGTTGCTCGCGAAGGACGTGCCTCCTGATGATGTTGTGCCTATCCTGGATCGCTACCTGATGTTCTACATACGCACTGGCGACAAGCTCCAGCGAACGGCAAGGTGGCTGGAGAACCTTCCTGGTGGCATCAAATATCTACAAGAGGTCGTTCTCGAGGACAAGCTAGGCATATGTGCCGAGCTCGAGAAGCAGATGGAAGAGATAGTTGGCTCATTCTTCTGTGAATGGACTGAAACACTCAACAACCCGAAGAAGATGGAACTGTTCAAGCAATTCGGCAACACAGACGAATACGTTGACAGCATGGACATTGTGCCTGAACGTGAGCAATCACGTCCGGCACACTGGGCTAAGGAGTCTGCGAAGGAGGATTTCCGAGGCACGCAATGGAGCGAGCTATCCTGGCAGCCTCTTGCGAGATCTGATCAGTTCGTCGACACAGAAACTGGATCCAGCTTACCTGTCAAGCGCGGAGATACTCAACTAGCCATCTTCAAAGTCAAGGGCAAGTACTACTGCACGCAGCAAATGTGTCCACACAAGCGTGCTTTTGTGCTCAGCGATGGCTTGATCGGAGAGGACTACAAGACAGACAAGCTTTGGGTGTCGTGTCCACTTCACAAGCGCAACTACAGCATGAAAGGTGAGGACGCTGGCAAGTGCGGCAATGACGAAACTGTCAACATTGCAACTTTTCCCATCGAGGCAAGAGATGACGGTATGGTGTATGTCAAGCTGCCGCCAGTCGAAGAACTAGATGGCGTCCTCGGAACAGAGAAGTGGAAGGTCAAGAAAGAGGAGACGGAAGCTAAGCCTGAATTTGCCAAACTTGATGAAAGACTGGCGAAGAGCCAGAAAGGACGGAAAGGTATCAATGCCAGCCATTTATCCAATGGGCTTGGTGCTCAAGGCAAGGCTAGAATGATTCTTGCTGGTGGGGAACGGGATAGAGGAGGCGGTATGGATTGGTAGCGAGCATAGAATTATTGGCGTGATAGATAGGCAGCACATATCTCATGCTTTACATAGTCTTTAATACCCTTCTGTCTCTTCTATAATATAGTAGAAGTAGGCTTCTTGTTACCTTATCTTAGAAGGGCTAGACTTTCTTAGCAAATTATGTCGCTAGCTTTCGCGTCTACGTCACGGATCTTTCTCGTATTATTGACCGAGTTTACGAGGTCTATACTACTATACGAAAAAAAATAAAGTCTAAAAATAATTAGTTAAGAGCGTTTCTTAGAAATCTACTAGTACGTAACCTACCTCTATCTTAGCGCCTATAATACTTCTTCTATAATACGTATTAAAAGTAGAGAGCGTATTAGATACTATATAATATTAAGGAGGATATAGCGTAGTAAAGAAGAATAGAGGATTAATCTTAAACTATCTTACGTATATAGTATAGTAGTAATATACTAGGAACTAAATATAAAGTTAATTAAGTTAGTTATCTAAGAAGAGAAGAAAAAGAAGTAAGATATACCTCTTACTAAGCCTCTAGTAGATACCTTAGGTATCTAGAACTATACCTAAATATCTATATCTAGACTAACTATCTAGAATATACTCTTAATAGTATACGTATATATCTAAAAGAAGGTAAGAATTAGTCTTATAATATCCTAATAGTCTTATTAGGAGAGCGCTCTATATATTACTATATACTCTTTTATAATACCGCTACTATATAGTATAGACTATACGATATACTTATTATTAGATATAGGCCTATCTATCGAGTACTAGAAGCTATAGGTTCGAGATAGCTAAAGTCTTATATTATAGCGTAACTATAATCGAGGTTTAGCGCGTACTAACTTGCTAGATGTTCTAAGCTACCTTTTAAACTAGACTTGGTATACTAGCTCGTATATAATACATGATCAATCCTTGCGCGGCTCTTCTAATAGACTACTAATCGACGGCAATACAGATAAGGAGGCTTGTGTCTCCGGACTGCTCGATGATGATGCTGCCGCCGCGGCTTATCAGCGAGCGGGCTATTCGGATGATCCGCACCCCCGCGGCAAGACGTGGACGCCTAGCGTAGGGCGGATTCGATTCGTGCAGAGCCCTCCAACGCATCACCTCCTCCTCTTGTTGCCGAACATGTGTTGCATCTCGAGGCGTCTAATCATTATAAAGTTCGAGTGCACGGCCGGAACGCCCGTGCGTTTGATCTCATGTTGCGTGGAGTTCTGTCTGCCACAGCATCGAAGGACCTTCTCGAAATGACTAGCAAGCACCGCCTGAGCCCACGCGCACAAAATTAGGCCACGATGCACAGCGAGCCTCTGCGCTACGTGTGGTTGGTTCTTGCCCCGCCAACGCCGCTTCGATTTCGCCGTAGCGAATGCTCACCTGATTCCTTGTTTGCTCGTGTCCAAGTGGTATGGCATTAGATTCGACATTGGAGCTCTTGTTACTTGGTCTTTGATTTCTTGCTTTTCGCTTGTGAACTGCGCTTCTTTATGCCATTATTCGCAAGATATTCATTCGCATCGCGCCTTTTTCGCTTCCGAGACGACCGGCGAGGAGGAGGAGGAGGAGAAGGAGAGGGTCGTGGAGCACTTCCGATCGAGCTGGCTGGGCTCGGGAGATGACACTCAGAAGCGGCGGGGTTCGTGCTCAGAGTCGCATAGTTGTCGAGTTGCTCTGGTGGGAGTGCAGTCATCTCCAGCATCCTGTCCTTAACGAAGTCGAACAGATCGGGCCAGATGAATTCATCAGGAGCGGGGCCTTCACCTCCGCAGGCTTCGAAAGCGAGTTGGATCCAACTTAGCAGCTCGTTGAACTGATGCAGTGTTTCCATGTTGTTGTGCGAGTAGATGTAGTCAGCTTGGTGTAGGCGAAGATGCAGACAGTGTTTGAGGATCGCACTAGTCTAAGTTAAGCGCCTTGTCTCCGATTGCTCACGTCGCACTAGTTAGGTTCTAACTTAGTACCCGGGATGCTCCAATAGAACTAAAGAACCAACAGCATGCAGGTCAAGCCGTGCATGCCGTAGCAGCATATCTCAGCGCTATAAATGTGTAAAAGGGCGGTTGCCTCTCAAATGTGCTGTTGGTCTCGCTAGAATGCTACACACTCGCTATGGACGGAATCGATCTCTCTCATCTTCCCCAGGAATATGCGCTCGTCATACGCTTCGGCCACCATCTTGCAGGTTCTCTACCTGCCCCCAAGGGCCCACTGCTGTATCGCGAGGATGCAATGTCCCCAGAAGTTCGTGAACAAAGCGATTCTGAGGGAGACACGCCCGCTCCACAACGCCCCTATGTTTATCTGGTCTACGCCACTTGCAAATCGATCGATTTTGGCCGAGGATCTGACGTTCACGTGAGTCTCCCGAGGAGTTATGGCATCAGCAGACGACACTTCAGTCTATGCTGTGATCCGGCAACCAACATTTGGTCAGTTATATGTCATAGTGACAAAGGGGTCGTAGTGAACGGTGCACGACTTACACACACCCGACCATACAATCAGTGGGCACTTAGTCCACTGATGATCAATCATCTCGAAGCACCATCTGTATCGATCAAGGTGGCTGTTCAAAGCCAACCATGGGATTCGAATTGGGTCTCTGCCACTTCCCTTAGCTCTAGGACAGTGGCCCGCTCGATTCCGGATAACATGGACTCATGGGCTTCAGAAAGTTCAGTCACGGAGTCTATGTCAAGCTGGATGGACGGTGTGGATACGGTCCTGAACCCATCGCGCTACATCGTCCTGAGAGAAAATGAATGGCGATTGCCTTGGGCTGATCGGGCATGGGTCGCGCTCGATGCAAGGACCGGTGGTGCATTTGCGGTTACAGAGACTGACACTGAAAAAGGTGATAAAATGTTGCGATTTTTCGTGACACATAGCTCGCGTATTCTGCAGGTAGACCGACGTGTTCTTTTGCCAGTAACGCTGCTAACCACGCGTAGCACCCCAATCTCATGACTAATGTTGATTACCAACGACAAGGGACCATGGGATCCACAAGGCCAGCACTCGTTCAGGAGAACGGGCCGAAGACTGCACCTCTTAAACATGGTCTGCCGCAGCGAGCACTCGGGGCTGCCGCTCGCCAAATGATTGCTGTACTGAGCTATCTTCAGGAGAAGGCAATCTATCATGGCCGCATCCGGGCGGAGGTGATAACATATCAATACTCAGGCTTAGCAGACCACCACACCTATCGCTTAACAGGTCTTTGGGAGCGGTGGCTGGATCCACAACCTCTCGATACGTCATCACATTATTCGGTCCTTGCGAAACGGGACATGGCAACAATGGGCGCTTTGCTCGCATCTACATTGCCCAGAAAAGCATCGCTAATACCAACCGAGTACGGCTTTGTTGGTCTCGAGAATCTAGCAAAGCCTCTTGACCCAGTCCTCTACCAGATCCTGTGGCTGGCCAGTTGTACGTCTGCTGGAAGCGCTACACAGTTCCAAGAACACCTTTCGGCTTTGCTCGGAGGCGATGGTCATAGCCCGTTTTTCACAACGCAGCTTTCGCGGCAAGTTGCCATTGACACGGGAAGATCTTCCGAGCATCAGGAGCCCGAAATTTCCGTTCGCGACATTGCAACACTCTGGGAATGGCATATGAGAACGAGGCAGTCTTTGCTTATGTCGTACGATGAGCAATATAGAATGTTGTTACAGCTGCGACGCTTCAGCGATCGCTACGTCACAATGGGAGAGCTGAACCAACTGGCAGCACAACGGGGCGCTATTTTCGATACTTTGAGACGCGGAATCCCTCGATCCCTGACCAGAAACTGTTCCATCTCGGTCAATGCCGAGATTCATTGGTTACGAGGTGGTGCCATGATCAATCTGACCCAATTCCTAGCAGGCACAGGCTTGAGCCTGTCCGCGTTATTACCAGAAGATCAAACGATCGAAATGCTGGGCGCCACAGCACTCAAGGGATTGTACGTAGACTACGACTGGGTGCGCCAACAAGAAGTCCTGAAGGAGTCGTTGGCCAACTTAGTCAGGCCTCCGCCAAGTACTGGATGGCCTAGAATTCAGCTGGCCGCTTTCCCATACGCACAGTACGTAATGTTTGCTACGGACTTGCCGTGGGGCAGCATCGTTGTAATGGATCGCTCGACAGGCGCAACGCATTGGCAGCCAACGGTATCTCAATCATCGTCCTTCGGCGCATCTACGTGGCTAACCTACACTCAAACCATCGACTTGTGCGAGGAGTACGGGCTGCACGCAATCAAGGAAGCAATGCGAGAGTATCGGGCGCGCGACAATCTCTATGCTCCGAAGAAATGCCAGCTGGATCAGCCTCTGGTAATACCCAAGATTGACGATCAGTCTTCTTGGGCAACATTTATTGGGGTAGATGACAGACGTTACTTCAAACGTAAGAAGCGTAGCTAAGCGTGCGATGAGCAAAAGGATGGCATTTGGTTGATGTCGTCGAAACAGTCCTGGCATAATCCAGTGAGTCGTGGGCGTTAGCAAGAGCTCGTAAGGTATCTACAAACCCGCCAGCGATAACTGGCGCCACTACTGATGGAGTCCAGGGTTGGGTAAGGGGCGAACATCCCATCTTCAGTTGTGATCAAAAGAGCGCTCATGTTCAATGTCGGAGCTCCATGCCGATGAATCGAGCCGTGATCGCTTAACATCGTCCAAACCCTCGGATAGACAAGCAAGGTCGAATATCCTCTCCTCATTTACCACTCGCTTACCTCTGAATCCTTCAAGACTTTGCTGAAAATACCTCCATAGAGGTGCGCCTATCCGTCCATTCCTGCTATCGCGTGTCCGGGATGGTGTGATACTGGTTAAAGAGTCGCGTGCTAGATGTGTTTTGGAAGAGAGTCGACCGGTGGAACGACCAGGGAAAAGGCACTGTATTAGCAGATTGACGTGATATACACCACTCACTTGTTGCGAGGAACTCGTACTTCCATCTAGTATGTGTTATCCTAAGACACTAGCAGCTACCTTCCCGTTTGCTATAAATCACCGAGGAATTCTAGAAAGCATAGATTCGAACATTCCTAGACTGGTCCACAAGTAAGTAACGCAAGTAGAGATAACTTCACTTGCTTACTTACTATTTAGTACTCTCGCTACTTACTTGTCAAGTAAATAAGACGCTCTCTACTTACTTGTACAAGGCTTACTTGCTCGGTGACGCTAGCTATAAGCGGTAGTATATTACGATATCGAATAGTAGTAAATACTAGTCTATCTTAACCGTATTAGTGCTGTCTACTATTACTGTTATTGCCGTAGGTATTGTTAGCTACGCAATGCGCCTAAATAGCGTGCTAGTTAGTATAATAAAACTACTATTTATCTATAACTTTAGAGTAACTAAATATCGTATAGTTTTACTATATAACTATCGTCTACGTAGTTATAACACGTCGCTAGTAATACTAAATTGTCGCTTAGGCTCGTTACTTATTACTAGACAGGTATATATATCTAACGCTATTTATACTAGGCTTAGCTATTATCGTCTCTTTTCAATCTAGTAAGATATTAGTAACTAGCTTATATTAAGTTTAACTACCTTCTTCCGCTTCTTACTATAGTACTATATATACTCGTCTATAGCCGTGTTATTATCGCTATCGCTATCGCTATCGTTATTAATTACAAGCGAGTAGATAACGTAGCGAGCAGCTATACTAGGAGCGCGTAGACTAACTATCGACGTAGGAGGCCTCCTATACTTGTCTTTATATATATTCTATAGCCGTTAGATAGTAGCCTTAGTCCTTACGATCTAATCTTTATCGTTACTAGCCTATCGTTATTATTTATCTAGTTTCTTAATAAACTGCTATTTTATATTCGGATAGAGTACTACTATAGCTACGTAAATAGGCGTTTCGTCTATCTTAGTAAAGTAATCGTTATACTTAGTCTAACTAAGCTTAATACTAGCGTAGAAGTGCTATTATATAGTAAGTTAATTAGATAGGTCGTTCTATATATCGGCTTTAGTATATAGTTATCGTTGTTATTCGCTATCGATACGCTATTTACGCTTTAGTAGTTAGAGGTTATTATCGATTAGATACTAGATAATAAGCGCTTTAAAGTAACTTATTAGTGCCTCTATTACTAGTAGTACTTACTAAATAGTACTAAACTTACCGCCGCTAGTGCCCTATAGTGTCTTTATTACTATCTTTAATAGCTAGAGGATCTCGCGATACTACTTAATTATATACTAATCGTCGTCTATTAATTAATTACGGACAATAGAAGGCTCTAGCTTTATATAGTGCCTATTAGGGTGTTTCTTAGTCTACTTTCGTATAGCTATATACTACTTATCTACCTCTTATTCGTAGTACTTATTAATAGCGGCTCTAAGCTTTAATACACGCTTAGAGCTGTCGTCGAACGAGTGCTAGCGCGTGTATACGTCGTGTAATAGACGATATATATCCTTGTCGCCCTCTACCTTAAATAGAGCTACCTCGGTAAGCTATAGTCGTTCTACCTCCTCCTATACCTATAGTAAACGATCAAGATAATAGAGCGTATTATAAAGCTTACTAATTAGTCTATAGCGACGCTAATATAGTAGTATTATATCCTTAAACGTTAGTCTATTAGTAGCTATATTAATAGCTTTAGATTTAAGTACTTCTAGATCTTTGCTAGTTAGCGTAGCCTATCTAACGAGGTTAAATATATAGCCTATATAGCGTAGCTAATTCTAGTGTTTATCGAAGCCGTATTCCTACGTAAGGTACTTAATTACCTTAGGGTTATTACTAGCGTTATTAGAGATAAAGTAACTAACTTTATCGTATAGGTTATAGTATACTATTACCTCTACTATAGTCTCTACAATATTGCGGCTAGTATAACGGCCCTTCTACCTTAGTAGATCTAGTAATATTATCCTTAGTTAACCTTCTATAGAGATAAAGTATATAATAATACTAAGTAATACTAGTTTGTTTTTAGACGTCTATAGGTCGAATAAGAAGCTGATCCTCGTAATAGCGGCTACTAACTTCTCTATAATATAGCCGAGTTGTTTATCGAATACTAATACTATCTTAGAGCTCGTAGTTTAGTATAAAGGAATAAATCGGTAGTAACGAGGTTAGAGGTAGGATAGGAGCGCTCTAAAGGCTAGTAAATCGCACTTGTAGAAGGCAATATTGTCTATAATTAGCTATATATATAGTAACGTAAGGAAGTCGTCTATATCGAATTTAATAGCTATATTATTATTAATACTCTAAGGCGTAACGTGCCTATCTATTAGCTTATACCGCTTACTAGAAGGTGTTTCTAGCTCCTTACCTTCCTTATATATACTATATGTTTATCTTAAGTATACTCCTACCGATAAGGTTAATTTATCTACGTCGTAGATACTAGCCTATTTACTACGTAACTACGCCCTTTAAGAGTAGTAGATCTTATATACCTAAATTACCTTCTTCTACGTATTCTATAGCCGCTAGCTATACGTAAAGACCTATAAAGTTATCTAAGTATCGTCTAGTAGCTATAAGTATATAGGTAATCGTTAGAAGTCTAGTTAGTTAAGTAATTCGGTATTATTATCGTATTTACGCTTTGTAAGGCGCTAAAAGAGTATAGGCTACGAAGCTTATAGAGACGCGTTATTATCTACCTACGTAGCTAATTCTAATAGTATAGACTCTAGGTTAGTCCTAATTACTAAAGATAGGTCTAATACTAATTCCGTGTCTATACTAAGCTCTATAATAGCGTTATTATAAATACGCTAGTGTTTGAAGATAAGATTGTCGCTCTTAGTTAGTATATCCGTATCTCTATAAGCCGACAACTTGTAACCCTAAGACCGAACTAAACCTGTTTCTAATACTAACTATACTATAGAACACGCGTTTTAGAGCGTATACTCTTTCTTATTCAAATCGCCGTAGCTAGTTTAGTTATCTAAATTATTTTGAGGCTATATAGTCGTGTATCTATAATATTAGAGGTAGATTCTTAGTACGCTAGAAAGTAATAGTTTATTAATATTAAAATGTCGTAAGAATACGAGCTTAAAATCTTAGAGCTAGGACTATATAAATCTAGAGATGTTTTTATATAGAAATTTTACTAACTATCTAAGCTCTATTTTATACTACTTAGAATATCTATCTAATATGTTTTAGTAATGTTATTTGATATACTAGTAATAATACTATAATTACGATAGTAGATTATAAGGAATCTAGGGTCTAAAGCTGTCAGATTTAATATTAAGCGTATATAAGCGAGCTCGGTTAAGCTAGCCGAGCTAATTAAATTACATAGCTTTAGCTACTTCTTTAACGATCCCTATACCTTATTATTACGATCTAGTACAACTAATACCCTTACTATTAATACGCGCGTAGTAGACTAGATACTTATAATAGCCTAGTATTACTATCCTATATACCTACGGCGTATATCTTAATACTATTAAACGGCGGAGAATAGTATAACAAACGCTCTAACGCTGTCGTACGAAATAATTACTATAATTCTACTATCCTTACTCGAAGAAACGTACTATAAGGCTTGTAAGTTACTTACTATCTATTTACTTACTTACTTACCTTACTTACGTAATAGCTAGGCGCTCTACTTACTTACTTACTTACTATAAGGCTTATAAACAAGTAAATCCTACTTGCTTAGCGACTAGTCTAAACATTCTATAAATCCTATCGCTCGAGCGCTAGTAGGACTTCGACGCTATTAGGCCTCTATTCTCTTCTTATTTTAAGAGTACTATAGTTAAGTCTATTAAGCGTTCTAGTAGACTTTCTCTATAGTAGGTACTAAGCTATCTCTTAGTATTATGCTCTAATAAAGTTCTAAGTACTCTAATTAGAGACAAACCTTAGCTATACGACGTTTAAAGTCGTTTTAAGTATACGTAAATTAATATCTTCGGCGTAAATATATAAAATACTACCTTTAGACAAAACTCGAATAATATTATACTATATAGGCTTCGATACAAAGGACGTAGATAATATAATATTATAAGATATAGAATATAGTTATTATCTAGGGTCTAAATTTCCTACTTAAAGCTAGTACTAACCTATAGAAGATTCACTTACTCGTAGTATAGTAGAGTAAGAGTTATCGAGACGGTCGAGGGTATAACTATATATAGGTGATTACTTAATATAACGAGCGACTCGTATATACGGAATTTAGAAGTACGGATTCTCTATCTATATCTTTAGAGGCACGTTCGAAGGATATTATTATAGAGCTTAACGGTTCTTAGAGAATAGCTTCATTTTAAGCTTAAGAAGGCCTCGAGTACGAATAGAAAAGAGAAGGACTACTCTAGTATCTCTAATACCTTTATATCTCCTAGTAAATTAAGACGACTAGACGATATCCGCCTACGCGTTATATATATACCTACACGTCCCGTTCCTTAGAGAAAAGCGAGTCGAGGCTTAACGTGCTTTAGGAATATATAGTCGCCTATAATAATATTTCGTCTAATCGCGTATTTTGTAGAAATATAATATCGACGAGCGGAAGGACATATTCTAGTATAAAGATTATACTTTATTACTATAAGCCTAGGAAGACTCTAAAGAAGAAGTTTTACTAATCTTATATTAGCTAATAAATTTCCTTATACTTAATAATAGATATACCTTCGTCGGAGGACTAGCTATACGACTACTACGGGCTAAGACAGTTCTAGATATATCGGTAGCGGATCTAGGTATAGATAACGATCCTACGATAGACGAGTATAAAAGCTACGAGGAAGCCTAATATAATTACGTCTATAGGATAATAGATATATCTACGTCTATAAACCTTATAGCTAATTACTCGTTTCTAACTAGGGCGTTCTATAATACTAAGTTGTTTATTACTTTTACTAGGTATAATAATAACTAATTATACTATATCGTAGTAACGATAATATTAGATAGTCGAGCTAGATAACGTTTATTATTAGTCTCTTCCCTTAGCCGATATATCTATTACCTCTATTAGATACGACGCTAAAGTGTATAGTCTAGGCTAAAAAGCGCTTTAGTAGCGTGTTAATTAGCTCTAACTAGTTACTAGTCGTCTAGCTAGAGAAGAGAGTACGCTCGAGCCCTTATTAGCTAGGATACTACGTTATTAGCTATCGGTAATCCTACCCCTAAAAGTATCTTATAACTCTATACTATATTAATCTTATATAGGACTAGATTATAGTATACCTTCGTAGTATCCTACGTAATACGTAAGTTCTACGAGAATTACTTATAGCTCGGTACGTATCGTAGGCGAGCTAAACGTAACCCTAGATATAAATACTTGTCTTATCTACGCTAAGGCTCGAGAATCGACTACCGCTATTCGCTATAAATCGCGACCGTCTTCTAGTACGATAGATTACCCCTTAAGGTCCTCTATTTTAGTACTTCCTAGAGTAACTAGTAAGTCAAGGAGAGATATTCTAGAGAATAGTGTACGACGCGTTACTATAGCGTATTAAGAGAGTAGTTAGTCCGAACCCGTCTAATATATAATACGCGAACTAAGTACTAAGTGTTTAGACTATAGTATATATATCGGAGCGAATAGATAATACTCTAGTATAAGCGAGCTATTAGGTAGTATAAAGAGACTACTTAGTAGTACTATAGACTACTAGTATATATTATAAACACTATTAAGAAGGCTAGAATGCCCCTTAGTAGTTAGTGCTATAGTATATAAGGCAAAGTATTAGTAATAGATTAGTAGTTTAGATATAAAGAGTGAAATCGCTTCTATATCTTTTAGAGATAGCTTAGTATACCTATCTTCTAAGTAAGATACTAACTAGAGGATTAATACTAAGCGTTACTACTATATAATACGCCTAATATAGTCGTAGCTACGGAATTACTTAGTAGTATTATAGGTCCTATAGTCAGAACGTTCTAGTATATCGGAAACTAGTCGACGTATAGGCGGTACGATAGGCGTCTCTATACTATAGAGAAAAGACACGAGGCTTATCTTATTATTCTTCTCCTTTATCTTCGTCGTTACTATATTCGTATTAGACTAGAGCTCGGATCTCGGTATTTGTAAGGTCGTTAGAAGCTAATATATAGCTTGCTCGTAGATATTTAAATATACTAAGCTTAGAAGTATATATATACCTATAAAGTATATATTTATATCCTATTAAGAATATATCCTAGATAGTTAGTCTAGATATAGACATTTGAGTATAGTTCTAGATACCTAAGGTATCTACCTAAGGCTTAGTAAGAGGTATATCTTACTTCTCTTTCTTCTCTTCTTAGATAACTAACTTAATTAACTTTATATTTAGTTCCTAGCATATTACTACTATACTATATATATAAGTTAGTTTAAGATTAATCCTCTATTCTTCTTTACTACGCTATACCCTCCTTAATATTATATAGTATATAATACGCTCTCTACTTTTAATAGGTTATAAGCTCGGGTTTATATACTAAATAAGAGTAACCTATATTAGTATAGGTTACTTATATCTCTTATAGTTTATAGAAAACATTTAGGGCCTAGAAGTTTCTCTAACTATATTACTAACGAAGCTAGTTTATACCTAGTAGTATATAAGTTAGTAAAGATCTCTATAAGACAGTAGTATGTTTCTACTTTGTTAATACCTACCTAGTTCTCTACTATTATATCTAGTATTACTAGAGTTAGAAGAGGCTACCTAGCCTTCCTATAATCTAGTAGTAGAAACTCTACTAAGAGAGAAAGATCTAAGTCTTAGTAATTTCCTAAATACGAGGAATCCCTATCCCTTAGAGCTAGTCTCTCTACTATAAGAAATTACTCTTCTCTAGAATCCTTAGCTAGTCTAAAGTATTCTACTAATTATTTATTCTATTTACCTATTTCTATAATAGACTAAGAGGACAAGAAGAGCTAAAGGATTCTAATCCTAGATAGAACTAACTAGAAGAAATAGTTTAAGCTATAGATAGATAAGCTAGAAAGAAAGGACTAGTTCTAGGTAATTAGCTAACTAATTATTAGAGAGAACCTATATATAGTTTAGTAGGACACTAGTCTCTAGATATATATTACCTAGAATTAATACTTCTTAAAAGATAATATAGTATATAGGTTTAGTATCAGATATAGTATTAGTAAAGATAATAAGATAGAGCTAGAGACATAGTATATTACTATACTAGTAGCTAAGATATAGGTAATTCTCTAGAACAAGTATAATAGAGTCCTAAAGTCCTATACTATAGGTCTAATTAAGTAGTTTATTATATTTAGGATATTATCTAATAAGACAATTAGAGAAGTATAGAGATACCTTAGAGGCCTAAATAAGAGGATTACTAAGATTAATCTTTAAGAAGCTTACTACTAGAGCTAAGAGAAAAGGCTAAAATATCTCCTATAGTCTCTACCTATATTATACTAAGTAGCTAAGGATACTATTATAACCTAACTATCCTTAGATATAGATACTATTCTCCTTCTACTTAAGTCCTAAGAGGTAAGAGATAATCTAGATAAAATAGATATAGGTTTAGCTATATTCTATTCTAGGTAGCTCTACTAAGGAAAGTCTCTACTAATATACTAGCTCTATAAGAAAGGGAAGTACTAGTTAAAAGATTGTCCTAACCTCTCTACTACTAAGAAACTATTCTAGTAAAGAAATAGTACTAAGAACTAGAAGGACCCTTAGAGATTATTCCTTAGAGAAAGGGTTAGAAGATCCTCTTTACTAAGAAATACTAGATATATTAAGAAAGCTATCTATAAGTTATTATTATATAATAAGCTAAAGAAGGCTATCTAGAGAATAGGTAAGTAGCTTTAGAGGATAGAGAAGTCTAGAAAGCTTCTAAAGAAAGGATTTTCAGCCTAGGAGTCTAGTTCTAGTTCTAATTCTAGAACTTAATCTAGTTCTAGAAGTAATAATAATTCCCTATTAGAAGATAATAATTAAGATAAGTTAGCCTATTCTATAATTAAGGCTAAAGGCAAGTTATTACTCTAAGAATAGCTCTTAGATTCCTATACCTTATCCTATATAACTAACTAACTATCCTTCTTTAGATTAGTAAAGCTACTAAGGAAGAAAGTATAGATTAAGATAGAAGAAGGATACCTCTATATAACCTACTCTAGACTAGTATAGATAAAGAGAATTTTAGGAGAAGAAGTTCTACTTAATAGAGTACTATTTATTCCTAATCTTAGAGTAAATCTTATATTATAGAATTAGTTTAGTAAGCAATTTAGAGTCTAGAAGCCTAATTTCACTCTTACCTCCCTAGATAGCTAAATAGTTATAAAGACTAAGCTAGTTAGAGGTATTCTATTTATTAGTAAGATATTACCTCTTCTATAGAAAAAGTTATATTACTTACTATATAATCCTATAGAGGTTAATAATGCCTATACTACCCTATTAGAGAAGGATCTAAAATAGTAGGAGCTATAGTATAGAAGATTTATATACTTTAGAAGAAAGTTACTCTTAAACCTTTATAAAGTTACTAACCTAAAAAAAAAGAATTCTAATTCCTAACTAGGAAGAGTATAAGTATAGGATCTATATAATAGGTAAGATAAAGAAATACCTAAGTAAGTCTATTAAGAGAAGACCTAAAAGACTAGCTCTTATATTAGTAGACATCTATAGACTATTACTATTATTAGTAAAAGGTTTTATATAGTAGCTTAAGATTATTAATAATTTTTTAAGAAAGAAATAGATATTTCTACTTAAAGCTAGATTAGATATACTAACTACTCTTTAGAACTAGAGGATTAAGGTAGAAAGGTAGTTAGTAGTACTCCTTAAGTCTATAAGGGCTAATAATACTAGAGAGATTACTACTTTAATTAAATAGTAAGAGAAGGACTTTAGAATTACTCTTAAGCTAACTAAGGCCTATAATTTACTCTAGAATAGAGTAGTTAAGAGGTCTATCTAAACATTAGAGGCCTCTATTAGAGTAATACTTAAAGAAAGTAAGATACCTATTAAGTTTTAGCTAGAAGCTTTTAAAGTATAGATATATATAAGGAACAAGCTCCTAAATAGACCTAATATTAAGAGATTTAAGCTCTTACCTAATAAAGCTTTTAATAGGATTAAACTAATAGTCTCTTACCTTAAGGTATAGGGATATAGAGCTATAGTATATATAGATATAAGAGTATAGCCTTAGTAGGTAAGAAGTAATAAACTAATAAATAGAGGAAAGGATACTATATTTATTAGATACTATAATAATATAGTAAAGGTATAGAAGTTCTAGAAGCTAGATATAAAGGCTATTAAGTAGTATACTAATATAATCTTCTTTAAAGATAAGCTAGGTAGAGAATTAGACTTAAATATTAAGATTAAGAATCTCCTTAGTTTAGCTCTAGAAAGAAGACCTATTAGAAGGCTAAGAACTATTAGTTAGCCTACTCTATAAGCTAGTAGAAGTACCCTAGGTACTCCTAGTCTAGGCTAGTAGAAGCCTTCTCTCCTTTAGCTATTAATATAGGTCTAGGAAGGAAAGAAACTCTTTATATAACTTCTACCTCTACTAGAAGATATAAGAGAGTATAGAAAATTCCTAGACTAAGAGAAAGTTAAAAAAGAATCTAAGAATTCTATTTAAGAAACTATAGAGATAGATTAGGAGTAGATAGCTCTAAGGTAAACTCTTAGAAAGAGGAAAGTATCCTAAGAACTTAATAGATTTAACTAGAAGCTGAAGCTAATTAGGCTTAAACTAGATTAGAATAGTTAGCTAGATAAGGAAATACTCCTAGAGTACTAGGCTTTTTCTTAGCTATAAGCTCTATTAACCTAGATATCCTATAGGACTTAGAATTCTTAGAGGAAGTTAAAGAGATTATATTCTCTACTACTAAAGAAGTAGGAATATATAAATAGAAGGTTCTAATCCTAAGGAACTATAAGGAAGTAGTAAGTAATCCTAAATAGGATTATCTCTAGTAAGAAGCTATTTAGAAGAAGCTAGATATACTTATAAGTAATAACACCTAGACTATAGTAGTCCTACTAAAAAAGGCTAACTTAGTTACTTTAAGATAGGTCTTTAATATTAAGAGAAAACTTAGTAGTACTATTAAAAAGTTTAAGGTAAGACTAGTTATAAGAGAGTTCTTCTAAAAGTATAGAATAGACTATATAGAAACTTTTACCTCTATAGTTAGGTAGGATACTCTAAGAGGATTTATAGCTATAGTCTATAAGAAGGACCTAGTTCTATACTAAGTAGATATAAACAATATATTTATAGAGAGTACCCTATATAAGGACATCTATATAATCCTACTACTAGGTATTAATCTACTAACTAGTATAGTCTTATAAGTTCTAAGGAGTCTCTATAGGCTAAAGTAAGCTATAAGAGACTAGAATCAGCTATATATATTAAAGCTAAAAGGAATAGGATTTAGATAATTAGAAGTGGACCTATATCTTCTAATCTATAAGAAAAGGAAAGACCTAATAATCCTAATCTATATTAATAATATACCTATTACTATAGAGAGACTAGAAGATGTCCTCTAATTTAAAGACTAACTTAGTAAGGTCTTTAAGATTAAAGATCTTAGAGAGCTAGATAAGATTCTTAGAATAAGACTAATAAGAAACAGATAGTAAGGCTAGCTAAAACTTAACTAGAAGCATTATATCTAAGAGAACCTAGCTAAGATAGGAATAGGCTAAGAAACTATATTACTAACTCTTTTACTAATAGACAGCTATAAAAGTCTAAAGCCTACTAGACTAAATAATAAAAGATATAATAAATAGGAGTACTAATCTATTATTAGAATATAGATATAGCTTATAACTATTATAAGACTAGACATTTTATTTACTCTTAGAAGATTAAGCTCCTATATTAGTAATCTAATAGTAGGATATATAAAGGCTCTAAAGAAGCTAACTAGATACCTAAGATCAAACCTAGACCTTAGTCTAAGATACTTAAGGAATAGTTAAGGCTGTCTTACTAGATATATAGACTCTAACTATATAATAGACAAGACTAATAGAGTCTTAATCCTTAAATATATCTTCTTCCTTTATAGTATACTAATCTCCTAGATAAGTAAGAAGTAGAAATCTATAGCTATATCTATAATAGAAGCTAAATATATAGCTATAGGAGTATATATAAAACAGTTATAGTTCCTTAGTACTCTTTTAAGAGAGCTTAGATATCTAGAGTTAGTAGGAGAATGTTCTTACTAACTAAGGATTCTTAGTAACTAGGAAACTATTACTAGAATTAGGCTAATTTAGCTAAAAGGTAATAACTAAGCTACCTTTACTCTAGTTAAGGACTTATATATTTATAATAAGTCTAAATATATTAATATCTTATATAATACTATAAGAAAGCTCTAGTAGAACAGACTTATTACTATAGAATATATGAATATAAAAGAGATAGTAGTAGATAGTCTTACTAAGCTAAAGAATAGACTATAGTTTTAGGAGTTTATAAGGTAGCTCTACCTTATATAAGAGATATATAAAAGATAACTCTAAGCCTTAGAGTTAAACTAAAAGGAGTCTAAAAGAAAGATTTTAGTTACTTAACTCCTCCTTAGTTAGACTTTATAAAGTCCTAAATACCTTTACTAATATTAGACCTATTACTAACTATAATATTACTATATAGTACCTAGCTAAACTAGACACCCTCTAAGGCTAAGTACTAGTTAATATTAAAGACCTCCTCTATAGTAGCTATTATCTCTACTACTAGTATATAGTTACTCTACTCTCTAGCTTAATATAAGATCCTTATAGCTAAGAATAGTATACCCTAAAGGCTATTAGGGAACTAAGAAGCTATATAGAATATAACTAAGTAGGAGACTAGGCTATAAGGAATCTAGGGAGCTATTAGAATTAGCTATAAGAAAGGATAGAGGTAACTTACTAGATAGTCTATATTCTAAATAATCTACTCCTATATAAGAGAGAAGGAAGATCTTATAGAAGGTATTTCTTTTACCTTTTTATAGGAGATAGTAGTATAGAAAGTTTATTAGATTAATAGTTAGTACTATCTAGTTATTAGTCTAAAAAGTAAGTACTTAATAACTAATTAAGATTAGAGCTAGTACTTAAGTATTATAGATAATCTATAGAAAGATCTAACTATATAGTATAAGTAGGAGTATTAAGAATGTATCCTAGATAGTTAGTCTAGACATAGACATTTAAGTATAGTTCTAGATACCTAAGGCATCTACCTAAGGCTTAGTAAGAGGTATATCTTACTTCTCTTTCTTCTCTTCTTAGATAACTAACTTAATTAACTTTGTATTTAGTTCCTAGCATATTACTACTATACTATATATATAAGTTAGTTTAAGATTAATCCTCTATTCTTCTTTACTACGCTATACCCTCCTTAACATTATATAGTATATAACACGCTCTCTACTTTTAATATATCCTATACTATAGACTCGGAGCTTATACCTTACTAGAGAATCCTCTCTATTAAATACTAGATTATATATAATTCTATTAGTATTAGCCTTATAGGTATAAGTGAAAATAGAGCGCTAAGTATTTAATTACTCTCGACCCTTATACCTAGAAGTAGTTCTATTATAGCGACGATAATTACTTTTATAGGTTTCGTAGGCCTTACTAGCTCGTAGTCTTCTTATACTTAGAGCCTTTTCTTAGGTTATCGAGGTAACTTTATATAGTAGTATATATTAAAGGTATTAAGGGTCGTAAGCGAAGTATATCTAGCTTAACTTATATTATATTCTAATATAGTAGGTAAGGTATAGTACGATTAGCTTATATACTACGACTAATAGAGTACTACGTACTACGCCCTAGGAGTAGATATATAGTATATGTTTCTATAACTAATCGTATCCTATTACTACGACTCTCTATCTTAATATATATTGAGAATGTATCCTAGATAGTCAGTCTAGATATAGACTTCTAAGTATGGTTCTAGATGCCTAAGGCATCTACCTGAGGCTTGGCAAGAGGTACATCTTGCTTCTCTCTCTTCTCTTCTTAGATAACTAACTTAATTAACTTTGTATTTAGTTCCTAGCATATTACTACTACACTGTATGTATAAGTCAGTTCAAGATTGATCCCCTATTCTTCTTTACTACGCTATACCCTCCTTGACATTATATAGCATCTATAAACGCCCTCTACTTTTAATAGGTTATAAGCCCGGGTTTGTGCACTAAATAGGAGTAACCTATATTAGTATAGGTTACTTGTATCCCTTATAGTTTATAGAAAACATTTAGGGCCTAGAAGTTTCCCTAACTGTATTACTAACGAAGCTAGTTTGCACCTAGTAGTATACAAGTTAGTAAAGATCTCTATAAGACAGTAGTATGTTTCTACTTTATTAATACCTGCCCAGTTCTCTACTATTACACCTAGTATTACTAGAGTCAGAAGAGGCTACTTAGCCTTCCTACTACCTAGTAATAGAAACTCTGCTAAGAGAGAAAGATCTAAGTCTTAGTAATTTCCTAAATACGAGGAATCCCTATCCCTTAGAGCTAGTCTCCCTACTATAAGAAATTACCCTTCTCTAGAATCCTTAGCTGGTCTAAAGCATTCTACTAATCATTTATTCTATTCACCTATTTCTATAATAGACTAAGAGGACAAGAAGAGCCAAAGGATTCTAATCCTAGATAGAACCAACTAGAAGAGATAGTTCAAGCTATAGACAGACAAGCTAGAAGGAAAGGACTAGTTCTAGGCAATTAGCTAACTAATTATTAGAGGGAACCTATATATAGTTCAGTAGGACACTAGTCTTCAGATATATATCACTTAGAATCAATACTTCTCAAAAGACAATGTAGTATACAGGTTTAGTATCAGATATAGTATTAGTGAAGATAATAAGATAGAGCTAGAGATATAGTATGTTACTATACTAGCAGCTGAGATATAGGTGATTCTCTAGAACAAGTATAATAGAGTCCTAAAGTCCTATACTATAGGTCTGATTAAGCAGTTTGTTATATTTAGGATATCACCTAATAAGACAATCAGGGAAGTATAGAGACACCTTAGAGGCCTAGGCAAGAGGATTACTAAGATTAATCCTCAGGAAGCCTACTACTAGAGCTAAGAGAAAAGGCTAAAACATCTCCTATAGTCCCTACCTACATTATACTAAGCAGCTAAGGATACTATTATAACCTAACTATCCTTGGATATAGACACTGTTCTCCTTCTACTTAAGTCCTAAGAGGCAAGAGACAATCTAGACAAGATAGACATAGGTCTAGCTATATTCTATTCTAGGTAGCCCTACTAAGGAAAGTCCCTACTAATATACTAGCTCTATAAGAAAAAGAAGCACTAGTTAAAGAATTGTCCTAACCTCTCTACTACTAAGAAACTGTCCTAGTAGAGAAACAGTACTAAGAACTAGAAGGACCCTTAGGGATTATTCCTTAGAGGGAGGGTTAGAAGATCCCCTTTACTAAGGAATACTAGACATATCAAGAAAGCTGTCTATAAGTTATTATTATATAATAAGCTAAAGAAGGTTGTCTAGAAAATAGGCAAGTAGCTTCAAAGAATAGAAAAGTCTAGAAAGCTTCTAAAGAAAGGATTTTCAGCCTAGGAGTCTAGTTCTAGTTCTAATTCTAGAACTCACTCTAGTTCTAGAAGCAATAATAATTCCCTATTAGAAGATAATAACCAAGATAAGTTAGCCTATTCTATAATTAAGGCTAAAGGCAAGTTGTTACCCTAAGAATAGCTCTTAGATTCCTATGCCTTATCCTATATAACTAACTAACTGTCCTTCTTCAGATTAGTAAAGCTACTAAGGAAGAAAGTATAGATCAAGGTAGGAGGAGGATACCTCTATACAACCTACTCTAGACTAGTATAGATAAAGAGAATCTTAGGAGGAGAAGTTCTACTTAATAGGGTACTATTTGTTCCTAATCTTGGAGTAAATCTTGTGTTATAGGATTAGTTTAGTAAGCAATTTGGAGTCTAGAAGCCTGATTTCACTCTCACCTCCCTAGATAGCCAAACAGTTATAAAGACCAAGCTAGTTAGAGGTGTTCCATTTATTAGTAAGATATTACCTCTCCTATAGGAAAAGTTATATTACTTACTATATAATCCTGTAGAGGTTAACAATGCCTATACTACCCTATTAGAGAAGGATCTAAAACAGTAGGAGCTATAGTATAGAAGATTTGCATACTTTAGAAGAGGGTTACTCTCAAACCTTTATAAAGTTACTAACCTAAAGGAAAGAATTCTAATTCCTAACTAGGAAGAGTATAAGTATAGGATCTATATAATAGGCAAGATAAAGAAACACCTAGGCAAGTCTATTAAGAGAAGACCTAAAAGATTAGCCCTTATATTAGTAGATATCTATAGACTATTACTATTATTAGTAAAAGGTTTTATATAGTAGCTTAAGATTATTAACAACTTCTTAAGAAAGAAATAGGCATTTCTACTTAAGGCTAGATCAGATATACTAACTACTCTTTAGAACTAGAGGATTAAGGCAGAAAGGCAGTTAGTAGTACTCCTCAAGTCTATAAGGGCTAATAATGCTAGAGAGATCACTACTTTAATTAAATAGTGGGAGAAGGACTTTAGAATTACTCTTAAGCTAACTAAGGCCTACAATTTACTCTAGAATAGAGTAGTTAAGAGGTCTATCTAAATATTAGAGGCCTCTATTAGAGTAATGCTTGAAGAAAGTAAGATACCTATTAAGTTTTAGCTAGAAGCCTTTAAAGCATAGGTATATATAAGGAACAAGCTTCCAAATAGACCTAATATTAAGGGATTCAAGCTCTTACCTAATAAAGCTTTTAATAGGATCAAACTAATAGTCTCTTACCTCAAGGTATAGGGATATAGAGCTGTAGTATATATAGATACAAGAGTACAGCCTTAGTAGGCAAAGAGTAACAAACTAATAAATAGAGGAAAGGATACTATATTTATTAGATACTATAATAATATAGTAAAGGTATAGAAGTTCTAGGAGCTAGACATAAAGGCTATTAAGTAGTATACTAATGCAATCTTCTTTAAAGATAAGCTAGGTAGAGAATTGGACTTGAACATTAAGATCAAGAATCTCCCTAGTTTAGCTCTAGAAAGAAGACCTATTAGAAGGCTAAGAACTATTAGCTAGCCTACTCTATAAGCTAGTAGGAGTACCCTAGGTGCTCCTAGTCTAGGCTAGTAGAAGCCTCCTCCCCCTTAGCTATTAGTATAGGTTTAGGAAGGAAAGAAACTCTTTATACAACTTCTACCTCTACTAGAAGATGTAGGAGAGTATAGAAAATTCCTAAACTAAGGGAAAGTTAAGAAAGAATCTAAGAATTCTACTTAAGAAACTATAAAGGTAGATTAGGAGTAGACAGCTCTAAGGCAAACCCTTAGAAAGAGGAAAGCATCCTAAGAACTTAATAGATTTAACTAGAAGCTGAAGCTAATTAGGCTTAAGCTAGATTAGAATAGTTAGCTAGACAAGGAAATGCTCCTAGAGTATTAGGCTTTCTTCTTAGCTGTAAGCTCTATTAACCTAGGTATCCTATAGGACCTAGAATTCTTAGAGGAAGTTAAAGAGATTATATTCTTAGCTACTAAAGAAGTAGGAATACATAAATAGGAGGTTCTAATCCTAAGGAACTATAAGGAAGTAGTAAGTAATCCTAAGTAGGGTTATCTCTAGTAAGAAGCTATTTAGAAGGAGCTAGATATACTTATAAGTAACAATACCTAGACTATAGTAGTCCTACTAAAAGGGGCTAACCTAGTTACCTCAAGATAAGTCTTTAATGTTAAGAGAAAGCTTAGTAGAGCTATTAAAAAGTTTAAGGCAAGACTAGTTATAAGAGGGTTCTCCTAAAAGTATAGAGTAGACTATATAGAAACTTTTGCCCCTATAGTCAGGTAGGATACTCTAAGAGGATTCATAGCTATAGTCTACAAGAAGGACCTAGTTCTGCACTAAGTAGATATAAACAATGCATTTATAGAGAGCACCCTATATAAGGACATCTATATAATCCTACTACTAGGTATTAACCTACTAACTAGTATAGTCTTACAAGTTCTAAGGAGTCTCTATAGGCTAAAGTAAGCTATAAGAGACTAGAATCAGCTATATATATCAAAGCTAAAAGGAATAGGATTTAGACAATTAGAAGTAGACCTATGTCTTCTAATCTATAAGAAAAGGAAAGACCTAATGATCCTGATCTATGTTAATAACATACCTATTACTATAGAGAGACTAGAAGATGTCCTCTAGTTCAAAGACTAACTTAGTAAGGTCTTCAAGATCAAAGATCTTAGAGAACTAGATAAGATTCTTAGAATAAGACTAACAAGAAACAGATAGTAAGGCTAGCTGAAACTTAACTAGAAGCACTATATCTAAGAGAACCTAGCTAAGATAGGAATAGGTCAAGAGACTATATTACTAACTCTTTCACTAATAGACAGCTATAAAAGTCTAAAGCCTACTAGACCAAATAATAAAAGGTATAATAAATAGGAGTACTAATCTATTATTAGAATATAGATATAGCTTGCAACTGTTATAAGACCAGACATTTCATTTACCCTTAGAAGATTAAGCTCCTATGTTAGTAATCTAATAGTAGGACATATGAAGGCTCTAAAGAAGCTAACTAGATACCTGAGATCAAACCCAGACCTTAGTCTAAGATACTTAAGGAATAGTTAAGGCTGCCTTACTAGATATGTAGACTCTAACTATATAATAGACAAGACTAACAGAGTCTCAATCCTTAGATATGTCTTCTTCCTTTATAGTATACTAATCTCCTAGATAAGCAAGAAGCAGAAATCTGTAGCTACATCTATAATAGAAGCTAAATACATAGCTATAGGAGCATATACAAAACAGTTATAGTTCCTTAGTACTCTTTTAAGAGAGCTTAGATACCTAGAGTTAGTAGGAGAATGTTCTTACTAACTAAGGATCCTTGGTAACTAGGAAACTATTACTAGAATTAGGCTAATTTAGCTGAAAGGTAATAACTAAGCTACTCTTACTCTAGTTAAGGACTCATATGTTTATAATAAGTCTAAACATATTAATATCTTATACAATGCTATAAGAAAGCTCTAGTAGAACAGACTTATCTCTATAGAATATATAAATATAAAAGAGATAGTAGTAGATAGTCTTACTAAGCCAAAGAATAGACTATAGTTTTAGGAGTTTGTAAGGCAGCTCTACCTTATATAAGAGATGTGCAAAAGATAACTCTAAGCCTTAGAGCTAAACTAAGAGGAGTCTAAAAGAAAGATTTTAGTTACTTAACTCCTCCTTAGTTAGACTTTACAAAGTCCTAAATGCCCTTACTAATATCAGACCTGTTACTAACTACAATATCACTATATAGTACCTAGCTGAACTAGACACCCCCTAAGGCTAAGTACTAGTTAATATTAAAGACCTCCTCTATAGTAGCTATTATCTCCTCTACTAGTATATAGTTACTCTGCTCCCTAGCTTAATATAAGATCTCTATAGCTAAGAATAGTATACCCTAAAGACTATTAGGGAACTAAGAAGCTATATAGAATATAACTAAGTAAGGGACTAGGCTATAAGGAATCTAGGGAGCTGTTAGAATTAGCTATAAGAAAGGATAGGGGCAACTTACTAGATAGTCTATGTCCTAAACAATCCACTCCTATATAAGAGAGGAGGAAGATCTTATAGAAGGTATTTCTTTTTACCTTTTTATAAGAGATAGTAGTATAGAAAGTTTGTTAGATTAACAGTTAGTGCTGTCTAGTTATTAGTCTAAAAAGTAAGTACTTAATAACTAATTAAGATTAGGACTAGCATTTAAGTACTATAGATAATCTATTGAAAGATCTAACTATATAGCATAAGTAGGAGTATTAAGAATGTATCCTAGATAGTTAGTCTAGATATAGACTTCTAAGCATAGTTCTAGATGCCTAAGGCATCCACCTGAGGCTTAGCAAGAGGTATATCTTACTTCTCTCTCTTCTCTTCTTAGATAACTAACTTAATTAACTTTGTATTTGGTTCCTAGCATATTACTACTATACTATGTGTATAAGTCAGTTCAAGATTGATCCCCTATTCTTCTTTACTACGCTATACCCTCCTTGACATTATATAGTATCTATAAACGCTCTCTACTTTTAACAATATAGTCTATTAATTTCAGTTCTACTATTTAAGTAGTTTAATATTATGTTTTAATATAAGCCGTCTATTCTAATAGGGTTATAAGCTAGAGGAGAACCTATAGGTTAGATAGCCTACTATTAGTAGATATTATTACTAGGAATTATAAATAAAATTTATAAGTCGATAGACTATCTTACCTAACTAGCCTAGAGGAGACTATAGTAGATCTGACTACTATACTAAGATAACGTACTACTATATATTACCGAAGTAATATAGTAGTCTCCTAGCTAGCTACTAGCTCTAGATATATTAGCGTGTTTCCTAACGCTTTCGTCTTTTAGTAGCCTACTACCCTATAAGTTTTTAGTAAGAGCGTAGCTTCCCTCCTTAGTACTAATATATAACCCTAGCCTAGAGGCTACGATTTTATAGGATAACGCTAAAGCTAGAGCTTTCTTAATAGATAATAACGACTATCGAACTCGTACCTAGTAGAGAAACTATTCCTATTAGTTCCTACTCTACTAGAATACTTATACTAGACTTATATATAGAATATTAGGATAAAAGCCTTTCGTTTTAGCCTCTATACCTACTATATATATAAAGTCCTAAATTAGTTAATATATCTCTAGATATATCCGTGCCTAGAAACTAACTCTATATTTAGTATAGGTCGAAAAGTAAAATATCTTTAAGATTCTACTACTATCGTGTTCCTAGCTAGTTAGAAGATTTATAACGTTCTTAGTAACTATAAGCGACCTATCCTCTATAGCTTCTATACCTTGTTTATAATTAGTACGCGTAAGACTCTTTACTAAGGATATATAAACGTCTATTCGTTTAGTAGATATAACATTATTCTCTGAAATATACGTAGGTATACCCTTATATAATACCTAACGTATAGTAGCCTTAAATATCTTCTCGTATAGTATTAAGTAATTCGCTAGCTTAAGTAGAGCGTAATAGTTATTACTCTAACTATTAATCTTAGCTAATTATATAAAGATCTACTCGTAGTATTAAGTAGGGCACGAAACTAATATAGATATTACGAATAAGACATCTTATCTAGTTACTAAAAAAAAGCTCTTTATTAAGTATCGCTCTTCCTAATTAGTATACTAGCCTTATAAATATAGTTCTTATAGCCTCGATAGCTATTCTAGTCCTTTAAGTCTACGCTAGGCAGCTATAGAATCTATTATAGTTAATATAAGAGTAAGTCTCTATATATATAGTACTTAAACCGTAGGTACTATAGATTACGTTAGCTCTCGTAACGTAATTTCGAAGGCCTACGCTAAGTAATTAGTAAGCTTTTTATCGATTATAGGTACTAACTCCTACTATAAAATACCGAGGGTCCTATATATAATTCATAGCTACTATAAGGTACGATATAGCTAGCTAGATATAGGCGATAGTATAGAGAAGTAGTACGTATCCTTTATAGTAGTTACTAGGCGTAAATAAAGAATAAGTCTTAGTTAGTCGAATAGTAGCCTTAGAGGATTCTAGTATATTCTCCTAAGCGCCTCTATATATAGCGATATAGGTATAGGCGATTATTACTCTAATATAGTCAAGCTAATCTATTAAATAATTAGGAGTCTAGGACGAGTAAAATACTATAACGCTCTAGAGTAAAGGCCTAGCGATGTCCGGATAGCCTTAGGCTATTTCTAGATTAGCCTAGGATACTAAGAGTCGTATATATACTCGTATATATATCTTCTATCGTCTCCTAAGGTCTATAAAGTATTCTTCTATAACTTTCTAGCCTTTAGTATAGTCTCCTAGTTCTATATAAATATCGACTAGCGGTCGGCTTAGATAGTAGATATTAGATCGTAAGGAGTAGCGTCGTATCTTTAGGTATAACTCGAGAAGATCTATAGCTATTTCAAAATTACCTATAAATCGATAGAGACGTGCTTTTAATATCTATTTTCTTTCTTATATATAGGCGATTACTAGATAAAGAACTTAGTATTCTTGAATCTAAACGCTATCTACGATCGCTTCTACGCGTTAGTAGCGATTACGAAGAATAGTATTCTCTACTAACGAGAATCGTAGCTCCGCTTATAGATACTTAATAAAGATACTTAATAGGTAAACTAGCTCTAGAGCTCTTTAGACTACTTTATCTAAGCTATCGTAGTTATTCTACCGCTATAGTACGACGCTTTACGTATATACGTTAGTAAGACGAACTTGATTTATAGTATTAGAATCTATTAAATCTTGTTTAGGTATAACTAGTAAGGGCGGATTATAGTTAACTATTAAAAGTAGAGAGCGTTTATAGATACTACACAATGTCAAGGAGGGTATAGCGTAGTAAAGAAGAATAGGGGATTAATCTTGAACTGACTTATATACATAGTATAGTAGTAATATACTAGGAACTAAATACAAAGTTGATTTTATTAGTTATCTAAGAAGAGAAGAAAGAGAAGCAAGATATACCTCTTACTAAGCCTTAGGTGGATGCCTTAGGCATCTAGAACTATGCTTAGAAGTCTATATCTAGACTGACTATCTAGGATACATTCTTAACACTCCTACTCATACTATATAGTTAGATCTTTTAACAGATCATCTATAGTACTCAAATACTAGTCCTAATCTTGATTAGTCATCAAGTACTTACTTTTCAGACTAATAACTAGACAGCACTAACTGTTAATCTAACAAACTTTCTATACTACTATCTCCTACAAAAAGGCAAAAGAAATGCCTTCTATAAGATCTTTCTCCTCTCTTATATAGGAGTGGATTATTTAGGACATAGACTATCTAGTAAGTTGCCCCTGTCCTTTCTTATAGCTAATTCTAACAGCTCCCTAGATTCCTTATAGCCTAGTCTCCTACTTAGTTATATTCTATACAGCTTCTTAGTTCCCTAATAGTCTTTAGGGTACACTATTCTTAGCTATAGAGATCTTGTATTAAGCTAGGGAGTAGAGTAACTACATACTAGTAGAGGAGATAATAGCTACTATAGAGGAGGTCTTTAATATTAACTAGTACTTGGCCTTAGGGGGTGTCTAGTTCAGCTAGGTGCTATATAGTGATATTATAGTTAGTAATAGGTCTAATATTAGTAAGGGCATTTAGGACTTTATAAAGTCTAACTAAGGAGGAGTTAAGTAACTAAAATCTTTCTTTTAGACTCCTCTTAGTTCAACTCTAAGGCTTAGAGTTATCTTTTATATATCTCTTATATAAGGTAGAGCTGCCTTATAAACTCCTGAAACTATAGTCTATTCTTTAGCTTAGTAAGACTATCTGCTACTATCTCTTTTATGTTTATATATTCTATAGAGATAAGTCTATTCTACTAGAGCTTTCTTACAGCATTATATAAGATATTAATGTGTTTAGACTTGTTATAAATATATAAGTCCTTAACTAGAGTAAGGGTAGCTTAGTTATTACCTTTTAGCTAAATTGGCCTGATTCTAGTAACAGTTTCCTAGTTACTAAGGATCCTTAGTTAGTAAGAATATTCTCCTACTAACTCTAGGTATCTAAACTCTCTTAAAAGAGCACTAAGGAACTGTAACTGTTTTATACATACACCTATAGCTATGTATTTAGCTTCTATTATAGATGTAGCTATAGATTTCTACTTCTTACTTATCTAGGAGATTAGTATACTATAAAGGAAGAAGACATATCTAAGGATTAAGACTCTGTTAGTCTTGTCTATTACATAGTTAGAGTCCACATATCTAGTAAGAAAGCCTTAACTATTCCTTGAGTATCTTAGACTAAGGTCTAGGTTTGATCTTAGGTATCTAGTTAGCTTCTTTAGAGCCTTCATATATCCTACTATTAGATTACTAACATAGGAGCTCAATCTTCTAAGGGTAAATAAAATGTCTAGTCTTATAACAGTTACAAGCTATATCTATGTTCTAATAATGGATTAGTACTCCTATTTATTACACCTTTTATTATTTGGTCTAGTAGGCTTTAGACTTTTATAGCTGTCTATTAGTAAAAGAGTTAGTAATATAGTCTCTTAACCTATTCCTATCTTAGCTAGGTTCTCTTAGATATAGTGCTTCTAGTCAAGTTTCAGCTAGCCTTACTATCTATTTCTTATTAGTCTTATTCTAAGAATCTTGTCTAGTTCTCTAAGATCTTTGATCTTGAAGACCTTACTAAGTTAGTCTTTAAACTAGAGGACATCTTCTAGTCTCTCTATAGTAATAGGTATATTATTAATATAGATTAGGATTATTAGGTCTTTCCTTTTCTTATAGATTAGAAGATATAGGTCCACTTCTAATTGTCTGAATCCTATTCCTTTTAGCTTTAATATATATAGCTAATTCCAGTCTCTTATAGCTTGCTTCAGCCTATAGAGACTCCTTAGAACTTGTAAGACTATACTAGTTAGTAGGTTAATACCTAGTAGTAGGATTATATAGATGTCCTTATATAGGGTGCTCTCTATAAATGCATTATTCATATCTACTTAGTATAGAACTAGGTCCTTCTTATAGACTATAGCCATGAATCCTCTTAGAGTATCCTACCTAACTATAGGGGCAAAAGTCTCTATATAGTCCACTCTATACTTTTAGGAGAACCCTCTTATAACTAGTCTTGCCTTGAACTTTTTAATAGCTCTACTAAGCTTTCTCTTAATATTAAAGACCTATCTTAAGGTGACTAGGTTAGCCTCTTTTAGTAGGACTACTATAGTCTAGGTGTTGTTACTTATAAGTATATCTAGCTCCTTCTAAATAGCTTCTTACTAGAGATAATCCTACTTAGGATTACTTACTACTTCCTTATAGTTCCTTAGGATTAGAACCTCCTATTTATATATTCCTACTTCTTTAGTAGCTAAGAATACAATCTCTTTAACTTCCTCTAAGAATTCTAGGTCCTATAGGATACCTAGGTTAATAGAGCTTATAGCTAAGAAGAAAGCCTAATACTCTAGGAGCATTTCCTTGTCTAGCTAACTATTCTAATCTAGCTTAAGCCTGATTAGCTTCAGCTTCTAGTCAAATCTATTAAGTTCTTAGGATACTTTCCTCTTTCTAAGGGTTTGCCTTAGGGCTATCTACTCCTAATCCACCTCTATAGTTTCTTAAGTAGAATTCTTAGATTCTTTCTTAACTTTCCCTTAGTCTAGGAATTTTCTATACTCTCTTACATCTTCTAGTAGAGGTAGAAGTTATATAAAGAGTTTCTTTCCTTCCTAAACCTGTACTAATAGCTAAGGAGGAGGAGGCTTCTACTAGCCTAGACTAGGAGCACCTAGGGTACTCCTACTAGCTTATAGAGTAGGCTAGCCAATAGTTCTTAGCCTTCTAACAGGTCTTCTTTCTAGAGCTAAACTAGGGAGATTCTTAATCTTAATATTCAAGTCTAATTCTCTACCTAGCTTATCTTTAAAGAAGATTATATTAGTGTACTACTTAACAGCCTTTATATCTAGCTCCTAGAACTTCTATACCTTTACTATATTGTTATAGTATCTAACAAATATAGTATCCTTTCCTCTATTTATTAGTTTGTTACTCCTTACCTACTAAGGCTATACTCTTATATCTATATACACTATAGCTCTATATCCCTATACCTTAAGGTAGGAGACTATTAGTTTGATCCTATTAAAAGCTTTATTAGGTAAGAGCTTAAATCCCTTAATATCAGGTCTATTTAGAAGCTTGTTCCTTATATACACCTATACTTCAAGGGCTTCTAGCTAAAACTTAATAGGCATCTTACTTTCTTTAAGTATTACTCTAATAGAGGCCTCTAATATTTGGATAGACCTCTCAACTACTCTATTCTAGAGTGAATTGTAGGCCTTAGTTAGCTTAAGAGTAATTCCAAAATCCTTCTCCTACTATTTAATTAAAGTAGTGATCTCTCTAGCATTATTAGCCCTTATAGACTTAAAGAGTGCTACTAACTGCCTTTCTGCCTTAATCCTCTAGTTCTGAAGAGTAGTTAGTATATCTAATCTAGCCTTGAGTGGAAATGCCTATTTCTTTCTTAAGAAGTTATTAATAATCTCAAGCTACTATATAAAACCTTTTACTAATAATAGTAATAGTCTATAGATATCTACTAACATAAGGGCTAATCTTTTAGGTCTTCTCTTAATAGACTTACCTAGGTGTTTCTTTATCTTACCTATTATATAGATCCTATACTTATACTCTTCCTAGTTAGGAATTGGAATTCTTTCCTTTAGGTTAGTAACTTTATAAAGGTTTGAGAGTAACCCTCTTCTAAAGTATGTAAATCTTCTATACTATAGCTCCTACTATTTTAGATCCTTCTCTAATAGGGTAGTATAGGCATTGTTAACCTCTATAGGATTACATAGTAAGTAATATAACTTTTCCTATAGAAGAGGTAATATCTTACTAATAAATAGAATACCTCTAACTAGCTTGGTCTTTATAACTGTTTAGCTATCTAGGGAGGTGAGAGTGAAATCAGGCTTCTAGACTCTAAATTACTTACTAAACTAATCCTATAATATAAGATTTACTCTAAGATTAGGAACAAATAGTATCCTATTAAGTAGAACTTCTCCTCCTAAGATTCCCTTTATCTATACTAGTCTAGAGTAGGTTACATAGAGGTATCCTCCTCCTACCTTAATCTATACTTTCTTCCTTAGTAGCTTTACTAATCTAAAGAAGAATAGTTAGTTAGTTATATAGGATAAGGTATAGGAATCTAAGAGCTATTCTTAAGGTAATAACTTGCCTTTAGCCTCAATTATAGAATAGGCCAACTTATCTTAGTCATTATCTTCTAATAGGGAATTATTATTACTTCTAGAACTAGAGTAAGTTCTAGAATCAGAACTAGAACTAGACTCCTAGGCTGAAAATCCTTTCTTTAGAAGCTTTCTAGACTTTTCTATCCTTTAAAGCTACTTGCCTATTTTCTAGACAACCTTCTTTAGCTTATTATATAATAATGACTTATAGACAGCTTTCTTAATATGTCTAGCATTCCTTAGTAAAGGGGATCTTCTAACCCTCCCTCTAAGGAATAATCCCTAAGGGTCCTTCTAGTTCTTAGTACTATTTCTCTACTAGGACAGTTTCTTAGTAGTAGAGAGGTTAGGACAATCCTTCAACTAGTGCTTCCCTTTCTTATAGAGCTAGTATATTAGTAGGGACTTTCCTTAGTAGAGCTGCCTAGAATAGAATATAGCTAGACCTATGTCTATCTTGTCTAGATTGTCTCTTACCTCTTAGGACTTAAGTAGAAGGAGAACAGTGTCTATATCCAAGGATAGTTAGGTCATGATAGTATCCTTAGCTACTTAGTATAATATAGGTAGGGACTATAGGAGATGTTTTAGCCTTTTCTCTTAGCTCTAGTAGTAGGCTTCCTAAGGATTAATCTTAGTAATCCTCTTACTTAGACCTCTAAGGTGTCTCTATACTTCCCTGATTGTCTTATTAGGTGACATCCTAAATATAACAAACTGCTTAATTAGACCTATAGTATAGGACTTCAGGACTCTGTTATACTTGTTCTAGAGAATCACCTACATCTTAGCTACTAGTATAGTAATACACTATGTCTCTAGCTCTATCTTATTATCTTTACTAATACTGTATCTAATACTGAACCTATATACTATATTGTCTTTTAAGAAGTATTAATTCTAAGTAACATACATCTAAAGACTAGTGTCCTACTAAACTGTGTATAGGTTCTCTCTAATAATTAGTTAGCTAATTGCCTAGAACTAGTCCTTTCCTTCCAGCTTATCTATCTATAGCTTGAACTATCTCTTCTAGTTAGTTCTATCTAGGATTAGAATCCTTTAGCTCTTCTTGTCCTCTTAGTCTATTATAGAAATAGGTAAATAGAATAAATAATTAGTAGAATGCTTTAGACTAGCTAAGGATTCTAGAGAAGGGTAATTTCTTGTAGTAGGGAGACTAGCTCTAAGGGACAGGGATTCCTCGTATTTAGGAAATTACTAAGACTCAGATCTTTCTCTCTTAGTAGAGTTTCTGTTACTAGGTAGTAGGAAGGCTAAGTAGCCTCTTCTAACTCTAGTGATACTAGGTGCAATAGTAGAGAACTAGGCAGGTATTAATAAAGCAGAAACACACTACTGTCTCATAGAGATCTTTACTAACTTATATACTACTAGGTACAAACTAGCTTCGTTAGTAATATAGTTAGGGAAACTTCTAGGCCCTAAATGTTTTCTATAAACTGCAAGGGATACAAGTAACCTATACTAACATAGGTTGCTCCTATTTAGTATACAAACCCGGGCTCATAACCTGTTAAAAGTAGAGGGCGTTTATAGATACTATACAATGTTAAGGAGGGTATAGCGTAGTAAAGAAGAATAGGGGATCAATCTTAAACTAACTTATACACATAGTATAGTAGTAATATACTAGGAACTAAATACAAAGTTGATTTTGTTAGTTATCTAAGAAGAGAAGAAAGAGAAGCAAGATATACCTCTTGCCAAGCCTTAGGTAGATGCCTCAGGCATCTAGAACCATGCTTAGAAGTCTATATCCAGACTAACTATCTAGGATACATTCTTAACATTAACGATACTATTTCTCGCGACTACGAGCTATACTTTACTAAAAATACGTCTTATAGGCAAGCTATCTTATATCGTTCGCTAGTCAAGCCTTTAAAAGTAGCTTAGAACGTATATACGTAGTTCCTTTATAACGCTATAGAAGCTACTCGAGTTAGCTATATATTCTATAGTACTTAGGAATTAAGAAAGAGGAGCTTACTTCGCGTTAAGGATATCGTCTCGTAGGTATATAAAGAAGAGGAACGCTAAGCGTTCTATAGAGAGACGCGTATTATCGTAGTAGCCGCCGCTAGTACTAATTTAACTACGTTACCTAGTAAATATACTATTTACTACCTCTATATTAAGTAACGATATAAATAGATTATAGTCGTTAAAAATATTAGTATAATACACGCTTAAACACGATTCGCGGATCGTGACTATAGTATAGTAGCTATCGATATTCTAATAGGGTTAGGGAATAGTAGCTCTTAGAACTAATATTTCTAATATCTATTTAAAGCCTTAAAGTAGAGTACGTAGTCTTTCGAGTATTTACTTATACGTCGTACTTAACTCGCGAGTTATAATAATATGTTCTATCTAGAGAGATCTAGTTAGGTTCTACGATAGTAGAATCTATTTATTATCTTCCTTAGTCGGACTTAGAGGTAAGGGCCTAGGTAAAAGACTTAGATATATATTATTAGGAGAGCTATAAGGCCTTCGAGCGATTAAGGAGTCGGCTATTACGACCTAGAGTCTAGACTAAGAATCGTACTATATAAGAAGTTAACCTAGATAGGTATTTACTAGAATAATAATCTTATATAGACTAGCTACGCGAGATATACTAGCGCGTATAATAGAAGCTAGTTTCGACGTAGTACTTTCAAAGCTAGCGAGCTTCTTAGTATAATATAATAGTAGTAAACTATAGTTACCTAAGTCCTTTAGTAAACTCGTATATATACCTATTATAGCTAGTATACTAAGGCTAGTTAGCTTAACCCGACTACGATAGCCTATTAGGTCTAAATATAATCGGCCGACATATTCTACTATCTTAATCGATTCCTAGGATTACTCTAGCTTCGCTAACTATTCTTAGACAAGGTATTAGTAAGAGCTCGGTCTCTCTATAGTTAACTTATTAATATCGTAATTAATTATATACGCTAATAGTAGCGCTAGAATCTTTAATTTAAGAGCTATTAACGACTAGTAGTTAAAGTATACTTTAAGAATACGAATAGTCGGATCGAGGCCTACTACTACTTATAGCGAAAAGAACGGAATTAGGTCCTAGGCCGGTTTATCTAGTAATATACTAATATTCTTAATAATAGTATATATCTTAGTTAGTATAGTATAAGAGAGCTTTTCGCCTATATCTACTAATAAGAAGCTTCGATTACGCTTCCTTAATATTACTTTATATCTTATAAGCGCTTATAGCGACTTACGAATATCTAGTAATTCAGACTCCTCTTAGAATAGATTCGCGAGTAATTTGCGTAGCTCTCTACTTAGCTATACGATCTTCTATACTTTGTCTATTATACTTCTATACTATATATCTTATAAAGTAAAGGTAGAAGTTATATAATACTAGAACGTAATCGCGCTAGGTAGTAGCTTCTTATACTAACGTATAGACGTATTAGTACTATATAGTACGATATTGTCCGTATATAGATACGTCGCCTCGGACCGTAGGACCTAACCGAATTACCTCTCCTTAAATAGTACTAAATATTACTCGTCTACTAACTAAGTAGTAACTAAGGATACTAATAATAGAGCTAGATAGTAGTAACTTAGCTAGTCGAAGTTTTTCTTATAGTATTCCTAGACACTATAGCTTTATATACCTTATAGATAGAAAGTTATAGTAATAGTTTATAGAAAAGCCTAGAGCTTAGGTCTAGTAAGTTAATTTAGTATACGAGCGAGGCGACTAATATATTCCTATATATTAGACGCTACGAAGATACTATAAAGCTCTAGGAACGCTACTAGAATCAAGTCTCTAGTTATAGTATAACTACGATATACGAAATTATCTATTTCCGACTAGGATATAGTATATATAGAGTATTTTTACTTAACTATAACTATAGATTTCTAATAGTCGCCTTTCTAATACTAATCGTAATATAGGTAAATAGGCGATAGATAATCCTAGTACTAGATACCTTACTATATTTCTACCGTTATAAGACTCTCTCCTTACTTAAAACTTAGGTACTAACTCTAGATAGCTAAGAATTTTATAATTTGCTTTACTTGTAATATATACTAGTTATAGAGAGTTATACTATACAAATTACTACTACTTATATATCTAAGCACTATAGTAAGAAACGGGCTAAAAGCTCGTATAGTACCTATTTCTACTATAAATATAGTAATAAGGGAAAGATTATAGTTCTCGATAGTCGCTACCTAGTAAAGACCTAAGGGCTTATTTAGTAGTATATACTATAATCTCTCGTACTACGAATAGTAAAGTACGCGTAGTACTAACTTCGAAGAATAAGTATAGATAGGTAAAGTTATAGTTACTATTTTAGAAGAGACTTTATAGTATAGCTAATACTATCTACTATACCCTTAGTATAATTATATAATTTGTACTTCTTTAAGGCGTGTCTAGATAGTACGTTAATAGCTAATAGTATATATAGTACTATCGTAGATAGTATACGGCACGATTAACTAGTAGAAGACTAGCGTATTTCCTATTAGCCTTATAGGGTAATAGCTCGTACTTCTCGCCCTATTCTATTATATAATAAACAGATCCGTCCGACTTAGTATTATAGTAGCTACGGAATTACTAGAAGCGAGTTCTATATACTATAAAGCTATAGAGATTAGAGAGCCCTCCTACGACTACTACGACTACTAGATTTCGAGAGTTTTTAGCCTCTACTACGTACTTATATTATTATTAATAAGGATAATAAGTATTTAGAGTACTATATAGTAATACTTTAACTTCTACTATTTAATCGGACCTTACTAGCGTACTCTATATTCTCTATTACTACTAATTATTTAAGGTAGAAGAGATATATAGTGTTCGCTAGCTCTATATATTAATAGATATCGAAATTCTCTAGTACTAACTATACCTACTCTACTATAGTTACCTCGATAAGATTAGTATAAATATATATCGATATTACTATAGAGTACGCTCGAGGATCTACTAATAGCTAAGTTAGCCTTTTACTACGTAGCTAGCTAGTCGGAGCGTTAGCTAGCTTAGAACGAAAGTTATAGATAACTATAGCGATAGGGATCTCTAAGCTAATAGAGCGCTATTACCTATCTTATAGTTACGTACGAGAGGTAGCTTATAGAATACGATAGGAATAGAGTATATTATAATATTACGTTTCTAGTATTAGAGGTAGATAGTTACTAGTATAGGACTACCTCGCGAACTATAAAGTACGCTACTAGTACTACTATTAACACTTAAGGTCTCCTAATAGCCGTCTTTATATCGTCTATAAAAGTATATACTCTATAGAAAGAAGATAGTATTAGGCTTCTACTATACTAACCTCGCTCTTCGATCGTCTAAAAGAGAACTCTTCTCTTATCTCTATTTATATAAACGAAGAAGATATACTATTACTAAATTCGAGAAAAGCTACGATCGGTACTAAAAATCTTAATAGCTATATAGCGATTATTATACTTAGTAATACTATTATTCTATCGTATATATCGCTCTTAGATCCTCTAAGGAATAATAGTCGAGACTATTATATATAAGCTCTAGGTAAGATCGACTAACTCTTTAATAAGTATCCTAGTATATTCCTACTAGCTATAACTATTTAAGAAATCTATAGAATAATCGATAGTAAGGTAATAGAATATATCGTTACCTAAGTAGACTTTTATTTTTCTAGAAAAGGTTTTAGCGTAGCTAAAGACTACTACGAAGTTACTAAGCCTACTATAAGGTAGACGCTAGCTACTAGCTAATTACTAGTTTATATAAATACTAAAGGAACGAGAGTCTATTTAGAGAATCGACGAATTATAGATAAGCCTTATCTACGTCGAGTAGCGTAATTATCTACGAATATAGTAGTAAGGTAAAGGCCTACCTATATACCGTACTTAGTAGCTTTAGTATAAAAGTAAGATAGTAGTTCGTTTCTAAGATAGTAATATTTACTCTACTTAATTAATTTAATATCCTATAGTCCTAGTATAGGCTCTTAGTTCTAAGACTACTAGTTTAAGCTCGTTACTACTAGTTAATATATTTAACTTCTTTAAACGCCTCTTAGCTAAGATTTTACTAAAATACTTTAACGTATAGAGTATAAAGCGCGATAATATAAAGAAAATATACTAAGAAGGCCGAGACTTAGTAAAGGAGAGAAACTTAATTTAGTAGTAGCTATATATAGAGTTTAAATACGAGTAGAACTTCCTCTTCCTTAACTAAGTCTTATATAATAAAGAGATACTTAGGAACCTTCGTTAATAGTTAAATAAGTATAAAGGCGTCTTTAAAAAGAGCGAGCCTAAAGACTAGGTCTTCTTAGCGTAGTAAAAGTAAGATTATTTCTATTAGTAGATAGCGAATATATTCTCTTATAGCTAGTATTTTTAGCTATAGAGAAATAAGAAGACTCCTAGCTTATAAGGCTTAGGCTTTATTAATACGAACTTAGATAGGAGACGCTACTAGAGTAAGTTTAAGGTAGAGCTCTTATAAGTTAATATATTTAGCTATAAGATAAGAGAAGTACGCCTAAAAGTAGGCTATAAACTTAATTAGTATAGATTTATAGTCAAGCTTACTAAGAGAGAGCGTAAAGGAGAGATCTTTAAAGAACTAACTTACGTGTTCCTAGTAGTAGAAAGATAGCTTTTAATATCTTATAGACTATTACCTTCTTCTAGAAATCTAAGATCTAATAGACGACTTTCCTTTTCTACGCCTAAGAGCCTATCCTTATCTAGTCCTACTTAAAACTCTAGTTAAGGAGAAGAAGGTAGCCTACTTACGACTCTAGAGCCTCGTCTTAGAGATTCCGTATTACCTAGTACTATATAGAGGCTAAAAGCTTAGTTAGAGAAGTTAACGCTAAGCTTTATAAAGAAGCCTACGCTCGTCCTTTATAAGAGTAGGAGGCTTACTAGAATTCGCGCTAGAGAAACTATTATTAACTTAATCGAAACTTCTTTTATACTAAGTACTTTAGGTAATAGCGATCTTATATAAGACTAAGAGTTATCTATAATAGAGCTACTACTAGGTTTATAACGCTTATCGCTAATCGTACTAGAAGATAATAGTAGAATAGAGCTAGAGAGCGACTTAGAGCCTAATCTACGCTACTAGACTTATATAAAGAATAGTATTACCTCTAAGGTCTACTACTATATAATCGTTAGTAGTACTCTTAAAGAAGTTAATAATGTCTAGGAGAAGAAGAAGATAGCTAAGAGCTATACTTTAATCGATATTCCTTTATACTTTAGCTAGCCTTTTTATAAAGAATATACGACTAAGATAGGTAATACTATAGGTTTAAAGCTACTAAAGACAGCTAAAGTAATATATACTCTCTACTAGCGTATTATTTAGATAGGTAGTATAGCTGATCTCTAAACTCTTATCGTCTAGAATACTTAAAATCAGACGTAGTTTAAGCTAGAAGTAAATACTTTCTTCTCTAAGCTAGTAGTATATACTCGTCGTAGTAAGAAAGGTACTAATACTTAAGAACTAGAGGACGATATTAACGCTCTAATACGTAAGATAGGTAGAAGCTATCTTAGACCCTTTTAGTTTATAGTAATTAAAGTAGACTTAAAAGTTACTTCTAATATCTATTAGAGAGCTTAGGAGCTTTTAGACTAGGATAGTAATAAGAGTACCTAGACGGATTATAGCTTTCTCTTTTATTCTCTTTCTACTAGAGGCCTATTTTAGATTCTAGGCTCCTTACTCGAAGCTATACGATAAGAGTTTATATTATATCGATAGTATAATATAGCTATTAGTTAGTATAGTTAGTCTTATAGTATATAGTACTTACTATCTTAATAGTTTCTTTACTAGTATCCTCTACTATAGTTATATTAGCTAGTTACTACTCTATATACGACTATTAAGTACGTAGCCTACCTATCTACTACCTTCTATATCTTTGACGATAAGGCTAGTTCTAACTACTCTAATAGCTTCTAGTATATCGCTTTAAACGAGAATATACTACTTAAGGAGAAGGGCCTTAATTAGGTTTAGTTTACGATCTCTTTAGATAATACTAGCGATAGAGGACGACTTTTACTAACCTCTAACGTAGTTAGTAATAGGCTCTTTAACTCTAAGGAGGCAAAGTAGCTAGTAAGGCGTATTATCGCTAATAAGTAAAGCTATAGTATAGGCTTCGTCGAGACTATAGCTCTAGTAATTACTAACGATATAAAAGCTAACCTTAAGCTTAGTTAAAAGAATCCTTATACTAATATAGGCTCGCTAGTTATTTCGTACCTCTATATCCCTTAGTAGTATACTCGTATAGGCGAAGAGTATCGTATAATTCTAATAGTATTTCTAGCCTACTTTAATAGTCGTACGTTAGATAAACTACCTAATAGTAATTATATTAACGTTTCTATAATCTATAGCGTATATCTCTATTACGAGTAGATACCCTTTATAGCTTCTAGTACTATATACTCTATATAAGCGATAAAACCTTTCGCTATAGAGGTACTATTAACTAGCCTAGGCCCGATTTCTAATATCTTAGTAAGCTAAGTTCTATAGGCGGATTAGGTAGTAAGTATAGAAATAAAGAAGCTCTTTAGTATAAGTAAGAAGGAGTTTAAAGTCTATATAGCTAAATAGTAGACTATAGCTAAAGCTTAATTCGATACTATCTATACTATAGCTATAGATATTAAGGAGTATATATTTAGTAAAGCTAGCTTTATAAGCGTAGATAGTAACTTAGAAGTATTAGTATCGAAGAAGAGAGAGGCCGTATCTAAGAAGATCTCTAAGGATATAGTAGAAAAGTAGCGTCTAGCGAATAATAACTAGATCTAAGAAGATATTTGTTTTTAGTAGTTATTATTAAAAAAGGTAACTATTTAATAGGCCTCTAATTGAAAGTTTAATAGACTTTAATAGAAAAACTAGCTAGTTTTAAGTAATTCTAAGTAAGATATACGAGTAGTTAGGTATCTAGTTAGATACTAAGGAAGAGAGGATTAGTAAGGTAAAGGCCTACCTATATACTATACTTAGTAGCTTTAGTATAAAAGTAAGGTAGTAGTTCGTTTCTAAGATAGTAATATTTACTCTACTTAATTAATTTAATATCCTATAGTCCTAGTATAGGCTTTTAGTCCTAGGACTACTAGTTTAAGCTCGTTACTAATAGATAATAACTACTCTAATACTAACTTCCTAGGTAGGTATAAGAGTAGTTACTATAGAACAAGACCTGTTCGGAGAGTAATAGTCTTATAATACGTATATTAACTAGTAGTAACGAGCTTAAACTAGTAGTCCTAAGACTAAGAGCCTATACTAGGACCGTAGGATATTAAATTAATTAAGTAGAGTAAATATTACTATCTTAGAAACGAGCTACTATCTTACTTTTATACTAAAACTACTAAGTATAGTATATAGGTAGGCCTTTACCTTACTAATCCTCCCTTCCTTAGTATCTAACTAGATACCTAACTACCTATAGATCTTACTTAGAATTACTTAAAACTAGCTAGTTTTCCTATTAAAGTCTATTAAACTTTTAATTAGAGGCTTATTAAATAGTTACCTTTTCTAACGATAATTACTAAAAACACCTTCTTAGATCCGATTATTATTTACTAGCCGCTACTCTTCTACTATATCCTTAGAGATCTTCTTAGGAACAGCTTCTCTCTTCTTTAATACTAATACTTCTAAGTTACTATCTACGTTTATAAAGCTAGCTTTACTAAATATATACTTTTTAATATCTCTAGCTATAGCGTAGGCGGTATCGAATTAAGCTTTAGCTATAGTCTACTATTTAGCTATATAGACCTTAAACTCCTCCTTACTTATACTAAAGAGCTTCTTTATTTCTATACTTACTATCTAATCTACCTATAGAACTTAACCTACTAAGGTATCGGAAATCAGGCCTAGGCTAGTTAATAGTACCTCTATAGCGAAAGGCTTTATCGCTTATATAGAGTATATAGTACTAGAAGCTATAAAGAGTATCTATTTATAGTAGAGATATACGCTATAGATCGTAGGAACGTTAACTTAGTTACTATTAGGTAGCTTATCTAATATTCGACTATTAGAGTAGGCTAGAAATACTATTAGAATTATACGATACTCTTCGTCTATACGAGTATACTACTAAGGGATATAAGAGTATAAAATAACTAGCGAGCTCGTATTAGTATAAGGATTCTTCTAGCTAAGCTTAAGGTTAGCTTTTATATCGTTAGTAATTACTAGAGCTATAGTCTCGACGAAGCCTATACTATAGCTTTACTTATTAGCGATAATACGCCTTACTAGCTACTTTACCTCTTTAGAGTTAAAGAGCCTATTACTAGCCGCGTTAGAGGTTAGTAAAAGTCGTCCTCTATCGCTAATATCGTCTAGAGAGATCGTAAACTAAATCTAATTAAGGCCTTTCTTCTTAAGTAGTATATTCTTATTTAAGGCGATATACTAGAAGCTATTAAGATAGTTAGAACTAGCCTTATTATCGAAGATATAAAAGATAGTAGATAGGTAGGCTACGTATTTAATAGTCGTATATAGAGTAGTAACTAGCTAATATAGCTATAGTAGAGGATACTAGCGAAGAAGCTATTAGGATAGCGAGTACTATATACTATAAGACTAACTATACTAACTAATAGCTATATTATACTATCGATATACTATAAACTTCTACTATATAGCTTCGAGTAAAGAGTCTAGGATCTAAAATAGGCCTCTAGTAGAAGAAGAATAAAAGAGGAAGCTATAATCGGTCTAGGTACTCTTATTACTATTATAGTCTAAGAGCTCCTAAGCCTTCTAATAGATATTAGAAGTAACCTTCAAGTCTACTTTAGTCGCGAAGAACTAAAAGAGTCTAAGATAGCTTCTACCTATCTTATATATTAGAGCGTTAATATCGTTCTCTAGTTCCTAAGTATTAATACTCTTCTTACTACGACGAGTATATCCTATAGGCTTAAAAAAGAAAGTATTCGCTTCTAGCTTAAACTATATCTAGTTTTAAGTATTCTAGGCGATAAGGGCTTAGAGATTAGCTATACTACCTATCTAAATAATACGCTAGTAGAGAGTATATATTACTTTAGCCGTCTTCGGTAGCTTTAAACCTATAGTATTATCTATCTTAGTTATATATTCTTTATAAAGAGGCTAGCTAAGGTACGAAAGAATATTAATTAAAGTATAGCTCTTAGCTACTTTCTTCTTCTCCTAGACATTATTAACTTCTTTAAGAGCTCTACTAACGATTATATAGTAGTAGACTTTAGAGATAATACTATTCTTTATATAAGCCTAGTAACGTAGATTAGGCTCTAAGTCGCTCTCTAGCTTAATTCTACTATTATCTTCTAGTACGATTAGCGATAGGTATTACGGACCTAGTAGCGGCTCCGTCGTAGGTAAAACTTAGTCTTATATAGGATCGCTATTATCTAAAGTACTTAGTATAAGAGAAGTTTCGATCAAGTTAATAATAGTTTCTCTAGCGCGAATTCTAGTAAGCCTCCTACTCTTATAAAAAACAAGCGTAAGCTTCTTTATAGAGCTTAGCGTTAACTTCTCTAACTAAGCTTTTAGCCTCTATATAGTACTAGGCGATATAGAACCTCTAGGATAAGGCTCTAAGGTCGTAAATAAATTACTTTCTCTTTCTTAACTAGAGTTTCGAGTAGGACTAGATAAGGATAGGCTCTTAGGTATAGAGGAGGAGGGTTATCTATTAGATCTTAGATTTCTAAAAGGAGATAATAGTCTATAGGATATTAAGAGCTATCTCTCTACTACTAGGAATACGTAAGTCGGTTCTTTAAAAGTTTCTCTTTTACGTTCTTCTTTAGTAAGCTTAACTATAAATCTATACTAATTAAGCTTATAGCCTACTTCTAGGCGCGCTTCTCTTATCTTATAGCTAAAGACGTCGACCTACGAGAGCTTCTTCTTAAACTTATTCTAGTAGCGTCTCCTATCTAAGTTCGTATTAATAAAGCCTAAGCTCTATAAGCTAGGAGTTTTCTTACTTCTCTATAGCTAAAAATACTAGCTACGAGAGAATCTATTCGCTACCTACTAATAGAAACGATCTTACTTTTACTATACTAAGAAGACCTAGTCTTTAGGCTCGCTCTCTTTAAAGACGCCTTTATATTTATTTAACTATTAACGAAGGTTCCTAAGTATCTCTTTATCGTATAAGACTTAGTTAAGAAAGAGGAAATTCTACTTATACCTAAACTCTATACGTAGCTACTACTAGATTAAGTTTCTCTTCTTTACTAAGTCTCGGCCTTCTTAGCGTATCTTCTTTATATTATCGCGCTTTACGCTCTACGCGTTAAGGTACTTTAGTAAAATCTTAGCTAAGAGGCGTTTAAAGAAGTTAAATATACTAATCTTTATTCTATCGTTTACTTTCTCGACTTACTTAAGTACTAAGTCGATACTCTCCTTCTACTCTTATAGCGTTTCTAGCGATAGAATAGCTTTAGTAGCGTTATTAAGGTTTGTTATACTAGTAAGAGATCTACTTAAAGGCTAGAAACTAACGAGAGAGCCTTCGCGATTAGTACGAGCGAGCGCTATACCTTATATAGAACTTAAAGAAGCTATTTTTTATCTTTTCTTTAAGGAATCTTATCTAGGTAGTTCTTATATTAGACTTCGAATAGGCGAGGTAGAAGGCGAAAACGTCGGTCTTAATAAGCGTTTAGGTATTAAAGAACGCTAGAAAGAGGAAGTCTCGTTCTTTATATATAATAGAGAAAGAGAATATCTTTAATTAGTTATATTAGTAGCTTAGAGCGATATAAAGCGCGTAACTAGTAACGAGTAACTTAAATAGCGAGGAGAGTTAGGCGTATAACCGGTTATAGAGTTTTCTATTATATTAGTTACTACTTACGTGTATAAATAACTATATAGCGTTACTAAGTAGTAACGAAAGATAAGAACTAAACTTAATAGAAGTAAGGCTCTATAGTAACTAATTAATAGTTAATAAGGAAGAAGAGATCGTTTAGAGCGTAAAAGTAGTCTAATTATATATCTTATCGTAGTAGTATAACTACTATTAGGATTAGAGGTCTATACGCGAGACTTAGTTACGTAAGGTTTTAGTTATTATTTAAAAAGATAACTAAAAGTTTACTTTATCTTAACGCTTCTATAGCCGTCGTATACTACTAACGCTACTACTAACTACTATAGTATATACCTTACTATCGCTAACGAGGACTAAGACTTAGATACTATCGTCGTTACTTCTACTAACTTAAAAGAGCCTTATTTTTCGTATACCTAGTCGACTTACTAGATCGCGCTTTCTATATCGTAAGAGACCGCTAGCGCTATAATTAATAGCTAGAAAAGAGCTATTAGAGCCGTTATTACTAAGGATTTAAGCTTCTCTATCTTTATATAAGCTAAAAACCTTAAACTTTAAGAATTCTCTATTAGAAACTAATACTTTTAGCGATTCCTTTAGTTAGGCGAAAATTAGTAGTAAAAGAACCTTTAGGATAGAAAACTCTTATCTCTCTTCTTCGATTAGCGACTAAAAAGGACTCTAGGAAGATAGATTATAGTACTAACTTTAGAAATCGCTAGTAGAAAAGAGTTTTAAGAATATAGATCTAGCTTAGATTTTTAAGACCTAGTAGTAGAAAGTAGCTCGAGATAGCTAACTTTTATAGCGATAGTAGGCTTAAGACTTAGAAAAAGGAGTAGAATAGTAGGTTAGCTAGTAGATATAAAATCTATACTTAAAAGTTAAGCTTAGAAGAGTAACTAGCTATATAGATACTTATCTTAGCTATAGAAAATAGCGTCGAGATAGTTAGGATTAGCTAGATTTCTACTAATCTAGTAAAAGAGAAGCTTAGGAGGCTTAGATTAAAGCTTAATAGTAGCTTTAGAAATAAAAGAAGTATTTAGGATAGCTAAGATTTAGCTAGATTTCTACTAGGCTAGTAAATTACAAGCTTAGGAAGCTCTAATTAGAGCTTAATAGTAGTTTTAAGACTAAAAGAAACACTTAGAAAGATTAGATTAGAGCTCGATAGTAGCTCTAGGAATAAAAGAAGCGCTTAGAATAGTACGATCTTAAGAAGATTAGCTCTTTTATAGTAGAGGCTAGGCTTTAGTAGCTAGATCTTAGCTTATACCTCTAATTAAGTATTACCTATCGAATTTCTACTTCTTTAGCTCTACCGAGCTAGCTTTAGCCTTTAGCTTACTAAGTCTTCTACTTCTTCTTTAAGCTCTATTAATAGCTAGTATATATAACTCTCTCTTTCTTCTTAAGTTATTACTAATAGCTTACTAATAAAGATCTATAGATACTTATACCTAGATAGAAGTCCTAGTTCTATAACCTTCTCTATTAGTAGCGAAGCTTCTTCTAGTATAACCTAATCTAGAACTAGCTTTAGGTTTTCTTATAGAAAGATATATTTCTTAAAGTCTATTCTCTTATAGATATACTCTCGTTTTAAGCTATCTAGTTCCTTAAGCTTATATAATATACCTCTCTATAATATTTTAGATACTCTAAAAGAGCCTTCTTACCTAAACGTAAGTTTATAAGAGAAGCTAGTTTTTAACTTAAAGCGATATACTAATACGAGATCTTCTTCCTTTAGTATAGTAAGATCTATATAGCGATATTTATTAAAGTACGCCTTATTCTATTCTCGGAGATACTATTAATATAGTCGTCCTTCTTCTATAGTTGTTTCTATAGCTTCTAGGGCCTAAGCTCGAATTATAAGAAGCTCTACTCTAGTCTTAACCTTGCCCTAATCTATAATCTAGAAGATATAGTATTCTAGCTCGATTAGTAGTACTACGTTACGCCTAATTATTACCTCTAATAGTATTAGGCTAGTAGTAGAGACTATTATCGTTCTCTCTACCTATAGAACTACTAGAATATAGTCCTAAATCGTATAAAGGCTACTATTAGAGAGCTTTAAGTAAGCGTCTAATATCGTCTTATAACCGACTTTAACGATAGCGTTAGACTAAGAGTAGTATAGCGAAATATTAATACGTTTAATACTATATAATAGTAGTAGCTTCTCTACGTTACTAAGGTTAGTCTTATAGTTATTAAAGATAACTTCTATAGCGGTACCCTATTAGTAAAAGATCTCTTTCTATATAAACCTTACTATCTATACTAAGGAGATACTCTTTACTAGGTACTAGAATATACGTACTTCTAGCTAATATAATAGAGACTCGCGTATAACTATTAACGAATAGTTCTTCGAGATATATAAGCCGTCGATATACTACTTCTAGCTAACTATAACTTAGAGTAGGATCTATAGTTCTCTAGATACCTGTCTCCTATACTAAAGACTATAAATAGTATATTATCGAATAGTAAGCGAAATCTAAGCCTAAACTCTATTCTACTACTATCGTTTCTAGATAAGATTATATGTCTATTTAGCGCTATAGTAACCGTTCTTATAATAGTATACCTTAATAATACGAGCTTACGCTTTAGGTTTATTAATAACTCGCTATAAAGGTCTAGCTACTCGCTCTTAGCGCTAGAGCTAGTTATTCTTAATATAAAATAGCTAGTACTTCTTCCTTAACCGCTTATACTCGTTATTAGAAACTCTCTTAGGTCTTTATATTCGTATAAGTACAAAAGCGATATTTATTAACTTCTAAGAGTAGATTCTATTAATTATAGATAGCTCGCTCTAAATTACTCGTATAGAGAAAGTATTAACGTAAAAGGTATCGAAGAATTACTTATTAATTATTAGATCTACGTCTTCTTCCTATTCTATAGTTTCTATATCTTCAAGCGTAATAGGCTTCCTCGATAACGAATCTAGAGCTATATACTTCTTACTAGGAACATATATAACGTTAAAGTCGAAGAGGTAGATCTATACTAGCTAGCGCGTTATTACTATATTCGGTAAATTAGAGATAGCTTTATTAAGCTAGTAAACGAGAGTATTTATATTAATCTCTAGTTAGAAGTATACTCTAAATAGCTATAGTTTTAGCTTCTTTAATACCTTTAGTATACTAAGATATTCGCGCTTTCTAGTATCGTACTTAACTTCTACTAGGTTAAATAGGCCGGACTTATATCGAACTAGATAGTAGAGAAGTAGCTCGTCTCGATTATATTAGGAAAGCGTATATCTCTAATCTTTACTACTTAAATCTACGCCTACGACAATAAGTCCTACTCTTTCTTTATAGTTAAGAGTAACTAGGGCTAGAGCCGAAACTAGTACCTTTAAGACGACGTCTTTAGCTAGTTAGTATTTAGTAGTCTATTAAAACTTAGTATTCTTCTATAAGAGTTTAAATAGTAGAGTAAGAGTAATCGTAAAACCTTTAACCTAGACGCGGTAGTACGTAACTATACTAAGAAAGATTTGAACCTCTTTCTAATTCTCTAGCGTCGGCTATTTCTTAATCTTTACTACTCTCGCGAAGTCTAGATAGCGACTATCGATACTAGTAAGGTAACTAACGATTACTAACTATTCGTAATAAAGCTATAGCTTATTAAAAGCTATAGTTATATTAGCTCGTTCTATATTATAGAGAACGTCGTCTACGGCTATAATATATTTAATAACGTAACGGTAGAGACTAGGTTTAACCTCTTTACTATCGTACTTCGTCTTAGGCTCTTTAATACCGATATTATTAAGAAATAGCTATACCTTATACGAGACATATTCTATAAGTACTTGATTAATAATATAAACGAACTAGGTAATAGAATTCGTAGCTCCTTATAGTAACGTAGTCTACTATAATAGTCCTAGTAGTAAGTCGAAGCTCGTAAGGTCTCTATATAATTTATCGAGTAGGATTTAGTTATATCTAGAGAAGATATTAACTAACGAGGCTAGCGCGTAACTAGTAAAGTCCTTAGAGAAACCCTTAGCGTCGAGTAGTAAGTTCGAATCTCTTATAGTAACTTAATTAAACTTCTAAGCTACGTTAATTAACTAATACTTCTTTAGCTATAAAAGGGGTATATAGTAATATATAGAGCGCCCTCCTAATAAGACTATTAGGATATCGTAAGACTAATTCTTGCCTCCTTTCGAATATATACGTATACTATAATTATACCGTACGCTAAGCCTACGAGCCTAAGGCGGGTCTTAACCTTTAACCTTACCTAGCTCTTATAACTATCTCCTCTTCCTAAGGAAGCTGCTCTTAGCGACACTCTTACTTAATAGGTTATATTCTAGGCTGCCTATTTAGTCTTTATAATATACTTTATATATTCTACGCCTATCGCGTCTCTAACGCGTTATACCTACGAACCTTTAGCGTATTACGTAAATACACGCTACGAAGTAAAGAGTTACTATACATGTTTACGTTTACGTAGTAATATAATCTCTACTATAGCGACTACGTCGCTAGGCTCGAGTATGTTCTTTAAAAACTCTTCTAACTCTCTCTTAGACTTTCTTTCTACGTATATAATATTTTCTATATCCTTAGTAAGCTAGTGTCTCTATATAATTACCGTACTACTAACGTAAGTATAATACTACTAAAGTATACTAGAGTCGTAGTCCTAAACTGCCTACTCTATACTATCGATAATATTAGAGGACGAGAAGATATAGATATTTGCCTCTACTATATTAAGTATACCTACGACGGTATAGCTCTTCGAATACTCCTTAACTACGCTTTAACTACTAACGGACTACGTATAGATAACGAGCCGGCGTGCGACGAGGTAACAAAGCCTAGCTAGAAGGTTAAGTATTAGCGCTATAAGCGCTAGTACTACGCCTATAAATATATTACTAATAGAAACCTTAAGTAGTAGGCGCGCTACGTACTATACTACTGCGAGTAGCTAGAGACCCTCTCTAAGAGCGTACGTAGAGAGTAGGTAAAGCGCTACCTAAAGAGCCTCTATACCTCTATTAAGACCTCTAAGAGGGTCTTTACTAGTAATAAGGGTAAGGTAGTCGGCGGCTAGGATACGCTACGTAAGGCGAGCGTACTCGCTCTACTAGTAGCTAGCGCGATATCCGTCGCTAGTCTAGTAGAGACCTAGCGCTAGTCTAACTTTATAGTAGCTATATTTAAGCTATAGTACGAGGTATATCTACTTTTCCTATACGATCCTCGTACGATACTAATACTCTTCGTAGACTAACTATATAGTAGGCGCCTCTAGCGACGCTCTAGACGCTACTATAGAGGCGGCCTACCTTAAGAGTAGTAACTAGGAGGAGAGTAAGCTATTAGAGGACGCGGTATCTAACGAGGAGATAGAGGAGGTAGACGAGGATAAGGACGTAGAGGGCGTCGACAGTAGTAGAAACGCTAGCGACGATACGCTCTCCGTAGACGATAAATAAGCGTTTCGCTCGCTACCTATCTACGCCTCTTATACTCTACTCGCGCCTATATAGGCTATAGTTAGATTCTTGCTTCTTACCTATAGGCACTATACGACCTACTTAGTAGGTATATATAAATAATATAGTTTACGCTTCTATATATCCTAAATACCTTAGTAATTTTCTTACTCTCTCGAATTTAAAGTTTGCTCCTATATATAAGTTTAGCGCTTAGTACTTAGTATTACTATATTCGTGCCTTAGCGTATTAGTACCTTAGCGTATTAGCGCCTTAGCGCTTCTATCTTACTACGCGCCTACTTACGCGCTACGCTTCGAATATGTCTAGTACTATATAGCTACTAATATATTCTTTAGGTTCCTACTAGTCGTACTCTTTAGGCTAGCTCTACTAGCGGATTAAGTACTAGCGTACGCTCTTCCTTACTCGAGTTCTAAGGATCTTCTTAACTTCCTATTTACTCTAGTAGTCCGCGAGTAGTATACTTCCTACCTACGTCTCGCTACTCTTCTAAGGTTCTAGAAGCGATATATAAAATACGTTATAGATAAGAGCGTCTAGTAGTAGAGCTAAGCGGTACGTCTACTTCTCTACTACGTTAATTACCTTAAAAGGCCTAGTAAACTTGTCTACTAACTTCTTTAAAGGAATCTTTAATCGTAGGTTCTTTATCGATAGTAAGACTATATCGCTAACCTTATATTCCTTAGCCTAATACCTATTATTAAAGTACCTAGCCTACGCCTCGCTTACTTCTCGCTAGTATTTACTTAGTGTCTTATAGTTCTTCTTTAATCTTTCTATAGCTTCCTTAGTAGCTAGTACCTCCCTTTTAGGAAGCGCGCTTCGAGCTTCTCGCCTACTCGTTACTAGCTCTAGATTAAAACTATATAGCGCTATAAATAGTAATACCTTTAGTATCGTATACGTACTATTATTATATACGAACTCGGCTTATACTAATAGGTCTACCTAGTTATCTTATTACTCTACGTAGTAGATACGTAGGTAAGTCTTAAGCGTCTAATTCGCTCTTTTAGTTTACCTATCCGTTTATAGATAGAACGCTATACTTAGCTTACGCTTTATATACGCCTCGTAGTAGAAGTTAGACTAAAACTAACTTATAAATATAGACCCTCTATCGCTAATAATGCTTATAGGCATACTATAATATCTAATTACTTCTAATATTAAGACTCCTATAAGGTTACTACTCGTATACCTCTTTATAGTTAGTACGAAGATAACTATCTTTATATATCGGTCGACGATAACTAGAATCGTATTATATACGTATACTCCTCGCTTACTTAGTAGAAGGTCTATAATAAAATCCTAAGTTAACTCTTAGAATAGACGATCTAGTATAGGTAGCGTAGTTAGCTCGCTATATAGTCGATAGCGACGCGCCTTTACCTTCTAGTAACTCCTATAGGACTCTACGTATTATATAATATCCTTAGTTATCTCTAGCTACTAGTACTTCCTTCGTACTAGCGAGATAGTCTTATCCTTACTAAAATAGCCTATAAGAGTATTATCGTAGTATATACGAATTACTAATAGATAATAACTACTCTAATACTAACCTCCTAGGTAGGTATAAAAGTAGTCGCTATAGAATAAGACCTGTTCGGATAGTAATAGTCTTGTAATACGTTAATTAAATAGTAGTAACGAGCTTAAAATAGTAGCTCTAGGACTAAGAGCCTTATACTAGGACCGTAGGATATTAAATTAATTAAGTAGAGTAAATATTTCTATCTTAGAAACGAGCTACTATCTTGCTTTTATACTAAAAGTACTAAGTACGGTATATAAGTAGGCCTTTACCTTACTAATCCTTCCTTTCTTAGTATCTAACTAGACACCTAACTACCTATAGAGCCTTCTTAGAATTACTTAAAACTAGCTAGTTTTCCTATTAAAGTCTATTAAACTTTTAATTAGAGGCCTATTAAATAGTTACCTTTTCTAATAATAACTACTAAAAATATATTCTTAGATCCGATTATTATTCGCTAGACGCTACTCTTCTACTATATCCTTAAGAATCTCCTTAGGAATAGCCTCTCTCTTCTTCGATACTAATACTTCTAAGTTACTATCTACGCTTATAAAGCTAGCTTCGCTAAATATATACTCTTTAATATCTATAGCTATAGCGTAGGTAGTATCGAATTAAGCTTTAGCTATAGCCTACTATTTAGCTATATAGACCTTAAACTCCTCCTTACTTATACTAAAGAGCTTCTTTATCTCTATACTTACTACCTAATCCGCTTATAGAACTCGGCCTACTAAGATATTAGAAATTAGGCCTAGGCCGGTTAGAAGTACCTTAGTAGCGAAAGGTTTTATCGCTCGTATAGAGTATATAGTACTAGAAGCTATAAAGAGTATCCGCTCGCGATAGAGATATACGCTATAGATCGTAGAAACGTTAACGTAATTACTATTAGGTAGCTTATCTAACGTACGACTATTAGGGTAGGCTAGAAATACTATCGGAATTATATAATACTCTTTAGCTATACGAGTATACTACTAAGGAAGGTAGGAGTACGAAATAACTAGCGAGCTCGCTTTAGTATAAGGATTCTTCTAACTAAGATTAAGGTTAGCTTTTATATCGTTAGTAATTACTAGAGCTATAGTCTTGACGAAGCCTATACTATAGCTTTACTTATTAGAGATAATACGCCTTACTAGCTACTTCGCCTCCTTAGAGTTAAAGAGCCCGTTACTAGCTACGTTAGAGGTTAGTAAAAGTCGTCCTCTATCGCTAGTATCGTCTAGAGAGATCGTAAACTAAACCTAATTAAGGCCCTTCTCCTTAAGTAGTATATTCTCGTTTAAGGCGATATACTAGAAGCCGTTAGAGTAGTTAGAACTAGCCTTATCGTCGAAGATATAAAAGGTAGTAGATAGGTAGGCTACGTATTTAACGATCGTATATAGAGTAGTAACTAGCTAATATAGCTATAGTAGAGGATACTAGCGAAGAAGCTATTAGGATAGCGAGTACTATATACTACGAGACTAACTATACTAACTAATAGCTATATTATACTATCGATATACTATAAACTCCTACTATATAGCTTCGAGTAAGGAGTCTAGAATCTAGAATAGGCCTCTAGTAGAAGGAGAATAAAAGAGGAAGCTATAGTCGGTCTAGGTACTCTTATTACTATCGTAGTCTAAGAGCTTCTAAGCCTTCTAATAGACGTTAGAAGTAACCTTCAAGTCTACCTTAGTTATAGAGAACTAAAAGAGTCCGAGGTAGCTTCTACCTACCTTATATATTAGAGCGTTAATATCGTTCTCTAGTTCTTAAGTATTAGTACTCTTCTTGCTACGACGAGTACGTCCTATAGGCTTAGAGAAGAAAGTATTCGCTTCTAGCTTAAACTACGTCTAGTTTTAAGTATTCTAGGCGATAAGGGCTTAGAGATTGGCTATACTACCTATCTAAATAATACGCTAGTAGAGGGTATACGTTACGTTAGCTGTCTTTAGTAGCTTTAAACCTATAGTATTACCTATCTTAGCTATATATTCTTTATAAAGAGGCTAGCTAAGGTATAGAAGAATATTAATTAAAACGTAGCTCTTAGCTACTTTCTTCTTCTCCTAGATATTATCGACTTCTTTAAGAGCTCTACTAACGATTATATAGTAGTAGACTTTAGAGGTAATACTATCCTTTATATAAGCCTAGTAGCGTAGATTAGGCTCTAAGTCGCTCTCTAGCTTAATTCTACTATTATCTTCTAGTACGATTAGCGATAAGCGTTACGGACCTAGTAACAGCTCTATTATAAGTAGTACTTAGTCTTACGTAGGATCGCTATTACCTAAAGTACTTAGTATAGGAGAAGTTTCGATTAAGGTAATAATAGTTTCTCTAGTACGAATTCTAGTAAGCCTTCTACTTTTACGAAAGATAGGCGTAGGCTTCTTCGTAGAGCTTAGCGTTAACTTCTCTAACTAAGCTTTTAGCCTCTATATAGTACTAGGCAATATAGAATCTCTAGGACAAGGCTCTAGAGTCGTAAATAGGCTACCTTCTTCTTCTTAACTAGAGTTTCGAGTAGGACTAGATAAGGATAGGCTCTTAGGTATAGAGGAGAAGGGTCGTCTATTAGATCTTAGATTTCTAGGAGGAGGTAATAGTCTATAGGATATTAAGAGCTATCTCTCTACTATTAGAAATATATAGGTTAGTTCTTCGAAGGTCTCTCCTTTACGCTCTCTCTTAGTAAGCTTAACTATAAATCTATACTAATTAAGCTTATAGCTCGCCTCTAGGCGTGCCTCTCTTATCTTATAGCTAAAGACGTCGACCTATAAAAGCTCCTCCTTAAACTTGTTCTAGTAGCGTCTTCTATCTAAGTTCGTATTAATAAAGCCTAAGCTCTACGAGCTAGGAGTTTTCTTACTTCTCTATAGCTAAAAATACTAGCTACGAGAGAATATATTCGCTACTTACTAATAGAAACGATCTTACTTTTACTATACTAAGAAGATCTAGTCTTTAAGCTCGCTTTCTTTAAAGACGCCTTTATATTTATTTAACTATTAACGAAGGTTCCTAAGTATCTCTTTATTATATAAGACTTAGTTAAGGAAGGGGAAGTTCTACTCGTACCTAAACTCTATACGTAGCTACTACTAGATCAAGTTTCTCTCCTTTACTAAGTCTCAGCCTTCTTAGCGTATTTTCTTTATATTATCGCGCTTTACGCTCTACGCGTTAAGGTGCTTTAGTAAAATCTTAGCTAAGAGGCGTTTAAAGAAGTTAAATACACCGATCTTTATTCCGTCGTTTACTTCCTCGACCTACTTAAGTACTAAGTCGATACTCTCCTCTTGTTCTTATAGAGTCTCTAGCGATAGAATAGCTTTAGTAGCGTTGTCAAGGTTCGTTATACTAGTAAGAGGTCTACTTAAAGGCTAGAAGCTAACGATAGAGCCTTCGCGATTAATACGAGCGAGCGCTATACCTTATATAGAACTTAAAGAAGCTATTTTTCGTCTTTTCTTTAGAGAATCTTGTCTAGGTAGTTCTTATATTAGACTTCGAATAGGCGAGGTAAAAGGCGAAAGCGCCGGTCTTAATAAGCGCTTAGGCGTTAAAGAACGCTAGAAAGGGGAAGTCTTATTCTTTATACGTAAGGGAGAAAGAGAACGTCTTTAAATAGTCGTATTAGTAGCTTAGAGCGATATAAAGCGCGTAACTAGTAATAAGTAACTTGAATAGCGAGGAGGGTCGGGCGCGTAACTAGTTATAGAGTTTTCTATTATATTAGTTGCCGCTTACGTATATAAACAGCTATATAGCGTTACTAGGTAGTAACGAAAGATAAGAATCGAACTTAATAGAAGTAAGGCTCTATAGTAACTAATTAATAGTTAATAAGAAAGAAGAGATCGTTTAGAGCGTAAAAGTAGTCTAATTATATACCTTATCGTAGTAGCGTAACTACTATTAGGATTAGGGGTCTATACGCGGAGCTTAGTTACGTAAGGTTTTAGTTATCGTTTAAAAAGACAACTAAAAGTTTACTTTACCTTAACGCTTCTATAGCCGTCGTATACTACTAACGCTACTACTAACTACTATAGTATGTACCTTACTATCGCTAATAAGGACTGAGACTTAGATACTATCGTCGTTACCCCTACTAACTTAAAAGAGCCTTATTTTTCGTATACCTAGTCGACTTACTAGATCGCGCTTTCTATATCGTAAGAGACCGCTAGCGCTATAATTAATAGCTAGAAAGGGGCTATTAGAGCCGTTATTACCGAGGATTCAAGCTTCTCTACCTTTATATAGGCTAAAAACCTTAAACTTCAAGAATTCTCTATTAGAAACTAATATTTTTAGCGATTCCTTTAGTTAGGCGAAAATTAGCGATAAAAAGACCTTTAGGACAGATAACCCTTATCTCCCTTCTTCGATTAGCGATAGAAAAGGGCTCTAGGAAGGTAGATTATAGTACTAACCTTAGAAATCATTAGTAGAAAAGAGCTTTAGGAGTATAGGTCTAGCTTAGATTTTTAAGACCTAGTAGTAGAAAGTAGCTCGGGATAGCTAACTTTTATAGCGATAGTAGGCTCGGGACTTAGAAAAAGGAGTAGGATAGTAGCTTAACTAGTAGATATAGAATCTATACTTAAAGGTTAAGCTTAGAGGAGTAACTAGCTATATAGATACTTATCTTAGCTATAGAAAATAGCGTTAGGATAGTTAGGATTAACTAGATTTCTACTAATCTAGTAGAAGAGGAGCTCGGGAAGCTTAGATTAGAGCTCGATAGTAGCTCTAGGAATAAAAGAAGTACTTAGGACAGCTAAGATTTAGCTAGATTTATACTAGTCTAGTAAATTATAAGCTTAGGAAGCTCCGATTAGAGCTTAATAGTAGTTTTAGAACTAAGAGAAGCGCTTAGGAAGGTTAGATTAGAGCTCGATAGTAGCTCTAGGAACAAAAAGAAGCGCTCGAGATAGTATAATCTTAGGAAGATTAGCCTTTTTATAGTAGAGGCTAGGCTTTAGTAGCTAAATCTTAGCTTATACCTCTAATTAAGTATCGCCTATCGAATTTCTACTTCTTTAGCTCTACTAGGCTAACTTTAGCCTTTAGCTTACTAAGTCTTCTACTTCTTCTTTAAGCTCCGTTAGTAGCTAGCGTATATAACTCTCTCTTTCTTCTTAAGTTATTACTAATAGCTTACTAATAAAGATCTATAGATACTTGTACCTAGGTAGAAGGCCTAGTTCTATAACCTTCTCTATCGGTAGCGGTACTTCTTCTAGTTTAACCTAATCCGGAACTAGCTTTAGGTTTTCTCGTAGAAAGGTATATTTCTTAAGGTCTATCCTTTTATAGATATACTTACGTTTTAAGCTATCTAATTCCTTAAGCTTATACGATATACCTCTCTATAACACCTTAGATACCCTAAAAGGGCCTTCCTACCTAAACGTAAGCTTATAGGAGAAGCTAGTTTTTAACTTAGAGTAGTATACTAATACGAGATCTTCTTCCTTTAGTATAGTAAGGTCTATATAGCGATGTTTATCGAAGTACGCCTTATTCTATTCCTAGAGACGCTATTAACGTAGTCGTCCTTCTTCTATAGTCGTTTCTATAGCTTCTAGAGCTTAAGCTCGAATCGTAAGAAGCTCTACTCTAGTCTTAACCTTGCCCTAATCTATAATCTAGAAGGTACAGTATTCTAGCTCGATTAGTAGTACTACGTCGCGCCTAATTATTACCTCTAACGGTATTAGGCTAGTAGTAGAGACTATTATCGTTCTCTCTACTTATAGAACCGCTAGAATATAGTTACGAATCGTATAAAGGCCGCTATTAGAGAGCTTTAAGTAAGCGTCTAATATCGTCTTATAGCCGACTTTAACGATAGCGTTAGACTAAGGGTAGTACGGCGAAATATTAATACGTTTAATACTATACGATAGTAGTAGCTTCTCTACGTTACTAAGGTTAGTGTTAAAAGTGGAGAGCGTTTATAGATACTACACAATGTTAAGGAGGGTATAGCGTAGTAAAGAAGAATAGGGGATCAATCTTGAACTGACTTATACATATAGTGTAGTAGTAATATACTAGGAACCAAATACAAAGTTAATTGAGTTAGTTATCTAAGAAGAGAAGAGAGAGAAGCAAGATATACCTCTTGCTAAGCCTCAGGTAGATGCCTTAGGCATCTAGAACTATGCTTAGAAGTCTATATCTAGACTAACTATCTAGGATACATTCTTAACACTCCTACTTATACTATATGGTCAGATCTTTTAACAGATTATCTATAGCACTTAAATGCTAGTCCCAATCTTGATTAGTTATTAAGTACTTACTTTTTAGACTAATAACTAGATAGCACTAACTGTTAATCTAACAAACTTTCTATACTACTATCTTCTATAAAAAGGTAAAAGAAATACCTTCTATAAGATCTTCCTCCTCTCTTATATAGGAGTGGATTGTTCAGGACATAGACTATCTAGTAAGTTGCCCCTATCCTTTCTTATAGCTAATTCTAACAGCTCCCTAGATTCCTTATAGCCTAGTCCCTTACTTAGTTATATTCTATATAGCTTCTTAGTTCCCTAATAGTCTTTAGGGTATACTATTCTTAGCTATAGGGATCTTGTATCAAGCTAGAGAGTAGAGTAACTACACACTAGTAGAGGAGATAATAGCTACTATAGAGGAGGTCTTCAATATTAACTAGTACTTGGCCTTAGGAGGTGTCTAGTTCAGCTAGGTGCTATATAGTAATATTGTAGTTAGTGACAGGTCTAACATTAGTAAGAGCATTTAGGACTTTATAAAGTCTAACTAAGGAGGAGTCAAGTAACTAAAATCTTTCTTTTAGACTCCTCTTAGTTCAGCTCTAAGGCTTGGAGTTATCTTTTATACATCTCTTATATAAGGTAGAGCTGCCTTACAAACTCCTGAAACTGTGGTCTATTCTTTAGCTTAGTAAGACTATCTACTACTATCTCTTTTATATTCACATATTCTATAGAGATAAGTCTGTTCCACTAGAGCTTTCTTATAGCATTGTATGAGATATTAATATGTTTGGACTTGTTATAAACATATAAGTCCTTAACTAGAGTAAGGGCAGCTTAGTTATTACCTTTTAGCTAAATTGGCCTAATTCTAGTAACAGTTTCCTAGTTACTAAGGATCCTTAGTTAGTAAGAATATTCTCCTACTAACTCTAGGCATCTAAGCTCTCTTAAAAGAGCACCAAGGAACTGTAACTGTTTTGTATATACTCCTATAGCTATATATTTAGCTTCTATTATAGATATAGCTATAGATTTCTACTTCTTACTCATCTAGGAGATTAGTGCACTATAAAGGAAGAAGACATATCCAAGGATTAAGACTCTGTTAGTCTTGTCCATTACATAGTCAGAGTCTATATATCTAGTAAGGTAGCCTTGACCATTCCTTAAGTATCTTAGACTAAGGTCTAGGTTTGATCTCAGGTATCTAGTTAGCTTCTTTAGAGCCTTCATATATCCTACTATTGGATTACTAACATAGGAGCTTAATCTTCTAAGGGCAAATAAAATGTCTAGTCTTATAATAGTTACAAGCTATATCTATATTCTAATAATGGATTAGTACTCCTATTTATTACACCTTTCATCATTTAGTCTAGTAGGCTTCAGACTTTTATAGCTGTCTATTAGTAAAAGAGTTAGTAATATAGTCTCTTAACCCATTCCTATCTTAGCTAGGTTCTCTTAGATATAGTGCTTCTAGTCAAGTTTCAGCTAGCCTTACTGTCTGTTTCTTGTTAGTCTTATTCTAAGAATCTTATCTAGTTCTCTAAGATCTTTAATCTTAAAGACCTTACTAAGTTAGTCTTTAAACTAGAGGACATCTTCTAGTCTCTCTATAGTAATAGGTATGTTATTAATATAGATCAGGATTATTAGGTCTTTCCTTTTCTTATAGATTAGAAGACATAGGTCTACTTCTAATTGTCTGAATCCTATTCCTTTCAGCTTTAATATACACAGCTGATTCTAGTCTCTTATAGCTTACTTTAGCCTATAGAGACTCCTTAGAACTTATAAGACTATACTAGTTAGTAGGTTAACACCTAGTAGTAGGATCATATAGATGTCCTTATGTAGGGTACTCTCTATAAATGCATTATTTATATCCACTTAGTGTAGAACTAGGTCCTTCTTGCAGACTACAGCTATAAATCCTCTTAGAGTATCCTACCTAACTATAGGGGCAAAAGTTTCTATATAGTCTACTCTATACTTTTAGGAGAACCCTCTTATAACTAGTCTTGCCTTGAACTTTTTAATAGCTCTACTAAGCTTTCTCTTAATATTAAAGACCCATCTTGAGGTAACCAGGTTGGCCCCTTTTAGTAGGACTACTATAGTCTAGGTGTTATTGCTTATAAGTGTATCTAGCTCCTTCTAAATAGCTTCTTACTAGAGATAACCCTACTTAGGATTACTTACTACTTCCTTATAGTTCCTTAGGATTAGAACCTCCTATTTGTACATTCCTACTTCTTTAGTAGCTAAGAATATAATCTCTTTAACTTCCTCTAAGAATTCTAGGTCCTATAGGATGCCTAGGTTAATAGAGCTTATAGCTAAGAAGAAAGCCTAATACTCTAGGAGCATTTCCTTGTCTAGCTAACTATTCTAATCTAGCTCAAGCCTAATTAGCTTCAGCTTCTAGTCAAATCTATTAAGTTCTTAGGATGCTTTCCTCTTTCTAAGGGTTTGCCTTAGAGCTGTCTGCTCCTAATCTACCTCTATAGTTTCTTAGGCAGAATTCTTAGATTCTTTCTTAACTTTCCCTTAGTCTAGGAATTTTCTGTACTCTCCTATATCTTCTAGTAGAGGTAGAAGTTATATAAAGAGTTTCTTTCCTTCCTAAACCTGTACTAATAGCTAAGGGGGAGGAGGCTTCTACTAGCCTAGACTAGGAGCACCTAGGGTACTCCTACTAGCTTGTAGAGTAGGCTAGCTAATAGTTCTTAGCCTTCTAATAGGTCTTCTTTCTAGAGCTGAACTAGGGAGATTCTTAATCTTAATATTCAAGTCCAATTCTCTACCTAGCTTATCTTTAAAGAAGATTGTATTAGTATGCTACTTAATAGCCTTTATATCTAGCTCCTAGAACTTCTATACCTTTACTATATTGTTATAGTATCTAACAAACATAGTATCCTTTCCTCTATTTATTAGTTTGTTACTCCTTGCCTACTAAGGCTATACTCTTGTATCTATGTATACTATAGCTCTATATCCCTATACCTTGAGGTAGGAGACTATTAGTTTAATCCTATTAAAAGCTTTATTAGGTAAGAGCTTGAATCCCTTAACATTAGGTCTATTTAGAAGCTTGTTCCTTATATATACCTATACTTTAAGGGCTTCTAGCCAAAACTTAATAGGCATCTTACTTTCTTTAAGCATTGCTCTAATAGAGGCCTCTAATGTTTAGATAGACCTCTTAACTACTCCATTCTAGAGTGAATTGTAGGCCTTAGTTAGCTCAAGGGTGATTCCAAAGTCCTTCTCCTACTATTTAATTAAAGTAGTGATCTCTCTAGCATTGTCAGCCCTTATAGACTTGAGGAGTACTACTAACTACCTTTCTACCTTAATCCTCTAGTTCTGAAGAGCAGTTAGTGTATCTAATCTGGCCTTAAGTAGAAATGCCTATTTCTTTCTTAAGAAGTTATTAACAATCTCAAGCTACTATATGAAACCTTTCACTAATAATAGTAATAGTCCACAGATATCTACTAACATAAGGGCTAGTCTTTCAGGTCTTCTCTTAATAGACTTGCCTAGGTGTTTCTTTATCTTGCCTATTATATAGATCCTATACTTATACTCTTCCTAGTTAGGGATTAGAATTCTTTCCTTTAGGTTAGTAACTTTGTAAAGGTTTGAGAGTAACCCTCTTCTAAAGTATGTAAATCTTCTATACTATAGCTCCTACTATTTTAGATCCTTCTCTAACAGAGTAGTATAGGCATTGTTAACCTCTATAGGATTATATAGTAAGTAATATAACTTTTCCTATAGGAGAGGTAATATCTTACTAATAAATAGAACACCTCTAACTAGCTTGGTCTTTATAACTGTTTAGCTATCTAGGGAGGTAAGAGTGAAATTAGGCTTCTAGACTCTAAATTGCTTACTAAACTAATCCTATAATATAAGATTTACTTTAAGATTAGGAACAAATAGTACCCTATTAAGTAGAACTTCTCCTCCTAAGATTCCCTTTATCTATACTAGTCTAGAGTAGGTTATATAGAGGTATCCTCCTCCTACCTTAATCTATACTTTCTTCCTTAGTAGCTTTACTAATCTAAAGAAGGACAGTTAGTTAGTTATATAGGATAAGGCACAGGAATCTAAGAGCCATTCTTAGGGTAACAACTTGCCTTTAGCCTTAATTATAGAATAGGCTAACTTATCTTAGTTATCATCTTCTAATAGGGAATCATTATTGCTTCTAGAACTAGAGTAAGTTCTAGAATCAGAACTAGAACTAGACTCCTAGGCTGAAAATCCTTTCTTTAGAAGCTTTCTAGACTTTTCTATCCTTTGAAGCTGCTTGCCTATTTTCTAGACAACCTTCTTCAGCTTATTATATAATAATGACTTGTAGACAGCTTTCTTGATATATCTAGCATTCCTTAGTAAAGAGGATCTTCTAACCCTCCCTCTAAGGAATAATCCCTAAGGGTCCTTCTAGTTCTTAGTACTATTTCTCTACTAGGACAGTTTCTTAGTAGTAGGGAGGTCAGGACAATCCTTCAACTAGTACTTCCCTTTCTTATAGAGCTAGTATATTAGTAGAGACTTTCCTTAGTAGGGCTGCCTAGAATAGAATATAGCTAGACCTATGTCTATCTTGTCTAGATTATCTCTTACCTCTTAGGACTCAAGTAGAAGGAGAATAGTGTCTATATCTAAGGATGGTTAGGTTATAATAGTATCCTTAGCTACTTAGTATAATATAGGTAGGGACTATAGGAGATGTTTTAGCCTTTTCTCTTAGCTCTAGTAGTAGGCTTCCTAAGGATCAATCTTAGCAATCCTCTTACCTAGGCCTCTAAGGTGTCTCTATACTTCCCTAATTATCTTATTAGGTAACATCCTGAATATAATAAACTGCTTAATCAGACCTATAGTATAGGACTTTAGGACTCTGTTATACTTGTTCTAGAGAATCATCTATATCTTAGCTACTAGTATAGTAACATACTGTGTCTCTAGCTCTATCTTATTATCTTTACTAATACTGTATCTAATACTGAACCTACATACTATATTGTCTTTTAAGAAGTATTGATTCTAAGTAATATGTATCTAAAGACTAGTGTCCTACTAAACTATATATAGGTTCCCTCTAACAATTAGTTAGCTAATTGCCTAGAACTAGTCCTTTCCTTCTAGCTTATCTGTCTATAGCTTGAACTATCTCTTCTAGTTAGTTCTGTCTAGGATTAGAATCCTTTAGCTCTTCTTGTCCTCTTAGTCCATTATAGAAATAGGTGAATAGAATAAATAATTAGTAGAATGCTTTAGACTAGCTAAGGATTCTAGAGAAGGGTAATTTCTTGTAGTAGGGAGACTAGCTCTAAGGGATAGGGATTCCTCGTATTTAGGAAATTACTAAGACTTAGATCTTTCTCTCTTAGCAGAGTTTCTATTACTAGGTAGTAGGAAGGCCAAGTAGCCTCTTCTAACTCTAGTGATACTAGGTACAATAGTAGAGAACTGGGCAGGTATTGACAAAGTAGAAACACACTACTGTCTTATAGAGATCTTTACTAACTTGTATACTACTAGGTATAAACTAGCTTCGTTAGTAATATAGTTAGAGAAACTTCTAGGCCCTAAATGTTTTCTATAAACTACAAGGGATATAAGTAACCTATACTAACATAGGTTGCTCCTATTTAGTATATAAACCTAGGCTTATAACCTGTTAAAAGTGGAGAGCGTTTATAGATGCTACACAATGTTAAGGAGGGTATAGCGTAGTAAAGAAGAATAGGGGATCAATCTTAAACTAACTTATATACATAGTGTAGTAGCAATATGCTAGGAACTAAATACAAAGTTGATTGAGTTAGTTATCTAAGAAGAGAAGAGAGAGAAGTAAGATGTACCTCTTACTAAGCCTTAGGTGGATGCCTTAGGCATCTAGAACCATGCTCAGAAGTCCATATCTAGACTAACTATCTAGGATACATTCTTAACAGTTAGTCTTATAGTTATCGAGGATAACTTCTATAGCGGCACCTTACTAGTAAAAGATCTCTTCCTATATAAACCTTACTATCTATACTAAGGAGATACTCTTTACTAGGTACTAGAATATACGTACTTCTAGCTAGCGCGATAGAGATTCACGTATAACTATTAACGAATAGTTCTTCGAGACATATAAGCTATCGATATACTACCGCTAGCCGACTATAACTTAGAGTAGGATCTATAGTTCTCTAGGTACCTATCTCCTATACCGAAGACTATAAATAGTATATTACTAAATAGCGAGCGAGATTTAAGCCTAAACCCTATCCTACTACTATCGTTTCTAGATAAGATTATATATCTGTTTAGTACTACGATAACTGTTCTTATAATAGTATGCCTTAATAATACGAGCTCGCGCTTTAGGTTTATTAATAACTCGCTATAGAGGTCTAGCTACTCGCTCTTAGCGCTAGAGCTAGTTGTTCTTAATATAAAATAGCCGATACTTCTTCCTTAACCGCTTATACTCGTTATTAGAAACTCTCTTAGGCCTTTATATTCGTATAAGTACGAAAGCGATATTTATTAACTCCTAAGAGTAGATCCTATTAATTATAGGTAGCTCGCTCTAAATTACCTATATAGAGAAAGCGTTAATATAAAAGGTATCGAAGAATTGCTCGTTGATTATTAGATCCACGTCTTCTTCCTGTTCTATAGCTTCTATATCTTCAGGTATAGTAGGCTTCCTTAACAACGAATCCGGAGCTATATACTTCTTACTAGGAATATATATAACGTTGAAGTCGAAGAGGTAGATCTATACTAGCTAGCGCGTTATTACTATATTCGGCAAATTAGAGGTAGCTTTATTAAGCTAGTAAACGAGGGTATTTATATTAATCTCTAGTTAGAAGTATACTCCGAACAGCTATAGTTTCAGCTTCTTTAATACCTTTAGTATACTAAGGTATTCGCGCTTTCTAGTATCGTACTTAACTTCTACTAGGTTAAATAGGCCAGACTTATATCGAACTAGATAGTAGAGAAGTAGCTCGTCTCGATTATATTAGGAAAGCGTATATCTCTAACCTTTGCTACTCGAATCTATACCTACGATAATAAGTCCTACTTCTTCTCTAAAGTTAAGAGTAACTAGGGCTAGGGCTGAAACTAGTACCTTTAAGACGACGTCTTTAGCTAGTTAGTGTTCGGTAGTCTATTAAAACTTAGTATCCTTCCGTAAGAGCTTGAATAGTAGAGCAAGGATAATCGTGAAACCTTTAACCTAGACGTAGTAGTACGTAACTACGCCGAGGAAGATTCGAACCTCTTTCTAATTTTCTAGAGTCGGCTATTTCTTAATCTTCGCTACTCTCGCGAAGTCTAGATAGCGACTATCGATACTAGTAAGGTAACTAACGATTACTAACTATTCGTAACAAAGCTATAGCTTATTAAAAGCTACGGTTATATTAGCTCGTTCTATATTATAGAGAACGTCGTCTATAGCTATAATATGTTTAATAACGTAACGGCGGAGGCTAGGTTCAACCTCTTTACTATCGTACTTCGTCTTAGGCCCTTTAATACTAATATTATTAAGGAACGGCCGTGCCTTATACGAGACATACTCTATAAGCACTTGATTAATAATACGAACGAACTAGGTAACAGAATTCGTAGCTCCTTACTATAACGTTGTCTACTATAACAAGCCTAGCGGTAAGTCAAAACCTGTAAGGTCTCTATAGGATTTATCGAGCGGGATTTAGTTATATCTAGAGAAGATATTAACTAACGAGGCTAGCGTATAACCGGCAAAGTCCTTAGAGAAACCCTTAGCGTTAGGTAGTAAGTTCGAATCTCTTACGGTAACTTAATTGAACTTCTAAGCTACGTTAATCAACTAATACTTCTTAGGCTTACCTACCTCTATCTTCTTACTAATAAGGAAGTACGGATTTCGATAGGTACTATAGTATAGCTTAAGAGTTCTAGCTTAGATTCGTTGTCTTAGTATGTCCTCTACGACATACTATAGAGATAGGTTTAGCTTGAAGCCTAGATACTACTATAGCTCGTAAGGAACCGTTCGAATCTTCTATAGCGGAGTAATATTAGGATTAATTCGGCCTAAATACGTAAAGTCTTACGTAAAGGCAGCTTCTCGATTCCTTAGTATATAGTATAATAAATCTAGCTCCTTTAGTAGTAGTTCTATACTAGGTTTGAACTTTGTAAGCTGTTCGGGCGTAAGACGTAATCTAGGCTCGATCGTCGAGAACCTCTTAGTTAGGTACTTACTATCGTAAGGTCTAGTACTAGGTAGTATAGCCGCTTCCTTCTTAATATAAGTCCGTCGCTAGTTCTTTAGTCTACTAGGGTTTGAGCTATTAGTTATAGTAATGTCGGCATTTACTAGTTTAATCTTATTAGTAACTCGCTTATAAAGAGTATAGGCGCTAATATAATTATCTAGCTTCCGCTACTCTATAGCTTCTTTATTACGAGCTCTCTCCGCTACTATATTAATAGCGGCCGAGATAACGTACGTCTCTTCGCTAAGCTCGTCGTCTACTTTATCGGAAATAACCTCGTCGTAGAGTCCGGGTTCTTAGATAGCTAGCTCCGCCTCTCTAAGCTTTATATAGGCAATTATTAAGTATTCGCTTCTATAATTCGAACTCTAGCTCGATTAAGATACTAATATAGTATCGTTAAAACTATACCTAATACCTTAGTATAAGTCTCGCTCGCTAGTACAAGCTAGCTTAGCTTCGCTAGTAGCTAGTAAAAGCTTCTTAAGTCGACTATTTTAGCTAAATTTAGCGATATTACCTTCGACGGCCGCTACTACGAGATAGTTATACTATGTTTAAGTCTAGCTATAATTAACCTATCTTAATAGTTCGAGCTACTATCGTAGAGAGGTACTTTATCTAATTAAGTCCGCTATAAAATAGTCTCCGAAGTAGATTACCTTTATATACGATAACTACTACGTAAGGTAGTTAAAGACTTAATTCTCTAGGAGTTTAGGGCTGTCGGTAACTATAAACGAACACTAGTACTAATCGCTTATCTATCTATACTACTAGTATAGTTTAAAGTATAGTATAGGAGGTATAACGTAATTGTCGTTTAAAAAGGTAACTATAGAACGTTCTACTAGCTAACTCTCCTAAGTAGAGTTTTTACCTCTAACTACTAAACCTTACACGGAAAGAGTAGTAGAAGCTTAAAAAGCTTATAATCCCTCTCCCTACTCCTCGCTATTATAAGATCTAGAGTCCTCGATAGTATACTCTATATTCTTTAGCCTATAATTACTAAAAGTTAGAGTTCGGACGCCGACTTCTATCGAATCTTAACGCGATATATATATTAGAGCCTCTACTACACTCGTACCGTCGACTAGAGCTAGTTCCTCGGTACTCTAGCTTTTCCTAGGACCTATTCTATAGTTCGTATATTACTACAGCTATTAAAGCCGGTAAATATAATAATATAGCCGTCTAGAGTACTAATTAAGCCCTCCTAAGAGCTATTATCGTAGTTCTTAGAAGCTAGGCGTACCTACTACGCCTATAGTCGGCTAAGCAAGATCGGGCCGTTCGCTAGTAAGACTAGGAATAGTATAGTAACTCTAACGCTAAAGGTATCGATTAACACCTCTAGGTAGTACCTAATAAAAGTAACCTTGCCTCTAACTCCTCCTATAGTAATATTACCGAGAGAGGTTATACCGACTTGAAGCTTTCGAACGTATTCGATCGGTATAATTATTAACTTAGCTCCCTCGTCGATTAAAGACTTATAAGCTATTATTCGAGAGCTGTACTTTATAGGCACGTAGATACTTAGAACAATCTAATAGACATTATTAAATAATAGAAGGATGTTATTAGTCTACTTATAAAGCTCGGAAGCGGGCCTAGGCTTAACTATATTAATCGCTATAGCGGTAACCTAGAAGGCCTTAATATCGGTCGCTAAAACAGCTTTCGTTAGCTCCTTCTCTACCTACTCGCTAAAGGCTTTAGATAGTAAGGAATATACGCTAATCTTAACTCTACTACCTCTATTCGTACGCTTCTTTATATAGAGCTTATTAAGCTTCTTACGTAGATCCGTATCGTTTAGAATATAACTCTACAAGGAATACGACGCTCGCTCGCTATAGAGAATAATCTCCGCTAAACTTAACTAGACCTTAGATTCGAGCATTTTGTCTATCTAGAAGACGTTAGCGTTATTATTAGCGTACGTAGCTCGAAGGTAATTGTCTATACGCTTAGTCTTTAGAGGCTCCTTAGCCTTCTTTCGCTTTTAAGTATACGTAGGAGCGACTAGAACTAGTAGACCGTTTAGGTAGTCGTATATCTACTTATCCTCGATCTTATCGTTATTACGTCTCTAAGTTTAAGAATCCTCTAACTCCTCTATATCTATAAGGTAAGGAGCTAGCTAGTTTTTATCTTCAACCTCTTTAATACGAGAGTAACGATAAGCGCGGGTTCTTGTAGCTGTAGCCTAGGTCGTAATCCGCTTCTATACTCCTATTAGCTATCCTCTAACTAGACGAGAAGGATTTAGGTTCCGCTTTGTCTTTACGCTATCTCCGGCTACGTAGGCGCTAATTAGATCGTCCTAATCCTTCTATATAATAGAAGCGACTTAACCGATATTAATAGGACCGTCGATACTAGCTACCTTATTCGCTATCCTCTACTAGCTCGCTCTTAGCGTTAATAAACGATCTACATTTTCAAGATTAATCTTCCTATAGCGCTACTCTAATACTCCTATTAATACGAACAGCTTTAGTAGTTCCTTGTCCTAGTAGTACTATATCTTTTCTATACCTAGGCGAGGCGTTCCGTAGTATATAATACCGGTCTTTAGATCTCTATATATTAAGCTCTTAGTCTCGAACTATTATAGGTACTCGTAGTTTACGGCTATATAGCCTTCGAGCCTATATATCTAATAACCTGAAATCTTTAAAGCGATCGCTACGTAGGCCTTAATTATTAACCTATTATCTATCGTAGCTAAGTTAATCGAAATCTCCTAGCTATAAGTAGGCCTTAGAATATATAGATAGTCGTAATCGTAAGACTTCGCCTACTGTCCTATTAACGAGCGTAGCGGCTACGGGCCTCCTTCTTCGAGTTAACGAATCGTAGCGATTATAAGGTCTTATATACTAGCGGTAATATTATCGACAGTTACTAACTTACGGCCTTTATAGACTACCGTTTCTCTAGCCTTAAACTTAGAGTTTAGTCTTAGAGCGGACTTCTTTACTACTTCGTACAACTACTAGACGTCTCTACCGCCTTCGTTATATACTTCTAATTTGAAGTCCTTATTACTATTAATCTAACGCTAGGCTGTCTTTAAGAGCTTACTATAATCCAAGTCCTTGTTATTAAGATCTAACCTAAGATAGGCCTAGAGCCTCTTACCGAAACGAAATAGAAGGCCTTATATAAATAGAAGAGTACGAGAACGCTCGTCTATATACGAAGTAGGTATAGTATTAGAGTAGAGTATAAACTGCCTCAAGTACTCTAAGAGATTATTATCCTCGCTACGGTTAACCTTATAAAGGTTTTCTATATAGCGGCGGTTTCTAAGCATATATATATTATCGTACTTTCGGTATTCCTTAATAATCGACTCTTTAAACTTAGCGTAGTCTCGGTCGTAGAAACTATCAAGGCGCTAGTATCGTCTACGTTAGATAACCGTAACCTAAGTAAGTAACTTCTCGTAAAGCTATTTATTATTATTAATAAGTAGAATAGAGTAGTTACTATATAGCGCTTTAAAGCGCTTAATATACTCGGTTACGTTCTCTCTATTAAAGAAGGGATTCTAGTCCGAGCTAGGTAGTAGCGGAACCTAAGCGATAATCACCTTCTAGCTTTAGGTTACTTAGATAGTCTCTATAAGCAGCTAGAACTACGCTATAGATAGTCTACCTCCTAAGTTCGGTCCTTAAAAGATATTAGTATTAGGGTTGAGGTTAGTACCTCCTTAGTCCTCTATAGACATGTCGTTATCTAATAGAGGGAATAAAGTAAAAGTAGGTAGTAGCTTTACTAGTAATCTTCGAATTTGCTTATTAAGCTAGTTAGATAAGCTACTCTCTAGTATTTCAGGCCGGCTAATAGATACTAATTCACTTATAGAGCTCGTTCGAAGGTGTTCTAAGAGTATATTATACTCTCCTTGATTAGGTTTTTAAATAAAATATAGTTATCGTTTAAAACGATAACTAAAAAAAACAAGGGTCTAAATTTTATTAGCTGTCTAAAGGTAAACGTTATACTTTTCTTATAATACCGGGGCTGTATTAATTGTACCTAATAAGCGAAGGCATGTCGTGTCGTATAGTTCGACTATTTATAGCTAGGCGCGTCCGTCTCGCTTATTCGGGTAATTCGCTATATAACTATAGTAGTATAATATTACGTTAGCCTGTACTATATACCGGGTCTAGGGCCTTAGACGTGATTAGTGTCCTTAGCTAAACGATTAGCGTCTTACGCCGTACTAGGGCTTATTCTAAGCGATCCGTATACTAGAGGATACGAGATTGCCTAGACGGGTCCGGCCTATCCTATAGCCTCTACGCTATCCGAACGAGAGCGTTCTTACGCTAAACTAGGGTCTAATCGAAGACTATTATAGGCATAGAGACCCTAAGTAAATCTCCGATATAGTAAGTCGCCTTACTATCTATACGACAATTACCGAATAGATCCGTACTAAGGAGTACTAGAGGTTTATAACTTTTCCGGGTTAGAGCGATATCTATATTCTAGAGGCTTCTATATTGTTATAGCCCTTTAAGTTACCTCTTACGTAGGCTCCTTTAGGCCTCTTATTAATGTTTATAGTACGTTAGTTCTCGCTTTAAGGCTACTATCTACCCTCTACGCTTTTAGTTCCGGTATAAGAGAGAAGAGATAGCCCTACCTTCGGCTCTATTAATAGATAATAACTACTCTAATACTAACCTCCTAGGCAGGTATAAGAGTAGTCGCTATTAAACAAGACCTGTTCGGATAGTAATAGTCTTGTAATACGTTAATTAACTAGTAGTAACGAGCTCAAAACAGTAGTCCTAAGACTAAGAGCCTATACTAGGACCGTAGGACATTAAATTGATTAAGTAGAGTGAACATTGCTATCTTAGAAACGAGCTACTACCTTGCTTTTGTACTAAAACTACTAAGCACGGTATGTAGGTAGGCCTTTGCCTTACTACTAGTTATAGAGTTTTTTATTATATTAGTTACTACTTACGTATATAAATAGCTATATAGCGTTACTAGGTAGTAACGAAAGATAAGAACTAAACTTAATAGAAGTAAGGCTCTATAGTAACTAATTAATAGTTAATAAGGAAGAAGAGATCGTTTAGAGCGTAAAAGTAGTCTAATTATATACCTTATCGTAGTAGTATAACTACTATTAAGATTAGAGGTCTATATATAAAGCTTAGTTACGTAAGGCTTTAATTATCGTTTAAAAAGATAACTAAAAGTTTACTTTACCTTAACGCTTCTATAGTCGTCGTATACTACTAACGCTACTACTAACTACTATAGTATATACCTTACTATCGCTAACGAGGACTAAGACTTAGATACTATCGTCGTTACCTCTACTAATTTAAAAGAGCCTTATTTTTCGTATACCTAGTCGACTTACTAGATCGCGCTTTCTATATCGTAAGAGACCGCTAGCGCTATAATTAATAGCTAGAAAGGAGCTATTAGAGCCGGTAAGCTTCTCTACTCTTATATAGGCCGAAAATCTTAAACTTTAAGAATTCTCTATCGGAAACTAATATTTTTAGCGATTTTTTTAGTTAGACGAAAGTTAGTAGTAAAAAGATCTTTAGGATAGACAACCCTTATCTCTCTTAGAAATCGCTAGTAGAAAAGAGCTTCGGGAGTATAGGTCTAGCTTAGATTTTTGAGACCTAGTAGTAGAAAGTAGCTCGGGACAGCTAACTTTTATAGTAATAGTAGGCTTAGGACTTAGAAAAAGGAGTAGGATAGTAGGTTAACTAGTAGATATAGAATCTATACTTAAAAGTTAAGCTTAGAGGAGTAACTAGCTATATAGATACTTATCTTAGCTATAGAAAACAGCGTCGAGATAGTTAGGATTAGCTAGATTTCTACTAATCTAGTAAAAGAGAAGCTCGGGAAGCTTAGATTAGAGCTCGATAGTAGCTTTAGGACTAAAAGAAGAGCTTAGGACAGCTAAGATTTAGCTAGATTTATACTAGTCTAGTAAATTATAAGCTTAGGAAGCTCCGATTAGAGCTTAATAGTAGCTTTAGGACTAAGAGAAGTGCTCGAGAAGGTTAGATTAGAGCTTCTAGGAACAAAAGAAGCGCTTAGGATAGTACGATCTTAGGAAGATTAGCCCTTTTATAGTAGAGGCTAGGCTTTAGTAGCTAGATCTTAGCTCGTGCTTCTAATTAAGTATCGCCTATCGAATTTCTACTTCTTTAGCTCTACTAGGCTAGCTTTAGCCTTTAGCTTACTAAGTCTTCTACTTCTTCTTTAAGCTCTATTAGTAGCTAGCGTATATAACTCTCTCTTTCTTCTTAAGTTATTACTAATAGCTTACTAATAAAGATCTATAGGTGCTTGTACCTAGGTAGAAGGCCTAGTTCTATAACCTTCTCTATCGGTAGCGGTATTTCTTCTAGTTTAACCTAATCTGGAACTAGCTTTAGGTTTTCTCGTAGAAAGGTGTATTTCTTAAGATTTATCCTCTTATAGATATACTCCCGTTTAGAGCTATCTAGCTCCTTAAGCTTGTACGATATACCTCTCTATAATACTTTAGATACCTTAAAAGAGCCTTCCTACCTAAACGTAAGCTTATAGGAGAAGCTAGTTTTTAACTTAGAGCGGTATACTAATACGAGATCTCCTTCCTATAGTATAGTAAGATCTGTATAGCGATGTTTATCGAAGTATACCTTGTTCTATTCTCGGAGACGCTATTAACGTAGTCGTCCTTCTTCTACGGTTATTTCTATAGCTTCTAGAGCTTGAGCTCGAATCGTAAGAAGCTCTACTCTAGTCTTGACCTTACCTTAATCTATAATCCGGAAGGTACAGTATTCTAGCTCGATTAGTAGTACTACGTTACGCCTAATTATTACCTCTAACGGTGTTAGACCGGTAGTAGAGACTATTATCGTCCTCTCTACCTATAGAACCGCTAGAATATAGTTACGAATCGTATAAAGGCCGCCGTTAGAGAGCTTTAAGCAAGCGTCTAATATTGTCTTATAGCCGACTTTAACGATAGCGTTAGACTAAGGGTAGTACGGCGAAATGTTAATACGTTTAATACTATACGATAGTAGTAGCTTCTCTACGTTACTAAGGTTAGTCTTATAGTTGTCGAGGATAACTTCTATAGCGGCACCCTACTAGTAAAAGATCTCTTCCTATATAAACCTTACTATCTATACTAAGGAGATACTCTTTACTAGATACTAGAATATACGTACTTCTAGCTAGCGCGATAGAGATTCGCGTATAACTATTAACGAATAGTTCTTCGAGATATATAAGCCGTCGATATACTACCGCTAGCCGACTATAACTTAGAGTAGGATCTATAGTTCTCTAGGTACCTGTCTTCTATACTAAAGACTATAAATAGTATATTACCGAATAGCGAGCGAGATTTAAGCCTAAACCCTATCCTACTACTATCGTTTCCGGATAAGATTATACGTCTGTTTAGTACTACGATAACCGTTCTTATAATAGTATACCTTAATAATACGAGCTCGTACTTTAGGTTTATCGATAACTCGCTATAAAGGTCTAGCTACTCGCTCTTAGCGCTAGAGCTAGTTATTCTTAATATAAAACAGCCGACACTTCTTCCTTAACTGCTTATACTCGTTATTAGAAACTCTCTTAGGTCTTTATATCCGTATAAGTACGAAAGCGATATTTATTAACTCCTAAGAGTAGATCCTATTAATTATAGATAGCTCGCCCTAAATCACTTATATAGAGAAAGCGTTAACGTAAAAGGTATCGAAGAATTGCTCGTTAACTATTAGATCTACGTCTTCTTCCTATTCTATAGCCTCTATATCTTTAGGCGTAGTAGGTTTCCTCGATAAAGAATCCGGAGCTATATACTTCTTACTAGGAATATATATAACGTTAAAGTCGAAGAGGTAGATCTATACTAGCTAGCGCGTTATTACTGTATTCGGCAAATTAGAGGTAGCTTTGTTAAGCTAGTAAACGAGGGTATTTATATTAATCTCTAGTTAGAAGTATACTCTAAACAGCTATAGTTTTAGCTTCTTTAATACCTTTAGTATACTAAGGTATTCGCGCTTTCTAGTATCGTACTTAACCTCTACCGGGTTAAATAGGCCGGACTTATATCGAACTAGATAGTAGAGAAGTAGCTCGTCTCGATTATATTAGGAAAGTATATATCTTTAACCTTTACCGCTCGAATCTATACCTACGACAATAAGTCCTACTCCTTCTCTAAAGTTAAGAGCAACTAGGGCTAGAGCTGAAACTAGTGTCTTTAAGACGACGTCCTTAGCTAGTTAGTGTTCGGTAGTCTATTAAAACTCGGTATCCTTCTATAAGAGTTTAAATAGCAGAGTAAGGATAATCGTGAAACCTTTAACCTAGACGTAGTAGTATATAACTACGCTAAGGAAGATTCGAACCTTTTTCTAATTCTCTAGCGTCGGCTATTTCTTAATCTTTACTACTCTCGCGAAGTCTAGATAGCGACTATCGATACTAGTAAGGTAACTAACGATTACTAGTTATTCGTAATAGAGCTATAGCTTATTAAAAGCCACCGTTATATTAGCTCGTTCTATATTATAGAGAACGTCGTCTATAGCTATAATATATTTAATAACGTAATAGTAGAGGCTAGGTTTAACCTCTTTACTATCGTACTTCGTCTTAGGCTCTTTAATACCGATATTATTAAAGAACAGCTATGCCTTATACGAGACATGCTCTATAAGTACTTGATTAATAATACGAACGAACTAGGTAATAGAGTTCGTAGCTCCTTATAGTAACGTTATCTACTATAACAAGCCTAGCGGTAAGTCGAAGCCTATAAGGTCTCTATATAATTCATTAAGTAGGATTTAGTTATATCTAGAGAAGATATTAACTAACGAGGCTAGCGTATAACCGGCAAAGTCCTTAGAGAAACCCTTAGCGTTAGGTAGTAAGTTCGAATCTCTTATAGTAACTTAATTGAACTTCTAAGCTACGTTAATTAACTAATACTTCTTTAGCTTACCTACCTCCGTCTTCTTACTAATAAGAAAGTATAGGTTTCGATAGGCACCGTAGTATAGCTTAAGAGTTCTAGCTTAGATTCGTTGTCTTAGTATATCTTCTACGACATGTCGTAGCGATAGGTTCAGCTTGAAGCCTAGGTACTACTATAGCTCGTAAGGAACTATTCGAATCTTCTATAGCGGAGTAATATTAGGATTGATTCGGCCTAAATACGTAAAGTCTTATATAAAGGTAGCTTCTCGATTCCTTAGTATATAGTGTAACAAATCTAGCTCCTTTAGTAGTAGTTCTATACTAGGTTTGAACTTTATAAGCCGTTTAGGCGTAAGCTATAATCTAGGCTCGATCGTCGAGAACCTCTTAGTTAGGTACTTACTATCGTAAGGTCTAGTACTAGGTAGTATAGCTACTTCCTTCTCGATATAAGTCCGTCGCTAGTCCTTTAGTCCGTTAGGGTTTAAGCTATTAGTTATAGTAATATCTATATTAACCGGTTTAATCTTGTCGGTAACTCGCTTATAAAGAGTATAGGCGCTAATATAATTATCTAGCTTCTACTACCCCGTAGCTTCTTTATTATAAACTCTCTCCGCTACTATATTAATAGCGGCTAAGATAACGTACGTCTCTTCGCTAAGCTCGTCATCTACTTTATCGGAAATAACCTCGTCGTAGGGTCTAGGTTCTTAGATAGCTAGCTCCGCCTCTCTAATCTTCCTATAGGTAATTATCAAGTATTCGCCTCTATAATTCGAACTCTAGCTCGATTAAGACACTAGTATAGTATCTTTAAAACTATACCTAATACCCTAGTACAAGTCTCGCTCGCTAGTATAAGCTAGCTTAGCTTCGCTAGTAGCTAGTAAAAGCTTCTTAAGTCGGCTATTTTAGCTGAATTTAGCGACGTTATCTTTAACGGCCGCTACTACGAGATAGTTATACTATGTTTAAGTCCAGCTATAATTAACCCGTCTTGATAGTTCGAGCTACTATCGTAGAGAGGTGCTTTATCTAATTAAGTCTACTATAAAATGGTCCCTAAAGTAGATTATCTTTATATACAATAACTACTACGTAAGGTAGTTAAAGACTTGATTCTCTAGGAGTTTAGGACTATCGGTAACCGTAAACGAACACTAGTACTAATCGCTTATCTATCTATACTACTAGTATAGTTTGAAGTATAGTATAGGAGGTATAACGTAATTATCGTTTAAAAAGGTAACTACGGAACGTTCTACTAGCTAACTCTCCTAAGTAGAGTTTTTACCTCTAACTACTAAACCTTATACAGAAAGGGTAGTAGAAGCTTGAAAAGCTTATAATCCCTCTCCCTACTCCTTACTATTATAAGATCTAGAGTCCTCGACGGTATACCCTATGTTCTTTAGCTAATAATTACCGAAAGTCAGAGTTCGGATACCGACTTCTATCGAATCTTAACGCGATACACGTGTTAGAGCCTCTACTAAACTCGTGCCGTCGACTAGAGCTAGTTCCTTAGCACTCTAGCTTTTCCTAGGACTTGTTCTATAGTACGTATATTACTATAGCTATTAAAACTAGTAAATATAATAATATAGCCGTCTAGAGTACTAATTAAGCTCTCCTACGAGCTATTATCGTAGTTCTTAGAAGCTAAGCGTACCTACCGCGCCTACGGTCGGCTAAGCAAGATTAGGCCGTTTGCCGGTAAGACTAGAAATAGTATCGTAACTCTTACGCTAAAGGTATCGATTAATACCTCCGAGTAGTACCTAATAAAAGTAACCTTGCCTCCGACTCCTCCTATAGTAATATTACTAAGAGAGGTTATACCGACTTGAAGCTTTCGAACGTGTTCGATTAGTATAATTATTAACTTAGCCTCCTCGTCGATTAAAGACTTATAAGCTATTATTCGAGAGCTATACTTTATAGGTACGTAGATACTTAGAATAATTTAATAGACATTATTAAATAATAGAAGGATATTATTAGTCCGCTTATAAAGCTCGGAAGCGAGCCTAGGTTTCACTATATTAATCGCTATAGCGGTAACCTAGAAGGCCTTAATATCGGTCGCTAAGATAGCTTTTATTAGCTCCTCCTCTACCTACTCGCTAAAGGCTTTAGATAGTAAGGAATATACGCTAATCTTAGCTTCGCTACTACTATTCGTACGCTTCTTTATACGGAGCTTGTTAAGCTTCTTACGTAGATCCGTATTATTCGGAATACGGCCCTATAAGGAATACGACGCTCGTTCGCTATAGAGAATAATCTCCGCTAAGCTTAACTAGACCTTAGATTCGAGTATTTTGTCTATCTAGAAGACGTTAGCGTTATTATTAGCGTACGTAGCTCGAAGGTAGTTGTCCGTACGCTTAGTCTTTAGAGGCTCCTTAGCCTTCTTCTACTTTTAAGCATACGTAGGAGCGACTAGAACTAGTAGACCGTTTAGGTAGTCGTATATCTACTTATCCTCGATCTTATCGTTATTACGTCTCTAAGTTTAAGAATCCTCTAACTCCTCTATATCTATAAGGTAAGGAGCTAGCTAGTTCTTATCTTTAACCTCTTTAATATAGGAGTAACGATAAGCGCGGGTTCTTATAGCTATAGCCTAGGTCGTAATCCGCTTCTATACTCCTATTAGCTGTCCTCTAACTAGATAAGAAGGGTTTAGGTTCCGCTTTGTCTTTACGCTGTCTCTAGCTACGTAGGCGCCGATTAGGTCGTCCTAATCCTCCTATATAATAGAAGCGACTTAGCTAATATTAACGGGACCGTTAATACTAGCTACCTTGTTCGCTATCCTCTACTAGCTCGCTCTTAGCGTTAATAAACGATCTATATTTTCAAGATCGATCTTCCCGTAGCGCTACTCTAATACTCCTATTAATACGAATAGCTTTAGTAGTTCCTTGTCCTAGTAGTACTATATCTTTTCCGTACCTAGGCGAGGTGTTCCGTAGTATATAATACTAGTCTTTAGATCTCTATATATTAAGCCCTTAGTCTCGAACTACTATAGGTACTTATAGTTTGCGGCTATATAGCCTTCGAGCCTATATATCTAATAACCTAAAATCTTTAGAGCGATCGCTATATAGGCCTCAATTATCAACCCGTTATCTATCGTAGCTGAATTAATCGAAATCTCCTAGCTATAAGTAGGCCTTAGAATATATAGATAGTCGTGATCGTAAGACTTCGCCCGCTATCCTATCGACGAGCGTAGTAGCTATAGGCCTCCTTCTTCGAGCCGACGAATCGTAGTAATTACGAGGTCTTATATACTAGTAGTAATGTTATCGACGCTTACTAGCTTACGGCCCTTATAGACTACTGTTTCTCTAGCCTTGAACTTAGAGTTTAGTCTTAGGGCGGACTTCTTTACTACTTCGTGTAACTACTAGACATCTCTACCGCCTTCGTTATACACTTCTAATTTAAAGTCCTTATTACTATTAATCTAACGCTAGGCTGTCTTTAAGAGCTTACTATAATCCAAGTTACTATTATTAAGGTCTAACCTAAGATAGGCCTAGAGTCTCTTACCGAAACGAAATAGTAGGCCTCGTATAAATAGAAGAGCACGAGAACGCTCGTCTATATACGAAGTAGGTATAGTATTAGAGTAGAGTATAAACTGCCTTAAGTACTCTAAGAGATTATTATCCTCGCTACGGTTAACCTTATAAAGGTTCTCTATATAGCGGCGGTTTCCGAGTATATATATATTATCGTACTTTCGGTACTCCTTAATAATTAACTCCTTGAACTTAGCGTAGTCTCGGTCGTAGAAACTATTAAGGCGCTAGTATCGTCTACGTTAGATAACCGTAACCTAAGTAAGTAACTTCTTATAAAGCTGTTTATTATTATTAATAAGTAGGATAGCGTAGTTCCTATATAGTGCTTCAAAACGCTTAATATACTTAGTTACGTTCTCTTTATTAAAGAAGAGATTCTAGTCCGAGCTAGGTAGTAGCGGAACCTAAGCGACAATTACCTTCTAGCTTTAGGTTACTTAGATAGTCTCTATAAGTAGCTAGAACTACGCTATAGATAGTCTACCTCCTAAGCTCGGTCCTTGAAAGATATCGGCGTTAGGGTTAAGGTTAGTACCTCCTTAGTCCTCCGCTTCTATAGACATATCGTTGTCTAGTAGAGGGAATAAAGTAAAAGCAGGTAGTAGCTTTACTAGTAATCTTCGAATTTACTTATTAAGTAGGTTAGATAAGCTACTCTCTAGTGTTTCAGGCCGGCTAATAGATACTAATTTACTTATAGAGCTCGTTCGAAGGTGTTCTAAGAGTATATTATACTCTCCTCGATTAAGGTTTTTAAATAAAATATAGTTATCGTTTAAAAAGGTAACTAAAAAACAAGAGTCTAAAATTTTCTTAGCCGTCTAAAGGTAAACGTTAAACTTTTCTTTATAATACTAGAGCTGTATTAATTGTGCCTAATAAGCAAGGCATATCGTGTCGTATAGTTCGACTATTTATAGCTAGGCGCGTCCGTCTCGCTTATTCAGGTAATTCGCTATATAACTATAGTAGTATAATATTACGTTAGCCTATACTATATACTAGGTCCGGGGCCTTAGACGTGATTAGTGTCCTTAGCTAAACGATTAGCGTCTAACGCCGTACTAGGGCTTATTCTAAGCGATCTATATACTAGGAGATACGAGATTGCCTAGACGGGTCCGGCCTATCCTATAGCCTCTACGCTATCCGAACGAGGGCGTTTTCACGCTAAACTAGGGTCTAATCGAAGACTACTATAGGCATAGAGACTCTAAGTAAATCTCCGATATAGTAAGTCGCCTTACTATCTATCTGACAATCGCTAAATAGATCCGTACTAAGGGGTACTAGAGGTTTATAACTTTTCTAGGTTAGAGCGATATCTATATTCTAGAGGCTTCTATATTATTATAGCCCTTTAAGTCGCCTCTTACGTAGGCTTCTTTTAGGCCTCTTATTAATGTTTATAGTACGTTAGTTCTCGCTTTAAGGCTACTATCTACCCTCTACGCTTCTAGTCCCGGTATAAGAGAGAAGAGATAGCCCTACCTTCGGCTCTATTAATAGATAATAACTACCCTAATACTAACCCTCTAGGTAGGTATAAGAGCGGTCGCTATAGAACAAGACCTATTTAGAGAGTAATAGTCTTGTAATACGTATGTTAACTAGTAGTAACGAGCTCAAACTAGTAGTCCTAGGACTAAGAGCCTATACTAGGACCGTAGGATATTGAATTAATTAAGTAGAGTGAACATTGCTATCTTAGAAACGAGCTACTACCTTGCTTTTGTACTAAAAGTGCTAAGCACGGTATGTAGGTAGGCCTTTACCTTACTAGTAGCTTAAAGAGTTTTAAACCTAGTCTATAGATCGATAGGATAGTTCTTAATATAATAGCTAAAATTATAATATCTCTAGCTAATATATAAGGTTATATATAGTAGAAAAGGTAAGTATAAACAAGTAAGTACTTCTTAAGAAGTTAAGATATCCTTTCTAGAATAAAAGCTAGGTCTCTATAATCTACTATTAGTCTTATATAATTAGCCTATACCTCTCTTTTTAAAGTAATCTTTCTTCTATCTAGTAGATATACTATAGAGACCTAGGATAGGTAGACTTAGTAGATATATTAGCGTATACTAAGATATAATCTAATAGTAAAGTGCCGACTATATATACCGATAACTAATATTATCTAAAAAGCTATATTAAAGTATCTAGGGGCGGACCTACCTTAACGTTACTCCTACTTAGTTAGCCCTTAGACTCTAGATTTCTCTACTTCCTATAAATTCTAAACCTCGCTTTCTAACTACCTATACTTATAACTAAATTCGTCGTATATTACTATCGCTTATCTAACCTACCTAATTCTACTACTATTTAGTAGGTAACCGTTATAGCTATCGAACGCGACACTTTTAATACTAATTGTCCTAGAAATAGTACGTTAGAAGCGTAAGGTAGAGTCTCTTCCTAAACTCGAGACGAAACGCGTAAGACTTACTATAACAAAAAAGGATATTAAAGACTACTTAATTAATCTAAATATACTACGCGACCGCGTACGTACTTAAGCTATAGACGAAGATAGGGCTAAAGTAGACCGAAAACGTAAAGTAAAGAATCAAGCTTTTAGTCGTTTCAAGGTAAAGTAAATAGCTACACTACTAGGGTAGGATAGCCTCGACAAGGATACGTAGAAGACGTATATTAATTAATAGAAACTAGTCTATAAGGTAACCTTTACTAAATAATAGTAAGTCTCTATTATACTATTATATATATAGTCGGTAAACGTAGTCGGCGTATATAGTCGGCGCTAATATTATATAGGAAGAGGAAGGCTCTTAAGAAGGTAGAAGAAAAGAAATCTCCTTAAGACCTCGCTTAGAAAGATAAAAAGGTTAGTATATCGAGCTCTACCTTCTATATAGAGAGATTAAGAGAAAAGAGGATATATTAGAAGAATTCGAAAAGGAAGATAGTAGTATATAGGTTTAGGTACTATTAGATCCTTCTAAGTTAAAGAGAAACTCTATAAACGTTGTTATCGATAACCTACTAAGCTTGTCTTAAGAGAAAGACATTTAGGCTAAGCGCGCTATTAAGCTATCTACTAGTACGCTAGGCTCTACTAACTATAGTAGAGCGACTTATTAATACTAGTATAAGGTAGTCGGCGAGTTCTAGTCTAAGATCAAGGCGCTAGACAAACTTATAGCTATATAAGTATATAGCGATAGCGTAAGTCTTCCTATCTATTAGAAACTCCTATCTACTAATATAATATAGAGCTCTCCTTTTACGATACCGTAGCTTCGAGGTCTAGCTATCTTACTTCAGATATTAGTACTAGAAGCCTAAGTTAAGGTATATCTACTAGCTATCTTAAGCGCCGACTATATTTACCGACTATATACTAATTAACTATAGTCGTATATTACTAATAGCGTTTTACCTATACCCTACGATATCTTTTAGATAGAACACCGAGCTATACTACGTAATATTCTTAGCTAGAAGCCCTCCTTTGTTAATTACTTCTTAATTCTTATCGAGTATCTTAGATAGCTAATTCCTACTAACTACGATTAGAATACCTACGGATTCTCTATACCTACTATATCTATATAATAGAGACAAAACGCGAAGCTTACCTATAGTATATTTAATAAACAATATATACTTAATAAGGAAGAGACTTTACTCGAAGCTATAGTCGAGAGTCTAGTTTAAGCTAGATTTAAGAGCGAGCGGGCTAGTATTAGCTTTTCGTCTATTATTACGGATCTAATAGATCCTAGCGCACTTAATCTAGAGATTAGTACCGAGTTCTTAACTAGTCTATCGTTAGCGGATAAGAGGCTTCACTACGTCTAATTAGTATAATTTAGGCTTCTCTATAGGTAAGAACTACTACGGACGTCGTACTAGGGTAAAGTTATAGCGTGTTTTATAGACAGTCTAGGGCTCCCCTCTTTCTTACTTTTATAATTTAGTCTACCTTTATCTTCTTTAACTCTTCTAGTTTTAATACTACTATCTATAAACACGCTACCTTTATAGCGAAATCTATCGCTAGCTACTAGAGGACTTAGGTCTAGTACTTAACTAAGATAACGATATTAAGACAGCGTTTTTAGAGACTCTTTATAATTCGAATCTAGTCCGATAGTACCCTCTACGCTACGATATATAGTATTAGAGTAGAGCTCTAGTAGACTACCTACTACTCCTAAAATTCTAATTAATATACCTACGTCTTCTCTAGACTAGACTTAAGTAAACAGGGTATATCTATAGTAGAAAGAGTATAAAACGGACTTTAGAGACTAGTATATACGACGATAGTAGGAGGTATAAGGTCGCTATATATATAAGTTTAGGATATAAAAGACTATACCTATTAAATAGGAGAGTACTCGTTCTTTCTAGGTCTAGAAGTTTTTCGACTAGAGGATTAATATCGAGGATACTTTACTAAAAGTAGTCTACCGAGGTTACGAGACCTCTTTAGCCTATCTAGGCCTCTATATTAGTATAAGTAGTCTTAGTTCTTACCTTCGAACTAAGGAGTACGTATAGGTATTTAAGAGAAAGAGGATACTACTAGAGTATATCTAGTAGTATAAAGACTATTATATAAGTTCCTACCGACTACGTTTACCGACTACGTTATTAAGCTTATATAGTTAGGCTCGAAATCGTAAGAGTTACCTTAGCGACCTAGACCTAAGTATTAATAACTTCTCTATAGTATCTACGTAAATAATCGTAGTATATAGCCTACTACTTAATTTCTTCGAGAATCCTATAGTCTACTATATATATATATATCTTAACCCTAGTCTCGAAATACCTTTCCGCTCTAGTAAGACGATTAAGGCTCTTCTTCGAGAGGTCTAAGAGAGGTCCGAGGAAGATCTAAAGGCTATACTAGCTAGAACCTCTAAGGTTACTATCGTAGTCGATAGCTAGTAGTCTAGTAGTATAAAAGCTTTATTCCTTACTATCTGTACCTACTAGATCGACGCTAAATAGGTATAGTATAAGGCGATATTAGACTTTCTCTACGTTACTAGTAGATATACTAGAGAGCGACTTTCGAAATTACTCTTTAATATATTATAAAGGTTTAGCCTCGAAGACTAACTAATCGCTCTTATATACGATAACGCTAGAAACAATAGTATACTCTATAGGTCTATATATATCTTACTAGTATCTATTCGATTAGTACTAACGTAAGCTAGTATTAAGGCTATTAGCCTTTACTTAATAGAGTATAGCGTGAAAATCGTAAAGCCTTCTATTTCGATCGAAGAGCTCGTAGAGCTAGTAGTACTAGATATTTAACTAGACGAGGCAAATCTCTTCTCTAATATTAAGGCTATTAAGCCTACTACGCTAGCTACGATTCTAGAACGGTTTCCGTATTTTACTTACGTAATATAGCTTACTATAAAGGCTATTAAAAGTAGAGGGCGTATTATATACTATATAATGTTAAGGAGGGTATAGCGTAGTAAAGAAGAATAGGGGATTAATCTTAAACTAACTTATATATATAGTATAGTAGTAATATACTAGGAACTAAATATAAAGTTAATTAAGTTAGTTATCTAAGAAAAGAAGAAAGAGAAGCAAGATATACCTCTTACTAAGCCTTAGGTAGATACCTTAGGTATCTAGAACTATGCTCAAATATCTATGTCTAGACTAACTATCTAGGATATATTCTTAATACTCCTACTTATACTATATAGTTAGATCTTTCTATAGATTATCTATAATACTTAAGTACTAGCTCTAATCTTAATTAGTTATTAAGTACTTACTTTTTAGACTAATAACTAGATAGTACTAACTATTAATCTAACAAACTTTCTATACTACTATCTCTTATAAAAAGGTAAAAGAAATATCTTCTATAAGATCTTCCTTCTCTCTTATATAGGAGTAGATTATTTAGAATATAGACTATCTAGTAGGTTACTCCTATCCTTTCTTATAGCTAATTCTAATAGCTCCCTAGATTCCTTATAGCCTAGTCTCCTACTTAGTTATATTCTATATAGCTTCTTAGTTCCCTAATAGCCTTTAGGGTATACTATTCTTAGCTATAGGGATCTTATATTAAGCTAGGGAGTAGAGTAACTATATACTAGTAGAGGAGATAATAGCTACTATAGAGAAGGTCTTTAATATTAACTAGTACTTAGCCTTAGAGGGTATCTAGTTTAGCTAGGTGCTATATAGTAATATTATAGTTAGTAATAGGTCTAATATTAGTAAGAGCATTTAGGACTTTATAAAGTCTAACTAAGAAGAAGTTAAGTAACTAAAATCTTTCTTTTAGACTCCTCTTAGTTTAACTCTAAGGCTTAGAGTTATCTTTTATATATCTCTTATATAAGGTAGAGCTACCTTATAAACTCCTAAAACTATAGTCTATTCTTTAGCTTAGTAAGACTATCTACTACTATCTCTTTTATATTTATATATTTAATAGAGATAAGTCTGTTCTACTAGAGCTTTCTTATAGTATTATATAAGATATTAATATATTTAGACTTATTATAAACATATAAGTCCTTAACTAGAGTAAGAGTAGCTTAGTTATTACCTTTTAGCTAAATTAGCCTAATTCTAGTAATAGTTTCCTAGTTACTAAGGATCCTTAGTTAGTAAGAACATTCTCCTACTAACTCTAGGTATCTAAGCTCTCTTATAAGAGTACTAAGGAACTATAACTATTTTATATATACTCCTATAGCTATATATTTAGCTTCTATTATAGATATAGCTATAGATTTCTACTTCTTACTTATCTAGGAGATTAGTATACTATAAAGGAAGAAGATATATCTAAGGATTAAGACTCTATTAGTCTTATCTATTATATAGTTAGAGTCTATATATCTAGTAAGACAGCCTTAACTATTCCTTAAGTATCTTAGACTAAGATCTAGGTTTGATCTCAGGTATCTAGTTAGCTTCTTTAGAGCCTTTATATGTCCTACTATTAGATTACTAATATAGGAGCTTAATCTTCTAAGGGCAAATAAAATGTCTAGTCTTATAATAGTTATAAGCTATATCTATATTCTAATAATAGATTAGTACTCCTATTTATTATACCTTTTATTATTTAGTCTAGTAGGCTTCAGACTTTTATAGCTGTCTATTAGTAAAAGAGTTAGTAATATAGTCTCTTAACCTATTCCTATCTTAGCTAGGTTCTCTTAGATATAGTACTTCTAGTTAAGTTTTAGCTAGCCTTACTATCTGTTTCTTATTAGTCTTATTCTAAGAATCTTGTCTAGTTCTCTAAGATCTTTAATCTTAAAGACCTTACTAAGTTAGTCTTTAAACTAGAGGACATCTTCTAGTCTCTCTATAGTAATAGGTATATTATTAATATAGATTAGGATTATTAGGTCTTTCCTTTTCTTATAGATTAGAAGACATAGGTCCACTTCTAATTGTCTAAACCCTATTCCTTTTAGCTTTAATATATATAGCTAATTCTAGTCTCTTATAGCTTGCTTTAGCCTATAGAGACTCCTTAGAACTTATAAGACTATACTAGTTAGTAGGTTAATACCTAGTAGTAGGATTATATAGATATCCTTATATAGGGTACTCTTTATAAATATATTGTTTATATCTACTTAGTATAGAACTAGGTCCTTCTTATAAACTATAGCTATAAATCCTCTTAGAGTATCCTACCTAACTATAAAGGCAAAAGTTTCTATATAGTCTACTCTATACTTTTAGGAGAACTCTCTTATAACTAGTCTTGCCTTAAACTTTTTAATAGCTCTACTAAGCTTTCTCTTAATATTAAAGACCTATCTTAAAATAACTAAGTTAGCCCCTTTTAGTAAGACTACTATAGTCTAGGTATTATTACTTATAAGTATATCTAGCTCTTTCTAAATAGCTTCTTACTAGAGATAACTCTACTTAGGATTACTTACTACTTCCTTATAGTTCCTTAGGATTAGAACCTTCTATTTATATATTCCTACTTCTTTAGTAGCTAAGAATATAATCTCTTTAACTTCCTCTAAGAATTCTAGGTCCTATAGGATACCTAGGTTAATAGAGCTTATAGCTAAGAAGAAAGCCTAATACTCTAGGAGTATTTCCTTGTCTAGCTAACTATTCTAATCTAGCTTAAGCCTAATTAGCTTTAGCTTCTAGTTAAATCTATTAAGTTCTTAGGATACTTTCCTCTTCCTAAGAGTTTACCTTAGAGCTATCTACTCCTAATCTACCTCTATAGTTTCTTAGGCAGAATTCTTAGATTCTTTCTTAACTTTCTCTTAGTCTAGGAATTTTCTATACTCTCCTATATCTTCTAGTAGAGGTAGAAGTTATATAAAAAGTTTCTTTCCTTCCTAAACCTATACTAATAGCTAGGAGAGAGGAGGCTTCTACTAGCTTAGACTAGAAGCACCTAAGGCACTCCTACTAGCTTATAGAGTAGGCTAGCTAATAGTTCTTAGCCTTCTAATAGGTCTTCTTTCTAGAGCTAAACTAGAGAGATTCTTAATTTTAATATTTAAGTCTAATTCTCTACCTAGCTTATCTTTAAAGAAGATTATATTAGTATACTACTTAATAGCCTTTATATCTAGCTCCTAGAACTTCTATATCTTTACTATATTATTATAGTATCTAATAAATATAGTATTCTTTCCTCTATTTATTAGTTTATTACTCCTTACCTACTAAGGCTATACTCTTATATCTATATATACTATAGCTCTATATCCCTATACTTTAAGGTAGGAGACTATTAGTTTAATTTTATTAAAAGCTTTATTAGGTAAGAGCTTAAATTCTTTAATATTAGGTCTATTTAGGAGCTTGTTTCTTATATATATCTATACTTTAAGAGCTTCTAGCTAAAACTTAATAGGTATCTTACTTTCTTTAAATATTGCTCTAATAGAGGCCTCTAATATTTAGATAGACCTCTTAACTACTCTATTCTAGAGTAAATTATAGGCCTTAGTTAGTTTAAAGATAATTCTAAAATCCTTCTCCTACTATTTAATTAAAGTAGTAATTTCTCTAGTATTATTAGCCCTTATAGACTTAAGGAGTACTACTAACTACCTTTCTACCTTAATCCTCTAGTTCTAAAGAGTAGTTAGTATATCTAATCTAGCTTTAAGTAGAAATGCCTATTTCTTTCTTAAGAAATTATTAATAATCTTAAGCTACTATATAAAACCTTTTACTAATAATAGTAATAGTCTATAGATATCTACTAATATAAGAGCTAGTCTTTTAAGTCTTCTCTTAATAGACTTACCTAGGTGTTTCTTTATCTTGCCTATTATATAGATCCTATACTTATACTCTTCCTAGTTAGGGATTAGAATTCTTTTCTTTAGGTTAGTAACTTTATAAAGGTTTAAGAGTAACTCTCTTCTAAAGTATATAAATCTTCTATACTATAGCTCCTACTATTTTAGATCCTTCTCTAATAGGGTAGTATAGGCATTATTAACCTCTATAGGATTATATAGTAAGTAATATAACTTTTCCTATAAAAGAGGTAATATCTTACTAATAAATAGAACACCTCTAACTAGCTTAGTCTTTATAACTATTTAGCTATCTAGAGAGGTAAGAGTGAAATTAGGCTTCTAGACTCTAAATTACTTACTAAACTAATCCTATAATATAAGATTTACTCTAAGATTAGGAATAAATAGTACTCTATTAAGTAGAACTTCTCCTCCTAAGATTCCCTTTATCTATACTAGTCTAGAGTAGGTTATATAGAGGTATCCTCCTCCTACCTTAATCTATACTTTCTTCCTTAGTAGCTTTACTAATCTAAAGAAGGATAGTTAGTTAGTTATATAGGATAAGGTATAGGAATCTAAGAGCTATTCTTAGAGTAATAACTTGCCTTTAGCCTTAATTATAGAATAGGCTAACTTATCTTAGTTATTATCTTCTAATAGGGAATTATTATTACTTCTAGAACTAGAGTAAGTTCTAGAATTAGAACTAGAACTAGACTCCTAGGCTGAAAATCCTTTCTTTAGAAGCTTTCTAGACTTTTCTATCCTCTAAAGCTACTTGCCTATTCTTTAAACAACCTTCTTTAGCTTATTATATAATAATAACTTATAGATAGCTTTCTTAATATATCTAGTATTCTTTAGTAAAAAGGATCTTCTAGCTCTCTCTCTAAGGAATAATCTCTAAAGGTCCTTCTAGTTCTTAGTACTATTTCTTTACTAGGATAGTTTCTTAGTAGTAGAGAGGTTAGGATAATCTTTTAACTAATGCTTCCCTTTCTTATAAAGCTAGTATATTAGTAGAGACTTTCCTTAGTAGAGCTACTTAGAATAGAATATAGCTAAACTTATATCTATCTTATCTAGATTATCTCTTACCTCTTAGGACTTAAGTAGAAGGAGAATAGTATCTATATCTAAGGATAGTTAGGTTATAATAGTATCCTTAGCTGCTTAGTATAATATAGGTAGGGACTATAGAAGATGTTTTAGCCTTTTCTCTTAGCTCTAGTAGTAAGCTTCCTAAGGATTAATCTTAGTAATCCTCTTACCTAGACCTCTAAGGTATCTCTATACTTCTCTAATTATCTTATTAGATAATATCCTAAATATAATAAACTACTTAATTAGACCTATAGTATAGGACTTTAGGACTCTATTATACTTGTTCTAGAGAATCACCTATATCTTAGCTACTAGTATAGTAATATACTATATCTCTAGCTCTATCTTATTATCTTTACTAATACTATATCTAATACTAAACCTATATACTATATTGTCTTTTAAGAAGTATTAATTCTAAGTAATATATATCTAGAGGCTAGTGTCCTACTAAACTATACATAGGTTCTCTCTAATAATTAGTTAGCTAATTGCCTAGAACTAGTCCTTTCCTTCTAGCTTGTCTGTCTATAGCTTGAACTATCTCTTCTAGTTAGTTCTATCTAGGATTAGAATCCTTTAGCTCTTCTTATCCTCTTAGTCTATTATAGAAATAGGTAAATAGAATAAATAATTAGTAGAATACTTTAGACTAGCTAAGGATTCTAGAGAAGAGTAATTTCTTATAGTAAGGAGACTAGCTCTAAGAGATAGGGATTCCTCGTATTTAGGAAATTACTAAGACTTAGATCTTTCTCTCTTAGTAGAGTTTCTATTACTAGGTAGTAGGAAGGCTAAGTAGCCTCTTCTAACTCTAGTAATACTAGGTATAATAGTAGAGAACTAGGTAGGTATTAATAAAGTAGAAACATACTACTATCTTATAGAGATCTTTACTAACTTGTATACTACTAGGTATAAACTAGCTTCGTTAGTAATATAGTTAGAGAAACTTCTAGGCCCTAAATGTTTTCTATAAACTGTAAGGGATATAAGTAACCTATACTAATATAGGTTGCTCCTATTTAGTATATAAACTCGGGCTTATAACCTATTAAAAGTAGAAGGCGTGTTATATACTATATAATGTTAAGAAGGGTATAGCGTAGTAAAGAAGAATAGAGGATTAATCTTAAACTAACTTATATATATAGTATAGTAGTAATATGCTAGGAACTAAATACAAAGTTAATTAAGTTAGTTATCTAAGAAGAGAAGAAAGAGAAGCAAGATATACCTCTTACTAAGCCTTAGGTAGATACCTTAGGCATCTAGAACTATACTTAAATGTCTATATCTAGACTAACTATCTAGGATATATTCTTAATAAAGGCCTTTTTTATATAACTATAAATAATACCGATTAACGATCTATAAGAGTTTTAGGACGATAAGAAAGATTAACGAGCTCTAGAAAGGTTTTAAAAGACTAATATAGTAGCTTCTCTTAAAGAACTACCTAAACTTTTATTTAAAGTATATCGTAGTTATAGTCGACGATCGTAGTCGGTAAGTATAGTCGGCGCTTATTAATCGTCCTAGGTCTATAGGTTTATAGTATAGGTAAACTCTAGTTCTTAGCGTTTCGAGAGCTTTATAGATCTCTAAAGAGAGCGTCTAAAGAATCTATATCCCTATCCGAAGGCTTACGTACGCTAGTAAAAGTATCCTATAACAAGACTACTACGAGTAATATAAGACGTAAGGACCTATTAGAGCTCGACTACGATAATACTATCTCGCTTTAGTCGACTACGCGACTTTATCGATAAATTTATTAAGCGTTAGTCTCTACTAATACTTATACTATCTAATACCGACTAGTAACGGTTAGAATACCTTACGTCTTTAACTATACCCTTCGCTTAGGCTACTACCTACGTCGGTACGATAAAGGGCCCTAGCCTTTATCTAGTCCTTAGCTACTATAACTCTCTTTTCGATATTCTAGATAAAGTAGACAAGAAACTCAAGTATAAGAAAGAGGCTTAGAAGGTCTTACTCTATAAGGTACTAGACAAAGCGTATACTAAGCTCTTTTAATATTACTAACGGACCTAGTAACGGTTTAAGGACTACTATAGTATAGTAGTACTACTATGCTCTACGATTAAGAGTATATTCTAGAAGCGAGGCGCTTTCGATAACGATAGTTTAGAAGATCTCTACTAGAGCAAATTACGCGTAGAGTAGTTAAAGTATTATAAAGCTTTATCTAGTACTATATAAGCTTCGAAACAGTAGCCTCGAGGTATATAAAGCTTCTTAACCTCCTTCGCTATAAGGATCGATAGCGACGATAATAAAGCTTAACTAGTACTAGACGTAGCCTTCTTAGTCGAGCCTAATAACGAACTAGAGCGCTATTAGAAAGTAGACTTCTTATATATAGAAGGAATAGATCCTATAGATATATAGCTAGCTCTTACTAATATATTCCCTACTATATCGAAAATAGCCTAGGATATTCTATATATTCTAGTAGTAGGTACTAGATACGAACGAGATTTTAGTATTATACGTTATTAGAACTACTATAATTAGATATATAATCTAGATACCTTTACGTATATTATACTATTACGATATCGATATCGCGATTATAAGTATAATATAAGAGTAGTACTTACTATAGAAGTATCTACTCTTTATCCTAATTTAGAACTTACTCGTAATTAGATAGAGATAGTCGAGGAGTAGAATAAGGAGGTTGAAAACGAAATCAAGGCTCTTTGAAAGTTTGATAGTATTAGCGATAATAAAGAGGTTATAAAGATAGATAAATTATAGCGTCGAAGTACGCGAAAGCGTAATACGCTCTATAGGGAAGCTTTAAGAGCTAGAACGTAGCTACCGACTACGTCTACCGACTATATATATTATAAACTCAAGTCGACGTTAGATTAGCCTATCCGTTCTACTTATTACTATTATCCCTCTCTCTGTCTTTACTACTCTATTATATACTTCCTTTTATAGTCGATACTAACTAGAATAATTCTTCTTCGTAGTTATACTTAAAACCTATATTATACTTATTTTTTGTTCGCCTAACCTATCTAAGTATAGAGTAGGTATTTGTACTATACCTATTACTATCTTCTATAGGTAGGCTAAGACCTAGCCTAACCTATATACTAACCCGTTTCGGCCTACCTATTCCGACGTCTAGCTACCTTAGTATATCTTCTATAATATACTATAGCGATAGGTTTAGCTTAAAGCCTAGATACTACTATAGCTCGTAAGGAACTATCTAAATCTTCTATAGTAGAGTAATATTAGGATTAATTCGGCCTAAATACTAGTAAGGTAAAGGCCTACCTATATACCGTACTTAGCGCTTTTAGTACAAAAGTAAGGTAGTAGCTCGTTTCTAAGATAGTAATGTTTACTCTACTTAATTAATTCAATGTCCTACGGTCCTAGTATAAGGCTCTTAGTCCTAGAGCTACTATTTTAAGCTCGTTACTACTGTTCAATTAACGTATTATAAGACTATTACTCTCTAAATAGGTCTTGTTCTATAGCGACCGCTCTTATACCTGCCTAGGGGGTTAGTATTAGGGTAGTTATTATCTATTAATAGAGCCGAAGATAGGGCTATCTCTTCTCTCTTATACTAGGACTAGAAGCGTAGAGGGTAGATAGTAGCCTTAAAGCGAGAACTAATATACTATGAACATTAGTAAGAGGCCTAAAAGAAGCCTACATAAGAGGCGACTTAAAGAGCTATAGTAACATAGAAGCCTCTAGAATATAGATATCGCTCTAACCTAGAAAAGTTATAAACCTCTAGTACCTCTTAGTACGGATCTATTCGGTAATTATTAGATAGATAGTAAGGCGACTTACTATATCGAAGATTTACTCAAGGTCCCTATGCCTATAATAGTCTTCGATTAGACCCTAGTTTAGCGTGAAAACGCTCTCGTTTAGATAGCGTAGAGGCTATAGGATAGGCTAGACCCGTCTAGGTAATCTCGTATCCTCTAGTATATAGATCGCTTAGAATAAGCCCTAGTACGGCGTTAGACGCTAATCGTTTAGCTAAGGACACTAATTACGTCTAAGGCCTCGGACCCGGTATATAGTATAGGCTAACGTAATATTATACTACTATAGTTACTTAGCGAATTACCTAAATAAGCGAGACGGACGCGCCTAGCTATAAACGGTCGAACTATACGACATAACATGCCTTACTTATTAGGTACAATTAATATAGCCTCGGAATTATAAAGAAAAGTTTAACGTTTACTTTTAGACAGCTAATAAAATTTTAGACTCTTGTTTTTTAGTTATCGTTTTAAACGATAACTATATTTTATTTAAAAACCTTAATTAAGGAGAGTATAATATACTCTTAGAATACCTTCGAACGAGCTCTATAAGTAAATTAGTATCTATTAGCCGGCCTAAAACACTAGATAGTAGCTTATCTAACCTACTTAATAAGTAAATTCGAAGATCTCTAGTAAAGCTACTATCCGCTTTTACTTTATTCTCTCTACTAGATAACGATATATCTATAGGAGCGGAGGACTAAGAAGGTACTAACCTTAACCTAAATACTAATATCTTTTAAGGACCGAGCTTAGGAGGTAGACTGTCTATAGCGTAGTTCTAGCTACTTATAGAGACTATCTAAGTAACCTAAAGCTAGAAGGTAATTGTCGCTTAGGTTCTACTACTACCTAGCTTAGACTAGAATCCCTTCTTTAATAGAGAGAACGTAACCGAGTATATTAAGCGCTTTAAAGTATTATATAGGAACTATACTATTCTACTTATTGAAAATAATAAGTAGCTTTATAAGAAGTTACTTACTTAGGTTACGGTTATCTAACGTAGACGATACTAGCGCCTTAATAGTTTCTATAATCGAAACTACGCTAAGTTTAAGGAGTCGATTATTAAGGAGTACTAAAAGTACGATAATATATATATACTCGGAAACCGCCGCTATATAGAGAACCTTTATAAGGTTAACTATAGCGAGGATAATAATCTCTTAGAGTACTTAAGGTAGTTTATACTCTACTCTAATACTATGCCTACTTCGTATATAGACGAGCGTTCTCCTACTCTTCTATTTATACGAGGCCTTCTATTTCGTTTTAGTAAGAGACTCTAGGCCTATCTTAGGTTAGACCTTAATAATAGTAACTTAGATTATAGTAAGCTCTTAAAGACAGCCTAGCGTTAGATTAATAGTAATAAGGACTTCAAATTAGAAGTATATAACGAAGGCGGTAGAGACGTCTAGTAGTTATACGAAGTAGTAAAGAAGTCCGCCCTAAGACTAAACTCTAAGTTTAAGGCTAGAGAAACGGTAGTCTATAAAGGCCGTAAACTAGTAAGCGTTAATAATATTACCGCTAGTATATAAGACCTCGTAATTACTACGATTCGCTAACTCGAAGAAGAAGGCCCGTAGCTACTACGCCCGTCGATAGGATAGTAGGCGAAGTCTTACGACCACGACTATCTATATATTCTAAGTCCTACTTATAGCTAGAAGATTTCGATTAATTTAGCTACGATAGATAACAGGTTAATAATCGAGGCCTATATAGCGATCGCTCTAAAGATTTTAGATTATTAGATATATAGGCTCGAAGGCTATATAGCTACAAACTACGAATACCTATAGTAGTTCGAGACTAAGAGCTTAATATATAGAGATCTAAAGACTAGTATTATATACTATAGGACGCCTCGCCTAGATACGAAAAAGATATAGTACTACTAGGATAAGGAACTACTAAAGCTATTCGTATTAATAGGAGTATTAGAGTAGCGCTATAGGAAGATTAACCTTGAAAATATAGATCGTTTATTAACGCTAAGAGCGAGCTAGTAGAGGATAGCGAACAAGGTAGCTAGTATCGACGGTCCTATTAATATTAGCTAAGTCGCTTCTATTACGTAGGAAGATTAGGACGATCTAATTAGCGCCTACGTAGCCGGAGACAGTATAAAGACAAAGTAGAACCCGAACCCTTCTCGTCTAGTCGAAGGACAGCTAATAGGAGTATAGAAGCGGATTACGACCTAGGCTATAGCTATAAGAACCTACGCTTATCGTTACTCTCGTATTAAAGAGGTTAAAGATAAAAACTAGCTAGCTCCTTACCTTATAGATATAGAGGAGTTAGAGGATTCTTAAACTTAGAGACGTAATAACGATAAGATCGAGGATAAGTAGATATACGACTACCTAAACGGTCTACTAGTTCTAGTCGCTCCTATATATACTTAAAAGTAGAAGAAGGCTAAGGAGCCTCTAAAGACCAAGCGTATAGACAACTACCTTCGAGCTACGTACGCTAATAATAACGCTAACGTCTTCTAGATAAATAAAATACTCGAATCTAAGGTCTAGTTAAGCTTAGTAGAGATTATTCTCTATAGCGAGCGAGCGTCGTATTCCTTATAGAGTCGTATTCTAAACGATATAGATCTATAGGAGAAGCTTAATAAGCTCTATATAAAGAAGTATACGAATAGAGGTAGTAGAGCTAAGATTAGCGTATATTCCTTATTATCTAAAGCCTTCTACGATATAGTAGAGGAGCTAATAAAAGCTGTTTTAGCGACCGATATTAAGGCCTTCTAGGCTACTACTATAGCGATTAATATAGTAAAACCTAAGCTCGCTTCTGAGCTTTACGAGTAGATAGATAATATCCTTCTATTATTTAATAATATCTATTAGATTGTTCTAAGTATCTACGTACCTATAAAGTACGGCTCTCGAATAATAGCTTATAAGTCTTTAATCGATAAGGAGGCTAAGTTAATAATTATACTAATCGAACACGTTCGAAAGCTTCAAGTCGGTATAACCCTTCTCGGTAATATTACTATAGAAGGAGTTAGAGGCAAGGTTACTTTCGTTAGGTACTACCTAGAGGTGTTAATCGATATCTTTAGCGTAAGAGTTACGATATTAAGAATATATCCTAGATAGTTAGTCTAGACATAGACATTTAAGTATAGTTCTAGATACCTAAGGCATCTACCTAAGGCTTAGTAAGAGGTATATCTTACTTCTCTTTCTTCTCTTCTTAGATAACTAACTTAATTAACTTTGTATTTAGTTCCTAGCATATTACTACTATACTATATATATAAGTTAGTTTAAGATTAATCCTCTATTCTTCTTTACTACGCTATACCCTCCTTAATATTATATAGTATATAATACGCTCTCTACTTTTAATAGGTTATAAGCCCGAGTTTATATACTAAATAGAAGCAACCTATATTAGTATAGGTTACTTATATCCCTTATAGTTTATAGAAAATATTTAAGGCCTAGAAGTTTCCCTAACTATATTACTAACGAAGCTAGTTTATACCTAGTAGTATATAAGTTAGTAAAGATCTCTATAAGATAGTAGTATATTTCTACTTTATTAATACCTACCTAGTTCTCTACTATTGCACCTAGCATTACTAGAGTTAGAAGAGGCTACTTAGCCTTCCTACTACCTAGTAATAGAAACTCTACTAAGAGAGAAAGATCTAAGTCTTAGTAATTTCCTAAATACGAGGAATCCCTATCCCTTAGAGCTAGTCTCCTTACTATAAGAAATTACTCTTCTCTAGAATCCTTAGCTAGTCTAAAGTATTCTACTAATTATTTATTCTATTTACCTATTTCTATAATAGACTAAGAGGATAAGAAGAGCTAAAGGATTCTAATCCTAAATAGAACTAACTAGAAGAGATAGTTTAAGCTATAGATAGATAAGCTAGAAGGAAAGGACTAGTTCTAGGCAATTAGCTAACTAATTATTAGAGAGAACCTATATATAGTTTAGTAGGATACTAGCCTCTAGATATATATTACTTAGAATTAATACTTCTTAAAAGACAATATAGTATATAGGTTTAGTATTAGATATAGTATTAGTAAAGATAATAAGATAGAGCTAGAGATATAGTATATTACTATACTAGTAGCTAAGATATAGGTAATTCTCTAGAATAAGTATAATAGAGTCCTAAAGTCCTATACTATAGGTCTAATTAAGTAGTTTATTATATTTAGGATATTACCTAATAAGATAATTAGAGAAGTATAGAGATACCTTAGAGGCCTAGGTAAGAGGATTACTAAGATTAATCCTTAGGAAGCTTACTACTAGAGCTAAGAGAAAAGGCTAAAATATCTCCTATAGTCTCTACCTATATTATACTAAGCAGCTAAAGATACTATTATAACCTAACTATCCTTAGATATAGATACTATTCTTCTTCTACTTAAGTCCTAAGAGGTAAGAGATAATCTAGATAAGATAGATATAGGTTTAGCTATATTCTATTCTAAGTAGCTCTACTAAGGAAAGTCTCTACTAATATACTAGCTCTATAAGAAAGGGAAGTACTAGTTAAAAGATTATCCTAACCTCTCTACTACTAAGAAACTATCCTAGTAAAGAAATAGTACTAAGAACTAGAAGGACCTTTAGGGATTATTCCTTAGAGAAAAGGCTAGAAGATCCTTTTTACTAAGAAATACTAGATATATTAAGAAAGCTGTCTATAAGTTATTATTATATAATAAGCTAAAGAAGGTTATCTAGAGAATAGGCAAGTAGCTTTAAAGGATAGAAAAGTCTAAAAAGCTTCTAAAGAAAGGATTTTTAGCCTAGGAGTCTAGTTCTAGTTCTAATTCTAGAACTTACTCTAGTTCTAGAAGTAATAATAATTCCCTATTAGAAGATAATAACTAAGATAAGTTAGCCTATTCTATAATTAAGGCTAAAGGCAAGTTATTACTCTAAGAATAGCTCTTAGATTCCTATACCTTATCCTATATAACTAACTAACTATCCTTCTTTAGATTAGTAAAGCTACTAAGGAAGAAAGTATAGATTAAGGTAGGAGAAGAATACCTCTATATAACCTACTCTAGACTAGTATAGATAAAGAGAATCTTAGAAGGAGAAGTTCTACTTAATAAGATACTATTTATTCCTAATCTTAGAGTAAATCTTATATTATAGGATTAGTTTAGTAAGTAATTTAGAGTCTAGAAGCCTAATTTTACTCTTACCTCTCTAGATAGCTAAATAGTTATAAAGACCAAGCTAGTTAGAGGTATTCTATTTATTAGTAAGATATTACCTCTCCTATAGGAAAAGTTATATTACTTACTATATAATCCTATAGAGGTTAATAATACCTATACTACCCTATTAGAGAAGGATCTAAAATAGTAGGAGCTATAGTATAGAAGATTTATATACTTTAGAAGAGGGTTACTCTTAAACCTTTATAAAGTTACTAACCTAAAGGAAAGAATTCTAATCTCTAACTAGGAAGAGTATAAGTATAGGATCTATATAATAGGTAAGATAAAGAAATACCTAAGTAAGTCTATTAAAAGAAGACCTAAAAGACTAGCTCTTATATTAGTAGATATCTATAGACTATTACTATTATTAGTAAAAGGTTTTATATAGTAGCTTAAGATTATTAATAATTTCTTAAGAAAGAAATAGGCATTTCTACTTAAAGCTAGATTAGATATACTAACTACTCTTTAGAACTAGAGGATTAAGGTAGAAAGGTAATTAGTAGTACTCCTTAAGTCTATAAGAGCTAATAATACTAGAGAAATCACTACTTTAATTAAATAGTAAGAGAAGGACTTTAGAATTACTCTTAAACTAACTAAGGCCTATAATTTACTCTAGAATAGAGTAGTTAAAAGGTCTATCTAAATATTAGAGGCCTCTATTAGAGTAATACTTAAAGAAAGTAAGATACCTATTAAGTTTTAGCTAGAAGCTCTTAAAGTATAGGTATATATAAGGAACAAGCTCCTAAATAGACCTAATATTAAGAGATTCAAGCTCTTATCTAATAAAGCTTTTAATAGGATTAAACTAATAGTCTCCTACCTTAAAGTATAGGGATATAGAGCTATAATATATATAGATACAAGAGTATAGCCTTAGTAGGTAAAGAGTAACAAACTAATAAATAGAGGAAAGGATACTATATTTATTAGATACTATAATAATATAGTAAAGGTATAGAAGTTCTAGGAGCTAGATATAAAGGCTATTAAGTAGTATACTAATATAATCTTCTTTAAAAATAAGCTAGGTAGAGAATTAGACTTAAATATTAAAATTAAGAATCTCTCTAGTTTAGCTCTAGAAAGAAGACCTATTAGAAGGCTAAGAACTATTAGCTAGCCTACTCTATAAGCTAGTAGGAGTACTCTAGGTACTCCTAGTCTAAGCTAGTAGAAGCCTCCTCTTCTCTAGCTATTAGTATAGGTTTAGGAAAGAAAGAAACTCTTTATATAACTTCTACCTCTACTAGAAGATATAGGAGAGTATAGAAAATTCCTAGACTAAGAGAAAGTTAAGAAAGAATCTAAGAATTCTACCTAAGAAACTATAGAGGTAGATTAGGAGTAGATAGCTCTAAGGTAAACTCTTAGGAAGAGGAAAGTATTCTAAGAACTTAATAGATTTAACTAGAAGCTAAAGCTAATTAAGCTTAAGCTAGATTAGAATAGTTAGCTAGATAAGGAAATGCTCCTAGAGTATTAGGCTTTCTTCTTAGCTATAAGCTCTATTAACCTAGGTATCCTATAGAACCTAGAATTCTTAAAGGAAGTTAAAGAGATTATATTCTTAGCTACTAAAGAAGTAGGAATATATAAATAAGAGGTTCTAATCCTAAGGAACTATAAGGAAGTAGTAAGTAATCCTAAATAAGGTTATCTCTAGTAAGAAGCTATTTAGAAGAAGCTAGATATACTTATAAGTAATAATACCTAGACTATAGTAGTCTTACTAAAAGGGGCTAACTTAGTTACCTTAAGATAGGTCTTTAATATTAAGAGAAAGCTTAGTAGAGCTATTAAAAAGTTTAAGGTAAGACTAGTTATAAGAGGGTTCTCCTAAAAGTATAGAGTAGACTATATAGAAACTTTTGCCTCTATAGTTAGGTAGGATACTCTAAGATGATTTATAGCTATAGTCTATAAGAAGGACCTAGTTCTATACTAAGTAGATATAAATAATATATATATAGAGAGTACTCTATATAAGGACATCTATATAATCCTACTACTAGGTATTAACCTACTAACTAGTATAGTCTTATAAGTTCTAAAGAGTCTCTATAGGCTAAAGCAAGCTATAAGAGACTAGAATCAGCTATATATATTAAAGCTAAAAGGAATAGAGTTTAGATAATTAGAAGTAGACCTATATCTTCTAATCTATAAGAAAAGGAAAGACCTAATAATCCTAATCTATATTAATAACATACCTATTACTATAAAGAGACTAGAAGATATCCTCTAGTTTAAAGACTAACTTAGTAAGGTCTTTAAGATCAAAGATCTTAGAGAACTAGATAAGATTCTTAGAATAAGACTAATAAGAAACAGATAGTAAGGCTAGCTAAAACTTAACTAGTAATAGATAATAACTACCCTAACACTAACCCTCTAGGCAGGTATAAGAGCGGTCGCTATAGAACAAGACCTGTTCGGAGAGTAATAGTCTTGTAATACGTTAATTAAACGGTAGTAACGAGCTTAAAATAGTAGCCCTAGGACTAAGAGCCTTATACTAGGACCGTAGGATATTGAATTAATCAAGTAGAGTAAACATTGCTATCTTAGAAACGAGCTACTACCTTGCTTTTGTACTAAAACTGCTAAGTACGGTATGTAGGTAGGCCTTTACCTTACTAATCCTCCCTTCCTTAGTATCTAACTAGATACCTAACTACTCGTAGATCTTACTTAGAATTACTTAAAACCAGCTAGTTTTTCTATTAAAGTCTATTAAACTTTCAATTAGAGGCCTATTAAATAGTTACCTTTTCTAACGATAACTACTAAAAACACCTTCTTAGATCTGATTATTATTCGCTAGACGCTACTCTTCTACTATATCCTTAGGGATCTCCTTAGGAGTAGCCTCTCTCTTCTTCGATACTAATACTTCTAAGTTACTATCTACGCTTATAAAGCTAGCTTTACTAAACACCTACTCCTTAATATCTATAGCTATAGCGTAGGTAGTATCGAATTAAGCTTCAGCCGTAGTCTACTACTTAGCTATATAGACCTTAAACTCCTCCTTACTTATACTAAAGAGCTTCTTTATTTCTATACTTACTACCTAATCTGCCTATAGAACTCGGCCTACTAAGGCGTCGGAAATCGGGCCTAGGCCGGTTAATAGTACCTTTATAGCGAAAGGCTTTATCGCTCGTATAGGGTATATAGTACTAGAAGCTATAAAGGGTATCCGCTCGCGGTAGAGATATACGCTATAGATCGTAGGAACGTTAACGTAGTTACTATTAGGTAGCTTATCTAACGTACGACTATTAGGGTAGGCTAGAAACACTATCGGAATCATACGATACTCTTCGCCTATACGAGTATACTACTAAGGGATATAGGGGTACGAAATAACTAGCGAGCCCGTATTAGTATAAGGATTCTTCTAACTAAGCTTAAGATTAGCTTTTATTTCGTTAGTAATTACTAGAGATATAGTCTCGACGAAGCCTATACTATAGCTTTACTTATTAGCGATAATACGCCTCGCTAGCTACTTCGCCTCCTTAGGGTTAAAGAGCCCGTTACTAATCGTGTCCGAGGTTAGTAAAAGTCGTCCTCTATCGCTAGTATCGTCTAGAGAGATCGTAAACTAAACCTGATTAAGGCCCTTCTCCTTAAGTAGTATATTCTCGTTCAAGGCGATATACTAGAAGCCGTTAGGGTAGTTAGAACTAGCCTTATCGTCGAAGATATAAAAGGTAGCGGATAGGTAGGCTACGTACTTAATAGTCGTACACGGAGTAGTAACTAGCTAGTATAGCTATAGTAAAGGATATTAGCGAAGAAGCTATTAGGACAGCGAGTACTATATACCGCGAGACTAACTATACTAACTAATAGCCGTGTTATACTATCGATATACTATAAACTTATACCGTATAGCTTCGAGTAAAGAGTCTAGGATCTAAAATAGGCCTCTAGTAGAAGGAGAACAAAATAGGAAGCTGTAATCGGTCTAGGTACCCTTATTACTATCGTAGTCTAAGAGCTCTCAAGCCCTCTAATAGACGTTAGAAGTAACCTTTAAGTCTACTTCGGTTACTACGAACTAAAAGGGTCCGAGATAGCTTCCTCCTACTTTGTATATTAGAGTATTAATATCGTCCTCTAGTTCCTAAGTATTAGTACCCTTCTTACTACGACGAGGGCGTCCTACTAGCTTAGGGAAGAAAGTATTCGCTTCTAGCTTAAACTACGTCCGGTTTTAAGTATTCTAGGCGATAAGAGCTTAGAGATCGGCTATACTACCTATCTAAATAATACGCTAGTAGAGGGTATACGTTATATTAGCTGTCTTCGGTAGCTTTAAACCTATAGTATCACCTATCTTAGTTATATATTCTTTATAAAGAGGCTAGCTAAGGTACGGAAGAACATCGATTAAAGCGTAGCTCTTAGCTACCTTCTTCTTCTCCTAGATATTATCGACTTCTTTAAGAGCTCTACTAACGATTATATAGTAGTAGACTTCGGAGGTAATACTATCCTTTATATAAGCCTAGTAACGTAGATTAGGCTCCGAGTCGCTCTCTAGCTTAATTCTACTATTATCTTCTAGTACGATTAGCGATAGGCGTTACGGACCTAGTAGCGGCTCCGTCGTAGGCAAAACTTAATCTTATATAAGATCGCTATTACCTAAAGTGCTCAGTATAGGAGAAGTTTCGATTAAGGTAATAATAGTTTCTCTAGCACGAATTCTAGTAAGCCTCCTACTCTTATAAAGGACAGGCGTAGGCTTCTTCGTAGAGCTTAGCGTTAACTTCTCTAACTAAGCTTTTAGCCTCTATATAGTACTAGGCGATATAGTATCTCTAAGGCGAGGCTCTAGGGTCGTAAGTAAACTACCTTCTCCTTCTCCTTCTTAACTAGAGCTTCGAGTAGGACTAGATAAGGATAGGCTCTTAGACGTAGAGGAAGAGGGACGTTTATTAGATCTTAGGTTTCTAGGAGGAGGTAATAGTCTATAGTGTTAAAAGTGGAGGGCGTTTATAGATACTATATAATGTCAAGGAGGGTATAGCCTATTAAAAGCTTCATTAGGTAAGAGCTTGAATCCCTTAACATCAGGTCTATTTAGAAGCTTGTTCCTTATATACACCTATACTTTAAGGGCTTCTAGCTAAAACTTAATAGGTATCTTGCTTTCTTTAAGCATTGCTCTAATAGAGGCCTCTAATGTTTAGATAGACCTCTCAACTACTCTATTCTAGAGTGAATTGTAGGCCTTAGTTAGCTTAAGGGTGATTCTAAAGTCCTTCTCCTACTGTTTGATTAAAGTAGTAATCTCTCTAGCATTGTTAGCCCTTATAGACTTAAGGAGTGCTACTAACTACCTTTCTACCTTAATCCTCCAGTTCTAAAGAGCAGTTAGTGCATCTAATCTGGCCTTAAGTAGAAATGCCTATTTCTTTCTTAAGAAGTTGTTAACAATCTCAAGCCACTATATAAAACCTTTTACTAATAATAGTAATAGTCCACAGATATCCACTAATATAAGGGCTAATCTTTCAGGTCTTCTCTTAATAGACTTACCTAGGTGTTTCTTTATCTTGCCTATTATACAGATCTTACACTTATACTCTTCCTAGTTAGGAATTAGAATTCTTTCCTTTAGGTTAGTAACTTTGTAAAGGTTTGAGAGTAACCCTCTTCCAAAGTGTGCAAATCTTCTATACTATAGCTCCTACTGTTTCAGATCCTTCTCTAATAGGGCAGTATAGGCATTGTTAACCTCTATAGGATTATATAGTAAGTAATATAACTTTTCTTGTAGGAGAGGTAATATCTTACTAATAAATAAAACACCTCTAACTAGCTTGGTCTTTACAACTGTTTAGCTATCTAGAGAGGTGAGAGTGAAATTAGGCTTCTAGACTCTAAATTGCTTACTAAACTAATCCTATAACACAAGATTTACTCCAAGATTAGGAACAAATAGTACCCTATTAAGTAGAACTTCTCCTCCTAAGATTCCCTTTATCTATACTAGTCTAGAGTAGGTTACATAGAGGTATCCTCCTCCTACCTTGATCTATACTTTCTTCCTTAGTAGCTTTACTAATCTAAAGAAGGACAGTTAGTTAGTTATATAGGATAAGGTATAGGAATCTAAGAGCTATTCTTAGGGTAACAACTTACCTTTAGCCTCAATTATAGAATAGGCCAACTTATCTTAGTTATTATCTTCTAATAGGGAATTATTATTACTTCCAGAACTAGAGTAAGTTCTAGAATCAGAACTAGAACTAGACTCCTAGGCTGAAAATCCTTTCTTTAGAAGCTTTCTAGACTTTTCTATCCTTTGAAGCTACTTACCCATTTTCTAGACAACCTTCTTTAGCTCATTATATAATAATAACTTGTAGACAGCTTTCTTAATATGTCTAGTATTCCTTAGTAAAGAGGATCTTCTAACTCTCCCTCTAAGGAATAATCCCTAAGGGTCCTTCTAGTTCTTAGTACTGTTTCTCTACTAGGACAGTTTCTTGGTAGTAGGGAGGTTAGGACAATCCTTCAACTAGTGCTTCCCTTTCTTATAGAGCTAGTACATTAGTAGGGACTTTCCTTAGTAGGGCTGCCTAGAATAGAATACAGCCAGACCTATGTCTATCTTGTCTAGATTATCTCTTACCTCTTAGGACTCAAGTAGAAGGAGAACAGTGTCTATATCTAAGGATAGTTAGGTCATAATAGCATCCTTAGCTACTTAGTATAATATAGGTAGGGACTGTAGGAGATGTTTTAGCCTTTTCTCTTAGCTCTAGTAGTAGGCTTCCTAAGGATTAATCTTAGTAATCCTCTTGCCTAGGCCTCTAAGGTGTCTCTATGCTTCCCTAATTGTCTTATTAGGTAACATCCTAAATATAATAAACTGCTTAATCAGACCTATAGTATAGGACTTTAGGACTCTGTTATACTTGTTCTAGAGAATCACCTACATCTTAGCTACTAGTATAGTAACATACTATGTCTCTAGCTCTATCTTATTATCTTTACTAATACTGTATCTAATACTGAACCTGCATACTATATTGTCTTTTAAGAAGTATTGATTCTAAGTAATATACATCTGAAGACTAGTGTCCTACTAAACTATACATAGGTTCCCTCTAACAATCAGTTAGCTAATTGCCTAGAACTGGTCCTTTCCTTCTAGCTTATCTATCTATAGCTTGAACTATCTCTTCTAGTTAGTTCTGTCTAGGATTAGAATCCTTTAGCTCTTCTTGTCCTCTTGGTCTATTATAGAAATAGGTGAATAGAATGAATGATTAGTAGAATGCTTCAGACTAGCTAAGGATTCTAGAGAAGGGTAATTTCTTATAGTAGGGAGACTAGCTCTAAGGGATAGGGATTCCTCGTATTTAGGAAATTACTAAGACTTAGATCTTTCTCTCTTAGTAGAGTTTCTGTTACTAGGTAGTAGGAAGGCCAAGTAGCCTCTTCTAACTCTAGTAATACTAGGTGCAATAGTAGAGAACTAGGTAGGTATTAATAAAGTAGAAACACACTACTATCTTATAGAGATCTTTACTAACTTGTATACTACTAGGTGTAAACTAGCTTCGTTAGTAATATAGTTAGGGAAACTTCTAGGCCCTAAATGTTTTCTATAAACTGTAAAAGATACAAGTAACCTGTACTAACATAGGTTGCTCCTATTTAGTATATAAACCCGGGCTTATAACCTGTTAAAAGTGGAGGGCGTTTATAGATACCACACAATGTCAAGGAGGGTATAGCGTAGTAAAGAAGAATAGGGGATCAATCTTGAACTGACTTATATACATAGTATAGTAGTAATATGCTAGGAACCAAATACAAAGTTGATTAAGTTAGTTATCTAAGAAGAGAAGAGAGAGAAGCAAGATATACCTCTTGCTAAGCCTTAGGTGGATGCCTTAGGCATCTAGAACCATGCTTAGAAGTCTATATCCAGACTAACTATCTGGGATATATTCTTAATATATAGGACATTAACGGCTGTTTCTCTACTACCGAGAACACGTAGGTCGGTTCTTCGAAGGTCTCTTCTTTAGTAAGCTTGACTATAAATCTATACTAATCAAGTCTATAGCCCGCCTCTAGGCGCGCTTCCTTTATCTTATAGCTAAACACGTCGACCTATAAGAGCTCTTCCTTGAACTTGTTCTAGTAGCGTCTCCTATCTAAGTTCGTATTAATAAAGCCTAAGCTCTACGAGCTAGGAGTCTTCTTACTTCTCTATAGCTGAAAATACTAGCTACGAGAGAATATATTCGCTACTTACTAATAGAAACGATCTTACTTTTACTACGCCGAGAAGACCTAGTCTTTAGGCTCGCTCTCTTTAAAGACGCCTTTATACTTATTTAACTATTAGCGAAGGTTCCTAAGTATTTCTTTATCGTATAGGACTTAGTTAAGGAAGAGGAAGTTTTACTCGTACCTAAACTCTATACGTAGCTACTACTAAATCAAGTTTCTCTCCTTTACTAAGTCTCGGCCTTCTTAGCGTATCTTCTTTATATTATCGCGTTTTACGCTCTACGCGTTAAGGTACTTTAGTAAAATCTTAGTAGAGAGGCGTTTAAAGAAGTTAAACACGCCGATCTTTATCTTGTCGTTTGCTTCCTCGACTTACTTAAGTACTAAGTCGACGCTCTCCTCTTAGTCTTATAGTGTCTCTAGCGATAGAATAGCTTTAGTAGTATTGTCAAGGTTCGTTATACTAGTAAGAGGTCCGCTTAAGGCCTAGAAACTAACGAGCGAGCCTTCGCGATTAGTGCGAGCGAGCGCTATACCTTATATAGAACTTAAAGAAGCTATCTTTCGTCGTTTCTTTAGAGACTCTTATCTAAGTAGTTCTTATATAGGACTTCGAATAAGCGAGGTAGAAGGCGAAAGCGCCGGTCTTAATAGCTTAGGCGTCAAAGAACGCTAGAAAGAGGAAGTCTTGTTCTTTATACGCGATAGAGAAAGAGAACGTCTTTAAATAGTCGTGTTAGTAGCTTAGAGCGACATAAAGCGCGTAACTAGTAATAAGTAACTTGAATAGTAAGGAGGGTCGGGCGCGTAACCGGTTATAGAGTTTTCTATTATATTAGTTACTACTTACGTGTACAAACAGCTGTATAGCGTTACTAGGTAGTAACGAAAGATAAGAATCGAACTTAATAGAAGCAAGGCTCTATAGTAACTAATTAATAGTTAATAAGGAAGAAGAGATCGTTTAGAGCGTAAAAGTAGTCTAATTATATACCTTATCGTAGTAGCGTAACTACCGTTAGGATCAAGGGTCTATACGTAGGGCTTAGTTACGTAAGGTTTTAGTTATCGTTTAAAAAGATAACTAAAAGTTCACTTTACCTTAACGCTTCTATAGCCGTCGTATACTACTAACGCTACTACTAACTACTATAGTATGTACCTTACTATCGCTAATAAGGACTAAGACTTAGATACTATCGTCGTTACCTCTACTAACTTAAAAGAGCCTTATTTTTCGTATACCTAGTCGACTTACTAGATCGCGCTTTCCGTATCGTAAGAGACTACTAGCGCTATAATCAATAGCTAGAAAGGAGCTATTAGAGCCGTTATTACTAATAATTCAAGCTTCTCTAGTCTTATATAGGCTAAAAAACTTTAAACTTTAAGAATTCTCTACTAGAAACTAATATTTTTAGCGACTCCTTTAGCTAGGCGAAAATTAGCGACAAAAAGACCTTTAGGATAGAAAACCCTTATCTCTCTTCTTCGATTAGCGATAGGAAAGGGCTCTAGGAAGGCAGATTATAGTACTAACCTTAGAAATCGTTAGTAGAAAAGAGCTTTAGGAGTATAGGTCTAGCTTAGATTTTTAAGACCTATTAGTAGAAAGTAGCTCGGGACAGCTAACTTTTATAGCGATAGTAGGCTCGGGACTTAGAAAAAGGAGTAGGATAGTAGGTTAGCTATTAGATATAGAATCTATATTTAAAAGTTAGGCTTAGGAGAGTAACTAGCTATATAGATACTTATCTTAGCTATAGAAAACAGCGTCGGGACAGTTAGGATTAGCTAGATTTCTACTAATCTAGTAAAAGAGGAGCTTAGGAAGCTTAGATTAGAGCTCGATAATAGCTCTAGGAATAAAAGAAGTGCTTAGGACAGCTAAGATTTAGCTAGATTTATACTAGTCTAGTAAATTATAAGCTTAAGAAGCTCTGATTAGAGCTTAATAGTAGCTTTAGAACTAAGAGAAGTGCTTAGGAAGGTTAGATTAGAGCTCGATAGTAGCTCTAGGAACAAAAGAAGCGCTTAGAATAGTACGATCTTAGGAAGATTAGCTCTTTTATAGTAGAGGCTAGGCTTTAGTAGCTAGATCTTAGCTTATACCTCTAATCAAGTATCGCCTATCGAATTTCTACTTCTTTAGCTCCGTCGGGCTAGCCTTAGCCTTTAGCTTACTAAGTCTTCTACTTCTTCTTTAAGCTCCGTTAGTAGCTAGCGTATATAACTCTCCCTTTCTTCTTAAGTTATTACTAATAGCTTACTAATAAAGATCTACGGATACTTGTACCTAGGTAGAAGGCCTAGTTCTATAACCTTCTCTATCGGTAGCGGTACTTCTTCTAGTTTAACCTAATCTAGAACTAGCTTTAGGTTTTCTTATAGAAAGATATATTTCTTAAGGTCTATCCTTTTATAGATATACTTACGTTTTGAGCTATCTAATTCCTTAAGCTTGTACGATATACCTCCCTATAACACTTTAGATACTCTAAAAGGGCCTTCCTACCTAAACGTAAGCTTATAGGAGAAGCTAGTTTTTAACTTAGAGTAGTATACTAATACGAGATCTCCTTCCTTTAGTATAGTAAGGTCCGTATAGCGATATTTATTAAAGTACGCCTTGTTCTGTTTCTAGAGACGCTATTAGCGTAGTCGTCCTTCTTCTATAGTTGTTTCTATAGCTTCTAGGGCCTAAGCTCGAATCGTAAGGAGCTCTACTCTAGTCTTGACCTTGCCCTAATCTATAATCCGGAAGGTATAGTGTTCTAGCTCGATTAGTAGTACTACGTTACGCCTAATTATTACCTCTAATAGTATTAGACCGGTAGTAGAGACTATTATCGTTCTCTCTACCTATAGAACCGCTAGAATATAGTCGCGAATCGTATAAAGGCCGCCGTTAGAGAGCTTTAAGCAAGCGTCTAATATTGTCTTATAGCCGACCTTAACGATAGCGTTAGACTAAGAGTAGTATAGCGAAATATTAATACGTTTAACACTGTACGATAGTAGTAGCTTCTCTACGTTACTAAGGTTAGTCTTATAGTTATCGAGGATAACTTCTATAGTAGTACCCTACTAGTAAAAGACCTCTTCCTATATAAACCTTACTATCTATACTAAGGAGATACTCTTCGCTAAGTACTAGAATATACGTGCTTCCGGCTAGCGCGATAGAGATTCGCGTATAACTATTAACGAATAGTTCTTCGAGATATACAAGCTATCGATATACTACTACTAGCCGACTATAACTTAGAGCGGGATTTATAGTTCTCTAGGTACCTGTCTCCTATACTAAAGACTATAAACAGTATATTATCGAATAGCGAGCGAAATCTGAGCCTAAACTCTATCCTACTATTATCGTTTCTAGATAAGATTATACGTCTATTTAGCGCTACGATAACCGTTCTTATAATAGTATACCTTGATAATACGAGCTTATACTTTAGGTTTATCGACAACTCGCTATAGAGGTCTAGCTACTCGCTCTTAGCGCTAGAGCTAGTTGTTCTTAATATAAAATAGCCGACACTTTTTCCTTAACCGCTTATACTCGTTATTAGAAACTCCCTTAGGTCTTTATATCTATATAAGTACGAAAGCGATATTTATTAACTCCTAAGAGTAGATCCTATTAATCGTAGATAGCTCGCCCTAAATCACCTATATAGAGAAAGCGTTAACGTAAAAGGTATCGAAGAATTACTTATTAATTATCAGATCTACGTCTTCTTCCTGTTCTATAGCCTTTATATCTTCAGGCGTAATAGGCTTCCTCGATAGCGAATCTAGAGCTATATACTTCTTACTAGGAACATATATAACGTTAAAGTCGAAGAGGTAGATCTATACTAGCTAGCGCGTTATTACTATATTCGGTAAATTAGAGGTAGCTTTATTAAGCTAGTAAACGAGAGTATTTATATTAATCTCTAGTTAGAAGTATACTCTAAACAGCTATAGTTTCAGCTTCTTTAATACCTTTAGTATACTAAGGTATTCGCGCTTTCTAGTATCGTACTTAATCTCTACTAGGTTAAATAGGCTAGACTTATATCGAACTAGATAGCGGAGAAGTAGCTCGTCTCGATTATATTAGGAAAGCGTATATCCCTAACCTTTACTACTCGAATCTATACCTACGATAATAAGTCCTACTCCTTCTCTAAAGTCAAGAGTAACTAGGGCTAGGGCTGAAACTAGTATCTTTAAGACGACGTCCTTAGCTAGTTAGTATTCGGTAGTCTATTAAAACTCGGTATCCTTCTATAAGAGTTTAAATAGTAGAGTAAGGATAATCGTGAAACCTTTAACCTAGACGCGGTAGTACGTAACTACGCCGAGGAAGATTCGAACCTCCTTCTAATTCTCTAGCGTCGGCTATTTCTTAATCTTTACTACTCTCGCGAAGTCTAGATAGCGACCATCGATACTAGTAAGGTAACTAACGATTACTAGTTGTTCGTAATAGAGCTATAGCTTATTAAAAGCCACCGTTATATTAGCTCGTTCTATATTATAGAGAACGTCGTCTATAGCTATAATATATTTAATAACGTAACGGTAGAGGCTAGGTTTAACCTCTTTACTATCGTACTTCGTCTTAGGCCCTTTAATACTAATATTATTAAGGAACGGCCGTACCTTATACGAGACATACTCTATAAGTACTTAATTAATAATACGAACGAACTAGGTAACAGAGTTCGTAGCTCCTTATAGTAACGTTGTCTACCGTAACAAGCCTAGTAGTAAGTCGAAGCCTATAAGGTCTCTATATGATTTATTAAGTAGGATTTAGTTATATCTAGAGAAGATATTAACTAACGAGGCTAGCGTATAACTAGCAAAGTCCTTAGAGAAACCCTTAGCGTCGGGTAGTAAGTTCGAATCTCTTATAGTAACTTGATTAAACTTCTAAGCTACGTTAATCAACCGATACTTCTTTAGCTTACCTACCTCTATCTTCTTACTAATAAGGAAGTACGGGTTTCGATAGGCACTATAGTATAGCTCAAGAGTTCTAGCTTAGATTCGTTGTCTTAGTATATCTTCTACGATATATTATAGCGATAGGTTTAGCTTGAAGCCTAGGTACTACTATAGCTCGTAAGGAACTATTCGAATCTTCTATAGTAGAGCAATATTAGGATTAATTCGGCCTAAATACGTAAAGTCCTACGCAAAGGTAGCTTCTCGATTCCTTAGTATATAGTGTAATAAATCTAGCTCCTTTAGTAGTAGTTCTATACTAGGTTTGAACTTTGTAAGCCGTTTAGGCGTAAGACGTAATCTAGGCTCGATCGTCGAGAACCTCTTAGTTAGGTACTTACTATCGTAAGGTCTAGTACTAGGTAGTATAGCTACTTCCTTCTTAATATAAGTCCGTCGCTAGTCCTTTAATCCGCTAGGGTTTAAGCTATTAGTTATAGTAATATCGGCATTTACTAGTTTAATCTTGTTAGTAACTCGCTTATAAAGAGTGTAGGCGCTAATATAATTATCTAGCTTCTACTACCCTATAGCTTCTTTATTACGAGCTCTCTCCGCTACTATATTAATAGTAGCCGAGATAACGTACGTCTCTTCGCTAAGCTCGTCGTCCGCTTTATTAGAAATAACCTCGTCGTAGGGTCCGGGTTCTTAGATAGCTAGCTCTACCTCTCTAATCTTCCTATAGGCAATTATCAAGTATTCGCCTCTATAATTTGAACCCTAGCTCGATTAAGGCACTAGTATAGTATCTTTAAAACTGTACCTAATACCCTAGTACAAGTCTCGCTCGCTAGTATAAGCTAGCTCAGCTTCGCTAGTAGCTAGTAAAAGCTTCTTAAGTCGACTATTTTAGCTAAATTTAGCGATATTACCTTCGACGGCTACTACTACGAGATAGTCATACTATGTTTAAGTCTAGCTATAATTAACCCGTCTTAATAGCTCGAGCTGTTACCGTAGAGAGGTACTTTGTCTAATTAAGTCCGCTATAAAATAGTCTCTAAAGTAGATTACCTTTATATACGACAACTACTACGTAAGGTAGTTAAAGACTTGATTCTCTAGGAGTTTAGGGCTATTAGTAACCGTAAACGAACACTAGTACTAATCGCTTATCTATCTATACTACTAGTATAGTTTAAAGTATAGTATAGGAGGTATAACGTAATTATCGTTTAAAAAGGCAACTATAGAACGTTCCGCTAGCTAACTCTCCTAAGTAGAGTTTTCACCTCTAACTACTAAACCTTATACGGAAAGGGTAGTAGAAGCTTGAAAAGCTTATAATCTCTCCCCCTACTCCTCGCTATTATAAGATCTAGAGTTCTCGATAGTATACCCTATATCCTTTAGCTAGTAATTACTAAAAGTCAGAGTTCGGACACCGACTTCTATCGAATCTTAACGCGATACACGTATTAGAGCCCCTACTATACTCGTGCCGTCGACTAGAGCTAGTTCCTTAGTACTCTAGCTTTTCCTAGGACCTATTCTATAGTTCGTATATTACTATAGCTATTAAAGCTAGTAAATATAATAATATAGCCGTCTAGAGTACTAATTAAGCCCTCCTACGAGCTATTATCGTAGTTCTTAGAAGCTAAGCGTACCTACCGCGCCTACGGTCGGCTAAGTAAGATCGGGCCGTTTACTAGTAAGACTAGAAATAGTATCGTAACTCTTACGCTAAAGATATCGATTAATATCTCTAGGTAGTACCTAATGAAAGTAACCTTGCCTTCGACTCCTTCTATAGTAATATTACCGAGAGGGGTTATACTAACTTGAAGCTTTCGAACGTATTCGATCGGTATAATTATTAACTTAGCCTCCTCGTCGATTAAAGACTTACAAGCTATTATTCGAGGGCTGTACTTTATAGGCACGTAGATACTTAGAACAATTTAATAGATATTATTAAATAATAGAAGGATGTTATTAGTCCGCTTATAAAGCTCGGAAGCGGGCCTAGGTTTCACTATATTAATCGCTATAGTAGTGACCTAGAAGGCCTTAATATCAGTCGCTAAGACAGCTTTTATTAGCTCCTCCTCTACCTACTCGCTAAAGGCTTTAGATAGTAAGGAATGTGCGCTAATCTTAGCTCCGCTACTACTATTCGTACGCTTCTTTATACGGAGCTTATTAAGCTTCTTACGTAGATCCGTGTCGTTTAGAACACGGCCCTATAAGGAATACGACGCTCGTTCGCTATAGAGAATAATCTCTACTAAGCTTAACTAGACCTTAGATTCGAGTATTTTGTCTATCTAGAAGACGTTAGCGTTATTATTAGCGTACGTAGCTCGAAGGTAGTTGTCCGTACGCTTGGTCTTTAGAGGCTCCTTAGCCTTCTTCTACTTTTAAGTATACGTAGGAGCGACTAGAACTAGTAGACCGTTTAGGTAGTCGTATATCTACTTATCCTTAATCTTATTATTATCACGTCTCTAAGTTTAAGAATCCTTTAACTCTCCTATATCTATAAGGTAAGGAGCCGGCTAGTTTTTATCTTTAACCTCTTTAATACAAGAGTAACGATAAGCGTAGGTTCTTATAGCTATAGCCTAGGTCATAATCCGCTTCTATACTCCTATTAGCTATCCTCTAACCGGACGAGAAGAGTTTAGGTTCCGCTTTGTCTTTACGCTATCTCTAGCTACGTAGGCGCCGATTAGATCGTCCTAATCCTTCTATATAATAAAAGCGACTTGACTGATATTAACGGGACCGTTAATACTAGCTACCTTGTTCGCTATCCTTTACTAGCTCGCTCTTAGCGTTAATAAACGATCTACATTTTCAAGATCGATCTTCCCGTAGCGCTACTCTAATACTCCTATTAATACGAACAGCTTTAGTAGTTCCTTGTCCTAGTAGTACTATATCTTTTCTGTACCTAGGCGAGGCGTTCTATAGTACATAATACCGGTCTTTAGATCTCTATATATCAAGCCCTTAGTCTCGAACTACTATAGGTACTCGTAGTTTATAGCTATATAGCCTTCGAGCCTATATATCTAATAACCTAAAATCTTTAGAGCGATCGCTATATAGGCCTTAATTATTAACCCGTTATCTATCGTAGCTAAGTTAATCGAAATCTCCTAGCTATAAGTAGGCCTTAGAATATATAGATAGTCGTAATCGTAAGACTTCGCCTACTATCCTATCGACGAGCGTAGCGGCTATAGGCCTCCTTCTTCGAGTCGACGAATCGTAGCGATTACAAGCTCTTATATACTAGCGGTAATATTATCGACGGTTACTAGCTTACGGCCTTTATAGACTACTATTTCTCTAGCCTTGAACTTAGAGTTTAGTCTTAGAGCGGACTTCTTTACTACTTCGTGTAACTACTAGACGTCTCTACTACCTTCGTTATATACTTCTAATTTAAAGTCCTTATTACTATTAATCTAACGCTAGGCTGTCTTTAAGAGCTTACTATAATCTAAGTCCTTATTATTAAGATCTAACCTAAGATAGGCCTAGAGCCTCTTACTGAAACGAAATAGAAGGCCTCGTATAAATAGAAGAGTACGAGAACGCTCGTCTATATACGAAGTAGGCATAGTATTAGAGTAGAGTATAAACTGCCTTAAGTACTCTAAGAGATTATTATCCTCTATACGATTAACCTTATAAAGGTTTTCTATATAGTAGCGGTTTCCGAGTATATATATATTATCGTACTTTTAGTATTCCTTAATAATCGACTCTTTGAACTTAGCGTAGTCTTAGTCGTAGAAACTATTAAGGCGCTAGTATCTTCTACGTTAGATAACCGTGACCTAAGTAAGTAACTTCTCGTAAAGCTACTTATTATTATTAATAAGTAGAATAACGTAGTTACTATATAGTGCTTTAAAGCGCTTAATATACTCGGTTACGTTCTCTCTATTAAAGAAGGGATTCTAGTCCGAGCTAGGTAGTAGCGGAACCTAAGCGATAATTACCTTCTAGCTTTAGGTTACTTAGATCGTCTCTATAAGTAGCTAGAACTACGCTATAGACAGTCTACCTCCTAAGTTCGGTCTTTAAAAGATATCGGTATTAGGGTTAAGGTTAGTACCTCCTTAGTCCTCTATAGACATGTCGTTGTCTAGTAGAGAGAATAAAGTAAAAGCAGGTAGTAGCTTTACTAGTAATCTTCGAATTTGCTTATTAAGCTAGTTAGATAAGCTACTCTCTAGTGTTTTAGGCTAGCTAATAGATACTAATTCACTTATAGAGCTCGTTCGAAGGTGTTCTAAGAGTGTGTTATACTCTCCTTAATCAAGTTTTTAAATAAAATATAGTTATCGTTTAAAACGATAACTAAAAAACAAGAGTCTAAAATTTTCCTAGCTGTCTAAAGGTAAACGTTAAACTTTTTATTATAATACTAGGGCTATATTGATTGTGCCTAATAAGTAAGGCATGTCGTGTCGTATAGTTCGACCGTTTATAGCTAGGCGCGTCCGTCTCGCTTATTCGGGTAATTCGCTATATAACTATAGTAGTATAATATTACGTTAGCCTATACTATATACCGGGTCCGGGGCCTTAGACATAATTAGTGTCCTTAGCTAAACGATTAGCGTCTAACGCCGTACTAGGGCTTATTCTAAGCGATCTATGTACTAGAGGATACGAGATTGCCTGGACAGGTCTAGCCTATCCTATAGCCTCTACGCTATCCGAACGAGAGCGTTTTCACGCTAAACCGGGGTCTAATCGAAGACTATTATAGGTATAGAGACCCTAAGTAAATCTCCGATATAGTAAGTCGCCTTACTATCTATCTAACAATTACCGAATAGATCCGTGCTAAGAGGTACTAGAGGTTTATAACTTTTCTAGGTTAGAGCGATATCTATATTCTAGGGGCTTCTATATTATTATAGCCCTTTAAGTCGCCTCTTACGTAGGCTTCTTTTAGGCCTCTTATTAATGTTTATAGTATGTTAGTTCTCGCTTTAAGGCTACTATCTACCCTCTATACTTCTAGTCCTAGTGTACGAGAGAAGAGATAGCCCTACCTTCGGCTCTATTAATAGATAATAACCACCCTAACACTAACCTCCTAGGCAGGTATAAGAGCGGTCGCTATAGAACAAGACCTGTTCGGAGAGTAATAGTCTTATAATACGTTAATTGAACGGTAGTAACGAGCTTAAAACAGTAGCCCTAGGACTAAGAGCCTTATACTAGGACCGTAGGACATTGAATTGATTAAGTAGAGTAAATATTACTATCTTAGAAACGAGCTACTACCTTACTTTTATACTAAAACTACTAAGCACGGTATATAGGTAGGCCTTTGCCTTACTACTAGAAGCACTATATCTAAGAGAACCTAGCTAAGATAGGAATAGGTTAAGAGACTATATTACTAACTCTTTTACTAATAGACAGCTATAAAAGTCTAAAGCCTACTAGACTAAATAATAAAAGGTATAATAAATAGGAGTACTAATCTATTATTAGAATATAGATATAGCTTATAACTATTATAAGACTAGACATTTTATTTACCCTTAGAAGATTAAGCTCCTATATTAGTAATCTAATAGTAGGATATATAAAGGCTCTAAAAAAGCTAACTAGATACCTAAGATTAAACCTAGACCTTAGTCTAAGATACTTAAGGAATAGTTAAGGCTATCTTACTAGATATATAGACTCTAACTATATAATAGACAAGACTAATAGAGTCTTAATCCTTATACATGTCTTCTTCCTTTATAGTATACTAATCTCCTAGATAAGTAAGAAGTAGAAATCTATAGCTATATCTATAATAGAAGCTAAATACATAGCTATAGAAGTATATACAAAACAGTTATAGTTCCTTAGTACTCTTATAAGAGAGCTTAGATACCTAGAGTTAGTAGGAGAATATTCTTACTAACTAAGGATCCTTAGTAACTAGGAAACTATTACTAGAATTAGGCTAATTTAGCTAAAAGGTAATAACTAAGCTACTCTTACTCTAGTTAAGGACTTATATATTTATAATAAGTCTAAACATATTAATATCTTATATAATACTATAAGAAAGCTCTAGTAGAATAGACTTATCTCTATTAAATATATAAATATAAAAGAGATAGTAGTAGATAGTCTTACTAAGCTAAAGAATAGACTATAGTTTCAGGAGTTTATAAGGCAGCTCTACCTTATATAAGAGATATATAAAAGATAACTCCAAGCCTTAGAGTTAAACTAAGAGGAGTCTAAAAGAAAGATTTTAGTTACTTAACTCCTTCTTAGTTAGACTTTATAAAGTCCTAAATACCCTTACTAATATTAGACCTATTACTAACTACAATATTACTATATAGTATCTAGTTAAACTAGACATCTTCTAAGGCTAAGTACTAGTTAATATTAAAAACCTCCTCTATAGTAGCTATTATCTCCTCTACTAGTATATAGTTACTCTACTCCCTAGCTTAATATAAGATCCCTATAGCTAAGAATAGTATACCCTAAAGGCTATTAGGGAACTAAGAAGCTATATAGAATATAACTAAGTAGGGGACTAGGCTATAAGGAATCTAGAGAGCTATTAGAATTAGCTATAAGAAAGGATAAGGGCAACCTACTAGATAGTCTATATCCTAAACAATCTACTCCTATATAAGAGAGAAGGAAGATCTTATAGAAGGCATTTCTTTTACCTTTTTGTAGGAGATAGTAGTATAGAAAGTTTGTTAGATTAATAGTTAGTACTATCTAGTTATTAGTCTAAAAAGTAAGTACTTAATAACTAATTAAGATTAGAGCTAGTACTTAAGTATTATAGATAATCTATAGAAAGATCTAACTATATAGTATAAGTAGGAGTGTTAAGAATGTATCCTAGATAGTTAGTCTAGACATAGATATTTGAGTATAGTTCTAGATACCTAAGGCATCTACCTAAGGCTTAGTAAGAGGTATATCTTACTTCTCTTTCTTCTCTTCTTAGATAACTAACTTAATTAACTTTGTATTTAGTTCCTAGTATATTACTACTATACTATGTATATAAGTTAGTTCAAGATTAATCCTCTATTCTTCTTTACTACGCTATACCCTCCTTAATATTATATAGTATATAATACGCTCTCTACTTTTAATATACGATACTATTTCTAGTCTTACTAGCGAACGGCTCGATCTTACTTAGCTAGCCGTAGGCACGATAGGTACGTCTAGCTTCTAAGAACTACGATAATAGCTCTTAGGAGGGCTTAATTAGTACTCTAGACGGCTATATTGTTATATTTACTGGTTTTAATAGCCGTAGTAATATACGTACTATAGAACAAGTCCTAGGAAAAGCTAGAGTACCGAGGAACTAGCTCTAGTCGATAGCACGAGTTTAGTAGGAGCTCTAATACTTTTATCGCGTCTAGATTCTATAGAAGTCGGTGTCCGAACTCTAACTTTCAGTGATTATTAGCTAAAGAATATAGAGTATACCGTCGAGGACTCTAGATCTTATAATAGCGAGGAGTAGGGAGAGGGATTATAAGCTTTTCAAGCTTCTACTACCCTTTCCGTACAAGGTTTAGTAGTTAGAGGTAAAAACTCTACTTAAGGAAGTTAGCTAGTAGAACGTTCTATAGTTACCTTTTTAAACGATAATTACGTTATACCTCCTATACTATACTCTAAACTATACTAGTAGTATAGATAGATAAGCGATTAGTACTAGTGTTCGTTTACGGTTACTAATAGCTCTAAACTCCTAGAGAATCAAGTCTTTAACTACCTTACGTAGTAGTTATCGTATATAAAGGTAATTTACTTTAGAGACTATTTTATAGCGGACTTAATTAGATAAAGTACCTCTCTACGATAGTAGCTCGAACTATTAAGACGGGTTAATTATAGCTAGACTTAAATATAGTATAACTATCTCGTAGTAGCGGCCGTCGAAGGTAATATCGCTAAATTTAGCTAAAATAGCTAACTTAAGAAGCTTTTACTAGCTACTAGCGAAGCTAAGCTAGCTTATACTAACGAGCGAGACTTATACTAGAGTATTAGGTATAGTTTTAAAGATACTATACTAGTGTCTTAGTCGAGCTAGAGTTCGAATTATAAGGGCGAATACTTAATAATTGCCTATACGAAGCTTAGAGAGGCGGAGCTAGCTATCTAAGAACCTAGACCCTATAACGAGGTTATTTCCGATAAAGTAGACGACGAGCTTAGCGAGGAGACGTACGTTATCTCGGCCGCTATTAACATAGTAGCGAAGAGAGCTCGTAATAAAGAAGCTATAGGGTAGCGGAAGCTAGATAATTGTATTAGCGCCTATACTCTTTATAAGCGAGTTATTAATAAGATCAAACTAGTAAATATAGATATTACTATAACTAACGGCTTAAACCCTAGCGGATTAAAGGACTAGCGACGGACTTATATTAAAAAGGAAGTAGCTATACTACCTAGTACTAGATCTTATAATAGTAAGTACTTAACTAAGAGGTTCTCGACGATCGAGCCTAGATTACGCCTTACGCCTAAACGGCTTATAAAGTTCAAACCTAGTATAGAGCTACTACTAAAGGAGCTAGATTTGTTATACTATATACTAAGGAATCGAGAAGCTGCCTTTACGTAGGACTTTACGTATTTAGGCTAAATTAACCCTAATATTACTCCGCTATAGAAGATTTAGACAATTCCTTACGAGCTATAGTAGTATCTAGGCTTTAAGCTAAACCTATCGCTATAGTATATAGTAGAAGACATACTAAGACAACGAATCTAAGCTAGAACTCTTAAGCTATACTATAGTACCTATCGAAATCTATACTTCCTTATTAGTAAGAAGATAGAGATAGGTAAGCTAAAGAAGTATCGGTTAATTAACGTAGCTTAGAAGTTTAATCAAGTTACCGTAAGAGATTCGAACTTACTACCCGATATAGAGGGCTTCTCTAAGGACTTTACTAGTTACGCGCTAGCCTCGTTAGTTAATATCTTCTCTAGATATAACTAAATCCTACTCGATAAATTATATAGAGACCTTATAGGCTTTAACTTACTACTAGGCTTGTTATAGTAGATAACGTTACTATAAGGAGCTACGAATTCTGTTACCTAGTTCGTTCGTATTATTAATCAAGTACTTATAGAGTATATCTCGTATAAAGTATAGCCGTTCCTTAATAATATCGGTATTAAAGAGCCTAAGACGAAGTACGATAGTAAAGAGGTTAAACCTAGCCTCCGCTATTACGTTATTAAATATATTATAGCTATAGACGACGTCCTCTATAATATAGAACGAGCTAATATAACTATAGCTTTTAATAAGCTATAGCTCTATTACGAATAACTAGTAATCGTTAGTTACCTTACTAGTATCGATAGTCGCTATCTAGACTTTATAAGAGTAGCGAAGATTAAGAAGTAGCTAATACTAGAGAATTAGAAGGAGGTTCGAATCTTTCTCGGCGTAGTTACGTACTACTACGTCTAGGTTAAAGGTTTCACGATTATCCTTACTCTACTATTTAAGCTCTTATAGAAAGATACTAAGTTTTAATAGACTACCGAATACTAACTAGCTAAAGATGTCGTCTCGAAGGTACTAGTTTTAGCCCTAGCCCTAGTTACTCTTAACTATAGAGAAAGAGTAGGACTTATTATCGTAGGCGTAGATTCGAGTAGTAAAGGTTAGAGATATACGCTTTCCTAATATAATCGAGACGAGCTACTTCTCCGCTATCTAGTTCGATATAAGTCCGGCCTATTTAACCTAGTAGAAGTTAAGTACGATACTAGAAAGCGCGAGTGCCTTAGTATACTAAAGGTATTAAAGAAGCTAAAACTATAGCTATTCGGAGTATACTTTTAACTAGAGATTAATATAAATACTCTCGTTTACTAGCTTAATAAGGCTATCTCTAATTTACTAAATATAGTAATAACGCGCTAGCTAGTATAGATCTATCTCTTCGACTTTAACGTTATATATATTCCTAGTAAGAAGTATATAGCTCTAGATTTATTATTAAGGAAGCCTACTATACTTAAAGATATAGAGGCTATAGAGTAGGAAGAAGACGTAGATCTAATAATTAACGAGTAATTCTTCGATACCTTTTACGTTAACGCTTTCTCTATATAGGTGATTTAGAGCGAGCTACCTATAATTAATAAGATCTACTCTTAGGAGTCAATAAATATCGCTTTCGTACTTATACGAATATAAAGACCTAAGGGAGTTTCTAATAACGAGTATAAGTAGTTAAGGAAGAAGTGTTAGCTATTTTATATTAAGAACAACTAGCTCTAGCGCTAAGAGCGAGTAGCTAGACCTCTATAGCGAGTTATTAATAAACTCGAAGCGCGAGCTCGTATTATTAAGGCATACTATTATAAGAACGGTTATCGTAGCGCTAAATAGACATATAATCTTATCTAGAAACGATAGTAGTAGGATAGAGTCTAGGCTTAGATCTCGCTCGCTATTCGGTAGTATACTATTTATAGTCTTTAGTATAGACGATAGGTATCTAGAGAACTATAAATCCCGCTCTAGGTTATAGTCGGCTAGAGGTAGTATATCGATAGCTTATATATCTCGAAGAACTATTTACTAATAGTTATACGCGAATCTCTATCGCGCTAGCTAGAAGTACGTATATTCTAGTACCTAGTAAAGAGTATCTCCTTAGTATAGATAGTAAGGTTTATATAAGAAGAGATCTTTTACTAGTAGGGTGCCGCTATAGAAGTTATCCTCGATAACTATAAGACTAACCTTAGTAACGTAGAGAAGCTACTACTATCGTATAGTATCAAACGTATTAATATTTTACTATACTACCCTTAGTCTAACGCTATCGTTAAAGTCGGCTATAAGACAATATTAGACGCTTACTTAAAGCTCTCTAACGGCGGCCTTTATACGATTCGTAACTATATTCTAGTAGTTCTATAGGTAGAGAGAACGATAATAGTCTCTACTACCGGCCTAATACTATCGAAGGTAATAATTAGGTATAACGTAGTACTACTAATCGAGCTAGAACACTATATCTTCTAGATTATAGATTAGGGTAAGGTTAAGACTAGAGTAGAGCTCCTTACGATTCGAGCTTAAGCCCTAGAAGCTATAGAAACGACTATAGAAGAAGGACGACTACGTTAATAGCGTCTCCGAGAATAGAACAAGGCGTACTTTAATAAATATCGCTATACGGACCTTACTATACTAAAGGAAGGAGATCTCGTATTAGTATACTACTCTAAGTTAAAAACTAGCTTCTCCTATAAGCTTACGTTTAGGTAGGAAGGCCTTTTTAGAGTATCTAAAGTGTTATAGGAAGGTATATCGTATAAACTTAAAGAACTAGATAGCTCTAAATAGGAGTATATCTATAAGAGGATAGACCTTAAGAAATATACCTTTCTATAAGAAAACCTAAAGCTAGTTCCGGATTAGGTTAAACTAGACAAAGTACTACTATCGATAGAGAAGGTTATAGAACTAGGCCTTCTACCTAGGTATAAGTATCTATAGATCTTTATTAGTAAGCTATTAGTAATAACTTAAGAAGAAAGAGAGAGTTATATACGCTAGCTACTAATAGAGCTTAAAGAAGAAGTAGAAGACTTAGTAAGCTAAAGGCTAAAGCTAGCTCGGTAGAGCTAAAGATTTAGAAATTCGATAGGCGATACTTAATTAGAGGTATAAGCTAAGATCTAGCTACTAAAGCCTAGCCTCTACTATAAAAGAGCTAATCTTTCTAAGATCGTACTATTCTAAGCGCTTCTTTTGTTCCTAGAGCTACTATCAAGCTCTAATCTAACCTTCCTAAGCGCTTCTCTTAGTCCTAAAGCTACTATTAAGCTCTAATTAGAGCTTCCTAAGCTTATAATTTACTAGACTAGTATAAATCTAGCTAAATCTTAGCTGTCCTAAGTACTTTTTTTATTCCTAGAGCTACTATTAAGCTATAATCTAAGCTTCTCGAGCTCCTCTTTTACTAGATTAGTAGAAATCTAGCTAATCCTAACTATCCTAACGCTATTTTCTATAGTTAAGATAAGTATCTATATAGCTAGTTACTCTCTTAAGCTTAACTTTTAAGTACAGATTCTATATCTACTAGTTAACCTACTATCCTACTCCTTTTTCTAAGTCTCGAGCCTACTATCGCTATAAAAGTCAGCTATCTCGAGCTACTTTCTACTACTAGGTCTTAAAAATCTAAGCTAGGCCTATACTCCTAAAGCTCTTTTCTACTAGCGATTTCTAAGGTTAGTACTACGATCTATCTTCCTAGAGCCTTTTTCTATTACTAATCGGCGAAGTAAGATAATAATTTTCTGTCTTAAGGGCCTTTCTACTAATAATTTTCGCCTAACTAAAGGAATTACTAAAAATATTAGTTTCTAATAGAGAATTCTTAAAGTTTAAGGTTTTTAGCCTATATAAAGGTAGAGAAGCTTGAATCCTTAGTAACGACGGCTCTAATAGCTCCTTTCTAGCTATTAATTATAGCGCTAGCGGTCTCTACGATATAGAAAGCGCGATCTAGTAAGTCGACTAGGTATACGAAAAATAAGGCTCTTTTAAGTTAGTAGGAGTAACGACGACGATATCTAAGTCTTAGTCCTTATTAGCGATAGTAAGGTATATACTACGATAGTTAGTAGTAGCGTTAGTAGTATACGACAGCTATAGAAGCGTTAAGGTAAAGTGAACTTTTAGTTATCTTTTTAAACGATAACTAAAACCTTACGTAACTAAGCCCTACGTATAGACCCCTAATCCTAATAGTAGTTACGCTACTACGATAAGGTATATAATTAGACTACTTTTACGCTCTAAACGATCTCTTCTTCCTTATTAACTATCTATTAGTTACTATAGAGCCTTACTTCTATTAAGTTCGATTCTTATCTTTCGTTACTACCTAGTAACGCTATATAGCTATTTATATACGTAAGTAGTAACTAATATAATAGAAAACTCTATAACTAGTTACGCGCCCGACCCTCCTCGCTATTTAAGTTACTTATTACTAGTTACGCGCTTTATATCGCTCTAAGCTACTAACACGACTAATTAAAGACGTTCTCTTTCTCTATCGCGTATAAAGAACAAGACTTCCCCTTTCTAGCGTTCTTTAACGCTGAAACGCTTATTAAGACTAGCGCTTTTGCCTTCTACCTCGCCTATTCGAAGTCTAATATAAGAACTACCTAGATAAGAGTCCTCGAAGAAACGATAAAAGATAGCTTCTTTAAGTTCTATATAAGGTATAGCGCTCGCTCGTACTAATCGTAAAGGCTCTCTCGTTAGTTTCTAGGCCTTAAGTAGACCTCTTACTAGTATAACAAACCTTAATAACGCTACTAAAGCTATTCTGTCGCTAGAAACGCTATAAGAATAGAAGGAGAGTATCGACTTAGTACTTAAGTAAGTCGAGGAAGTAAACGATAGAATAAAGATCGGTATATTTAACTTCTTTAAACGCCTCTTAGCTAAGATTTTGCCGAAGCACCTTAACGCGTAGAGCGTAAAGCGCGATAATATAAAGAAGATATACTAAGAAGGCCGAGACTTAGTAAAAGAGAGAAACTTAATCTAGTAGTAGCTACGTATAGAGTTTAGGCACGAGTAGAACTTCCTCTTTTTTAACTAAGTCTTATATAATAAAAAGATACTTAGGAACCTTTATTAATAGTTAAATAAGTATAAAGGCGTCTTTAAAGAGAGCGAGCCTAAAGACTAGGTTTTCTTAGCGTAGTAAAAGTAAGATCGTTTCTATCGTTAGGTAGCGAATATATTCTCTCGTAGCTAGTACTTTTAGCTATAGAGGAGTAAGAAGACTCCTAGCTTATAAGGCTTAGGCTTTATTAATACGAACTTAGATAGGAGACGCTACTAGAACAAGTTTAAAGTAGAGCTCTCGTAGGTCGACGTATTTAGCTATAAGATAAGAGAGGCACGCCTAGAGGTAGGCTATAAGCTTAATTAGTATAGATTTACGGTTAAGCTTACTAAGAGAGAGCGTAAAGGAGAGACTTTCGAAGAACCGACCTACGTATTCCTAGTAGTAGAGAAATAGCCCTTAATATCCTATAGACTATTACCTCCTTCTAGAAATCTAAGACCTAATAGACGTCTCTCTTCCTCTACGCCTAAGAGCCTATCCTTATCTAGTCCTACTCGAAACTCTAGTTAAGAAAGAGAAGGAGAAGGTAATTTACTTATAACTCTAGAGCCTCGCCTTAGAGATTCTGTATCGCCTAGTACTATATAGAGGCTAAAAGCTTAGTTAGAGAAGTTAACGCTAAGCTCTACGAAGAAGCCTACGCCCGTCCTTTATAAGAGCGAGAGGCTTACTAGAATTCGCGCTAGAGAAACTATTATTAACTTAATCGAAACGTCTCCTATACCGAGCGCTTTAGGTAATAGCGATCCTATATAAGACTAAGTTTTACTTACGACGGAGCTACTACCGAGTCCGTAATACTTATCGCTAATCGTACTAGAAGATAATAGTAGAATTAAGCTAGAGAGCGACTTAGAGCCTAATCTACGTTACTAGGCTTATATAAAGGATAGTATTACCTCTAAAGTCTACTACTATATAATCGTTAGTAGAGCCTTTAAAGAAGTCGATAATATCTAGGAGAAGAAGAAAGTAGCTAAGAGCTACGCTTTAATTAATGTTCTTCTATACCTTAGCTAGCCTCTTTATAAAGAATATATAGCTAAGATAGGTAATACTATAGGTTTAAAGCTACCGAGGACGGCTAACGTAATATATACTCTCTACTAGCGTATTATTTAGATAGGTAGTATAGCCGATCTCTAAGCTCTTATTACCTAGAATACTTAAAACCGGATATAGTTCAAGCTAGAAGCGAATACTTTCTTCTCTAAGCTAGTAGGACGCCCTCGTCGTAGTAAGAAGAGTACTAATACTTAGGAACTAGAGGACGATATTAACGCTCTAATACGCGAGGTAGGAGGAAGCTATCTTAGACCCTTTTAGTTCGTAGTAACTAAAGTAGACTTGAAGGTTACTTCTAACGTCTATTAGAGGGCTTAGAAGCTCTTAGACTACGATAGTAATAAGAGTACCTAGACTAGACGTCGGAATAGGTTAGTACAGGTAGGGTTAGGTCCAAACCTATATTCTTAGTAATCGATATAGGTTAGAGAGGTAACCCGCTAAAGCTTAATAGGTAGTACCTATAACCAGAAAATATAGGTTAGGGCGTATACCTACGTAGGTACCTATAGGAGTATAGGTATAGGTATACTAAAATCTACGTATTTTAAGTATCTAAGTACGTGAAAAGGACGATAGGCGCCGACTATATATGCCGACTATAGGGATAAGAGGAAACGAAGGTTTTATAGTATAAAAGTAGAAAGCAATCTTATATCGTTCGCTATAGTTATAATGTAATTTGATACCGCGCTTCTACTACGTAGCCGGGTATCTCGAAGTAGCCTAAACGCTATTCCTTACGCCGAATATAACACGTAGTACTATACTACTTTAAATAACCCTTGTTATCTATAACGCCCTATATACGAAGTATTCTCTAAACGAGCTATATATCCTTCTACTAGATCGTGACTCGCTTTATATAGATAGCGTAGAGGTTAGTACCTATATAAGTTAGTATAAGCCGCTAAATAGTAATATAGAAGGATATATACTCTTAAAAACCTTCGTTAAATAGAGCTCTACTACCTCTTACAACGCTTCTAGTGTAGTAGCCTAAAAGCGTAGATCCTACTTAAAGCCGTAGGCGACCTCTCTTACTAGTCGCTAGAAGGGAAGCTTGCTAATAAGTAGATCCCTAGTCCTCTAAAACATCCGAATCTCTCGTAGGGCTAAAACTATAGTAGATTAGCGTACCGACTACGTTTACCGACTACGTTTTAACTTACTACCTAGCTTATAGCGATAAGGCTTCCTTACTCTCCTTACTACCGGAGCCTTCTTAGAAAGCCTACTAGCTCGCGCCGCGTTCTAAGTATTCGACTATACTTTTAGGATACGGGATTTCTTCTTTATAGTAAGTTTTGGACCGGCTCTTCTCTTCTTCTTCGTTACTGTCTTACGAGGCGCTTTTTGCGTAATAGGCCGCTTTCTACTAAGGCCCTTCCTACTAGTAGTAGGCCTCTTTTTAGTAGGAGGCTTATTATTCTCCTCTTTAGGCGCGTCTTTATTATCCTCCTCTTTAGGCGCGTATTTATTATTGTCCTCTTTAGGCGCGTCTTTATTATTACTATCTTATATATCGATAAGAATTAGATTATTAGCCTATCCTTGAGGCTAGTCGCTAGCTCCCTCTATTTGAAGTTACGCTAATAGAGTAGGAGAACGCGATACTTAATTAGCGAGAGCGCGTTGTTTAGGCGTAAGTATAGCGGCGTCTTATACGAGACGATTAAGAAAGTCGTAGTTAATTGGAAGTACTATATCGCGCGAGAACGCGATAGAATATTAATAATATTATATTTGTTTAGAGTTATAGTCGTAAGGTTAAAATTGTAAGGTTTTAGTATAGGGCTAGAATTTAGGGTCTAAAGCCTAAGGTACTAACGACCTCTCTATTCCCTAGAGGAACTCGCTATATATCTACTAAGATAATAGGTTAGAAATATAGTCGGTATCTGTAGTCGGCGGACTTACGCTTCTACTAAACTATACTACCGTCCTAGCTAGTAAACCTTGTACGAATACGACAGTATAGCTATAGATCCTTAGCCTATAGTATAACCCGCTTTATATAGATAGCTAGGAGATTAGATATCTTAAATTTAGTAGTAAGGAACGCTTTAGCTACCTCTTAGAGGCATTCTAAGGCCGCTAATTAATAGCGTAGCCTACTACTAAAAGTAAGAACGATCTCGCGGACAAGCTACTAGAATAGGAGGCGTTAGATATATAGTTCTATTATACCCTATAATTTCTTAATCTAACGAAGCGTAATAGTGCCTAACTTAAGGATACGACGTTTCTACCTACTATTACGAGGTATACGCTTCCGACGAGTGTTCGTTTTTACTATAATAACCTTCTTCCAAGGCTTAATAGGCTTCTAAGTAGTGCTCTCTAGAATAGCTACTTTTAGTAGACTATACGATCGTGAACGCTAAGGAGGGCTTAAAGAGATCGATACTTGATTATCGCTCCTATACGGAGCGTCGTAATCGAAGAACGGTATAAGAAATAAAGGAAAGGGTAGAGATAGGAGGAAGGAAGTAAAGAAAGAAGAAGTAGGTAGTTAGAAAGATACTAAAACTTACTAAGACGCTATAAGCTATAGAACCTCGGGTCTAAAGAGATACTAAGAAACTTACTAGATCCTACGTCTATACCTAAATAGGAAAGTACTATACTAGGAAAACTACTACCGACTACGATTGCCGACTATAAATCTTATCTTGATTAATTCTAGAAGCGTAGAACTAGAGGATAGTTATAGTCGATATTAGTTTACTAGATCTATATAATTAGATATTAGTATAGAATAATACAAAATAAGCTATTAGTTCTAAGTTATACTAAACCAAGGCCTATTCTATTAATAATAAATTATCTATAATACTAGAGAAGAGAATATTTTTACTATATATACTAGATAGTATGAAATATATAAATATAAAGTAGTAATACTCTCTCTCTTTTCTAAGACTAATTAAAAAGGCTAGTTCTAAAAGATTAGTAGAATCTTCTAAATCTAAAGAAAAACTTTCTCTATAATAGACTTAATAGTAGTATCTCGTTATTAGGCTTTAAAATATCTTAAAACTAAATATTTATTCTATTAATATATACTATAGGATTCTTAGGATTTATACTATTTTAGTAATCTATTAAGCCTATTAACTTATTAAGTAGCTTAAAGAGTTTTAAACCTAGTCTATAGATCGATAGGATAGTTCTTAATATAATAGCTAAAATTATAATATCTCTAGCTAATATATAAGGTTATATATAGTAGAAAAGATAAGTATAAATAAGTAAGTACTTCTTAAGAAGTTAAGATATCCTTTTTAGAATAAAAGCTCTTTAAGCTAGGTCTCTATAATCTACTATTAGTCTTATATAATTAGCCTATACCTCTCTTTTTAAAGTAATCTTTCTTCTATCTAGTAGATATACTATAGAGACCTAGGATAGGCGGACTTAGTAGATATATTAGCCTATACTAAGATATGATCTAATAGTAAAGTGCCGACTATATATGCCGACAACTAATATTATCTAAAAAGCTATATTAAAGTATCTAGGGGCGACCTACCTTGACGTCACTCCTACTTAGTTAGCCCTTAGACCCTAGATTTCCCTACTTTCTACAAATTCTAAACCTCGCTTTCTAACTACCTATACTTATAACTGAATTCGTCGTATATTACTATCGCTTGTCTGACCTACCTAATTCTACTACTATTTAGTAGGTGACCGTTATAGCTATCGAACGCGACACTTTTAATACTAATTGTCCTAGAAATAGTACGTTAGAAGCGTAAGGCGGAGTCTCTTCCTAAACTCGAGGCGAAACGCGTAAGACTTACTACGATAAGAAAGGATATTAAAGACTGCTCGATTAATCTAAATATACTACGCGACCGCGTACGTACTCAAGCTATAGACGAAGACAAGGCTAAAGTAGACCGAAAACGTAAAGCAAAGAATCAAGCTTTTAGTCGTTTTAAGGTAAAGCAAATAGCTATACTACTAGGGTAGGACAGCCTCGATAAGGACGCGTAGAAGACGTATATTAATTAATAGAAACTAGTCTATAAGGCAAGCTTTACTAAACAACGGTAAGTCTCTATTATACTATTACATATATAGTCGGCAAACGTAGTCGGCGTATATAGTCGGCGCTAATATTATATAGGGAGAGGAAGGCTCTTAAGAAGGTAGAGGAAAAGAAATCTCCTAAAGACCTTACTTAGAAAGATAAAGAAGGTTAGTATATCGAGCTCCGCCTTCTATATAGAGAGATTAAGAGAAAAGAGGGTATATTAGAAGAATTCGAAAAGGAAGATAGTAGTATATAGGTTTAGGTGCTATTAGATCCTTCTAAGTTAAAGAGAAACTCCGTAAACGTTGTTATCGATAACCTACTAAGCTTGTCTTAAGAGGAGGACATTCAGGCCAAGTATGCTATTAAGCTGTCTACTAGTGCGCTAGGCTCTACTAACTATAGTAGAGCGACTTATTAATACTAGTATAAGGCAATCGGCGAGTTCTAGTCTAAGATTAAGGCGCTAGACAAACTTATAGCTATATAAGTATATAGCGATAGCGTAAGTCTTCCTATCTATTAGAAACTCCTATCTACTAATATAATATAGAGCTCCCCTTTTACGACACCGCGGCTTCGAGGTCTAGCTGTCTTGCTTTAGATATTAGTACTAGAAGCCTAAGTCAAGGTATGTCTACTAGCTGTCTTAAGCGCCGACTATATTTGCCGACTATATACTAATTAACTATAGTCGTATATTACTAATAGCGTTTTGCCTATGCCTTACGATATCTTTTAGACGGAACACTAGACTATACTACGTAATGTTCTTAGCTAGAAGCCCTCCTTCGTTAATTACTTCTTAATCCTTATCGAGTATCTTAGATAGCTGATTCCTACTAACTACGATTAGAATACCTACGGATTCTCTATACCTACTATGTCTATATAGTAGAGACAAAACGCGAAGCTCACCTATAGTATATTTAACAAACAATATATGCTTAATAAGGAAGAGACTTTGCTCAAAGCTATAGTCGAGAGTCTAGTTCAAGCTAGATTTAAGGGCGAGTAGGCTAGTATTAGCTTTTCGTCTATTATTACGGATCTAATAGATCCTAGCGTACTTAATCTAGAGATTAGCACCGAGTTCTTAACTAGTCTGTCGTTAGCGGACAAGAGGCTTCACTACGTCTAATTAGTATAATTTAGGCTTCTCTATAGGTAAGAACTACCACGGACGTCGTACTAGGGTAAAGTTATAGCGTGTTTTATAGATAGTCTAGGGCTCCCCTCTTTCTTACTTTTATAATTCAGTCTGCCTTTATCTTCTTTAACTCTTCTAGTTTCAATACCACTACCTATAAACACGCCGCCTTCATAGCGAAATCTATCGCTAGCTACTAGAGGACTTAGGTCTAGTGCTCGACTAAGACAACGATATCAAGACAGCGTTTTTAGAGACTCTTTATAATTCGAATCTAGTCCGATAGTACCCTCTACGCTACGACCTATAGTATTAGAGCGGAGCTCTAGTAGACTACCTACTACCTCTAAAATTCTAATTAATATACCTACGTCTTCTCTAGACTAGACTTAAGTAAATAGGGTATATCTATAGTAGAAGGAGTATAAAACGGACTTTAGAGACTAGTATATACGACGATAGTAGGAGGTACAAGGTCGCTATAAGTATAAGTTTAGGACATAAAAGACTATACCTATTAAATAGAAGAGTACCCGTTCCTCCTAGGTCTAGAAGTTTTTCGACTAGGAGATTAATATCGAGGATACCTCGCTAAAAGTAGTCTACCGAGGTTACGAGACCTCTTTAGCCTATCTAGGCCTCCGTATTAGTACAAGTAGTCTTAGTTCTTACCTTCGAACTAAGGAGTGCGTATAGGTATTTAAGAGAAAGGGGATACTACTAGAGTATATCTAGTAGTATAAAGACTATTATATAAGTTCCTACTAACTACGTTTACCGACTACGTTATTAAGCTTATATAGTTAGGCTCGAAATCGTAAGGGTTACCTCGGCGACCTAGACCTAAGTATTAATAACTTCCCTATAGTATCTACGTAAATAATCGTAGTATATAGCCTACTACTTAATTTCTTCGAGAATCCCGTAGTCCGCTATATATATATATGCCTTAACCCTAGTCTCGAAATACCTTTCCGCTCTAGTAAGACGATTAAGGCTCTTCTTCGAGAGGTCTAAGAGAGGTCCGAGGAAGATCTAAAGGCTATACTAGCTAGAACCTCTAAGGTTACTATCGTAGTCGACAGCTAGTAGTCTAGCGGTATAAAAGCTTCATTCCTTACTATCCGTGCCTACTAGATCGACGCTAAATAGGTATAGTACGAGGCGATATTAGACTTTCCCTACGTTACTAGTAGACATACTAGAGAGCGACTTTCGAAATTGCTCTTTAATATATTATAAAGGTTTAGCCTCGGAGACCGACTAATCGCTCTTATATACGATAATACTAGAAACAATAGTATACTCTATAGGTCTATATACGTCTTACTAGTATCTATTCGATTAGTACTAACGTAAGCTAGTATTAAGGCTATCGGCCTTTACTTAATAGAGTATAGCGTGAAAATCGTAAAGCCTTCTATTTCGATCGAAGAGCTCGTAGAGCCGGTAGTACTAGATATTTAACTAGACAAGGCAAATCTCTTCTCTAATATTAAGGCTATTAAGCCTACTACGCTAGCCACGATTCTAGAACGGTTTCCGTGTTTTGCTTACGTAATATAGCTTACTATAAAGGCCTTTTTTATATAACTACAAATAATGCCGATTAACGATCTATAAGAGTTTTAGGACGATAAGAAAGATTAACGAGCTCTAGAAAGGTTTTAAAAGACTAATATAGTAGCTTCTCTTAAAAGACTACTTAAACTTTTGTTTAAGGTATATCGTAGTTATAGTCGACGATCGTAGTCGGTAAGTGTAGTTAGCGCTTATTAATCGTCCTAGGTCCGTAGGTTTATAGTATAGGTAAACTCTAGTTCTTAGCGTTTCGAGAGCTTTATAGATCTCTAAAGGGAGCGTCTAAAGAATCTATATCCCTATCCGAAGGCTTACGTACGCTAGTAAAAGCATCCTATAACGAGACTACTACGAGTAATATAAGACGTAAGGACCCGTTAGAGCTCGACTACGATAATACTATCTCGCTTTAGTCGACTACGCGACTTTATCGATAAATTTATTAAGCGTTAGTCGCTACCGACACTTATACTATCTAATACCGACTAGTAACGGTTAGAATACCTTACGTCTCTAACTATACTCTTCGCTTAGGCTACTACCTACGTCGGTACGATAAAGGGCCCTAGCCTCTATCTAGTCCTTAGCTACTATAACTCTCTTTTCGATATTCTAGACAAAGTAGACGAGAAACTCAAGTATAAGAAAGAGGCTTAGAAGGTCTTACTCTATAAGGCACTAGACAAAGCGTATACTAAGCTCTTTTAATATTACTAACGGACCTAGTAACGGTTCGGAGACTACTATAGTATAGTAGTACTACTATACTCTACGATTAAGAGTATGTTCTAGAAGCGAGGCGCTTTCGATAACGATAGTTCGGAAGATCTCTACTAGAGCAAATTACGCGTAGAGTAGTTAAAGTATTATAAAGCTTTATCTAGTACTATATAAGCTTCGAAACGGTAGCCTCGAGGTATATAAAGCTTCTTAACCTTCTTCGCTATAGGGATCGATAGCGACGATAATAAAGCTTAACTAGTACTAGACGTAGCCCCCTTAGTCGAGCCTAATAACGAACTAGAGCGCTATTAGAAAGTAGACTTCTTATATATAGAAGGAATAGATCCTATAGACATATAGCTAGCTCTTACTAATATATTCCCTACTATATCGAAAATGGCCCGAGATATTCTATATATTCTAGTAGTAGGTACTAGATACGAACGAGATTTTAGTATTATACGTTATTAGAACTACTATAATCGGACATATAATCTAGATACCTTTACGTGTATTATACTGTCACGATGTCGACATCGCGATTATAAGTATGATATAAGAGTAGTACTTACTATAGAAGTATCTACTCTTTGTCCTAATTTAGAACTTACTCGTAATTAGATAGAGGTAGTCGAGGAGTAGAATAAGGAGGTTGAAAACGAAATCAAGGCTCTTTTAAAGTTTGATAGTATTAGCGATAATAAAGGGGTTACAAAGGTAGATAAATCATAGCGTCGAAGTACGCGAAAGCGTAATACGCTCTATAGGGAAGCTTTAAGAGCTAGAACGTAGCTACCGACTACGTCTACCGACCACATATATTATAAACTCAAGTCGACGTTAGATTAGCCTATCCGTTCCGCTTATTACTATTATCCCTCTCTCTGTCTTTACTACTCTATTATATACTTCCTTTTATAGTCGATACTAACTAGAATAATTCTTCTTCGTAGTTATACTTAAAACCTATATTATACTCATTTTTTGTTCGCCTAACCTATCTAAGTATAGAGTAGGTATTTGTACTATACCTATTACTATCTTCTATAGGTAGGCTAAGACCTAGCCTAACCTATATACTAACCCGTTTCGGCCTACCTATTCCGACGTCTAACCTAGACCGATTATAGCTTTCTCTTTTATTCTTCTTCTACTAGAGGCCTATTTCAGATCCTAGACTCTTTACTCGAAGCTATACGATATAAGTTTATAGTGTATCGATAGTATAATATAGCTATTAGTTAGTATAGTTAGTCTCGCGGTATATAGTACTCGCTATCCTAATAGCTTCTTCGCTAATATCCTTTACTATAGCTATACTAGCTAGTTACTACTCCGTGTACGACTATTAAGTACGTAGCCTACCTATCTACTACCTTTTATATCTTCGACGATAAGGCTAGTTCTAACTACCCTAACGGCTTCTAGTATATCGCCTTGAACGAGAATATACTACTTAAGGAGAAGAGGCTTAATTAGGTTTAATTTATAATCTCTCTAGACGATACTAGCGATAGAGGACGACTTTTACTAACCTCGGACACGATCGGTAATAGGCTCTTTAACCCTAAGGAGGCAAAGTAGCTAGTAAGGCATATTATCGCTAATAAGTAAAGCTATAGTATAGGCTTCGTCGAGACTATACCTCTAGTAATTACTAACGAAATAAAAGCTAATCTCAAGCTTAGTTAGAAGAATCCTTATACTAATACAGGCTCGCTAGTCATTTCGTACTTCTATATCTCTTAGCGGTATACTCGTATAGGCGAAGAGTATCGTATAATTCTAATAGTGTTTCTAGCCTACTCTAATAGTCGAACGTTAGATAAGCTACCTAATAGTAACTACGTTAACGTTCCTACGATCTATAGCGTATATCTCTACTACGAGTAGATACTCTTTATAGCTTCCGGCACTATATACCCTACGCGAGTAATAAAACCCTTCGCTACTAAGGTACTTCTAACCGGCCTAGGCCCGATTTCCGATACCTTAGTAGGCCGAGTTCTATAGGCGGATTAGGTAGTAAGTATAGAGATAAAGAAGCTCTTTAGTATAAGTAAGAAGGAGTTTAAGGTCTATATAGCTAAGTAGTAGACTATAGCTAAAGCTTAATTCGATACTACCTACGCTACAGCTATAGATATTAAGGAGTAGGTATTTAGCGAAGCTAGCTTTATAAGCGTAGATAGTAACTTAGAAGTATTAGTATCGAAGAAGAGAGAGGCTGTTCCTAAGGAAATCTCTAAGGATATAGTAGAAGAGTAGCGTCTAGCGAATAATAATTAGCTCTAAGAAGGTGTTTTTAGTAGTTATTATTAGAAAAGGTAACTATTTAATAGGCCTCTAATTAAAAGTTTAATAGACTTTAATAGAACAACTAGCTAGTTTTAAGTAATTCTAAGTAAGATCTACGAGTAGTTAGGTATCTAGTTAGATACTAAGGAAGAGAGGATTAGTAAGGTAAAGGCCTACCTACATACCGTACTTAGCGCTTTTAGTATAAAAGCAAGGTAGTAGCTCGTTTCTAAGATAGTAATATTTACTCTACTTGATTAATTTAATGTCCTACGGTCCTAGTATAAGGCTCTTAGTCCTAGAGCTACTATTTTAAGCTCGTTACTACTATTCAATTAACGTATTATAAGACTATTACTCTCCGAACAGGTCTTGTTCTATAGCGACCGCTCTTATACCTACCTAGAAGGTTAGTATTAGGGTAGTTATTATCTATTAATATATAAAGTCCTATATAAAGGTAGCTTCTCGATTCCTTAGTATATAGTATAATAAATCTAGCTCCTTTAGTAGTAGTTCTATACTAGGTTTAAACTTCGTAAGCTATTTAGGCGTTAGGCGTAATCTAGGCTCGATCGTCGAGAACCTCTTAGTTAGGTACTTACTATTATAAGGTCTAGTACTAGGTAGTATAGCTACTTCTTTCTTAATATAAGTCCGTCGCTAGTCCTTTAACCCGCTAGGGTTTAAGCTATTAGTTATAGTAATGTCTGTATTTACTAGTTTAATCTTATTAGTAACTCGCTTATAAAGAGTATAGGCGCTAATATAATTATCTAGCTTCTACTACTTTATAGCTTCTTTATTACAAGCTTTCTCTATAGCTATATTAATAGCGGCTAAGATAACGTACGTCTCCTTACTAAGCTCGTCGTCTACTTTATTAGAGATAACCTCGTCGTAGAGTCTAGGTTCTTAGATAGCTAGCTCCGCCTCTCTAAGCTTCCTATAGGTAATTATTAAGTATTCGCCTCTATAATTCGAACTCTAGCTCGATTAAGGTACTAGTATAGCCTCTTTAAAACTATACCTAATACTCTAGTATAAGTCTCGCTCGTTAGTATAAGCTAGCTTAGCTTCGCTAGTAGCTAGTAAAAGCTTCTTAAGTCGGCTATTTTAGCTGAATTTAGTAATATTATCTTCGATAGCCGCTACTATAAGATAGTTATACTATATTTAAGTCTAGCTATAATTAACCTGTCTTAATAGTTCGAGCTACTATCGTAGAGAGGTGCTTTATCTTATTAAGTCCGCTATAAAATAGTCCCCGAAGTAGATTACTTTTATATACGATAACTACTACGTAAGGTAGTTAAAGACTTGATTTTCTAGAAGTTTAGAGCTATCGGTAACCGTAAACGAACACTAGTACTAATCGCTTATCTATCTATACTACTAGTATAGTTTAAAGTATAGTATAGGAGGTATAACGTAATTATCGTTTAAAAAGGTAACTATAGAACGTTCTACTAGCTAACCCTCCTAAGTAGAGTTTTTACCTCTAACTACTAAACCTTATATAGAAAGGGTAGTAGAAGCTTGAAAAGCTTATAATCCCTCTCTCTACTCCTCGCTATTATAAGATCTAGAGTCCTCGATAGTATACCCTATATTCTTTAGCTAATAATTACTAAAAGTTAGAGTTCGGACACTAACTTCTACTAAACCTAGACGCGATATACGTGTTAGAGCCTCTACTAAACTCGTGCTATCGACTAGAGCTAGTTCTTTAGTACTCTAGCTTTTCCTAGAACTTATTCTATAGTACATATATTACTATAGCTATTAAAACCAGTGAATATAATAATATAGCCGTCTAGAGTACTAATTAAGCCCTCCTAAGAGCTATTATCGTAGTTCTTAGAAACTAGGCGTATACGCCGCGCCTATAGTCGGCTAAGTAAGATCGAGCTATTTACTAGTAAGACTAGAAATAGTATCGTAACTCTTACGCTAAAGGTATCGATTAATACCTCTAGATAGTACCTAATAAAAGTAACCTTACCTCTAACTCCTCTTATAGTAATATTACTAAGAGGGGTTATACTAACTTGAAGCTTTCGAACGTATTCGATCGGTATAATTATTAACTTAGCTCTCTTGTCGATTAAAGACTTATAAGCTATTATTCGAGAGCCGTACTTTATAGGTACGTAGATACTTAGAACAATTTAATAGATATTATTAAATAATAGAAGGATATTATTAGTCTACTCGTAAAGCTTAGAAGTAGGCCTAGGCTTCACTATATTAATTACTATAGTAGTAGCCTAGAAGGCCTTAATATTAGTCGCTAAGACAGCTTTTATTAGCTTCTCCTCTACCTAGTCGCTAAAGGCTTTAGATAGTAAGGAATATACGCTAATCTTAGCTCTACTACCTCTATTCGTACGCTTCTTTATATAGAGCTTATTAAGCTTCTTACGTAGATCTATATCGTTTAGAACACGACCTTATAAGGAATACGACGCTCGCTCGCTATAGAGAATAATCTCTACTAAGCTTAACTAGATCTTAGATTCGAGTATTTTGTCTATCTAGAAGACGTTAGCGTTATTATTAGCGTATATAGCTCGAAGGTAATTATTCGTACGCTTAGTCTTCGAAGGCTCCTTAGCCTTCTTTCGCTTTTAAGTATACGTAGGAGCGACTAGAACTAGTAGACCGTTTAGGTAGTCGTATATCTACTTATCCTCGATCTTATCGTTATTATATCTCTAAGTTTAAGAATCCTTTAACTTCTCTATATCTATAAGGTAAGGAGCTAGCTAGTTTTTATCTTTAACCTCTTTAATATAAGAGTAACGATAAGCGTAGGTTCTTATAGCTATAGCCTAAGTTATAATCCGCTTCTATACTCCTATTAGCTATCTTTCGACTAGACGAGAAGGGTTTAGGTTCCGCTTTATCTTTATACTATCTCTAGCTACGTAGGCGCTAATTAGGTCGTCTTGATCTTCCTAGGTAATAGAAGCGACTTAGCTAATATTAACGAGACTATCGATACTAGCTACCTTGTTCGCTATCCTCTACTAGCTCGCTCTTAGCGTTAATAAACGATCTATATTTTCAAGATTAATCTTTCTATAGCGCTACTCTAATACTCCTATTAATACGAACAGCTTTAGTAGTTCCTTGTCCTAGTAGTACTATATCTTTTCTATACCTAGGTAAGGCGTTCTATAGTATATAATACCGGTCTTTAGGTCTCTATATATTCAGCTCTTAGTCTCGAACTACTATAGGTACTTATAGTTTATAGCTATATAGCCTTCGAGCCTATATATCTAATAACCTAAAATCTTTAGAGCGATCGCTATATAGGCCTTAATTATTAGCCTATTATCTATCGTAGCTAAGTTAATTAGAATCTCCTAGCTATAAGTAGGTCTTAGAATATATAGATAGTCGTGATCGTAAGACTTCGCCTACTATCCTATCGACGAGTATAGTAGCTATAGACCTCCTTCTTCGAGTCGACGAATCGTAGTAATTACAAGGTCTTATATACTAGCGGTAATGTTATCGACGCTTACTAGTTTACGGCCTTTATAGACTACCGTTTCTCTAGCCTTAAACTTAGAGTTTAGTCTTAGAGTAGACTTCTTTACTACTTCGTATAACTACTAGACGTCTCTACTACCTTCGTTATATACTTCTAATTTAAAATCCTTATTACTATTAATCTAACGCTAAGCTGTCTTTAAGAGCTTACTATAATCCAAGTTACTATTATTAAGATCTAACCTAAGATAGGCCTAGAGTCTCTTACCGAAACGAAATAGAAGGCCTTATATAAATAGAAGAGTATAGAAGCGCTCGTCTATATACGAAGTAGGTATAGTATTAGAGTAGAGTATAAACTACCTTAAGTACTCTAAGAGATTATTATCCTCGCTATAGTTAACCTTATAAAGGTTCTCTATATAGTAGCGGTTTCCGAGTATATATATATTATCGTACTTTCGGTACTCTTTAATAATCGACTCCTTAAACTTAGCGTAGTTTCGATTATAGAAACTATTAAGGCGCTAGTATCGTCTACGTTAGATAACCGTAACCTAAGTAAGTAACTTCTTATAAAGCTACTTATTATTATTAATAAGTAGAATAGCGTAGTTCCTATATAGTACTTTAAAGCGCTTAATATACTTAGTTACGTTCTCTCTATTAAAGAAGGGATTCTAGTCCGAGCTAGGTAGTAGCGGAACCTAAGCGATAATTACCTTCTAGCTTTAGGTTACTTAGATAGTCTTTATAAGTAGCTAGAACTACTCTATAGACAGTCTACCTCCTAAGTTCGGTCCTTAAAAGATATTAGTATTAGGGTTAAGGTTAGTACCTCCTTAGTCCTCTACTTCTATAGATATATCGTTGTCTAGTAGAGGGAATAAAGTAAAAGTAGATAGTAGCTTTACTAGGGATCTTCGAATTTACTTATTAAGCTAGTTAGATAAGCTACTATCTAGTGTTTTAGGCCAGCTAGTAGATACTAATTTACTTATAGAGGTCGTTCGAAGATATTCTAAGAGTATATTATACTCTCCTTAATTAGGTTTTTAAATAAAATATAGTTATCGTTTAAAACGATAACTAAAAAAACAAGGATCTAAATTTATTAGCCGTCTAAAGGTAAACGTTAAACTTTTCTTATAATACTAGGGCTATATTAATTATACCTAATAAGTAAGGTATATCGTATCGTATAGTTCGACCGTTTATAGCTAGGCGCGTCCGTCTTACTTATTCGAGTAATTCGCTTTATAACTATAGTAGTATAACGTTACGTTAGCCTATACTATATACTAGATCCGGAGCCTTAGACGTGATTAGTGTCCTTAGCTAAACGACTAGTATCTAACGCCGTACTAGGGCTTATTCTAAGCGATCTATATACTAGGGGATACGAGATTACCTAGACGGGTCTAGCCTATCCTATAGCCTCTACGCTATCTGAACGAGGGCGTTTTCACGCTAAACCGGAGTCTAATCGAAGACTATTATAGGTATAGGGACCCTAAGTGAATCTCCGATATAGTAAGTCGCCTTACTATCTATATAGTAATTACTAAATAGATCCGTACTAAGAGGTACTAGAGGTTTATAACTTTTCTAGATTAGAGCGATATCTATATTCTAGAGGCTTCTATGTTACTATAGCTCTTTAAGTCGCCTCTTACGTAGGCTCCTTTAGGCCTCTTATTAATATTTATAGTATATTAGTTCTCGCTTTAAGGCTACTATCTACCCTCTACGCTTCTAGTCCTAGTATAAGAGAGAAGAGATAGCTCTATCTTCGGCTCTATTAATAGATAATAACTACTCTAATACTAACCCCCTAGGTAGGTATAAGAGTAGTCGCTATAGAACAAGACCTGTTTAGATAGTAATAGTCTTATAATACGTTAATTAAATAGTAGTAACGAGCTTAAAATAGTAGCCCTAGAACTAAGAGCCTTATACTAGGACCGTAGGACATTAAATTAATTAAGTAGAGTAAACATTTCTATCTTAGAAACGAGCTACTACCTTACTTTTATACTAAAAGTACTAAGTACGGTATATAGGTAGGCCTTTACCTTACTATTACCTACGTCCGTAAGGCGTAGTTCTTAGGTACGTATAGTAAATCGTCTACCTAGAGGTTTCTCTCTCTTATAGTATATTACTCGAATCGGCCGCTATTACTTATCGCTTACGAGTATACTACGCTTATACTTAGCTCTACCTATACTAGCGCGCGAGTATATCTAAGGATTAAGTCTAAGACGTTTACGTATAGCTCTTCGCTCTTAGTAATTATACCTACTACTCGTATAGGCGTTGAAAATTACTACTATAGGTTAGAGTTAGCGCTTCTCTCTATCGAAGAATACTATTCTTTATAAGTCGTATAGACGCGAGCTACGAGCGGTCCGCCTACGTCCCTCGTACTCCGATTATCCTATAGCTATAACTTAGTCTATAGAGTAGGTAGTAGGTTAGTTACCTCTACTACCTTCTTAGCGTAATCGCTACGCCTTAATAGCGCGTCGGCTAGGTTTTGCTTACTCGCCTAGTACGTTATAACGAAGTCGAATAGGGCTAGAAATATAGCCTAATAGGCTTACCTACTAGTTAACTTCTTTACGCCTATAAACCTACGAAGGTTAGTATAGTCGACTAGTACGTCGATCGTATATAGAGCGCCTTCGAGGTATGGCCTCTACGCTTTAAAAGCCTTAACTACTATAAGAAGCTCCTTATCGTATATCTTATAATTATACTCTATAGTAATTATCTTCCTAGATATAAATATAATAGGATACTATTTAGACTTAAAGAGTTAGCTAAGGATTATAGTAATTACGTAATTAGAGGCGTCGCTCTCGACCTATAGCCTAAGCGTAGAGTCAAAGTGCCTTAGTAGCGGTACTATAGAAAAACGCCTTTTTAACTTAGTAAACGCCTACTCCTCTTATACGGTCTACTTAAGTAGGCCTAGCTTCTTACCTACTACGGCGCTCTTAGATAACGCTATAAGGAGAGATACTACTCTAGAGTATTTAAAAATAAAACGCTAGTAGAAATTAGTAAACTTAAAGAAGGATTAAACCTCTACGAGCGTTATAGGCGTTAGCTATACCGCGATTACGTCTATCCTACGTAGATCTATCGTAACCTCTCTAGTAGTTACTATAAAGCCTAGGAAATCGACTTCCTTCTACTAGAATTTGTACTTCGCTCTTTAAGTATAGAGTCCGAACTTCTAGAGGCGCGTAAGTACGTCGTATATATCGCGTACGTAGTCTACGTAGCTCTTACTATAGATAAGAATATTATCTAGGTATACTACGTAGTACGTATCGACTAAACCTACTAGAGTATAGTTAATATACGCCTAGAACGTAGCTAGAGCGTTAGTTAGGCTAAATAGTATTACCTTATACTAGAAGTAGCCGTAGCGCGTATAGAACGTAGTCTTCTAGCGGTCGCTAGGCTTAATACGACTCCGATAGTATATATCTATAAGGTCTAGAGTCGTAAACTATACGGCTCCTATAAGCCTATCTAGCGTCTCGCTAATTAAGAGAAGTAGGTATCTATTCTTAATAGTAATTTCGTTTAACCCTTAGTAATCGATATATAGCCTTAGTTTACTATCCTTCTTTAGTATAAATAGGATAGGCGTACCCGCCTCGCTAACGCTACGCTCGATCTAATCGTACTTAAGGCCTGTAGTAAGGTACTTCTTTAATTCCTCTAGCTCCTTACTCGACTAGTAATATAGCAGCCTAAAGAGTAGAATAGTACCTAGACGTAGCTTAATCGTATACTCTACGCTATCTACTAGCTTACTCCTTATCTCTTCTATCGGGTTTAGAACGTTAGAGAACTATTAGAACTTAGAGAGAAGAGGGTTAACCTCTCTACCTTCGCCTATCTTACTTATTACTACTATATATATAGTTAGTATATACTTCAAGTTCTTAAAAAACTTATAGGCTTCTCTAACCTTAACGTTTTTAAAAGTATCGCTATAGGTCTACTTATCTAAGCCGCTATCGACTCGTATATAATAAGTACGCCTCTATAGCTGACCTAAGATTATATTAAGGGTTAGTATATCGTAGGTATAAAAGATTACGCCTACTATACGCTCTACTCCTATAGAGTCTACGAGCCGTACGCGTATATAGTATACGCTATAATAATACCTTAATTCTCTAGTAAATAAGGTAGCTAGGAGTAAGACGGTATTAGTTCGAGCTATAATACTATATTATAAGATAAAGGATCTCGATACTACGTTAATATTAGTAGTATTATTAAGAAGGAATTAGGCTAGCTTAAGCCTCTCCTACGCCTCGACTACGCTCTCTAGGTAAGTCGTATTTACGACTTATATAAAGAGGTATATATCGCTACTAAGCTTAGTATCTAGAGGTCGTAGTCCTTCTCTAATATCTTCTCTTTTTTAGCGTCTCTATAGTAACCTTACGTACCGACGGCTTCTTACTATCGTCTTAGGCGCTTCGGTTAAAATAGATAGAATTAGTACTAATATACCTCTTCTACTTATAGCTATAGTATTCTAAATACTTATAGCCTATAATAGAGCGAGTAGAACCTTTATCGCTAGAGCGACGCGTGTTATTCCCTCCTAGACTATCGTCTCGCCTACGCGTAGGAGTATCGCTCTCTACGCGCTTATACTTCGAGTACGTATTACGCTCGTAGTCTCTATTACTCTAGCTTCCGCTCTAGTTATACCGTATAGGAATTACTCTATCGGCTTACTCTAGGCGCCTTACTAACGTAACTAAATTAGCGCGCTTACTAGGCACGGTATGATTCTTAATAATCTCTTATCGAAGTACTAGCTTTAACTTTATAAGGAGCTAGCGTACTAGCTACGCTTCGGTATAGTTACCTAGTTAAGACTTTAAGTAGCCTAGCTCTATAGCGAACTAGCGTACCTCTTAGCCCTTACCCTATTAGGCCTTCTTATACTCGACTATTACGAGGATCGTACGATTCGCCTAATCCCTAATAACGTTATAGATAAAGCGCTTAAACTTAGTCTAAGTATAGTCTAGAGGTATTACCTTAGAGTGTTCGTTATACTAGGTCTCTTACGCCTCGCCTACGAGCTATATAATACTATATAGGACCTTTGAATCCTCTATAATAAACTCTTATAGACTATTAAGGAAGATTACTTCGAGACTACGAATAAACTCTCTCGCCTCTTAGACTATCTCGCCTTAGAAGGTACGAGGTTCTCTAACTTTAGAACCTTTATATCGCGTATACGACGCGCTATCGTAAAGTATACTACCTATAATATTAGCGCTAGCGTCGTCTTTAAGATCGATAACGTCGAGAGTACTAGAAGTAGCTAAGGATAGAGATTCTAACTCTATAAGGAGCCGATTATTCTCTCGTCGTAGAGCGCGTATCTCTAAGCGACGACGTAGTTTCTAATTCTTAGCTTTAAGCTATATATACTCTACGTACGTACTATCTTCGGTTATACTAGTAGACTCCTACTCTCGAACCTTATTAGCCTCTATAGGATTACCTTAATCGTCTACTTCGCCTATTACGAGCTCTAGCGGCGCCGTGCCTATATTACGTCGAGGAGCTATAGGCCTCTATAGATTACTACTCTCGAAAAGAGAAGAATTAGAATTATAAGAGAGGTATATAGTAATATATAGAGCGCTCTCCTAATAAGACTATTAGGATATCGTAAGACTAATTCTTGCCTCCTTTTAGATATATACGTATACTATAATTATACCGTACGCTAAGCCTACGAGCCTAAGGCAGGTCTTAACCTTTAACCTTACCTAGCTCTTATATTAGCTTACCTACCTCTATCTTCTTACTAATAAGAAAGTATAGATTTCGATAGGTACTATAGTATAGCTTAAGAGTTCTAGCTTAGATTCGTTGCCTTAGTATATCTTCTACGATATATTATAGAGATAGGTTTAGCTTAAAGCCTAGGTACTACTATAGCTCGTAAGGAACTATCTAAATCTTCTATAGTAGAGTAATATTAGGATTAATTCGGCCTAAATACGTAAAGTCCTACGTAAAGGTAGCTTCTCGATTCCTTAGTATATAGTATAATAAATCTAGCTTCTTTAGTAGTAGTTCTATACTAGGTTTGAACTTTATAAGCTATTTAGGCGTAAGGCGTAATCTAGGCTCGATTACCGAGAACCTCTTAGTTAAATACTTACTATTATAAGGTCTAGTACTAGGTAGTATAGCCGCTTCCTTCTTAATATAAGTCCGTCGCTAGTCCTTTAACCTACTAGAGTTTAAGCTATTAGTTATAGTAATATTAGTATTTACTAGTTTAATCTTATTAGTAACTCGCTTATAAAGAATATAGGCGCTAATATAATTATCTAGCTTTCGCTACTTTATAGCTTCTTTATTATAAGTTTTCTCTACTACTATATTAATAGTAGCTAAGATAACGTACGTCTCTTTACTAAGCTCGTCGTCTACTTTATTAGAAATAACCTCGTCATAGAGTCTAGGTTCTTAGATAGCTAGCTCTACCTCTCTAAGCTTCCTACGAGTAATTATTAAGTATTCGCTTCTATAATTCGAACTCTAGCTCGATTAAGACACTAATATAGTATCTTTAAAACTATACCTAATACCCTAGTATAAGTCTCGCTCGCTAGTATAAGCTAGCTTAGCTTCGCTAGTAGCTAGTAAAAGCTTCTTAAGTCGACTATTTTAGCTAAATTTAGCGATATTACCTTTAATAGCTACTACTATAAGATAGTCGTACTATGTTTAAGTCTAGCTATAATTAACCCGTCTTAATAGTTCGAGCTACTATCGTAGAGAGGTACTTTATCTAATTAAGTCTACTATAAAATAGTCTCTAAAGTAAATTACCTTTATATACGATAACTACTACGTAAGGTAGTTAAAGACTTAATTCTCTAGGAGTTTAGAGCTATTAGTAACTATAAACGAATACTAGTACTAATCGCTTATCTATCTATACTACTAGTATAGTTTAAAGTATAGTATAGGAGGTATAACGTAATTATCGTTTAAAAAGATAACTATAGAACGTTCTACTAGCTAACCCTCCTAAGTAGAGTTTTTACCTCTAACTACTAAACCTTATACGGAAAGGGTAGTAGAAGCTTAAAAAGCTTATAATCCCTCTCTCTACTCCTTACTATTATAAGATCTAGAGTCCTCGATAGTATATCCTATATTCTTTAGCTAATAATTACTAAAGGTTAGAGTTTAGATACTAACTTCTACTAAACCTAGACGCGATATACGTATTAGAGCCTCTACTAAACTCGTGCTATCGACTAGAGCTAGTTTCCTAGTACTCTAACCTTTCCTAAGACTTGTTCTATAGTACGTATATTACTATAGCTATTAAAGCTAGTAAATATAATAATATAGCCGTCTAGAGTACTAATTAAGCTCTCCTACGAGCTATTATCAGAGTTCTTAGAAGCTAGGCGTACTCGCTACGCCTATAGCTAGCTAAGTAAGATCGGGCTGTTCGCTAGTAAGACTAGAAATAGTATAGTAACTCTAACGTTAAAGATGTCGATTAATATCTCTAGGTAGTATCTAACGAAAGTAACCTTACCTTCGACTCCTTCTATAGTAATATTACTAAGAGAGGTTATACCGACTTGAAGCTTTCGAACGTGTTCGATTAGTATAATTATTAACTTAGCTCTCTCGTCGATTAAAGACTTATAAGATATTATTCGAGATCTATACTTTATAGGTATTAGTAAGATAAAGGCCTACCTATATACTATACTTAGTAGTTTTAGTATAAAAGCAAGATAGTAGCTCGTTTCTAAGATAGAAATGTTTACTCTACTTAATTAATTTAATATCCTACGGTCCTAGTATAAGGCTCTTAGTCCTAGGACTACTAGTTTAAGCTCGTTACTACTAGTTAATATACGTATTATAAGACTATTACTCTCTAAACAGGTCTTGTTCTATAATAACTACTCTTATACCTACCTAGGGGATTAGTATTAGAGTAGTTATTATCTATTAGTATATAGATACTTAGAATAATCTAATAGATATTATTAAATAATAGAAGGATATTATTAGTTCGCTTATAAAGCTTAGAAGCGGACCTAGGTTTTACTATATTAATTACTATAGCGGTAGCCTAGAAGGCCTTAATATTAGTCGCTAAAATAGCTTTTATTAGCTCCTCCTCTACCTACTTACTAAAGGCTTTAGATAGTAAGGAATATACGCTAATCTTAGCTCTACTACCTCTATTCGTACGCTTCTTTATATAGAGCTTATTAAGCTTCTTATATAGATCTATATTATTTAGAATACGATCTTATAAGGAATACGACGCTCGCTTACTATAGAGAATAATCTCTACTAAGCTTAACTAGATCTTAGATTCGAGTATTTTGTCTATCTAGTAATAGATAATAACTACTCTAATACTAACCTCCTAGGTAGGTATAAGAGTAGTCGCTATAGAACAAGACCTGTTCGGATAGTAATAGTCTTGTAATACGTTAATTAAATAGTAGTAACGAGCTTAAAATAGTAGCTCTAGGACTAAGAACCTTATACTAAAACCGTAGGATATTAAATTAATCAAGTAGAGTAAATATTCCTATCTTAGAAACGAGCTACTACCTTACTTTTATACTAAAACTACTAAGTACGGTATATAGGTAGGCCTTTACCTTACTAATCCTCCCTTTCTTAGTATCTAACTAGATACCTAACTACCTATAGAGCCTTCTTAGAATTACTTAAAACTAGCTAGTTTTCTTATTAAAGTCTATTAAACTTTTAATTAGAGGCTTATTAAATAGTTACCTTTTCTAACGATAACTACTAAAAACACCTTCTTAGATCCGATTATTATTCGCTAGACGCTACTCTTCTACTATATTCTTAGAGATTTCCTTAGGAATAGCCTCTCTTTTCTTCGATACTAATACTTCTAAGTTACTATCTATACTTATAAAGCTAGCTTCGCTAAACACCTACTTCTTAATATCTATAGCTATAGCGTAGGTAGTATCGAATTAAGCTTTAGCTATAGTCTACTACTTAACTATATAGACCTTAAACTCCTCCTTACTTATACTAAAGAGCTTCTTTATTTCTATACTTACTACCTAATCCGCTTATAGAACTTAGCCTACTAAGGTATCGGAAATCGGGCCTAGGCTAGTTAATAGTACCTCTATAGTAAAAGGTTTTATCGCTTATATAGGGTATATAGTACTAGAAGCTATAAAGGGTATCCGCTCGTAGTAGAGATATACGCTATAGATCGTAGGAACGTTAACGTAGTTACTATTAGGTAGCTTATCTAATATTCGACTATTAGAGTAGGCTAGAAACACTATTAGAATTATACAATACTCTTCGCCTATACGAGTATACTACTAAGGGATATAGAGGTATGAAATAACTAGTAAGCCCGTATTAGTATAAGGGTTCTTCTAACTAAGCTTAAGATTAGCTTTTATTTCGTTAGTAATTACTAGAGGTATAGTCTCGACGAAGCCTATACTATAGCTTTACTTATTAGCGATAATATACCTTACTAGCTACTTTACCTCCTTAGAGTTAAAGAGCCTATTACTAATCGTGTCCGAGGTTAGTAAAAGTCGTCCTCTATCGCTAGTATCGTCTAGAGAGATCGTAAACTAAACCTAATTAAGGCCCTTCTTCTTAAGTAGTATATTCTCGTTCAAGGCGATATACTAGAAGCTATTAGGATAGTTAGAACCTACCTTATCGTCGAAGATATAAACAGTAGTAGATAGGTAGGCTACGTACTTAATAGTCGTATATAGAGTAGTAACTAGCTAGTATAGCTATAGTAGAAGATACTAGCGAAGAAGCTATTAGGATAGCGAGTACTATATACTACGAGACTAACTATACTAACTAATAGCTGTATTATACTATCGATATACTATAAACTTATACTATATAGCTTCGAGTAAAGAGTCTAGGATCCGAAATAGGCCTCTAGTAGAAGAAGAATAAAAGAGGAAGCCGTAATCGGTCTAGGTACCCTTATTATTATTATAGTCTAAGAGCTTCTAAGCCCTCTAATAGACGTTAGAAGTAACCTTTAAGTCTACTTTAGTTACTATAAACTAAAAGGGTCTAAGATAGCTTCCTTCTACCTTATATATTAAAGCGTTAATATCGTCCTCTAGTTCCTAAGTATTAGTACTCTTCTTACTATAACGAGAGCGTCCTACTAGCTTAGAGAAGAAAGTATTCGCTTCTAGCTTAAACTATGTCTAGTTTTAAGTATTCTAGGCGATAAGAGCTTAGAGATTAGCTATACTACCTATCTAAATAATACGCTAGTAGAGAGTATACGTTACGTTAGCTATCTTTAGTAGCTTTAAACCTATAATATTACCTATCTTAGTTATATATTCTTTATAAAGAGGCTAGCTAAGATATAGAAGAATATTAATTAAAGTATAGCTCTTAGCTACTTTCTTCTTCTCCTAGATATTATCGACTTTTTTAAGAGCTCTACTAACGATTATATAGTAGTAGACTTTAGAGGTAATACTATCCTTTATATAAGCCTAGTAACGTAGATTAGGCTCTAAGTCGCTCTCTAGCTTAATTCTACTATTATCTTCTAGTACGATTAGCGATAGGCGTTATAGACCTAGTAGCGATTCTATTATAGGTAATACTTAGTCTTATATAGGATCGCTATCGCTTAAAGCGCTTAGTATAGGAGAAGTCTCGATTAAGGTAATAATAGTTTCTCTAGTACGAATTCTAGTAAGCCTCCTACTCTTATAAAGAACGAGCGTAGGCTTCTTTATAGAGCTTAGCGTTAACTTCTCTAACTAAGCTTTTAGCCTCTATATAGTACTAAGCGATATAGAATCTCTAAGGTAAGGCTCTAGGGTCTTAAGTAAATTACCTTCTCCTTCTCCTTCTTAACTAGAGTTTCAAGTAAGACTAGATAAGGATAGGCTCTTAGGCGTAGAGGAAGAGAGTCGTCTATTAGATCTTAGATTTCTAGGAGGAGGTAATAGTCTATAGGACATTAAGAGCTATTTCTCTACTACTAGAAATACGTAGGTCGGTTCTTTAAAGATCTCTCCTTTACGCTCTCTCTTAGTAAGCTTAACTATAAATCTATACTAATTAAGCTTATAGCCTACCTCTAGGCGTACCTCTCTTATCTTATAGCTAAAGACGTCGACCTACGAGAGCTCCTTCTTAAACTTATTCTAGTAGCGTCTCCTATCTAAGTTTATATTAATAAAGCCTAAGCTTTACGAGCTAGGAGTCTTCTTACTTCTCTATAGCTAAAAGTACTAGCTACGAGAGAATATATTCGCTACCTACTAATAGAAACGATCTTACTTTTACTATACTAAGAAAACCTAGTCTTTAGGCTCGCTCTCTTTAAAGATATCTTTATACTTATTTAACTATTAACGAAGGTTCCTAAGTATCTCTTTATCGTATAAGACTTAGTTAAGAAAGAGAAAGTTCTACTTATACCTAAACTCTATACGTAGCTACTACTAAATTAAGTTTCTTTCCTTTACTAAGTCTTAGCCTTCTTAGTATATTTTCTTTATATCGTCGCGCTTTACGCTCTACGCGTTAAGGTACTTTAGTAAAATCTTAGTTAAGAGGCGTTTAAAGAAGTTAAATATACTAATCTTTATTCTATCGTTTACTTTCTCGACTTACTTAAGTACTAAGTCGACGCTCTTCTCTTAGTCTTATAGAGTCTCTAGCGATAGAATAGCTTCGGTAGCGTTATTAAGGTTTGTTATACTAGTAAGAGATCCGCTTAAGGCCTAGAAACTAATAAGAGAGCCTTCGCGATTAGTACGAGCGAGCGCTATACCTTATATAGAACTTAAAGAAGCTATTTTTCGTCTCTTCTTCGAGAAATCTTGTCTAGGTAGTTCTTATATTAGACTTCAAATAGGCGAGGTAGAAGGCGAAAGCGCTAGTCTTAATAGCTTAGGCGTTAAAGAACGCTAGAAAGAGAAAGTCTTGTTCTTTATACGCGATAGAGAAAGAGAACGTCTTTAAATAGTCGTATTAGTAGCTTAGGGCGATATAAAGCGCGTAACTAGTAATAAGTAACTTAAATAGCGAGGAGGGTCGGGCGCGTAACCGGTTATAGAGTTTTCTATTATATTAGTTACTACTTACGTACATAAATAGCTATATAGCGTTACTAGGTAGTAACGAAAGATAAGAATCGAACTTAATAGAAGTAAGGCTCTATAGTAACTAATTAATAGTTAATAAGGAAGAAGAGATCGTTTAGAGCGTAAAAGTAGTCTAATTATATACCTTATCGTAGTAGTATAACTACTATTAAGATTAGAGGTCTATATATAAAGCTTAGTTACGTAAGGCTTTAATTATCGTTTAAAAAGATAACTAAAAGTTTACTTTACCTTAACGCTTCTATAGTCGTCGTATACTACTAACGCTACTACTAACTACTATAGTATATACCTTACTATCGCTAACGAGGACTAAGACTTAGATACTATCGTCGTTACCTCTACTAATTTAAAAGAGCCTTATTTTTCGTATACCTAGTCGACTTACTAGATCGCGCTTTCTATATCGTAAGAGACCGCTAGCGCTATAATTAATAGCTAGAAAAGAGCTATTAGAGCTATTATTACTAAGGATTTAAGCTTCTCTACCTTTATATAGGCTAAAAACCTTAAACTTTAAGAATTCTCTATTAGAAACTAATACTTTTAGCGATTCCTTTAGTTAGGTGAAAATTAGTAGTAAAAGAACCTTTAGGATAGAAAACCCTTATCTCCCTTCTTCGATTAGCGACTTAAAAAGACTCTAGGAAGGTAGATTTTAGTACTAATCTTAGAAACTACTAGTAGAAAAGAGCTTCGAGAGTATAGGTCTAGCTTAGATTTTTAAGACCTAGTAGTAGAAAGTAGCTTAGGATAGCTAACTTTTATAGCAATAGTAGGCTCGGGACTTAGAAAAAGGAGTAGGATAGTAGGTTAACTAGTAGATATAGAATCTATACTTAAAAGTTAAGCTTAAAGGAGTAACTAGCTATATAGATACTTATCTTAGCTATAGAAAACAGCGTCGAGATAGTTAGGATTAGCTAGATTCTTACTAATCTAGTAAAAGAGAAGCTTAGGAAGCTTAGATTAGAGCTCGATAGTAGCTCTAAGAATAAAAGAAGTACTTAGGACAGCTAAGATTTAGCTAGATTTCTACTAGTCTAGTAAATTATAAGCTTAAGAAGCTCTAATTAGAGCTTAATAGTAGCTTTAGGATTTAAAGAAGCGCTTAGGAAGGTTAGATTAGAGCTCGATAGTAGCTCTAGAAATAAAAGAAGCGCTTAAGATAGTACGATCTTAGAAAGATTAGCTCTTTTATAGTAGAGGCTAAGCTTTAGTAGCTAGATCTTAGCTTATATCTCTAATTAGGTATCGTCTATCGAATTTCTACTTCTTTAGCTTCGCTAGGCTAGCTTTAGCCTTTAGCTTACTAAGTCTTCTACTTCTTCTTTAAGCTCCGTTAATAGCTAGCGTATATAACTCTCTCTTTCTTCTTAAGTTATTACTAATAGCTTATTAATAAAGATCTATAGATACTTATACCTAGGTAGAAGTCCTAGTTCTATAACCTTCTCTATTAGTAGTAGTACTTCTTCTAGTTTAACCTAATCTAGAACTAGCTTTAAGTTTTCTTATAGAAAGATATATTTCTTAAGATCTATCCTCTTATAGACGTACTCTCGTTTTAAGCTATCTAGTTCCTTAAGCTTATATAATATACCTCTCTATAATACTTTAGATACTCTAAAAGAGCCTTCCTACCTAAACGTAAGCTTATAGAAGAAACTAGTTTTTAACTTAGAGTAGTATACTAATACGAGATCTCTCTCCTTTAGTATAATAAGGTCTATATAGCGATGTTTATCGAAGTACGCCTTGTTCTATTCTTAGAGACGCTATTAACGTAGTTGTCCTTCTTCTACTATCGTTTCTATAGCTTCTAGAGCTTGAGCTCGAATTGTAAGAAGCTCTACTCTAGTCTTAACCTTACTCTAATCTATAATCTAGAAGGTATAGTGTTCTAGCTCGATTAGTAGTACTATGTTACGCCTAATTATTACCTCTAACGGCGTAAGGCCGATAGTAGAGACTATTATCGTTCTCTCTACCTATAGAACTACTAGAATATAGTTACGAATCGTATAAAGGCCGCTATTAGAGAGCTTTAAGTAAGCGTCTAATATTATCTTATAGCTAACTTTAACGATAGCGTTAGACTAAGAGTAGTATAGCGAAATATTAATATGTTTAATACTATATAATAGTAGTAGCTTCTCTACGTTACTAAGGTTTGTCTTATAGTTATCGAGGATAACTTCTATAGTAGTACCCTACTAGTAAAAGATCTCTTCCTATATAAACCTTACTATCTATACTAAGAAGATACTCTTCGCTAGGCACTAGAATATACGTGCTTCTAGCTAGCGCGATAGAGATTCGCGTGTAACTATTAACGAATAGTTCTTTAAGATATATAAGCCGTCGATATACTACCTCTAGCTAACTATAACTTAGAGTAGGATTTGTAGTTCTCTAGGTACCTATCTCTTATACCGAAGACTATAAACAGTATATTATCGAATAGCGAGTAAAATCTAAGCCTAAACTCTATCCTACTACTATCGTTTCTAGATAAGATTATACGTCTGTTTAGCGCTATAGTAACCGTTCTTATAATAGTATGCCTTAATAATACGAGCTCGCGCTTTAGGTTTATTAATAACTTACTATAGAGGTCTAGCTACTCCTTCTTAGCGCTAGAGCTAGTTGTTCTTAATATAAAATAGCCGATACTTCTTCCTTAACCGCTTATACTCGTTATTAGAAACTCTCTTAGGTCTTTATATCTATATAAGTATAAAAGCGATATTTATTAACTCCTAAGAGTAGATTCTATTAATTGTAGGTAGCTCGCTCTAAATCACCTATATAGAGAAAGCGTTAACATAAAAGGTATCGAAGAATTACTCGTTAATTATTAGATCTACGTCTTCTTCCTACTCTATAGCCTCTATATCTTTAAGCGTAGTAGGCTTCCTTAATAACGAATCTAGAGCTATATACTTCTTACTAGGAATATATATAACGTTAAAGTCGAAGAGATAGATCTATACTAGCTAGCGCGTTATTACTATATTCGGTAAATTAGAGATAGCCTTATTAAGCTAGTAAACGAGAGTATTTATATTAATCTCTAGTTGAAAGTATACTCCGAATAGCTATAGTTTTAGCTTCTTTAATACCTTTAGTATACTAAGGCACTCGCGCTTTCTAGTATCGTACTTGACTTCTACTAGGTTAAATAGGCCGGACTTATATCGAACTAGATAGCGGAGAAGTAGCTCGTCTCGATTATATTAGGAAAGCGTATATCTCTAACCTTTACTACTCGAATCTACGCCTACGATAATAAGTCCTACTCTTTCTCTATAGTTAAGAGTAACTAGGGCTAGGGCTAAAACTAGTACCTTTAAGACGACGTCTTTAGCTAGTTAGTATTTAGTAGTCTATTAAAACTTAGTATCTTTCTATAAGAGCTTAAATAGTAGAGTAAGGATAATCGTGAAACCTTTAACCTAGACGTGGTAGTACGTAACTACGCCGAGAAAGATTCGAACCTCCTTCTAATTCTCTAGTATTAGCTACTTCTTAATCTTCGCTACTCTTATAAAGTCTAGATAGCGACTATCGATACTAGTAAGGTAACTAACGATTACTAGTTATTCGTAATAGAGCTATAGCTTATTAAAAGCTATAGTTATATTAGCTCGTTCTATATTATAGAGGACGTCGTCTATAGCTATAATATATTTAATAACGTAATAGCGGAGGCTAGGTTTAACCTCTTTACTATCGTACTTCGTCTTAGGCTCTTTAATACCGATATTATTAAGGAACGGCCGTACCTTATACGAGATATACTCTATAAGTACTTGATTAATAATACGAACGAACTAGGTAATAGAATTCGTAGCTCCTTATAGTAACGTTATCTACTATAATAAGCCTAGTAGTAAGTTAAAGCCTATAAGGTCTCTATATAATTTATCGAGTAGGATTTAGTTATATCTAGAGAAGATATTAACTAACGAGGCTAGCGCGTAACCGGTAAAGTCCTTAGAGAAACCCTTAGCGTCGGGTAGTAAGTTCGAATCTCTTATAGTAACTTGATTAAACTTCTAAGCTACGTTAATTAACTAATACTTCTTTAGCTTACCTACCTCTATCTTCTTACTAATAAGAAAGTACAGATTTCGATAGGTACTATAGTATAGCTTAAGAGTTCTAGCTTAGATTCGTTATCTTAGTATATCTTCTACGACGTACTATAGAGATAGGTTTAGCTTGAAGCCTAGATACTACTATAGCTCGTAAGGAACTATCCGAATCTTCTATAGCGGAGTAATATTAGGATTAATTCGGCCTAAATACGTAAAGTCCTACGTAAAGGTAGTTTCTCGGTTTCTTAGTATATAGTATAACAAATCTAGCTTCTTTAGTAGTAGTTCTATACTAGGTTTGAACTTTATAAGCTATTCGGGCGTAAGGCGTAATCTAGGCTCGATCGTCGAGAACCTCTTAGTTAAATACTTACTATCGTAAGGTCTAGTACTAGGTAGTATAGCTACTTCCTTCTTAATATAAGTCTATCGCTAGTCCTTTAACCCGCTAGGGTTTAACCTATTAGTTATAGTAATATCTATATTTACCGGTTTAATCTTATTAGTAACTCGCTTATAAAGAGTATAGGCGCTAATATAGTTATCTAGCTTCTACTACCTTATAGCTTCTTTATTACGAGCTTTCTCCGCTACTATATTAATAGCGGCCGAGATAACGTACGTCTCCTCGCTAAGCTTATCGTCTACTTTATTAGAGATAACCTCGTCGTAGGGTCCGGGTTCTTAGATAGCTAGCTCCGACTCTCTAATCTTCCTATAGGTAATTATTAAGTATTCGCCTCTATAATTTGAACCCTAGCTCGACTAAGACACTAGTATAGTATCTTCAAAACTATACCTAATGCCCTAGTACAAGTCTCGCTCGCTAGTATAAGCTAGTTCAGCTTCGCTAGTAGCTAGTAAAAGCTTCTTAAGTCGACTATTTTAGCTAAACTTAGCGACGTTACCTTTAACGGCCGCTACTACGAGATAGTTATACTATATTTAAGTCCAGCTATAATTAACCCGTCTTAATAGTTCGAGCTACTATTATAGAGAGGTATTTTGTCTAATTAAGTCTACTATAAAATAGTCCCTAAAGTAGATTACCTTTATATACGATAACTACTATATAAGGTAGTTAAAGACTTAATTCTCTAGGAGTTTAGAGCTATTAGTAACTATAAACGAACACTAGTACTAATCGCTTATCTATCTATACTACTAGTACGGTTTGAAGTATAGTATAGAAGGTATAACGTAATTGTCGTTTAAAAAGGTAACTATAGAACGTTCTACTAGCTAACTCTCCTAAGTAGAGTTTTTACCTCTAACTACTAAACCTTATACGGAAAGAGGAGTAGAAGCTTGAAAAGCTTATAATCTCTCCTCCTACTCCTCGCTATTATAAGATCTAGAGTCCTCGACAGTATACCCTATATTCTTTAGCTAATAATCACTGAAAGTTAGAGTTTAGATACTAACTTCTATAGAATCTAGACGCGATAAAAGTATTAGAGCCTCTACTAAACTCGTGCCGTCGACTAGAGCTAGTTCCTCGGTACTCTAGCTTTTCCTAGGACTTGTTCTATAGTACGTATATTACTATAGCTATTAAAACTAGTAAATATAATAATATAGCTGTCTAGAGTACTAATTAAGCCCTCCTAAGAGCTATTATCGTAGTTCTTAGAAGCTAGGCGTACCTATCGTACCTATAGCTAGCTAAGTAAGATCGGGCCGTTCGTAGGTAAGACTAGAAACGGTATAGTAACTCTTATACTAAAGGTATCGATTAATACCTCTAGGTAGTACCTAACGAAAGTAACCTTGCCTCTAACTCCTCCTATAGTAATATTACTAAGAAGGGTTATACTAACTTGAAGCTTTTAAACGTGTTCGATTAGTATAATTATTAACTTAGCCTTCTCCTCGATTAAAGACTTATAAGCTATTATTCGAGGTCCGTACTTCGTAGGTACGTAGATACTTAGAATAATCTAATAGATATTATTAAATAATAGAAGGATATTATTAGTCCGCTTATAAAGTTTAGAAGTAGGCCTAGGTTTCACTATATTAATCGCTATAGTAGTAGCCTAGAAGGCCTTAATATCGGTCGCTAAGACAGCTTTCGTCGGCTCCTCTACTATATCGTAGAAGGCTTTAGATAATAAGGAATATACGCTAATCTTAGCTCTACTACCTCTATTCGTACGCTTCTTTATACGGAGCTTATTAAGCTTCTTACGTAGATCCGTATCGTTTAGAATATAACTCTATAAGGAATACGACGCTCGCTCGCTATAGAGAATAATCTCTACTAAGCTTAACTAGACCTTAGATTCGAGTATTTTATCTATCTAGAAGACGTTAGCGTTATTATTAGCGTATATAGCTTAAAGGTAGTTGTCTATATACTTAGTCTTTAGAGGCTCCTTAGCCTTCTTTCGCTTTTAAGTATACGTAGGAGCGACTAGAACTAGTAGACCGTTTAGGTAGTCGTATATCTACTTATTCTTAGCCTTATTATTATTATATCTCTAAGTTTAAGAATCCTCTAACTCTCCTATATCCGTAAGGTAAGGAGCTAGCTAGTTTTTATCTTTAACCTCTTTAATACGAGAGTAACGATAAGCGTAGGTTCTTATAGCTATAGTCTAGGTCGTAATTCGCTTCTATACTCCTATTAGCTGTCCTCTAACTAGACGAGAAGGATTTAGGTTCTACTTTATCTTTACGCTATCTCTAGCTACGTAGGCGCCGATTAGGTCGTCCTAATCCTCCTAGGTAATAGAAGCGACTTAGCTAATATTAATAGGACCGTCGATACTAGCTACCTTGTTCGCTATCCTCTACTAGCTCGCTCTTAGCGTTAATAAACGATCTATATTTTCAAGGTTAATCTTCCTATAGCGCTACTCTAATACTCCTATTAATTCGAACAGCTTTAGTAGTTCCTTATCCTAGTAGTACTATATCTTTTCCATACCTAGGCGAGGCGTTCTATAGTATATAATACCGGTCTTTAGATCTCTATATATTAAGCTCTTAGTCTCGAACTACTATAGGTACTCGTAGTTTGTAGCTATATAGCCTTCGAGCCTATATATCTAATAACCTAAAATCTTTAAAGCGATCGCTATATAGGCCTCGATTATTAACCTGTTATCTATCGTAGCTAAATTAATCGAAATCTCCTAGCTATAAGTAGAACTTAGAATATATAGATAGTCGTAATCGTAAGACTTCGCCTACTATCCTATCGACGAGCGTAGTAGCTATAGGCCTCTTTCTTCGAGTCGACGAATCGTAGTAATTACGAGGTCTTATATACTAGCGGTAATATTATCGACGCTTACTAGTTTATAGCCTTTATAGACTACTGTTTCTCTAGCCTTAAACTTAGAGTTTAGCCTTAGAGCGGACTTCTTTACTACTTCGTATAACTACTAGATATCTCTACCGCCTTCGTTATATACTTCTAATTTAAAGTCCTTATTACTATTAATCTAACGCTAGGCTATCTTCAAGAGCTTACTATAATCTAAGTTACTATTATTAAGGTCTAACCTAAGATAGGCCTAGAGTCTCTTACTAAAACGAAATAGAAGGCCTTATACGAATAGAAGAGTATAGGAGCGCTTATCTATATACGAAGTAGGTATAGTATTAGAGTAGAGTATAAACTACCTTAAGTACTCTAAGAGATTATTATCCTCGCTACGGTTAACCTTATAAAGATTCTCTATATAGTAGCGGTTTCCGAGTATATATATATTGTCGTACTTTTAGTACTTCTTAATAATCGACTCTTTGAACTTAGCGTAGTCTCGGTCGTAGAAACTATTAAGGCGCTAGTATCGTCTACGTTAGATAACTATAACCTAAGTAAGTAACTTCTTATAAAGCTACTTATTATTATTAATAAGTAGAATAGCGTAGTTCCTATATAGTACTTTAAAGCGCTTAATATACTCGGTTACGTTCTCTCTATTAAAGAAGAGATTCTAGTCCGAGCTAGGTAGTAGCGGAACCTAAGCGATAATTACCTTCTAGCTTTAGGTTACTTAGATAGTCTCTATAAGTAGCTAGAACTACGCTATAGATAGTCTACCTCCTAAGCTCGGTTCTTAAAAGATATCGGCGTTAGGGTTAAGGTTAGTACCTCCTTAGTCCTCTACTTCTATAGATATATCGTTATCTAGTAGAGGGAATAAAGTAAAAGCGAGTAGTAGCTTTACTAGAGATCTTCGAATTTGCTTATTAAGCTAGTTAGATAAGCTACTATCTAGTGTTTTAGGCTAGCTAGTAGATACTAATTCACTTATAGAGCTCGTTCGAAGGTGTTCTAAGAGTGTATTATACTCTCCTTAATTAGGTTTTTAAATAAAATATAGTTATCGTTTAAAACGATAACTAAAAAAACAAGAGTCTAAAATTTTATTAGCCGTCTAAAGGTAAACGTTAAACTTTTCTTTATAATACCGAGACTATATTAATTATACCTAATAAGCAAGGCATGTCGTATCGTATAGTTCGACCGTTTATAGCTAGGCGCGTCCGTCTTACTTATTTAGATAATTCGCTATATAACTATAGTAGTATAATATTACGTTAGCCTATACTATATACCGGGTCTAGGGCCTTAGACGTAATTAGTATCCTTAGCTAAACGATTAGCGTCTAACGCTGTACTAGGGCTTATTCTAAGCGATCTATATACTAGAGGATATAAGATTACCTAGACGGGTCTAGCCTATCCTATAGCCTCTACGCTATCCGAACGAGAGCGTTTTTACGCTAAACCGGAGTCTAATCGAAGACTATTATAGGCATAGAGACTCTAAGTAAATCTCCGATATAGTAAGTCGCCTTACTATCTATATAGTAATTACCGAATAGATTCGTACTAAGAGGTACTAGAGGTTTATAACTTTTCTAGGTTAGAGCGATATCTATATTCTAGGAGCTTCTATATTATTATAGCCCTTTAAGTCGCCTCTTACGTAGGCTCCTTTAGGCCTCTTATTAATGTTTATAGTATATTAGTTCTCGCTTTAAGGCTACTATCTACCCTCTACGCTTCTAGTCCTAGTATAAGAGAGAAGAGATAGCTCTACCTTCGGCTCTATTAATAGATAATAACTACTCTAATACTAACCCTCTAAGTAGGTATAAGAGCGGTCGCTATAGAACAAGACCTGTTCGGATAGTAATAGTCTTGTAATACGTTAATTAACTAGTAGTAACGAGCTTAAAATAGTAGTCCTAAGACTAAGAGCCTATACTAGGACCGTAGGACATTGAATTGATCAAGTAGAGTAAATATTCCTATCTTAGAAACGAGCTACTACCTTACTTTTGTACTAAAACTACTAAGTACGGTATATAGGTAGGCCTTTACCTTACTAGTATCTCTATACTTCCCTAACTATCTTATTAGGTAATATCCTAAATATAATAAACTACTTAATTAGACCTATAGTATAGGACTTTAGGACTCTATTATACTTATTCTAGAGAATTACCTATATCTTAGCTACTAGTATAATAATATACTATGTCTCTAGCTCTATCTTATTATCTTTACTAATACTATATCTAATACTAAACCTATATACTATATTGTCTTTTAAGAAGTATTAATTCTAAGTAATATATATCTAGAGACTAGTGTCCTACTAAACTATATATAGGTTCCCTCTAATAATTAGTTAGCTAATTACCTAGAACTAGTCCTTTTCTTCTAGCTTATCTGTCTATAGCTTAAACTATCTCTTCTAGTTAGATCTATCTAGGATTAGAATCCTTTAGCTCTTCTTATCCTCTTAGTCTATTATAGAAATAGGTAAATAGAATAAATAATTAGTAGAATACTTTAGACTAGCTAAGGATTCTAGAGAAGAGTAATTTCTTATAGTAGAGAGACTAGCTTTAAGAGATAGGGATTCCTCGTATTTAGGAAATTACTAAGACTTAGATCTTTCTCTCTTAGTAGAGTTTCTATTACTAGGTAGTAGGAAGGCTAAGTAGCCTCTTCTAACTCTAGTAATACTAGGTATAATAGTAGAGAACTAGGTAGGTATTAATAAAGTAGAAATATACTACTATCTTATAGAGATCTTTACTAACTTATATACTACTAGGTACAAACTAGCTTTGTTAGTAATATAGTTAGAGAAACTTCTAGGCCCTAAATGTTTTCTATAGACTATAAGGGATATAAGTAACCTATACTAACATAGGTTACTCCTATTTAGTATATAAACCCGAGCTTATAACCTATTAAAAGTAGAGAGCGTGTTATATACTAATAGATAATAACTACTCTAATACTAACCTCTTAGGTAGGTATAAGAGTAGTCGCTATAGAATAAGACCTGTTCGGATAGTAATAGTCTTATAATACGTTAATTAAATAGTAGTAACGAGCTCAAAATAGTAGCCCTAGGACTAAGAGCCTTATACTAGGACCGTAGGACATTGAATTAATTAAGTAGAGTAAATATTGCTATCTTAGAAACGAGCTACTACCTTACTTTTGTACTAAAACTACTAAGTACGGTATATAGGTAGGCCTTTACCTTACTAATCCTCTCTTTCTTAGTATCTAACTAGACACCTAACTACCTATAGAGCCTTCTTAGAATTACTTAAAACTAGCCTATCTTCCTATTAAAGTCTATTAAACTTTTAATTAGAGGCCTATTAAATAGTTACCTTTTCTAATAATAACTACTAAAAATACCTTCTTAGATCTAGTTATTATTCGCTAGCTACTACTCTTCTACTATATTTTTAGAGATCTCCTTAGGAACGGCCTCTCTCTTCTTTAATACTAATACTTCTAAGTTACTATCCACGCTTATAAAGCTAGCTTCGCTAAATACCTACTTCTTAATATCTATAGCTATAGTATAGGCGGTATCGAATTAAGCTTTAGCTATAGTCTACTATTTAGCTATATAGACCTTAAACTCCTCCTTACTTATACTAAAGAGCTTCTTTATTTCTATACTTACTACCTAATCTACCTATAGAACTCGGCCTACTAAGGTATTAGAAATCGGGCCTAGGCTAGTTAATAGTACCTCTATAGTAAAAGGCTTTATCGCTCGTATAGAGTATATAGTACTAGAAGCTATAAAGGGTATCTACTCGTAGTAGAGATATACGCTATAGATCGTAGAAACGTTAACGTAGTTACTATTAGGTAGCTTATCTAACGTTCGACTATTAGAGTAGGCTAGAAATACTATTAGAATTATACGATACTCTTCGCCTATACGAGTATACTACTAAGGGATATAGGAGTACGAGATAACTAGCGAGCCCGTATTAGTATAAGGATTCTTCTAACTAAGCTTAAGATTAGCTTTTATTTCGTCGGTAATTACTAGAGATATAGTCTCGACGAAGCCTATACTATAGCTTTACTTATTAGTAATAATACGCCTTACTAGCTACTTTACCTCCTTAGGGTTAAAGAGCCTATTACTAATCGTGTCCGAGGTTAGTAAAAGTCGTCCTTTATCGCTAGTATCGTCTAGAGAGATCGTAAACTAAACCTAATTAAGGCTCTTCTTCTTAAGTAGTATATTCTCGTTCAAGGCGATATACTAGAAGCTATTAGGGTAGTTAGAACTAGCCTTATTATCGAAGATATAAAAGGTAGTAGATAGGTAGGCTACGTACTTAACGGTCGTATATAGAGTAGTAACTAGCTAGTATAGCTATAGTAGAGGATACTAGCGAAGAAGCTATTACGATAGCGAGTACTATATACTACGAGACTAACTATACTAACTAATAACTATATTATACTATCGATATACTATAAACTCGTACTATATAGCTTCGAGTAAAGAGTCTAGGATCTAAAATAGGCCTCTAGTAGAAGAAGAACAAAAGAGGAAGCTATAATCGGTCTAGGTATCCTTATTACTATTATAGTCTAAGAGCTCCTAAGCTCTCTAATAGATATTAGAAGTAACCTTTAAGTCTACTTCGGTTACTACGAACTAAAAGAGTCCGAAATAGCTTCCTCCTACCTTATATATTAGGGCGTTAATATCGTCCTCTAGTTCCTAAGTATTAGTACTCTTCTTACTATAACGAGAGCGTCCTACTAGCTTAGGGAAGAAAGTATTCGCTTCTAGCTTAAACTATGTCTAGTTTTAAGTATTCTAGGCGATAAGGGCTTAGAGATTAGCTATACTACCTATCTAAATAATACGCTAGTAGAGGGTATATATTACGTTAACCGTCTTTAGTAGCTTTAAACCTATAGTATTACCTATCTTAGTTATATATTCTTTATAAAGAGGCTAGCTAAGGTATAGAAGAATATTAATTAAAGTGTAGCTCTTAGCTACTTTCTTCTTCTTCTAGATCTTATCGACTTCTTTAAAAGCTCTACTAACGATTATATAGTAGTAGACTTTAGAGGTAATATTATCCTTTATATAAGCCTAGTAACGTAGATTAGGCTCTAAGTCGCTCTCTAGCTTAATTCTACTATTATCTTCTAGTACGATTAGCGATAGGCGTTACGAACCTAGTAGCGGCTCTATCGTAGATAAAACTTAGTCTTATATAGGATCGCTATCGTCTAAAACGCTTAGTATAGGAGAAGTTTCGATCGAGTTAATAATAGTTTCTCTAGTACGAATTCTAGTAAGCCTTCTACTCTTACGAAGAACGAGCGTAGGCTTCTTTGTAGAGCTTAGCGTTAACTTCTCTAACTAAGCTTTTAGCTTCTATATAGTACTAGGCGATATAGAATCTCTAAGGTAAGGCTCTAAGGTCGTAAGTAAATTACTTTCTTCTTCTCCTTCTCGACTAGAGTTTTAAGTAGGACTAGATAAGGATAGGCTCTTAGGCGTAGAGGAAGAGAGTCGTTTATTAGATCTTAGATTTCTAGAAGGAGGTAATAGTCTATAGGATATTAAGGGCTGTTTCTCTACTACTAGGAATATATAGGTTAGTTCTTCGAAGATCTCTCCTTTACGCTCTCTCTTAGTAAGCTTGACTATAAATCTATACTAATTAAGCTTATAGCCCGCCTCTAGGTATACCTCTCTTATCTTATAGCTAAAGACGTCGACCTACGAGAGCTCCTTTTTAAACTTATTCTAGTAGCGTCTCCTATCTAAGTTTATATTAATAAAGCCTAAGCCTTACGAGCCGGGAGTCTTCTTACTCCTTTATAACTAAAGGTGCTAGCTATAAGAGAATATATTCGCTACCTACTAATAGAAACGATCTTACTTTTACTACGCTAAGAAAACCTAGTCTTTAAGCTTACTTTCTTCGAAGACGCCTTTATACTTATTTAACTATTAACGAAGGTTCCTAAGTATCTCTTTATTATATAAGACTTAGTTAAGGAAGAAGAAGTTTTACTTATACCTAAACTCTATATATAGCTACTACTAAATTAAGTTTCTCTTCTTTACTAAGTCTCGGCCTTCTTAGCGTATCTTCTTTATATTATTACGCTTTACGCTCTACGCGTTAAGGTGCTTTAGTAAAATCTTAGTAGAGAGGCGTTTAAAGAAGTTAAATACGCTAATCTTTATTCTATTATTTACTTTCTCGACTTACTTAAATACTAAGTCGACGCTCTCCTCTTAGTCTTATAGTGTCTCTAGCGATAGAATAGCTTCGGTAGTATTATTAAGGTTCGTTATACTAGTAAGAGGTCTACTTAAGACCTAGAAACTAATAAGCGAGCCTTCGCGATTAGTACGAGCGAGCGCTATACCTTATATAGAACTTAAAGAAGCTATCTTTCGTCGTTTCTTTAGAGACTCTTATCTAAGTAGTTCTTATATAGGACTTCGAACGGGCGAGGTAGAAGGCGAAAGCGCTAGTCTTAATAAGCGTTTAGGTATTAAAGAACGCTAGAAAGAGGAAGTCTTATTCTTTATACGCGATAGAGAAAGAGAACGTCTTTAATTAGTCGTATTAGTAGCTTAGGGCGATATAAAGCGCGTAACTAGTAACGAGTAACTTAAATAGCGAGGAGAGTCGGGCGCGTAACCGGTTATAGAGTTTTCTATTATATTAGTTACTACTTACGTATATAAATAGCTATATAGCGTTACTAGGTAGTAACGAAAGATAAGAATCGAACTTAATAGAAGTAAGGCTCTATAGTAACTAATTAATAGTTAATAAGGAAGAAGAGATCGTTTAGAGCGTAAAAGTAGTCTAATTATATACCTTATTATAGTAGCGTAACTACTATTAGGATTAGGGATCTATACGCGAGGCTTAGTTACGTAAGGTTTTAGTTATCGTTTAAAAAGATAACTAAAAGTTTACTTTACCTTAACGCTTCTATAGCCGTCGTATACTACTAACGCTACTACTAACTACTATAGTATATACCTTACTATCGCTAATAAGAACTAAGACTTAGATACTATCGTCGTTACTCCTACTAACTTAAAAGAGCCTTATTTTTCGTATACCTAGTCGACTTACTAGATCGCGCTTTCTATATCGTAAGAGACCGCTAGCGCTATAATTAATAGCTAGAAAGGAGCTATTAGAGCCGCTATCGCTAAAGATTTAAGCTTCTCTATCTTTATATAGGCTAAAAACCTTAAACTTTAAGAATTCTCTATTAGAAACTAATATTTTTAGTAATTCCTTTAGTTAGGCGAAAATTATTAGTAGAAAGGCTCTTAGAATAGAAAATTATTATCTTACTTAGAAATCTCTAGTAGAAAAGAGCTTCGAGATTATAGATCTAGCTTAGATTTTTAAGACCTAGTAGTAGAAAGTAGCTTAGGATAGCTAACTTTTATAGCGATAGTAGGCTTAGGACTTAGAAAAAGGAGTAGGATAGTAGGTTAACTAGTAGATATAGAATCTATACTTAAAAGTTAAGCTTAGAGGAGTAACTAGCTATATAGATACTTATCTTAGCTATAGAAAATAGCGTTAGGATAGTTAGGATTAGCTAGATTTTTACTAATCTAGTAAAAGAGAAGCTTAGGAAGCTTAGATTAGAGCTTAATAGTAGCTCTAGGAATAAAAGAAGTACTTAGGATAGCTAAGATTTAGCTAGATTTATACTAGTCTAGTAAATTACAAGCTTAGAAAGCTTCGATTAGAGCTTAATAGTAGCTTTAGGACTAAGAGAAGTACTTAGGAAGGTTAGATTAGAGCTCGATAGTAGCTCTAGAAATAAAAGAAGCGCTTAAGATAGTACGATCTTAGGAAGATTAGCTCTTTTATAGTAGAGGCTAGGCTTTAGTAGCTAGATCTTAGCTTATACCTTTAATTAAGTATCGCCTATCGAATTTCTAAATCTTTAACTCTACTAGGCTAGCTTTAGCCTTTAGCTTACTAAGTCTTCTACTTCTTCTTTAAGCTCTATTAGTAGCTAGCGTATATAACTCTCTCTTTCTTCTTAAGTTATTACTAATAGCTTACTAATAAAGATCTATAGATACTTATACCTAGATAGAAGGCCTAATTCTATAACCTTCTCTATTAGTAGTAGTACTTCTTCTAGTTTAACCTAATCTAGAACTAGCTTTAGATTTTCTTATAGAAAGGTATATTTCTTAAGGTCTATCCTCTTATAGATATACTCCTATTTAGAGCTATCTAGTTCCTTAAGCTTATACGATATACCTTTCTATAATACTTTAGATACTCTAAAAGAGCCTTCCTACCTAAACGTAAGCTTATAGGAGAAGCTAGTTTTTAACTTAGAGTAGTATACTAATACGAGATCTCTCTCCTTTAGTATAGCAAGGTCTATATAGCGATATTTATCGAAGTATACCTTGTTCTATTCTTAGAGACGCTATTAACGTAGTCGTTCTTCTTCTATAGTCGTTTCTATAGCTTCTAGAGCTTGGACTCGAATCGTAAGAAGCTCTACTCTAGTCTTAACCTTACTCTAATCTATAACCTAGAAGGTATAGTATTCTAGCTCGATTAGTAGTACTACGTTACGCCTAATTATTACCTCTAATAGTATTAGGCTAGTAGTAGAGACTATTATTGTTCTCTCTACTTATAGAACCGCTAGAATATAGTTACGAATTATATAAAGGCTACTATTAGAGAGCTTTAAGTAAGCGTCTAATATTATCTTATAGCCGACTTTAACGATAGCGTTAGACTAAGAGTAATATAGCGAAATATTAATACGTTTAATACTATACGATAGTAGTAGCTTCTCTACGTTACTAAGGTTAGTCTTATAGTTATCGAGGATAACTTCTACGGCGGTATCCTACTAGTAAAAGATCTCTTCCTATATAAACCTTACTATCTATACTAAGGAGATACTCTTCGCTAGGCACTAGAATATACGTACTTCTAGCTAGCGCGATAGAGACTCGCGTGTAACTATTAACGAATAGTTCTTTAAGACATATAAGCCGTCGATATACTACCTCTAGCTAACTATAACTTAGAGCGGGATCTATAGTTCTCTAGGTACCTATCTCTTATACCGAAGACTATAAATAGTATATTACTAAATAGCGAGCGAGATTTAAGCTTAAACCCTATCCTACTACTATCGTTTCTAGATAAGATTATACGTCTATTTAGCGCTACGATAACTGTTCTTATAATAGTATACCTTAATAATACGAGCTCGCGCTTTAGGTTTATTAATAACTCGCTATAGAGGTCTAGCTACTCGCTCTTAGCGCTAGAGCTAGTTATTCTTAATATAAAATAGCCGACACTTCTTTCTTAACCGCTTATACTCGTTATTAGGAACTCTCTTAGGTCTTTATATTCGTATAAGTACGAAAGCGATATTTATTAACTCCTAAGAGTAGATCCTATTAATTATAGGTAGCTCGCTCTAAATCACCTATATAGAGAAAGCGTTAACGTAAAAGGTATCGAAGAATTACTCGTTAATTATTAGATCTACGTCTTCTTCCTATTCTATAGCCTCTATATCTTTAGGCGTAGAGAGCTTTCTCGATAAGAAATCCGGAGCTATATACTTCTTACTAGGAATATATATAATATTAAAGTCGAAGAGGTAGATCTATACTAGCTAGCGCGTTATTACTATATTTAGTAAATTAGAGGTAGCCTTATTAAGCTAGTAAACGAGAGTATTTATATTAATCTCTAGTTAGAAGTATACTCTAAATAGCTATAGTTTTAACTTCTTTAAAGCCTTTAGTATACTAAGGCATTCGCGCTTTCTAGTATCGTACTTGACCTCTACTAGGTTAAATAGGCTAGACTTATATTAAACTAGATAATAGAGAAGTAGCTCGTCTCGATTATATTAGGAAAGCGTATATCTCTAACCTTTACTACTCGAATCTACGCCTACGACAATAAGTCCTACTCCTTCTCTATAGTTAAGAGTAACTAGGGCTAGGGCTGAAACTAGTACCTTTAAGACGACGTCTTTAGCTAGTTAGTATTCGGTAGTCTATTAAAACTTAGTATCCTTCTATAAGAGTTTAAATAGTAGAGTAAGAATAATTATAAAACCTTTAACTTAGACGCGATAGTACGTAACTACGCTAAGAAAGATTCAAACCTCTTTCTAATTCTCTAGAGTCGGCTATTTCTTAATTTTTACTACTCTCGCGAAGTCTAGATAGCGACTATTAATACTAGTAAGGTAACCGACGATTACTAACTGTTCGTAATAAAGCTATAGCTTGTTAAAAGCCACGGTTATATTAGCTCGTTCTATATTATAGAGAACGTCGTCTATAGCTATAATATATTTAATAACGTAATAGTAGAGGCTAGGTTTAACCTCTTTACTATTGTACTTCGTCTTAGGCTCTTTAATACCGATATTATTAAGAAACAGCTATACCTTATACGAGATATACTCTATAAGTACTTGATTAATAATACGAACGAACTAGGTAATAGAATTCGTAGCTCCTTATAGTAACGTTATCTACTATAATAAGCCTAGCGGTAAGTTAAAGCCTATAAGGTCTCTATATAATTCATCGAGTAGAATTTAGTTATATCTAGAGAAGACATTAACTAATAAGGCTAGCGCGTAACTAGTAAAGTCCTTAGAGAAACCCTTAGCGTTAGGTAGTAAGTTCGAATCTCTTATAGTAACTTGATTAAACTTCTAAGCTACGTTAATTAACTAATACTTCTTTAGCTTACCTGCCTCTATCTTCTTACTAATAAGGAAGTATAGGTTTCGATAAGCACTATAGTATAGCTTAAGAGTTCTAGCTTAGATTCGTTATCTTAGTATATCTTCTACGATATACTATAGCGATAGGTTTAGCTTAAAGCCTAGATACTACTATAGCTCGTAACGAACTGTCTAAATCTTCTATAGTAGAGTAATATTAGGATTAATTCGGCCTAAATACGTAAAGTCTTACGTAAAGGTAGCTTCTCGATTCCTTAGTATATAGTATAACAAATCTAGCTCCTTTAGTAGTAGTTCTATACTAGGTTTGAACTTTATAAGCTGTTCGGGCGTAAGCTATAATCTAGGCTCGATCGTCGAGAACCTCTTAGTTAGATACTTACTATCGTAAGGTCTAGTACTAGATAGTATAGCTACTTCCTTCTTAATATAAGTCCGTCGCTAGTCCTTTAACCTACTAGGGTTTAACCTATTAGTTATAGTAATATCTACGTTTACTAGTTTAATCTTGTTAGTAACTCGCTTATAAAGAGTGTAGGCGCTAATATAATTATCTAGCTTCCGCTACCTTATAGCTTCTTTATTACGAGCTTTCTCTACTACTATGTTAATAGTAGCTAAGATAACGTAAATCTCTTCGCTAAGCTCGTTATCTACTTTATCGGAAATAACCTCGTTATAGAGTCTAGGTTCTTAGATAGCTAGCTCTACCTCTCTAAGCTTCCTATAGGCAATTATTAAATATTCGCCTCTATAATTCGAACCCTAGCTCGATTAAGATACTAGTATAGTATCTTTAAAACTATACCTAATACCCTAGTATAAGTCTCGCTCGTTAGTATAAGCTAGCTTAGCTTCGCTAGTAGCTAGTAAAAGCTTCTTAAGTCGGCTATTTTAGCTAAATTTAGTAATATTACCTTCGACGGCCGCTACTACGAGATAGTTATACTATATTTGAGTCTAGCTATAATTGACCTGTCTTAACAGTTCGAGCTACTATCGTAGAGAGGTACTTTACCTAATTAAGTCTATTATAAAATAGTCTCTAAAGTAAATTACCTTTATATATAATAACTACTACGTAAGGTAGTTAAAGATTTAATTCTCTAGGAGTTTAGGGCTATTAGTAACTATAAACGAACACTAGTACTAATCGCTTATCTATCTATACTACTAGTATAGTTTAAAGTATAGTATAGGAGGTATAACGTAATTATCGTTTAAAAAGATAACTACGGAACGTTCTACTAGCTAACCCTTCTAAGTAGAGTTTTTACCTCTAACTACTAAACCTTATATAGAAAGGGTAGTAGAAGCTTGAAAAGCTTATAATCTCTCTCTCTATTCCTCGCTATTATAAGATCTAGAGTCCTCGATAGTATACCCTATATTCTTTAGCTAATAATTACTAAAAGTTAGAGTTTAGATACTAACTTCTATAGAATCTAGACGCGATATAAGTATTAGAGCCTCTACTAAACTCGTGCTATCGACTAGAGCTAGTTCCTTAGTACTCTAGCTTTTCCTAGTACCTATTCTATAGTACGTATATTACTACGGCTATTAAAGCTAGTAAATATAATAATACGGCTATCTAGAGTACTAATTAAGCTCTCCTACGAGCTATTATCGGAGTTCTTAGAAGCTAGGCGTACTCGTCGTGCCTATAGTCGGCTAAGTAAGATCGGGCCGTTTACTAGTAAGACTAGAAATAGTATCGTAACTCTAACGCTAAAGGTGTCGATTAATACCTCTAGGTAGTACCTAACGAAAGTAATCTTGCCTCTAACTCCTCTTATAGTAATATTACTAAGAAGAGTTATACCGACTTAAAGCTTTCGAATATATTCGATCGGTATAATTATTAACTTAGCTCTCTTATCGATTAAAGACTTATAAGCTATTATTCGAGAGCCGTACTTTATAGGTACGTAGATACTTAGAATAATCTAATAGATATTATTAAATAATAGAAGGATATTATTAGTCTACTCGTAAAGCTTAGAAGCGGGCCTAGGTTTTACTATATTAATCGCTATAGTAGTAGCCTAGAAGGCCTTAATATCGGTCGCTAAGATAGCTTTCGTTAGCTCCTTCTCTACCTACTCGCTAAAGGCTTTAGATAGTAAGGAATATACGCTAATCTTAGCTCCGCTACCTCTATTCGTACGCTTCTTTATATAGAGCTTATTAAGCTTCTTACGTAGATCTATATTATTTAGAATATAACCCTATAAGGAATACGACGCTCGCTCGCTATAGAGAATAATCTCTACTAAGCTTAACTAGATCTTAGATTCGAGTATTTTATCTATCTAGAAGATATTAGCGTTATTATTAGCGTATATAGCTCGAAGGTAGTTATCTATACGCTTAGTCTTTAGAGGCTCCTTAGCCTTCTTTCGCTTTTAAGTATATATAGGAGCGACTAGAACTAGTAGACTATTTAGGTAGTCGTATATCTACTTATCCTCGACCTTATCGTTATTACGTCTCTAAGTTTAAGAATCCTCTAACTCCTCTATATCTGTAAGGTAAGAAGCTAGCTAGTTTTTATCTTTAACCTCCTTAATACGAGAGTAATAATAAGCGTAGGTTCTTATAGCTATAGCCTAGGTCGTAATCTACTTCTATACTCTTATTAGCTGTCTTCTAACTAGATAAGAAGGATTTAGGTTCTACTTTATCTTTACGCTGTCTCTAGCTACGTAGGCGCCGATTAGGTCGTTCTAATCTTCCTAGGTAATAGAGGCGACTTAGCTAATATTAATAGGACCGTCGATACTAGCTACCTTGTTCGCTATCCTCTACTAGCTCGCTCTTAGCGTTAATAAACGATCTATATTTTCAAGATCGATCTTCCTATAACGCTACTCTAATACTCCTATTAATACGAACAGCTTTAGTAGTTCCTTATCCTAGTAGTACTATATCTTTTCTATACCTAGGCGAGGCGTCCTATAGTATATAATACCGGTCTTTAGATCTCTATATATTAAGCTCTTAGTCTCGAACTACTATAGGTATTCGTAGTTTATAGCTATATAGCCTTCGAGCCTATATATCTAATAACCTAAAATCTTTAGAGCGATCGCTATATAGGCCTTAATTATTAGCTTATTATCTATTATAGCTAAGTTAATCGAAATCTCCTAGCTATAAATAGTTCTTAGAATATATAGATAGTCGTGATTATAAGACTTCGCCTACTATCCTATCGACGAGCGTAGTAGCTATAGACCTCTTTCTTCGAGTCGGCGAATCGTAGTAATTACGAGGTCTTATATACTAGCGGTAATGTTATCGACGCTTACTAGTTTATAGCCTTTATAGACTACTATTTCTCTAGCCTTGAACTTAGAGTTTAGTCTTAAGGCAGACTTCTTTACTACTTCGTATAACTACTAGATATCTCTACCGCCTTCGTTATATACTTCTAATTTAAAGTCCTTATTACTATTAATCTAACGCTAGGCTGTCTTTAAGAGCTTACTATAATCTAAGTTACTATTATTAAGGTCTAACCTAAGATAGGCCTAGAGTCTCTTACTAAAACGAAATAGTAGGCCTTATATAAATAGAAGAGTACGAGAACGCTCGTCTATATACGAAGTAGATATAGTATTAGAGTAGAGTATAAACTGCCTTAAGTACTCTAAGAGATTATTATCCTCGCTACGGTTAACCTTATAAAGGTTCTCTATATAGTAGCGGTTTCTAAGTATATATATATTATCGTACTTTTAGTACTTTTTAATAATCGACTCTTTGAACTTAGCGTAGTTTCGATTATAGAAACTATTAAGGCGCTAGTATCTTCTACGTTAGATAACTATAACCTAAGTAAGTAACTTCTTATAAAGCTACTTATTATTATTAATAAGTAGGATAGTATAGTTCCTATATAGTACTTTAAAACGCTTAATATACTTAGTTACGTTCTCTCTATTAAAGAAGAGATTCTAGTCCGAGCTAGGTAGTAGCGGAACCTAAGCGACAATTACCTTCTAGCTTTAGGTTACTTAGATAGTCTCTATAAGTAGCTAGAACTACGCTATAGATAGTCTACCTTCTAAGTTCGGTCCTTAAAAGATATTAGTATTAGGGTTAAGGTTAGTACCTTCTTAGTCCTTCGCTTCTATAGATATATCGTTATCTAGTAGAGAGAATAAAGTAAAAGCGGATAGTAGCTTTACTAGAGATCTTTGAATTTACTTATTAAGCTAGTTAGATAAGCTACTCTCTAGTATTTTAGGCTAGCTAGTAGACGCTAATTTACTTATAGAGCTTGTTCGAAGGTGTTCTAAGAGTATATTATACTCTCTCTAATTAAGTTTTTAAATAAAATATAGTTATCGTTTAAAACGATAACTAAAAAACAAGAGTTTAAAATTTTCTTAGCCGTTAGAAGATAAACGTTAAACTTTTCTTTATAATACTAGAGCTATATTAATTATACCTAATAAGTAAGGTATATCGTGTCGTATAGTTCGACTATTTATAGCTAGGCGCGTCTATCTCGCTTATTCGAGTAATTCGCTATATAACTATAGTAGTATAATATTACGTTAGCCTATACTATATACTAGGTCTAGGGCCTTAGAGGTAATTAGTATCCTTAGCTAAACGATTAGCGTCTAACGCTGTACTAGAGCTTATTCTAAGCGATCTATATACTAGAGGATATCAGATTACTTAGATAGGTCTAGCCTATCCTATAGCCTCTACGCTATTCGAACGAGAGCGTTTTTATACTAAACCGGGGTCTAATCGAAGACTATTATAGATATAGAGACTCTAAGTAAATCTCCGATATAGTAAGTCGCCTTACTATCTATACGATAATTACTAAATAGATCCGTACTAAGAAGTACTAGAGGTTTATAACTTTTCCGAGTTAGAGCGATATCTATATTCTAGAAGCTTCTACGTTATTATAGCTCTTTAAGTCGCCTCTTACGTAGGCTTCTTTTAGGCCTCTTATTAATGTTTATAGTACGTTAGTTCTCGCTTTAAGGCTACTATCTACCCTCTACGCTTCTAGTCCTAGTATAAGAGAGAAGAGATAGCCCTACCTTCGGCTCTATTAATAGATAATAACTACTCTAATACTAACCTCCTAGGTAGGTATAAGAGTAGTCGCTATAGAACAAGACCTATTCGGATAGTAATAGTCTTATAATACGTTAATTAAATAGTAGTAACGAGCTTAAAATAGTAGCCCTAGAACTAAGAGCCTTATACTAGGACCGTAGGATATTAAATTAATTAAGTAGAGTAAACATTTCTATCTTAGAAACGAGCTACTACCTTACTTTTATACTAAAACTACTAAGTACGGTATATAGGTAGGCCTTTACCTTACTATTAGCTTAAGAGTAATTCTAAAGTCCTTCTCCTACTATTTAATTAAAGTAGTAATCTCTCTAGTATTATTAGCCCTTATAGACTTAAGGAGTACTACTAACTACCTTTCTACCTTAATCCTCTAGTTCTAAAGAGTAGTTAGTATATCTAATCTAGCTTTAAGTAGAAATACCTATTTCTTTCTTAAGAAATTATTAATAATCTTAAGCTACTATATAAAACCTTTTACTAATAATAGTAATAGTCTATAGATATCTACTAATATAAGAGCTAATCTTTTAGGTCTTCTCTTAATAGACTTACCTAGGTGTTTCTTTATCTTACCTATTATATAGATTCTATACTTATACTCTTCCTAGTTAGGAATTAGAATTCTTTCCTTTAGGTTAGTAATTTTATAAAGGTTTAAGAGTAACCCTCTTCTAAAGTATATAAATCTTCTATACTATAGCTCCTACTATTTTAGATCCTTCTCTAATAGAGTAGTATAGGTATTATTAACCTCTATAGGATTATATAGTAAGTAATATAACTTTTCCTATAAGAGAGGTAATATCTTACTAATAAATAGAACACCTCTAACTAGCTTAGTCTTTATAACTGTTTAGCTATCTAGAGAGGTAAGAGTAAAATTAGGCTTTTAGACTCTAAATTACTTACTAAACTAATTCTATAATATAGGATTTACTCTAAGATTAAGAACAAATAGTACTCTATTAAGTAGAACTTCTCCTTCTAAGATTCTCTTTATCTATACTAGTCTAGAGTAGGTTATATAGAGGTATCCTCCTCCTACCTTAATCTATACTTTCTTCCTTAGTAGTTTTACTAATCTAAAGAAAGATAGTTAGTTAGTTATATAGGATAAGGTATAGGAATCTAAGAGCTATTCTTAGAGTAATAACTTGCCTTTAGCCTTAATTATAGAATAGGCTAACTTATCTTAGTTATTATCTTCTAATAGGGAATTATTATTACTTCTAGAACTAGAGTAAGTTCTAGAATTAGAACTAGAACTAGACTCCTAGGCTAAAAATCCTTTCTTTAGAAGCTTTCTAGACTTTTCTATCCTCTAAAGCTACTTACCTATTCTCTAGATAACCTTTTTTAGCTTATTATATAATAATAACTTATAGATAGCTTTCTTAATATATCTAGTATTCTTTAGTAAAAAGGATCTTCTAACCCTCCCTCTAAGGAATAATCTCTAAGGGTCCTTCTAGTTCTTAGTACTATTTCTTTACTAGAATAGTTTCTTAGTAGTAGAGAGGTTAGAATAATCTTTTAACTAGTACTTCTCTTTCTTATAGAGCTAGTATATTAGTAGAGACTTTCCTTAGTAGAGCTACCTAGAATAGAATATAGCTAAACCTATATCTATCTTATCTAGATTATCTCTTACCTCTTAGAACTTAAGTAGAAGGAGAATAGTATCTATATCTAAGGATAGTTAGGTTATAATAGTATCCTTAGCTACTTAGTATAATATAGGTAGGGACTATAGGAGATATTTTAGCCTTTTCTCTTAGCTCTAGTAGTAAGCTTTCTAAGGATTAATCTTAGTAATCCTCTTACCTAGGCCTCTAAGGTATCTCTATACTTCTCTAATTATCTTATTAGGTAATATCCTAAATATAATAAACTACTTAATTAGACCTATAGTATAGGACTTTAGGACTCTATTATACTTGTTCTAGAGAATTACCTATATCTTAGCTACTAGTATAGTAATATACTATATCTCTAGCTCTATCTTATTATCTTTACTAATACTATATCTAATACTAAACCTATATACTATATTGTCTTTTAAGAAGTATTAATTCTAAGTAATATATATCTAGAGACTAGTGTCCTACTAAACTATATATAGGTTCTCTCTAATAATTAGTTAGCTAATTACCTAGAACTAGTCCTTTCCTTCTAGCTTATCTATCTATAGCTTAAACTATTTCTTCTAGTTAGTTCTATCTAGGATTAGAATCCTTTAGCTCTTCTTATCCTCTTAGTCTATTATAGAAATAGGTAAATAGAATAAATAATTAGTAGAATACTTTAGACTAGCTAAGGATTCTAGAGAAGAGTAATTTCTTATAGTAGAGAGACTAGCTCTAAGGGATAGAGATTCCTCGTATTTAGGAAATTACTAAGACTTAGATCTTTCTCTCTTAGTAGAGTTTCTATTACTAGGTAGTAGGAAGGCTAAGTAGCCTCTTCTAACTCTAGTAATACTAGGTATAATAGTAGAGAACTAGGTAGGTATTAATAAAGTAGAAACATACTACTATCTTATAGAGATCTTTACTAACTTATATACTACTAGGTATAAACTAGCTTCGTTAGTAATATAGTTAGGGAAACTTCTAGGCTCTAAATGTTTTCTATAAACTATAAGGGATATAAGTAACCTATACTAATATAGGTTACTCCTATTTAGTATATAAACTCAGGCTTATAACCTATTAAAAGTAGAGAGCGTATTATATACTATATAATATTAAGAAGAGTATAGCGTAGTAAAGAAGAATAGAAGATTAATCTTAAACTAACTTATATATATAGTATAGTAGTAATATACTAGGAACTAAATACAAAGTTAATTAAGTTAGTTATCTAAGAAGAGAAGAAAGAGAAGCAAGATATACCTCTTACTAAGCCTTAGGTAGATACCTTAGGTATCTAGAACTATACTTAAATATCTATATCTAGACTAACTATCTAGGATATATTCTTAATAGTTATTATCTATTAATAGTAGAAGCGTCGTTAATAGGACTATCGATACTTAGCGAGTAGTCGATACTTAATACGCGTATATAATTAACGAGGCGTAGAACGTATAGAATATATATTAGAGATTACTTAATTAAGGTTAATCTTAGTAGGACGCTATTAAAGCTCTAACCTAGAACTTAATAGTAGTAAATCTAGGTATAAAGTATAGAGATACTTAAACTAGAGTCTATAATCGTTTATAATATCGGCGTTAGTAAAATTAGCTATAGCGATAGAGGCGATAGAGCTAGAGTAAGTCGTATATTATATACTTAAAAGTAATACTTATACTACGCGTAGCTATAAAAGCGCTATATATATCGCTCTAGAAGTCTTTATATATTAGAGTATAGTATAGTAAGATTAAAAGGTACTAGTATAGCTAACTACTCGCCTCGCTTTTTAAGGCGCTATAGATCTACTCTAAAGGCTAGTAAAGCTCTCGTAGCTAGGTAATTACTCTCCTTATAAGCGATATATAGTACTATACTTTATAGGTAGCTATAACGTATAGTCTTCGCTTACCTATTCTTCTACTAATAGGTATTAACTAGTACTCCTCTATAGATTAGCGTAGTAATTAATCTATATATATCCTCTAAAGGCTCTTACTTAGAAGTACTATAGAGGGTATTACCTCGTATAATATCGGCTCTAGTAGCTAATAACTTACTAACGACATTACTAGTACCTTCGTAGAGCGTAAAAGATAGCGCGGTCTTACTAGTTATCGACTTAGTATTCAGATTCGTACTTAACTTAAGAAGCTAATCTAAAAAGCTAATATTTATAATAGCTATACTTCTATATATTAGTACTAGCGCGTTTAAAAGACATAACGACCTACTTTAGTATAGATAGTATAAGGCCTCGTCTTAGCTCGCGATCGATAGGCTACCTATAATCTAGAATAATCTAGACAAGCTAGACTCTCTCTAATACTATAGCTACCTCTACTACGTCTTTATCTACCTCGTAATAGCTTAGTAGTAGCTATAGTATACTAATATTACCTATAGAGATACTAGTAGCTATTACCTATAGTAGTATAATAGAGTAGTATCTACCTATAAGCTCTATAAGCCTACGCTCTATACTTAAGATATCGCTAGCGTATACTACTAAGTATAAGATATTATCTAAACGTAAGTTATTAAGATTCTCTATATTATCCTAATATAGAATAGGCGATTTATATAGAGATACGCTCTTATATATAAGATAACTTATAGAGATCTAGTAGTTAGGTATAGAGTATACTCCTATTAGCTCGAGTCTAACGTACTACGCTAGACGTATCGCCTTATATAATTCTAAGTTTAAGCGTAAGAATAGCTTCTCTCTTAATCTTTACTTAGAATAATACGTCTCTATTAACGAAAGGAATAGGAAGATTAATATACTAGCGATAGTGTCGCGCTATATAGCGTAGTTTTAGCTATATATAGGTACGTTTATAGAGCCTAACCGAATTAACTCTACTAACGACTATAAGGGTATATATAGTAGTTAGTATTAGTTATATAATTTTTATCTACTAAGGTTAGACTACTAAAGGCTCTAATCGTGTCTTACTTTCCTCTAGTAGGCCTCTCTAAGCGTAGTAGTCTCGGCTAGTCGTACCTACTCCTATCTATTAAAATTAGTCGATTCTAAAACCTCTTACGTAAGTTATAGAGTATAGTTACTATATCTCGAAGCCTATCTTAGAGGATATCCTATTACTACTTAAAAGCTACTAGATTAATAATAATTTTTAGTATTAATCCTAAGAGGTAAGATTATATAGGCTGTTTTTAGGCTACGAAGCCTAAAACTATACTCTAGAATAGTAGTATAATAGTACGACTATTTAGGTATATCGATCTTCTTTAGACTATACCTAGATAGTATATTAATAGCTAGTAGTCTAGGAGAGACTAGATATAAGCCTACTAACGGCTACGGATAGCCTCTAATAGTCTATATTATAAGAATCTTTACTAATTAGTATATAAAAATTCTCTATAATTAGATCTTAGATAGAGTAACTATATATAGTCTTTATATATAGTAAACTATTTTAACTATAGCCTAACGTATACTTAAATAGCTTCTAAAGCTAATAGATCGTAATCCTCTACTTCCTTCTCTTATATAGTAAAGGAGAAGTAGCGATAGGTAGTAGTTCTAAGTATTATATATAAGAGTTTATCTATAATATATACTTAACTATATTTATAGTAATTATAGCGTAGTATTTAACTCTATAGATACTAGGTATACCGACTTCGAGTAGTAATAAGCTAAATCTTAGTCGATACGTAATAGATAACTCGCTTAAAGTATAGACTCTATATCTATCGCTAGTTACTAGAAGCCTTAACGCGCTACTAGGTATTCTACCTAATATTAAAGGATTTCTACCTATAGCGCTATAGTTAGCTTAGAAGATCGCTAATAGTACTAGCGTACTATTAAAAGATATCTATCGATTCTAGTAACTATACCTTAAACTTCTATATAAACGATATAATAAGAGTTAGATAGTAGCTCTAAACGAAGCTTTTAGCTATATACTAAACTAATCGACCGATCTACTATTCTTAATAGTACTAGTTTAACTAGATAGTTTTAGAATTAATACTAATAAATTAGCTACTAGAGATATAGCTTAATTATAGACTTAATTAGTAATATAGATAGTTAATTAGCTAGATAAGGTTTTAAGAGCTAAACTAACCTATAGTAGATATAGTATTCTAGATTATAACTTAAGAGCCTATCTATTAAATAAAGTAACTTCTAAGGATTTAATTAATCTAACTTTAGTATAGTTCTAATACCTATAGCCTAAGAAATTAATAATTAAAGTTATCTACCTTATAAAGTTAATATACGAACCTATCTAATACATAAACCTATCAAACACGTTAACTTAAACCTTTTCTAAGTAGCACTAAGCACTACTAACGAGCCGATCTAAAAACAGCAACGCGTGCGCCGCTCAATTTTCGGTTGCGAACCTTCTCCTCTTCCGAACCTTGAATTCCCAAAAGGGCCGTCGCGCCTTAGGCGCATGCACAGTGCTGTCGTGCAACTCAGAGGCACAGTAGTTGCAAGTCTTGGTGTGGTTCCGCTTGTAATAGCGTCGACTGCAATACAACTTGATTGGCAAGCCTGGTCGTCGCACTACTGGAGGTCCGCCTTAGTCGGCCAGGCGGACTATGGTCAAGGACGGACGGTGCTATAGACTAGATCCTTTGGTATACCAAGATGTCGGGAGTGCACCACTCAGCGTCATTATGAGAAGTGGGACTAATAAGCTTGCGGGTCCTTGGTCTACCTGCTATTCCTTGATTTCTCGATATGGCATGTGTGCTATAGAAGCGAGAGACAGGTACTGCTGTGGAACATGACTGCGGGGGGATTGATTCGCAGTTTCGCTGGTGAAGCTAATGGTTGGATGCAGTAGTTGGTGATTGAGTTGTTTGGATGTAGTTGTTTCCTCACCAACGCCGCACTTTGGTAGGACCACACTCCAGGATTGTGCTTCAATACTACTTAGTGATCGGTTGTTGATGAGGTGGGAGGACCCTTGAGCCTCTCAGCTGTGATGGCGTGGCTTGTCTGCTTTGCCGCTTCGAGTATCTTGCGCGAGATGCACCTATCAAGCTCCGTCCTGCACACGTTAAACAAAATGTACTACCAGAGCACGACTACGCTGCCGCTTAAGGAAAGACTTTGCTCGAAAGAATGCGACGCTGATGTCGGTGGATGTTCTTAGTTTCTAAGATCTATAGTCTGCTTCACGCAGTACCACTTGATAAGTGGGCTCCTCTATAATCAACGCCTCGCTAAAGCATGTTGAACGTAGACAATGCCTTCTCAGGGCTGGTATCTGCGGGCCTTTTCCTTCTGCCCTCTCAACGACACCAATTTCTCCTGCCGAATGCACCACAAGCACCAGACTACACCAACAGCCGAGCTGACAAGCGTGATCCAGTACGCCGTGGCATAACACTCCTTGCCGTCGCGACAGATCATCTCACCAGTCTTGCCGGCCGAGTCTCCTTCGAACACGGAATGGCTATCAAGCGTGCTGCCATAGACTAGGTTAAATGCATTGCCGCTCACTACAGGTGCCCACGTTATGGCACCCCAATTGATTCCAAGCCCTGTAGCGCCGAAAGCATCAGCGACTAAGGCTGGATAGACACCAAAAAGAGTCCCATATGCAAGACCAGTAAACCCAGAGAGCCAGAAGAGGTGGGTCGGATCCTCAAGAGTAAGAGCAATGACTTGCGCGGCCACAAAGATTGTTGCGCTTGCCACCAGCGTCCAGAAACGAGATGCGTGGTGGTGGATGAGCCAGTCAGAGCCTATGCCAGAAGCTAGACGTCCAAGGAAGGAGCAGAAGGACAGGATCGAAACGTGCATCAGCTGACGCTTCGTGATGAACTCTTTGCTAGCAGAATCATCATAGTGCTTCCACAAACTTCTTGCATCATTGCCAATGTTGTTGATGGTCATCAATCCCACGCCGCAAAGCAATGCAAGAAGGATGAACAGCTGCCAGAACTTGGGACTCTTTGCTAACGCCCACCCAGTAATCTCTGGTGTCTCGTTCTGGGACGGGAATCTGTGCTCCTGACGCTCTTCTTGTATGTCTCCAGGTTCGCTTGAATTCGATGAAGACAGGGGTTCCGTTTCGTCCTCGTTGCTGAACATGCTGTTCTTGCTTCCGCCTCGATTATGCTTTGAGCCACGAGCACTCTTAGAGCTCGTGCGATGCATGCGATTGCTATCACGGCGTTTGTAAGAAGGCTCGGGCTCGTCCTCAGGTACAACCCCATAGGCTGTGATGTGGTCGGTATCTCTCGTGACATTCACTATCTGCAGAAAGAGCATTCCTACGAATGTCATCGCCGTAGTTCCATAGGCCAACAGCTTGAGGTAGCCACTAGTGTCCCCAGGAAACGCAAATGTGGCCAATGTTGTGTAGAAGAATGCGCTCAGACCAAAAGCGCTGAGCGGAAATGCTGTTGCTGTACCACGATGGCTTGGCCAATTGCTCGCTGACGCCTTGATGGCAGCCGAGAATGCTGTACAAGAGCCTGAGCCACTAAACAGGGCGAACAGGCAGAGTAGAGGCACGCTCATGCTCCCTGGCCCTCTGTCGTATGCGGTCTTGAGGCCGAAATACCCCATGGCCAGGAAGACGCAGCCCAATGCCACACCCCATCTGGGACCTCTAGTATCGATCAAAATGCCTCCTGGTATGCCCATGGCATACATCCCTATGTTTCCTGCATTGCCAATGAGATTCGTTTGAGTCGCTGTGAGCTGGAGTCGATTGGCGAATTGGGGGGCCCAAGCGCTGAAGCCATAATTGGTACCTAGGCAATGTAAGTTGCTGGTTCAATCGCCTCCTTCTCGAAGCTCAACCATACCACAACTCAGAGCAATGGTAGTGGCCGCGATTGAGGAGAGGATGCGGGCCTTTCGACGCGTTGACTCCCCGCCTTGACGCGACTTTGACATTGTCGAGCTTTGCCTGCAGTTGTCGCCGACTTTTCGTTGCTACAATGGAGCAGCTATATTGAGTCTATGTCCTCCAGACGGTGGAGGCTGATCGTACAGTCACCAGTCACCAGGTTGAGCCACGTTGCCAGCAAACAAAGGTGAACAACAGGTAGAAGGAGCGGAATCAGTTGGACAGCAGTATCCTTGAAGAAGGAGCGAGTATCATCAGGAGGTCATAGTCAGGATCTCTGCGAGACAAGCACGCCAGCGTAACATTGTCAGTGATGAGTGTAGGAGACGCAACCGTCAGCAACTCCACCATTGAAAGATTGTCGCAACGCCTATCTCGGCACAGCAATCGGGATTCGGCAACTGACCGCCGAGAGAGCTTAGCTTGTCTCGACTGATAGCACATGCCACGCGCTGCATCTACTTCTGCCAAACATGAGCCTCATCAACAGCAGTGCTCTGACGCGTCAAAGGACTCACAGGCTACACTCTCACGAATCAGCGACAAACGATACATTTCTCCACGCGTCGCGTCATGCAAGAACGCCTTAGAGCCGCGGGTTTGGCCGGCCTACACAAGAGTTACAATGTGGCCACGAAAGAATCCGAACTCTAGTCGTGAATACAACAGTTTATTGGTGCTTCTGCTATTAGTTGACGCTGTCCCAGCTACTAGTCACTCACAAGACGCAACAGTCTGCCGCTTCATGTGAAGAAGCGACTGCGGCCGGTGAATCGCACCTTCTACTTATCAAGGTAAAACCCGAGCTGCCCGCCACTTGCCTCGAGATCAGTAATACCACTTCCCATGAAGCCAAACCTATTCTGTTGATTCAAGTAGCTAATGTCAAAGTCCTCAGTCCGGAAAGCCTGCAGCAATTCTCGATAATGTAACACGCTGCCGGCATACATGGCACTCACGCGCCCATCGATCTTGTGGTTCTTGTACCATGAGCGACATCCAGATGCTCACACAGTCTTCTTAAGAACTCCTGTGAGTAGTCATTGAACTCACGAACCACTTCCGGCTTGACCGTAATCGACTTGATGCCCTGGCTGGCGATCTTGGAGCACCACTTCAGAATGTAATCCGAAGACGCCTCGAGCGCGCCAAAGAGACTGCCATGGCCAAGTGGACTGTTTGGACCAGTGAAAATGAAGTAATTGGGCATTTGAGGTGCTGCGATGCCCATATATGCTTCAGATTCTTCTTTCCACAGCTTCCGGAGACTTGTTCCATTGAGGCCAACCATCGGCCACGCGGGCTTGAAGATTACATCAAACCCGGTTGCGCATATGATCAAGTTAGACTCCGTCTCCTCGGGACCAGTGTCAGGAGGCGGTTGTGTGAGTATACCCTTCCCTGTGAATTTGACTATTGGATCGAACCGCGCAGTCACATTCTCAGCATTCAAGGCGTCGAGATAGCCATCACCGGGGGTAATACGCCGGCAGCCAACCGGAAAGTCTGGCATCAGCTTCTGCGCAAGCTCGGTGTCGCCTCCAAGTTTCTGCCTCATAATGTCGCCAAACATGGTTCGAACTGCCTCTTGCTGTGGGGAGCCTGCGAAAAAGATGAAGAAATACTGGTTGAAGACGTGCTCCATTCTCTGGCGGAGATCCCTAAGCTCCTCTAGGTGGTCTCGAAAGCGCTACTTCTCGTCATCAGAATACGCAAAATTCTTTCCTTCAGGAGTCATATCCGCCAAGAAGTTCGGGATGATCCAGGTTGGCGTTCGGATATAGGTATCGATGCTCTTTGCAGTACGCTGCAGCTCTGGCAGTATCTGGATTGCCGGCGAGCCATTGCCTATCAGCGCTACCCGCTTATTCTTCCAGTCGACGGTCTGCCAACTTGCACTGTGTACAATCTCGCCACGGAAGCTTTCAAGCTCAGGGATGTCAGGCCACTTCCAGTTGTTCAGAAAGCCGGACCCATTGATGAGTACATCGAATTCGTCTCTGATCGACTCTCCACCACGCTCAATCTCGAGTTGCCACTTGCCCTTATCTTCGGACCAAGTAGCAGAAGTCACCCGGGAGCTTACTTGAACATAGCCTCGGAGGTCAAACCTGTCGACTGTTCTCTGTATGTACTCCAAAATTTCTGCTCCGCCTACGTAGAATGCAGACCAGTCTGGTTTCGGCGCAAATGGGAAGCAATACTTCGTGCAAAATCAGCAGCGTGTTTCTAGAGGATGGTCCAGAAACATACTATGTGTGCCGGCACATCACAAGCTACTCCTGTGTGTTTGTTCTCGAACCAGGTTCCACCAATCTCAGGATTCTTCTCATAGATCGTCAGAACCGTGTAGCTGTTGTCGCCGACATACTTGTGTTTGTATGCCAAGGTCAGACTAGCGAATCCGGCACCTATCGCTGCCACTCGCAGCTTGCGGCGAGTGAAAATTGGCTGCTCGCCAACAGTGATTGCGCTTGATGCCATTGTATGATCTGCGAGGAGCTCACGGAACATTCTCTGAGACGCGCATGACCTAGGCGGATATTTGTACGATAGGCCAAATCCTCAGCACCACCTCCCAACACAGTGTGGTCCTCTTTTTCACGACCGGAACATCATGTTGTGCATCGGAAGCTCTTGGCTCTTCGGTGCCCTGCATCGGAACAAAGCCTGAACCTGCGGCATGGGCAATTTCTCGAACATAGATCACGTACCCCGCAACTGTATGCTAGCCGAAGGCCACTTGTGACCCACTTCACTCGACATGCTTGCCATCATGCATTCGACTCTGCGAAGCGAAGATGACTGGACGTGCCCGATGCAGTCAAGCATGTGAAGAATGCAAACGCCGCAAAGAACGCTGCGATGGCCAGTCTCCCTGTCTGCTTTGCACGAGGCGAAACAGAACCGATGCATGCATCTTCAGCACGACAGATACACTCCAGACACCTCCATGTTGGCCACGAAAGAGGCGCAGAGTGGATGATGTGATCTTGGCATCAACAGAAGGTCGCGTACCTGTCTCTGTTCGACCTGCTTTTCACGGTTTGTCTCATGGCCAGAAGTTCTTTAGTGGTAGCTCTGGCTCATTGGCCTTCCCGAAGACGGTCGGCACCTGCGCTGAGAGTGCTGTTCCTCATCATACTTTCATTACTAGCTGCCAAGACGACTTCTTCGTCGAAGAGGTGCCGAACACGAACCAGATCGCAGCCAGCAGGCTGGAATTATCAGGAGAGAACTGCAGTGACCTCACTCGTGCCTTTCTTGACTCTACAAGAGGCATATTTGATCTGTTCGAGGACGACGATTTGCTCGAAAGTATCGCAGACTGGACTCCACCAGTGAACGGTCAAGCAACTTTGGACAGCTCGATTCTGCTACTTGTGCTGGCGATTGGTGCGCAGGAGCGTGGTGCTCCAGATGATCACAGTTTAGGCGAGCAACTCTTCCTGGATGCACATCGAATAGCAACTGTTTATATGCTGGAGCCTGCGTCCATCGACCTTGTTCGAGCCTTCATACTGCTGGCGCTGTATCTGTTCGTAGTGTATCGGAGAGATGCTGCTTTCGCACACCTCGGAGTCGCGCTTCGCGCATCAGAATGCATTGGTCTGCACAGAGTCGAGACCTTCACCGAATTACCTCTGGAAGATCAACGGGTTTGGTCAAGAGCCTGGAAGTGCCTTCGTATCTTGGATGTGTCGAGCTGTGCCGCGCTCGGGCGAACATTGACCACCAGAGATCGCCAAGCTGACACCAGTTCCATGACGAAGTCACCGTTGACGGCAGAGAATCAAGCACTAGCGGCCGAAATTGATTCAGCTGGCATGCAGCTCTGCCGAATTGCAGAGACGATCTTGGTAGAGGTCTACGAGAAAGATGATCTAACAGCACAGCTCGCCTACAAGATCTCGCAGGACTTGAGGGACTGGACTCACCATCTTCCTGACATTCTGACACCGGGAAGGAGCGACGAAGCCGAAGTAGATCAGCAACTGCCTAACGCTCTCTGCTTGAACTCGCTCACTGAAGCATATTACTGGACGATACAGCTCTTGACCAGGCCGTTCCTGCTCGCAGCAATCAAGGCAAAGCAGCTCGAAGCGAACAGCCTCACAGCAGTGAACCATCATAGCTCTTCTTTCGCGGACGCCTGCATCAATTCTGCCTTTCGTTGCTTAGACGTCACGAGCAGACTCACACAGTACAAAAGACTTCCCAAAAGACCCTTCCTCATCAACAACACCACCCTGGTGTCAGCGCTCGTGCTCGGCCTGGCCTTTCTCGGCGACTACGATCAACACTTCACACTCGGAAGCGGCCTGCAGAAGGCGAAGACTTTCTTGCTACATATGACAGAAGACCGATAAGCACAACACTACGCCAGAATCGTGGCTGAACTCATGTCTGCAGGGAAGTGCTACGTTCAACAGCGTGATGCGAATAAGCTTGCTCTGCGCAGCGCTCAGGTCGAGGAGATGTTTGGTAGTGTCCATGAGAAGCATGAAGGGAAGCGGAAGCATGGCCACAATCGAATGGAGAGAAAACAACAACAGATTTATCCTTCTCCGGCAAGCACAGCGAGGCAGCAGACATACGTAGATGTCAACGCGGAAGCAGACTACTCAGTATCAGGATTTGGAGCCTCGGCTGCGGCGTTCATGTCCCCGGGCCCACAGGTGGACTGGAGATGTTTGTGACGTTGGGAGATTTCACTTGGACGGTATGAATTGCAGCGCGCGTGCTCGACGTGAGCTCCATCTTCGTCTATCCTTCGAATCATACTAGCGTTGACACTTCATCAGCTTAGTCAATTGCTCGATTTATGCATATATATGGAGACAGAGGTAGAGTCAGGATTGCAGCATGTTTGTCAAGGGATTCTACTACAATGTTCTCTCGTCGCGATGATTGTGAACTGGTTGTCTTCCTACTCTCCTATTGCTTATTCGTGTTGTTAGAGCTCTGCCATGTGAGTGTGAGTGTGAGTGTATGTGTGTGCGTGTGCGTGTGCGTGTCTTGCCTCGACATGTAGCCGGGAAAAAAACTTAGTCGAGGATTGTGGAATACTTTATAGGCTAACTTACAGCGACAAAGAAATTTGCTAGATAGACAGAGGCAGAGATTTGCGTTGAGTGCAGCAGCGCAGAGCACAATAGAATGGTATGTAGGAAAAGTGGTATTTTGTTTGATGTTCTTGGCTAGCACTCTTTCTACTCAATCTCAGACTTTGTGCGTCGTGATATCTCCTAGACATATGTACAATAATAACGAAAGGACAGCGTGCACGCGCGCGTTCTGTGTGGTCATGTGCCCGTTTCCTCTTTCTTCCTCTTTCTTCTATTTCTATTTCTGTTTCTCTTGCTTCATACAAACCTCTGCGTTGACAGCATCGGTTCAGCTGAATGGATTCTTGGCCTCATTCGTAGACTTGATGTGCCCTTTATCGCCGAAGCGGCGTTGCGCTTTCTTGGAGCAGCTGAAGAAACATGATGCAAGCAGCTCGTCTCTCCCGGTGGTCTTGTAGAGTCAGCACACCTCGTAGGTAGACTTTTACAAGATTCTCCTTAGTCATCTTCTCCCTCGAAGCGGCGGCGCTCAACATCGCTGCGCTTCTTGGGAGGAGGAGATACTGGCTTGCCTCCAGGGAGCAAGGCTGTCGGGGTGCTGATTGTGTCGGGGAAGTGGTTGATTCGTTTTTCCCATTCGATAGCTTGGCCGCGAGCGTTGCGTTTCGTGACGATTCGGAAAGTAGATGGCGGGTTCGAGAGCTCATTGCTCGGGCCAGTCTCTTGCGTTGATGCAGCGGAATGGAGAGCGTGTCGACTTCCGAGGTACTGGGAAGGTCTAGATATTGTGTCGCGCTTGGGTGGATTCTCTCCTCTGTAAGTCTGGGCGAGCTGGTTGTTGGTACTGTCAATGCTGCGAGGCATTGAAGGGGCATTCTTGAGGGAGGGCGTGGGTTGTTGGACCGAGTTCGCCGGAAGGACAGCATTGATCTCAGCTTCGATGGTGTCCAATTCCTTGATCTTCTCAGCTGGCAGAACCGTGTCCCAATCCTCGCACCAGTGAATCTTCTTGACTTTGGGGAAGCCTCTGGCCATCGTCTCGACCTTGTGCATATAGTCTCTCAAGTCGCGCACCATCTGCGCACTGCTGTCATGATTGCCAAAGATCGTCATCTTTCTTTTGTCGTAGAAGAAGATCTCCTCGAGCCGTGGCAATCTGTAGAGCTCCGCACAAAGCTCGAGAGACTGCAGCACATTGCCGCTGAAGATGCTCAGTCTGCGAATGGAGTCGAGCCGGGGCCGGCTGGTCGCCGCCATGAATGAGCGCATGTTGTGTGGTCCAGATATCGTGAGCATGATGTTGTTCTGGTGGTAGAACATGCCAGCAGCTTCGCTAAAAACCTTTCGGCAAGTTACCAGCAAGCTCAAAGCGGTTGGCGGTACTTTGCTCTGGCCAGCATCCAGAGATGGTTCATGTCGTAGTCGAACGAAGGGACAGTCGTTTCTTGGTGGTCGATCGGTCCGTGTAGGCTCGACCGCGAAGACGAACTCGTAGATGCGGTTCCGAATCTCTGGTGTCGTTGAGAGGAGCTCGCATGTTGCTAACTCGTTGTAATTGGCGGTGATCTGTGAAGGCATTTCTACCGTTGTTGTGATCTTAGCGCTTCTCTAGTGGCCACAGAGTCTCTGGCAATGCGTTCGATGGAAGCAACACTTATCGTCCTCTGTCCAGGTAACAGTCAATGTCTGGCGCAGTTGCCTTGGGCGGTGTTGTTTGCGTGTGCTGTCTCAAACGCGGTGAGACAGTGACTTTCGCACTTCTTTTTATCGCTTCGCGGAATTCCGCCTGCGCCACAGCAAGATTGCTACAATGGCCACAACGCTGAATCTACCCACAAGCGCAACAGCGACAGCTCTTCGGACGATATCGTAGTACCTGCTCCGATTAGCGATCTCTGGCAGGGTGTACTTTGCGACGGTCTCAACCAACCCTTCGAGCATAGTCGCAACAGCAGCCTTCTTCGACTTGATCTCGCCAACACCAGAACCAGTTCCCAAGCCGTGAAAGCCAGTCTCGAGTGGTTTGCTGGACATCTCAGTTGTAGCGGTCCGATTGACATTCTGCACGCCAGTCTCCGAGGCTCCGCCGAATGAAGGGCGGATGTCTTTGAACTCGGAGCCAGACTGCAGCTCAACTCTTTTGCGGTGCTTGAGATTGTATGTGAGGAGCCAGATCCATAATCGGACGTCCAAAGGCGTGAAAGTAGGGTATGTCCATAGTGTGAGAGCATTGTGCGGCGGCATCAGATCAAGAAAGTCTTGTATGACGCCGAGTGTCAGACCCCATAGCAGAAGAGGACCATCTTTCTGAGGTGTCGGGAACTGGTTGAAAATGTCTGCTCGCCAGACTCGGCTCGCAAACAAGCTCAGCTTGTCTTTGGTCGTAAGCTGTGCATAGCGATTGTTCTGTAATGTTACATCTGATGAAGGTGACTCGGCACTGTAGAGCGATTCTGTCGGTTCGAGATTGATAGCAGCAAAAATCATGCGACCCAGAATGCTGCTGAGCATCCACTTCTTGACACCAGTCTCCTGGTTTGCGATGCGCGATGACACATCTTCGAAAGCGATTGTGCGTTGCTCAGGACTCAAAAGACTCCTCAGAGGCACCCAATGCGTGCTGGCGACTTCGGTAGGCTGGAGTTTGAGAGGAGGGATGTTGTGTGTGGTGAGCAAAAACACGTACGGGCAGAGAACGAGCAGTGGCTTCTTGCCCCAGTGAGTGGTGACCATTCGCTGAGGCAGATTGCCGCAAGGAATAGCATATTTGTCCAAGTCCAGGCCTACTTCTTCCCATGCTTCACGGACAGCTGCAGCACAGTCATCGGCGTCGGTTGGGTCGCGCTTTCCGCCTGGGAGAGCTATGTGAGACGTCCACCTGTCTCCTTTACGCGACGCTCGCTTGATGAAGAGAACTTCGGGCTCGCCATGCTGTGTCCAGTCCTGCTCGAAGAAAGACTCGAGCTTCTCTTTCCTCGTTTCCTCGGACTCGGGCCAGCTCGCGTATGATGGCTTGACGCGTACGACCAACGCGACCGAGGCTCTCTTGACCTTGTCCGGCGATTGGAGGTATGGGTAGGGCGACTCGGTCAAATCTTTGAGGATCGTCTGCAGATGTCCAAGAAATGATGTTGCGGTTATCATGTTTTCCAATAATGCCACAAGAATGAGACGATGAGTATATGCCTGCCAGCAGGATCGCTGCTGTTGGAACTCGTCTCTCAGATCATACCATCAGTCTATCTGCCGTCGAGTCTGCATCTGTAAGGACGGCTCTCACAGCAGGACAGAAGAGTCGTCTGGATGAAGCAGCTTCAACAAATATTTGACGTCGGCTCTAACTAATGACCAGCTCCATGGGCTGGCCTTCGAGCACATGCTGAATTGTCCGACTGTGATTGGCAGACTGGCCTGCTTTGTCTTCACAAGAGTGGGGCTGTCTGTTGTTGTTGGTAGATTCTACTGCAGTCCTGCTCTGCCATTGAGACACCGACATTGTCCCGCTGCCCTGCACGAGCTTGATCCCACTGCAGACCACCCACCGACAGGCAGTCACCACCATGAGGTTCGGCAGGACGCTGGAACTGGCCGTGTACAAGCCGTGGAAGCAGAACTACATCGACTACGCCAAGCTCAAGAAGCTCCTCCGCGATGACGATAGCGCTCCCAACTCGCCTGCCCGCGAATCTGGCCCCGACCCCGACCTCAAGTGGACCGACGACGACGAGAGCAAGTTTGTCGACGAGCTGGTGAATGTGCAGCTGGAGAAGGTGCACAAGTTCCACCAGGACACCGTCGAGAAGCTGCGAGACCGGACCGCCAAGTGCGAGGCCACACTCGATACCATTGCTGCTGCCGAGAATGGCGACAGCAGCACAAAAGCAAAGGATGAGAGCAATGGCAACGGCAAGAAGCCGATGCCGAGTGAGGCCGAGCAGAAGAACATCCTGCAAGATGTCTTGAAAGAGCTCGACCAGATCACCAAAGAGACGAATGAGCTGGAAAAGTACAGCCGCATCAACTACACTGGTTTCCTGAAGGCGGCTAAGAAACACGACCGGAAACGAGGAGCTTCATACCGCGTGCGTCCGCTGCTGCAGGTGCGACTGGCCGCCCTGCCCTTCAACAAGGAAGACTATGGCCCGCTGCTGTTCCGTCTCAGCGCCATGTACAGCTTTGTGCGCAACAAGCTGGAAGGTGGCGATCAGCCTGCCAAGGCCACCGAGAACCAGGAAGGCCAGGAGGAGTACATCAGCAAGAAGTTCTGGGTGCACATGGACAACCTGCTGGAGGTGAAAACCATCATCCTCCGCAGACTGCCCGTGCTCGTCTACAACCCACAAACGTCCAAGGTCGCCGAAGGCAACCAGCCCGATCCCTCCATTACTAGCATCTACTTTGACAATTCCGCCTTCGACCTCTACTCTAACAAAGTCGACAAGAACTCAGGCTCTTCCCTCCGTCTACGATGGTATGGCCAGCTCAACAACAAGCCCGAGATCTGGATCGAGAAGAAGACTGTCACCGAGGATGATCGCAGCACGGAAGCCCGCTTCACCACCAAGGACAAGTATGTCCAGCAGTTCATCAATGGCGAGTACCACATGGAGAAGCAGATCAAGAAGCTGGAAGATCGTGCCGGTCCTGAAAGCAATCAAGTCCGCAACATGAAGTCCGCTGTAGAAGAAGTGCAAGACTTTATCAAGGAGCATGATCTGCAGCCGGTCGTCCGCGCCAACTACACCCGCACTGCCTTCCAAATCCCCGGAGACGATCGCGTCCGCATCAGTCTCGACACCGATCTGGCCTTCATTCGTGAAGACGCCATTGACACCGACCGTCCCTGCAGAGATCCCGACACGTGGCACCGATTCGATATCGACAACAGCCAGCTGGAATATCCCTTCACATCCGTCCGCAAGGGTGAGATCAGCCGCTTCCCCTTTGCACTCCTCGAAGTCAAGCTGCGTAATACGCCGGGCAAGAAGAGTGCCGAGTGGATTGACGACATCACAAACAGCCATCTGGTAAAGGAGGCACCACGATTCAGCAAGTTCGTGCATGGTGTCAGTACGCTGTTTGAGGACTACGTCAACACCTTCCCATTCTGGCTGTCGCAGATGGAAACGGACATCCGACGTGATCCCCAGCAAGCGTTCGAGGAGGAGCAGGCCAAAAAGCAGAAGGAACAGGATGATGAGGTTGCTGTGGGATCATTACTGAAGTCCAAATATGGCAGCAGTCCAGCACATCGCAGCCCCTCATACCAACGCACTTCATCTCAAGCCGTCATTAGTCCTGTCGGCTCTCCTGCAGAAACGGCATTCAAGCGCTCACCCGGTAGCCAAGACAACAAGTTTGGCAGTCCAGACGTCAATCGTGCTGTTGCTGCCCCAACGCAGATGGACGACGTGGTCGAGGAGCCTGATGACGACGAGACCGGCACTCACGCGACTTCTGCACAAAACGGCTCGTCACGGCCGAGTGGCCTCAAGAGTCTCTTCCCAACCTTTAGCACAAGTAAGTATGCTCAAGCTAAGCGCAACCGCACTCAGCTCCCACCTGGCGTCACGAAACCCGAGAACTGGATCAAAGACCAAGGCCCTGTCAAGGTCGAAGCGAAGGTGTGGCTCGCGAACCAGCGCACATTCATCAAATGGCAGCATGTTTCCGTTCTACTCGCTTCTCTATCTCTCGGACTGTTCAACGCAGCTGGACCTGACAACAAGGTCGGACAAGCGCTGGGTATAGTATACACCATGGTCGCTGTGTTCGCCGCGGCGTGGGGATACGGCATCTACATGTGGAGGTTCAATCTAATCACAAAGAGGAGTGGAAAAGATTTTGATGCTGTTGCTGGGCCTGTGGTCATCTGCATTGGCTTGATCATTGCGCTGTGTTTGAACTTTGGGTTCAAGGTACGTCTCAACCTATTTCATCAATGCTTGGAAGTACTTGCTAACTCGTGGACAGTATCGCGCCGTGATGCAAGAACGGAGAGACCACGAAGATCTGAAAGCTATGCTGATGCAGAATGACTACATGTCATCGCTACACGCTGACTTGTAATATTATCGAATACAAATATAGATGAGCGACAGCAGCGAAAAGCTGCATATATCAAATGCAACACCAGTTCAGGGCACCTTGGCATGTCGCAGCAGCTTTCCTTATTCAATGCCAATCAGCTACCGTATACCACCACACAAGCTCAACTACTGTCACTCGCTCCATTCCCCGAAGCCTGACACCGTATATACCAAAATGGAACGAGTCAAGGCGGTCAAGCCCAACTACTACAGCAAAAATAAGGCAACGAGCGCGCAGAGCAGAAAAAAAAGTCGGACACACTTGTAGAATGGTTTGTACAAATTTGATTTGATGTGTGTTTTTTTTATGTTACAGTAGAATCGAAAAACCAACCCCACGTGCGCGCGTGCAAAGCCTGTGTGTGCTCATTGTCGTGCTCTCTCTCTCTCTCTCTCTCTTTCCTCCCCCTTTTTCTTATCTTGCAAACAAAAAAGCAAAGCGCAACAGAATCCAACAGAATGCTCAATGCCGTCTATCATTCATCAGGTAGTGTCAATCATACATCACTCTCCATCCCCCCCTCCCCCTCAATCTCCAGGCCGAATCTAAACACGGAAGTCCCTGGCGTGGTTACGGCTGTTGCTCCAGCCCTGCTTGATCAGATAGGCAACCCACTGCTGGAGATCAGTCACCGTGAAGCCCTCAGGAAGGTCCTTCTCTGGCTTGGAGCCGTAGCTGCTGCCGCTGCCGGAAGATGGGGCGGCAGAAGGCGCTGCTGTGACTGATGCGTAGGCAGCGGATGTGGAAGAAGCAGCAGCTGGGGCTTCGGTGAAGAATGTTGGCTCGCCGGTTGGAGCAGCCTCGGTAGCGGTGGCAGAGGCTTGGGCGGTGGTGCTGGCGGCGTAGGTTTCTTCTGCGGCGGCGGAGGTGGCGGTGGTGGCTGGAGCAGAGGCGTAGCTGGAGCTGGCGATTGAGGTGGTGTTGGAGTATGGGGCTTGGGTGCTTGAGACAGCGGCGGCGGAGGAGGTAGCGCTTGCTGGGGAGCTAGGAGCTGCGCTGCCGGTTGGCTTGGATGGCGAGGAGCTGGAGCCGCCGTCGCCGTAGAGAGCTGGACCTGGGATCTCGTACGAGAGAGGGGCGTTGTAGATGCCGACCTTGATGCCTGCGTCGTCTGCCTTGTAGAAAGATGTAGCTGGCTCGCCGGCTGGGGTCTCAGTGCCGTCGGAGGTCACCTCGATGTTGAGGCATTGTGGGTAGTTTTGGGCACCGTTGGTGTCACCGGCGGAGTGGAGGGCGATCATCTCGTGGCGGAGGACGTACTTTCCTGGTGCAATGGAAGCTGGGATGGTCACGGACCCTGGAGAGAAACTTCGTTAGCAGATGTTTATCCAAGAGAGGACAGAGAAGTACATACAAGTGTTGTTGTTGGCGATCAGGTCGTCAGAGGCCCAGTTACCAGGAGCAGTGCTTCCATCGATAAGTCCACCCTCGTCAATCTTGAAGAATTGAAGAGCGGTCTTGTCAATGTCGGCGAACTCGCCCTCGACTGGAGCAAGGTAGTCGAGGACAGGTCCGTGGTGAGACTCTGGCCAAGTGTTCCACTGGATGTCGATGCTCTCACCGGCGATGACAGGAATGCTGTTCAGACCAGGGGTGGCGCCCTTGTGGCAGACAATGTCGCCGTCGGCGTACGAAGATGGGTCAACAAAGCCGTTGTCCTGGTTGTTGGCGTACCAACCGGCGGTGTTGGGCTTCTCGGCATGGTAAGTCCACTCGGGTGTGGTACCAGCGTGCCACTCGCCATTGGAGACGACACCAGTGACGTGTCCGTGGGCTGAGACGGAGACAGCGAGTGCGCCGAGGACGGCGGCAGTCTGGAAGATAGACATGTTGATTGTGTTGGTGCTGTGGGAGCTTTTGTTGTGAAGGGTTATGCTTTTGTGCAGATCGCAAAGTGTGTAAGAACGAATGGACAGTATCACCAGGATACTTGTAAAGAGTGACAGATGGTGCTAGACCAAAGAACGATGCTGCACAGCAAGCAAGAGGAAAGATCACAGGCTTGAAAGATGAAGTGGTTGTGTGTTGTGGTATGTGGCACCTAAGCCCTCTTATACAGAAGAGGTCGCAGTGTGAGAGACGCTTACCGCCTTGCGAGGAGACTGTCCCAATCGAGGCCCCACCACCATCAACACGCGAAATGGAGTTTGTGCCGCCATCAACACATGTTTGTAGCATGTTCCATATTGCTTCATGTGTTCGGCGCGAAGCTGTATATGAACGCCAAGCTTCGATGTGGCGTAGCGAGGTTTCAGTTCTGGACGCGAGCATCACCACTCGTAGCGTCCCACAAAGCGGCAATCGCTTGCAAACAGGATCAGCCAAGGCGTCTGGTGTTAAGCAAGTAGATGCAGGTACGAGGCTGCGTGCATCGAGGCGGAAATTTTGCAGGTATCGGGCATGCATGTCGTACAGATGGAGGTGAGGTCCGAAGGATGGCACGAAGGCGCTTATGTTCCTCGCATCGGCTACGTCCGTCGCAGCACATCGAAACGTGCGGGCGTACGCCTTGACCTGCTGTACAATGTCCTGTGCCGTTCGAGGGCGAGACTCCTGCGTTTGCTTGTTTGCTTTCGGAATTTCGAGGTCGTCCTGGATGTCAAACTGTGCAGAGGCCCACTCTTTTCGAGCAGAACGATGTGCTTGAGCAGGAGAAGTGGAGCTTTCGTTTAGACCTGTCCCAATCATTCATGACAGTTCATATATACGATGCGCCGTGAAGGGATGATGGCGTATCGCCAGATAGATCTTGCTCCTCTCTTCCGACCGCACCTGCCAGCGTTGTAGCATTAATCACGCGCATTTGGGGGTCAGTCCATCAATCATCTTTACACATATTGATGCCATACGAGAGCCTATCAAAAGTGATTGGCCGCTATCCACATTGCATATATGCTGATGAAAGCGCGCTCAGGACTCGACGGACAGGTCGCGACGAGCAATGCTTGGAGCGCCAAGGTGTGCCTTAGGTCCGTAGTCGCTACACTTTTCTCCGCCTCAAACATTGTCTCCATCTCTTATTAGTGACAAAGGCCAGGACGTCTACGAATGTAGTAGGTGGAAAACTTCAGCTGAGAAGGAATCACGGGTGCTCGACTTGTTTGTGAAAGGTGTTCGCCTTACTCTCTTGACACTGGCACGAGTTCACCTCATCCTTCACGTAAATGCCCACGCGAATGAGCCTCAAGCAGATTGACAGGCATCAGGGAAACTAAAGATTGGCATGATGTACATACTGAGCTGATCACTTTTGACTTGCGGATCATGGCTGCAGCCTAGGGAATAGTGAACCCATTGCGAGCGACCGCTTGCGTACTTACCTTGGGAAGAAACTATAGAGCCGGCAGGACTGCACGCAGGCTTATGAAAATGATCTAATGTAGTCGAGATCAACTTGGGATACCGAGCAGCCAGCGGTCATCATCTTGACTTAAGTAGAGGACCTTCAACAACTGAGAGCCCCCAAAACATGGCGCGACGATTGTCGAAGTCTCAAGGTTCTCGATAGTCGCGACGAGTAGGATCATGAAAGTCCTCACGCATGCAGTGCTGGCATGTGCCACATTCACGCACTGGCTTGCTCGTGGTGGTCGTGCTACGAAGCGGTCATGGCCAACTTGAAAATGCCAGTAGGCACGACCTTCGGGAGGCAATGCATACTCTGAAACAGCGTTCTAAACAGCGCTCACTGGGTCTAACTGCTCGCTGCTCGCTCTACGCGTCTTCTAAGTGAAAGGTGATGTCGATGTCATGAAATTGTCAAGGGCAAAGGTGGTGGTTGGAGGAGAAGAAGGATGGTACAAAAGCTGATGCCTTGAATGCCTGGCAGCGCAGATGATGCCGCGCAACGCCCAGCGCGAGCTACGCGACACGTCAGTTTAGTGTAGATCTAGGAGATTGCATGAACAGCTTACATCGATTGTCTCTTCAGAGATAGCATTCTACAAAGTATTTCTGAAAGAGCAAGCAGATAATGAGAGGATGGGTGCGGCTGCTGCCAGCGCTGCTATGGCAGTTGCTGAGCGTGCAAGCTGCCGAGATGAGCATCGTAAGCACATGCCAGAGGACCAGACAACGGACCAGCTGAGACCCATACTGAGAATTGCCGACAATACAGAATGAGAAGGATGCTAGCAGACAAGTGTGTTCGGGCATGTACTCGCGCAAAACTTGGGGCGGCAATGTCGATCCATACATCCTCGTCAAGTTTGTGCATCCAGACAATATACCGGAAGGCCAGGACCCCATTGTCAGCTTGGTGATCTTCGAGTGGAGAGACAGACCGTACATTGGCAAGCCAGATCCAAAAGACGCGACAGTGGTAGGAATACGGGAAACACACTTGGTGGAGGACACACATGGCTAATGCTGAGGCAGGATGACTACCTCTGCGACGAGGCCGCTCGCGATGCTGGACTGTGCGAGGAAGCCGATCTAGGACAATTCATCTTGGCTGCGAATGCTACTGAAGCTTCAAAGTCATTGATCAGGACTGAGGCCATTCATCTCAAGGATCCTGGCGCTATCAACTACCCCATTAAAAAGACTGGCTATTACTGCATCAGCACTGCAGCCTACAGCGCCACGGAATACACCGCCATTGCCGAGTTCAGGAACGCCTTCGGAGAACTTCCTGCAGCACAGATCGCGAAATTGCCCTTCTATGCAGGCCTCACTATCGTATATGCTTTCCTTGCCATGGGCTGGGGTGTGCTCTACTGGATGAACCGACGCGACATTCTGGCTGTACAGAACTACATCACTGCGATCGTGGTCTTTTTGGTCGTTGAGATGTTCATGACTTGGCTCTTCTACGACTTCCAGAACCGACACGGACTCAACGCAGGTGCCAAAGCACTGCTCATCGTTGTCTCGATCCTTAGCGCGGCGCGGAACAGTTTCTCGTTCTTCCTCCTGCTCATCGTCTGCATGGGATATGGTGTGGTCAAGCACGAGCTTGGAAAGACGATGTGGTACGTTCGCGCACTTGCCATCACGCACTTTGTGTTTGGGGTCATCTACGCTATCGCTTCACTTTCTGTCACTCCGGAAAATGCTGGCCCGCTGGTTCTCATCGTCGTCCTTCCTCTCGCTGGTACCCTCACAGCATTTTACATCTGGACACTCAACAGTCTTAGCTACACCATGAAAGATCTTGTGGAGCGCAAACAACATGTCAAAGCTGGCATGTACCGCAAGCTATGGTGGTGCATCCTCACCAGCATTGTGGTCATCTTCGCATTCTTCTTCGTCAACAGCTGGACTTTTGCTGGCACTGGCAATTCCGACTTCGTACCAAACCACTGGCAATCACGATGGTTCATCCTCGATGGTTGGCTGAACCTTGTCTACTTCTGCGATGTCTCGTTCATTGCATACGTATGGAGGCCAACCGCCAACAATCGCAGGTTTGCCATGTCTGATGAGGTAAGTGTCTTCCATCACTGCAACACGCACCCAACTAATGGGACTTCTAGATCGCTCAAGACGACGATGGATTCGAAATCGCCTCCATCCGCGACTCCATGGATCTCGACGACGATCTCGAAGCTGTGGGCGCAAACGGCAGCAAAGCGCCGCCGCCATATGACGCACCGAGATCAGGAGCAGGATCAAGTAATCCACGCAGAGATGCTTCGCCTCTTCCTGCACCCGTGCCAACCAAGCCGGCGCCGTTGCCACGCGAGTCATTAGACGGAGAGACGATATTCGCCGTTGATGACGACAGCGGAAGCGACGATGATGATATTGCAGAAGACAAGAGACTTACCGGGAAGAAGGACTAGCCTTCACTAGCCTTCTCCTTGCAGTTTGCGGTAAGCGTTTATAGCAAGTTCTTGTATAGTGAGCATTATCCAGCAATTTCAAGAACATCCGCAGTTCATTGCATCTGTGAACAGACAATCATCGTATTGAAGAGCCCATCATCCTCGATATCCTCTCATCCTAGCAGCCTCAATGACTTTGCCGGGAGATTTCACTTCAACCATATTGCGCGCCACCTTGTCACCGGCAGAAGTTCTTCCCTCTCCATGATGCTCGCATTGGTACGACGAATCTCCCGGCAGACCATCACTCATATCCACATCACTCGCCACCTGTGCATCCTGCTGATCTCGCCATTCCATACCATCTTCGACTTGCTCCTCCACGGCATCGAGGTAGCGGCTGACTTCTTGCTCCTGTCCTTCGCCTTCGATGGTTTCTTGCGCGTCGACGAATAGCTCAAGTTGCTGAAAGTGGTAGGGCACCGGCTTCTCGAACCGGAAAACTTGAGCCCGCTGCTCCTTGACTTCCCAATCCTGCGCTTTTTCCTGCGTGACCGGACGGACTGTAGATGCTTCAGAGTATGCAATGGCAAGCTCCGCAGTCGAGATATCGCGATAGCTGCCCGGTCGTGGTCTGAAGGTTACTTGGTCGTCTTCTTCTTCCTCGTCTTTGAGGATAGCGTAGTGGAATTGCGCTAGTTTGTCTTTGACGACGGGTTCTAGCTCGAAGGCGAAGGATCTTGGTGGGTAGACTGGAGTTGGGAAGAGCTGGAAGCGGTGTGTGGGTTCGGTAGGGTAGCCGGAGAAGCGGTAGGTCGATTGGAAAAGCTGGGGCGTGGTGTTGTTCTGAGTGGCGGGATGTTCGTGGTTGTCGTAGTCCAGCAGGGAGACTTCTGACGTGGCGCTTGGGACGACTCGCACTGTTTGTAGCGGAGGACTCGAGGGCAAGTCGATGAGCTGAGACGGTGGTGGTTCTCGTCTCGAACTGCTTGCGCGGACAGGTTTGCGAGAGAAGTAGTTCCCCGACATCGCCTGAGCTCTCGCGTACCTATCCGCAGCGCGATCATAGTGGCTGCGGTAGTGTTGCGCGGGTGGTATCATATGGACCGGTGGTGCTGGAGCGTGCGTGTGGTAGTGTTCGCGACTACCTGGCGGCGGACGTGGCGCAGGCGGAAGCGGGTGCTGCGGTGTTGCGCTCGCAACTCGAACGCGCTGGCCGTTGGCCGATGTCACGTACTGAGTCTCGTGCGCCATGTTGGGAGTTCGACAATGGGTGTTGGCTGTCTGAGGTAATTCTTCACATTGAGGTCGTGGCAAGAGAAACGAGGTGGGACGCTTTGTGTTATGTGTTTGCTTTCGTCGGTCGCCAGCGTTACGGGCGTGCTTCACTTGCAGGTCCCCGAAATCGTGCGTTAGCGCCTCGCGCTAATGTTGTACGTGCAGGCTTGTAGTTTGAGGTGCCTGCTAGCCTTTGCGCCGTGAGCTGATCTGGTCCGAGACTGTCTCGCTGGCGACGCTCGTGGCCTCATTTCGTCCAAGGCGACTCGCCAAAACGTCTCACAGCCATAGCTCAAGGCATGTATGTTCAGGCATCGGACGAGTAGCCTAGACAGCTTGTCCTCTACGGCGCCCGACTCCAATTGTCCTTGGAAGGGCTGCAGCCTCGCTGGATAGCCCTTCGATACGCTTAGCAGTCCTGGACAGATAGATCGCTGGATCCCACGCATCACTTCAGGCGATCAATGAGCCCAACTCACGGGAGAAGCATTGCATCCTGGCTATGGCGTGGAAAGGTTGAGAACATGGAATCGAAGTCCGCGCCACTCAGCCAGTCTTTGCTTCTGGCTCGGTCTGTCTTGGAATTTCTGCTTTCTGTTGCTCTTTGATCGCAGCGATCTTATCATCGAGAATGGAGAGCTCCACATCCACTTTGAGCATTTTCTCCTTGAGCATCTCCGCATACTCCTCGTTCGACAGAACTGTGAAAGGCGTCCAGCTTTTCTCGCTCATCCTTTTCCAGAACCCTGGTCCTCTGGCCACGCTCTGCTGTGGCACTGCTGACCATCTATTGTATAGGACCTGGCCAGTTGCTCCGAAAATAGACCACATGATTGCTCCGGGGACAACATTCCTGCGGCCGCGGAAGAGAGCCCCGATAGCACCACCGGAAAAGCCTCCAGCCACTGCTGTAGCTGTCGTAAGTTCGCCTGGAGTTGGCAGTTGCTGCTCGGTAGTCCATGCTCGTATTATCGTGAGACGTGTTTGGGTGAAAACAGCGCCAAGGCCAAAGGTCTGCAGAGAGGTTGCGCCTGCCGACAAGAAAGTAGGAAGGCCTTTGAGAATGCCAACAGCACCTCCAAACAGGAAGCCAGCGCTGCCTGTTGTCACATTAGCATTATTGTCCCGCGACAGATGGCAGAAACAGTGGCGTGCATGCTCGGATGAACGATTTATTTCGACTATCTACTATCAAAGACAGCCTTAACCATTACTTGATCATCTTGAATCAATCTAGATGTGCGTTTGATGTCCGCTTGACTGTTCTTTGATGTTCCGGCGAAGAATAATAGGAGACGCATGTGAGAGACATACCGGAAGCAAGGCCGACCTTCACAGCCGTTTTAAAGTCATCGGCAAAAGGATCTTTGGCAGCCTGCGCACGTTGACGCTGCTGCTCGCTCATTATCTAGATCAGCCCTGATAACCTGTGATGACCTTCGTGAGCATATGAAGAATGTGAGCTGAAGTGAACGTGGAGGCCGGGTCGCCGGGTTTAATTGGTGAATCGCACAAAGGGTCTGTGCTGCGGGCCTGAATAATTCCAAAGGCTTGTTGAACTCGTCGACGTCGTTGGGCGAAACTGTTTCTGCTCTGCACCACCACCAAGCGCAACTCCAGCGCTCGACCCAAACAACACTCACACGAAACACTCGAGCGACACCTCACCGTCGCTCAACTTACCCGGCGCTATTCCAGCAGAGCGCCGCAAGAAATACCGCAATCATGGGTACGCATACAATTTTCCGATACAGCGGCGCACGATGCGTGTCGGACTGTCCAGCCACAGTATGCAGAAGGTGACCGCGAACTGACATGTCTGTAGCTCCCAAAAAGAAGCAGGAGAAGATGGCCTTGGGCGACTTCTTGACCAACCAATGTACGTCGAACCCCACCACCACCACCGCCGATCCGAAGAACGCCTACAGCGAAGAAAGGGAAGCGTAGAGAGCGAGTGAACTGACATGTCCACCAGCCCTTGGATCATGGGCCGACGAGATGGAGTCGGCACCTCTGCCATCCATGCCCACCTCGAGCTACGGCGCACGCGACCGCGATCGGGGCGACCGAGGCGACCGCGGACCACCACCCGAGTCACGAGCCCTTGCAACATCGTCCTGGGAACGTACTTCGAGCGGAGTTGGAGGGGGATTCGGAGGAGACCGTGGTGCAGGAGGCGGTATGGGAGCACGTGGCTCTGATTTCGGTGCGTGTCAACGTGGTATACGAAGCCTGCAAGAAGGGCCAAACTAATCTATTCCAAGGTCCACGATACGACCGCGAGGCGATTCCTTTCCCTACGAAGCCACCGTACACGGCACATCTTGGCAACCTGGACTACAATGTGACTTCTGTCGATCTTGAGGGCTTCTTGGCTGACTGCAATGTCACGGTTGTGCGACTTATGGAGGACAAGATTGACCGCAAGCCAAAGGGCTTTGGTTACGCCGAGTTTGGGTCCCCAGAGGGGCTTCAGAAGGCTCTCGACAGGTCTGAGTCTAGCTTCATGGGCCGCAACATCAAGATCAGTGTCGCCGACCCACGTATGTCAAAACACGCTTCCGAAAGCAACGTAGACGATGAACTAACTTCGCATAGCGAGAAACGATCGCGCCGATTCGAACCGAGATTTCTCTGACTGGAGCCGAAAAGGCCCACTGCCAGATCTACCATCCCAAGGACGTCAGCCATCGCGGGGCTTCGAACGCCGCGGACCACCAGGCGGCGGTGGCTTCGACAATATGTCTGATGCTGGCAGCGAGCGTGGCGGACCAGGAGGACGCAGACCAGGATTCTTCGAGGGAGATGGCAAGCCACGCGATTTCTCCAACTGGGAGCGAAAGGGACCTCTCTCGCCTGTGCCGGGCCAGGGCCCACCAGTACGCGACGGTGGTCGTCTGCGTGAAGCCGGTGGACCACGCGAAGAAAGGGGCGGAGCGAGCTGGGGTGAAGGACGCTCAGATGCTGGCTCAAGACCACCACGACGCGAGTACGAGCGACCACAAGGGGCTCCTGAACGCCCTGAGCGTGCTCCTACGGCCGCTGAGCAAGACAGTCAGTGGCGCACGAATATGCGACCCGATGCGGCTGCCACTCCAGATGTCTCAACACCGACATCGCCAGCACAAGAGGCCCCTAAGGAGCGTCCACGACTCAACCTCGCGAAGCGAACAGTTTCCACCGCAGAAGGCGCAGAGTCTGCTGGTAACACACCCTCTGATGCCAAGGCCTCGCCATTCGGTGCCGCTCGGCCGATCGACACTTCGGCACGCGAGAAGGAGGTCGAGGAGAAGAGAGTGCTTGCACTAAGACAGAAGGAGGAGGCGGATGTCAAAGCACGAGAGGAGAAGGCAGCGAAAGATGCAGAAGGGAGAGCCGCTCGTGCGGACCGAGCAGACCGCGGTCAAGCCGGAGAGAATGTCACTTCACCTACTGGTGATGTGCGCAACGAGCAGCGTGGCGATCGCCGCCCCCCTCGCCAGCAGCAGAACGGTGGCAACAGCTGGAGAGGAAAGCCAAAGGACGCCCCGGAAAACAAGCAGCAAGCGAAGGAGAACGGCGAGGCACCAGTAAAGGAGCGACCAACTTTCAACGTACTGTCCCAGGATGGCGAGGATGGTGATCTCGACACTCCAAATGCCGATGCCAACGGTACTATCATCGACGACAAGGAGACCAAGCCTCAGGAGCCGGTCGTCGTTGCTGGCGAATCTGCCGACAGCACCGCAGAGGCACTCGAGGACGATGGCTGGAGTACTGTTCCGGCCAAAGCTAAGAGCAACCGCCGTGGTGGTGGCCGGGCCATTGCTTCTTGAACGAATTACGAAAGTCACGACCTGTGTGTCTTACCTGCATAGCGGAGTGCGGGCGAACAAAAGTGTGTCTCCGTCAGCAGACATGGAGGGGAGGAAGGAGTTTAAACGTCGTCGCTACTACACTCGGGATGTCTTTGGGTCGCTTGGGGGTATCTGCTGGGCGGCTGCTGTTTTGTCTGCGTGTCTGCTGGGTGTCTCGCATACCGCCACTCCGTCTACTCAGGTATCCAGCTCGACACTAGACTGAAATTTTGAATGTACAGAGGTGCGTCTGTGCTTAATGCTACTTCTCAGCTCTGTTCTTGTTCGCTTGCACCGGACGTCCATGAAAGCGCTTATCCTTCATCAGTAGCAACGTGTCAGACCACCACCGCTGCCCTTATCCATCTGCAGCAAGCACGATGCCCACATGTGCGCTCATGAATCATGCGCGACCTCAGAACACTACCAGGACTCCATCGTGACTCCGCTACCAACCTCGCCTCCTCATTTGAGTCCGAGCGAATCAAGCATTTCTTGTCTAACACCGTCGAATATCGAATCGACACAAGCATCGCGCCACTCGACTTGTCTCTCAAACAACCACTCGAACGCCTTTTGCGTTGCGTCGCTCGCCGCCTTCGCCTTGTCGACTTGGTGTTTGTTTCCCACAGTCGTGATCTCAACCACGCAAAACGGCGCCAGCGCGACGTACGAGTCTTCAGAAAAGTTCACGAAGCCCAGAATGTCGAATCTTACCTCGCATTTGACGCCCCTCGTCAAGCAATGAAGTGCAAGTTTCCCGAGGTGTTCGCCCAGATCGATCAAGGTCGCCAAACTATGGTCCTCCGGAGGTGCGCCGCTTAGACAGCCCAACTGGACCGTGAACTTGGATGACGCTTTGGCTTGGGCGTGGCCGATGGCATCAAGCCACTCGTGGATCCATGTCAACCTGTGCCAGTAGATGTCGTGGTTGTCGGCTACTGCTTGGGCGTGGTCGAAAATACCGGTGTGAAGACTGAAGCGATTGACGGCGTAGAAGAGGCGGAGTGACTCTGATCGGATCTGCCGCGAGACTTGGGTGAGAGCCATGATGTTCTTGCTGTGGCTGAGAAGCTTTGGCGAGTTCTTGACCAAGCCGACTGATATCGTTCGGGGTTGCTGCAGGATGAGTGTGTAGATCTCGTTTCTGAGTTCTGGGGTAGGGTGAAGAGTCCCGGAACCGCTTCCATCGCCTATACTTGTATCTCTGTTCGAGACTGCAGCAACTCAACAATGTTCGTTCTGCTCAGCCTCGTCCTAGCAGGACCAGCACTAGCCCAACACAACTACTCGCAGTACGTCAATCCATTTATTGGAGGTGAGGGTCAATTTCCAGGACAAGCGTTTGGCGGAGGCGATATATTCGTTGGTGGCGCTGTACCTTTTGGTGTTGCCAAGGTCGGGATTGATACGTACGAGACCAACTTATCCTACTCGACTATCAACGGAGGATGGACGCCGAAAGGTATAGTGACTGGCATAAGCATGATGCACGAGAGTGGAACCGGCGGCGCTCCTAAATACGGAATAATTTCACAAATGCCATTGACAAGTCTCGATGGCGAGGTCAACATCCTTGACAACACGACGAGCCAATTCCGCATCCCACATTTAGGAATCGTTCAATGGAAGAGTCCGGTCCTCTGACAGATCGAGTAGGAGCTGTGTTCTCATGGTCCTCGGGAGCTGCACGCACAGTGAAGTCCCGAATAGGTATATCCTTCATCTCTGCCGAGAAGGCTTGCGCTAGAAAGAACGAACAAATCACTACGTGGAATCTGGATGACACTGTCGCGGCAGCTGTTGAAGAATGGAATCGCGACGTGTTCAGCAAGGTTCAGGTACCAGTGGACGCTGGCCAGAACCAGACTGACTTGATACTGCTGTACTCACATCTTTATTTCACGCACCTCATGCCTTCTGATCGATCAGGCGAGAACCCTCTCTCCGACGCCGAAGATGCGTGGGACGACTTCTACACAGCATGGTGAGATAGGGTCACGGACACTACTGTGCGCCACGCTGACCACATTCTACCATAGGGACATCTTCAGATGCACGACCTCGCTCTACCACTTGATACAGCCCGAGTACTACCAGAGCATGATCCGCGCTCTTATAGATATCTGGAAATACGAGGGATATATGCCAGACGGACGATCTGGCAACTACAATGGCCTCGTACAGGGTGGATCGGACGCGGACAACATTCTGGCTGATGCATATGTAAAGAATCTGCCCAACATCAACTGGACAGAAGGCTACCAAGCCATGGTCAAGAATGCCGAAGTGGCACCGTACAACGCATTCTCGTACGTTGATCAGAGCGCAGGCATTCAACAGGGCCGTGGCGCCTTGAAAGACTGGCTCGAACTGGGGTACGTCTCGTCCGATCGTAGCACACGAACGGTCTCAAGGACTATCGAGTACGCTTTGAACGATTACAGTCTCTCGCAAGTCGCAAAAGGCATTGCTCCTGAGGATGTGGAGAAGTACCTCAATCGCAGCGCGAATTGGCAGGCTATCTGGTCGCACAACCTTACCCACAAAAGCTTCACTGGCTTTCTTGCTCCACGACTAAGTAACGGAGAATTCAATCTGACAGACTATAATCCTGCTCAATGCGGCTCGTGCTCGTGGAACAGCATTACTTACGAAGGCACGCCGTTCGAATATGGCTCCACTGTGCCGCATGACGTGGAGACATTGATCAATTTCATGGGAGGGCCTGATGAATTTGAGCGTCGACTTGATTACATCTTCCTACCCAACACTTCGGAGCAGGATCTTGGTGCCAACGGTGCAGGTATTAATACTCTCATGAACATTGGCAACGAACCAGATTTCGCAACGCCCTATGAGTACAACTACATCAACAAGCAAGCAAAGAGTGTAGAAAAGTCACGAAGCTTGGGAAACCAATATTTCAAGAATGCCTTGTATGGCGTGCCTGGAAATTCTGATGCCGGGGCATTGAACAGCTGGATGGTCTGGCAAATGCTGGGCATTTATCCAGTGGTAACCCAGACAGTATATTTGCTGTCTAGCCCTTGGTTCAGTGACATCAACGTGACCGTGAACGGCAACCATACACTTCGCATCACGGCCAGTAATCTGGATAATGCGAATAGCTACTACGTGCAGAGCGTGAAGGTGAATGGCAGAGACTGGGATCGGAACTGGTTTGAGCATGACGATGTCATGATGGAAGGTGGATCAATTGAGTTCGAGATGGGTACAGAGCAGCGTTACTGGGAGACTGGCGATGTGCCACCTAGTCCCGGTCACTACACAAGAGCGAAGCCATGAGATTCTTGTGAATAGTGGTGACCGGTTCATCGCTCTCGAGTGTTTTATGCCTGAGGCTGCAACGGAGGTGGGTTCACTTGGCTTTGTGGCACAGGCCAGATCGCGAGCGGACCGCGGCTCTGGCGAAGCCGGAAGCCTTCTTTGCCATTGACTTCCATGCCGCGTCCTCCTGCAACTACACGTCGTCGACCAATATGAATGCCCCGCTGACCTCACTAGAAGCTGCATTGCATGTGCGTGACCAGCTATTGGCGACACATTCACGCCGTCGACAGGCTACTGCGAGCTGCACGAGCTATGAGCTGTCATCTGTGGATCTTCGGCTCAGGTCGCTTCTTGGAACAGACATAAGACCGTCCCGCAACGAAGCTATATAGCCAGACCCAAGAATGGTGAGCACTAGAGTGACGGTAAGTCTGGGTTTGCTTACTTGAGATCATTCATCCAAGAAGCACGTATATGCAACTCTTATCTTAAAATTAAGACTTCGTTGTGAAGGTTGCTTCAAGTTGTAGAAGCTCTTTGACCTGCATTACAGCTGTACCTGCGTTGCGTGAACTCGGTGTTGTGGCACATTGGGCACGATGGCTGGAGGCAGTCTCGTGGACGTGGAGCAGCTGTAAGCTATGCTGATACTGGTACCCAAACTGTAACCTGCTGACTTCAGGCGAGCAAGCAAGATATACAATCAGGCAATCAATCAGACTACCAATGGACTTTCGAAAATGGCCGACGATATGCCTCGAGCGAGCTTGGACACTATTACATGCCCAACGATGAACCAGAAATACAGCGACTGAACGAACAGCACTGGATCTTGACACAAGTGAAAGGCGGCTCACTCCACTTCGCGCCTCTACCATCAACAAAACAAAGCCCTCGAATACTGGACATAGGATGTGGGAGTGGAATATGGTGTGTAGAAATGGCCGAAGACTATCCTAAAGCTATGATCGTTGGCATGGACGTGAGTCCTATCCAACCGAAGCAAAAGCCAGCGAATGTGGAGTGGATCACACAAGACATGGAGGCTACTTGGCCGTTCCCGGAAGACTACTTCGATCTCATCCGGTTGAGCTTAGTGCATGGCTGCGTTGAGGACTGGGACAAGTTCATGGCAAAACTGGTCAGATACCTCGCGCCCGGAGGCTGGGTCGAACATCAGGAGTTCTCGCTATGTCGGCAATACATGGTAGACGAGAACAACCAGCCTCTACCTATGTCAGATGATCCTGATGAGCTGCTGCCATTCTTCCGATGGAATCGACTTATGGAACAAGCGGCGCTCAAGCGAGGTCGTCAACTACAACTTGGCCCACATCTTGCAACATTTCAGCGTGGCGCAGGATTGCAAAATGTCGATGACAAAGTGTTTGCGCACAAATGGGGTACCTGGATGTCAGATCCGAAGGAACGTGCCCTTGGTGCGAGGACGATGCTTAGTACCATGTCTGGTATGGAAGGCTTCACGACCGCCATGTTCACGAAGTCACTTGGCTGGAGTCTAGAAGATACGCAGTCGTTCATACAAGACATCAAGCGGAACATGCGCGACGACTCGATTCGAAAAGTGATGGATCTACATGTGGTATGTGGGCAGAAGGCAGGCGGAGAAGATGCTACAAGATTCAGGGATCGCAATAACGCGTCAGCGCCATCTTCATATCTATCGCTAGGTACAGGCGTGCTGCTTGGTGCTGCTGCTGCATCTTTAGCCGCGCTCTGGCTTGCACGAAAGCGCTGAAGAGCTGCCCCTCGTATCAAAGTTCAAGAAAAGCAACGTTTGGCGTTGGCAATTCCAGCTTGTGCAGCATTTCTGCGCCCACGCAGCGAGTATCCTTTCCCATTATCCGCCCCTTCGAGCTCGCCGATTTCTGCTTGTGTCCTCGCAAAGTAGTGCCAATCGACTGTGTACAGCACAGCATCGAGAGGTCTCTTGTATCCCTTGGTTGCGCCTATGCCTGCCGCCTACCAGGGATAGGTTCCCTCCAACACATAAGCGCGTTCGATCAACGTCAGCTTCTTCCGACCCGATAGTGCTGCTTTGACCATGCTCACCACCCGTGGCGATCGTGCGAAGTATCCGATTGGCAGACCGGTTGGTACGACTGGCAAATTCAACTGCTTGAGCAGAGCTGGTCCGACCTCGTCGACATCGTCAAAGTCGAACTCAACGTCAAAAGCATTCGAGACTTCGGTCGTGATGGAGGGGAGATCGTCATCACCATAGCCGTCCTGCAGGTCCTCGAGTGTCTGGCCTCGAAGCGCCTGCTTGGACGACACACTGATCCACGCCGGCTGATCCGCCAAAGCTGCCTCTCTTTCAAGATCCATGTCGCCTTCCAGACTCGTTTGGATATCTTCGAAGAGAAACCCGCACGGATTGCCATCTTCGTCTACAGCATCTACATCATAATCGACATGCGTTTTGGAGAACTTCGTGAACCTCTCGTGAGCACGAGCGACACTGCCTTGCGCGCAGATGATCTGGTTCTTCTCGTTGTCGATGAGGTCTCTCATGTATCGATTGATCGCGCGGCACTTCTGCATCTGCTTGATCGGGAGGTGTGATAGCACCGCGAGCTGAAGCTCTGGTGCGAGTTTCTTGATGAAGAGCTGGCGATACTTGGGCTGCTTGACTGGTGGTTTGCCAGGCTCCTTGCGCGACGCTTTGCGTTTACGGCGCTTTTCGGTATTGGTCATGATCGCGGCCTTCTTTACTCTGTCGCCCGAGGATGGGTTTGGAAGAGCGGAAGCACCGTGGGTGTTAAGAGCGATTGAGGAAAGAGAGAACCAGTTCAAGTGAACATTGGCGTATTGTTGCCTAGAGTGACTTCACCTGCAAGACCCACTTCCACTTCACGACTTCTTTGTTCTCGAGACACAAATTTCCGCTGCCGTCTGGGTAAAACTTTCTGATACCAGTATCTTCGCGTGAGATGCCCAACAACACTCAATGGTCTCATCGTGCGGCTAGTGGGTGTCGCTAAGCAAAATCCGGTGTCAACGCGCGTTCCTGCTCCAAGTGAAGCAAGCCACTCCTCACATACAGGACCCACTTCTTCCTGCTTGTCAAAATCGACAGATCAACGCGCCCAAATCTGTGACTTAACACAATTTAAAGCTTCCAGACACTTCACAACCGTAAACATAGCCGCCACGACACCGGGAACGCCAACACGACTTCAGATGCTGTCCGCGTCAGCACTCAGTCATGGCAGACACATCTAACACAATCGAGAACATGCTCGACCTGCCACCAGAGATTCAGCTCCGAGTGCTATCAAGTTTGCCAGCAAAGACAATTCAGAAATGTCGCCGCATCTGCAAGCACTTTCTGGAGCTGATTGACGATCCCAGCAACCAAGGTCTTTGTCTGGATCCTGGTGCCGCCATTTCTTTCGCGGAGATCCAGAGCGATATCGATATCTTCTGCAACTATCCCATAGACACAGCAGACAAGGACGGCACTCCCACAGCGCTCGTGAATGCCATGGTAGTGTTTGCGGATGCAGGCCGTGTAGGAAGCCACATGGCTGTAGTACAAAATCTGCGCTGCTTTGCGAGGCACTGGTTGCATCGCTGCTTCGCTGGGTCGCCAGATGATTGCGAGGAAAATGTCAAAGAGTTCATGAGTGTGATCTTCGCAATAATGTTCACGGCAATGTCACCCACTACAAAAGCAACGGGTGATGAAGTAGACAAGGCTGTGGCAGACACTCGGGATGGCTTCGTGGCCTTGGCACGCCAGCAACCGAACGTGCAACGCCTAGCCAAGGTTCAGTCTGAAGCCTCATTCGACCAGCTCTTGCTAGCAGTGCCACACACCGAACTTTTGATGAATTTGAGCTACCGTCCCGCAGACTCGGAGCATGGGCAAAGATATCTGAGGTTTCATGCTCAGAATTGTGCCGCCCAGCCTGACTGGGTGGCAAGGTTTTATCAGATAAGCAACCATACGATGTCCCTGAGACTCGAAGCACTATTGGGTCTGCCTAGACTTCCGAGCACCGCCCCTATCACCTACTGCGTGAAGTCAGAGTGGGCCCGGCACGTCATCAATACTCTCCTTCAGCGACAAGTCAGTACAGACCCGTCCTTGCCCGAGTGGGGTCTCAGCGATGCGAGCGCCATAATGGAGTGCGGACAAAAGGTCGGTCGGATCAAGAGGGCAGCTTTGCTTGAGGAAATCATCATCGGATGATGGGGGCATTAGCTCGATTCGCAAGTTACTTCATCGTTTGTCTTTCGCCGGGGAGATTAACTAAGAGGTCTTCAGTATGGCCTAATACAGCGGGATGGAAGTTCACACATGGTATAAATGCAACCGCTATTCGAATGCAGATCGGTAATCTGGTATATGGGCCAAGAGGAATAGCAATAGGCATAGAACGAGCGTAGGTTGGAGCGCCAGGATGTAATTGGCCACGAGCAATGAGCGGTGGAGACACGCGGCTAAATCATGGGTGGCTTAAAGATCGAGAGCTCAGATGGCAGGAGCATTCAGTGACGCAGACTTCGAAGCATCCGACTGTCATGGTGTAGCACAGCATAGGTCGCAGAGTGGTTCATGCAGATCGCGGAATTGAGCAATCTCGTAGGTATAGCATACGAGATCAAGGCGCCGTCAACCCGATCTCACCAAATCCCATCATATCGCCAAACACATTGAAGTCCATATCCGTCCACATTTGACTGATGTCAATATCCAGTATACCATACGGATCTGGCAACGACTCCGGCGCAAGGGTAAACTCCTCTCCACCGTTCGTAGCAGCTCCTCCGATGTGCCCAGCATCACGATCACATTGTGCAGTCACCGGCCCAAACACCTCCGCAATGACTTTCGTAAACTCTGCTCGACCTTGACAAAGCATCGAAGCACTCTTCATAAGCTTGACAAGGGTCCTTCTGATACGTTTCGCAGACCTTGTACTCCCGCCAAGTGTTTCAACAGCTTCAATCGCCTTGCGAAGCGTCTTCGCTTGTTCGCGCACGCCAGACAGACAAGCAGCATTCAGCGACGCAGGCGTGCCATCGTGAGGCGCCAACGGGAAGCCATCCAGCTCCAAGATCAAGCATGCGAATATTGTAAGCGCAGCATTGAATGTGTAGTACGATGCGAACCAGAACGCACCAAGTAGTGAACTCCGGGACCTCAGCGTATGCGTGATGTGTATGACTTCCATGGCACACTCGGCACAAGCTCGGACTGAAGCTCGTGCAAAATCGGCAAAGATTGATTCGTGGGAGTCCTTTGCAGGTCCGGAGAGTAAGCTGTTGCGTTCGAGCATTCGGGCTAGTACTGGTCGGTTGAGGAGTAGGCGAACGTTGAGTGTTCGGAGGCGCATGATGACGCTCAACTTACTGAAGACAGAGTCAGTGCCAGATGGTGTCTCTGTGGACTCCCACGGCCGAAGCTTCAGCGCCGGAGGCAAGTCCAGATTGAAAGAGTTTAGACGGATCTCAAGCGAAGCCAGAGGAGCGAGCATTTCTGCAAAGCTGATTCTACAGCTGGGCTCGAGGTTTTGGCGATACATCTGTTCGAGGATGTCGCCGAGGATGCGATATAGTTGGATGGTGGAGGTGAAGAGGCACACAGTATCCGCATCTCTAGACTTTCCGGCTGCCGCAGTTGCCAATCTGCTGTCTAACGCCTCAAGGCTGCAATTCGTTGGAAGATCAAGGTTGACATAGGACTCTGGTATTGCGAGTGGTCGACCAAAGGTCATCGCCAGCGTGCGATCGAATGCAACGCAGCCGAACCATATTCGTTTCCGAATCTCAGCATCGAGTGGACTGAGTCCCTCACATGCAGTCTTGGAGTGTAGACCAAGTTGCATTGCTGATCGGAAACCATGGCAGTGTAGTTGCCAGGGGTCATCGTGGCCTTGCGTTCCTTGTCGATACATACACATCAGTAGGATGGCTTGAAGCATCGTCAGGTTTGCGGGAGAAGCCTGATGGTCGTATGCGAGCTGGCGAGCCCGTTGGAAGAACGCCTCTGCAGCTCTAGCGTCCTCTTCCGCCAACGTCTCCGGGTTTAAGCTGATATATGTAGCAAACGCGAAAATGATGTTAAGCAAGCAGAGCACTGGTCTTGAGACGCCGACAAATCTTTTCGCCTTGGCAGATGCATAAGCGTCAAGTACATCGGGCTTATACACGTACGGGAATAGTACTCCAGTATCGTTGAAGAACAGCCCAATAAGCCGCAAAGCATCCTGCTCCGCAGGGAGAATGCGCACATTCACTGGATCTCTGGGCAATCCAACCAGCCTTTGCAGCTGCGGCTTAGGCGACGTTGCCCTCGACAGGATTGGATGCTCTTCTGCGGCATTTGTACCGTCACGCGTGGGAACGAGTGCACGCAGTCGAATTGTAGTAGCATCGGCAATATCGCGAATGAATGCGATATTTGATGAAGGCCCATAGAAGACGCCCTGCGTAGTGTCGAGATCAGAGACAGTCACCATACCGTCGACTGTCGCTTCATCAGGATGGTCCGTCGTGTGGGCATCCAAAGTTACCATATCACCGGAAGTCATCACCGGATTATCCACTTTATCCTCTTCCCATGGCTGTCGTATGATGCTGGTAGGATTTTGGGCATGTGGGCCATTCTTCTGTACAAGAGTCTGCAGTGTAGTCTCGATGGCTTTCAGCCTATCATCATACTCGCCTGGATTGGTTTTGACGCCATTGCCGCCTGATTTGACTGGTTGCTCGTAGGTGCAGTCAAAGCCGAGCTCGATGCAAAGACTGCAAGCCGGTTTTGCGCCATTGCACTATTGCATGTAAATTAACATAAAGATCGTTGTTGACAGCCGTAGAATGGAGGACCGGATTTACTAACACGAGTTTTCCTGTTCCTACATGACGTGCACGCCAAAGCAATCCTGCGTCGCTTGAATGCTGGCTCATAGCCGTGTGGTTGGCTGCTTCTGTCACTCATGTTCGCTTGTGACGCATGAGACTCGGTTGGTTGGTGAGGCTCTGGGGAAGCGACGGAAAGCAGTCGGAGTAAAGTGAAGTGGGGACACCACTGCCGGAAGCTTGAGCCGATGTAGCCGCGGCCGTCTCAGTGAGTCATTTGACCGCTGATTGCATGATCCAGACTCGTAGTCGCCGACTTTGTAGTCTATGCCATAGAAGTTGAATGATGAATAGCCATTCAGGGGATTCAATTCATTCAATCGTTGAATGAATTTGAATGCTTCAGCCCCTGAATATTACGAATATTCAAGATTCAATAGGCAAAAGTATAGTTCACTTAGGGGCCTTTATATATAAAAGAGAAGTAAAGTCCTAAGTAAATAGATTAGCCTGGTTCTAACTATATTAATTAACTATTAAAGAGACGTTACTTATAGTACTACTACGCTTTAATAAGTACTAGTAATCTTTTAGTACTATTTATAAGGAGTACTATAGCGATATATCTAGAGCTATTCTAAAATAACTAGGCCTTATACGTTAGAATAGCTATCTTCTAATAGCTAAAGAGATATATACTACGAGGCTAATACTTAAGATAATATTCGAGCGCTACCTAGAGCTATAGTACTACTAGCTTACTACTACGGACTAGAGGCTTCTATATAATATTACTAGCTTTCTTAGCCTTTTTAAAGAGCTAATAAAGAAGATAGAAAGTAATAAAGCTACTCTTAACGCGTTTTAACTAGCTATAGAGTTTATTATCGACTACTTTAGTAATTAGTTAAGGCTCTACTCTTAAGCGTCTATAATATAATTAGCTATTCGATAAAGCTAATTAACTAGTATTTAAGAAATAGTATACTACGATTAATAATATAGGCGTATATATTACTACTATACTACTTTATCTAGACTTCTACTTTATATAGATCTCTAGTCGTTAGTTAACGCTAATAAAGAGAGTATAGCTAGATAAGAGTATAGAGAAAATACGTAGGCTTTAGTAGTACTATAAAGACAAGTTCTCGCTAACTAGTATAAGTAAAGACACGTATAATAGCGAGCTATTATTATTCGAATAGTAGTAATTATAATAGTAGAGCGTTATAAGCGATTAAGATAAGTTTAAAACGTTTATTTACGCTTATCGTTTTAAACTACTAGTAGTTAATAGTAAGCGCTAGATAGTACTAGAATAGTAGTACTAATCTACTTAGCGCTAAGCTTAGCCTATACTCTTATAGATAGCTATTAATATACTATCCGTATTACTAATAAGCGCTAAGTCCGAGCGTACGTTTAGTAGACTATAGCGCTAGGCGCACTATTCTATAGATACGCTCGTAGCTCGATAGCACTACTATAACTTAGTCTAAATATACTAAAAGTTAGTAGAAGTTAGGTATTACTAAGATTATAGTAGATAGCGCTATAGAACAAGTTATTGACTTATTACTACTACGTATATAGATAATTATTGAGTATTCAGAGTGAATATTGCGATTCAATTCAGTAATTGAATTGAATCTGAATCTAGGTCATTGAATGACAATATTCAAGATTCAACTTCTATGGTCTATGCGACTTCACATCAACGTGTGCTAAGCCCGCTCCAAGTCTTTTCACGGAACCCAGTTACCATGTAAACCCGCTCTCAGCCTTACTGGCAGCAGAACTAGCGCTTGCGGTTTCGAAAAGTCTCTCGTGTCGACGATGTGCAACTCACTGGACATCTAAGAATAATTGTTGACCAAGAACATAATCCACCCATCAGCCTCCTCAGCTTCCTCTGACCGCTGCACAAACACTGCTTCCTGAGGTGTGTGCGTAGGTCCTGGAAAATAAGATCGCAACATCCGAGTTCGGATATCAAGATGGCCGATGGCGTTGTAGAAAGGAGATCCACCGCCTCGCTTGGACATGATTGCCGGGATGTCAGACGGTAGACTTGCATCCATGATGGCGCAGAAAAGATGACGGTATTCTCGCATGGCGTACCGGTCATCTATGCGAGGGAACTCACAGTCTGTCTCGAGAAGAATCTCCTTGGACTGGATATCGAGTTCAGTGGATGTGGGATCGATCACGAAGCGTCTCATGGATGATTGAACCTCGTGTGGTGCTGGTGCTCGGCCGTCTTTGTCCGGCCACCAGAAGAAGGCGTTCTTGTCGCAGATTGGCAGATCAAGCACAATGTATCCGTCGCTATCCTCGAAAGCGTTTGCAACATGGCCCGGAAATGACTTCGGTGCTCGAAACCATTTCACATCATCTCCAGAGGCATTACGCCGGGTTAGAACGCCGATATAGAACGGAACATCGGGACTCCACTGCCAGTGCTCACCCCCAGCTTCCATGCGCTCCAGATCACAGGTCTGCGGGATGACAGGGCACAGAATCCAGTTCCGAGTGACTGCGAAGTCATGAATTATGCCAATGATAGGACATATCATCCACGCGGTCTCCAATATCTTGCGTTTCGCATCGAAGGTGTAGTAACACACGTCAGGTGTTCCATCGCCTTTGGCTTCGTACCCCATAGCCACCATCTCACCAGTCACAGGATCGATTTTGGGATGAGCCGTGAAAGTGCAAGCAGGAAGGTGACCATTGAAGTCTTCCAGTCCCCTGGTCTCCAGTGTCAAAGGATCCAAAGTGTAAGGAGGGCTGTCTTCCTTGCAGGCCAATAGCCTTCAATCGAAGTACATTACATTCGTGTTTGCTGTACTCCTCACGGTGAACTCCACAGCGTCGGTGTACTTGTTTCGATATTTGCCAAGCAAAGCTCTACCGGCCTCCCGTTCCCGGACGAACTTCTCAGTCCGTACAAAACGTTGACGAAAGTCGACCTTTCCTGAGCGAGTCTTAACCGCACTTATGTTGCCATCGCCATTGAACCATGGATCGTCCTCAATGAAAGGAGGGAACTGAGGATCGGGCATTACGCGGTAGAATGTGCCATCAATCTGATCGGGGATCGAGCCGATAACTTCAATATTCTGGATCTCGCCCTCGAAGCGGCATGGTTTCATGAAGTCGGAGAACTGGGGCCTATCGGGAAAGCTCTGGGCGGCGTTGATGGTGCCATTGGCAAGGTTGCCGTTGGTATGGCCCTTGGACATGAAGTCGAGATGGCGGGAGTGTGCAGACATGGCGATGGCTCTCCAGATCCGCCCCAGACTTTGCTTGAGACAATCTGGGGTAGAACTAGCTGTTGAAAGGGCCAGCTTATATGTTTGCTCGAGTGTCTCCTAACTGCAGCAATGCTAGCGTCGAACAGGCGCGGCTCGTGTGGGCGAGAATCCGAGCACCGGCTTCCCGACAGTCCCCCGTTCGATCAAAGGCGACTCGGTCGCGGTAGACATTTCATATCCGAGATGCGATTAAATGCCAGAGTGCCCTTCCGTGGCCGTATTCACAGCCATAGACGGTGTCTGACGGTCAGATTCGGTGCACAGAGTGCTTCGTGGCAGTCGTTGTGATTCCAGACCAGTCGCCCGGCGGGAGCGACTGCCTCAAACTCTAATGTACAAAAGTAGCACCATTCGCTATGAGTTTAGATATTCGCACACACCACACATGCTATACAAATTCCGGCAACGTGCTCTACCGCCTTCCTAGACCCCACTTGGCGATCCTTTCTTGGATGTCATTCCAAGGGAGTTCCCTTAGCTGCACGCCTTCCTCCTCACCCTGCTGCAAAACTACAGTCGGTGCGCCACTTCCTTGTCCGACATTGACCACACCGCCGCTAAATACCTGCTTTGCAACCCGTCTTAGATCTGCCATGCTGACCTTCTCGATATTGGCCACCATTTCTTTGACTGGAATCCTGCGTCCATGAACCTGCACTTGCCTGCCCAAGTCCTCAAGCTCAACCATTCGTGATTCCAGGTTCATGAGGAGTGAAGATCGAAGCTGATTCTTTGCGCGCTTGACCTCAAGCTCGGAAAGCCGACCGAGACCTGTCTCAGCGCTAAGTAGACTGAGCTCGCGAGCCATAGTGTCGAGCATCCTTGGGACAAATTGTGTCGCACAGCTGGCAGAGATGCCGAAAAGTCCAGAGTCTGTGTAGGCGTGGTTGAACGCTACGCAGTTCTCTACCCAGCCGTACTGGTTCAGAACATTGGTGTAAAGTCGACTATACATTCCCTTTCCAGGTCCTCCGGCTGAGAAAGAACCGCCGCCACCGAGCAGAGTCTGCAGCGTGGCGAGCGTGTAGATGTCGGGGTGTGATATGGGTAGCGATTCAAACGCTAAATGGATGTGGGAAACTCGTGGCAATGACGGATTTGGTGGGATTGGCAGAGGTGGCAGTGTCAAAAAGCCACCAGTGTATTGCGATGGCAGGCCAAAGTCGATCGGTGCGTCTAGTGGATGAGGAATGATCTGCGATGGGTCGAGAGGTGAGACTGTGGCCTTTTGCGTAGCAGACGTGGAGAGGTTCTTCAGGAATGGGATCTTTGACATAAGTCGCGAGTCCTTTTGAGACGGGATTGGTGATGTTGGGTAAGGTGGTTGTACCTGTGATGACTTTGCTTCTAGTGACGGAGCATTCGTGGTTGCGTGTCCAGTCATGTCTCCAAAGTACTGCGTGGCTAGGTTGACCGCAGTGTCGTGTGGCACTCCAGCGAATGCTACCACCATGCGGTCTGGGCGAAAGAAGGCCTTGCGGTATGCCTCGATCGTCCTGGCGTTGATCTGATCGAGCCTTTCTTTCGGACAGAGCAGAGGGTTGCCCAGTGTGTTGTCCCGGTATGCCGCCATATGTACCAGCTCAGGCAGTATCAGCTCTGGCTTGCCCCATATCTCACCGATTTCGTAGTCTGCTGTCTCAAGTTGCCGTTGCACCTCCTCCTCAGTGATGTTCGGATCTCGTATCGTCTCTGCCAATAAGGCGATTGTCTCCGGCACGGCAGAGTTGAAGGTTGCAGATTGATACATCAGACTTTCTCTGGAGGATGCGCACTGGATGTTTCCTCCCAGCCCTTCCATAGCCTCCAGCATCTGGTCTGAAGAGCGTTTCGTGGTGCTCTTGAAGGCCAATCGATCGATGATATGTGAACATCCTCGCAGCGCCTCGGTCTCGTATCGCGACCCGGCGTCAACATAGACGCCTATTCCAGAGAAATGGCCAGGCAATGATTCCGATGCGACTCGGATGCCGTTTGGCAGTGTCGTTATCTGATCGAGGTCTGTTGGTTCTGCGGGAGACGGAGGTGTTCGTGATGCGGTCGCATAGCTTCGTGATCGTGCGGTAGTTCGTGAGGCTACTTTTGCAATCTTCGATGCTTGCCGCGGAAGCGACAGCGATTTGCTCATGGTCCTTAGCATATATCAAGAGATGAATGGCTAAAGTGAAAGTCACTCGCAAGTTCATCTCCAAGATGTTTCTCGGTTGCCGCGAGCCGAGAAACTCTCGGCTAGATGCCGAAGTCCGCTGTGAACCATCGAGGACAAGCCTTCGAGGTCAACAACAGAATTGCTACACATGATGTTAGACTAGAATGAGGTCTACCTGACTTGAGTGACTGTGAATCTCGTGAAGCCATAGTTACCATCGTCAGGGTTGATAACAGACACAAACTGTCACATTAACACGATTGATGTGTTTGAGAATTTCAGACTTCTGGTGATCAGCCAGGACAGCCTGGTTAGAACGCCAAATCTGCCTTCGACCATTTCGTAGCGTGTATTCAAAGTCTATGGCTCCAGCCTTGAGTGCTGAGCACAAACTATTGCGGCCTCGTCATGTACCTACTCCGTTACCGAGCATGTCAACGGCAATATGAGCGCCGTTCCTTCGTGATCTCGTGCCGCTCGCAACTGATCGACACGGTGGCCCAGGGTTTGTGGTGGGCGCCGTGTCTTGGGAATCTCGACGCCGCCCTCATTGCTCTCATCCAGCCGCATCTAGGCCAACTTCATCTTCTACCCTGTCTTGACTTTGCATCTGTGCACTCACCAATCTCTTGCCTGTCAGAATTCGTCTCAGCGGCTCGCTGAGCATTTAAAAATAGATCATACAGTTCTGCCAGTGGTGAGAAACTGTACAGCAGAAGCGGCTGCTGTGAGAGCATTCACCCGTCTCAGCAATCCCAAGGTTGAAGAGGTGGTGCGCTCTGATACGCAGTCGCTGCGACATAAAACCGCGACCAGTCCTTGGTAGTCCCGAAGCGCATGCAAATAATATCCGGCATGCTAGGTTCCGCGACCACTGCGTCCCCGTCGCTGCACACTGCAATCACCAGTGCAAGCCCGTCTTCGCCTGTCCGTCCAAGTCGACTGCGAGGTCTGTCGTACTTGCGCAACTACACTCACAACCACCTCCACCGCTCTGACCAGACGCCTCCACCTCTGCTCCGCTCGACGTCGTCGCCTGTAGGATCGACCTTCTCCTTGTCGAGGAGCGCCACACCAACACAACAGCAGCAGCAGCAGGATTCACCGTCGTCAACAAGTGCAACGCGGGGTAATCAGCAGCAGGGACAGCAAGCACCGGCTGCATCTTCCACGATACAATCGAGCGAGAACGGCTGGATTCCGACCATTCAAGGCAGGAGTGGCTTGACTTCAACTACTTCTACTAACACCGTCTCGGCCACGCCAGAACCGAGCAACAGCAGTGCCGACATTGACAACATGACCCGGTCTCGAGCTGCAACGGCATTTGGCCCTACTGCCTCGAATACTTCAGCTAGACGGACGTCGACGGTCGATCTGCCCGAAATAGCTGCTATGCCTTCTGCACTACCAGACACTGCCTCGACTACCACACCAGGATCGCGCAAGGACTCTCTGCCAACCATCCGTTTCATACCGCACGTCGAGAACCGGTCCTCACGTCCGTCACTGCACTTCAATGCACTTTCCCGCCAGCTTAAAACGCTCGAGGGCAAGGTCAAGGTTGGCCGCTACAGCGAGCGCGACAGCCATACGGGAGAAGTAGTCGGCTTCAAATCCAAGGTCGTCAGCAGACGGCATTGCGAGTTCTGGTGCACGGATGGACAATGGTATGTCAAGGACGTCAAGTCGAGCTCGGGCACGTTCCTCAACCATGTCAGGCTGTCCCCTCCAGGCGTCGAGAGCCGGCCATATGCTGTAAACGATGGTGATGTGGTTCAGCTCGGCATTGACTTCAAGGGAGGGGAGGAAGTCATATTCAGATGTGTCAAGATTCGAATCGAGTGCAATCGCGGCTGGCAGAAGAGCCTGAACAACTTCAACACATCAGCGCATAAGCGACTACTGCAGAACAGCGTCAAATCCACGCCTAAGGGGAAGGTCAGAGACTCGGATGCAGCTAGCGTCAACAGTTCAGAATGTTCCATCTGTCTTAATGCCGTGGCTCCGTGCCAGGCTCTGTTCGTGGCTCCGTGCAGTCACGTCTGGCACTACAAATGCATTCGAGGACTAATTCACGGACCGAATTATCCCAACTTCTTGTGCCCAAATTGTCGGATGGTAGCAGACCTCGAGGCTGATGTCGAGCAGCCGGAGGCAGAAGCATTCGAAGAGTTCAACGAAGCCGAACTACAGGTTGACGCAGGTGGGGAGACTTCTGAAGCAGCAGATCCAGCCCGAAGTGGAGATCATAGCGATGCTGATGATCTCGAGGCTTTTGAGTCCGCGCCTAGCACAGGAGCAAGGTCGCAGAATGGAGAAGTGGATGAGGATCTATCGCGAATGCTCAACGACGCTTCATTAAACTCGCCAACGCCGCAGGTGACCACACGGGCTGATAGGTCAAGCTCTTCTGCACTGCCCGTGCCCAATTCTCAGCCTATCAACATAGCACGATCTCGATCAGGCCAACGCAGTCCCAGCGACCCACATGGAGCTCGTTCGACTACGCCAACTTCACATACACAATTTGCACTATCTGTTGGGCCAAACCCTATCACGGAAGGCCCTATGACGCCGAGGAATGACGCTGGGCCGTTTGTATTTGACGGCAGCGCAGGACGAGAGCGCATAGGCAATAATCTCGTCTCCCAAGCTGTCGCAGAGGTTAGTGAACCAGGATCACCTGATGAGACTCCGGCTAGAAATTGGCCGCTATGAGTGATGTGCCCTTTCCGCTTCCATCGTCATTCATGGTACCCGTGGCGCGAAGACAGAAGGCAGCCACTTGATTCAAGCAACGCAAATTGGAGTTTTCGGGTGGTTATGTACGGGGTCTGCATTTGAGCGAGCATTGGCATCTTGATGAGCATTAGTCCAGTCTGGACCATTTCCACTACACTGATGACAGTTTTCAGTATCGACCACTTTCAACGCATCTCACCTTGCTATTCCATTGCAAGGGTAACTGTTTGCTGGAATACTGATAAGCTTTTCCAACCATTTGGCGCGAACCAGAAGTTCACGAGCTCACTTGGCACCAAACACATTTCACTTTGTGTGCGGTCTCCCTGTAGGAACACGACTGTACTCACGAGCTTCTAGCCGATTACCTCCAAACATGGCCTTGTTGCCAGATCTGTGCAGCCTACCTGTAGAGCTGCACACATCTATTCTGTCAAATCTTTCACCTCGACAGACTATCTCTTGCCGGCGGATCAGCCGGCATTTCCGGACTCTCATTGATGATAAGGTAATGCCTCGAGTACTGTTAAGAGTCGCAGAGCACTAACCCTGCGGGACAGAAGAATCAGCGCTCACTCTATATTGATGAGATAAAGCGTATGCTGCATAAGATCGCTGACAAGACTGAAAGACACCTCTACTTTTCTATTGACACCAGAGAAGACGATGGTATCCAAACGGCATTTATCCGAGCTGGAATTGACCATCTTCGCTTCTATGGTCTGACCTTGGACGAGGCAATCAAGAATTCCCACGTCTTGGTCGGCTTTGTGAATTACTACTGCCACCGCTACAAAGTGCAGTCCAAGAAAGCATACATTGATACCAAGGCTGCCGCCAACTGGTTGACCTTCCTACTCACATACTATCAAGCATGCCACTTTCCCTCCGGCAACAACGCCGGCTATGATGCAGCCTTTAAGCAGACCACATCCGCGAGAATACTGCATGGCAATCTACGAGCTGGACTACTCTTGGGCGAGCCCCATGAGGAATGCATGAAGCTGATCAAGTTTCTGGAAAAGACGCCGGGTCTTTATCGACCTCGATACGCGGGATCTCGCAAGCTCCGCGTTCTGAACCCTCCTCCGCCTACGGAGGTCAAAGCGAGTGTGCTGAATGAAATCGAGGGGAAAACGTTCTTATCAAAGGTGGGACTGAATAGATTGCCGGAATACGCGCCCATGCAGTACTTTGTTACTACGAGGGGAAAGCATGGCGAGTGGGTGCTGGAGAAGGTGAAGGCTGTGGGGAAGGGAGAGGAGATAGGTTGGCTGCAACAGGCGCTGGTACTGGAGACTATCCATCTCTCGTGAAATTTTCGTATCAGGGAGTTCGTAGTAATGGCTCAAATCGCAATTGAGCAAGGTCATAGTCATTGACAGAATACAGCAATTTTTGTTTTGGGGTGCTTGCCCGAGCTCCACTTTCGCGAGAACAATCAATAAGCGAGCGCGGTCGAGGTGAAGGAAGGAAGCACTGACCACAAAGTGAAGCTGCGCAGTTGCTGCAGCTCGCCAAACACTAACCACGCGACAGAATTCGAAACTTCTTTCGTCTCGCGACAAGGAACCACCTCCAAACAACATCGACGGCAAGTGATCGCCGCCATCACCAGATGATGGCCACCGTCGCGAAGAAGCCGCCACTGCGGTTCATCGATCTCGCCACGGAGTTGCAGCTCAAGATTTTGTCACAGTTGCCGGCGCGGGAGATCCAGATGGTGCGTCGTGTTAGTTGGCACTTTCGCGAGACGATTGACCTCGAGGTAAGGTGAGCTCAACAAGGAGATGAGGACGAGAGACTGAATTCTGCACAGGAGAGTTGGAGCCTGCTAGTGAGCACCAGCATTACGGAATGCCTCGACAGATTGGAGTCTTTCACCAAACGATATATCGAATTCCCGGTCGATGGAGCTCGAAATGGATTAGATGCGTTTCTGGATGCTATATTCGACTTCGCGAACGTCAAAGGTCACCAATATCAGCATGTCGATGCACGCGCTCCACAGCATGAGAATGTGAACGACCTGTGTGAGCTATTCTCGACTTTTTGGCACGCACAGAAGGGGCACCACTACCCCGCGACGACAGGGCCTTTCCGTGGACAGCGGAAGGGACCTGTGGTGTTCACCATGCTATGGTAGCACTGGCACGTGGAGAGGAAGGAGGAACCTCTCGACAAAATTCAGTACAACGAGACCATGAATATGGTCAAGTTAATGTTTGAGTTGCTCGAGTTTTGTTATCAAGTTGGGAAGGGTAGCATTTCTGCTGCCGTCGAAAGTCGATTCCGGAATGAGGCAATGTGCGATGCAGGCTTGTTGCAGTACCCTGTCGTCGCGGCACCACAACTTGATGCAAGTGAAGACTTCCTTCATCATCGCGAGCAGCGCATGGCGCGTCTCCAAGGTGCGCTCCAGATCCCAGAGCTACATGAAACAGCTCCCTACACATTCTACCTCAAGACAAGTTGGGCGAAGAGAGAGGTCGTGAAAGCGATGGACAAGTCCGAGGTGGTTCAAGGACTGAAGCGCGCCGCTATTCTGAAAGAGCTTTTCATAAACTGATCGTGCTACGAGGAAGTACTCGAAGGCCTAGCGGAGACATCATGAAAGGCGTTGATCGACTACACGTACTCCCGTAGGGCGTCGATACACACCATATCCATTCGATCTCTACGACCGCTTACTTGATTTTGTTCCCTCCATTCGGTAACTTCGCCCTGAAAGCTACATACGGCTTCTTCCTCCTATCCACCAAAGGTAGCCCCTGACCAGGATAAATCGCATTCAAGTAGTTCAGCTGGTTCACAGTGAAATACAAATACCCATCTGTCGCCACGCTCATCGTATCCACCCAATTAATCCTTGGATCCCTCACAAATATAGTCGAGAATGTCGTAGCAGGGTTATACATGCTAATTCCGTTCTGTTCGACCTGGCCATTGTACACGATGCCATTTGAGTCAGTTTCCAGGCCATCTGATATGCCTTTTTCGCCGAGATTCTTGACAGAGGATTGTGCGGCTGAGATATCGCCGGAGCGGAGAGGAGCTGTGGGTACGGAGTAGAGGAAACGTCCGCCGATGACGGAGAAGTAGATTGTGTTTCCGTCTGGGGAGAGAGTGATACCATCGCTGCCGAAGGTTATATATCCGGGCTTGATGGCTGATGCGAGGCCGGAGACTTGGTACATTGGATCGCCCCAAACGAATGGGACAGAGCCGAAGATTGCTTTGGTTTCTTTGAGGGCGAGGCGGCTGCCTTTTCCTGTAGCGAGGTCGATGAAGATGATCGCGTTGTCCCCTTCGAGCGAGCTGTCGGTAACGTAGGCTGCGCCTTTGCCGGAAGTGTTGGACAGGCGAGGGTTGCGGTCGATACGGACGTCGTTGAGGTATGAGTCTGGTTTGACAAGGTCGGAGGTGAAGACGATGGTTTGGATGACTTGGTTTGTGGTGAGGTCGATGTTGACGAGCTTTGGTCCGCCAGGTACGGTTGCCTTGAGCATGGGGCTTGCTGGGTCTGAGAGATCTTGTACGCGACCAGTGTCGAGGATCCAGAGAGTATCTGCAGAGTCGACGATGACGCCTTGTACGCCGAGAAGGTGGTTGCGGTCGCCTTTCGTTACGGGTGGGATGCTCAATCTGTTGACAGCGCCGCCTGGGCTCATGTTGTATGTTGCATTTGGGTATGCTGTTTCGGAGTCTTGTGAAGTGAGTTCTCCGACTTGCATAGTTGGAATGATGCCATTGTAAGTGTTGGCCACATCCAGCCCACTAGGATAGCAGGCAAACTTCCTGCCCTTCGATGACACCGCGATGCCTGTTGGCCACTGTCCAGTAAAGTAGTGCACAATCTCGAGTGGTGGACCTGCCACACCAGGATCGGTTCTGATGTCAGAAGGTCCTACAGCGATAGCTGTCTGCAGCAAGGTGAGCGCCAAAAGACTTCTCATTGTGTCGGCAGTCTGTTTATGGATGGAGTGAGGTTGCTAGTGCTCAGGGCAGTCTCACGAGAGCAGGTGTTCCATCTTATGGTAAAAAATATTGAGCCTCGGTCGAATTGTAACACGGTACAATGCTACACTTCTTTGACCTCATGAGGACAAGCGCTTGCCGAAAGAAGGATAAGAAGGGCATGTCTCCGCCATGATCTGCAGGAACCTATAAACTAGGTTCGTCAAGCTTCAGCCTCAGTTCGATGAAGATCTGCCAAGACGTCACTCTGATGTGCTCGCTGACTCTTGTTTGCACGCTCGCGCGTTCGCACATAGCTTTACAGGTCCTCCTTGAGGGTAATAGTTCAGCGTTCGCTCCGCTTCCTTTCTCAGGTAGCGCTCAGCGAACTGCTGCCTTGCTTCTCGCTCAATTTCATTGCGAAGTTCGTCTTCAGTCAACAATGCCCAGTCCTTCTTGGCTCTGACGCTCCGAAGAAGTTCACGTTTGGATGCAGCCCTCAGCTGATCAATCTTCTGCTCTTGCTTGAGCTCCTTTACCCTGCGCGTATACTCCTCGTGATACATGCTAAATACAAGATCATTTCTGACGTTCAATTCAATGTTGAGCTTCATTTCGTCTTCGTTCAATTGAGTCAAGCATTTGGATGGCCTCGAGTGAAGTGGCGGTAGAGAAGTGAGAGTGTTGCCAGCCTCGAGATACTCTGCTCGAGCTGTCTTCTTCGCTGCTGAAGGCCTTTATACCAGATGTTCGTTGCTGATCTGTCTTGTATGGACGATTGTATACGTTCCTGCAGCTTCTTGTCATGTAGCTCAGGCAAATCGAGTTTGGTAGCCTTCTTGCTTGTCGCACATAAATTCGTCTCTTCCTTTTGCTTGTCGTCTACGGGCTCATCGGGTGCATTGCTGCCGTCCTTGCGATCCTGAGCGTGGTCCTCCAGCTTTCGATGCGCTCGTCCAGTTGGGTCCATCTGTGGGAAGTTCCGATTGCGACCACTTGTCAGAAGGATCTGAGTGCCCTATATCTGTCAGTACTCCAGGTTTTGCTCTACCCAAAGGCCGCTCCAGTCCACTGCGCAGTCCAAGTCCCGTGGAAGTGACAGCGACGACAAGGTTGTTGAGCCCATCACTGGCGACAGTGACCACGTCTGTCGCAGCGTTGCGCAATCCATTGAACGGTGAGACATTGTTCCTTGAAGATGAGAAGCACAGAGTGCCTAGGAGGAATGTGACTGATCATACTTGTCAATTGGGTCTCGTCTGGCAAGCGAGGAGGCTTGACTTACGTGTGAGATGCAGTCCTTCGTATTGCTTGCGCGCCATTTCCGAAAATGAGAGTGCGCTGTGCTGAACTGTAGGATGAATGCGAATGTAGCTTTGTAGCATCAATATACTTATTCTCTGCTATACAATCACTGGTTTTGCTCAACCTTCGGTGCATAGCCGGACTGCTCAGATTTACAGCAAAGCTGCTTACCACGCAGCACCATGGCAGTCATTCCTCGAAGCGCTTACGTTTGCACCTTGCGAATACTGTCTGCTGCCTCGTCCCGCTGCCGGCGATGCTATGAATATTGGCACGTCGCCTTGCCGACATTGTTGTTAAGTAGGAAAAGAAGAAGATCCAAAGGGGTAACGTGGGACCCAAAGCCAGCAAGCTTGACAATTAATTCTTCCTCATCCTACAACATATAGATTGGAGAGCATTGCACTGATGAGAAGATGACCTGGTCGCCACTTCTCACGTTTCACGTAGACGGAAAGAATGGCTAAGTCCGAGGACAAGACTTCACCTGGCAATGACAGCTTTCATTTCTCATCAACATTAAGACTGCTGACTGCTGGCACAATCACCACACCACGACCGCATCATGTCGGACAGCAGCTCTGAGGAGGAAGTAACACGACAGTCGCCGAGTCAACCGAAGGTCTCAAAGCCCACTGTCGTGTTCGAGGATCCCGATGCTCATACCGGCATCACTCTCGTCGATGGCCTCCGAATTGTCTTTGGCCTGATCTTGCTGAGTGGACTTCTCAGCTATTTTGTCACTGGCGACAGCGTAGTCTGGGGCTACAATGCCTGGTGGACAAAGCCGCGAGCTGTCGCCGCACGTTTGGTAAGCACCACATCGATGGATGTATATCACGTCTAGTACCTAACTGTTCCAGCGTGGCCCCGTAATCTTGACTGATGCCCAGCTCCTGCACTATAATGGCGAAGATGAGTCTCTGCCCATCTATCTCGCTTTGAACAGTACAATCTACGACGTTTCCTCCAACCCGCGCATCTATGGTCCCGGTGGCATGTACGCCGTCTTCTCTGGTCGAGATGCCGCGCGTGGCTTCGTCACAGGCTGTTTTGCTGAAGACAATGTCCCGGATGTACGAGGTCTTGAGTGGCAGTTCGTTCCTCGTGATGTGCCTACATACGAGGAGAAGAGTGATGAAGATCTCACCGAGCAGATGAGAACGTACCGAAAAGAGTCGATAGAGAAGGGATTTCAAGAAGTCCGTGGCACAATACAGCATTGGCAGAAGGTCTTCAGAGGAGAGACCAAGAAGGACTATTTCGAGGTCGGACGCATCACGGGCAGGAAGCCAGAGACAGGACCGGTGAAAGAGTTGTGTGCTAATGCCGCGAAGAAGAGGCCGAAAGAGGGCTTCGAGAAATGGATGCAGAAGAGAAGGTTGGCTAAGGCAAAGGCGAAGAAAGAAGCAAAGGCCGAGACTGCACACGATGAGGTGTAAGAACCAACGGACCGACAAACTAATTGCGATAGCTTCTGCAACATTCCCAGCCCAATCGAGGGCGAAGGCCCTCACCATCATGGAATGTCTGATTCGAACCACCTCCGGGTGGCTCATTTTGAGCCGCTGCAAGCAGCATGGCGTGGGCCTTGCACTGCTACTGGAAGCACGAGGAGTACATTGATACCACATATGACGAGATGTGAGAGCACCTCATCGACACACTACATCCCGCCTTATTCTCTGAAATTGTGATGGCGAGAGCGCTTACCTTTGCTGCATGTCCAACTCACCGGACTTTAACGGAATTCTTCTGGAGCGGCGGGATATAGCATGTCATGGCTTGAGTGCTACTTACAGAGACGGTGACCACCGTGAGCGATGTCGTTACGCTTGTCTGCAGCCACATGGCTAAAGGCCTCGGCTACAGCACTTCCTGCTAACGTACTCGACACCAATGCACTTGTTCTCTGCCCTTGAGGTGGTCGGCCTGCACACGCAATGCTTCACATGGCGCTCGTTCCACTCAAGCATTCTTCATATTCCTCAGGGCCCGTCCGGCGCGCAAGGTGTGTCGGCGATCCTGGAAGCTTTCCCGCTTCGAGACCCGGTCTTTCCATTCAACGGCGCTCTGTTCCGCTCCCGACTTCTCTTCCATCTCAATTTCTTCCCATGGACGCAGGAGGTGAGCTCTGAGAGAATCTGCAGCCTCCTGGATCTGCGCTCCACGACCCTCATTGTACCAAGGTACGTGGAAGGAGATGTCGACTTCTTTGACTGGTAATCGAGCTAGCTTGTGGAGGCCGCCGAATGACGTGGTATCTGCTCCAGTCACAATGATGCTCAGACGTTTGACATTGACAAGATCCTTCAATTCTCCACTGGTAATCGATGCCCCGGGGTAGTACCCGTCGAGGAGAATGGTGAACCGCTTGAGAGCCTCCCTCTGAGGCTTGATCAGGGTACGCAGGAAGAGCGTGAAGGCCTGAACTTCGACAACGTCATTGACAGTGGTGAACTAGAGCAAAGCAGCTTCGTTGCGTTTGTGTGAAAGGATATTGCTCGATACACGATGCCTGTTGGCCAGACGGACCTCGATGCGTGGACCTGTCATGGCACCACAAAACGGACAAGGTGTGAGACAGCAGCAGGTGTAGCGGTGTAGCGAGCTTGTGATCCGGGGGAGCTCGTGGCCAATACCCGGCATATGTTAACACACTGGACAACCGCAGACTTCGAGCACCACAAGGTAAGCTCGGCCGGATCCTGGCCGAGGACCCCTCCCTCTTGAAAGGACGAGCTTCTTCCCAGAAGTTTCTTCCTGCAAGTGCCAAAATCAAAGCAGAACGCGGCCGTCTTCGAAGCTCGGCTCCCAAGATGCCAGACGGAGCGACAATTACTCGTATAAAACCGGATGACCATGCTGCTTTCATGTCACTCGCAATCGAACAAGCTCTTCTTGACACGTCACATTCAGCTCCTGGCAAGTATCGCGTAGGAGCTGTTTTGATCAATCAGGATACTGGCGAAATCGTGTCTACTGGCTACGCTCTGGAACTTCCCGGCAATATGGCAGAAGATGTCGGGTCAACACATGCTGAACAATGCTGCTTCATGAAAGTGGCGCAGCAACACGGGCTACCAATTGCACGTGCAGAGACTCATATTGAGGATGCACTGCCCAAGCGGACTGTGATCTACACGACTATGGCACCTTGCCACAAAAGGTCTGTGCCAGGCGCGCGGACGTGCTGTGAAAGGATGGTAGAATTGAAAGCGAGGCTGAAGACTGTCTACGTTGGCATGGCACATTTACAAGAGAATGCGGCAGATAAAGATGCCGGGAGAAAGCAGTTGGAGGCAGAGGGAATTAAAGTCATTGACTTGGAACACATGAGGGACGCGTGCTATGTAGCTGCAACAGGTGAATCTGTACACAAGGCATAGTAGTATCTGTTCATATTCTTAACTGTCAGCTAGCTCTCACCGAGTGGAGTGTCCTATCTCGTTCCTAGCGCTGATCGCAGCACATAAACCTCAGTCTCATTCGTGATAACATCGAATCCATTTACCCAAGAAACGAGCTCTGCTCTAGAGCTATAGTCTCATCTTGAACGCCATTCCTTCCTTCAGAAACGCCTCGCTATGCCAAACCAAACTCCCATATCCCACTCTCAGATCCGGATTATCTTTCAACAAAGCAACGCATCATCATAATCCACCCCATTAAACAACCCCAACACTACATCCAGCATCGGTCCTCTCAATTCCATCGCAGACTGTGTATCGTCGTCCTCTCCGCCAAACATTCGTTTATCGCGAGATTTGGCTGATTCTGATCTGCACAATCGCGGAGTTTTCGAGGGAGCGCCCGTTGTGGGATGATGTGTGGTGGCGGACGTGAGGATGTGGTGTGGGAGAGCGGAGTAGTTGTATGGTGGTGAGAGATTTGGATGATAGACTGGAGTCGTTGCTGGGATTGGAAGCTGGGTTTGAGGCTGTTGTCTCTGTTGCTGTTGTTGCTGTATCATTGCTCTGCGCGAAGAATTGGATCGATGACGAGTTCGTTTTCGGTTTTGTTGTTTTTGTGCCATTATTGTTTCGGGTTCGTATGATAGAGTGTAGTATGGTGTGTAGTCCAGACGAGCGTTCATGGTCTCTGCGATGCTTTGGGTTTTGCTTATTCTGCTAATGAAGAGTAGAGACTGTAGTCAAGGAGATTCGTTATGCGTGGTTGTGCCGCAGCAAAAAAAGACAGAGGGAGATGGCAGTATGGGACTATAGTTATACTTACGGAGTTGGAGAGAGAGATAAGTCTCACCACATGGTGACTAGATATGAGTCTATCGCTAGCCATGGTCCGAGTTCGGCACACCGAAGTCAATAGAGTACCAGAAGGCTCATGCTGTCATCGAATCTTCTGCGAAGTTTCGTAGAATGTTCGTTGTTCTCCAACTCGGCCAGGCTGTGGTGCTGGCATGGACGTGAGTCACTTGCTTTTGGGCGCTGATGTGGAGGAACTTTTGGGCATGTGACCTGTGCTCGGACGTCGCCACTTTTAGGCAGTATTGGATATTGGTCCTGGGCATACCGCTGACCATATTTTCTGACATTATTGACTGATGTGTGATCAATTCGTCGCCTTGATGCCTTGCGGACATTTGACAAGGCTGCACGATTTTCGTCGAACGTAGAGCTTGGGTATTCATGTGATACGAATGACTACAGTACACACTATTGATGCTTTCTGGATTTCTGACTACCAGTTGATGGCGCACATTGCTCGTACAATCGTCTTGGTTTCATGCTGAGCCGCAACAAAAGTTAATCTTACATGTCAAGTTATGCTTTGATCACAGCATGATGCCGGCAAATGCTGTGAACGCATGCATGGTAGCCTAGCAGGTGCCTCCCTTCTGGGCTTCCTGATCCCTGACTTAGAGATTGGAAGAAGCCGCGTTTCCGTTGTCGTTCACGTGCAAAGCAGATGTGATCGATGCCTGCGGTGACAGTCGTCTGGCTGGCAATGTAGTGGCCGGCCTATTTCGCAGAAACGGCATACACAGGCGCGTATATCATCTGATCTGGTATTTGCGTGCCAGAGATGGACTCCGAGGATTCGGTCAAAGCAGTAGGAGCGGTGGAACCGGTGGAACCTGCTTCAGAGACAGGACTGTCGTAGTGTACATATGTTTCGTTGACGATGAATTTGCTGAAGGTCGTGACGCGGTCGTATGGATCTTTGCCAACGCTTGTGGAAGAGTCAGCTAAAAGAAAAGGCACCATGACCCCGGGTAGACTCACGAAGGATCATCAAATCTGTCCTGAACGCCAACAACAAAGTCTCGTGCGCTCGTCCAGCTGTCAATGAACCATGTGATCGTCTGACTTTTATCGCATCGTAGCTGAGGAAATGATTAGCCAAAGGCAGCCGCGACAGAATGTTGTCTTCTTACGGCCTGGTTGCTGACTGGCCAGTCTTTCTTGGTATGGTCCCACTCGCCTCTGCATTCCGCCACGCTCTGAGATGCTAATGGTTCGGGATTCTTCACGCTGAACGACAGGAGAGTCTTCCCTGTTGCAGTGTCGTTGATCACTAGTTTGCTGATTTCAAGATTTGGGTTCGTGGACAGGAATGCCGCGGCTTCTGCAAGAGGATGTGCGACTGCAGCAGCGGCGAAGAATGCGGCGCCGCCAACGATATTTGCAAAGAGCATGTTGGGACTGTCTTCGTGATCTCGGAAGTGCTTTGGGTGGGCGATTCCCTGAATGTCGTGAGGAGAGGATGAAGTAGAAAAGACTAGCAGTCGTGTCGCGCGTTGACTGTAACGAGTGAGCGAATGACGATCTGTTCCGTACTGTACAACCCTGGCGGTGGTAACAGCTCGAGACAAACAGACGCTGAGTGCGACGAAAGCTTCAGTTGAAGTAGCACAGAACGATAGAACGAAACTCTCTCATCAGCGAACGATTGTGGAGTTGCTGAAGGTCATCATTGGAAGTACGCAATTGCCCGCTCGCTCGCAAGGAACATCGCAACGACGGTACACCCTTCCACCAGTAGCGATCTTCAGGTACAGGAGTGGAGACCATGATGTTGCTGCGTATGGCCTGTAAGGCAGCACGAGATGCTCTGGGTCGAGAGATGCAAGCAACTCTTCATTGGTCGCGTCGATTCAGGGTCTGCCGGGTTCTGCAAGTCTTTCTTCGCGGAAAGCACGATCTTCATATTTGGTGAGGGAGTTGACGTCGCCGCATTCGAGAACCTAGCGATGCTACGCAAGTCAAGTCATGTCGTTGCTGGCAGATACTTCTTTGATGTAGTTCGCTTTCTCCGCCCAGATACCGAAGATCGTGGGCCTCACGGGCCCACAGACACAGATGTGAAGGCGGCTCTTTGCGACAAGGCGATATGACAGGCCTCTCCTTTAAGACGTCCAGGAGGCTGGTCTTGGCAGAAAAGCTAAAGTGACTTGCATGATTGGCACAGCCACAAGTTGCTGCCCTCAAATAGCCGAGTGTCATTTCCGCAGGTGTTTGCTAGGAGTAATCGGCAAAATCGAAGTGCCACGCAGATGGGATCAGCCGCTGCTATTATTGGCCTTGGTACCAACGGGCTGTCACCGCTGCACACTTCATGCAGCTGTGCGCCCCGTGTGAGAGCTCGTGTTCCAGCAAGACTGCTATATAGCGACTGAGATGCCACTCGGTCGTCAAGCTGAAGCAGAGGAGGAGAGAAGAGGAATAGCAGCCACAGGCAAGGACGGGAGCTTATAATTTATACATGGCGAGTTTGGCATAGCTCAGCACCAGGCTCGCATTGGCAGCCGAGCACCGGATGCACCGAGTGGAAAGCCGGGCTGATGCCATTTGGCTTGCGAAGTGGTTTTGTAGTCGTCTACTATCCGTGACGTGCTCTGCTGCAGTTATATCGTCGTCCATATCGTTCTTCGCCCACGGACGCTGCAGCACCCAGCGAGACTTGGGCCGTCACAGACGTTGCAACGAGAGCAAACGTTTCCCTCGTGCCTTGCTGTTTTTATCCTCTCGTTCGCCGCTTGGGCCCCATCCGAGAGCTCCACCACCCCTCCTACAACCCGGCACAGGTGGACATTATTTGTCTTCAAGAAGCGCGTTTTGGTGACTGAGAGCGCGCGAGAGGGCGTGGACATGCGGAAGTCCCTACGAGCAGCGCTCTCTGGCAACAACAAAGCCAGTCCGTCGAGCTTCGATCACCCAGGTACGCTGCATACTATTCCGTTCGTCCTCTTATCTGCCTCTCTCCCTCACTCACCCTGCCCGCCGCTCTTGCACCACTATTGGCGGAGACCGTTGGGCTGGGCCAGCATTGGCGCTGCACGTCAGCTATATTGAGGGCCATCATGCCGCAGCACGAGCACGCGCGCATCTGAGGCACACCCACATATATTGAGAACACACCCTTCACCCGATACCTGCTGGCTCCCAGACAGACGTCGCCGCTGCCTTTGTGTTTCATCGTCAACGGACTGCATCCACACTCTATATCCCTGCTGCAGCACACTCCCGCCATCCTGGCTGCTGGCCCGCAACTCGCCCGCTGTTCGATAGACTCTCGGCGAGGCTCATGTGCTAATACTCAATCGACGGCTCAATAGACCTGCCTTTTGCTCCTCCCAGCCAAGCAACTCCTCGAGGCAGCGCGAGCAGCAACAGCAATAACAAAACTTCTCAGCAGCACGGCGCTCGGTCCATCACCGCCAGCAGTCTGCATCGCAGGGCCAGCACGCACAATATCCTGCATACAGGGAAGACTGTCGGCAAGATCCTTTAGCGGCTCTATTCTAATATTAACCAGATCGCCGAGCAGCGTCTCCTCCCACCCCGACAAGCGAACAACACCCGCTGCCACAGCCCGACACTGGCTTCTCACGATCCCAGACGGTGCGAAGAGCTGGCGACGGTAGTAGCAGTGCTAGCTACAGCACGAGCTCGCATCAATCCTACTCACCGCACAGTCCCTCCTACCAGTCTGCTCCTTCCGAGGTAGACCCGGCGGGCCACTTCCCTTCGCCGACTGACCAGCCTGAGTACTCCCACACATCGGCGCTCCAACCCACCAGCAGCACATCGCCGTCGCTGTCCATGAGTGCGCACGCGGGAGGCGCACCTGGCAAGACTTCTTCCGACTCCGGCAACGCACCCGCCGCCCTGGATCGTTGGTCGCAGCGCCGGCTGCAGCGGTTGAATACCGAGCAGGGCTTCCGCGAGCAGCGGCAGGGCGGGCAGAGCGTGCTCAGTCCGCCTGCCACTGCTGTCAACAACGACCAGCAGCCTTACATACAGCCCGGCGGACACGCGCAGTATCCCAACGCGGACGCTCAGCCTGCACAGCCCCTGCACCAGCATCAGCCGCACCATCAATCGGGCAGCAGTTACCAGGCTTCTCGAAGTGGTTCCGTTGCCTCGACACAACCCAATGCAGGCCTTGCCATACAGACGCAGAACACAAGTAACCCTCCGCTGAGATCGCCCGCCTTCCAGACCAAGGCGCAAGCGCATTCGCACCAACAACAGCAGCAGCAGCAGCAACAGCAGCAGGAATACTCCCCGCCCGAAAGTCACTCTCACTATACCGCCGACAACGCCAACAGGCCGGCACTGAACCAGGCCCGCAGCTTCTCGGCGCAGACCGACGACTCTTCGTCAATGTCGAACAATGGCGCCATGCAGCCAAAGGTGGTGCGGAATGGCAACAACAGGCAAAGTGTGCATAACGATCTGAGATCACGAGAAGGATCGCATTCAACACAGGGAGGCCAGGCAGCATTTAGCACTGCAGTCGTGCCTCCGGGCAGCCAGGGCCAGCCATATAAGGGCAGTGGACAACAGCAGCAGCAACAACAACAGCCACATGCGCAACAGCAGCAGGGTGAAGTAGGCAGAGCTACACCGCAGCCTCTGACCATCGCAGATGAGATGAACGACGATGAGGTGACACAGCTAGTCAAAGACCACAAGGAGCTTCGTATGTATAACCTTAATCGCTGTGCTGACTGTGTTTGCTGACCACAGAACAGGTGAGAAGTACACCAAGGTCAAGAAGTACTACTTTGAAAAGGAAGATCAAGTCAAACAGCTACAGAACAGTTTGGCACATCAGCGCCTGGCACAATCTCGAACCTCACTTGACGACAGCGAGTACACGACACGATTCAATCGACTAGATGGACTGGTGGCGCAACTGGCATTCAGCATACGAAAAAGCTGGAAAAGCATACCACACTGGCTTGTGGCATCGGTGAACAGGGATGCTGTAGCTACGGGTAAGCAGGAGATGACTGCCGCCGGCAGGGCGTTCATATCGAACTGGCTGGTGGACGAAGTCTTCCACAAGTATTTCCACCCAGACCTCGAGCCCTCACTATCGGCACAGCTGCGAAGCATTCAAATGAACATTCGGCGATATGCGCCACTTGCGCAGAGCACTGAGGAGGAGGAATATTTGACCTCGAAAGTCGTCAACTGGAGACTGGCCACACTAGATGGACTAGCCGAGACACTTCGATCACCGCAATGTCCGGAAAACCGACAACGACTTACTGATTCCCTAAAAGATGGCTTGGTTTCCGCTCTTGCTCAACACCTACAAGACCCGCCTCCTTCTGACCTTGAGGGAGGTGTTCACATGATTGTTGAACTTGTTGTCAGCATTGCCATTCATCTTCCGCTCGAAAGCAGAGACGTGAGCATTGAGTACTTCCCACCTGGTTACAGCATCATGCCGGACCAGATGAAGGTAGAGTCGGGCATTCCACCTCTGGTCACATCCATTGCGGACGACCAGGCAGAGCGGGCCAGCATGAAGAGCGCCGCGAGCGATGTTACAGATATGACCGATAGTAACCCTGACCAGTCCACCGCTCGAAGGGAGAAGAGAAGCATGCTCAGTGCTATCACAGGGAGCAAGCCTAAGCCTGGCAAGCACGTGGGCGCAGGTGCTTCTTCTGGCAGCCTAGGACGTCCAGAGAGTGCTCAAGGCATGAAGGAGGATCTGCCTCCGCGCGTGCGTATGGCTGCCGGCATCGGTGTTTCTGTTCGAGGACGAGCTATCTTGGTCAAGGCACCTGTGTTCAGCACGTAACACAATCGATCTGACGATCGCCGAATTTAGGGTTCACATCTGGAAGCGCAACTGTATCGGACATCCGCACCTGATTGCGCCTTACGCCATCCGCGTACAGATCCGGTCTGATCAATGTGCGGCAGCCTTGGAACAGCTATATCAGCAATCGGCTTCTTGCGACCTACCTTCACGGATCCAATTTGGGAGGATCCTTCAGTATGAGATACCCTTTGCTTTGTTGAAATTGCGATTTGCCCAGAATCGTGTGTCGTGACGCATGGGCGAGGAGCTGCTTGGGAATGTGAAACGACATATCCAGAAGACGGGTGAATCGGCAAGGTTGAAAACGAGGTTGAACCGGAGCGACTTGGTGGTGGGCTTGACCCAAAACACTATTTTGGAGCACAGTGGATGTGTTTGTCACCTGGGACATGGCAGGAAATTCTTACGCCGTGTCGACATCTGCGGCCCATTGCGCTTCAGCCGCGACGTGGGATGAGCTGTAGCTGGTGTTCATGCGATACGCTCGACGGCCCGCTCAACGATGGAAGATAGCTTCGTCAAGAAAGAGCTTGATTCGGTCGCTTTGCACCATCCTCTAAAAACCTCCACACTGTGATCCATGACTCGCTTACGTGGAGGCCCACTTCGGCAACACCATATCTTGTCTGCTGTACACCCTCCTTTCGTGATGCCGATGCTTGCCTCAGCCGAGAGGTGAGCATGCTGATAACAAGAATAGAAAGGATGTAAGTAGGAGCATTCCACGAATCCTGTATGCAATGGCTCTCACACAAGCAGACACCCTACCGGACTTTTTCGCCTGCAACAGTTTGACAGCACAAGATGCCGCAGCATGCTTCGACTTTCTAAACCGCTGGCATCCAGGCTGCGAGATGACTCCAGTCCGTGATCAAGGTGGCTGCTCCTATACTCTGCTCGTGCATACTTTGCAAGGAGACCAGAGGATTGTACAATTCAGATCGCAGCAGCACGCAATTGCCACTGACATCGCGAGTGATGCAGTAAGGGTGTTTCCTGGTCTGACACCGAGACTGATCAGGTCGGAGTCTATCCATATGTCGAATGGCGACAAGATGCAACTGCTCGAGATGGACCAATTAGAAGGCATTTGTGTGGCGGATGTGCTGCCTAGGCGCGAAAGGCTTTCGAAAGATGAAGTGTCTCGATTACAGAATTTGCTGTGTGATCTTGCGGACTTCTTTGCAGTAGCGTGGAAGTCTGCGATGTTATATGGGAAGACGAGAACAGCAGATGGACTGGTTGGGTCGTCGATCCTAGAGCGGCTGGAGATGTTAGCGAGGGACTTACCAATACCTACGCTGAGGAAGAGTGCATCAGAGGCTAGAGAAGCTGTCACAGCAGGAGGCCTGGAGGTTTTGCCTGTCGTTCTGAATCATGGGGATCTGATACCGTGTAACCTATTGGTTGATACCGGAACGTGGCGGTTGACTGGTGTTGTTGATTGGGCGGAGAGTGAGTACTTGCCTCTTGGCTTGACGTTGTATGGTGTTGAGCATTTACTTGGGGTTCTGGATGAGTCGGCAGCACAGGTGCGGTTTGTGTATTACCACGAGGCAGATCGTTCGCGAGAGGCTTTCTGGGAACGCTTGCGATCACAGATTTGCGAGCTTGCTCAGCCTCGGATTTGGCGCGCAATGCTTCTAGCTCGAACAATTGGGATGCTGTTGTGGCATGGTGTTGCATGGGACGATGGAAAACGGGATCGTGCTGTAAGTATTGAGCGTGATGTTGAGGATCTGGCGTATCTTGAGGCATTCATGGGGACTGAGTTGTGCTCAGTACAGGCGAAGCTCTAGCTTGTCATGTATTCAAATCTATACATATATGCAAGATCTACAGTCGCTGCCGAACTTGGAAAGGTCATTGTTCGTCACGCTTGGGCTTTACCAGGCCAGCTGGCTCTGCTTCTTTCTTCATCTCTTCCCAATCAGGTCGAGGGATCTCAATTCCTTCCAGCACGCGAGCGTATGTGATGCCGCCCAGACGAGCAATTGGTCTCAGTACCTGTCACGAACGATTAGTATTCTTATTTCTCGAGGGTTACACACACACCATTGAACTCACATTAGGGTCGAGAATATTCTTCTCCTTGTTGATTGCGTCCTCGCGGGCCCAAAACCTCACACCCTCGATGACAGCAAGCACTCCTGTCTTCTTGCCGGGGGTAGCTCGGCTCTCGAACTCTTGCGTGTTCATCAACTTGCCCTCAACAGTGAAGACTGCCTCCTTGACTCTGCTCGCTTTGACAACTTCGCTGTCGGCAGGCGTAAGTCCTGTCAATGCCCACTCGGACACTCCATAAGGTGCATTGACTGAAGTGGCGTTCGCAGCTTCCAGGTAATGCTCGCTGATAATGTTGATCGTGCATTCTCCCGAGTCGATAAGATTCTTCAAGCTATCCTTCGCCTTGTCCATACCGCCAGCGTAGCCGACGATGAAGACGGGCGGGTCGTGATTGACGACTTGCGTGTAAGAGAAAGGTGCCAAGTTCGTGGTGCTGCCATCCTTTGATCTTGTGCTGACAAAGCCTACAGGTCGAGGAATGATGGCGCTGATCAATAGCTTGTAGTTGAAAGTAGCTGGTCGTCCTTCCTCGTAAGGATCGATGGAGATGTGCTTCTTCTTGAGACATTCGCCTCCATCGTTGGCTCCTTGACCTGGCTTCCAGTCTGGGTTCTTCGTCTTAGTGTAACGCCATTCAGCTGTGGTGTCCCACTCAGGACGTGAGGCTTCGACTTCTTTGAAGTTGCCATGTGGATTGCGTTGGACCATTTTCTCCGAGTCGTACATGTTCTCGTGCGTGGCCGTATCGGCCTTCTTTTGCTCGGGCTCGCCAGACATTGTCGAACTTCTTTCGAGTTGCACGCTCGACACTTATTGGGTTGGTAAGCTAGATATGTCAATGTCGCCAAACTCGGTAACTGTTCGTAGAGAGCAAAGTCTCTTCTGGCCTGCAGGAAGGACTGTGAGGCTAGACGTGAATTATTACAAAGATCCCTCTTCAATGGCGGAACGTCATCGCGGCAGATGGAGCTGATTCCGCGAGCTCAACAGTACCACCCCACTCGTCCGGGGTCGACATAAGACATGCATTAACGATTCAGAGAGAAGCGGCATACACCTACATCGTCTTGCTACTGCACTGCAAATTGTCAGGAAACGGTACACGTGCGACGATGAGAGCTTGTTATGCATGATTCCAAGGCAATGTTTCGCACGTAAACTCGATCGATCTCTACACGATTGACCTCGCTACCGGAACAACCACGTAGCGGGGTCGTTCTTAGCTAGAACCTCGACCCTGTATGACCAAGCCTCATACATATGGCCTGACCTGTCGTTCTGGCCAATTGCTCGTGTATTACTTATCTTCGCTTAGAAAGAGCGACCTTCCATTCAATGGAAAGAGGCAATATCCTTCGTAGCAGCCAATCTTTCGAGAAGCCACCAGTCTTACCAGACAAATTGTCAGACCTCGAGAAGCGGTTCAGCGACATGGCAACACAGTTTTCAACATACCCGTTGGGTGATTTCAAGCTCAAGAATGGAGGCACGCTTCCAGATGCCAAGATTGCATACAAAACATTCGGCCAGCCTGGCAATCCTGCGATCATCTATCCTACGTGGTACTCTGGAGCAATCGAGGACAACGAGTGGCTGATTGGCACTGACAAGACGCTGAACCCGGAAAAGTACTTCATCATCATTGTGGCGCTGTTCGCAAATGGGCAGTCGAGTAGCCCTAGCAATCGCAAAGATGTGCGACCTTGGCCCGAGATCACTTTCTACGACAATGTGCGAGCCCAGCACGAACTGGTGACGAAGAAGCTCAATGTCACACATGCTCGAGCTGTTCTAGGTTGGTCGATGGGTGTAAGTACAGTCGGTGGAAAGCCATTCTACATCTCTTCACGTCAGCTCGTTTCGGCAGAGGACAACGCGAAGTCATTCATGGCACTGGCGAAGCATCACTGATCTCTCACAGGCTGGACAGACCTTCCAGTGGGCAACCCAATATCCGGACTTCATGGACGTAAGCACAATTAGCTCAGCGCGTCTAGCTCAACATAGCATGTCTAACACCCCTGCAGATTGTGGTGCCTTTCTGTGGTTCCGCCAAGACAAGTCTCCACAATCAATCAATGCTTGAAGGCGTGAAAGTAGCTGTATTAGGAGGTAAAGGCGCGGCATCAGGTGGCGTCTGTAAAGGAGAAGCCCGGATCAATCAATATCGCGCATGGACCGAACACGAGAAGATCGTGGGCTTGAAAGCTCTCGGGCGTGTCTACTCTGGCTGGGGCTTCAGTCAAGCCTTCTACCGCGAAAGACTGTTCGAAAGCGTCTTGGGCTTCAAGGATATCGAAGACTTCATGGTGAACTTCTGGGAAGAATGGGCATTATCCAAAGATCCCGATAACATGGTCGCAATGCTTTACACCTGGCAGTCAGGAGATGTATCCCAGCAGGAGCCATACAATGGTCAGTACTGGTGATGAGCCCCGGATCTTGGCTGACATGGAACAGGTGACTTCGACGCGGCCATGAAAGGCATCAAGGCGAAGGCTTTTGTACTTCCTGGAAGGACCGACCTTTACTTTCGTTAGTCACCTGCAGGCCATGTATGCGCATTCTTCGCTGATTCTTTGATAGCTCCTGAGGATAGTGAGGATGAGGTCGCGCGCATGAACCCAGGCATCGGGCAGTGTATCCCATTCGAGAGCATCTGGTAAGTCAATCGGCGTCAACAACGTACGGTGCCATTCGAAGTGAGCGCTGACCTGTGCACTTCTCATCAGGGGACACTGGGCTGGAGGTCCTGGACAATCGACAGAGGACGTGAAATGGCTAGACCAGAAATTGGGTGAATTCTTCAAGAGTAACTGAGCGGATCTGTCAGCGGCTCCGGAGACACATCATGCTGCTGCGCCGTTAAATACAAGATTACACATACCTCAGTCACATAGTTGTACGTGAGATACACGGCATAGATCTGAGCAAAAAGTGGTCCGGCACTTTCGTACCAAGCCTGTTGGGCGTTGTTTCGTGAGCCGTGGTTATCGGCCGTTCGTGGGAGTTGGACAAAGACGGCAAGGGCCCTCGGGTAAAGGCTGCCGGATCTGCAACGCTAGCGAGCACTTTCACCTGCCTCTCTGCACCTGCCATCACCAATCGTCCAATCCATTGTCAACGACTTGATTGTGCGACCACGCGCGTTGACAGTCTTGATCGCGATAGTATCTATATCACTTGCTGTCGCGATCGCGTGGCGCGCAGCAGTCCACGAAGCTATCTTCTCGAGTATCTGCGCCGCTGGCTCTGATGAGGTGATCAGAGCAGCAACGCAACCACCACCGCCGCCGACTCCTCTTCCTCCTTCCCCTAGTCCACCCATCATCCACTGGCATCATGGCGCAACAAGAAGCCGAGTTCTTGGGTGTCAGCCCGCCGCTGTCCACCGAGATGCCGAAACCGCGCGACACGGAACTGTACGAATCGTTGATGGCCGAGCTCAAGGCGCAAAACAACTTTGAGGCGCCAGAGCAGACACAGAAGAGGTTGGTGTGGTGCTGACAGCACGAGAAAGGGAACAATGCTAATGCATGGATAGGGCAGAGGTCTTGGGCACGCTTAACAAGCTACTCATTCAGCTCGTGCAGAAGGTCGGCAAGAAGAAAGGACTCAATCCAGAACTGCTCAAAGAGGCTGGTGGCAAGATCTCTACCTACGGTAGTTATCGTCTCGGAGTCTATGGTCCTGGATCCGATATCGACACACTCATGCTGAGCCCGAAGCATGTTACTCGTGAGGACTTCTTCGAGCATATGCCTGACATGATCCGTCAGGAGATTCCGCCAGAGCGGCTGACGGAACTTGTTCCCGTGGCTGGTATCAGTGTCCCGATCATCAAAACTGAGATCGATGGCATTTCCATCGATCTCATCTGGTGCACCTTGCAGAAAGATAAAGTGCCCAAGTCCCTTCAGCTGGACGACACCGAGTTGCTGAGAGGCTTGAGTGAGACCGATCTGAAGTGTATGAACGGCACGCGAGTCACCGATAGGATTCTATCTCTCGTGCCGCAAACACGGACGTTCCGTATCGCCTTGCGCGCTGTGAAGATCTGGGCACAAAAGCGTGGCTTGTATGGCAACGTCTACGGGTATCCTGGTGGTGTGGCTTATGCAATGATGGTTGCGCGAGTCTGCCAACTGTACCCGAAAGCTGCGGCATCAGCAATTGTCGCCAAGTTCTTCTGGGTGGTCAAGAACTGGAAATGGCCTTCACCAATCTATCTTCAGGCCCGGGAGAAAGGCCCGTCCTTGAACCAGCAGGAGTGGGACCCGAACAAGAACTTTCGAGACAAACGTCACCTCATGCCGGTCATCACACCAGCGTATCCTGTAATGAACGCCACTCATACCATCACCCGCTCCACGAAGACTGTCCTCCTGCGCGAGCTGGAGCGTGGTCATCAGATCATGTCCGACATATATGCTGGGAAGCAACTCTGGCGCGATCTCTTTGTCAAACACCAGTTCTTCACTTCCGCATATCAGCATTACATCGTGGTCGTCACGGCATCCAAAACCAAAGAAGAGCAGCAGGCTTGGTCTGGGTTGGTGTCCTCGCGAGTGCGCTTCAAGCTTGTTGAGGGCATTGAGGATAGCGCAGACAAGGTCAAGCTTGTGCAACCTTTCAACAAGGGAGTGGAGCGGCATCATAAGTGCAAGACACAGAAAGAGATCGAGAGCGTACTAGGCGGCGGCCTGGAAGGGCTTGTCGACAAAGCCACAACTACAGAGGAAACAGCAGATGTCAAACAGCAGGCCGCTGCCGGAGGCGATGCTGATGTGATCAACGAATTGGCCACCACCAATGGTGATGCCGAGGGAAAGAAGGACGGCGAGCTGGAGCTGTGGACGACTACGTTCTATCTGGGCATCGAGCTGAATACTGGTGAGAAGCAACTTGACATCTCTTACTCGGTCAACGAGTTCAAGAACAACGTACAGTCTTGGCCTGGCTACAACCCGGATGTACATTCAGTACAGATCAAGTATCATCGCAGGTGTGTAGCAACCCCAGCCGCCAGTCTGCAATCTAGTCCGCTGACCAAACAACAGTACACAGCTACCTCTCGACCTCTTCGGGGAGGGTGAGACGAGACCCGTCAAGAAGAAGAAAGCAAAGAATGAAAACCTAGAGAAGAAGCGTAGCTTCACTAATGCAGGTTTGGACGTGAGTAATCGAAAGAGACGCTTGACGAGGACAGCAGCTACTCTGAGCTGAGGCGTTGAGCCAATTGCTGACACTTGACTTGTAGGAAAACCAGAACCCTGCTAAGCGCCGCCACTCTGCATCTGTGAATGGCAACGGCACGCCAACGACCAATGGCACTACTGGCTGAACGACGCGACGTTCTTTTCGCATCTTTGGTAAAGATGTGCTTGTATCCATTACTCTAACATCAATATCCAGTCCATTCGACGATCGGCAGCCTGCACCCGAGAAGAGCCCATACGGTACCGAGACAGATAAGCAGACCCTGCCCGATTGCAGGCTGTTCTCCGAAGTAAATCGAAGCACTCTAGCATGTGCGAAAGTGGCTTGCTTCAAGTCGTTTGAGCCGCCTGGATGCTGTCCAGAGTTGAGGCCTGTTCATGAAGGAGGTAAGGTGACCCTCTCCCAAGGAGTGACAATCTTGAGAGAAGACAGGAAAACAACAAAAAGAAACGAGGAAGATGCGCCAGTCCGTCGCTACCAACGCGGATGCAGTCTCGAGCTGAGCCGCTATGGCTTCGATGATGAACCCTGCGCGAGGTAACCATGAGAAGATTGAGTTGACAGTGGAATAACCTCCTTACGTAGTCTCACAATCAAACTGCATTACAGAGGTCTACGGACCTCACACCAATGAACGCCAGCTTGCCAGTATTGCGGCCTCCCTTCTCACACTTGGCTATTGCCCACGTCGCCTTGTATGCTGCACGACGGTGATTGAACACCGAGTCGAGTGCCATGACAACGTAGAGTTGCCAACAAACAGCTATTATCTGTTCTGGCGATCTGACCATTTCGTATAGCGATCATGTCCGGCACGATTCAACGTCTATAGTGAATGCGCCGTTAAGCCCGGCTGACACGAGCAGTGAAACCACACTATTGTCGTAGCGTGCAGAAGCGTCTCACAGTCGCGTGGAAATTTTGTACGATCATGGCGTGTTTCTTTGTGTTAGATGTGGTGTGTAGGAGAGGTCTGTGTCATGTGTGTAGAGTGATTTGATTATTATGAAGTTCGAGAGATAGGATGTTGCTGCGATCGAAATCAGGTGCGGGAGCTGCGAGTAATTGCTGGAAGTGTATCGGATTGGTTTGCGGCAGAGTCATACAGGCTTTCGGAGACTTTGTCGGGGACGTGTGATGATGATTATCTTCATAACATCTCTGCCGCGTCTCATATGCTACGGATGCATGCTCTAGAGGCGTGATCCGCATTAGGAGAGATGTGAACTGTCTGTCAGTGCGTGACGCCTGTGCGACGTGTTGTGGAGGAGGGTCATCTCCGGGCGTGGTTCGTTCGTGCACTTTCAACGTTGTTTCGGTAGATTACTATTGTAAGCGAAGAGCCGTTACGGCAGGTGAGTTGCTCTTGGGAAAGCAATTACTGAAAGTAGATGCCAGCCTCGAAGTCGACTTCGGTACGCCACCAGCCGAGACTGTGGATGTACTCTTGTACCTCGAGCTTGGAGCTGAACAGCCCTTGACGAGCTGAATGATAGCTGCTGCGGCTTGTTGTAGCTCGCGATCAGGCTGTTGGTATGTGATCAGCCAAGCTCGTGTTGGTCAACGTGGCCGCTGTCTGTGATCAGTAGCGACTACAGCGGTCAATGGCTAGGCTCGGAAGTATTGCTGGCCACAAGAGGAAATTGATTGCAACGCGGAACCCTGCTTGATAGTGGATCGCATTTTGGTGAGAATTGCCTGTGCCACCTGCATCGCTGCTCCGCACCAAGATTTGGACTCAGATTCGCTGATCAACCTCGGGACGGAGCGCAGTTCGTGGCGCTGGGGAGTGTGAACTTCACTCGCAAGGGTCAGGCGGTGGGAGAAGGATTGACGATCTCTGGATGAAACATTGGGTCCTGCTCATGAGAACAAGCTTCACGAGAAGCGTTGCAGAGCAGGATTGGCATGGCATGGCTGTGTGCACCCGCGCGATTGCTGCGCCGGTGGCGTGGTGACGGTCGATGGCAGACGTGCTGGGAAATAGAGGTCGAGGTCGTCGGCAATCATCGTCAGGGTTTTGGGCTCTGTTGGTAGATTGAGGCTGAGGAATAGAACCTAGCCCGCTCTTGGCTGCGGTGGTAGTGGACTGATGGCGCTTTTGCTTGCTCACCAACCCTGCGCCGATTCATCAACCATCTGCAATGCAAGCTCCAGTCTGATACCGCCCCTCCGAACTGCTGCACATCATCATCACGCTTCTGCTGGCTGTTCGCTGTTGCTCGGTCCAATAATCGAGCAATCTCTCACACACGGCCCCGGGCTGTGTGCTTGGCCCTCTCAGCCGCCTGTCTGTCAGTCAGTCTGCTTGGGTGTTTTCGCGCGCCGAATCCTCTCCGACTCGATTCTCTCGTCAGCACGCCCGCACGCACGGCTCCGGCTCAGCTGTCTCTGCCCCCAACCACACACCGAGCAGTCCGACCCGGCCACGGCGCATCCACGCACGTTACCCTACCTGGCACCGCACCAGCCAGCGCTCAGGCTCCCACACCCGCAATCTCGCCCTGCTTCGCGTCGTCTCGTTTCGTCTCGTCGTGCCTGCCTATTCTGCGGCGATACTCCGCCGTTGTTGCAGTTGCAGTTGGCGCGCTGCACCTTCCTTCCGGCGGCCTGAAGTCTCACGGAGACTGCTCCCCATGATAGGCTGCTTCCTATGTCCTCCATGAACTCGCGTTTCAGACGACTAGTCGGTTCGACACGCAGAAGCAGCAGCAACTCAGTCGCAGGCAGCCAGAGCTCCAACGCCGGCAGCACCACCAACCTCGCCGCTCCGACACAGCGCTCCTCGCCGTCGCGCAGCGGCCACAGCAACCCGCCCACCACCAACGGCACCGCGCCCACCTCGAATCCCGTCAACGGCAACACCGCTGCCGCCGCTGCTGCGGGAGCTCCCCCCAGCGTCACCTCGCGCGACTCCGCCCAGTCGACAGCGACGCCGCAACAAGCAGCCAACGCCTCGTCGACCTCGCTTGCTATGAACCCAGGCCAGCAACCCACGCCATTAGGCCGGCCGCCGTCATACCAGTACGCCAACCAGGGTGGGACTTTGGGTGCTCCAGGACATCCTAATCAAGGCAGGCCGTCGAGTCCAATGCCTCCCCCACCTATCAATACTGGCGGTGGACATGCCTATGCCCCTCAGCACCAGCCAGGCATGTACCAGCAGCCTGCCCCACCAGGCTATCCGTTAGGCCAAGCTCCGCAAGGGCACCAGCCTTACGGCTATGGACCTCCTCAAGGACCGCACTCGTACAATCGTGGGCCTGCCGAGGTGCAGGGTGATAACTCGCGCAGCAAGGCGCAGCTCATTGTCGGCATCGATTTTGTGAGTAAGGCTGAGATGACACACTTGGTAAATACTGACGGAACTGGCAGGGCACGACCTTCTCTGGTGTGGCATTCGCTTTTGCGACCAATACTGAAGCCAAAGAGGATATTATCGTCGAGTGGCCAGGTGCTGGCACTCAGACGAAGCAAAAGGTGACTGGGCTCACTGGCACATCAATCATTCTACATGTACTAATCTAGGCGCTAGATCCCGACTGTGCTGTACTACGATCAGCATCAGCAAGTAGTGGGCTGGGGACCAGATATTGCCGAAGCTCTTGCTCCTACCGGGTACCCAAAGCCTGGTGTGCAGAAAGTAGAATGGTTCAAGCTGCAGCTCATGCTTTCCGGCAACACATATATTGACCCCATCAACCTTCCCCCGCTTCCACCGGGGAAGTCTGAGATCGATGTTGCGGCAGACTACCTCTTCAAGCTTCGTCAAGCGATGCGTAACCAGCTGCAGAAGACGCTGGGAGAGGTCTTCAACCGAGAAGAGCGCAACATCAAGTACTTCTTGACGGTACCTGCCATCTGGAACGATGCCGGCAAGGCGGCAACGAGAGCTGCAGCCATTCAGGCTGGCTTTCTCCGCGATGAGAACGACAACCGATTGACTTTGATCTCTGAGCCTGAAGCTGCTGCCATGTTCTGCTCAAAGACTGGACTTCTGAACCTCAAAGTACATGATGCAGTGCTCATCGTGGATTGCGGTGGTGGTACTGTTGATTTGATCGCGTATGAGGTGGAGGAGGAATCACCTTTCACTGTCGCTGAGTGCACTGCTGGCTCTGGTGACTCTTGCGGTTCGACTGCACTGAACAGGAACTTTTCCAACATCCTTCGAGCAAAGATCCGGAAGATGAAACTGCCTGACGGATCCAAGACTGCTGGCAAAGTCTACGCAAAATGTATCATGGACTTCGAGAACAGAATAAAGGCCGATTTCCGCAACAATGGCCAAAAGTGGGCAGTTGATGTCGGTATCGAGGCCGAATTTCCGGAAGCTGGCATCGAAGAAGGTTACATGACTTTCACTAACGAGGAAATTCTGCAATGCTTCGAGCCTGTGGTCAACCGCATCTTGGAGCTTGTGAGGAACCAGATCATCGCCATTCAGGCACAAAACAGATCATTACAGGTATGCCTACACATCATCGTTGTCATTGACGGAGAGTCACTAACTTCACGCAGAACGTGCTCGTCGTTGGTGGTTTTGGAGCTTCGGAATACTTGTTCCAGCAGATCAAGTTACATGTGCCACCTCAGTTTCAGAATAAGGTGGTCCGACCCATGGACTCCGTCGCGGCAATTGTAAAGGGAGCTGTCACTGCTGGTATCACGGAACGGGTTATCACTTCACGTGTGGCAAGAAGGCACTACCTCATGGCGACTCTACAACCTTTCAAGGAAGGTCATCATCCAGAGCAGTACCGTGTGCCCTCGCTCGATGGTAAAGATCGCTGCAAGTACACGCGACAGATCTTCGTGCAGAAGGGTCAGAGAGTTAAGATTGGCGAGCCCGTCAAGGTCTCCTTCTTCCGACAGGTTGCGCCTGGCGCAACACTGATGTACGAGGACGTGCTGTATGCCTGCGACGAGGATGTGTGCCCGGAATACACCAAGGATCCACGTAAGTACTGCTGCAGCGATTGCGTACTACGATTGCGCAAGATATGTGTACTGACCAATTTTGCAGGCATCAAGGAGGTTGTCACTCTGACATCCGATCTCAGCCGGAAAAATCTCGAGAAAGATTTCGAACGCATGGACACACCGCAAGGCACGTTCTACCGTGTCTACTTTGACATCTACCTTACTCTCGACGGCTCCGAGTTCAGCGCCGAATTGGTCTGCCAAGGCGAGGTCATGGGACGATGCTCTGCCAGATTCCGATGATCGACCATACCGTTACTACCAAGTGAGGAGTACAGTACAGCCCGGCGTAAGGGAGGCGATTGTGCAGTCAAAAGTCGTTCCAGGATCCGCTACGGAATTGTAATAGGCCTAGCGCAAGGCAACTAGACTCGTAACCATTGTGCGCAGAGCCAAGCTTGGTTATGGAGGAGGACAGTATGTGGCCTGGTTGTTCCAATTAGATATTGCGCGGCGCCGATGGCGTGCATTGCAGACATGCGGCATATGTGCGCCACAAGGTGCGAACGGTAGCATGGCCATGGGCTCCTGTGGCTCATTATGCTCCGTCTTGAAATTCAGCCAACGTACTGGAGGCGCTAGCAGTATTTGGCTTTGAACAGTCATCAATCTATCTCGACTATACAGTGCAGGCATAGCGGAGGATGATAATGCGATCGGAATCTTGGAGCGAGTACCCACCGGAGCGAATTGTGGCGAAACTCATTTTGACATATAGGTTTTCTTTTCGAGTAACTAGCATTTCGACGACTTAAGCTGTGTCCATAATCGATCAAGGTGATCACATGTCTCATGCCCTCAAGCTGACTATGCTGGTCGCGAGACCTCCGTGTCACTTGGCAGTTATCAGCGGTGCTTCTGAATCGCTTTGCTGCTGGATATGTAACAAATTGCCTGCGACTGCCAGCCCTCCGTCCAGTGACAAACGCCTGACTAGTCTTACAGCTTGAACATCTGCTGCAACGCGTCGTGCAACACGCTGACGTTGTAGTCGATCAGTACACGCTTATCAGCAGTGCTTCCTTGGCCCATCACGCAGATTAGCGACAGATAACTAGTTCTAATGTCAGTGTCCGGGCACAAATTTATGGAAATGTAACATACTCATTAATCTCTCGCGCATAGACGTAGGTGTTTCCGCTTTTGTCATACGTGATCAGACTTTCCCCCACTGCATCACCACTGCTCTTCTCTGTGTTTTCGCCGGCCACGTCCTCGAGTGATTGATCCCGATTCTGCCAGCCGTAAATCTGCTTGATGTCCACAATGACATCGACGTAGTCGGAGCAGACTTCGTAGTCCTTGAGGAATGTCGGACTGGCATCTGTCGCGAGGTAGATTTTCGAGACGGTGTCGAATAAGTACGCTTTTTGGATTCTGCAGGACGAGCAGAGTTTGTTGAGGAGTGCTTCCATGGCGGGCAATTGCGGGAGGAGTTTTTGCACGACTTTGCTCATGGCTTCGTAGACGGAGTGATCAAAGATATTGGTCTGGTAGAATGCTACGGGGCGGTCGGAGAACCCTGCGTCAGATAGTTCGTCTTGCACGCGCTGGCGAACGTCGCGGAAGGTGTCGTATTTGTATTCTTCGGAGAGGCCGTCGGTTTTGTGGATGAAGACTTCAAGGTTGAGACGTGGGTAAGCGGGCATGAGGATGGAGGCGGTTTTGATGAGTTGGTCGATGGATTGGAAGTATTCGTCTTGCATGTCGAGGACCCAGATGAGGGCTCCTGCGGAGCCAAAGACTGCTTCGCGGTCGAAGTCGGGGGAGAGGTAGGGGATGTTGGGTGGGATTTCTGAGGACTCGAATTTCATGAAGGATTCCATGGTGGCGGATTCGATCTTGTTGGAGGAGTCGAGGTAGAGAGTCTCTGCCGGAGAGAACTTCTCGAAGAGGACTTTTTGGATTGAGGATTTACCGCTTCTGAGGTCGTGATCAGTGATGTGAGTGAGCGCAAGTGAGATCACGCGTGTTACCTTCTCATGCCCATGAAAAGCACCTTAGGGTTCCCTTTCCTCCTGACATGTTGATGTCGAGTTGCGGCGTCTGATGTCGCATAGCTGTGATTACTCTGGATGTGTACTTCATTAGCGAACCGTTGTTGCTCGCGGTAGTACGATGTCAGCCAGTCGTTCTCCTTGGGTGAGCTATGCGATGACGTGGTGGAGCTGTTCTGCACGCTTGGGTTGCTGGAGTGGAATGAGAGCTCGAAGGGGTTCTTCTTGTTCTGCTCAGGCGCTGGAGTTGGTGTTGGCGAGAGGATGTTCTCGGAGAATAACGTGCGCATGGCTGAGACTGTTGCAACGATGTTGTCAGATGAGAACGATGTGCTTGAGAGAGGATCGCACAGTGGGGTGTGCTGAAGTTGTGGGTGAATCTGGAGTAGTTACAGGTTCGTTATTGATCAATCATTCTTGTGAATTTGAATTGATCATGCTACCAGTAGCACACTAATTCACACACTGATGTTTCGAAAGACTTACACAATGCCAACGGCAGTAGGTAGCCGCTGAGAACCCGTCTGATAGATCACATCCTCCTCAAAGTGCCATCTTGCGCACGCACCCATCCAGCAGCACCTCAAGAAGGGAAGAGGTGGTCATCGCAAAGCCACACCGCAGGACGACAAACTCGCTGGCAATCAAGGCAGCACGCCTGGCTTTGTACAAAGGAGCGGGATAGCCTCACCTCCATCATAGCAAGCTCAAGTCACATACCGCCACGAGACGTTGGAGAACCAAGGCTGTTCCTTGCTGCCTTCGCGGAACACGGCTGTACACCGCTACTCGCTTCCCGGCGCAGGATCCAACTAGGACAGCCTTCCGCGGACCAGTGAGAGACAAGTGAAGTCGAGGATAAGCGACTAAGATGCTGCCGGTACTGTGAGTCAAGATGCCGACCGCAAATCCTCTGCAGCCCAGTACCGAGATTGTGGGATGAGTGGCCGCGTGGGTGGTGCCCAATGACCCCGGGCTGATCTTGATAGGCGGCGACGACGTGGGCGGGGTGCGAAATCTGCTGTGACACCTTCCTACTGTGTTTCTGTGCAATAGTGATAGGTTCACCAGATGTGACACGATCTGTAACCACGAAGCAAGGAAAGCGTGGTTAGACCTGTGATAGGCTTCGCGAGAAATCGAACCGTGAAGAGGAGGTGAGGGAGAAAAGGACTTGGCATTCGACAAGCCTGCATGACGTCCCTGTCAGAAACACTTCTATTCTTATGATAAGGCATCCCATCAATCCAATCTGTCACTGCTGTCTCTTTGGAACAGGCTAGCACGTGGCACAGTGCGCTCATCTATAGAGGTGACACAACCCTCTTCGCGAGAGGAGCGTTGCGGCCTCACTATGTCCCACGCATCGTTGACGAAACCAACGCCGTGCGCGCGCCGCAGGACGGGCTAGGAGTCGAGCTTCTCATGATTCGGATGCTACTTGACTGACTAGCTCAAGTCGTGCTCGTGGGCGTGGGTTTGGACAAAGCGATTGAGTTGCGAGATTTGGTGATATGTTTTCACCTCGCTGTGGGGTCTCTACGAGAAGGAGCATTTGCGGCGGCCGGCGTATATGCTCATAGGCCTTCACAGACAGAGGCGCCTACTGCCACAATGCCATGATTGCAGGTCCGCACAGGAAAGGTGCAGAAGTTCGCTTTACTTGACACACTACCACAGCGCCCGCGACAGTCTGTCAACGACGCTCTCGGCGTGAGATCAACGCTCTGACAAAAAGGCAATCATCGACCTATCAAGTAGGCATCGACCTGTTCTTTGTCGAGAGCTCATTTTGAGCCCGACCGTGCCTCGCCAAGCATACCAGCAGCCTGCTGATCTTAGGGTTGACTAAATTTACTTCTGGGACGACGATGATGGGATGTCAGCATGGTGTCTCAACCTGGAATCTGGATGGTCCATATCTATGTACCTGTCCAAATATGTTTACAAGCTTACGGGGTGTCAAGTCGAGAACCACAAGCTACACGCATAGAAGTCATCCCCGCGTAACGCTCGGCACACGTAACGCTCAACTTTGGCTTCAAACTATGTATGTTACAACATTAATTAGATAGCTAATATGGACCTAATTAAGGCCGCACTTGAGGCCCTAGCCCTATTAGATAAGTATAATATATTATAGATTACTAAAGAGTATCATATCTATCGTTATAAGCTCGGTAGACGGTAGAATAGAACTGTAGCTTTAATACGATACAAAATCGAGTCCTAATAACTCCTTAACGATATCTAGGAAAGAACGCTCGTAGAGTATATTAATAAGCTTATACGGCTAAGTATACTACTAACTCCTACTTAGGTCTATATATTCGCTATAGAGATTAGGGAGAGGGTACTAGGAAAGAACTAGGTTACTAACTTCGTAAAACGATACTACTATAAGATTGATTCTAGATATCTTAACCCTCTCGATAAGGACCGCTTACGAGCTAAGAACCTATATATAATAGGCCTATTCTACGATATTCTAGAGCTTAAGATAAGGGATTACGAGATTATACTAGCTAATATATATAACGTAGATAAGAAGAGGTTTATAATTAGTTTTATATAGAAGTGTAAGCGTATCTTTACTAAGTAGTCTAATAAAGCTAAGGAGCTTACTATAAGTATTTAGGATAGTAATAGAGAGTAGATTATAATACTAGCTTATATCTACGTAGATAGTATAGTAATTCCTCTAGGCCTAATCTATAAAGCTACTTCTAGTAATATCTAAGACTCTTAGGTATAGGATCTTAATATAACGAAGTATATAGCTCTATTTATATCCTCTACGAACGGCTAGACAGATAATAAGCTAGGCATAGCCTAGCTTAAAGAGATATTCGATCGCTTTACTAAAGAGAAAGCTCGCTATAGAAGAGACTAGAGAATGCTTATATTAGATAGCTACGGCTCGTATATTACTATAGAGTTCCTTAAATAGGCTATAGCGTATAGGATCTTCGTTATTATATTTCTACTATATATAACGTATAGATTATAGCCTCTAGACGTTAAGGTGTTTAGTCTACTAGCTTAGTACTATTATAGCGCTCTAAACAACTATCTTGCTCGCTATTAAGGACTATCCTCTATCTCTAAGCGTAACTTCTTTAGGCTATTTTATCTAGTATAGAAGTAAGCTCTAAGCTAATATAATATCCTCTTAGGCTTCTAAGCTACTAGTATATACCCTCTCTACTATAATATAGTCCTTAAAGCGCTTAAGCCGAAGAAGAAGAAACTAATACTAACGACACGACCTAGTATAGCTAGAAGTAATAGTAGCTCTAGACTATCTACTTCTTAATTCTAGTAGATTAGAGCTATCGTTAAAGAGACTATAAAGCACGTTCTAGACGTAGAGACTAAGTCTAAGGTTAAGAAACTTAATAGTACTATTCTAAAGCTAACTACTAACGTAGCACTACTTAAGGCTAAGAACAAGGGCTTCTATAAGGCTCTAGTTAAAGAGAAGAAGAAGCGCAAGCGTAGCAAGACAGTAGTTAAAGAGATACGTGCTAAGAGCGGCTAAGGAGGGATATTTTAGTCTCTAGCGAAGATTATATATACTCTTAAGCTATAGATATAACGTAAGTAGGCTAAGGAGTAGAATAAGCTAGATAAACAATATAAGAAGTAGGAGTAATAGCTTAAGAGCTTATAATAGAAGATACTTAAAGAACAACGTATTATAGCTAGGTTATAGGTAAAGAAGGATAAGAAGGAAAAATAGCGATAGACTACTATTATAAAGGAGTTTAAGAAGCAGGTTAAATAATATAACTAGCTACTTAATACTAAACTATAAGCCTTAGCAAGACTAATACGAAGAAGTAAGCACGTTACGTTAGTTAAGAAGCTATAATAACTAGTATTTAATAGTCTATGTTAAGAATATATCCTAGATAGTTAGTCTAGATATAGACTTCTAAGCATAGTTCTAGATGCCTAAGGCATCCACCTAAGGCTTGGCAAGAGGTACATCTTGCTTCTCTCTCTTCTCTTCTTAGATAACTAACTTAATTAACTTTGTATTTAGTTCCTAGCATATTACTACTACACTATATATATAAGTTAGTTTAAGATTAATCCTCTATTCTTCTTTACTACGCTATACCCTCCTTAACATTATATAGTATCTACAAACGCCCTCTACTTTTAATAGGTTATAAGCCCGGGTTTATGCACTAAATAGGAGCAACCTATGTTAGTATAGGTTACTTATATCCCTTACAGTTTATAGAAAACATTTAGGGCCTAGAAGTTTCCCTAACTGTATTACTAACGAAGCTAGTTTGCACCTAGTAGTATATAAGTTAGTAAAGATCTCTATAAGACAGTAGTGTGTTTCTACTTTGTTAATACCTACCTAGTTCTCTACTATTACACCTAGTATTACTAGAGTTAGAAGAGGCTACTTAGCCTTTCTACTACCTAGTAATAGAAACTCTACTAAGAGAGAAAGATCTAAGTCTTAGTAATTTCCTAAATACGAGGAATCCCTGTCCCTTAGAGCTAGTCTCCCTACTACAAGAAATTACCCTTCTCTAGAATCCTTAGCTAGTCTAAAGTATTCTACTAATTATTCATTCTATTTACCTATTTCTATAATAGACTAAGAGGACAAGAAGAGCTAAAGGATTCTAATCCTAGACAGAACTAACTAGAAGAGATAGTTCAAGCTATAGATAGACAAGCTAGAAGGAAAGGACTAGTTCTAGGTAATTAGCTAACTAATTGTTAGAGGGAACCTATATATAGTTTAGTAGGACACTAGTCTTTAGATATATGTTACTTAGAATCAACACTTCTTAAAAGATAATACAGTATGTAGGTTTAGTATTAGATATAGTATTAGTAAAGATAATAAGATAGAGCTAGAGACATAGTATATTACTATACTAGTAGCTGAGATATAAGTAATTCTCTAGAACAAGTATAATAGAGTCCTAAAGTCCTATACTATAGGTCTAATTAAGTAGTTTGTTATATTTAGGATATTACCTAATAAGATAATTAGGGAAGTATAGAGACACCTTAGAGGCCTAGGTAAGAGGATTACTAAGATTGATCCTTAGGAAGCCTACTACTAGAGCTAAGAGAAAAGGCTAAAACATCTCCTATAGTCCCTACCTATATTATACTAAGCAGCTAAGGATACTATTATAACCTAACTATCCTTAGATATAGACACTATTCTCCTTCTACTTAAGTCCTAAGAGGTAAGAGACAATCTAGACAAGATAGACATAGGTCTAGCTATATTCTATTCTAGGTAGCCCTACTAAGGAAAGTCCCTACTAATGTACTAGCTCTATAAGAAAGGGAAGTACTAGTTAAAGGATTATCCTAACCTCCCTACTACTAAGAAACTGTCCTAGTAGAGAAATAGTACTAAGAACTAGAAGGACCCTTAGGGATTATTCCTTAGAGGGAGGGTTAGAAGATCCCCTTTACTAAGGAATGCTAGATATATTAAGAAAGCTGTCTATAAGTTATTATTATATAATAAGCTAAAGAAGGTTATCTAGAAAATAGGCAAGTAGCTTCAAAGGATAGAAAAGTCTAGAAAGCTTCTAAAGAAAGGATTTTCAGCCTAGGAGTCTAGTTCTAGTTCTAATTCTAGAACTTACTCTAGTTCTAGAAGTAATAATAATTCCCTATTAGAAGATAATAACTAAGATAAGTTAGCCTATTCTATAATTAAGGCTAAAGGCAAGTTATTACTCTAAGAATAGCTCTTAGATTCCTATACCTTATCCTATATAACTAACTAACTATCCTTCTTTAGATTAGTAAAGCTACTAAGGAAGAAAGTATAGATCAAGGTAGGAGGAGGATACCTCTATATAACCTACTCTAGACTAGTATAGATAAAGGGAATCTTAGGAGGAGAAGTTCTACTTAATAAGGTACTATTTATTCCTAATCTTAGAGTAAATCTTGTGTTATAGGATTAGTTTAGTAAGCAATTTAGAGTCTAGAAGCCTGATTTCACTCTTACCTCCCTAGATAGTTAAACAGTTATAAAGACCAAGCTAGTTAGAGGTGTTCTATTTATTAGTAAGATATTACCTCTCCTATAGGAAAAGTTATATTACTTACTATATAATCCTATAGAGGTTAATAATGCCTATACTGCCCTATTAGAGAAAGATCTAAAATAGTAGGAGCTATAGTATAGAAGATTTATATACTTTAGAAGAGGGTTACTCTCAAACCTTTATAAAGTTACTAACCTAAAGGAAAGAATTCTAATTCCTAACTAGGAAGAGTATAAGTATAGGATCTATATAATAGGCAAGATAAAGAAACACCTAGGTAAGTCTATTAAGAGAAGACCTGAAAGATTAGCCCTTATATTAGTAGATATCTATAGACTATTACTATTATTAGTAAAAGGTTTTATATAGTAGCTTAAGATTGTTAATAACTTCTTAAGAAAGAAATAGGCATTTCTACTCAAGGCTAGATTAGATACACTAACTACTCTTTAGAACTAGAGGATTAAGGTAGAAAGGTAGTCAGTAGTACTCCTCAAGTCTATAAGAGCTAACAATGCTAGAGAGATTACTACTTTAATTAAACAGTAGGAGAAGGACTTTAGAATCACCCTTAAGCTAACTAAAGCCTATAATTCACTCTAGAATAGAGTAGTTAAGAGGTCTATCTAAACATTAGAGGCCTCTATTAGAGTAATACTTAAAGAAAGTAAGATACCTATTAAGTTTTAGCTAGAAGCCCTTGAAGTATAGGTATATATAAGGAACAAGCTTTTAAATAGACCTAATATTAAGGGATTCAAGCTCTTACCTAATAAAGCTTTTAATAGGATCAAACTAATAGTCTCCTACCTCAAGGTATAGGGATATAGAGCTATAGTATATATAGATATAAGAGTATAGCCTTAGTAGGTAAGGAGTAACAAACTAATAAATAGAGGAAAGGATGCTATATTTGTTAGATACTATAACAATATAGTAAAAGTATAGAAGTTCTAGGAGCTAGATATAAAGGCTGTTAAGTAGTATACTAATGTAATCTTCTTTAAAGATAAGCTAGGTAGAGAATTAGACTTAAATATTAAGATTAAGAATCTCCCTAGTTTAGCTCTAGAAAGAAGACCTATTAGAAGGCTAAGAACTATTAGCTAGCCTACTCTATAAGCTAGTAGGAGTACCCTAGGTGCTCCTAGTCTAGGCTAGTAGAAGCCTCCTCCCCCTTAGCTATTAGTATAGGTTTAGGAAGGAAAGAAACTCTTTATATAACTTCCACCTCTACTAGAAGATGTAGGAGAGTATAGAAAATTCCTAGACTAAGGGAAAGTTAAGAAAGAATCTAAGAATTCTGCCTAAGAAACTATAGAGGTAGATTAGGAGTAGACAGCTTTAAGGTAAACCCTTAGAAAGAGGAAAGTATCCTAAGAACTTAATAGATTTGACTAGAAGCTGAAGCTAATTAGGCTTAAGCTAGATTAGAATAGTTAGCTAGATAAGGAAATGCTCCTAGAGTATTAGGCTTTCTTCTTAGCTATAAGCTCTATTAACCTAGGTATCCTATAGGACCTAGAATTCTTAGAGGAAGTTAAAGAGATTACATTCTTAGCTACTAAAGAAGTAGGAATACATAAATAGGAGGTTCTAATCCTAAGGAACTATAAGGAAGTAGTAAGTAATCCTAAGTAGGGTTATCTCTAGTAAGAAGCTATTTAGAAGGAGCTAGATACACTTGCAAGTAACAACACCTAGACTATAGTAGTCCTACTAAAAGAGGCTAACCTAGTTACCTTAAGATAGGTCTTTAATATTAAGAGAAAGCTTAGTAGAGCTATTAAAAAGTTTAAGGCAAGACTAGTTATAAGAGGGTTCTCTTAAAAGTATAGAGTAGACTATATAGAGACTTTTGCCTCTATAGTTAGGTAGGATACTCTAAGAGGATTCATAGCTATAGTCTATAAGAAGGACCTAGTTCTACACTAAGTAGATATAAACAATACATTTATAGAGAGTACCCTATATAAGGACATCTATATAATCCTACTACTAGGTATTGACCTATTAACTAGTATAGTCTTATAAGTTCTAAGGAGTCTCTATAGGCTAAAGCAAGCTACAAGAGACTAGAATCAGCTATATATATCAAAGCTAAAAGGAATAGGATTTAGACAATTAGAAGTGGACCTATGTCTTCTAATCTATAAGAAAAGGAAAGACCTAATAATCCTAATCTATATTAATAATATACTTATTACTATAGAGAGACTAGAAGATGTCCTCTAGTTCAAAGACTAACTTAGTAAGGTCTTTAAGATCAAAGATCTTAGAGAACCAGACAAGATTCTTAGAATAAGACTAATAAGAAATAGACAGTAAGGCTAGCTGAAACTTAACTAGAAGTACTATATCTAAGAGAACCTAGCTAAGATAGGAATAGGTTAAGAGACTATATTACTAACTCTTTTACTAATAGACAGCTATAAAAGTCTAAAGCCTACTAGACTAAATAATAAAAGGTGTAACAAATAGGAGTACTAATCTATTATTAGAACATAGATATAGCTTGTAACTGTTATAAGACCAGACATTTCATTTGCCCTTAGAAGATTGAGCTCCTATATTAGTAATCTAATAGTAGGATATATAAAGGCTCTAAAGAAGCTAACTAGATACCTAAGATCAAACCTAGACCTTAGTCTAAGATACTTAAGGAATAGTCAAGGCTACCTTACTAGATATATAGACTCTAACTATATAATAGACAAGACTAATAGAGTCTTAATCCTTGGATATATCTTCTTCCTTTATAGTATACTAATCTCCTAGATAAGTAAGAAGTAGAAATCTGTAGCTATATCTATAATAGAAGCTAAATATATAGCTATAGGAGTATATACAAAACAGTTATAGTTCCTTAGTGCTCTTTTAAGAGAGCTTGGATACCTAGAGTTAGTAGGAGAATGTTCTTACTAACTAAGGATCCTTAGTAACTAGGAAACTATTACTAGAATCAGGCTAATTTAGCTGAAAGGTAATAACTAAGCTGCCTTTACTCTAGTTAAGGACTTATATGTTTATAACAAGTCTAAACATATTAATATCTTATATAATACTATAAGAAAGCTCTAGTAGAACAGACTTATCTCTATAGAATATGTAAATATAAAAGAGATAGTAGTAGATAGTCTTACTAAGCTAAAGAATAGACTATAGTTTTAGGAGTTTGTAAGGCAGCTCTACCTTGTATAAGAGATATATAAAAGATAACTCTAAGCCTTAGAGTTGAACTAAGAGGAGTCTAAAAGAAAGATTTTAGTTACTTAACTCCTCCTTAGTTAGACTTTATAAAGTCCTAAATACCCTTACTAATGTCAGACCTGTTACTAACTACAATATTACTATATAGTACCTAGCTAAACTAGACACCTCCTAAGGCTAAGTACTAGTTAATATTAAAGACCTCCTCTATAGTAGCTATTATCTCCTCTACTAGTATATAGTTACTCTACTCCCTAGCTTAATATAAGATCCCTATAGCTAAGAATAGTATACCCTAAAGACTATTAGGGAACTAAGAAGCTATATAGAATATAACTAAGTAAGGGACTAGGCTATAAGGAATCTAGGGAGCTGTTAGAATTAGCTATAAGAGAGGATAGGGGCAACTTACTAGATAGTCTATGTCCTAAACAATCCACTCCTATATAAGAGAGGAGGAAGATCTTATAGAAGGTATTTCTTTTACCTTTTTATAGGAGATAGTAGTATAGAAAGTTTGTTAGATTAATAGTTAGTACTGTCTAGTTATTAGTCTAAAAAGCAAGTACTTGATAACTAATCAAGATTGAGACTAGTATTTAAGTGCTACAGATGATCTATTAAAAGATCTGACTATATAGCATAAGTAGGAGTGTTAAGAATATATCCTAGATAGTTAGTCTAGATATAGACTTCTAAGCATGGTTCTAGATACCTAAGGCATCCACCTGAGGCTTAGCAAGAGGTATATCTTGCTTCTCTCTCTTCTCTTCTTAGATAACTAACTTAATCAACTTTGTATTTAGTTCCTAGCATATTACTACTATACTATATATATAAGTTAGTTCAAGATTGATCCCCTATTCTTCTTTACTACGCTATACCCTCCTTGACATTGTGTAGTATCTACAAACGCCCTCTACTTTTAATAGTCTAGATAATATAGTAGTAGACAAGCCGGCAAAGCTAGCTATTAAGAAATAATAATAACGAAGCCGCATTATAATACTAAAAGTTGATACAAGCAAGATTAGTATATAGGCGATCTAACGCACTTGAAATGAAGCGAATCGGTCAATTGGTTATTGAGATAAGTGACTCCAAATAATAACGACATGTTCTTAGAGTTTGAGCGTTACGTGGTCTGAGCGTTACGCGGGGATGACTTCTATTTCTACAAATTATCGAAATCTCTGAAATTGGACTCATCTCGAGATGCAGCCATCAGACTGTCGCTTATTCGGTCAAAACTTCGTCGACCACTATGCACAGCAGAAAATCGCGGGATGGGGGTTGCTGTCAGGCTCATATCAGACTTCACATGCTTATCGAAATGCAGCATTCGTCCATCGAGGTAGCTGAACTGTCCCGAACAGGTTCGATTGAAGCAAGTCATGAGTGGCTTCTGTCGAATGAAGGATGCGTCGCGCCCGGAAGACAGATCCACCGCATTGCTCAAGGCACCACATTAGCAGTAGCAGCCAAGCTCGATGCTCTACCTTCTACTTCCATCAGCACGTTTCGTGCCATGCTATAATGTGGTAAAATCTGCATGACTTTGAGCTGGTACAGCCGCGTTAGCCAGAGGCACCACGAACTATTGCGAGCTGACAACTATTGGTAAGGCGCAAGATGGTTTGCATATCACGACCGTATCGATGGCGGGACTGATATGAGTAGACAGATGCATAGCAGCAAACGCCACACATTCGCTTCAGCCTCAGCGACCGCCAAGCTTTACAAGCATTTAACCAAGACGATAGATCTCTCGGCACGAACTCAATCTGCCCTCTCTGCAGCTCTGCCACCTCACACCGTTTTCGTCGCCATCAACCATGTCGTCGCCCGAGTATACCGCAAGCAACATCTCATCGCCGTTATGCCTTTGCGCAACAGAATTGAGGCGCTGTCCTAACACGTTACGTCACTAGCTCGCCTACCTTGTTTTCGTGCAGGCACACGCGCGTTTGCTTGCCACGTGCACTTGCAGTCCACAGAAGAGTTCCAAGTTTCCAAAGCAAAGACTGATCTGCAATGACGACTCTTGTAGTCATGCTTCTTCTCAAGAGTTGAAGTCTTAAGTATCTAGTAAGTCGGACAAGCTGCTCAGCCTCTTCTCACTTCAGCCACTCTCATCCACCTCTCCACAACAGGCATTCGCCTGCTCGTGCCTTCGACCGCAACCGAAACCCGACAGACTGCTCGCATAGGACAGAAGCACAGAATGCCTCTCTTCAGTCGTCGCAATCAGCCGGCTGATGCCAACACAGCAGCAGCGATCGGGCCCAGCCACGAGAAGCACCAACGCAAAGCTGCGCGCAACGACTATGGCGACGCGTTCCTTAGCAGCAGGCCAACCTTCGGACAGTGGATCAAAGTCACCTGGCCCGACATCCTGACAATGATTGTCATGGGCGCCATCGGTCTCGGCGTGTACGAAGCACCACCAGCGCCATCAAGATCATTCCCGGTTTACTATCCAGACGGCGATGTGGTGAGTACTACGGCAGTAGCGACAAGACGCAACAAGCGAAGCGTAGCTAACCACCTTCTAAGGTCTACCCTCAATTCGCCTACCCATCCCGCCACGAAATCATCCCCATCTGGGCCGCCGCACTCCTCGCCGCCCTGGTCCCCATCTTCTTCTTCCTCGTCATGCAAATCCGCATCCGCTCCTTCTGGGACGTCAACAACGCCACCATCGGCCTCCTCTACAGCCTAATCTCTGCCGCAGTTTTCCAAGTCTTCGTCAAATGGCTCGTCGGCGGTCTCCGCCCTCACTTCCTCGCTGTCTGCAAACCCGACACCTCTGTCGGCGGTATGCAAACTGGTAACGGCCTCGGAAACATCATGTACGATCGTACGATCTGCACGGGCGATGAGAATGAGATCAACGACGCTCTGGAATCTATGCCTTCGGGACATACGACTGCGGCTTTCGGCGGGTTCGTGTTTTTGTACTTGTACCTCAACGCTAAACTCAAAGTCTGGAGTAACTACCACCCTGCCATGTGGAAGCTCATCGTCACATACATGCCCATCCTCGCTGCGTGCTTGATTGGTGGGAGCTTGACGATTGACGAGTTCCATAACTGGTACGACGTCTTCGCTGGCGCGGTCATCGGGACGGTGTTTGCGTTCTCCTCTTATCGCATGGTGTATGCCTCTGTGTGGGATTTCCGATTCAATCATATTCCGCTGAGCAGACATATGCCGTTTACGTATTCGGCGCAGATGGGAGCTTTTGGAGGGTTTCAGGATGCGATGTTCACGAGGCAGGTAGGCTGGGGCCAGGGTATGGCGTTGGGTGGTGCGCCGTTTGATGTCGCGGGTGATAGTGGCATGGCGGGTGGACTGGGAGGACATGGGCAGGAGTTTGCGGGTGGACATCATGGAAAGCACCATGGTGTTGCGCGGAAGCCAGTGGGAAGCAGTCCTATGAGAGGCGATCAGATGGTTTGAGAGCACGCGTGGTCTTTGTGAGGAGTTTTGAAGCTTTGTGTTTCTTCCTGTACTTCTTTGCGACAGAAGACAGCAGCTGTTATGGTTTACAAGATACCCAGTGTAATGAGCTACGAGCCAGTTTGATATTCGCGACATCTGCTGGAACCTTTACTTATGTGTTTCTGCATTCGGTCCCCTTCCTTCGCATTCCGCTTTCTACGTCAAGCTGGCTCGAAGATTACACGCCAACGCAGCTGGGTACCCGCACAAGAATCGTCTTCCAGGTCAACGCCAGCCGCAGGTCTTCACATTGTCTTTCGAACATCTTTGACACGTAATGGTGGTTTCGCCGCGTAGGTACCGGAAGCTGGTAGTGATGCACCTGGACTCCGTCATGCACCCTCCTCAGCTTTCATTGTGCCAAGGTTGGCATCGTCATCAGGAGCCTCCTCCATCTGAACCGCTTTTGGCACTATCTGATCGCCACCACCAATTATGCCCTCTGCTCCCAGCTCTCGGTCACCGACCGCCTTGCTCGCGCTGGCACCACCCACTGCTGTCTGAACTGCCTCGTATATCATCTCACGCAGCTCGTCCACGGTCATGGGAATGCTCAAGGTCGTCTGTTTCTTGACACTTTTGGTAGATCTAGTTGGCGTTGGCGGCTCATTCAGCGAAGGATCGATGGGTGTCGGAGTGCAGACACGACTGGTGCTGTGAGCATGGAACTGATCGGGCATTGGAGTGGCAGCCGGTGGCTGATGGTGGTGCATGTTGACTTGCTGCAAGTGCTGCGGTGACATAGTCACGAACTGCTGTGGCGACATCATGGGAGCGCTGGTCGGCGCATGCTGACGAACCGGCTGGGTGTAAGCTCGCTGGACGTGTGGCCGGAGACTGTGCTGATCAGCGCCTTGTGGAGCAGTGGATGAATGGCCCTGGTATTTGGCTGGATTACGCGCCGAAGCCGGATATGGGTGACTGCGGTGGGACTTGTGCTTATGCTGACTCTTCAATGGTGTTGCTCTGGGGCGCACTGATGGGCCTAGCCAGTGCTCGTCGCGATGAAACACTAGCGGCGGCTGCTGATCTGGCATGCCTGGGGGCTCGGATACTGAGCGACGATGTCCGAATTGCTCATTGCGCAGTGGAGAGTGCTGATACACTGGGCCGGCTACTTCAATGGAGTGAAAATATGGCGAAGCTGGAGCCGCATTGAAAGGCGCTGGGTAAGCTTCGTATGTTGGTGCTGGAGAGAAGGTTTGATTGAGCTCTGCGCCTGGAGCAGTATTGAAGCGGTAAGCGCTTTCGTTGTTCGCTTGCGGCGTGGACGGGTTGCTGTAAGTCAGCGCCGGATTGATGGTGTTGCTATTCTGCGGATCGAACGTGTTGTTGAAGTCGCTTATAGCATCGAGGTCAGAAGTGCTTCCTTCAACCTTGTTCCAAGCATCGTCCAGATGAGAGGCCGAAAAGGGCGAGTTGCCAACGTCGCAAGCCATGGTGTTGTGAATGAGAGTGAGTGTTGGTGTATTTGGAATCGGACGAACGCTGCTGTGCTACCAGTTCGCAGCAGAGTGCACATGGGCAGCGCAGATAAAACATCAGGGCGAACAGTCGTTCGCAGCGGGTCCTGACCGCTTCTTCTTTGTTTCCCAGCCAGGTGCGTTACTAGCTGCTTCATACTTGAGACATGCATCGCAATAGAGGACTCAAATGTACGTGCTTGAGGCAGCTACCCGTCGGCTACAGCTGACGGGGGCTTACGGGACCGCGTTTGCCATCGACTACTCCACAGGTCCAGCAGTAGCGCAGTGGCACACGCTTGGGAGGATGAAAAAGATTGGACCCATGTGCTGCATGTACGGAAGTTCGCAGTCAGACATGCGTGCAGCTACATCAAGCAAGACATGAGTGGCTGCATGTGTCCTGCATGTCTCGTTGAAGTCCATTGCCACGAGGGCATGATGCATGGGATAGACCCTTCAGGCGTGCCTTTCAGATTGGTCTTGGCAGGTGAAGCCTAGAAATGTCCCCTTTGCCGCGTCTCTGCGGTGCTGCTGTGAGTTCCCGCACTGATAGGTGTCCATCGATGACACTTGGGATGATCGTGCCCAAGGTGTGTGTAGCTGCATACTCCCGATCGCTAGTGAATCATTGACGGTGGGTTCCCCGATCCATGCAAGCTCATTTGGCAATTCGCGACAGCCGAACAGATGTATTCTCAGCAGAAGACGCCCTTGATCAGAGAAATCGTTCGCATCTGGACGATCAATCATCGTCGTCCTCCTTCTTGACTTTGCCCTGATTCCAGACCTCCCAGATCTGATCGACAATCATGTCTGAGAAGTCCTTGCCTTCCTCCACATCCTCCTTGATCTCCTTCTGCCTCTCTGCTTTCCAGCCCTTCTCGTAGTTTCCTGCTCGCGCCTCTCTCTGCAGCTCTGCCACAACGCTGCTACTTGCTGGAACGGCAAATTGTGCTGGCTGTCGCGTCACTGTCTGCCAGAGTGACCTTCCACTTCGCTCGCGCACCAGGAAATTCGCTGAGTAGCCAGTCGTTGCAATAAGGCCAATGGTGTAAATGTCCAACTTGCGCGGCGGGAGCAATGCCAGAATTGGACATGTCACTAATGCTGCAAGTGCGACATTGTGGACGGTTTTGCGATATTTGTCGATATCAGCCGGCGAGAAGGGAGGTTCAGACATGTTTGTGGTGCGAAGGTGAGGGGGATGAATAGAGAAAAGAAAGGCAAGATGAGGATAGTATAGAACTAGTATAGCATGTGGAAGTCAAAAGTTGAGAAGTCGAAGCATCATCGCGTCGCGCGAAATAGATGACTAAGCACTGATCTCAAGACAGCTCCAACCCAATGCGATATCGCACACATGAGAACGATCAAGCCATGGCAAGCGAGGTTCTGATCTCTGCTCAGATATCATGGGATGATGAGATGATGCCGGAGAAGTGGCCAGATGATCGCAAAGTACCGTCACGGCCCGATGAACAATCACTTCTCACTCCTGCTGCAGTGCAATGCTATGGCATTCCACATGTCTGGACATATTCCTAGCAACGGAACACCCCATTCAAGCAACGTTCACCAGGCTGAGATTGTCCAGGATGACGACAGTCCAGGTGCTGCCTTGAAACATGCCGTCGCATTTATGAGACGCTGTATGGTGGAAAGAGAACTGCCCGCTCGTGCTCACGCGTCGCGCTACTCGACTGGCAGATGCATGGGAAGCGTCCTGGGCCTGCATGTAAACAATGCAGACAAACCCACGCTATGGCACTGAACTTTAGTCTCTCCACATTTGCTCTCGAGCGCGGCGGTATGCAAAATCCTTATCATCAATCGTCAGCCCATCAGCATGGCCGTCGAGAGCGCTTCAATGCAAGGAGAGGCGGCTTTGGATGCGCCACCCAACAAGAAGACAACCACCCCAGTACCAGCTCTGAATGACAAGCTGCGCATCAAGCGCCTTCAAGAACTCCTCGAGACCATCTCCCAACAACTCGGCAGCTCCTCTGGCCACTCCCCGATCCCAAATAACCTCAACCATCAGGCCCATCCCGAAGAAGAAGAAGAAGCCAAAACCCTGGAATGCCCCATCTCTTCACCAAACACCACCATCCACACCACCCCACCAGCCACAACCTCCCCACCACTCCTCAACCTCCTCAGCAGCGCCCTCACCAAAACAACCACCCTCTTCGCCATCACCCCACCACGCAGCCCCCGCGCCGAAAATCAACTGAGCTACAACTTAACCGTCAACGCCAAATATCGCGCACATATGGACAATGCACCCGAGCGCGCTGTGGAGCTGGAGAAGGACCTTCGAGGTATCGTGACCGATGTGGAGGAGCTGGTGCCGTTGGTTGAGGAGTGTAAGGCGGTTGTTGCGGAGATGGCGGGTGGGGAGTCTGGTGATGTGGCGACAGGCGGGCCTTGCAGTGTGGCAAAAGGCATGAGAGCGCAGGCGTTTGTGACGAGTGAGCCAGATGAGTATTTTGCGAAGAGGGGTGTGGTGGTGGCGGAGGGGATAGGAGAGGATGGGATGACGCTTGAGGAGAGGATGGGGAGGGCGGAGATTAAGTCGAGGTCGTTTGTTTAGGAAGATTGATTGGTGGCAGCTGAGCAGGCGCAGACAGGGACAGTCTCAGGAGTCGAGCAAGTGCTATTGGGGGGCCATGGGAGAAAGCGAACTCATCGCATCATAGCCATCGCATCATAGCCATCACATCTGTCATCGCAGACAGATATTTCCTCCTCAATTCGAATAACTCACCTCCACACCCACCCTCCCAATCATCCTCTCATTCCGCTTCAAATCCACCGCCGCACCAACCCCCAACAACAACTCCTTAAACCTACACTCCCACAACACCCCCACCTTCCCATGATTGTCCACCCGCGCCTTCAACACACCCTTCACATCATCATCCGGCTTCGTCCACCCGGGCCGAAGCATCTCTGCCACCCACGCATTCTCCGCACTCGCCTGGTCCCTCTGCCACAGCTCCACGCCAACCACGACGTCGCTTTCGTAGCTGTATACGTTGAAGTCGAAGCGGGAGCACAATGCCACGTTGGGACCGGCTTTGACGGCGTAGGTGGAGGAGAGGTTGCCCATGAGCGGGTTAATGGTTAAGACCATGGTGTAGGGAAAGCCTGTGTGCATGGGTAGAGTGGTGAAGCGGAGGCCGGTGCTGATGCCGCCGGATTTGTTGAGCGGGCTGAAATATGCTTCTGCGCCGGCGCTGAGGCGGCCGCTTTGGTGGTCCCAGGGGTGTGCGGGAATTTTATCGAGTTCGTGGAGTGTGTGGGTTGAGGATGACTGGCGAGGGTCGTGCCCGAAGTTGTAGAGTCCACGGAAGCCGAGGAGGGCAGAGTCGGTGGAGTAGAGGTACTCGGTTGTGTATTTACCTTGGTCGTTGACGAGACTGGCGAGGAGCGTGCCGCCGCTGGGAAGCGTTCCGTCTGATACGCATTTCAATTGCAAGAGACGATTCGCAGAGATGCGGCGCAGGTATAGTGCCTCGAGTGTGCTGGTCGGTAGATATAGTCGTCCATAGAGCAGCGAGTCTTTCTTGCTAGCTGATGAAAGACTTGCATCTGGTTTTTGAAGCTCTTGCAGATGTCTATACCCTCGGACAAGCCTGTTCAATGGGATCTCGCTACTTTTGCTCGCAACTTGCAAGCCCAAGTTCGTGTAGAGAAAGCTCAACGAGCCATCGACTACACCTCTGCTTCCCAAGGTATACGACGTTGCAAAGTTTGGTGCAGACAGTGAAGAGACGTGCAGTCTCAAGCCTGCTGGGATCTGGAAGTCGAGGAGATTCGTCGAGGTCGTCGTCAGGGAGGCATAGCTATTATCCACGTTCCATCGCGATTTGCGGTGAAACGCTGTTTGGACATAGTCCATGAAGTCGAGCATTGTGCGATTGGAGATATCATCGTGAGCTCATTGTCAGGCTGTACGCGGTGTTGGCGACATTATTGTTGTCGTGAGTGTAGTCTCGAAGTCGGCAAGTTCGGCGATAGGACAGCCGCCAGGCACGAACTTTAAGTTAGACTACACTGTCCCTGTGCCAAGAAATCCTGCTATCTCCAAAGCGTTCATGGCAGCAGATGCTTCAAGACTCATTCGGTCGGCGACTTCACATTGATTCAGCACGGCGGCCACGTTCAAGCTTGTTTTGGAGACTCGATTTAGGACTTGGTTCTGTCTTGTGTCGTGTACCGTTCCCTGCTTTGCTTACACAGTGATTATGAGCGGTACCATGTTGTCCGCGTATCCCGGTCCGGGTCAATACGTGAACGGCCCAGTTGACAGACAGAGTAGAGGTGAATGATCGATTGCTGTCAACGAGTATAAGAATGGCAGTCAGGAGCACCGGCTGTTCTTCTACTTCATCATCTACATCAGTATTTGCAACCAATACACCTGCAAGCCAACTCAGTCAACACTCTTTGAAGCCTCAACTTCTTCCACGAAGCCATTTAACTGCTCTCATCATGCATTTCACCAAGACCTGCCTTTTGAGCATGCTCGCTCTGTCGACTTCGGCTATGGCCCTTCCTGCTGGTGCAGATGAGGTGCCTACACTAGCCCCAGAGGACGTCGGTCCTGCGAATGCAGGTTCGCAGGAGGACACAGTTTCTCAGGAGAATGTGAGCTCTTCCGAAAATGTAGGCGCTCCAGAGAATGGAGCTTCTTCAGCCGAGCGCGGAGTCATCGCAAGATCAGCGGAGGTTAGCACGATCGAGGGGGTTCTCTATCTTGATTCATGAGCTAACATGATCAAAGGCTGGACTTGAGAAACGTGTCGGCGGCGTCGCCATTCTGCTGATCAAGGTCATCGGAGGACAGCTGTTTGCAGGCGCAGCCAAAGCAGGAATCGATATCGCAAAAGCCAAACTCGAACCTGATGGAAGCCAATTCAAGGATTTCGAAGAGGTACATTGATGGCGGCAGACTCCAGCCGTGAATACCACCAATACTGTTGCTTCAGGCTCGCCGAGCTTTCACACCCGAGATGGTCAAAGACCTTTACGAGAAGAAAGGAGACCCCAAGGTCAGAGGTATGGCATGCTTTAACGGGCCCTATGCGTGGACCGCTGGTAGCCATTACGAGGGGCCTGCCAACATCAAGTTTTAAGTGGGATGTGGGCTATCACGTCGAGTATGGACTTCCAAGACTCTCCTGGCGACGTAACGATGTCTCTTGCTGACGATGTTTGATAGTTATGACTGCTTTGAGATGTTCGCGGGCTCTACTGTGACAAACAAGGGCGATGGAGGCTACGAGAATGTTAGTTGTGCCTGACCTTAACACTGGAGTTCGATACTTAGTACCTCACAGGTTGCCTTTTATGGTGTCTGCAAGTATGACCATGGGACATATCGTTGCTAAGCAGGACATTGCTTGCCTCGACCAAACTGAAGATCGCAGTGGCATAAGCCGAGAGCGATACGTGATCGCGGCGGGAATCTAAGGGCGCAGTACTTGTTGCCCATGGCACCGGATGCAGACAGTAGTGCTTGGCACCAATCTTACGTTCTATACACTCTCTCCCTCTCTTTTCGATCTTAGTTAGTGCAATCAAGTCAGTACCTTTACATCGTATCCAGCCCAAAGTTTTCCAATTACCCGCATGGTGGTCATGATAGTGCTCAAGTTCCAGTAGTAGTGCTTGCTTGCCATGTGTGAAACGGCTGTTGATTTGGAGCGTAAGTTTCACCCTGTTCAGTGAACGACGTGGTCCGAGAACACGAACTTTTGACTTCATGTGCTAACAAGTTCCCTTTGTTGTAGTGCCTCACTACTGTCGAAGATATTCAATTTAGTATATGGACTATTCAAAATTCTGCCAAGCCAAAAAGTCAGTGGAACGACTAATTCCAAGAACATGTCATATCTTGCTGACAATGATTGTGCAAGATGGTGTCATGCACTGGACTCTAAACTCTGGAACGGGCGGCTCTAGAATACATGAGCCGAACAAACATCGACCTCAAAGTAGTTTCCTCGTATCGTCTGCAAATCGCCGAATGCCCCGAGTGGACACACCACGTGTAGGACTATAAGTAGTTATGCAAATATAAAGACCATGACTACATTCCCCCTCTACCAAGGCACATCACTCATCACAGCAAGCTCGTACGAAGATCCAACCATGCGTTTCACAGTCCTCCTATCAGCCCTGCTCGTAGGCCCAGCCCTAGCAGCTCCAGTCTCGGTCCCACAAGATCTCGCCACAACAAACCTTCTGACAAGAGAGGCCGTACCAGAGCCAGTAGTAGGCTTCGGCATATTACTCAAAGCCGTTAAAAAGTTCAAGGGAAAGAAGGCTCCGCCTCCAGCAATCAAGCCAAACCTGCCCATCAAGGGGAAGAACATGGGCGCGCTTACTTGGCCTGGCACGGGTGGACTGAATCCTCTTCCGGGTGAGCTGAAGCTGAATCGTCCTATCATGGGAAAGAATATGTTGTCACCTCCGGCGTCACCTCCGGCGTCACCTCCGGCGTCACCTTAGAGGAGTTAGTTGTAAGACTGGACATGCGATGCATGTAAGCGGATGTTGGATGTACAGGAGGATGAACGAGGACTGCAATGGCGTGAGTTGAGAGGGGATAGATGCTCGCGCCAGACAGCTAGGGACGAAGTGCAATGAGACGGAGCAAGTATAGGTCGCTTGGAGGCAAAGCAGCAACACGATCGAGGTGTCGGAAGTGCTCGTATAGTAGGCGTGAGCAAGAAAGGCAGTGCTTGACTCATTGAAGTGATATCGAGATCCCTCCATCAACCAAGATCTGCGCTCCTGATACAAACTTGCTTAAATCACTAGCCAGAAAAATCGCCGGCCCAGCAATATCTTCCGGATCAGCGACTCGTCCCAAAGGCGTTCGTGTCTCAAGATATTTCAACTTGTCGGCATTTGCCAAATCTCCCGCTGCTAGTGCTGTTCGCGTCGTTCCGGGTAGCAAGGCATTGCATCGAATGTTGTATCTCCCCAATGCGCAGGCTTGAGATTGCATCATGCTTAGAACTGCGGCTTTGGTTGGTGTGTAGTGGACTTGTTGCGCGCCGCCGAGATGGGCTGAGATGGAGGATATGCCGATGATGCTCCCGCCGCGACCTTGAAGGACCATTTGGTTTGCAGCTGCTTGGGTTGTGAAGAAAGTACCCTTGATGTTCGTTTGGAGATGTGAGTCTAGGACTGCTTCTTCGAGGCTGTTTCGATGTGTCAGAACTTCGCGCGATGGCTGAAGTAGACTTTGCTCGCTTACCTCAGAAAGTCTTTGAATTGGCTTACGCCTGCGTTTGCTACCAATACATCAAGGCCACCGAATACAGAGACTGTTTGGTCAATAATGCTTTGACCGGTCTTTGGCTGACTGATGTCGCCTGTGACTCCGACAAGGCGAGCATCGCTGGAGGCTTCTGCTTGAAGGCTTTTGAAAGCTTCGTGAGATTCTTTGTTATCGAGAAAATTTACAGTCACGGATGCTCCTTCTCGTAGAAAGCCTAGAGCTATTGCTCGCCCGATGCCGGTCACGCCGCCAGTGATTGCTGCAACTTTTCCGGAAAGGAGGCCGGCCATTGGAGACGATTGTTATGAAGCAGGATATGACCGATTGTACTGTAGCTCTACTTGTCCAATCTCGAGGTCTTTGCTTACACGGCGTGTGTGTCTCGTAGATCCATCGTGCGTGTAGTCGGTAATTGGATGGAATGCTCGAGCGTCCTCGTTAAGAGGCACAAGGAGGAGGAGAGGTTGGAGCGAGGGGAGTGGAGTCTGGATGCAGCACGAAGCGGGGAACCTTGAAGGCTTGGTCACGTTTGCTTCACCATGGACTCGTTTCGCGTCCACAACCTCCATCGTCGTCCTCTTGCTAATGTAGCGAATGTCTCCGGCAATTGCATCAGAAGAGCGTACAGAAACGGCTCAGCACACTAGCCCCGTAAAGCCACGCGTGCGAAAACGCGTTCGGAAGCCTCGTGGCAAAGGTCTGCGGACGCGGACTGGTTGTACCGCTTGCCGCTCTCGGTCAGTCAATTGTGTACTCCTATCAACTATGGAGAACTGTAATATCCTTGCTAGGATTAGGAGACTGATCTATTTACAGTCACGTGAAATGCTCAGAAGACAAGCCCGTCTGCAATGGTTGCAAGAAGACTCATAGAACATGTGTCTACACGCTCGAGTCCAGTGTCGCTAGGACCAGTCTCGATGTGTCAGAGCAGGGCGGCGTCGGTATAGCAGTCGAAGATGAACTTCCTGAGCCTGTACAGACACAGGTCTGTTCTGAGCTCAACACATTCCAAAATGACATAAGCCCGATGATTCGCGGCACAGATGATGCCATCACATTGGAGGCAGAGGCAGAAGGAGCTGCAGCTCGACGACCGATGACATGGTCAGGGGCTACCATCCAGCAAGACAGCCAGACTGATTCGATCTTTGGAGCCAGTCCTGACTCTGCGTGGAGCGGTGGTGTACCATATTCTGCAGAAGCTGCATCTCTACGTTGGTTCGGATTATTGGCTACTGACGCACCGCGAGACTTCGATGTCTCCTTCTCGCCTACGATCCTGCATACGCAGTCTCAGAAAGGCTCTGGGCTCTCTTGTGATGAGAGCAGCTCGACAGGCACCCCTATTACACAGCCTACAGGTCGAACTAATGCCGTGGAAGCAGGCTCCGATACTTATGTCAGCCAGGATGAAGTCTTCCTACGAGATGAAGAGCTTCCCCTGTTCCAGCACTTTGTGAAGAGCCTCAGTTCATGGATAGATCTCACCGATCCTGGTAGATCATTCTCGACCTTGGTGCCATCAATGGCACTACGTAATACTGGGCTCATGAATGCCATCTTGGCTTTGGCTGCCCGTCATCTTTCGTTGACCACGACGACCGCGTATACCCGAGAAATACACTGCTCTGACCGTACTTTGGCGGCAGATTACTATGATAAGACGCTGAGATATCTTCAGCGAGTCATGAAAGTCGTCTCGTACCTACGGAGCGACGAGTTACTGGCCACTGTCCTGATCATATCGACATATGAGATGATCGATGGCTCAGGCAGCGGCTGGGAGAGACACCTCAAAGGTGTGTTCTGGATTCAGCGCTCTCAGCTCATACATGGAGAGTCACAGGGTCTCAAGAAATGGATCTGGTAGGATATCTACAACTGCATCCAAGACCTCATACACGGTGAAAAGACTACTGCTGACTCGATGTTTTCTCGCAGGTGGGCATGGCTACGACAAGACATCTGGGCTGCGTTCCGAGAGCGGCGGAAGATCCTCAGCTTCTACACATTGACAAGGGCGTGCGCAGATCTTGACTTTGCGGAACTCGTCAATCGAGCAGTCTTCCTTTTGGGGCAATGCATAAATTATGCTAGCGACGTCGAAGTTGAGGCCGGCCGTGCGAACGTCCCTGGTCGCCTGCAGAAAGGCGAGAATCTCTGGACAAGTCTCGAAGAGTGGGCAAATCATTTTGCACCACATGATCGACGACTACCAACCGCAAGGCAAGAGAATGTGCCGTTCGCGTCCACATGGGTCAATCCCTCTGCAGCAAGTAAGTATTCGACCATGTTCCATGTTAGGTAACGAAGAAGTGGTAAGAAGTGATGCTTGGATTGCTGCTGTGTTTGTGCTGCATATTATGTCTGAAGGCTGGGGGCGCAAGGCTAACTATGTACAGGTATTGCACTGCAAGTTCACCACTTTTCTAGATTGATTCTGCTCGAGCACGTGCCCGCCATCGACGGTCTCAAAGAACTGTCAAGAAGAGTGCCGATCGTTCAGACGTCCGTCGAAATGATCTGCGGCATTGCGAGCTGCACGACCGAAGCGGCCGCAATCATAGTTTCGACGCAGTGTTTGTTTGCAGCTGGTATGCACACTCATGATCTAGGGAAGCAGGAGTTTATCCTAGATCTGCTATATTCACATCAAGCCAAGACAGGCTGGCCTCATTACGATCTTGGGGCCGAACTCCGAGGCACATGGGCTTCCGGCTAGAAGAAGATTTCATGAAAGCCACACAGCAGAGCCCACGTTCCATGTACAGACAGTGAGCGGCTCAGCCAGACATTACCTGATACGCACTTCCGGCGGGAAGGTTCGAACTTGATTAAGCGGCCAAGCCGTCGTCTCGTGTGCCACCGTAACGAGGCACATCACTCGGTATCGAGCAACATGCAACGTCCTTGCCTGTCATGATTTCTATGAGTGCTGAGCATGCGAGCAAACGCCCTTTGGCGCCATCCAGAGCCATGTGCTGTGTCGCGCGTGGCTTCACATCTCCAACATTGTACATTCTGGGGCTGTCCTCCAAGGGTTACCGGTGCGGAAACGCGGGGACCCCGAGTGTATAAAGTATCAACATCAGGTTGTTTCGTGATCGTGTACGACACTGGAGACTCTCAACATATTCGCCTAACCGAACAGTCCTTGTTGTCTGTCGGACTTCAAGCAAGCTACTCTTCGACACCAATCAACATCAACAGCATTGCTCGCTGTCACCGATAACATGGTGGCTGGTTCTGGTGCTGCCGTAGGAGCAGCGGCCATACGTCGCCAGCAGTTGACCGGAAAGAAAGGTGTCGCATCTTTGATGCAGAACAAGAGAGCCTTCTTCATTGCTGTCTTCGCATCGTAAGTCGAGTCGAGATTCGAAGCACTGCGAAGCACTGCGAAGGATCAGGCACTGACAGATATGCAGCTTCGGTGGCCTGCTATATGGCTACCAGCAAGGTGTTCTCGGCCAGGCTCTAGTGATGCCTGCTTTCGTAGGTCTTCCCACCAGTCCTTCCAAGAGATATACAAAATTGAACTTCAGCCACAGATCGATGACTTTCCCACGATCCACAATTCTTCTGGTGCCACAGGCTGGCTCACCTCGATTCTGCAGCTCGGTGGCTGGGGAGGAGCCTTGACAAGTGGCATCCTCTGTGAGGTGTTCTCTCGCAAGCATACGTTGTTTTGGGGAGCGATGTGGATGGTCTTGGGCAGCTATCTTGCTGCAGGTGCAGTGGTTAATCAGCCTGCGTACCTTTTCGCGGGCAGATTTTTTACCGGCATTGGTGTCGGTACGTTGAGCGCCATCGGGTTAGTCCTACGTATACTTGCCACATAAGCCGGGCTGACCTCCGTAATAGTCCTCTTTACAACGCCGAGCTAGCACCACCAGAAGTGCGCGGATTTCTCGTCGCTTTGCAACAGCTTACGACAACCATCGGAATCTTCTTGGCGTATTGGATCGCCTATGGTACCTCTCACATCGACAGCGGCAACTCGCAATGGGCTTGGAGGATACCACTACTCGTTCAAGGGATACCTGCCATCATTCTTGCTGTTGGAGTCTGGTTCTTGCCTTTCAGTCCACGACTATTGATGAACAAAGGCAAAGAAGAAGAGGCTTTGAGGACACTTGCCAATCTTCGAGGTCTGCCAGAGCACCATGAGCTGGTCCAAGTTGAGATCCTCGAGATCAAGGCTGAAGTTCTCTTTGAGCGCAAGGACTTCGCCAAAAAGTTTCCCAATGTCAAGACAGACAGCATCTTCCGCCGCGAGATTGCTCAATACGTAACGATCTTCCGTAACAAAGATTCGTTCAAGCGCGTCGCCTTGGGAAGTCTGGTCATGTTCTTCCAACAGTGGTCTGGTATTGATTCGAGTAAGTTGAGAATGCATATTAGCCAAAGTGGGTGCTAATCGTTGTCTCCAGTCATCTATTACGCGCCAATTATCTTCCAGAATCTTGGACTCACCAGCACGAGCACTAGTCTTCTCGCAACCGGCATCACCGGCGTGATCAACGTGGCTGTCACCATCCCTGCGATCATGGTACTCGACAGATTCGGACGCAAGACTCTGGGCATCTCCAGTAGCATCGGCATGTTTTTCTGTCAACTCTCTGTTGGCATTATTGTCGCGGTATGTCAACACCAGGCGTCGTACGTACAGATTACTGATCAGTTCCTACTCGTAGACATGTGGCCACGACTGGCCTGGTCATGTCGCCGCGGGTTGGGTGGCCGTTGTCTTCGTATGGCTCTACATAGTCAACTTTGCCTATGGTAAGTTTCACGCCAATGCATTAATGCAACTAATCACACTAGACAGAGCAGAAACGATACAGCCTTGATGCTAATTGATGTTCAGGTTGGGGACCAGTGTCTTGGACACTAATTGCTGAAATCTTTCCACTCTCCATTAGAGCAAAGGGTACCTCCATCAGTGCCAGTAGCAATTGGATGAAGTAAGTGTAGCGCCAAGCAGAAGCTGAGAGCAATGCTAACAGTGGCGACAGTAACTTTGTAATCGCCTTCATCACCCCACCAATGCTCGAGGGAATTGACTGGTAAGTCCCAGATTCTGCTACACATCACGACTTTACTGACGTGAACGAACAAGGGGCACCTACATATTCTTCTCATTCTGGTGTCTCGCTGGAGCAGCGTTTTTGTGGTTCTTCATTCCAGAAAGTAAGCGCTTCTTGTTCCACAATCTATGTTCAACGTAGCTTACCACCACTCTCAGCTACCGGAAAGACGCTCGAAGAGATGGATGCCGCGTTCGGAAGTCACAGCAATCAAGAAGACATGGACGAGCTTTGCAGAATTCAGCAAGAGATTGGTCTCGTCGATCTCTTGACTGGAGACAGCCGAGCTACGATCTCTGAGAAAGATCAAGCGACACATGTGGAGACCAAGATGGCTTGAGCGGGTGAAACGAAGGTCGATGAATAGCGGTACAGTCTACACACTTGAATGAACATGTTGATGTTTTGTACTTATGTTCACTATAACGTTGCGTTTATCGAGGATGTTTGATGCATAGATGGTTGACAGACTACGTGGAGTACTTGCAACGTGAGTTTCACGATCGGACGTATGCGATATGAAGATTACTATAGTTTCTGAGAAGACTTCAAATTCGAGATTGGCAAGAAAATTCTAAAGCACATAATCTGCGTTCATGGGCCACTAGATGATCGAACTCGCGATGGTCTTGAACATGTTTACCGGCTTAGCAGACTAGAAGCATTCGTCAGCAGATTGAACTTCGTGTCAGTGGGGTTCGTACTTACTTCCGATCACTCCGTTCACGGGAATATCAATCGATGTCGTATAGCTAGCAGCGTCACTCAAAAGATAGACATAAGCACCGCCCAACTCCTCCACCTCCGCTAAGCGTGGCATGCCTCCATAGTACTTGAGTTGCTGCTCCCAGTCAGGCTGCTGAGGTACCCAGTAAGTCATTGCAGTATTGACTAAACCAGGAGAGACCGAGTTTACGCGAATGTTGTATTGAGCCCATTCCATGGCCAGAGTATGTGTCATGTTACGGACTCCAGCTTTGGAAGCACCATATGGTGCAGATGGTACACGTTTGTTGGGTCGATAGGATGCCATGGATGCTGTGAAGACAATGCTGCCTTTGACACCCAACTTAATGAATGCTCTAGCCGCAACGCGAGCACAGTAGAAGGCGCCGTAGAGGTTGATGGAAAACAGCTGGTTGATCTCTTCTGGGGTGAAGTCTAGTGCGGCTTTGTGCTTCGTGCGTCCGGCGTTGACGACCATTCCATTCAATGTCCCAGCTTGCTCGATTATTTTGGTCACGGCTTGCGCAGCACTCTCTTCGACTGTTACATCGGCCTTGAGAGCGTGGAGCTTTCCTGGGTACTTCTTCTGCACGGCGAGAAAGTCGTCGCCAACATCCCCGATGTCGATAGAGTAGACGTGAGCTGCGCCGTTGCTGAGGCAGGAGTTGGCAATACCAAGGCCGATTCCCCTGTTCGCACCAGTGATGGCAATCACTTTGCCAGCGAGCTGAATCTGTGTGACTGGCGTAGTGGCTGCGCTGGATCCATTTGTGGCACCATTTAGGTGTAGCTCAGCGTGGCCGTTTTCAGTCGTGCCAGCTGAGCCGTTGGATGTTCCGTTGATTGCCATGTTGTTATTGAGTCAAAGAGAGTGCAGTCGTTGATCTTGAACGATATAGATTGACTAACAAGGGCGATGGGCAGTGGACTGAAGGAGGCTCTTAGGTGAAATCGTGATACTTACATCGCAAACTCCTCATATTGTACCATGTCGAGTCGTGTCGGCATCTGGGATGTGTACGGAGGCGAGAAGAAGCTTGGGAACAAATCCACATGAGCAACCCGGGCCCCAGCTGGCGAGCCACTTCGCGAGATGAGCCTACAGCCGAGTGAGCTGGCCTCCGGGACGATCCGCCAGGACTGCAGTGTTGCAACATCTTCCGAGCTGCGAAGACCTCGTTTCGAAGCGTCTGTTGGAACAAGATGGCTGTAAATGATCGTGCTGGAGCACAAGCTAAAAGAGTTGTCAAAGATGTTGTAGACGACTGCAAGACAAGCAACACCGACCACCATGGGCAGTCTTCCTGCCTTGGCGCAGAACAAGACCGTGCGCATCCTTAGTGATGCTGAAGCCGGCGGCTACGGTATTGTGGCCAGCATAGTGTATGAGTGTCTCTGTGCAACTGCAGCATCTGTAACTAACGGCTTGCAAGATATAATATCGAACACATTGTCGGTGTAGTCAAGGCAGCAGAGCAGAAGCGCTCACCGCTTATCATACAAGTTTTTCCATGGCAGATCATCTTTAGCGATGGCCTTTTGGTCCGCGCAGCAGCAGATGCAGCATCGCGAGCATCGGTGCCTATAGCTATACATCTCGACCACTGCCAAGACGAAGCTCTGGTCAGATTTGCCGCGGATAATCTTCCCTTCGATTCAATCATGGTCGACATGTCGCATCACGAAAAGGCCGAAAATTTGGCAAAGACCAAGGAATTAGTCGCCTATTGCCATGCTCGGGGAATAGCGACCGAAGCGGAGCCTGGTAGAATTGAGGGCGGCGAAGATGGTGTTGCAGATACGGTCGATATGGAGGGAGTCTTGACGACGCCAGAAGAAGTAGAGGAATTCATAGCCACTGGTGTTGACTTCTTAGCGCCTGCGATCGGAAATGTGCATGGCGAGTATGGTCCAGGCGGACCGAATTTGGACTTAGCGAGGTGAGCTCGCCAACGTTGGTTTTTGGTTAATCTACTGACTAGATTCTGCAGGCTTGAGTCAATACAAGCGCAAGCCAAAGGGCGTGTGCGACTTGTGCTGCATGGCACAAATGGCTTCCAAGACGAATTGACTCGTGAATGCATCCAACGAGGCATTAGTAAAATCAATGTCAACAAACTGGTCCTGGAAGACTATAACAAGCATCTCCAGGCGAACGCGAAAAACATGATCCTCACACAGCTGATGGAGGAGGGCGTGAGACATGTGGTCGCCATGCAGGCTCATCAAATGGATGCTTGCTGGTCCGCTGGAAAGGCCGCTTGATTCGCGCTTCTGGAGCCAAGCCGCGATGGCATAGGCGTCAATACCTCTTACCAGATGGTTTGTGGAACCCACTGCCAGACTTATGCCTCCAGGTCGGCAGTGCTTCTAGCATCTCTTGCCGCTGCATCTGTAACACTCTTCGGGTGTGCAATTGAGTCTGTCGCTCGCGATTGAGTCGTTGAGTGGAGTGTTCACGCGACGCTAAATAAGTGCAGATCACCATAAGCGGCGAAGAAGCAACATATGGGCCCTGTTTAGCAACAGACTTTAATAGCCTGACCTGACTTCAATTTGGCTTGCTCTGATGCCATTCGCGCAGAATTGCTACCGGACACGTACAATTAGGCTCCTTGATCCGATACCACCATTTTAGAAATCCGCTTGCGCAGCGCGTCATACCTGGTCGAAGGGAGAAGACACAGTCCTTGACATCTCCTGAGCTAAACTGATGGGCTCAACCGTGAATGCAAAGCGGGCTAGAAACAACTTGAACAGTTTAGCTTCTGTCCTTTGAGGTCATTGGAAGCTGCTTCATCAAGAAGGACTGATTTGAGGCTCGAGGTCATCTTGACAAGGTTCTGCGCGGTGTTGTGGACGGTGGTGGTGCTAATGTTGTCGTTATTGTTGTTGCACGTGTACTTTGTAGAGCGGAAGTCGGAAAGTTCGGGAGTGATCCGAGGCACGAATTTTGGACTTCACGTCCCGTGCCAAGAACTGAAGACATGTTACAATGTTCGTTACGCAGCATTACGATACATCAAGACTCTCAGCACCGAGCACAAGATTGATGCCCGGGTATACATGGTTCAATAATATGAAGGACAGGCTCTGGAGCCGGGACCGAGCGCTGAACTGTAGGCCGCGAATTTTACCTCCCAGGATTTGTTCCAGCGCACACGGGTTAACGTTCAGAGCACACCGTACGGGTATGGATACTAGGGTCTCTATATCAGCTAGGACACTGGAGTGTGAAGCAACGATATGTGGCCTCGGCTGTACACGTCACAAAACTGGAAATCATGGTTTCGAAGACGACAGGCCATACACAACGAGCATCGTAGATTTTCTGTCAGCCTTTGCCCTATCTCAAGCTTCCATCGCAGCCATAGTGACGTTCCGGAAGAGCGAAGGAATCTCAACGCCGTGCCCCACAAAAGGGATCATATACGATATACTTCTCGCCCCACTCATCAAGCTATAGCTTCATAGCTTCGCTTGCTGGCTTAATGGTCTAGTGGTATGATTCTTGCTTTGGGTTATCTCGCATGCAAGAGGTCCTTGGTTCAATTCCGAGTTGAGCCCCTTTCTTTTGCCGTTGTCGTGTTGCCGGTCTGCGAAAATGGCGATATTTGGTCGAAGTTTTGCCCTGGCAGCGCGAGCACTTTCCAGACACTTCAATTTTTGGCGAATGGACGGCCAAATAGCTCCTTTACCTTGCCCTGGCATTGACATTAGCATAGCACATCGCAATGTCCCAGCTCAGCATGGTTCTTGGACGAAGAGAGTCGTGGCTGGAAATATTCGGAGGTATCGATCGCTCCGCGCCTTCTCCTCTGTTCCGGCCTGTCCCATGCTCCCATCAAGGTCCTACTACTGTTCTCAAGCAGTCTAGAACTATCAGCTGCGCTCCGACACCTGGCTGCAATACCAGTTCCTGAATAATATTGGTCATGCCAATGTACAAAGGATACTTCAGAGCAATACCAGTCATGGTCATCGCACCCGCAGCAGCATTTCCAACGACTGATTACCTTTTCCATGGGAAGGACTTCAAACATGTCAGCTCTCTGATCTCGGCGCACGTGCTGGACAGCAATGGCAATGCTGCTCGAGGAGCCACTGAGCGCTAATAATGTTATCATGTTTCGATCGTTGAATTTGATCATTGCCACCGCATTGATGCACCGGCTCACAAGTGGACGAACAACAGCTTAAGAGCTCGCTTGGACGGAGCATAGTTGCAGGCCGACCTCGAGTTACTTCTTATTCGCCGGGCAAGGACGACGCCAGATAGCTCCCACGCATGAAACTCTGCTGCGGAATGCGAGCATAGAATCATTCACATTGTGCTTCATTGATCGAGAGCCCAGACACGATGATTGCTGACAAGGCCACGATGGTACGCACGCTACCTTTTCTAGCTAGAAAGTTCACCACACGACCGACGCTACCTAAGTGCTACCAGAACTACTCTCCCCAGCCACGGAGATGCCACGCATCCTTCGAAGAAGCCTACGCTCGTCGACCTGAGCCGCGAGCTCTATCACGGCAGTCCAGCTCACCCGTTCCACCCACCTGTCGTGCTTACGCCATGGGACGCGTATCAGCCAAAGAAAGCTGGCAGCACGATCCTCCGATCCGCCTCCTACTACATCTCGATGAGCGATCATGCGGGCACTCACGTCGACGCCCCAAAGCACTTCGATCCGACCCCAGGTGCTCTCTCGATCGATCAGATGCCCCTCGAGAACTTCTACACATCAGCAATATGCCTTGACCTATCACATGTAGAGCTGAAAGCTACAATCAGCGTGCAAGAGATGCAAGAGGCTTTACAAAAGACTGGCGAACAGATCGTAGAGGGAGATACTATTCTGATATACATGGCGTTCAACAAACGTGTTGCTTTCAGCGATCCTCGATGGCAGCACGACTTCCCTGGTCTGTCACTTGAGGCTGTCCACTGGCTCGCGGACGAGGGCTGCAAGATCTTTGGCGTGGATGCCATCAGTCCTGCACCGGAGGGCGAGCCTAACTTCCAGGCTCATAATGCTTGTGGCGAAAGAGGCATTACACATATCGAAGGCCTGGACAATCTCGAGCAAGTCGTAGGCAATGGTAGATTTCGCTTTATTGGCTTTCCGTTGAAGATCAGAGATGGTAGTGGAGGTCCGATGCGCGCAGTAGCGCTTTTCGAATGATAGTACAACGCTAGAAAGTACGCTCTGCGTTTTGGGCACCGATGACCCACGGTGTAACTTGCCACCAGCTCAAGAATGTATACCGAGATCCCCTTACTTCGGTTGACTTCATAGCTTGCCGATGAGCTAAACACGACGTAAGCTTCCGACCAGCTATAGCTGAATTTCCATACCAATTCACTGACCTAATGGCAATCCTGCACTAGTCCCTTCCCTTTACCCCGACTTTGGCTTGCCGAGAAATCTGAGCAACGTCCTCTCGAGGAAATTTGGTGGTAACTTTTTTGGCACTCGTGGGCTGTCACCTCCGAATTTGCCAGTTGTCCGAAAGCCTGGCAGGACGGACATATTTTTAATTGCTATGCCAGCAGCTTCTGGCGCGGGGACTGGAGCTGCATTCGCGACGACTCCAAGCGAGATGAGAGTTGAGAGGAGGATTGTGAAGCGCATATTGCTGATTCTGCTAATTCATTGAGGTAGAACAGGTGTGACGAGATGAGTTGTCATTCGACACCAGCACCTTATATGGCTTTATAAATTGACTGAGGCCGGCATATTCACAGCTAGGACTTGTGCACTCCGCGCGCGGGTGCTAGCGACTCTTGGGAACTTATAAACCACCGAAGTATGCCTGGCCTGGTAGGAACATTCGTAGCGCAAATCTTAGGCCTCAAATCTGCATTCTAGCTCCACGTTTGCCCAAGTAGCCACGGTTGCGAGCAATGCGAGGTCTGGAATTCTTCGGTATTCTCAATGCATAGAACACTCGCTTAGTGGCCTGTTTATGGCAAGCAGCGGTCTAGCGCGGACTGATGCCTAGACCTCAGCGGCCGCATCTGCCGGGGTCACTTCACTCAGTGCGTCAACACTTTTTGGTGTTATTCCCTCCGGTTTCATCCAAGTATGGGTGTCTCGATACGAAGATGAAGGCGAGGACCCCGACCACGCAGAAAAGAGTATCCCTTGACACCTCTGTCGCGCCTATGCTTCTGTTCACGAAAGAAAGTAGCTCGACCTGATCCTGCCTACGACGATGCTGGAGTCAGGAAGAGACAACAATGAGAAGGAAGCTGAGGTTCTAAGATGAGCAATCGTGCTGGAACAATAAATTCATAATAGTTGTGTAAAGCTGTCGACCTTCTTTCGTTTCCTGGGCATGAGCGACGGCAAGCGATGACAAGCGACAGCCAGTAGTCATACTCTAAAATAGTGTACGCTTTTTAGACTGTGGTCGCTGGGTACGGGAAAAGCTGGCGGATCTTTGACACCGAGGAGTGGGACAGCATGCATTCGTCGCTGCTGGAGAAGTTCGGTCTCAGCCCAGCCACTCTTCCCGCTCGTGGCCTTCTTACTCGCGCACCCAGCGACCCACCAGTCTTCTTCTGTGACGGCTATGAGTCCCACCCTGCCGTGAGTATCGATAGCTTCTGCGTACTCAAGCAAATTATACCTTACTGACTCTCCACAGGCCTACACTTTCACCCTCGGTAGCGTCGCCGGTGCAGTCTGCCAGGCGTTCGTGTACGGAGCCGAGCAGGCTGGCAAGACACAAGTCGTTCGACAGAATGTTCCCACCGTGAACAAAGCTAACGCTATCGCGTTGTTCAAGTACACTTGGAAGAGTGCTCAGTGGGCTACAGCTACCACCTGTGGTGTTGCTATGAGCTACGGCATCAACACTGCTTGTGAGAAGATTGAGGATGGTAGGTCCCTAGGTTCTTGCTGACAATGCGTACATAATACTGATCAACTTTTGCAGATTCGAAGGGCCAGCAGCCAGCTACTCGTGGATTCAGGGAGAGCTATGGCAATGACTGCGATGCAAGCATGGAGGTTGATGCAGCTTAGATGTGACCTGCGATCTTGTACCACGTGGGCGAGTCGATCAAAGGCTTAGATATGGTGAGTTCAGAACGTTCTTGTGACCGAACACGATCGTTCCAAGATTGGAGCAAGATCTTGGTGAAAGTAGATATGCCAGGAAAGTAGTATGCTTGTCGTGCATACATGGTTCAAATATCTCCTCGGAGCAAGTATCTCTCATCTAGTGGCTCGTAGCTCGTCGCTCGAAGCCGAACTCAATGGCACAAAGCCCCCCTTTAAATCCGAGAGCGAACACCAGTAAAACTCTAAATCATGCTCCAAGGATCCGAAACATCCAAGCTATAGTTGGACGCACGAGTGACTAGTCGATCATTGTGGGGAACATGTGGCTATGCCCTTGTTGGTTTGTTGCTCAACAACAATGACGATCATGATCCAGCTCGCGTGGTCTGCTCTTGCATATATCAGAGCACCAGACTGCTCATCTAATCGTTCTGTCAAAGCAAGCCTCTCTCGACCACATCCTGAGATCAATATTCAGACTTGGAGAAGAACACCATGTCGAATAAATCTAGTGAAAAAATCTCTGGTACGTGTTGAGTGGCTCGCCGAGTTAACGTCTCGCGTAAGGACAAGTGCTGAGTGCAATCAGGAATACAACCTATTCAGAGCAATGCTCGGCACACATCCACTGAATCATCATTGGTTTCTGGACTGACCTGGCTTGCCATTACCCTGCCGGTCCGTATCTTGGGACTTTTTGTGGCATTCTACGCCTGGCAGTTCATCTCGGGCAAGCCTTCAGAGGTTCGAGAGATGAGTTTGTTGCAAGGCTTGATCTTGTTCGCCTTCGGGAACTTGTGCGGCGATGTATCTTGGTCGCTTTTGAAGCGTTTGCAGTGAAGGCTAAAACAAGATCGAAGTAGTCCCAAGTGTTAGTGCTTGGTTGACGATGAGGCCGAAATGACCGGAAGCTTTAGAGTATAGTCTCAAGAAAGCAATGACAACATAGCGACAAAAGCAATCCGGTTGTCAGAACTTCATCCTCGCACGGTGCTGAAGCCACTAACACTGCCTGTACCATTGCTCGCTGTAGCGTTCAAAGTCCACTTGCTCAGCGATACACTCGTGGCATTGCTCTCATGCTGCATCGCTTCCAGCTCTAGCAGGTTCTTCTCAATAGCGCGTGTGACATTCGTAGTAAGCTCATCCACCGAATCGGAACTGTCGAAGCGAAGCTCATGATCAGGCCATGCGTTCTTGCCGTCCATTCCTGCCCAGCTTGCTCTCCAGTACAAGCAGTTCGAATTGATGCCTCCTCCCAGATAGTACTCGGCCCAATTGGTGGGCCAGTCGCCCAACACCATGGGCTCTCGACAGTGCTTGAGCTTGCGAAAGGTCTCTTTGCAGGTCTGCTCAGAGATCTGATAGTCGTTCTGCTTGATCTCGTTGAACTCGACGTACTTGGCGCCATTCGGCCAGCATGCTTGTTCTTCGAAGTGAATGTAGAGTCGCAGACCTGAGCCCACTGGGTGCGAATAGTCAGTCCCAGAGGTGAAGTCAAAATGCATGTACTGCGGTAAAGACTTTTTGGCTGCGTGCCAGTGCTCATCCACGAGTGATTTGCAGAAGCTGGTGATTGAATTGTCGAAGAAGTAAGACAGCCATCCCACTCCATAGCTTTCGCAGGTGGGCGTCTCAATCGGCAGGGCCGCTGTTGGTGATGTGTATCCCTTTGTTGGAATTGGCATGACACATGGCGAAGCAGTGCACTTCACCTTGTCAGGTTCAGTTCGTGATCCAGCATCACGGATCTCCCACCACATACAGTCAGAGTAGTATCCTCCGCCTGCAAATGAGTCTCCTGATGCAGTGCAGTTCTTGAGCAAGTACGAGAACTTGTGTTTGCAATAGGAGATGTCATCGCCAGGCATGATGTCGAAGGTAGTCAGATCAACGAGGCAAGCTTCCTTTTCGTAGTGCATGTAGATAGATAGATCACTGTTGGCTGGATCTGATTCGCCGAGCGCAGGTATTGTTAGCTCTCGCCAATCAGGTAACCATTCGCGGCCCTGGAAGTCTTCCTTCTTCTGCTGATTGCAGAAGCCTTCAATAGACTTCTCGAGGAAAGCTTTGTCGAATATAGGATTTCCCTTACCGCCTGGTGCGCATGATGGAAGTGAGACAGGGACAGGCGCTGTGGGCGAAGCATAACCCTTTGTCACTGGAGCTTTGATGCAAGACGCTGCTGTGCACACACTTGCTGCTTTCGATGGCCAAGCTGTGTATCCTCCACAGGCATCCAGGTCTTTTGTGCTCGCCACGACATTTGTGGTCTGAGACCCGATAGTACAGTGACAGAAGGCGTCTTTGAAGTAGTCGAGCGTGGTAGCATTGCAAGGCCCTCGTGTTCCCTTGGGTTTCGGTTTCATGACCATTTGTTCAAATTGCTTCTGCAATGCGCTGGCGAATGCACTAACATCATTCGGCTCCATAGTGGGCCCAGACTTCAGCATACACACCGGCGTCAGAGTCGGAGCTTCCTGCACCCTTCCGGTGGTAGTGGTTGGATTTTCATCATCGCCACTGTATTCCGCCAGCTTCTCACTTTCTAGACCTTGCAGCATCTCGTCGATGTAAATGGTATGATTGAGTCGCTGACCCTTGGCGTGCTCCTGCGCGATGAAATCTGTGATGGCATTTGTGGCCCACCACTGAGTGGTGTTATCGTTTTCCAGTACGTGCTCATTTAAGTTCTTGAGACCTCTGTTGCGTACCTCATCTGATGTAAAACCTTTGAGGTAGATCTCCGAAATAATCTCGGAATGAATCAAAGCATTCTCACACCAGGATCCTCGACAGTATCGTGTAGTAAGCTCTGTGAGAAAGCCCAGCGTGGAGTCATCCACGTTGATCTCAATGGTCTGATCACCAGGAGTAATGGTCGGAGTGACTGTGGCAGACTGCGTCCTGCTTGCCTTCGACTTAGAAGAGGTAGAAGAACTGCTCGCTGGAGACCAAGATATGGATGTGGTATCAGTAGTGAAGATCTCTTTACACTGCACGACCGTCGACGAGGATGTAGCACATGGCTGTTGGTCGCAGAGCTTCCATGTGAACGGAAAGGTAGTGGTTCCGTAAGCACAGCTCAGGGTAGCTGTCGTCGATAGCGATCCAGAAGTGATCGTGCTAGGAGAACTAGATGGCCGCTTGGTAGCTTCGGAGAAAGGCACACACTTGTTCTCATGCGAGAAGAAACATGTACTTGTCGTTATTGGCCGATCTGGGAACATGCAAGTGGAAGTGGTCAGGTAGCCCGTGGCACCATTGTCATTGGTCGTAGGGGTATAGTAGGTGGCTGTCGAGCATCCGCCAGAGACCATAGTCGGCGGGATGCACACTGTTTTGGGACCGTCCATAGTGACGTACAGACAGTTTGGCAGTGCCTCCGCACAAGCTGACGTTGTGCGCCAGCAGCCACCAGGATTGGCCTCACAGGGGCTGATCTGATTTGGTATCGGGCGTGAGCTGTAAGAGCACCAGGACGTGCAAGTCGACGAGGTCTCGGTAGGCTGCGGAACACATTTCAAGGTCGGGGTTGGAGACTTGTCCTTTGGCTTCTTCGGTATGATTGATGTTGAGTAGTATGCACAATCGGTTCGTGGCTTGGCGTAGTCGACACAGGTCGTGCGTGTTTCTTTGGTCTGGCGACACCTCCAATCAGAGCCGCTGGGTGAACATTGGTCCGTAAGGTACACCGTATCTATGTAGCTGCTTGGTGTGCACGATATCGGAGTACAAAGCTCTGGAGCAGTGGTCGTATCAGGTAACCATGGCGCTTTCATGACTACCGGCATCGTCGTTGTGCCTCGCAGACCGAGCTTTGGCATGAGGGTCGAATTGGGGTTCACCCGAGGCTCCGATCGAGTCGAGATAGCACTGATGGCTGTAGCCCTTGAAACAAGTACAGTGACTGTTGGAACTCTCGCAATAGCTGGAGCCGCTGGAGGAGGATCTCCGAGCACCTCAACCTCGACATAAGAGCCATCAGAGCTGTTTATGGGGCCAGCCTGAGCCCAGCCGAGCAAACATAGCAGCGCCGTAGTAAGCACATCGGCCCTGCAGAAAGAGTACATCTTTGTCTGTTGTGGCAAGACGGGAAACGCTCCAGCGGCACCAGCCACTCCGAGGACTTGATCGAAAGTCTCGAGGGACTGATCTGACCAAGTACCAGGACGTAGCGAAATGGATGCGGAGTTCGGAGGTGGGAGATCTCGATACCTTGTGCGGTAGCTAGCCACCGCCTCGATGCTGTTATCTGGTGTATCGGTGCTAGATATCACGGCATTCCCAGATACCGAAGGCCAAGTAGTGGTGGTATGTAGCGAGTCCAGAAGAGGTAGAAAAGGAATCCAAGGTCATTGTGACCATGCCCAGGTAGTAAGTGAATGCACAGCTGGCATGTGAGCTACCACATTCCATTCAGCTCTCGTGAGTAAACGCAAGTGAGCATGTGAAAGCTAACAGCATGTGAAAGCTGGAAAATGTCTCTTTAATGATCGAAGTCGCGGAGGGAAAGTGAGCATCGAAGGCTTCACTTCCGTGCCAACTTCGGAAAAAGACTGAAGAATAGCTTCCTGCGTTCGTGCTTTAATCGAGATGGCTGTAAGTCGTATAGAGGTGCAGGAAGTTATGATACTATGCTGATGGCGCCCACAGCTCATATCAGGTTTCGTGGTGCAGTGGTAGCATGCTCAGCACTTGAGGGGGATGCGCGCTCCGGCGCGCGTCGGCAACTCCGGCAGTAACAGTGGGAGACCATTGTGCTTGAGAGACCTGTGTTCGAATCGCAGCGAGACTGTGAAGAAATCTTTTGCTTCCATCACCGTATATTGATGCGTAAGGCGTACCATGATCGGTGGTCATACTTTCTTTTGTAGTGCTCGTTGCTCTGTAAGGTGACCGTATCTTGAGATAAATAAGAGCACCAGCGATGCAACGCTGACATATGCGATCCAACAGCAGTAGGTGCTCAGTCCTCTCAAACCAGTGAAGCATAGTAGCAGATTGATATGGCATATCAGGCCTCCTACTTCGCAGAGCATGGCAAAGGCTCACAGGAGCACCGACTCGTGCATGCCAGAGATGCAGTCTGGAGGACGGTAGCCTTGTAATAATAGCTCCCGGATCCACTGGCAGATCTTGCTTACATCCACGAGGGGAGAACTAACACGCAGGCCAGCTGCTTTGGCTCGAATTGTTCCGTCCAAGAGCCAGGTCATACATGAGATTGTGCCTTAAGTGAGGCTAGCTATTCAGGTGAGGTTGGTAGATCTCGAGAGTCGTGGTACGAACCACGCTATTAGTGCACTGTCAATCAGCAATCAAGTTAGCTCCCAAGAGTAATCACACTATCCGCGCATCGTACTCTCAGCATGACGGAGACACCGACCGAAAACAACAACACAGGCTGGACCCGCGTTGAGGTCCAGGGCGACGAATTTGCCACTGTTGCCGGACCGAAGTGTAGCCAGGGCTTGATGCACCTGATCGTGCATTGCGACATTACCAAGAAGGTTCGTGCAATGACACGTCGACCGCAGGTCCCGTGCATAAAGCCCCAAAACTCGAACAACGTTGCGCTACTTGCAAGACCGCTGACAGAGACAACACTGACCGCATCCAGAACTATGGCCTCGCATCTGGAAACATCCTTGATCGGCTCCAGCAGGACTGGCCAGATACCAAGCGGCTGTTTATCCAGCTATCATTTGGACCTTTCATCACATGTGCTCTGGAACATGTGGAGTTCGGGACTTGGATTTCACACTTCGTCAAGTCTGTGCTCGATGTGCAGTTCTTGCAGATCTGCGGTGTCTTCGTAGGGATCACCGATAGGTATCATCGAATTTTGCAGGTCGATGAGCACATCGTCGCTCTAGGCATGGACATGCGGTGGTTCGCGGACGATCCAGCTGTGATGATCATGTTGCGCAGAGGATGCGCGGTGGACATTGGAAAGACCGATTGAGGCATCCTAGCTAAGGAGGACTCCTTCGCTTTCCCCAGGGCCCGGGCAGACTTCTGCGGAGGAGCCACAGGGAGGACGCGTCGATGCAGCCGTTGACGAGAGCACGAGGGGCCTAGGTCAAGCAGTGAAGACTTCATGGTTCGTAGAGCTTTGAATTGAAGCCGGTCCTGTCGCGATCATCTGGTCCACGCGTAGTAATGACCAAGAACGATCGTGAGCCGAAGTGAAGGAGGCAGTCCAAAGTAAGGCTTGGCATTTGTGTGCACGGACAAAAGTGTCCCCGCGATCTCACATTCATGACGGCCGCCGATTCTCGCGTTCTCGTTCGTGGCAGCTGCTGCCAAATTTTTGAAGATGGACATCAACACGCGCTGTTTGTGCTTGTGCGCTGACCATACAGAGACATGGTCAACAAGCCACATGCGCCTCGGGCTGCGGGCAAAGCGAAACCCTCAGCAGCCGCCTTGAACGAGGAAGACACGAGCTACATCGTCTTTGGAGATGGAAAACCGAAAAAGAACAAAAAGCCTGCTCAGGACAGCAGTAGTGCTGCAGCAGGCGCCAGTAGCAAAGTAAAGGCAGCAGCAGCCGTAGCAGGTGCAACTGGGGCGCAGCCCGAAGAGCCCAAGAAGCCAGACACCAGAACGTTGATTGGAGGTGCTTCGTGGACGGGCAAACTGCCCCAGACCATGTTCAATGAGCATTGTCAGAAGCAGAAATGGGAACGACCAGAGTATACCATCCATCGAAATCCGCGAGGATGGACGGGTGGCGTTATCATAAAGCAGAAAAATCCCAAGACACAAGAAATTGTGACTCTGTCGCCAATTGTGCCTCCGCCAGATTACCTCAAGGAACGAGCAATCCAAGACAGTGCTCTCGAGGCCCGCCACTTCGCTGCTGCGTATGCCTTGTTCCGCGTCAGCAACATGAAGAACATTCACATGATGTTGCCTCCTCAATACCGCGACTTGTGGAAAGGTGATTTTCAAGACCTGAAAAGTGAAGCTATAGCTTCAGGAAATGCATATATGTACGAGGCAGATCCGTTCCTGGCCAAAAAGCGACACGACGAAGAGAAGCTTGCCAAGGAGAAGGCCAGAGCAGACCGAGTCAAGCAACAGGCAGAAGATAAGAAGCTGGAAGTTGTCAGTCTGGACGGCCAAGTGCAAAGTAAGCATGTCTTGAAGGGATGGATGCGAGTGCCAAAGGTTGAGATGGGTGAGCGAACGAGACGTGGCGTGGAACAGCTCATTCGCAAAGGAGGCGCCTGGAATCCGCACGACACTACATTGACAGCAGGTCAGCGCAAGGGAGTTGTTGAAGACCTGTCGAGCATTGGCTTCCGAAAGAGCCACGTAGTCGAGGCGACCGAGATCTGCAAAGACAAGGAAGAATGCCTCGAGTGGTTGCTTATACACGTACCCGAAGATGATCTGCCGAAGTGGACATTACCAGATAACTACATGGCAGGCGTAAGCATGGCAAGTGGCGATCTCAAGCGCGAGGGTAAGATCAAGCGCTTGGCAGCTACCGGATACTCGCCAGAGCTGTGCGCAGAAATTCTCGACTCATGTGGAGGCAACGAAGGTCATGCTGCAGAAATGTTGCAGAACAGGCTACTGGGGCAAGAGGCCTCTTCTGCTACAGGTGCAGACTTCGAGATCTGGGATGAGGAGATGGCCACCTCCGAAGCCATCTTTGGAGATAAGTTCACTAAACACGACAGAATATGCACCGTAACATTGGAGCTGCTCACGCCCTCAAAAAAGCCCATCGTGCTGCGTGCACGGCCGCCTAGCAACGGATATCCCTACACACCTCCGATCTTGTCCCTCGAAGCAGAGCTGCCTGCATATGTACGGCTGAGCATCTTGAAGAAAGTGCTTGTTGCTACGAACGAAGAATTTGTAGGCGTGCAAATGCTGTTCAGTATTGTGGACTGGCTCGAGCAGAACATCAATGCAATTATCGCCGATCCTGGCAAGCTTAGTGAGGTGGCCAGTGCTACAGCCACATCTTCCATCGAGACAGCGCGGCCTACCAGCAAGAAGACTCGAAGACAACCAAAGCCGATCTCATGGACCGCACAAACTGCCGTTAGCAAACAGCTGCTGGACGACTGGAAGGCCAAGCAATCGTCCCCGGGCCAGCAGAAGATGCTTCAAGCGAGACAAAATCTACCAGCATGGAAGCTGCAAGATGCAATCGTGACGGCCGTCACCAGCAACCAAGTCACGATCATTTCTGGAGAGACTGGTTCGGGAAAGTCCACACAATCGGTACAATTCGTGCTAGATGATCTAATCAACCGCTCCTTTGCTGAGCAGGCCAATATTATTTGCACGCAGCCGCGCAGAATCTCTGCCCTCGGCCTAGCAGATCGTGTTGCCGACGAGCGTTGCGGCAAAGTTGGTGACGAGGTTGGCTACGCGATACGTGGAGACTCGAGGCAGAAGCAAGGCACGACAAAGATTACTTTCGTCACGACTGGTGTGCTGCTGCGGCGTCTGCAGACTTCTGGCGGCAGCACGGACGACGTCGTGCGGAGTCTCGCAGACGTCTCGCATGTAGTGATCGACGAAGTCCACGAGCGCTCTCTAGACACCGACTTCCTGCTCGTTCTCCTACGGGATGTCCTCAAGAAGCGAAAAGATCTCAAGCTGATTCTTATGAGTGCTACTCTTGATGCAGCAATGTTCGAGAATTACTTCAAAGGCTCATCCAGCGTCGCGAAAGTGGAAATCGAGGGTCGCACATATCCTGTGCAAGACATCTACCTGGACGAGATCCTGCGCATGACAGGCTTTGGTGGTGCAGAAGAGGAAGAAGAAGTCGAGACCTTGGCTGGTCTGACTCTCGACGATGTCATTCGCGGCAATTCCTCTGGCACATCAACGCCTCGGCCGCAACCTGGTCTTGGTCAAGCACTTAGACTGGTCGGAACCAGGATCAATTACGATCTCATCGCGAGGACAGTGGAGCATATCGACAGGAGATTGGGCAGCTTAGAGGGCGGCATACTGATCTTTCTGCCAGGTGTGGGTGAGATCGATCAAACTCTCCGTGCCCTGCGAAATGTACCCAATTTGCACGCTCTACCACTTCACGCCTCGTTACAAAGTTCAGACCAGCGGAAAGTCTTTCCTAAGGCGCCTCGAGGGCTGCGCAAAGTTGTTGTCGCAACAAACGTTGCCGAGACGTCTATCACAATTGAGGATATTGTGGCTGTCATCGACACTGGCCGTGTGAAAGAGACGAGCTTTGACCCCGCGAATAACATGGTCAAATTGGCCGAAGTTTGGGCATCTCGAGCTGCCTGTAAACAGAGACGTGGTCGTGCAGGTCGTGTTAGAGCCGGCGAATGCTACAAGCTGTACACTCGATCTGCTGAGGCCAAGATGGCTGAAAGGCCTGAGCCAGAGATTCGACGGGTGCCGCTCGAGCAGCTTTGTCTTTCAGTGCGTGCTATGGGAGTGGTCGATGTACCGTCTTTCCTGGCCTCGGCTCTGACTCCGCCGGAGACGCTTGCAGTGGCCGGAGCATTGAAGCTGCTTACCCGTATTGGTGCATTGGACAGTACTGATTTGACGGCACTTGGCCGGCACTTGTCGACGATACCAGCAGATCTGCGCTGTGGCAAGTTACTTGTCTATGGCGCTGCATTCGGCTGTCTCGAAGCAACGCTCACTATTGCTGCAATACTTACAGTCAAGAGTCCTTTTGTCAGTCCGAAGGATAAGCGCGATGAGTCCAGAACTGCTCGAGCAACATTCGGCAGCACGCAAGGTGACCTCATTTGCGATTTGCACGCCTACGAAGAATGGTCAGACAGAAGAGCCAGCGGCGAGCCGACCTCCTCACTCCGCCGATGGTGTGATGGCAATTTCCTCAACCACCAGACGCTCATGGATATCACCACCAATCGCATACAGTACATCTCTTCTCTGCAGGAGACTGGCTTTCTGCCCTCAAGCTACAGATCTGGCTCTTCCCTCGGCGACAGTATGAATCGACATAACAGAAGCGAAGTCCTCATCCGTGCTCTCGTTGCGGGGTCTTTCCAACCACAAGTCGCACGCATCGACTTTCCCGACAAAAAGTATGCTGCATCGTCTTCGGGCGCTGTTGAGCTCGATCCGGAAGCTCGAACAATCAGGTATTACAATGAAGAGAATGGTCGTGTTTTCGTGCATCCTTCTTCTACACTATTCGACGCTCAGACATTCCCTGGCAATTCGGTCTACATGAGCTACTTCACGAAGATGGCCACGAGCAAGGTCTTTATTCGCGACCTAACGCCGTTCAATGTCTACAGTCTACTCATGTTTTCAGGTCCAGTCACCATCGACCCTCAAGGCCGAGGACTGCTGGTCGATGGTTGGATCAGACTGAGAGGCTGGGCGAGAATTGGAGTGTTGGTCAGTAGAATGAGAATGATGTTCGATGAGGTCTTGGCTAGGAAGTTGGATGAGCCTGGTCTCGATATGGGAGAACATGAGGTCGTGAAAGCTGTCAGAAAACTGGTCGAGCTGGATGGGCTGGATCGCTGACCGTATAGGATCGCGCTCTGTGTCGATGCTACCGAGAGGTGGCGGTGTCACAGCACGATTCACAATCTACTTGTCAATTGTCACGTGTTGCGATCCTTCAGCTGTAAATCAACGCGGGGCATTCACGGCCGAGGATACAAGCTGCATCAACACACCCCTCTATCAATATGCCAAATAGCAAGTACTAGGTAGGTAGTTGATGAACAACATCTTCTGAGATATCTTATCATCGCATTACATTCCAGTCGGTCCTTTCACATAGCAGCAATGGCTTCGTCATTAGAAAGGATATACCATCATCCCACCCAGAGACATGTCGAGCTACCACCAATGGACCTACTAACTCTACTTTTCGGTCTGTACACATTGCTCATGTCGAGGAAGATAGCTTCGCTAAGAAAGCACAGAATCGGAACACTCAGCGGCACTAGACGACACAGTCCTCCACTTCGAAGCAAACGACCCAGAAAACAAGATCACAAAATCTCAGCTTTCTATTCTCACTCAAAACATAGCCCATGGACTGCGGCACAAGTACGGCATCGGCAAAGATGGTCCTAACAATGATACCGTGACGGTCATCAGCCACGGCCAAATCCTGGTTCCAGCTCTCCTATACGGCATCATTGCAGCAGGAGGGGTCTACTCAGCTGCCAGTCCTTCTTCCACCGTCTCCGAACTTGCTCGCCAGGTCAAGATCGGCAAGAGTAACTTGATTGTCTGTGGAGCCGAACATCGTGATGTCGCTGCTAAAGCTGCGAAGGAGTGTGGTCTGCCAGCGCAGAATGTGTTGCTGCTCGACTCGACGAAAGGCGCTTGGAGATTTGACAGTTTGGAGGGTAACGTGAACGCTCTATCTAAGTCCAAGCTGAAATGGCGGCAAATTTTCGATCCTGTCAAGTTGAAAGCTAGTCTGATTGTTATTCTTTGGTCGAGCGGAACGACAGGTGAGCGTCACCAAGAGAGGGTAGCAGGCAATGTCTGACATGCTAACTTGGCCCCAGGCCTTCCAAAAGGCGTCAAACTCTCCCACACCAACCTCGTCGCCGAAACATACCTCACCTCTCTCAGCGGCCGCGAATGGGCCGCTAAAGAAATGGAAAAAGGCACCTTCGAGCCCAAAGAACTCACCACCCTCGCCCACCTTCCCATCTCCCACATCGCCGGCCTCTTCGGCTACCTCATCGGACCCATCTACGCCGGCGCCACAGTCATCTGGATGCGCAAATACCGCTGGGACGAACTCCTCAAACATCTCAAACACTACCAAGTCACGTCTTTCTACACTGTTCCTTCGATCTGGCTTAGGATCTCGAAATCGCCGGAAATCACAGATCATCTTTCGAATCTTGAAGCTGCGGCCACGGGCGCTGCGCCAATGGATAGCGTGCTGCAGCAAGCTTCCAATTCTCGCATTACCGATTCTGCTGGAAAGCAAAAACAGACATTCATCGGACAGACATGGGGCCTTTCAGAAACCACAGGCGCTGTGACGGCTATACCGAAAGGCGAAGTCGATTTATCTGGATGCATTGGGTACATCTTACCGACTGTCGAGCTGAGAATGGTCGACGAAGACTTCCGAGACGTCGAGCCAGGCCAAGAAGGCGAGATATTAATTCGCAGTCCGTTGGTGACCAATGGCTACTATGATAACCCTGAAGCTACTAAAGCAGCATTTCACGGAGACTGGTTTTGTAGTGGGGATATTGGAATCTTAAGGGACGGGAAGTTTTATGTCGTGGATCGGAAGAAGGTGAGCTATGATGCATTGATTTGTGCTCACCTTTGTGTTTCTGCTGACGCAGTATAGGAACTTCTGAAGTACAAGGGCTTGCAGGTCGCGCCCGCAGAGATTGAGAATTTGCTGTTTACTCATCCGCAGATCAGAGAGGCTGCTGTTGTAGGTGTGCCAGCACCTGATGACCCGACGACAGATTGGCCACGAGCGTATGTCGTGGCTGTTGATCAGAGCAAGGTGCGCGAGGAGGAAGTCAAAGATTATGTCAAGGCTCGCTTGGCGCCGTATAAGCAACTGCGTGGTGGTGTGGTATTTATTGATGAGATTCCAAAGTGAGTCATTCCATTCCGGATTTGGTGACCGCTGACTGTGACTGACATGCGAAAACAGGAACGCGATAGGGAAGTTCTTGAGAAGAGACTTGAGGGAGCGAGCGAAGAAGGAGCTGCATGCTCAGAGAGCGAAGCTGTAGCCAGTGTTTGTCTGACTTAATCGAAATATTGATTCTGGTTATGAACCACCACGATGAGAAGCTCAAGAAATATCTGCCCGACCAGCCCACAAAAAATGCCGACACGACCAGGCTCGTCTCAGGTCAAAGTAGTCGAGGGCTCCTCCTCAGCAGCAGCAGCTTCTGTCCCCTCCAGCTCCTCTCTCAGAGTATCCCGAACCTTCATCAACGCCTTACCAAGCAAATTCTGACCCCACTGCGCTCTCGACACAGTCACAGCTCTCTCAGCATCAAAGCCTATACCCCAAATCTTGTCAAAAGGACTTGCCTCGACCAACTCTCGATCACCTGTCGCCAGCAACATCTCCTTCAGCGCCTTCGCCTCACCACGATCGTCCATCTTCATGGACGCAACATCCGTACACTGTGTGAACTTGAGGTAGTTGCCTCTCTCCACGATCGCATCTCGGACCTCATTCCATTTTGCTTCATTGAAGTTCGGGACTTGCTGTCCGAGAACTTTCTGTTTGCGAGGCGAAGTGCACTTCATGATCTCGGCTGCGATGGCTTGGTCGCCGAATGCGATCGCCTTGCCGTACATCATCCATTGCTCTGCGCAATTGAAGGTGCCGGTGCTGGGGTTTGAGGGATCTGTGAAGGCCGATTTGTACCACTGGCAGAGGTAGCCGTGTTCTTGGTCTTCTTTCCAGAAGAATACGGGATCTGAGCTGGAGTCTGAGGTTGTTGCGGCGTCGCTGGGTTGGTAGCCAGAAGTGTAGAAGATCTTTTGCTGATGCTTTTGTTTTTGGCCTCTTCCCATTTTGTGTCTCTGATTGTGCTGTTCGTCCTGTTGCGTGTAATGTTGCAGATTGCTGTTCTCGTTGATGACTCGCTGAGAATGTTGATGTTGATGTACTTAGTGAATCCACGTCGATGGTTCTGGAGGAAGGCGCTGTCAATTATATGACTTGCCTCACCTGACTCTGCTTCTGGACACCGCCTCACAAAATTGGCGACTGCCGTACCACAGAACGCAAGAACTCATTTCTGCACATGCATCTGCTGACTGACTTCGAGACTCACTAAATCAGTGGCAATCCAACTGGTTGACATACGCATCATAACATTACTGTCTGACTGTTTCCCACGTTGCCTTCCCCGAGGATTTGATCAGTCCACGCCATCCTCGAGATTTTTAGGAGTTGTCCGATGATCAGAGGATACATAATCTGGACTATAGCGGGCGTCTGGTATCAATCAGGCCATGTGCGGCGAAGTCAGATCCAAGATGGGAGCTCAAGATGAGAGCCCCACGGCTTGGGCACTTGGCGAGATTGGCGAACACATATCACTCTCTGCGACCCCCTCATCACTTTAGATGTTGCCTCGCTCATCACGATATGCCGAACTGGCTAGGGACCTAAGAGCACAAGAAGGAAAATGTCACAGACCTCAGAAACAGATTCTCCAGATGGATACTCTAACGATGAGTCTCTGGGAGACATCTCAGAATATGCGCATGGGGTAACTTATTCTAGTACGGACGCGATCGAGGCTATCTCGAGATACTATCAGTTCCTTATCGACTTGTACTTGAACAAGAATGACGTTGAATACCCACCCGAGGTACGTAGTTTGACCTATGCTGCAAAATCACAAATACTAAGTATATACTAGGGTGGCTGGCCTGAAATCACGGTGGAGAACATGCGCCCACTAGGCAAAACCGACGCGGTGGTCGAACTTCTGAAACATATCCCGTATGCTACCTGGCAAGGAGTCGGAGAACGTAAAGCAAACGTAGCAGGAGCCGTCCACTTCCAGCCTTGGGCAACGCGCGCGCGACTAGCTACATCTTCCGGCTGGGATGTCGAGACTGAGAAACTGATGACCGAGGGCGCGGACTACGAGCATATACCAGCTTCAGTTATTGGTATTTGTAACAATGAGTCGAACCAAGATCATTTCTTGCTCGATACAGCTCTTGGCTTGATGTGTTACTCCTCGGGTTGTCCTCAAGGGATGAAGCAGCATCCGCTGTTCAAACCACTACAAACGCTTCACCCGGTAGCGTTCTTTCCTGAGGATGAGGTCGACTGGCGCGATCAGCCGGTATGGCCGATCGCTACGTTCTTCGAACTTCTTAAGGACGAGTTCAAGGGCTTGAATTTCGTCTCTATTAACAGCCAGCGAGTCTTGATCGCGCCTCGAAGTAATGCAGGCGGGTACACAGACGTGCTCATTCCGACCGTACGCGCTGTCTTTCGCGAGCATGGGTGGCCTCATCCGGAGTATGATAAAGATACCTGCTTGAGCGCGGTACGAAGGGCGATCGAGGACCAACATCCAGACCTGTATCCTATGGTTTACGCACAGCAGTAGGTATTGAAGCACTAGAGTAGTCCTTTATTGTTCTTCGAAGGCAATGCGACCCCCCACGATCGCCATCCGAATGGTCAGAGGTACATAATCTGAGTCTGAATCAAAATTCCCGTTGCCTCGCGCCGCTCGTCTCGCGCGTCTTTCAGTCTTGGCAGCTTGCAAATCCGCAACGATTCTCTCTCGATCCAGCATGATAGGATCATTTGGACTCAAAATGATGCGTGGAAAGTACCTCACCAATTGTCTCTGTCTGGCTTGTGCTTGGAGTTCTCCTCCACGTATGAACGGACCATCAGTCTGGTTCTTGCCACCTCTAGACATGTCGGCACGTATTGACGAGAGTCTCCAGTTCGCATCGCGATACAAGTCACCGATCGTGAAGCCATTGTTTGAGATCATGGTAACTGGACCTTGAGGTGACACCAGAGCACCAGGAACCATACCTGAGAGTGTTATGTTCGGATAGTTCGCACAGTCCGGTACAAGATAATCGATGTTGAGCAGAGGTGGCTGGCATATCAACATGGATCGGATCAGTGTACTAGGTGCCAAATTGAAGAGTCGGACTTCAATCACGATATCGATCGTGTTCCTCGTGGGCACATGTGATGTTTCTCGTCCGATGTCAGGAAGGGATCCCGGCCATCATCGTTTTGACAGTCGGATCATCGAAAGCAGACCAACTCGTGTCGGGCTTATACGTCAAACCTGGAAACTCAACGCTGTCTTGGTAAATCGACTGTCGACATGTACGTCTTGGTCGCTCTGGAGCACGCCCATTGTCCTCAGGTCGATGCTTTTGCAGAGGACCGTAGTAGTGCGATTGAGGATCTGGAATGATTGCAAGATTGTTTCGTCAGATGTTGGTCGATGCGATGTAGCGCTGATTCCAGCTCCGGGAAGTGGCCCTGCCATCGAGAAGCGTGAGGGGCGTGGCTTCGAATAAAACGCCATCAAGGAGTTCAGCAATGCCAAAGACCCGCTGAGCTGCAGCTGCAGAATTTGTTGCAGGTTTATGCTGGGTAGGCATCTGATTCCAAAGTCTAGTGACGAACACATCAAGGGCATTCGCTGCTGCTGTTGCAGCATTGATTCTTGGCCTGTTCTGCGGGCCTCCGACAGTTCAGCGTGTCGGGTTATTGGTAAGGGCCTGCAAGTTGGTATTCAAGTCCTGGATGTGCTGTAAATCGCTAAGCATGTCTGCGTAGCTAACATTGCTTTCAGCTGCATTCGTTCGCTCAAGCAGTTCGCTGTGGTCCAGAGTTAACAGCTCATCTGCGTGTGCCTTGTGGCACACTACCAGTGAGGCTGCCATTGAGAATTTTTCGGTGCAGCTCGACTTTCTGGGCGTTCAGCTAAACAAAGAGGCATCAATGCACCGGATGCAGCAGCCATCCCACACGACGAGCGAGATCAAAGGAATCGTAGTGGTCTAGTGTACATATATCCGACTTGTGGTTTCCTGCTGGAGGGTCATTACTTCAGTTCATGCCGCATTGCAAGCCTCATCTTCATGGGGAACCTCATTGCTGGGTGGTTTGGTCAGCTCTTCACAATACATGGCGTCTTCCAGCGCACAGATCTCTGCGATACAGTGATAAGTGCAATATCTAACAGACAAGAGCAGTCTCATAGCGATGGCACTTGATGTTTGAGAGTTCGCTTTGAGCCTACCGCTCCACCTCCTGTTCATCTTTATACGTAGTGGACTAGGTCTGGTCGCTGGTATCGCTTATAGCATGATATACCCGCCAAAGACAGCGCGTCAAAGGAGCTGATATCATGACTTTGATGAATCTTCGCCCAATGTACGTCAGGGATGTTGTGCCAATGGATTTGAGGCAAAGGATCTCAAGTCAAAATGTCTTGGCGTGGTGCGGAAAATGGTTAATCCGATTCCGCGCACAAATCGTTCTCGCCTCTCATTACAATCTGCTTGACAATATTCTTGATCCAGGAATCGTTCGTTGGAGAAGACCAGTGAGGCTGATCCGCGCACGGCGATGAACACTACAGAGAATGCGGCCCCCACGATTGCACAGTGATGCCCAGCCTGAAGGATTTAGTGCGCAGGCTGCCAATGTCCTCCGGTATCCGCGGCAATGGACTGATGCAGCAGCGGAGGCTGTGGAGCGAAGTTCGTGCACGCAGCAAAGCCCCGCGCCTGTCGTTCAACTTAAGTCTAATGCTCTCGAGCTGTGTAGAACGTACTGCCGTGCTGAAGGCAACAGAAAGCATTCGACCCGGCGAGCAGGACGAGCAGCTCGTCATTTCTTCGCTTGCAAGCACATGGCTTCGTCTGAACACAGAAATTGCTGTCCTGCCAGGCGGACTCGCAGTGCATAATCCTCGCCTGGGCCCTGCTGCAGCGGCAGGGTCACAGCATACAGACGAGTCCGATCCTATCGTCGCACCACGCTTCGTACTACATACGAGTCGGACGCTGAGAGCTTAAAAGTCCAACGCGTATAAGAACCTCGCACTGGAGGCATCTATAACCTGTTCTGTCTAGTCACTTCGACCTCGACCGATATGGCCACTTCGTACCACAACATATCTGCCTGCACACCGGCCACATTCTCTGCATTGCCTCTTCCCTTCGGAGCATCACTACTCGCCACGACAGCTTCTGAATCCAATTTCACACGAGACATTAACATACTCTACCGGCAATGGGCTCCACCGCTTGGCATTGTGACGACTTCCTTCTGCAATGTGACAGTGACTTATACCCACCCGGGTCAAGATGATCGAGTGACTGTTGAGGCTTGGCTTCCGCTAGAGGGCTACAATGACCGTTTGCAGAGTCTCGGTGGCGGCGGATATGTTGCAGGCAGGTCGGAGTCTACCTATGGCGGAATGCTTGGCGCTGTTACTGAGGGCTTCGCTGCTGCAAGTTCAGACGCGGGATTAGTGAACGAGACCGGCGTTGTGAGCGACACGCCAGAGGACTGGGCGCTGGTAGGGACTGGAAACGTGAATCTCTGGAATCTAGAGAACTTCGGCAGTAGAAGTCTGGGAGAAGGCGTACATCTACCTAATTTGTGACTACTCTTCGAGGCGCTGACCGTACCGTAGGCACAAATCAGCAAAGATGTGGTTACTGCATTCTTCGGTACACCTCCAGAGTACTCTTACTACGCAGGCTGCTCACAGGGCGGTCGACAGGGTCTTGCGTTGGCACAGCGCTTTCCGGAAGCGTACGATGGTATTCTCTCTGCGGCTCCTGCAGTCTACATTGCTCAGATTCTAGGTACGATTCAGTGGCCACAACAGGTCATGAACACCCTCGATCAGTATCCGTATAACTGCGAGATATTCGCAATTAGTCAAGCTGCGATCGCCTTCTGCGACGGTTTCGACGGCGTAGAAGATGGGGTCCTAGGAGAACCAGACCTCTGCCTCGCTATCTTCGACCCGTACAGCCTCGTCGGGTCCGTGGTCGAGAATTGCTCCGACACGGGCTCTCAGGTCACGATCTCAGAAGCTGCAGCAAAGGTCTCTGAGGCGACCTGGAAAGGACCCATCGCGCCGGATGGCAAGCGTCTGTGGCCTGGCCCAGATATCGGTAGTGGGATCAGTGCCGATCCAGAAGCAATCGCAGCCTTTGGCACTACTGGTACACTCAATGGGACTATCGGCGCACCAAATGACCTTGGAACCAATTGGTTGCGGCTCTTCCTCGCCAACGATGCCGAGTTTGACGTGACCAACGTCAGCAATGCTGACTATGCCAGACTCATGAAGACAGGAGCACAGAGATTCACGTCTATTCTCGATGCTGCAGATCCTGATTTGAGCGACTTCGAGGAAGCTGGCGGCAAGATGCTTACCTTCCACGGACTTGTGAGTCATGCAACGGAGCATCATCTTCAGGTATATTCAGCTAACGCTAATCGATGTTAGGCGGACTCTCTTATTCCCGTAAAAGGTATGGAACTGTACTACAATGCTGTCTCGGCTCACTCCAAGAGCAAGACGCAGGACTACTATCGCCTTTTCGAAGCACCAGGCATCGATCATTGCGGGCTTGGTCCCGGAGGACAACCATACACGATCTTCGCTCAACTCAGAGCTTGGGTAGAGAACGGCACTATTCCGGAGACGGTTCCCGTGAGCTACAACGACACCAAAGGCATCGAGCACAATCGAATTCTTTGTCCATATCCGCAAAAGCCGAGACTGATCAAGAGGAACGCTGATCCAATTGTGCGGGATAACTGGAAATGCGAAGATGAACAAGGCATGTTCCAGTAAACCAGCGATGGATCTTAATGATGGGCGTGCGTCTTTGGATGTATGTGTGTCATGTCTTCGCTTCGAGACGTCTGCTGCGAATCTCTAGCGATCTTTCGGGCAAGCATATGCTGACAAGCCGCTCGCAAGAATCTATCTCATGGTTGCTGACTCTCACGTCAATGGCCATTTGCGCCCAGACTGGCTTGGCGGCCGCTCTGAACATTGGAGGTAGGTACAACCAGCGTCGTTTGCGTAACTCAAGGATTAATGCTCGTTTCTGCGCACAGCCTTTCAATGCACAAAGATCACCCTGGTAAGCAGGCTGCAAATAAGGCTTGAACTACCACAAGTGAGAGGATACGACCACGAATGCTGACTCATAATCGGACACGCTAGTGGAAGGAGGAAAGCTCACATCGACGATGACAATGAGTACGGTTGTCTGAAACCATGCATGCAGACATCATTGACCTGCAGCCTTAGCAGAATTTTCGACATAGATCTTTCCTTTGCCACGGATGGGTACAACGTACAGTGCTATGATACCATGTGTCTTACTGAAGTTCTGCAGATCCCCAGAGTCGAGCACTACGGTGCGAGGATAACTCTGAAGAGTGGTGCACTTATGCGAGAGAAGATAGTTCGGCCTAGAGCTACGCAGCGGCGGTGTCGAGCGAGAGCTCGCTTACAGGAATAGCCCTCCTCGAGTGAGACAAGGGATGTCTGCAGCCATGTGAGCCGTCCCACTGGTGCTGGCCCGACAATTCGGAACGTGGCCGACAACGTGGAAGAATGTGCAATGGGCGAGATCGGAACCCTCGTCTATGCGATATGGTCGACCTGAGACACGGTCACGTTAACAGGCTTGGCACATTCCGTCTCCGCCTTCTGGAAGGACAGTGATCGGCGAAGACTACAAGCCGTGTCTCACACATGGCCTCCTCGAGAGACGACCTTCCAGAAACGTTGCCACCACATGGCAGTTGACTCAATCGCCGAGACATGACCACGATGATGGGTCGAGCACCGTCATGTTACACTGCTAAGGAAGACTTGTTGCATTGTGTGATGTTACGATCTCCGGTGAGTTGTCGGTGATGAAGATTATTCACTAACAAGAGATTTGGAATTTGCTGCAGAATCCTTCGAGCTGAAGATGACTTGGCAGTCCGGTATGCAGCGAGATCATGACAGGTCCAGACGTTGACACTGCCCTCGTGGGGCGTGCCTAGCAGCGCCTTCAGCATTCGGTATTTCCGCTGTCCCACCGAATGTGCTTTCGGCCGCGCCAACACACCGAATCTCGTTACATGGTCTGCATATGCGAGTGATCACGGCGTAATCAGCTATGGAAGCAGCCGTGAGAACTATTGAATACGAGCCGCGAAGGGCGCTCGACTCACTGCACGATTGGGACATGACATCTGAGACAGGAGCTTCGTATAGCTGTAGCAGTCGAAGTCAGGGAAGCAAGGTTCGTGAAAATACAGCCTTCGCCATGCAGAGTGCAGTCCGGTCACTCTCTAAATTCAATCCAGACCCACAAGCCGAACCACGCTCGGTACCCTTGGTGTAAGAATAACTTTCTGGAGTCGATGCATAACACTAGTAGAACGTGCAACAAGCTGCGACACCTGTTCCGCAGATGACTGTCGCTGTCACAACAGCATCGAATTCATTGTATTCAAGCTTACCATCAGCGTGTTGAGTAACGACAGGTTGGAATGCTCGGTGGAAAATAGGCTTTGCTAATATGCAAATAGTGTACGCCACGTGCGGCATGAGCTCAGTACCTGACGATCTACTACCCCTTTCAGCTCGAGAACAGACGGCAGCAACTTCCCGCTGCTTCCTTCTATGCACGGCATTCGGCACTTTCACCTTCGGATGACTCTGCTTCAGAGGACCCTCTCTCTTCATCAATCGTTGGTACCGTGCTCGCCAAAACCAAACCCACGGTGCCGTGTCTTACTACTCCCATCTGCAGACAGCTCTTCGTGCTGGCGACCCCAAAAACAAGGGACATATTCCTCGTCACAGTCTGCAGACCAAAAATTTGCACCGCCACCGTAGCAGAACGCCCGATCATGGAGACACAATCACGGAAATGATCCGGCGATGGCACTTTACTCCGAAGAATGTAGCCACTCCACCTTCTTCCCGAATTGGGACAGCCTTTCTTCTTACAGTCGCCTTCTAAGGCTAGCATGACCAGCTAGTCAACCGCGATTCAGTCTAACACAGCTCAGACCCTCTCTCGCTCCACCACACCTGAGTCTCATGATGTACCGAGCACCGAGAGCATCGACCAGGTTCGAGGCAGAGGATCAATGGTATCGTGGCTCGAGCCAAGCAGAGCACAGTGTTCGAGGCCGTTGAGCCACGAGGACTCCGTGCAGTATAAGATCCCCCTCGAGGTGCGATGAAGCAAAAGATCACCACACAACCATCTTCTCTGATCACTTTCCTTCACATCATTCTTCGCCTGAGCTAGGGAACACTTTCCTTCACCAGCTTTCACCCAAGCCAGGTCTTTTCATTCTTCGTTCCAGGATTCTATACAAGCATACCATCATGCAGCGCGCCGCTATTGCCTGCGCCGCATTGGCCGCAGTGGTTTCGGCGAACCCAGCACCAATACCTCAACTTGATGTTGCTCTGCTTGCCGCTGCCACACCAGTGCCTTCAGCATTCGCCTCCACTCCAGATGTCGATGGCAAAGAGACCGCTGCTCTCTACACCAGCCTGACCATTACCGGAGTTGCTACTGCTCAAGCTACTGGTAACGTCCAGAAGCGTGAGTGGGTGGACACCGCCTACACACCATACTACCCAGCTCTTGCCACTGGCTACACTACCGATCCAGCCCTTGCCGCTACCTCTACCACGACCGCAAACCAGCCTTGCGTGACTCAGCCAGAGGCTGGCACGTCCTGTGGCTTCATCAACCCCCTTGACGACTGTGCCCCTCAGCCTGATGGATATGGACCAGTTCCAACCCCAGACACAGCATCTGCATTCCTTGCTTACTCTTCGCTGCACCAACTTGCACAGAGTGCTCCTACCAAAGTTCCGTCGAAGGATGGCAACCAGTACACTCAAGTCTTCAAGGACTTGGACGGCTCAGTCCAGGGAGGCTCACTCCTCCGTCTTTACAGCCTCAAGCAGTACAGCGTTCAGGACTGTGCTGCTCGCTGTGACGCCACTGATCTTTGCACTTCTTTTGTGAGTCAATACATGCAAAACTTGTCGGAAATTTCGAAGTCGTGCTGACCGAAATGGTAGAACATCTTCGCTGAGCGCGATCCATCCCTTAACCCAACCAACAACGACTCCACCTACGACCCAGGTTATCCTATGGTCTGGGGGAGCTACTGCCCGTATGACATTCGCATGTTCCGAACATTGGTTCAAGTGTTGACAACACCATAGTAACCCACCATCCATGACAACATTCAAGTGCCTCCTCTTCGGCTCCAACATCGACGCATCAATGGCCACCAACAAGGGCCAGAAGCGCGAGGACTTCGAGATCGTGATCACCGCCAGCAACGGCTACGACAAGACCAACCAGGTCACCCCGCCCGACTGCACCACCCCAATCGTCACCAGTACCGCCGCACCAACCAAGCCATCCTCCAACCCAAAGCCACCAACCAAGCCATGGAAGAAGCCAGAGAACTGCGGAAAGAAGGGCATCAACGCACCAAAGTACCATATGGGCAGCAAGTTCTTCCCCGGCCCATTCAACCCACAAGTCTGCTCCAACTACGCTCTCCTCCAAAACGAAGTCAACGCAAAGGCCGGTAAGAGCCAATGCCAGATGTTCAACGCGTAAGCCATCTCCCCTTCTCTCCTCTCCCATCCCATCTCTTTACTAACATTTCTCTCTCTCTGCAGCAACTACCTCCACAAGAACGGCTCGCCCTTCGGCACCTACTGCTCGCTCTACAGCACCTACCTCGAGGCCTCCAGGTGGGCCACCATCGGCACGACCTACGGCGGCAAGGACAAGTACGAGTGCAAGCAGTCCTGGACATACACCATCAATGTGAGTGCAAATGATAGCAAGGGCAACACCTGGAGTTGGAACGCGGCTGCGAGCTGGTGGGCCAACCTCTGGTAGAGGGTGACTTGTCCTGTTTGGTCATCGTTGCTACATATAAACATACACACATGCACTGCACTGCACAAATTACGATAGAGAAAGAGGAGGATGGAGAAGGAGAAAAAGAGCAGGGGATTCGCATATTTGGGCATGGGATGGCGTTTACTCACTCTCACTTCGATTGATTGATTGAGCGAGCACTTCTGTCTCTCGCTCGTCCCCATTACACTTTTTGAGATTTTACGCGACCACAAATCATGAGCACATTCACGTTAGTATACTGCATTGTTATAGGAGCACAATTCGCTGATTCTTGATTTTCTTTTCTTCCTTGTAGACGTATGGTCAATCGAAGCCTGCTCCAAAGCCTGCTCCAAAACCAGCGCCAAAGCCTGCACCGAAGCCAGCGCCGAAACCAGCGCCGAAGCCAGCGCCGAAACCAGCGCCGAAGCCAAAGTATACTCCATCGAAGCAGCAGGGTGGTAGGGGCTACTAGAGAAGCAGTGGAAGGAAAGACGACTTGACCATGATCGTGTAGGGTTCTTGTACGACTAGCGGAGCATCACTCACTCTTTCTTCTTCTTCTTCTTCTTCTTCTTCTTCTTCTTCTTCTTCTTCTTCTTCGATTCTTGGTGTATCTTCGACGACTTTGACTGTAATTCATGAACACAAACACTTCTTCACGCTTCGATTTTGAATCTCTATACCCCGCTCTTGCATCGATTTGTCCGAGACCTACAACATACAGTGCGGTTCAGATATAGCTCCTCCTTCTCCTCTCGGTCTGCGACACAATCCAGTTCACAAACACCGCAACAACAGTTCCTACCACCGCCCACGTGCTCCACTCCGCAGATCGCACGTTCAGCATAAACTCTCCCCGCCCAGGCTTTTCCAATCTCTCAAGCATGCCGACCACATTCGCGACCGCCAGCATGCAGACAGTGAACTGATACTTGAACCATCGATCAGACCACTTCCAACTCGCCGTTGAGCTTGCCCACAAGACGGCGAAACTGCAGATATTGGCCACAGGCTGCGACATCAATTTTCCGAGCATGGACGTTGACCAGGCCACGAAGAACATGACGAAGATGTCTTCCGAATATGCCTTCCCAGAAGGTTTCTGCTTTGGCCGGTTGTTGATGAGCGTGGGCGGATAGATTTGGGTCGTGATGTATAGACGAGACCAACCACCAAGGAACAATGTCTCGATGAAGCCTCGGCGGTGGCGGTAGTACTGTAGCGTAGAGCTCTGCTGGCGGAAATACGAACCATCCGGAAGTTTAGCCAGGACGATGGCAATGCCTTTGCCGAATCGGGGATCGTTCGTAGTGCGTTCACACTCCAGGCCAAGGATGATCTCGTCTTCGGCGCGGGACCGGTAGAGGAATGTAGGCACGAGGGTCTTCACAAAGACTCGCAGATGGCGAGAGACGGATATCGGCATGTAGTGCATGCTCAGCCCTTGGCTGGTTGCATGGAACGGTGGACGTCTTGGTCGAAAGTTGACAGGATGAATGTCGCCTGCATCGAAGAACTCTAGCGGAGTTTGCGCGAAGATACCTCGACCAGAGTGAATGTCGTGGTCCGGTGGCGCTTCAACGAGTGTCTCGTCATCGTCAGATCCACTATCGGAGTGTGCATCATCATCATCGGAAGAAGTGAGCGTTTGTGTGATCCTCCTCAGGATATGCTGAACACTTCGTTCTCTGCTGTCATCGGCCACGGCCTGGCGCTGATTGTAACTCTGAGAGGTCCACGCGAAAATCGATTCGTCGGAAGACTGCTGACAGATCTGTTGCTGCAGTCTAATGAACGCCTTCTCACCTTCCCCATACAGCAGGGGCATGTTCACGTCAAAGATGCCCAGCAAAGAATAAGCGATGTCCTCCGACCGAGTGGTAATTCTTCGGGCTGCCCAACTCATTCTTTGCGCAACGCTGGCTCGCATAAGATCGACACGCAGCTGGCCTCTGTTCGTGCCTATTGCACGATGCCGAAGGAGCGAGTATGGAATACCAGTAGTGGTGAATGTCTGCAAAGCCAAACGCTCACGAGAGCCGATCGGCCACGAAATTGTGCCTGTTGACTTGTAAAGACATCCCCAATACTCACAGTCAGCTGGAGCTATCATCCATCCTCGTGTGAACCATCGCTGGTCGAAGATGTCAATATCGTCCTCTTTCTCACAATCGATCAGTGCATAGCATTTTTGCGCTTGTGCATCCCACTGCAACATTGAGTTGATGGCCTCGGAGAGCTCAACGCTGTTGGTCTTGTCAATGCAACAGGTGTCAACCCACACCCAATTCGTGACCATCGCCCCTCGCTATTCGACACGCCGCAGAAATCTTCTTCCATCCCTGCCGAGTGTCCACTGAGGGATGAGTGAATTCTTGCAAAGCCACTTCATCGGACCCCCAGCAGTGAGACAGGGATGGCATATTTCGGGATTGGATGGCCGAAAAAGCTTTCCAGTCTGCGCTCTGCAGTGTGTATGAGACGCATCCTGCGGTCGCCCTTGCCTACGGAGTCGACAGGCAGTGGTGCGTGCCTGAGCTGAAAGCTGAGGTTGAGCCTCGTGAACAGTCTGTGTGGCTGAAGTATAACGCCACATCTGGGCTCAGATCAACGCGGTGCCTGGTTGTGTCCTCATGTCAGGCCATCATATTGGAGGCTACCGATGCGTCGAGACTTGGCAGCATCAGTCAGCTTGCCGCAGAGGATCCTTCCATCTTTTCTTCTGCTTTGTGACACCGTAGCCATCGTCAATTTCATGCTGGTCATCGTTGAATTCTTGCTTCATGATCTTCGGCCAGGGCTTGCAGACGTCGATTCGTTCCCTTGGTTGCATGATCTCGAGGAAGCAGAAAATGAGATAATCGACGATGGCGACAAGCACAAACAGCTTTCCGGCCCACACTCCACAACCGTAGTACCTCTTGAGTCGATCCATGAGGGCAAAACTGAGATTGTGTTGCGCGGGCTGTCCGTAATGTTTGAATTCATCGTCGTAATAGCCCACGTTGTCGGGCGCGGCAGGAGTGCCGGTCATCAGATCGTAGACTCGTTCTGTTCGGCGTGCAATGTCGCTCCAGCTGTACATGTTCTTGACAAGATCGTGAAACTTGTCTCGTCTGACGGTCTTCGAGGTCAGGATTCCGACGGCATCGGTGACACCACGAACAACATCTTGGACTTCGGGAAGAACGAAGACTGTCATGTTTGAGGGCAAGACCTCCGGAACACCACCAACTCGTGTTGCCACGACCATGAGGCCGCAGGAGGCTGCTTCCACGAGTACAGTTCCAAATGCTTCGGTGAGAGAAGTGCTGAGGAAGAGATGTCCACGCACCATGATATCGCGAACTTGCTCGTGTCGGATACTGCCCAGCAACGTTACTCGCGTTTGGCCGGAAGGAGTGTATACCAGCTGTTGCGGAAGTGAGTCCAGCGTCTGCTCGAGGTCGATGGCTTTGGGTCCACTGCCTGCAATGATGAAGCGGAGATTGGGGTGTAACCGAAGCAGGAGGGGCAGCGCGGAGATGAGCAGATCTGTGCCTTTGTTGTAGAAGAGGCGTGATACAACGACGATCGTGATGGGATCTCCGGGTCCGACCAGCTTACTAGGATCGGGCGGCTGAGTAGGTAGGTAGATGTCCTTGTTGCTGCGGTGTTTGAAGTGGTCCGATTCTGTCGCGGGCGAGTATGGTCGAAAGTCTCGAGGCACCACGGCGTTGGGAATGACGGAGACGGCAAGTGGGTTCAGGGAAGCTCTCAAAGTAGTGTTCTCCTTGCAGGTGTGACTGACGCAGATGACATGGCCCACGTCACTCAAGCTGAACTTGAGCAGCTTGTTGGCCATGATACTGCCAGCATCGCTGAAGCCGAATAAACTGTGATCAGTGAAGACAGTGTGCAAGCCCATGGTCCGAGCATGGAGGATTGCCTCGTGGCAGAGATTGCTGAGTGATGCATGACCATGGACGATTTGGATTTGTTCGCGGATGAAGATGTGTCGTAGAATTGGGAAGGAGGAGAAGACAGTGGGGAAGGTGGTAGACCGGTAGACCACCCAGTGTGGCAAGTGGTAGACCTTGAGTCTGTTGGTCAGATATCTTACACCCGCGCGAGCAGGAGAGTGGTATGCGTGAGTGATGATGATGACATTGTGTCCGCGATCGATGAGTTTCTGGAGTGACCTGTCAGCTGCTGACATTGATGCATTCTGGGGAGGGAAGGGAAGGGCAGGCACGACTGACACTTGATAACTGGTAGATGTGACTCTCAACTCCTCCGGGCTGTGGGAAGAAGAAGTCGGAGACCATACTTCAACAAGCGGATCAGCAAAAGAAGCAGTCAAACTTGGAGAAGACATGACCTACGCAATATTGTATGGCATATTTGCAGCATTTCGCGTCTTTTCGACGCGTCTTCGAAGCCTCGCCCGCAATTGATCCTCGTGGTGATCAGGAAGCCACCAGTAGAGATGTTGCGAGGCTTCTCCGCATGACTAACTACTTCTGTTTGGACGCAGCTCTCTGTTGCTCGAGATGGAATTTAAGCTTTGGTAGCGTGACTCAAGCACTTCTGTCCCAGCTCATCCTACGGTACGCCGTTGATTTATTCTCGACAACTTCTTGCAGCAGACAGCTAAGGTACTTGATCACTTCTCTCTTCCATCCAGAGTGCTTTCCACCTCCACCTCCACCACCATGAACGGGCTATATAAGCGATACATCCCGCCCAAGGCCACAACGGCTCCTGTCTCCGCAACTTCAGCGACCGCAACACCCACCAAAGCACATCCCGCAGCCTTCAGTCCGGCCGTCGAGAGCGCGAAGAAGCGCAAGCGTGAACGATCAGCCGATGAAGTCGCAGAGCGAAAAGCAAAGAAGCTCAGGAAGAAAGGGACCACCACCACCAGCAATGTCGTCTCCGCTGTCAAACCAGCAGCCCAGCCCACCGAGGACGAGGACAAGGCTGCAAATGCTGCTGCCGAGGCGAGAGGAGACTTTTCGCACATTACAAATGCCAAAAAGCGGCATAAGCTGGAGAAGGAGGCTCGCAAAGCAGGTCTGCGAGTCGCTGGAAAAATTGGAAAGCCAGAGGTTGCGCCAGAAGCTCCCGTTCTCGAGACGATGAGAGAGGAAGCAGCGATTACAGAAGCCGAAGATGGCATGGTGGCAGAAGAGAATCCTGAGACAGAGCAGGCAGGACCGGAAGCATCAGGCATGGAGCAGGTGGAACAGCCGAGTGATCCGGCGCCGAAGCTCTCGAAAAAGCGGCGACATAAGCTCGAGAATGTGCTAGCTGGTGGCGTAGAATCTGCGACGGATCTGGAGAGCGAGAAGAAGCACAACACAGTACTGGACAAGTTCAAGAAATCTGCGAAACGTTCACCTGTGCCAGAAGAGAGAGAAGCTAGCAAGACCGCGCTCGAAACCGTCCATCACCTCGAAATACCTGATGCTGAAATGGAAGATTTCGTGCCCGACAGAGATTCTGAGCTGCCCGAATGGCTGCGAGAGCCTCAACTCGTTGACTCAAAATCGGAGAAGAAATCGTGGAGCGCGCTGCAGCTAGACCCATCCACCTGTGATCGGCTGAACAAACTCACTTTCAGCAGCGCGATGCCCATACAACAGGCATTAGTACCGTTGCTACTTCCGCCTGGTATACCTGGAGCGATGTATCTGCCAGGCTCGGAGAGAGTGCTACCTGACCTGGTCGTAAGCGCACCTACCGGCAGCGGTAAAACTGTCTCTTATCTGCTCCCTATTACCGAAGGTCTCCGCAATCCGAGCACTACTTCTGCGACCGAGGGCAGACTCGAGGCCGTAATCATCGTGCCTACACAAGAGCTCGTGGCTCAAACCGCGGCCGTGGCCGAGGCACTAAGTAAAGGCAGCAAGATCAGAGTCGGCCAGTCGAACAACAAGCATAGCATACGCGACGAGCAGAAAAAGCTTGTCAAGCGCGGGATGCAGTACGATCCTGTAGAGTACAAGCGCATCATGGATATCGCGAACCTTGGCCAGCCTCGCAATTGCCCGATGGATACCAGATCGCCCGAATACGCCGCATGGCTCGAAGCCAGTGTTCCAGAACCGAAGACAGCACAACAGATCGAAATACTCTCAGAGCCATCTTGGCCCCAAGGTTTCATTCCAACATATCACTCGCTCGTAGACATCTTCGTGACGACACCACAGCGTCTGCAGGACCATATCGAAGAAAGTGAAGGCTTTGCACTAGATCATTTGACCTGGCTAGTGCTTGACGAGGCGGACAAGATGCTCGACAACCAGCACCGCAGCTTTCTTGAGACGCTTCATCAAGCAACGGACCGTGAGCTGCATGTGTACAGAGATTACTCTGGCAAGGTGCCACTAGCATATCAGCCCCCACGCCTGCGGAAAGTTGTATGCTCAGCTACGATACCGTCGGATGTGAAGGTGGAGTACGCTTTCAAACTTCTCTTCCCGAAACTTGTGGCCGAGCGCGCAGCAGAACGAGAGGCACACGCTGACTCCGGCGCCGATGCATACGCTAGGCGAGCCGATGCCAGTGGTGAAGCTCGAGGCGCAGGTGAGTTAATGGAGCTACCAAGGAAGCTCGTCGAATATACTGTGCCTGTTGGCGACGGGAGCGAGAAGCCTCTAGTGGCCATTGAGCTCCTGAAATCGAGGATGCTGAATGGCATTGATATGACCGTGGCTGCTAGCAGCACCAAACGAGCCACGAAAGCGGATCCACGATCAGACTCGAGCTCAGACTCAAGCTCAGAATCAGATTCGGACTCAGACAGTGACATATCATCCATCACGAGCAGTGAAGATTCTGACAGCAGTTCCGACGACGACTCTCCAGCGCCTCTCCGCAAGACATCACGCGACAAAAATCCCAAGCTCTCACACAAACACAACTCCCTCGACAAAACTTCCGAAGCATCAGCTCCTACAATCCTTATCTTCACCGCCAGCACCGAATCCGCCAACCGTCTCACACACCTCATCAAATCCCTCGTTCCCACATGGTCTCCCTTCCTCACAACAATCCTCAAAGGCCAACCCCGCCGCACCACTCTCCGCGCTTCCGACCCAGCAATCATCATCTCCACCGACCGCGCTGGGCGTGGTCTCGACGGCTTCCACGGAAGAATGTTCACGCACGTGATCCAATACGATGTCCCTCGCAGTTTGACCGATTACATTCATCGCGTGGGACGTACTGCGCGTGCGGGTAGAGCTGGTGAGGCGTGGACGCTGGTCACACATAAGCAGGCGGGGTGGTTTAAGGAGGAGGTCATTAAATCTCACGCTGTTGGTAGGGAGAGGGTGGTGGAGGAGGTTAAGTTGGCGAGGGCGAGTGAAGAGGTTAGAGAGGCTTACCAGGTGGCGTTGGCGAGTATGAGGGAGGAGTTGGAGGGAGGGCAGCGTGCTCAGAAGTAGGGTGATGTAGGATAACAGTCTGAAATGAGAGACTATGCTACACATGCTTCCGCCAGACGTTGATGACCATGCCAATGAGTGCATAGGTGTTATGCTCATGCTCGAGAGAGACGTTCAGAGAGGTGTGCAAGTGATTGACTATGCCTCCATCAAAACCTCCGCTACCTCCGCTCCTCTCCGCACAAGTCCGTGATCGCACGCTTCTGAGCGCCAAGCCCCTGGTGTGCTCACTACAGCTGCCCATCAGAGAGCAGTTGACAGGACACATATGCTCGAAATCTCTCCCCAGAAGACTAGAGCTCCGAAGCTCACATAAGCTTGCCTAGTCATTGCGACTTTACTCAGTCCCAACACTAAAGGCACGCAAAACGTGTCAACCTCATGGTCATGTTCCAAACGAACGATATAAAGGCTACGCGCGCGTAACGAAACGACAAGTCCGATCCTCCATATCCCTGTTTCACACTATATCCGCCACTACACACTACAATGTCCCTCGACACATGCCCGGTACCTTACTCCCTCTCAAGCCAACCAAACCATCAATATACTTGAAAAAAGTCTCCACGGGCACCGTCTCCATGCGTCCGAAGGCGGGATGACTAGAGTGGAGCACTTGCCCGCTCCAAAGGACTCGAAGGTAGTAGCACTTCCGGGCACCATGGCGCTTTGAGGAGGAAGAAGAGGATTGTTGGTTCTTGCTGAAGAGCTCGAAGACGATTTCCGCACCTTTGCCCGGCCAGACCATAGTATCGACTTGCAAAATCGATAAAAGTCGGGCAAGAGAGCCATCGTGGGCGAAATTGTGTCTGTAGCGGATTTTGTCCCATGGTTTCTCTGATTGTGGTGGTGGCGGTGGTGGTGATGGTGGTGGTGTAAGTTTAAGTAGAGAGGAAGCACGATCGTCAGACTCATCAATCACAGCGATACGATGGCGAAGATTCTGCACGACTTCACCCATCCAAATCCCATAACTCGCCACACTAGCACGCAACGACTGCTCCGAGTCGCGGTATGTGAAACTATACTCGTACTCGCCGAGACGAAAGACTTTCTCTGCTTCGGCCATGGTCACACAGTCTGACGAGTTGTCGACGTTGCACGGCAGGGCTTTTTGGTGGCATAGGCGGACAGACAGGTTGTCGAAGTAGTGGTCCCAGCTGCTGCTCCAGTCAGCGGCGGTGGGATCGACGCCTGATAAGGCGTCGAGGCGGGCTTTGAGTGGAGCGGATTGAGTGAGGTGTTCTTTCCAGGCGGGAGATGAACTTCCGGGTCCGTAGGAGGCGTAGAGTGCTTGAGCAGCACTGCACGGGTACGTAGGCTCGAGCGAGTCGATGCTCGACTGCTGGATGAGAAGCTCGTGGTCGGTGTTGGAGTGGCCGGGCCACATGCCTACTATAGCTTGCGATGCGACTTGCGATGTAATGATGTTGTTGGTGACTCGATACTGGACAGTGTCTTTGTCGAACTTCTTTGGCAAAAAGTGCAGTAAGCCTTGGTAAACGTGACTTATGTCTTTGCCGTGCTGGAAGCTGTCGATCAATCCATCGCCCGTGATCTGTGGAAACTGGCAGGTGCCGACGAAGCCTTGTGGTGTCAATGGGTTGGAGTCTGCGGAGTAGACTTTCCAGTGCGTCTTTGCTGCAGGCGATCCTGCAGTTGGCTCGCCGCCAAAGATCAGTCTCTCGTCATCGCAGAACCATGTGTCTACTTCTACGGGAAATGTATTGCTGGCATATGTTGTTCTTTTGTGGTGGCGCTGAATAATCTCAACGTATTCTAGCTGAAATGCTTCCTTTGCGACCGGGTATGTATCTGGGTGAACATGAGGCATGTTGCAATAGTTGTACGTGTCGTGAGGGCCGTGGCTGGAATTGAAGATGAAGCCATGGACACCCTTTCCACGGATGACCTGTTCCAGGTCATTGATCGCAGTCTTCGACGGAGGGTGCCATTCCAGACTGATGCCCTCATCTGCCGGGCAGGGCTCTGTATCGTCGTCATCATCAGAGATGTATATGTCTGTATTATTCTCTCTTGTCTTCGTGAAAGCAAAAGAGACCAGCAGGAAACCAAAGATGGACACGATGAGGACTTTGTGCCATATCTTGAACCGCGACTTTGGCCCTCGCGGGAGTTTTTCGGCATCCACAGCTGGAGCCGAGGAACCTGAAGACGACAGTCTTATCTTCCCCGTTCTCATATTTGCTGTTCTTCAGAACAATGATTGATCAGCTCTTGTAGCTGATTGCATACCATGCTCTGGGAAGAAGGACACGGCGCAGTCTGCAAGCCAACAAGAATGATCGGCTGTCTCGATGTCTGCATGTCGATGGAGACCGGTGAAACAACAACGAATCGCATCAAACGTCAGATCGCTTCGCCGACGAAGTGGTTCGCAATCGTACTGTGCCGCACGAGGCGCATGCGACAGCGCCTAAAGATGCAGTCCACTATGCGAGGTCTCTATGGTGTGCCCCTCCCTCCAGCGTAGGCCAGCTTCAGCTTTGCTCAGCTACTGCGAGCATGACATAGCACTAGACGTTGGCTGCACCTCACGGCGAGGCGACCTTCTGTGAGACGGTAGCAGTATTCTCTTGCCGTATCTTGTGTCCGTCAACATAGTAGTGTTGGACTGTTCTCGATGGTAACTCATACTTATTGATTCAGCTGCTAACGCTCGTATACATGCGGCTACTCAACGTCCACACGCTTGAGCTGGAGGACTTCCTCCACGATGTACCACATTACGTAGTCGCGTCTCACAGATGGGCTCTGGGGGACGAGGCAACGACGCAAGATGTGAAAAATAAGAGGAACATGCACAAGAGTGGTTACCAGAAGGTCGCCGGGTTTGCAAGATATGTGAGAGAACGCATCGACAACATAGATTGGATATGGATCGACACCTGTTGCGTGAACCAGGATAGTAGTCAAGAGGTGACGGAAGCCGTGAACTCCATGTTTCGATGGTACACCGAGGCAGAGCTGTGCATTGCATATCTCATCGATGTGGTAAACGCAGATGACAAGAGCGAATTCCGGAACAGTAACTGGTTTCAACGAGGTTGGACACTGCAGGAGCTGCTAGCGCCTTCACTTGTTATCTTCGTGTCGCAGAGATGGGAGCTGATCGGCCACAAAGGCAAGCATGGATGGCGCATTTGGGACGGCGATTGCGTTTCGTTGGAGCCGGATATTGCTTCGATCACGAAGATCCCCGAGCCCGTCTTGCGCAACTATGATGATTGTAAGGGTTTGACTACGGAAGAGAAACTGGCCTGGATCGGCGCGCGAGAAACGACGCGGGAGGAGGATCTCTCTTATTGTCTGCTGGGCATCTTCAATGTGGCAATGCCTGTCATTTATGGCGAAGGTGCAGACAGCGCTAGACAAAGGCTGCTCCGCAAGATATTCAAATTCTCTCAGCAACGCGATCAATTCAATAGGAAGGTCGTGAATTGGTTCTCGCCGCCGGATCCCTGGGTCAACCATGCCTCAGCTCGAAGACGTCATGAGGACCAGACGGGGGCCTGGCTACTTGACTCGAAGCACTACCAACACTGGAAATCTAGTAGCAGTGGCCACATATGGCTCTACGGAAAGCCAGGCTGTGGAAAGACAGTCCTGTGCTCAACAGTCATCGAAGACATCCGACCACGATATGAGAGTTCTACGAACGTAGGGCTTGGCATCTATTACTTCTCGTTTTCGGACAGTCAGAAGCAGTCATATGAGAATCTTCTGTTTTCGCTCGTCGTGCAATTGGGATGGAAGGAACCTGCTCAGTCGACACTATTTCAGCTCTATGATAAACCTAATCGCAGCATTCCGCATGCTGAAGTCCTGGAAACTATCTTGACATCCGCCATAAAACAGTTCGACGAAGTGTTCTTGCTCTTGGATGCACTGGACGAGTGTGCGGAAGACAACGAGGAAAGACGTAATCTATTGGACTTCCTCGACAGGCTTGCTCAGGCCAACAGTAATCTCAAGATCTTCGCAACCAGTCGTTTATCAATGGATATCAAAGCATCGATGGAGGTGCTAGGCGCCGCACCGTTTCATGTAGACGTCCACGCAGTAAATGCCGATATACGCGACTACGTGAAAAACGAACTGTCGCGAGACAGAAAACTCAATGGATTAGACGATCGCATGAAGGCCATGATAAGAGACACGCTCGCACAAAAGGCAGAGGGCATGTAAGTTGAGCTTTTACATTGCACGAATGTTACTGATCAGCGACTTTTGTTGTGCAGGTTCAGATGGGCCATCTGCCAGCTGCAAGAGCTGAAGAAGTTGAAATCTACCAAGCCAAAACGTCTTTCTGAAGCCCTAACGACCCTCCCTCGCACTCTTGACGAGACGTATGAGCGCATGCTCGTCAGGATCGAAGAAATGGATCGCACGGATGCCTTGACGGCTCTTCGCTGGTTGGCATTTAGTCATCGTCCGCTTACACTCGGTGAACTTGTAGACGCCAGTGTCACTGATCCGTCTGGCGAGGGTGAAGTAGACAGTGACAATCGAGGCGGTGTAGAGGATGTGCTTGCAATGCTCTCTGACCTGATCATAGTGGATGGAGACAATGAACGTGCTAATACAGGCAAGAGAACATCAAGTGGCCATTCATCCGATGCACCTGGACACGACTCTTTGACGGCAAGGACTTATGACGATGTCAGTGGAACCACTCGCGTGAGACTTGCGCACTTCTCTGTCAAGGAGTACTTGGTACGTTGGTGACACTCTCTCTTGTACAATTGCTACATTTGCAGTCAAGCTGACCCTCGCATGTCAACCAGGTTTCTGAGCGAATTCTCCACAGTAATGCTCAATACTTCCACCTTCGAGAAAGTCGAGAACATCATTACATTGCTCAAAGCTGCTTGTCATATGGTTTGCACTACAGCACTAGTGCAGAAAGAACTGGTACACCCCGGGACTTTACGATCTTCCCTCTGCTCGAGTATGCGGCACAATACTGGTCGTACCACTCCTCTCTACAAGATCCTGTCGAGATAGACCGGGAAAGTCGACTGCTAGCCTCCGACAAGCTGAGGAGAGAATGGCTTTTGGTACACCAACCTGATCTCAAAAGAGCCAGGCCATTTGAAGATGTCGAGGACATAGGATGCGCGCTGTATTATGCCGTGTACTTGAAGCTCGACGCCGTGGTTCATAAGCTGCTATCGAACGGTGCCGATCCCAATGCCACGGGGGGATGGTATGGCAATGCGTTGCAGGTTGCGGCACGGAAGGGCTACTTGAACTTGGCTGAGACTCTCGTCCAGTCGGGAGCTAACCTCAACGCCCAGGCTGGCTTCTACGGAGACGCTCTGCAAGCGGCATCAAGAGGCGGCCACGAAAAGGTGTGTCTCTACCAGTATCTTATGTCAGATACATGTCTCCAAGCTAACGCATCTCAAGCTAGCTGAAATGCTGATCAACAGAGGGGCGAACGTCAACGCCCAAGGAGGCTTCTACGGGAATGCCTTACAAGCAGCAGCGGGTGAAGGACACTTGGAGACTGCCAAAATGCTGGTCAAGAAAGGTGCTGATATCAACGCTCAAGGCGGATTCTATGGCAACGCCTTGCGAGCCGCTCTGCTGGTCGATCACAAAACGCTAGCAGAAATGCTTATCCAGAGCGGCGCAGATCTAAGTGATCTAGGAAGTGAAGGTGACTACGTACTGCATGCGGCATCAAGTCAAGATTACGAGAATCTGGCAACGTTGCTGATCTACAGGCGCAGTGGGCAGAGCACACCCAGGAGCATCACCAATAATGTTTTGCAAGCCGCTTCCCGGGCAGGTCATGAGAAGCTTGTGGAGATGCTATTGGACAAAGGCGCTGATGTGAATGCACGAGGCGGCTACTATGGCAGTGCCTTGCAAGCTGCGGCGGGCGAAGGCCACAAGGGCGTAGCAGCAATGTTGATCGATAGGGGTGCTGATGTAAATGCTGGAGGGGGCTTCTTTGGGAATTCGTTGAAGGCGGCATTGCGTGAAGGTCATACCGAGTTAGCGGAGATGCTTGTCGACAAAGGTGCAGATGTTGACCTTGTCCAAGCATAGCGTGTAGCAGATGCAGATACCGGAATGCGATCGCGGGAAGTTCTATCCATGAGCGACTTGAGACTGAACATTGTTACTCCATTGTGAGCATGGTCACGCTTGCGTAGACTTGGGGTCTTGCTGTTGGTGTTTCTGAAGCTTTCCTCGGCGACATGCAAACCAGTCAGCTTGTCAAACTACATGACTCCGCATTGCCAAAACTGTTCCTTCGAAATAGGCACACTCTTGCCTGCGTGGTAATAGAGATCCTCCATGACAGGAGCATATGCGCTCTATTGAAGGCATCTCAACATTTCTGGCCAGCTCGCTGGCTACATTTCATCCCTGCTTCTCTTCTTCCCAGCTGCGTGCCATTTGTATGCCAACGCACTTATATCCACATTTCATGTAGTATTCTGTTTTCTGAAACCCGCAATCGAGGATCGAACGTTGCACACCCTCCTTCACAGCAATGAAGTCCAGAGCCTTTACTACAGCTTTGCCTAAGCCCTGCTTTTGGTAGTCCTTGTGGATGCAGATCTCTTCAATGTGGCCGACTCTACCTAGACCCCAGATACTAGATAGCATTAGCACTGGGCGCTCAATGTTATCAAGTGGACCATGAGCGCTCACAATTTGCGCTCGACTATGAGGACTCCATTGCCTACTATCCGACCCTCGTGCTCAATCACGACGTTATAGAACCAACCTTCTCCCTTGGTTCTCATCCAATCGAAGTGCTCTAGGTACTGGTCATGGGTGATATCGCCGACCCATGTGAGGGCTTTCAGGTTTTCAAAATAGCCTTTATGGTAGTCATTCCTGTTGAGCGGACGAAGCGTGTAGCCAGGCTCTAGACTATCCTGGACAGACTGGTCGATGAGTGAGGGAGAGAAGAGCTCGTCGCTGTCGCTGGACTGAGGTATGTATGGCAATGTTAGGGACATGTTTCCGTGAGCACTCACTGTAAACTCAATGAGACGGGAAGTGCGGGCAGCAGTCTGTTCTATACCAAGAACCGGTCAGGGAGCTCATGAGCTGATGCAGGTTCACGCGTCTGGAGGGGCTGGAGGGGCGCAGCAGATATAACATCAGGTGACAGGCACATCCTCGACGCGCGAGTGCAAGAAGCCAGTGAGCTTTCTCCCGATCACATCGTGATTGGGAGATCAGTATGTTGGCCTTGAAGAGGTTGTGCATGTTGGTGTGTGAGCCAGGCAATCTGGACAAGTCGCTCTCCCGCGCGTGGCAGACCACCGCACTGTCAAGTTGTGACAACACCTTGTCACCCGAGCCACCTTTTACCAAGTCAGTACGATATGCAACCAAATATATCGAGCGCTCAATCGGATCAGGATATCCTCAAATCTGGTCCATTTGAACCACTCCTATAACTTACGAAATCGCTTGATCGTGCCTATGCCCATATGTGTGCTATACCCTAGCGTCAGCCTGTTGTGCCGCAACTTCTGACAACTCTGTCGAGCACGACGAGCACGAACAAATCTGTAGGACGCCATGATATACATCTCTCGCAAGGTGCTTGAGGACTAGATTGTGCAATGACCGAATTATTAGAGACGTTGACCTTGCGCAACCTGACCGGCAGCACTGCAGAGTTGACGCACATCGACTGTCTCGACACGTCCAACCTCGAAAGCCAACAACGTGACCGACTACTTGGCCCCGTACGAATACCGTGGAGATCTGCAAACAATGACGGAGCAGACCCAAAGCCTGCAAAGGCTCAAGAGGGAAGGGCTGTCATAGCCGACAGGGAAGCGTACAATGGCGCACTCAAGCCCGGAAGGGAGGCTGTACATTTGGTCCTCGAAGCTTATGCAACAATGCATGTCAGGATACCAGCTGCGAGACTTCGGAGACTACGATTGGACCTCAAGAGTCACGATGGTTCGTCGTGGCACATCGAGCTGTCTGGCCCTGTAGGACATGCTGCAAAGATCACGTCAGACAACACAGACGTACCGTATACAGTCATCTATGATGGGTCAAGCACTACCATCGCCATTTTCGATCAATACGATACCAGAAGGTGGATGCAAGTATTCACAGATGATACATCACTCTCCGCCCTGAGCATACCCGGAACGCACAACTCGCCAACATGCTACCCAGCTCTACCCTCAGTCCGATGTCAGGAAGTGCCAGTTGCAACGCAGCTACTCGAAGGCGTCCGATATCTCGACATCAGGGTACAATTAGACGATGTCAGCAAAGGAACGGCATCTCATGCCATGCAGCTTGTGCACGCTGTTTTCCCCATCTCATTCCATGGCCCCAAGCTATTCTCAGCACTTATCAGCGACGTGTACGATTTTCTCGAGAAGCATCCTAGCGAGACCATCATCATGTCTCTCAAGCGAGAAGGGCGCGGAAGTGGTACGGACGCCTTGTTCGCCGAGCGGTTAGAGGAATACTACATGAACTCACGATACTGGCATACAGCATCCGGCATACCGAGCTTGGGCGAAGTACGAGGCAAAATTGTGGTGCTTCGTCGCTTCGAATTAGGCGCAACGTTCAGCAATAGGGCATTTGGTATTGACGCTACAAACTGGGCTGACAACCACACCAACCACCTTCACGGCGATATCCACATTCAGGACTTCTACAATGTCACTAGTACTCGGGGCATCGCGAAGAAGGCGGACTTTGTGATGGAGCACCTTGCTCGGTCGAGGGCAGTCGTGCATTCGAAGGAGTTCAATGAAGCAGCTGTGGACAGTCGCCCACTTTTCATTAACCACCTATCAGCGAATAACTTCTGGACACCGGGTTGTTGGCCAGACAAGGTCGCTGCGAAAGTGAACCCTGCGGTGCTATCTTTCCTGTGCAAAGGGCATACAACGGTTCAAGCAGGACTCGGTATTCCGGATGGCGAGGTGCAAGGTGATGGTGGGCTAGGTGTAGTCGTATGCGATTGGGTAGGCGGAAGTGGAAACTGGGACCTGGTGCGAGCGATTATTGGGACGAATTCAAGGCTCCTAAGCGGGCAACAGAAGCGTAGATATTCATAGTCCTTCGAACCCGAAGGGTTCTTCACAGTGTCTTTGAACCCTAGACGACGTTTCGGCAAAGCTTGCCGCATGTGGTCATGGGATGTCTCCGCACTCCACCTCAACCGCATTGTACTCAATGCTACGCCCCTGTACTCAAGTATATGTCATCAGATATCTGACATATCTTCGATCCTGCACTATCGTCCTTGCACGAACATCCCACAATAGCAAAAATGCCACCCAAGAAAGACATCACTCAAGAATCCGGCCCACTCCATCTCCTCCGGCCATTCCTGTTACTATCCTACTCAGCCTACTACATCATCCCCACAATCATCGACCTCCTCCTCTCCTTCCACATCTCCGCTCTCCTCTCCTTCTCCCAATTCAAAGACCACTGGTTCTCCAAATTCTGGGCCTTCTTCGGCCCCCGCTCTCGCGAGTACGCTGCCCCAGCCGTCCTCCCCCTCCTAGAAAAATCCGCCATAGGCGTATGCCTCGACATCGGCCCCGGCACAGGCCAATGGCTCTCTGTCTTCGGCCGCGCTGATAACCCCACTATTACCAAGATCTACGGCGTCGAGCCCAATCACGGGATGCACAAAGCGCTTCGCGAAAGTGCGGTCAAAGCGGGGCTTGGCGATGTGTATGAGGTGATTGGGTGCGGGGCGCAGGAATTGGGGACGAAGGGAGGGATTCAGCCGGGTTCGATTGACACGATTATTACGGTGCAGAGTTTGTGTTCGATTCCGACGCCAGAGGTGATTATCAAGGAGTTGTATCCGTTGTTGAAGCCCGGCGGGAAGTGGTTGATGTTTGAGCATGTCAAGACAAAGTATCAGGGGGATTTTGTGGCGTATTGGCAGAGTGAGTTTTGAATCGTTGTGATTGTGTTATGATGCAAGTAAGCTATGCTAATCTTGTTGATCTTTCGCAGGACTGATCAATGTTATCTGGCCACACTTTTTTGGAGGTTGTGATATTTGCCGCCCGACCGATGAATGGCTGCTGCAAGCTGGAGAGTGGGAGCAGGTCGAGCTTCGTCCGGGTGCTGGCGAGGGTCGATATGATACTGTTCCGCATGTGATCGGTTCGCTGACGAAGAAGAAGTTCAAGAAGCTCAACTGAAAGGCTCTAGTGGTTGGAAGTGTGATTGAGACTGTGTTGGCCTGGTCTTCAGCAGATTGCAGAGGCGTTTTTGCGGCAGTGGGTGCTGATGATTTGTGGTCGTGTCGCGAATGGCTGCTGTGTTCAGTCCTTGACTGGTACAATGTGCAGATACACGCACCATTGCGCATCTCCATATGTGTCAGGACAATTGAAGATATTGACGCGATCGATTGTCTTCACACCCATGTCTTCTTTGTGCTGTCCTAGCAGCCACGTAACGCCCTTTGCATTGGGCGAGCTCAGTGTGGCAAGGCCTTGTAGCTCCGTCATAGGATATGAAAGGCCTGGCCACTACGCAACATGGTCAGTATCGATTGCCAAATGGCTCAACTCTGAAAGCATAACTTACCTCACCAATCTGCTCAATCGATTTCCCTCCAGCAACCATCTTCAAATGCTCCTGCACCTCAGGGACAATAGTATTCCACCTGAACATATGCTCAAGCTTTCTCAAACCTCCCTTTGCTCGATCATTGATCAGCTTCTTCCAGCTCAAGAACAACACATCGCTGACCTTAGCCAGCGGCGTCGACCTCTGTCCCTCCTGTACCTCCAAGCCAAACTTCTCAGCCATATACTCCGGCCCATAGCTCTGCGTAGCCACAACTGCCCCAGCATCCAAATGGATCTCCGACGTGAATGTAGCATGGCTTGCAGGATACAGAACTTTCGAGTTATCATTTGCATCCCTAACATCGAATGAGTTACCTGCGCTCATTTGTGTCCAGCCACTGAATGGAATGCCCAAGTCCTGAAACGCTTTCGATAGGCCAAGGTCGGAGATGTAGTCGGAGTTTGGATGGTCGATGAACGAGGCTCGGTAGCCGTTCTTGATCAGGTCGTTGATGTCTTGGTAGGCGGAAGGTGCTGCAGAGCCTAGATCTCCTTTCATCATGCATTCGAGGCCTTGACCTTTCTTGACTGCTTGGCCTTTGGCGTCGAGCTGGGACAGGGGCTTGTTGAGCTGAGAGGAGTCGTAGCCGAGCCAGTCTGGAATGGCATCGTTGCCGGTAGTGGTTCGCACGGCTAGATAAGTATGTGGTTTGGTAGCGAGTATGGAGCGCGAGGCTTGAGAGGATGACAGAGTGTGGATGATGAGGATCAGAGCGATCAGAGCCGATGTGCCTGCAACAAGCATGGCTCGGACAGGTCCTAGCCTGTAGAGAGAGTAGCGCATTATGTATGTAGCGTGGCCGTGATACTGTGTAACCACCGATCTACGTGCTTCGACTCGATTGCTGTGTAACAAAAGATGTTTGTCGGAGCTCTGTGTCTCTGTTCGGAGTGTACGCCTGACGGGTGTAACAATTGGTCAAAGCTGTCGGGCAACGCAGGTTTCGGTTTTGCTTGGGGTGAACGCAAGTGAGGGCAGATTTGCTGATCTGAGCTATTGCATCTGAAGGGAACACGAACAAGAATAAAAACCCGTAGCTATTCCTAACCTAGAGTCACAGTAGTCACGGCATAAGGAGTGGCGAGCTGTTCACCAAGCATGACACTGTGTACATATGCCTCTCCTACCAGGCGACTGTGCCGCGACTCATGCTTCGTGCGAATGAGATAAGGTACCTGAGAACCTAGAGGGATGAAGATCATATCACCTGGTTCTGATAGAGGTGGCACGAGGCAAAGTCTTCCTGCAGTCGTCATGGCGAAACGTCTCCCGAAGCATGCCTCCACAAAAGAGCTGTTGTACGAGATGAGACGTGCACCATCAAGCGGCTCAAAAGTCAGGCTGTATCTCGCCAGGACCTGGTCGAATATGCTTCGAAAGCGTCCATCGTCGACATTAATCCAATCAAAGCTCGAGTACAAAGCATGCGCAAGCACCTTCCAACGTTGGTCCGTCACTAATTCTCGGTTCACGCGGCCTGCGATCAGAGTCTGCCACAAGTCATCATTGAAGCTTTCCTTCTCAAACGATATGTCGCCCCGAGCTTCCCCAACCAGCTCAACAGCAGCTTTGAAGAAGATCTTCTTACAATAAGCGAATTTACTGGAATGTGCTTTTTCTCCTGGAAGCATTCCACCGAAATCGAGCACGCCTGCAGTACTGAGATGGGCAATACTGTCGTCGAGCAAGACCCCATCTACAAGCATTGCGCCGGCCTGCACGTCTTCACGCACGAGACCAATAGTATTTCCAGCGGCACGAAAAGTATTCTCTGTCATGTATGCATCAACAAGTAGATTGCTCGGGCGGTACTCACTTCGGTCCATGGCCCATGATGGTATCGGCCGTCGACAGGCGTTGTAGCCAATGCCACCTAACGTAAGCAGATGGAGTGGACAGACTTCTTGTGCGGTCAGGAGGAATCGAGAAGTCTCCACGAAAACCTGCTCAGGAGACTTTAGATAGTCTGGCCTCAGCAAGTCAATTTTGGCACAATCTGAGATTCCTATCAGACCGAAAACCAGATCTTGTGGGTCGGTCGCATGGAACTTGCTAGTCTGCAACAGAATGATATCCAAGGGCATCGACTCGCTTGCCTGCGACAGCTTATGCATCCAGAAACCGTGTAACGCGTATATGTTCAAAAACGTGCTCGAGTCCTGGAAGGTCTGTATGTTTTTACCAGATAACATGCTGAAAATGTCTCGGGTTTCCGAGTTCACCACACGCACAACGAGAAGTTCGAAGAACATGATCCAAGGGATATAGTAGCCTCCATAGTAGAGCTGGACATTCTTGCCCGCCGTAATTTCTTGGACTATCCACATGCGCCTGAAGTACTCGCTCAGCAGGAGCTCTACAACAGCACGCTTCCGCCGAGAGTCATGCTTGCCAATCACAAGTTGCTGCAACCCTCGCGGATGGCCAGCCAGTGCCTGGGGAGCGACCATGAGCTGATTGAGTGTAGGCGCGGCAGCTCTCGCGTACCAGTCTAGTGAGGGGTACAAAACGACACGCGTGGCACGACTATAGATGTCGCTCATGTGCTGGACCTGTTCTGTCTTCTCACCCAAGTCGTCTTGATTGATACAGATCGCGTCAATCCAGATTGTCTGTTCGCTCGAACTGCTGCGGCAAGCTCTCAACACCTTGAACGCTGTAGCAGTGACTGATAGGGGATACCCGTCAATGTAGATTATCTCAGTCAATGCAGCACCTCCCCAATGATAAGACACTGCCGTGTATGGAATTGTTGTTTGCCTGGTAACATGAATCAGTCTCAAATGTATTGGACCACCAATTAGCCATGTCCTCGGCGTCAAACGCAGCAATCGGATTTGTCCAGGTAGGAGAGGTCGATAGCGGTAGCGCGAAGTCCTTGCATCGAGCCGGCGAGCTTGCGCGATCTGAGTGAGCTTATGATCCAGATAATGAGGGAACCGATAGCATAGCCACGCCACTGACACACTGTAAAGGTGCAGTGCACTAGATAAAGCAGTGGCCACTTGCACAGGTGGCCACAGCATTAATCGGCCAAAGTTGGAAGTCCATCTGGACTGGCTGGCGCGTAGTATCATTCCAACCCAGACGTACAAAGCCGGCAACAAGACCCAGGTCATTGTGCGAAGCAGGAAATTGCGGATACTCGTTATGGAGGCGACAGTGGCAAAGGCAATGCAATATGCCAACGCGCTGTCCCTTTGTAGCAACCATAGAATACTTGTCTCGTTCAATGGGCCTTTATTGAGAACGTGCTGGGCTTTTGCCAGAATCGCTGGCAGGATGAATTGCATGAGAAGCCTGTGAATAGCAAAGAGATGTGTGCTGGGACTCGTTGCAAGATAGGCCAGTAGGCCTGCACCAGAGCAGATGGACCACATAATGGTAGGGGTGCCTGAAACGGAACACTGTCGACAGTAGAGCTGCGTAAAGTAGATATGGCCACAGACCAGAAAGATACAATTGAACCACGTGGGCAAGAATCGGTCCACTAGCGTAGAGTAAGTGAACACCCAAATTGCTGTAAGAGCATTTCGTGCTCTCAGGTGCAACAGTCCTTGTGCCGTTTGTGTGAAATCCATTAGCAGAGAGGAACCGATACGCAACGCTGTCGACATCTGATCATGAAGAAAGGCGGTTCTCGCGTGCTCAGTCACAGATTGAGCAGGGTGTGCTCGCAGCTGCGCCTCAAGGACATCAGAGACGCCACAACCTTGGCGGGCGCCAATTATCGTGCTTGATCTGCCAGCTTGAGCTCGCCATGCATGTCCAAAGTCGACCTGCGGCCTGATCCTGAACCTGAATATGATTAGTGCACCTATCTCAGACTGCGATGGACAATGGTAGCGCATACTTGACTACTGTTCTTGCTCGTCTAGAATTGTCCTAAGCTATTATAGCGATAGCCTACTTACGACTAATCTCGTATATCTAGCTACATCCTCGCACTTCTAAGTTAGTAGTAATCTATTAAGTTATAGTAGAAGTAGTTGAATTTAGTAGAGAGTCTATCTAAAGACTAAGGTAGGTAACTAGTAACTCTCTAGTTACGTTATAATTATCTAAACTATTACTTCTATAATAAGCTACTTTTAAATAAAAGAAAGTTATATACCTTTATACGTAGTTAGTCGCTTAATTATTACTATCTAGCTCTACTAGTTAGGCCTCTAAGGTAGCTTACTAAACCTTAATCTTCTCTCTCTTAGCCTTTCGTTTAGCTACTACTACTTCTACTTAGCGTCTACTTATCTAGGCTATCGAATTCTTATATATCTATACCTTTATATATTAGTAGGTTAGTTAGTACTTCGTACTACTCTTAAATACTACTCTCTTAACCTCTAGAATATTAGTTACCTAAGAGTAGATATTAGTCTATTACCTATCTTCTTTCTTTACCTCCTTATTAGTTAGCCTAATCTTAACCTTATAATTTAGTACTATTAACTTTAGCTTATAATAGAATACTTAGCTAGCTTCGTCGTAGTAGTTAGTACTATAGGCCTTAATAGCCTTATACTAGACGTCGACTATATCTCTCTTAATATTAGTCTCTACTATCGATACTATAGTATAGATTATATCTACTAGTAGTAGTAAGGTAAAGGCCTACCTATATACCGTACTTAGTAGTTTTAGTATAAAAGTAAGGTAGTAGCTCGTTTCTAAGATAGTAAGGTTTACTCTACTTAATTAATTTAATATCCTATAGTCCTAGTATAAGGCTCTTAGTCCTAGAGCTACTAGTTTAAGCTCGTTACTACTATTTAACCTACGTATTATAAGACTATTACTCTCTAAATAGGTCTTATTCTATAATAGCTACTCTTATACCTATCTAGAAGGTTAGTATTAGGGTAGTTATTATCTATTAATAGAGCCGAAGGTAGGGCTATCTCTTCTCTCTTATACTAGGACTAGAAGCGTAAAGAATAGAAGATAGCCTTAAAGCGAGAACTAATATACTATAAATATTAGATAAGAGGCTTAAAGAAGCCTACGTAAGAGGCGACTTAAAGAGCTATAATAACGTAGAAGCTTCTAGAATATAGATATCGCTCTAATCTAGAAAAGTTATAAACCTCTAGTACTTCTTAGTATAGATCTATTCGGTAATTATTATATAGATAGTAAGGCGACTTACTATATTAGAGATTTACTTAGGGTCTCTATACCTATAATAGTCTTCGATTAGACTCTAGTTTAGTATAAAAACGCTCTCGTTTAGATAGCGTAGAGGCTATAGAATAGGCTAGACCCGTCTAGGTAATCTCGTATCCTCTAGTATATAGATTGCTTAGAATAAGCTCTAGTACGGCGTTAGACGCTAATCGTTTAGCTAAGAACACTAATTATATCTAAGGCTCTAGACCTAGTATATAGTATAGGCTAACGTAATATTATACTACTATAGTTATATAGCGAATTACTTAAATAAGTAAGATAGACGCGCCTTACTATAAATAGTCGAACTATACAATATAATATACTTTCGCTTATTAGGTATAATTAATATAGCTCTAGTATTATAAAAAGTTTAACGATTTATCTTCTAATAGCTAATAAATTTAGACTCTTGTTTTTTTTAGTTATCGTTTTAAACGATAACTATATTTTATTTAAAAACTTAATTAAAAAGAGTATAATATATTCTTAGAACCTATTCGAATAAGCTCTATAAGTAAATTAGTATCTACTAGCTAGCCTATAATACTAGATAGTAGCTTATCTAATTAACTTAATAAGTAAATTTAAAGATTACTAGTAAAGCTACTATCTACTTTTACTTTATTCTCTCTACTAGATAACGATATGTCTATAGAAGCTAAGGACTAAGAAGATAATAACCTCGACTCTAACGTTAATACTTTTTAAGAACTAGACTTAGGAGATAGATTATCTATAGTATAGTTCTAGCTACTTATAGAGACTATCTATATAACCTAGAGCTAGTAGGTAATTATCGCTTAGGTTCTACTACTACCTAGCTCGGACTAGAATCTCTTCTTTAATAGAGAGAACGTAACCGAGTATATTAAGCGTTTTAAAATACTATATAGGAACTACGCTATTCTACTTATTAATAATAATAAATAGCTTTATAAGAAGTTACTTACTTAGGTTACGATTATCTAATATAGACGATACTAGCGCCTTAATAGTTTCTACGATCGAAACTATACTAAGTTTAAAGAGTCGATTATTAAAGAATATTAAAAGTACGATAATATATATATACTTAGAAACCGCTACTATATAGAAAACCTTTATAAGGTCGACTATAGCGAGGATAATAATCTCTTAGAGTACTTAAGATAGTTTATACTCTACTCTAATACTATACCTACTTCGTATATAGATAAGCGCTCTCGTACTCTTCTATTCGTATAAGGCCTACTATTCTACTTTAGTAAGAGGCTCTAGGCCTATCTTAGGTTAGACTTTAATAATAATAACTTAGATTATAGTAAGCTCTTAAAGACAGCCTAGCGTTAGATTAATAGTAATAAGGACTTTAAAATAGAGATATATAACGAAGGTAGTAGAGACGTCTAATAGCTATATAAAGTAGTAAAGAAGTCTACTCTAAGGCTAAACTCTAAGTTTAATACTAGAGAAATAGTAGTCTATAAAGGCTATAAACTAGTAAGCGTCGACGATATTACTACTAGTATATAAGACCTTATAATTACTACGATTCGTTAACTCGAAGAGAGAGGCTCGTAGCTACTATACTCGCTAATAGGATAGTAGGCGAAGTCTTACGATTATAACTATCTATATATTCTAAGGCCTACTTATAGCTAGGAGATTTCGATTAATTTAGCTATAATAGATAATAGGTTAATAATTAAGGCCTATATAGCGATCGCTCTAAAGATTTTAGGTTATTAGATATATAGGCTTAAAGGCTATATAGCTATAAACTACGAGTACCTAAAGTAGTTTAAGACTAAGAGCTTAATATATAGAGATCTAAAGACTAGTATTATATACTATAGAACGCCTCGTCTAGGTATAGAAAAGATACGATACTACTAGGATAAGGAGCTACTAAAGCTATAGGTATTAATAGAAGTATTAGAGTAGCGCTATAGAAGGATCTATCTTAAAGATATAAGCGGTTTATTAACGCTAAGAGCGAGCTAGTAGAGGATAGTAAATAAGGTAGCTAGCTAAGATAGTCCTATTAATATTAGCTAAGTCGCTTCTATTACGTAGAAGGATTAAGACGACCTAATTAGCGCCTACGTAGCTAGAGATAGCGTAAAGATAAAACGGAACCTAAACCCTTCTTATCTAGTTAGAAGATAGCTAATAGAAGTATAGAAGCGAATTACGACTTAGGCTATAGCTATAAGAACCTACGCTTATCGTTACTCTTATATTAAAGAGGTTAAAGATAAAAACTAGCTAGCTTCTTACCTTATAGATATAAGAGAGTTAGAGGATTCTTAAACTTAAGAATAAGATAACGATAAGGTTAAAGATAAATAGATATATAGCTACCTAAATAGTCTACTAGTTCTAGTCGTACCTATATATACTTAAAAGTAGAAGAAGGCTAAGGAGCCTCTAAAGACTAAGCGTATAGATAACTACCTTCGAGCTACGTACGCTAATAATAACGCTAATATCTTCTAGATAGATAAAATACTCGAATCTAAGGTCTAGTTAAGCTTAGTAGAGATTATTCTCTATAGCGAGTAGGTATCGTATTCCTTATAAGGCTATATTCTAAACGATATAGATCTATATAAGAAACTTAATAAGCTTTATATAAAGAAGCGTATAAATAGAGATAGTAGAGCTAAGATTAGCGTATATTCCTTACTATCTAAAGCCTTTAGCGATATAGTAGAGAAGCTAACGAAAGCTGTTTTAGCGACTAATATTAAAGCCTTCTAGGCTACTACTATAGCGATTAATATAATAAAGCCTAGGCTCGCTTCTAAGCTTTACGAGTAGACTAATAATATCCTTCTATTATTTAATAATATCTATTAAATTATTCTAAGTATCTATATACCTATAAAGTATAGACCTCGAGTAATAGCTTATAAGTTTTTAATCGACAAGGAGACTAAGTTAATAATTATACTAATCGAATATATTTAAAAGCTTTAAGTTAGTATAACCTTTCTTAGTAATATTACTATAAAAGGAGTTAGAGGTAAAGTTACTTTCGTTAGATACTACCTAGAGGTATTAATCGATATCTTTAGCGTAAAAGTTACTATACTATTTCTAGTCTTACTAGCGAACAGCCCGATCTTACTTAGCTAGCTATAAGTATAGTAGGTACGCCTAGCTTCTAAGAACTACGATAATAGCTCTTAAGAGGGCTTAGTTAGTATTCTAGATAGCTATATTATTATATTTACTAGCTTCGATAGCTATAGTAATATACGTATTATAGAACAAGTACTAGGAAAAGCTAGAGTACTAAGAAACTAGCTCTAGTCGATAGTATAAGATTAGTTAGAGCTCTAGCGCGTACGTCGTATCTAGATTTAGTAGAAGTCGGTATCTAAACTCTAACTTTTAGTAATTACTAGCTAAAGGATATAGGGTATACTATCGAGGACTCTAGATCTTATAATAGTAAAGAGTAGAGAGAGGAGTTATAAGCTTTTTAAGCTTCTATTACCCTTTCCGTATAAGGTTTAGTAGTTAGAGGTAAAAACTCTACTTAGAGAGGTTAGCTAGTAGAACGTTCTATAGTTACCTTTTTAAATAATAATTACGTTATATCTCCTATACTATACTTTAAACTATACTAGTAGTACGAGTAGATAAGTAATTAGTACTAGTATTCGTTTATAGTTACTAATAGTCTCGAACTTCTAGAGAATTAAGTCTTTAACTACCTTATATAGTAGTTATCGTATATAGAAGTAATTTACTTTAGAGATTATTTTATAGTAGACCTAATTAGACAAAGTATCTCTCTACGATAGTAGCTCGAGCTATTAAGATAGGTTAATTATAGCTAGACTTAAATATAGTATAACTATCTCGTAGTAGTAGCTATCGAAGATAATATTACTAAATTTAGCTAAAATAGTCGACTTAAGAAGCTTTTACTAGCTACTAGCGAAGCTAAGCTAGCTTATACTAGTAAGCGAGACTTATACTAGAGTATTAGATATAGTTTTAGCGATACTATACTAGTATCTTAATCGAGCTAGAGTTTAAATTACGAGAGCGAATACTTAATAATTACTCGTAAGAAGCTTAGAGAGGTAGAGCTAGCTATCTAAGAACTCGGACCCTATAACGAGGTTATTTCTAATAAAATAGACGACGAGCTTAGTAAGGAGACGTAGATTATCTTAGCTACTATTAATATAGTAGTAGAGAAAGCTTGTAATAAAGAAGCTATAGGGTAGTAGAAGCTAGATAATTATATTAGCGCCTATACTCTTTATAAGCGAGTTACTAATAAGATTAAACTAGTAAATACCGATATTACTATAACTAATAGATTAAACCCTAGTAGATTAAAGGACTAGCGACAGACTTATATTAAGAAGGAAGTAGCTATACTATCTAGTACTAGACTCTATAATAGTAAGTACTTAACTAAGAGGTTCTCGATAATCGAGCCTAGATTATATCTTACGCCTAAATAGCTTATAAAGTTTAAACCTAGTATAGAACTACTACTAAAGGAGCTAGATTTACTATACTATATACTAAGGAATCGAGAAGCTGCCTTTATATAAGACTTTACGTATTTAGGCTAAATTAATCCTAATATTACTCTATTATAAAAGATTTAGATAGTTCCTTATAAGCTATAATAGTATCTAGGCTTTAAGCTAAACCTATCTCTACGATACGTTATAGAAGATATACTAAGATAACGAATCTAAGCTAGAACTCTCGAGCTATACTATAGTACCTATCGAAACCTATACTTCTTTATTAGTAAGAAGATAGAGGCTAGTAAGCTAAGGAAGTATTAGTTAATTAACGTAGCTTAGAAGTTTAATTAAGTTACTATAAGAGATTTAAACTTACTACTCGACGCTAAGGGTTTCTCTAAAGACTTTACTAGTTACGCGCTAGCCTCGTTAGTAGATATCTTCTCTAGATATAACTAAATTCTACTCGATAAATTATATAGAGACCTTATAGGCTTTAATTTACTACTAGGCTTATTATAGTAGATAACGTTACTATAAGGAGCTACGAATTCTATTACCTAGTTCGTTCGTATTATTAATTAAGTCCTTATAGAGTATATCTCGTATAAAGTATAGCTATTCCTTAATAATATTAGTATTAAAGAGCCTAAGACGAAATATAATAGTAAAGAGGTTAAACCTAGCCTCTACTATTACGTTATTAAATATATTATAGCTATAGACGACGTTCTCTATAATATAGAGCGAGCTAATATAACTATAGCTTTTAATAAGCTATAGCTCTATTACGAATAGTTAGTAATCGTTAGCTACCTTACTAGTATTAATAGTCGCTATCTAGACTTCGTAAGAGTAGTAAAGATTAAGAAATAGCTAAACCTAGAAAATTAGAAGAATATTTAGACCTTCCTTAGCGTAGTTACGTACTACTACGTCTAGGTTAAAGGTTTTACGATTATCCTTACTCTACTATTTAAACTCTTATAGAAGGATACTAAGTTTTAATAGACTACTAAATACTAACTAGCTAAAGATATCGTCTTAAAAGTACTAGTTTTAGCTCTAGCTCTAGTTACTCTTAACTATAGAGAAGGAGTAGGACTTATTATCGTAGATATAGATTCGAGTAGTAAAGGTTAGAGATATACGCTTTCCTAATATAATTAAGACGAGCTACTTTTTTACTATCTAGTTCGATATAAGTCTAGCCTATTTAACCTAGTAGAAGTTAAATATAATACTAGAAAACGCGAATACCTTAGTATACTAAAGGTATTAAAGAAGCTAAAACTATAGCTATTTAGAGTATACTTCTAACTAGAGATTAATATAAATACTCTCGTTTACTAGCTTAATAAAGCTACCTCTAATTTACTAAATATAGTAATAACGCGCTAGCTAGTATAGATCTACCTCTTCGACTTTAACGTTATATATATTCCTAGTAAGAAGTATATAGCTCTAGATTTACTATTAAGAAAGCCTATTACGCCTAAAGATATAAAGGCTATAGAATAGGAAGAAGACGTAGATCTAATAATTAATAAGTAATTCTTTAATACCTTTTACGTTAACGTTTTCTCTATATAGGTAATTTAGAGTAAGCTATCTACGATTAATAGAATCTACTCTTAAGAGTTAATAAATATCGCTTTTATACTTATATAAATATAAAGACCTAAGAGAGTTTCTAATAACGAGTATAAGTAGTTAAGGAAGAAGTATTAGCTATTTTATATTAAGAATAACTAGCTCTAGCGCTAAGAGCGAGTAGCTAGACTCTTATAGCGAGTTATCGATAAACCTAAAACATACGCTTATATTATTAGAGTATACTATTATAAGAACGGTTACTATAGCGCTAAATAGATATATAATCTTATCTAGAAACGATAGTAGTAGAATAGGGTTTAGGCTTAAATCTCGCTTACTATTCGATAATATACTATTTATAATCTTTAGTATAGGAGATAGGTATCTAGAGAACTATAGATCCTACTCTAAGTTATAGTTAGCTAGTAGTAGTATATCGATAGCTTATATATCTTAAAGAACTATTCGTTAATAGTTATATATAAATCTCTATTACGCTAGCTAGAAGTATATATATTCTAGTATCTAGCGAAGAGTATCTTCTTAGTATAGATAGTAAGGTTTATATAGGAAGAGATCTTTTACTAATAGGGTACTACTATAGAAGTTATTCTTAATAACTATAAGACTAACCTTAGCGAAATAGAAAAGCTACTACTATCGTATAGTATTAAATATATTAATATTTCGCTATACTACTCTTAGTCTAATACTATTATTAAAGTCGGCTATAAGACGATACTAGATACTTACTTAAAGCTATCTAATAGTAGCCTTTATTCGATTAGGGACTATATTCTAGTAGTATTATAGGTAGAAAGAACGATAATAGTCTCTACTACTAGCCTAACGCTATTAGAAGTAATAATTAAGTATAATATAGTACTACTAATCGAGCTAGAATACTATACCTTCTAGATTATAGATTAGAGTAAGGTTAAGACTAGAGTAGAGCTTCTTACGATTCGAGCTTAAGCTCTAGAAGCTATAGAAACGATTATAGAAGAAGGACGACTATATTAATAGTATCTCTAAGAATAGAATAAAGTATACTTCGATAAATATCGCTATATAGATCTTACTATACTAGAGAAAGAAGATCTCGTATTAGTATACTACTCTAAGTTAAAAACTAGCTTCTCTTATAAGCTTACGTTTAGGTAGAAAGGCCTTTTTAGAGTATCTAAAGTATTATAAAAAAGTATATTATATAAGCTTAAGGAACTAGATAGCTCTAAACGAGAGTATATCTATAAGAGGATAGACTTTAAGAAATATATCTTTTTATAAAAAACCTAAAGCTAGTTCTAGATTAGATAGAACTAGAAGAAGAACTATTATTAATAGAGAAGGTTATAGAACTAGGACTTCTACCTAGGTATAAGTATCTATAGATCTTTATTAGTAAGCTATTAATAATAACTTAATAAGAAAGAGAGAGTTATATACGCTAGCTACTAACGAAGCTTAAAGAAGAAATAGAAGACTTAGTAAGCTAAAGGCTAAAACTAGCTTAGTAAAACTAAAGAAGTAGAAATTCGACGAGTAATACTTAATTAGAGATATAAGCTAAGGTCTAGCTACTAAAAGCCTAGCTACTACTATAAAAAGAGCTAATCTTTTTAAGTCTATACTATCCTAAGCGTTTCTTTTATTCCTAGAGCTACTATTAAGCTCTAATCTAACTTTCCTAAGCGTTTCTTTTAGTTCTAAAGCTATTATTAAGCTCTAATTAGAGCTTTCTAAGCTTATAATTTACTAGACTAGTAGAAATCTAGCTAATCCTAACTATCTCGACGCTATTTTCTATAGCTAAGATAAGTATCTATATAGCTAGTTACTTCTCTAAGCCTAACTTTTAAGTATAGATTTTATATCTACTAGCTAATCTACTATCCTACTTATTTTTTTCTAAGTCTTAAGCCTACTATTACTATAAAAGTTAGCTATCTCGAGCTACTTTCTATTACTAGGTCTTAAAATCTAAGCTAGACCTATATCTTTAAAGCTCTTTTCTACTAGCGAATTTTAAGATTAGTACTATAATCTACCTTTCTAGAGCCTTTTTCTATTACTAATTAGTAGAGTAAGATAAGGATTTTCTATCTCGAAGGCCTTTCTACTACTAATTTTCGTCTAACTAAAGGAATTACTAAACATATTAATTTCTAGTAGAGAATTCTTAAAGTTTAAGGTTTTTAGCTTATATAAGAGTAGAGAAGCTTAAATCTTTAGTAATAGTAGCTCTAATCGCTCCTTTCTAGCTATTAATTATAGCGCTAGTAGTCTCTTATAATACGAGAAGCGCGATCTAGTAAGCTAACTAGGTATACGAAAAATAAGGCTCTTTTAAGTTAGTAAGAGTAACGACGATAGTATCTAAGTCTTAGTCCTTATTAGTAATAGTAAAGCGTATACTATAGTAGTTAGTAGTAGCGTTAGTAGTATACGACGACTATAGAAGCGTTAAGGTAAAGTAAACTTTTAGTTATCTTTTTAAATAATAACTAAATCTTATATAACTAAGCCCTATATATAGATCTCTAATCCTAATAGTAGTCGCGCTACTATAATAAGATATATAATTAGACTACTTTTACGCTCTAAACGATCTCTTCTTCCTTATTAACTATTAATTAGTTACTATAGAGCCTTACTTCTATTAAGGTCGGTTCTTATCTTTTATTACTACCTAGTAACGCTACCTAGCTATTTATATACGTAAGTAGTAACTAATATAATAGAAAACTCTTTAACTAGTTACGCGCCTAACCCTCCTCGCTATTTAAGTTACTTACTACTAGTTACGCGCTTTATATCGCTCTAGGCTACTAATACGACTATTTAAAGACGTTCTCTTTCTCTATTACGTATAAAGAATAAGACTCTTCCTTTCTAGCGTTCTTTAATACCTAAGCTATTAAGACTAGCGCTTTTACCTTCTACCTCGCCTATTCGAAGTCCTATATAAGAACTATCTAGATAAGAGTTTCTAAAGAAATAACGAAAGATAGCTTCTTTAAGTTCTATATAAGGTATAGCGCTCGCTTATACTAATCGTAAAGGCTCTCTTATTAGTTTCTAGCTTTTAAGTAGATCTCTTACTAGTATAACGAACCTTAATAACGCTACTAAAGCTATTCTATTACTAGAGATACTATAAGACTAAGAGGAGAGCGTCGACTTAGTACTTAAGTAAGTTAAGGAAATAAATAATAGAATAAAGATTAGTATATTTAACTTCTTTAAACGCCTCTTAACTAAGATTTTACTAAAGTACCTTAACGTATAGAGTATAAAGCGTAATAATATAAAGAAAATACGCTAAGAAGGCCGAGACTTAGTAAAAAAGAGAAACTTAATTTAGTAGTAGCTATATATAGAGTTTAGGTATAAGTAAAACTTCTTCTTCCTTAACTAAGTCTTATATAATAAAAAGATACTTAGGAACCTTCGTTAATAGTTAAATAAGTATAAAGGCGTCTTTAAAGAGAGTAAGCCTAAAGACTAGGTCTTCTTAGTATAGTAAAAGTAAGATCGTTTCTATTAGTAGATAGCGAATATATTCTCTCGTAGCTAGTATTTTTAGCTATAGAGAAGTAAGAAGACTCCTAGCTCGTAGAGCTTAGGCTTTATTAATATAAACTTAGATAGGAGACGCTACTAGAACAAGTTTAAGAAGAAGCTCTTATAGGTCGACGTATTTAGCTATAAGATAAGAGAGGTACGTTTAGAGATAGGCTATAGACTTAATTAGTATAGATTTATAGTTAAGCTTACTAAAGAAGAGGCTTTTAAAGAACCGACTTATATATTCCTAGTAGTAGAAAGATAGCTCTTAATATTCTATAGACTATTATCTCTTTTTAGAAATCTATAATCTAATAGGCGTCTCTCCTCCTCTATACTTAAGAGCCTATTCTTATCTAGTTCTACTTGAAACTCTAGTTAAGAAAAAGAAGAAGATAGCTTACTTACGACCTCGGAGCCTCGTCTTAGAGATTCTATATCGCCTAGTACTATATAGAGGCTAAAAGCTTAATTAGAGAAGTAAACGCTAAATTTAGTAAAGAAGCTCGTACCTAAATTAATATAGGCTCTTTATAAAAGTAATAGGATTACTAGACTTCGCGCTAGAGAACCTATTATTACCTCGATTAAGACTTCTTCTATATTAAGCGCTTTAGGTAATAGCGATTCTATATAAGACTAAGAGTTATCTACGATAGAGCTACTACTAGATCTATAACGTCTATCGCTAATCGTATTAGAAGATAATAGTAGAATTAAGCTAGAGAGCGACTTAGAGCCTAATCTCTATTACTAGGCTTATATAAAAGATAGTATTACCTTCGAAGTCTACTACTATATAATCGTTAGTAGAGCTCTTAAAGAAGTCGATAATATCTAGAAGAAGAAGAAGGTAGCTAAGAGCTACGCTTTAATTAATATTCCTTTATACCTTAGCTAGTTTCTTTATAAAGAATATATAACTAAGATAGGTAATACTATAGGTTTAAAGCTACTAAAGATAGCTAAAGTAACGTATACTCTCTACTAGCGTATTATTTAAATAGGTAGTATAGCTAATCTCTAAGCCTTTATCGCCTAGAATACTTAAAACTAGATATAGTTTAAGCTAGAAGCGAATACTTTCTTCTCTAAGCCTATAGGACGTACTCGTCGTAGTAAGAAAGATACTAATACTTAGGAACTTATAAGAGCTAGGTAAGGTTAAAGGTTAGACCTACCTTAGGCTTATAGGCTTAGCGTATAGTATAATTATAGTACGCGTATATATCTAAAAGAAGGTAAGAATTAGTCTTATAATATCCTAATAGTCTTATTAAGAGAACGCTTTATATATTACTATATACTTTTTTATAATTCTAATTCTTCTTCTTCTAAAGATAGTAATCTATAGAGGCCTATAGCTCTTTAACGTAACGTAGGTATAGCGCTACTAGAGCTCGTAATAGATAAAGTAGACGATTAAGATAATCTTATAGAAGCTAATAAGGTTCGAGAGTAGAAGTCTATTAGTATAACTAAAGATAGTATATACGTAGAGCGTATATAGCTTAAAGCTAAGAATTAGGAACTACGTCGTCGCTTAGAGATATATACTCTATAACGAGAGAATAATTAGCTTCTTATAGAGTTAGAATCTCTATCCTTAGCTACTTCTAGTACTCTTAATATTAGTAATCTTAAAGACGACGCTAGCGCTAGTATTATAAGTAGTATACTTTACGATAGCGCGTCGTATATATAATATAAAGATCTTAAAGTTAGAGAACCTTATACTTTCTAGAGCGAGATAGTCTAAGAGGTAAGAGAGTTTATTCGTAGCCTTAAAGTAATCTTCTTTAATAGTCTATAAGAGTTTATTATAGAGGATTCGAAGGTCCTATATAGTATTATATAGCTTATAGGCGAGGTATAAGAGACCTAGTATAACGAATACTCTAAGATAATACCTCTAGACTATACTTAGACTAAGTTTAAACGCTTTATCTACGACGTTATTAGAGATTAGGCAAATTATACGATCCTTATAATAGTCGAGTATAAGAAGGCTTAATAGGGTAAGGGCTAAGGAGTACGCTAGTTCGTTATAGAACTAGGCTACTTAGAGTCTTAACTAGGCGACTATAGCGAAGCGTAGCTAGTACGCTAGCTTCTTATAAAGTTAAAGCTAGCGCTTCGATAAGAGATTATTAAGAATTATACTATACCTAATAAGCGCGCTAATTTAGTTACGTTAGTAAGGCGCCTAGAGTAAGCTAATAGAGTAATTCCTATATAGTATAACTAGAGTAGAAGCTAGAGTAGTAGAGACTATAAGCGCGATACGTACTTAAAGCGTAAGCGCGTAGAGAGCGACGCTTCTACGCGTAGGTAAGACGATAGTCTAGAAGGGAATAGTATACGTCGCTCTAGCGATAAAGGTTCTACTCGCTCTATTATAGGCTATAAGTATTTAGAATACTATAGCTATAAGTAGAAGAGATATATTAGTACTAATTCTATCTACTTTAACCGAAGCGCCTAAGACGATAGTAAGAAGCTATTAGTATATAAGGTTACTATAGAGACGCTAAAAAAAGAGAAGGTATTAGAGAAGGACTACGATCTCTAGATACTAAACTTAGTAGCGATATATATCTCTTTATATAAGTCGTAAATATAACTTACCTAGAAGGTATAGTCGAGATATAGGATAGGCTTAAGCTAGCCTAATTCCTTCTTAACGATACTACTAATATTAACGTAGTATTAAGATCCTTTATCTTATAATATAGTATTATAGTTCGAACTAATACTACCTTACTCCTAGCTACTTTATTTACTAAGAAATTAGAGTATTATTATAGTATATACTATATACGCGTATAGCTCGTAGACTCTATAGGAGTAGAGTATATAGTAGGCGTAATCTTTTATATCTATAATATACTAACCTCTAATATAATCTTAAGTCGGCTATAGAAGCGTACTTATTATATACGAGTCGATAGTAGCTTAGATAAATAGACTTATAGTAATACTTTTAAAAACGTTAAGGTTAGAGAAGCCTATAAGTTTTTTAAGGACTTAAAGTATATACTAACTATATATATAGTAGTAATAAGTAAGATAGGCGAAGAGGTTAACCTTCTTCTCTCTAAGTTCTAATAGTTCTCTAACGTCCTAAACCTAATAGAAGAGATAAAGAGTAAGCTAGTAGATAGTATAGAGTATACGATTAAGCTACGTCTAGGTACTATTCTACCCTTTAGGCTACTATATTACTAGTTAGGTAAGGAGCTAGAGGAATTAAAGAAGTACCTTACTATAGGCTTTAAGTACGATTAGATCGAGCGTAGCGTTAGCGAGGTAAGTACGTCTATCCTATTTATACTAAAGAAGGATAGTAAGCTAAGGCTATATATCGACTACTAGGGGTTAAACGAAATTACTATTAAGAATAGGTACCTACTCTCTCTAATTAGCGAAACGCTAGATAGGCTTATAGAAGCTATATAGTTTACGACTCTAGACCTTATAGATATATACTATCGGATTCGTATTAAGCCTAGCGACTACTAGAAGACTACGTTCTATACGCGCTATAGCTACTTTTAGTATAAGGTAATACTATTTAGCCTAACTAACGCTCTAGCTACGTTCTAGATATATATTAACTATACTCTAGTAGGTTTAGTTAATACGTACTACGTAGTATACCTTAATAATATTCTTATCTATAGTAAGAGCCGCGTAGACTATATACGCGACGTATACGACGTGCTTACGCGTCTCTAGAAGTTTAGACTCTATACTTAAAGAGTAAAGTATAAATTCTAGTAGAAAGAAGTCGATTTCCTAGGCTTTATAGTAACTACTAGAGGCGTTATAATAGATCTACGTAGGATAGACGTAATCGTAGCGTAGCTAATACCTATAACGCTCGTAGAGGTTTAATCCTTCCTTAGGTTTACTAACTTCTACTAGCGTTTTATTTTTAAATACTCTAGAATAGTATCTCTACTTATAGCGTTATCTAAGAGCGCTATAGTAAGTAAGAAGCTAGGCCTACTTAAGTAGACTATATAAGAGGAGTAGGCGTTTACTAAATTAAAAAAGCGTTTTTCTATAGTACTACTACTAAGGTACTTTAATCCTACGCTTAGGTTATAGGTCGAAAGCGAGGCCTCTAATTTCGTAATTACTATAATCCTTAGCTAACTCTTCGAGTCTAAATAGTACTCTATTATATTTATATCTAGGAAGATAATTACTATAGAGTATAATTATAAAATATACGATAAGGAGCTTCTTATAGTAGTTAAGGCTTTTAAAATATAGAGGCCGTATCTCGAAGGCGCTCTATATACGATCGATATACTAGTCGACTATACTAACCTTTATAGGTTTATAGGCGTAAAGAAGTTAACTAGTAGGTAAGCTTATTAGGCTATATTCCTAGCTCTATTCGACTTCGTTATAATATACTAGATAGGTAAGCGAAACCTAGCCGACACGCTATCGAGGCGTAGCGATTATACTAAGAAAGTAGTAGAGGTAACTAACCTTCTACCTACCCTATAGACTAAGTTATAGCTATAGGATAACTAGAGTATAAGGAACGTAGGTAGGCCGCTTATAGCTCGTATCTATACGACTTATAAAGAATAGTACTCTTTAATAGAGAGAAGTACTAACTCTAACTCGTAGTAGTAGTTTTTAACGCCTATACGAGTAGTAGGTATAATTACTAAGAGCGAAGAGCTATACGTAAATATCTTAGACTTAATCCTTAGATATACTTATACGCTAGTATAAGCTAAGCTAAGTATAAACATAGTATACTCGTAAGCGATAAGTAATAGTAGTCGGTTTAAGTAATATACTATAAGAAAAAGAAACCTCTAGGTAGACGATTCGCTATATATATCTAAGAACTATACCTTATAGACGTAGGTAATTTATATATACTATAATAATACTCTTATAGGCTATTTTAGTAAGGATAAGACTATCTCGCTAGTACGAAGGAAGTACTAGTAGCTAGAGATAACTAAGGATATCGTATAATATATAGAATCCTATAGGAGTTACTAGAAGGTAAAAGCGCGTCGCTATCGACTATATAGCGAGCTAACTACGCTATCTATACTAGACTATCTATTCTAAGAATTAACTTAGGATTTTATTATAGATCTTCTACTAAGTAAGTAAGGAGTATACGTATATAATACGATTCTAGTTATTATCGACCGATATATAAAGATAGTTATCTTTATCCTAACTATAAAGAGGTATACTAGTAGTAACCTTATAAGAGTATTAATATTAGAAGTAATTAGGTATTATAGTATACCTATAGGCATTATTAGCGATAGAGGGTCTATATTTACGAGTTAGTTTTAGTCTAACTTCTACTACGAGGCGTATATAAAGCGTAAGCTAAGTATAGCGTTCTATCTATAAATAGATAAGTAAACTAAAAGAGCGAATTAGATACTTAAGACTTACCTACGCGTCTACTATATAGAGTAATAAGATAACTAGGTAGACCTATTAGTCTAAGCCGAGTTCGTATATAATAATAGTACGTATACGATACTAAAGGTATTACTATTTATAGCGCTATATAGTTTTAATCTAGAGCTAGTAACGAGTAGGCGAGAAGCTTAAGACGCGCTTTCTAAAAAAGAGATACTAGCTACTAGAGAAGCTATAGAGAGATTAAAGAAGAGCTATAAGACGCTAAGTAAACGCTAGTAAGAAGTAAGTAAGGCGTAGGCTAGGTACTTTAATAATAGGTATTAGGCTAAGGAATATAAGGTTAGCGATATAGTCTTACTATCGATAAAGAACCTATAATTAAAGGTTCTTTTAAAGAAGTTAGTAGATAAGTTTACTAGGCCTTTTAAGATAATTAATATAGTAGAGAAGTAGGCGTATCGCTTAGCTCTACTACTAGACGCTCTTATCTATAACGTATTTTATATATCGCTTCTAGAACCTTAGAAGGGTAGCGAGATATACGTAGAGAGTATACTACTCGTAGACTACTAGGGTAAATAGAAAGTTAAGAAGATCCTTAGAACTCGAGTAAGGAAAAGCGTACGCTAGTACTTAATCTATTAGTAGAGCTAGTCTAAAGAGTACGACTAGTAGGAACCTAAAGAATATATTAGTAGCTATATAGTACTAGATATATTCGAAGCGTAGTACGTAAGCGAGCGCGTAGTAAGATAAAAGCGCTAAGGCACTAATATAGCGATACTAAGTACTAAGCGCTAAACCTATATATAGGAGTAAACTTTAAATTTAAGAGAGTAAGAAAATTACTAAGGTATTTAGAATATATTAAAGCGTAAACTATATTATTTATATACGCTCGCTAAGTAGGTCGTATAGTACCTATAGGTAAAGAGTAAGAATCTAACTATAGCCTATATAAGCGTAAGTAGAGTATAAGAAGCGTAGATAGAGAGCGAGCGAGGCGCTTACTTATTATCTATAGACGGCGTAGTATCTCTATCTAGAGAAGCGATACTACTAGCGTTTCTACTAGTAATACTATCCTCGTCCTCGTCCTTACCCTTATCTATCTTCTTATTAAATATAGTATCTTCTAAGAGGTCCCTCTCCTCCTAGTTACTACTCTTAAAGTAAGCCGCCTCTATAGTAGTATCTAGAGCGTCGCTAGAGGCGCCTACTATATAGTTAGTCTATAAGGAGTATTAGTATCGTAGAAGGATCGTATAGGAAAAGTAGGTATACCTTATACTATAGCTTAAATATAGCTACTATAAAGTTAGACTAGCGCTAGGTCTCTACTAGACTAGCGATAGATATCGTACTAGTCGCTAGTAAGACGAGCGCGCTTACCTTACGTAGCGTATCCTAGCTACTAATAGCTTTACCTTTATTACTAGTAAAAACTCTTTTAGAGGTCTTAATAGAGGTATAGAGGCTCTTTAGGTAGCGCTTTACCTACTCTTTACGTACGCTCTCTAGAAGAGTCTCTAGCTACTCGTAGTAGTATAGTATATAGCGCGCCTACTACTTAAGGTTTCTATTAGTAATACGCTTATAAAAGTAGTATTAGCGCTTATAGCGCTAATACTTAATCTTCTAGCTAGGCTTTATTACTCTATCGTATATAGGCTCGTCGTCTATATATAGTCTATTAGTAAGTAAAGCGTAGTTAAGAAGTATTCGAAGAGCTATACTATTATAAGTATATTTAATATAGTAGAGGTAGATATCGATATCTCTATAGTCTCTAATATCGTTAATAGTACGAGGTAGGCGGTTTAGGACTACGACTCTAGTACGTTTTAGTAGTATTATACTTACGTTAATAGTATAGTTATAGTATAGGTTAACTACCTTTACTAGAATATAGAAAATATTATATATAGAAAGAAAGTCTAAGAGAGAGTTAGAAGAGTTTTTAAGAATATACTCGAGCTACGAATTATAGTCGCTATAGTAAGGAATATATTACTACGTAAACGTAATATATATAGTAACTCTTTACTTTATAGCGCGGATTTACGTAATATACTAAAGGTTTATAGGTATAACGCGTTAGAGACGTAATAGGTATAGAATATATAAAGTATATTATAAAGACTAAATAGGAAGCCTAGAATATAACCTATAAAGTAAGAGTATCGCTAAGAGTAGCTCTCTTAGAGAGAGAAGATAGTTATAAGAGCTAGGTAAGGTTAAAGGTTAGACCTACCTTAGGCTCGTAGGCTTAGCGTATAGTATAATTATAGTACGTATATATATCTAAAAAAAAGTAAGAATTAGTCTTACGATATCCTAATAGTCTTATTAGAAGGGCGCTCTATATATTACTATATATCTCTTTTATAGAACTAGAGAACGATATTAACGCTCTAATATACGAGGTAGGTAGAAGCTATCTTAGACCCTTTTAGTTCTCTATAACCGAAGTAGACTTAAAGGTTACTTCTAACGTTTATTAGAAGGCTTAGGAGCTCTTAGACTACGATAGTAATAAGGGTACCTAGATCGACTATAGTTTTCTCTTTTATTCTTCTTCTACTAGAGGCCTATTTTAGATTCTAGACTCCTTACTCGAAGCTATATAGTAGGAGTTTATACTATATCGATAGTATAATATAGCTATTAGTTAGTATAGTTAGTCTCGTAGTATATAGTACTTACTATCCTAATAGCTTCTTTACTAGTATCCTCTACTATAGCTATATTAGCTAGTTACTACTCTATATATAACTATTAAATACGTAGCCTACCTATCTACTACCTTTTATATCTTCGACGATAAAGCTAGTTCTAACTACTCTAATAGCTTCTAGTATATCGTCTTAAATAAGAATATACTACTTAAGGAGAAGAGCCTTAATTAGGTTTAGTTTACGATCTCTCTAGATAATACTAGCGATAGAGGACGACTTTTACTAACCTCTAATACGGTTAGTAATAGGCTCTTTAACTCTAAGAAGGTAAAGTAGCTAGCGAGGCGTATTATCTCTAATAAGTAAAGCTATAGTATAGGCTTCGTCGAGACTATAGCTCTAGTAATTACTAACGATATAAAAGCTAACCTTAATCTTAGTTAGAAGAACTCTTATACTAATATAGGCTTACTAGTTATTTTATACTTTTACCTTCCTTAGTAGTATATATATATAGATAACGAGTATTATATAATTCTAATAGTATTTCTAGTCTACTCTAAGAGTTAAGTATTAGATAAGTTACCTAATAGTAATCGTATTAACGTTTCTATAGTCTATAGCGTATATCTCTATTATAAACGAATACTCTTTATAGCTTTAGATACTATATACCCTATACGAGTAATAAAACCTTTTACTACTAAGGTACTACTAACTAGCCTAGGTCCGATTTCTAATACCTTAGTAGACTAAGTTCTATAGATAGATTAGGTAGTAAGTATAGAAATAAAGAAGATTTTTAGTATAGATAAAGAGGAGTTTAAGGCCTATATAACTAAATAGTAGACTATAGCTAAAGCTTAATTCGCTACTATCTCTACTAAGGTTATAGATATTAAGGAGTATATATTTAATAAAGCTAGCTTTATAAACGTAAGTAGTAACTTAGAAGTATTAGTATCGAAGAAAAGAGAAGTTATTTCTAAAAAGATCTCTAAGAATAGAGTAGAAGAGTAGCGTCTAGCGAATAATAATTAGATCTAAGAAGGTGTTTTTAGTAGTTATTATTAAAAAAGGTAACTATTTAATAGGCCTCTAATTAAAAGCTTAATAGACTTTAATAGGAAAGCTAGCTAACTTTAAGTAATTCTAAGTAAGGTCTATAAGTAGTTAGGTATCTAGTTAGATACTAAGAAAGAGAGGATTAGTAAGGTAAAGGCCTACCTATATACTATACTTAGTAGTTTTAGTATAAAAGCAAGATAGTAGCTCGTTTCTAAGATAGTAATATTTACTCTACTTAATTAATTTAATATCCTATAGTCCTAGTATAAGGCTCTTAGTCCTAGGGCTACTAGTTTAAGCTCGTTACTACTATTTAACCTATATATTATAAGACTATTACTCTCCGAATAGGTCTTATTCTATAATAGCTACTCTTATACCTACTTAAGAGGTTAGTATTAGAGTAGTTATTATCTATTACTATTTCTAGTCTTACTAGCGAATAGCTCGATCTTACTTAGCTAGCTATAAGTATAGTAGGTACGCCTAGCTTCTAAGAACTACGATAATAGCTCTTAGAAAGGCTTAGTTAGTACTCTAGACAGCTATATTATTATATTTACTAGCTTCGATAGCTATAGTAATATACGTACTATAGAATAAGTACTAGGAAAAGCTAGAGTATCGAGAAACTAGCTCTAGTTAGTAGTATAAGATTAGTTAGGGCTCTAGCGCGTACGTTACGTCTAGATTTAGTAGAAGTTAGTATCTAAACTCTAACTTTTAGTAATTACTAGCTAAAGGATATAAGGTATACTATCGAGGACTCTAGATCTTATAATAGTAAGGAGTAGAAGGAGGGGTTATAAGCTTTTTAAGCTTCTACTACTCTTTCTATATAAAGTTTAGTAGTTAGAGGTAAAAACTCTACTTAGAGAGGTTAGCTAGTAGAACGTTCTATAGTTATCTTTTTAAACGATAATTATATTATACCTTCTATACTATACTTTAAACTATACTAGTAGTATAGATAGATAAGTAATTAGTACTAGTATTCGTTTATAGTTACTAATAGTCTTAAACTTCTAAAGAATTAAGTCTTTAACTACCTTACGTAGTAGTTATTATATATAAAGATAATTTACTTTAGAGATTATTTTATAGTAGACCTAATTAGACAAAGTACCTCTCTACGATAGTAGCTCGAGCTATTAAGACGGGTTAATTATAGCTAGACTTAAATATAGTATAACTATCTCGTAGTAGTAGCTATCGAAAGTAATATTACTAAATTTAGCTAAAATAGTCGACTTAAGAAGCTTTTACTAGCTACTAGCGAAGCTAAGCTAGCTTATACTAGCGAGTAAGACTTATACTAGGGTATTAGGTATAGTTTTAACGATACTATACTAGTGTCTTAATCGAGCTAGGGTTTAAATTATAAAGGCGAATACTTAATAATTGCTCGTAAGAAGCTTAGAGAGGTAGAGCTAGCTATCTAAGAACCTAGACTCTACGATAAGGTTATTTCTAATAAAATAGATAATAAGCTTAGTAAGGAGACGTACGTTATCTTAGCTACTATTAATATAGTAGTAGAGAAAGCCTATAATAAAGAAGCTATAGAGTAGTAGAAACTAGATAATTATATTAGCGCCTATACTCTATATAAGCGAGTTACTAATAAGATTAAACTAGTAAATACCGATATTACTATAACTAACGGATTAAACCCTAGTAGATTAAAGAACTAGTAACGGACTTATATTAAGAAGGAAGTAGCTATACTACCTAGTACTAGACTCTACGATAGTAAGTACTTAACTAAGAGGTTCTCGACGATCGAGCCTAGATTATATCTTATACCTAAATAGCTTATAAAGTTTAAACCTAGTATAGAACTACTACTAAAGAAGCTAGATTTGTTATACTATATACTAAGGAATCGAGAAGCTACCTTTACGTAGGACTTTATATATTTAGGCTAAATTAATTCTAATATTACTCTACTATAGAAGATTTAGATAGTTTCTTATAAGCTATAGTAGTATCTAGGCTTTAAGCTAAACCTATCTCTATAATACGTTATAGAAGATATACTAAGATAACGAATCTAAGCTAGAACTCTCGAGCTATACTATAGTACCTATCGAAACCTATACTTCCTTATTAGTAAGAAGATAGAGGTAGGTAAGTTAAAGAAGTATTAGTTAATTAACGTAGCTTAGAAGTTTAATTAAGTTACTATAAGAGATTTAAACTTACTACCTAACGCTAAGAGTTTCTCTAAGGACTTTACTAGTTACGCGCTAGCCTCGTTAGTAGATATCTTCTCTAGATATAACTAAATTCTACTTAATAAATTATATAGAGACCTTATAGGCTTTAATTTACTACTAGGCTTATTATAGTAGATAACGTTACTATAAGGAGCTACGAATTCTATTACCTAGTTCGTTCGTATTATTAATTAAGTCCTTATAGAGTATATCTCGTATAAAGTATAGCTATTCCTTAATAATATTAGTATTAAAGAGCCTAAGACGAAGTATAATAGTAAAGAGGTTAAACCTAGCCTCTACTATTACGTTATTAAATATATTATAGCTATAGACGACGTTCTCTATAATATAGAGCGAGCTAATATAACTATAGCTTTTAATAAGCTATAGCTCTATTACGAATAGTTAGTAATCGTTAGCTACCTTACTAGTATTAATAGTCGCTATCTAGACTTTATAAGAGTAGTAAAGATTAAGAAATAGCTAAATCTAGAAAATTAGAAGGATATTTAGACCTTTCTTAACATAGTTACGTACTACTACGTCTAGGTTAAGAGTTTTACGATTATCCTTACTCTACTATTTAAACTCTTATAGAAGGATATCGAGTTTTAATAGACTACTAAATACTAACTAGCTAAAGATATTATCTTAAAAATACTAGTTTTAGCTCTAGCCCTAGTTACTCTTAACTATAGAGAAGGAGTAGGACTTATTATCGTAGGCGTAGATTCGAGTAGTAAAGGTTAGAGATATACGCTTTCTTAATATAATCGAGACGAGCTACTTCTTCGCTATCTAGTTCGATATAAGTCTAGCTTATTTAACCTAGTAGAAGTTAAATATAATACTAGAAAACGCGAATATCTTAGTATACTAAAGATATTAAAGAAGCTAAAACTATAGCTATTTAGAATATACTTCTAACTAGAGATTAATATAAATACCCTTATTTACTAGCTTAATAAAGCTACCTCTAATTTACTAAATATAGTAATAACGCGCTAGCTAGTATAGATCTACCTCTTCGACTTTAACGTTATATATATTCCTAGTAAGAAGTATATAGCTCTAGATTTACTATTAAGAAAGCCTATTACGCCTAAAGATATAGAGGCTATAGAATAGGAAGAAGACGTAGATCTAATAATTAATAAGTAATCCTTCGATACCTTTTACGTTAACGCTTTCTCTATATAAGTAATTTAGAGCGAGCTACCTATAATTAATAGAATCTACTCTTAGGAGTTAATAAATATCGCCTTTATACTTATACGAATATAAAGACCTAAGAGAGTTTCTAATAACGAGTATAAGTAGTTAAGGAAGAAGTATTAGCTATTTTATATTAAGAATAACTAGCTCTAGCGCTAAGAGCGAGTAGCTAGACCTCTATAGCGAGTTATTAATAAACCTAAAGCGCGAGCTTATATTATTAGAGTATACTATTATAAGAATAGTTACTATAGCGCTAAATAGATATATAATCTTATCTAGAAACGATAGTAGTAGGATAGGGTTTAGGCTTAAATCTCGCTCGCTATTCGATAATATACTATTTATAGTCTTTAGTATAGAAGATAGGTATCTAGAGAACTATAGATCCTACTCTAAGTTATAGTTAGCTAGTAGTAGTATATCGATAGCTTATATATCTTAAAGAACTATTCGTTAATAGTTATACGCGAATCTCTATCGCGCTAGCTAGAAGTATACGTATTCTAGTACCTAGCGAAGAGTATCTTCTTAGTATAGATAGTAAGGTTTATATAGGAAGAGATCTTTTACTAATAGAGTACTACTATAGAAGTTATTCTCGATAACTATAAGACTAACCTTAGTAAAGTAGAAAAGCTACTACTATCGTATAGTATTAAACATATTAATATTTCGCTATACTACTCTTAGTCTAACGCTATTATTAAAGTTAGCTATAAGACGATACTAGACGCTTACTTAAAGCTATCTAATAGCGGCCTTTATTCGATTAGAGACTATATTCTAGTAGTATTATAGATAGAGAGAACGATAATAGTCTCTACTATCGGCCTAACGCTATCGAAAGTAATAATTAGACGTAACGTAGTACTACTAATCGAGCTAGAATACTATACCTTCTAGATTATAGATTAGAGTAAGGTTAAGACTAGAGTAGAGCTTCTTACGATTCGAGCTTAAGCTCTAGAAGCTATAGAAACGACTATAGAAGAAGGACGACTATATTAATAGCGTCTCTAAGAATAGAACAAAGCGTACTTCGATAAATATCGCTATATAGATCTTACTATACTAGAGGAAAGAGATCTTGTATTAGTATACTACTCTAAGTTAAAAACTAGCTTCTCTTATAAGCTTATATTTAGGTAGAAAGGCTCTTTTAGAGTATCTAAAGTATTATAGAGAGGTATATTATATAAGCTTAAAGAACTAGATAGCTCTAAATAAGAGTATATCTATAAGAGGATAGATCTTAAGAAATATATCTTTCTATAAGAAAACCTAAAGCTAGTTCTAGATTAAATAGAACTAGAAGAAGAACTACTACTAATAGAGAAAGTTATAGAACTAGGACTTCTACCTAGGTATAAGTATCTATAGATCTTTATTAGTAAGCTATTAGTAATAACTTAATAAGAAAGAGAGAGTTATATACGCTAGCTACTAATAGAGCTTAAAGAAGAAATAGAAGACTTAGTAAGCTAAAGGCTAAAGCTAGCCTAGTAGAGCTAAAGAAGTAGAAATTTAATAGGCGATACTTAATTAGAAATATAAGCTAAGATCTAGCTACTAAAAGCCTAGCTACTACTATAAAAAAAGCTAATCTTCCTAAATCTATACTATTTTAAGCGCTTCTTTTATTCCTAGAGCTACTATTAAGCTCTAATCTAACTTTCTTAAACGCTTCTTTTACTCTTAAAGCTACTATTAAGCTCTAATTAGAGCTTCCTAAGCTTGTAATTTACTAGACTAGTAGAAATCTAGCTAATCCTAACTGTCCTAACGCTATTTTCTATAGCTAAGATAAGTATCTATATAGCTAGTTACTCTTCTAAGCCTAACTTTTAAGTATAGATTTTATATCTACTAGCTAACCTACTATCCTACTCCTTTTTCCTAAGTTCTAAGCCTACTATTACTATAAAAGTTAGCTATTCTAAGCTACTTTCTACTACTAGGTCTTAAAATCTAAGCTAGATCTATATCCTCGAAGCTCTTTTCTACTAGCGAATTTTAAGGTTAGTATTATAGTCTATCTTCCTAGAGCCTTTTTCTATTACTAATTAGTAGAGTAAGATAAGGATTTTCTATCCTAAAGGCCTTTCTACTACTAATTTTCGTCTAACTAAAGGAATTACTAAATATATTAGTTTCTAGTAGAGAATTCTTAAAGTTTAAAGTTTTTAGCCTATATAAGAGTAGAGAAGCTTAAATCTTTAGTAATAGTAGCTCTAATCGCTCTTTCCTAGCTATTAATTATAACGCTAGTAGTCTCTTATAATATAGAAAGCGCGATCTAGTAAGCCGACTAGGTATATAAAAAATAAAGCTCTTTTAAGTTAGTAGAGGTAACGACGATAGTATCTAAGTCTTAGTCCTTATTAGCGATAGTAAAGCGCGTACTATAGTAGTTAGTAGTAGCGTTAGTAGTATACGACGACTATAGAAGCGTTAAGGTAAAGTAAACTTTTAGTTATCTTTTTAAACGATAACTAAACCTTACGTAACTAAGCCTACGTATAGACCTCTAATCCTAATAGTAGTTACGCTACTACGATAAGGTATATAATTAGACTACTTTTACGCTCTAAACGATCTCTTCTTTCTTATTAACTATTAATTAGTTACTATAGAGCCTTACTTCTATTAAGATTAGTTCTTATCTTTCGTTACTACCTAGTAACGCTACCTAGCTATTTATATACGTAAGTAGTAACTAATATAATAGAAAACTCTTTAACTAGTTACGCGCCTAACTCTCTTCGCTATTTAAGTTACTTACTACTAGTTACGCGCTTTATATCGCTCTAAGCTACTAATACGACTATTTAAGAACGTTCTCTTTCTCTATTATATATAAAGAATAAGACTTCCTCTTTCTAGCGTTCTTTAACGCCTAGGCTATTAAGACTAGCGCTTTCGCTTTCTACCTCGCTTATTCGAAGTCCTATATAAGAACTACCTAGATAAGAGTCTCTAAAGAAACGATAAAAGATAGCTTCTTTAAGTTCTATATAAGATATAGCGCTTATTCGCTCTAATCGCGAAAGCTCTCTTATTAGTTTCTAGCCTTTAAGTAGATCTCTTACTAGTATAACGAACCTTAATAATACTACTAAAGCTATTCTATCGCTAGAGATACTATAAGACTAAGAAGAGAGCGTCGACTTAGTCCTTAAGTAAGTCGAGGAAATAAATAATAGAATAAAGATTAGTATATTTAACTTCTTTAAACGCCTCTTAACTAAGATTTTACTAAAGTACCTTAACGTATAGAGTATAAAGTACGATAATATAAAGAAAATATACTAAGAAAACTAAAACTTAGTAAAAGAGAGAAACTTAATTTAGTAGTAGCTATATATAGAGTTTAGATATAAGTAAAACTTCCTTTTCCTTAACTAAGTCTTATATAATAAAGAGATACTTAGAAACCTTTATTAATAGTTAAATAAGTATAAAAGCGTCTTTAAAGAGAGCGAGCCTAAAGACTAGGTCTTTTTAGTATAGTAAAAGTAAGATCGTTTCTATTAGTAGATAGCGAATATATTCTCTCGTAGCTAGTATTTTTAGTTATAGAGAAGTAAGAAGACTCCTAGCTTATAGAGCTTAGGCTTTATTAATACGAACTTAGATAGAAGATACTACTAGAATAAGTTTAAGAAGGAGCTCTCGTAGATCGACGTATTTAGCTATAAGATAGGAGAGATACGCTTAGAGATAGGCTATAGACTTAATTAGTATAGATTTATAGTTAAGCTTACTAAAGAAGAGGCTTTCGAAAAACTAACTTATATATTCCTAGTAATAGAGAGATAGCTCTTAATATCCTATAGACTATTACCTCCTTCTAGAAATCTATAATCTAATAAGCGTCTCTCTTCCTCTATACTTAAGAGCCTATCCTTATCTAGTCTTACTCGAAACTCTAGTCGAGAAAAAGAAAAAGATAGCTTACTTATAACTCTAGAGCCTTATCTAGGAGATTCTATATTACCTAGTACTATATAGAGGCTAAAAGCTTAATTAGAGAAGTTAATACTAAGCTTAGTAAAGAAGCCTATACCTAAATCGATATAGGCTTTTTATAAAAGTAGAAGGATTACTAGACTTTGCGCTAGAGAACCTATTATTACCTTAATCGAAACTTCTTTTATATTAAGCGCTTTAAGTAATAGCGATCTTATATAAGACTAAAAGTTATCTATAACGGAGCCGCTATTAGGTCTATAACGTCTATTACTAATCGTATTAGAAGATAATAGTAGAATTAAGCTAGAGAGCGACTTAGAGCCTAATCTCTATTACTAGGCTTATATAAAGGATAGTATTACTTCTAAAGTCTACTACTATATAATCGTTAGTAAAGCTCTTAAAGAAGTCGATAATATCTAGAAGAAAAAGAAGGTAGCTAAGAGCTACGCTTTAATTAATATTCCTTTATATTTTAGCTAGCCTCTTTATAAAGAATATACGACTAAGATAAGTAATACTATAGGTTTAAAGCTACTAAAGACGGCTAAAGTAACGTATACTCTCTACTAGTATATTATTTAGATAGATAGTATAGCTAATCTCTAAGCCCTTATTGCCTAGAATACTTAAAACTAGATATAGTTCGAGCTAGAAGCGAATACTTTCTTCTCTAAGCCTATAGGACGTACCTATCATAGTAAGAAAGATACTAATACTTAGAAACTAGAGAACGATATTAACGCTCTAATATATAAGATAGGTAGAAGCTATCTTAGACTCTTTTAGTTCTCTATAACCGAAGTAGACTTAAAGGTTACTTCTAACGTTTATTAGAAGGCTTAGGAGCTCTTAGACTATAATAGTAATAAGAGTACCTAGACTAACTATAGCTTCCTCTTTTATTCTTTTTCTACTAGAGGCCTATTTTAGATTCTAGACTCTTTACTCGAAGCTATATAGTAGGAGTTTATACTATATCGATAGTATAATATAGCTATTAGTTAGTATAGTTAGTCTCGTAGTATATAGTACTCGCTATCCTAATAGCTTCTTCGCTAGTATTCTCTACTATAGCTATATTAGCTAGTTACTACTCTATATACGACTATTAAATATATAGCCTACCTATCTACTATCTTTTATATCTTCGACGATAAGGCTAGTTCTAACTATCCTAACGGCTTCTAGTATATCGCTTTAAACGAGAATATACTACTTAAGAAGAAGAGTCTTAATTAGGTTTAGTTTACGATCTCTCTAGACGATACTAGCGATAGAGGACGACTTTTACTAACCTCTAACGTAGTTAGTAATAGGCTCTTTAACCCTAAGGAGGCAAAGTAGCTAGTAAGGCGTATTATCTCTAATAAGTAAAGCTATAGTATAGGCTTCGTCGAGACTATAGCTCTAGTAATTACTAACGATATAAAAGCTAACCTTAATCTTAGTTAGAAGAACCCTTATACTAATATAGGCTCGCTAGTTATTTCGTACCTCTACCTCCCTTAGTAGTATACTCGTATAGATAACGAGTATCGTATAATTCTAATAGTATTTCTAGCCTACTCTAAGAGTTAAGTATTAGATAAGTTACTTAATAGTAATCGTATTAACGTTTCTATAGTCTATAGCGTATATCTCTATTACGAACGAATACCCTTTATAGCTTTAGGTACTATATACTCTATATAAGTAATAAAACCTTTTACTACTAAGATACTACTAACTAGCCTAAGTCTAATTTCTAATACTTTAGTAGGCCGAGTTCTATAAGTAGATTAGGTTATAAGTATAGAAATAAAGAAGATCTTTAGTATAGATAAGAAGGAGTTTAAGGCCTATATAACTAAATAATAGACTATAGCTAAAGCTTAATTCGCTACTACCTCTACTAAGGTTATAGATATTAAAGAGTATATATTTAGTAAAGCTAGCTTTATAAGCGTAGATAGTAACTTAGAAGTATTAATATCGAAGAAGAGAGAAGCTATTTCTAAAGAGATCTCTAAGAATAAGGTAGAAGAGTAGCGTCTAGCGAATAATAATTAGATCTAAGAAAATATTTTTAGTAGTTATCGTTAGAAAAGGTAACTATTTAATAGGCCTCTAATTAAAAGTTTAATAGACTTTAATAGGAAAGCTAGCTAACTTTAAGTAATTCTAAGTAAGGTCTATAGGTAGTTAGGTATCTAGTTAGATACTAAGAAAGGAAGGATTAGTAAGGTAAAGGCCTACCTATATATCGTGCTTAGTAGTTTTAGTATAAAAGTAAGGTAGTAGCTCGTTTCTAAGATAGTAATATTTACTCTACTTAATTAATTTAATATCCTATAGTCCTAGTATAAGACTCTTAGTCCTAGAGCTACTAGTTTAAGCTCGTTACTACTATTTAACCTACGTATTATAAGACTATTACTCTCTAAATAGGTCTTATTCTATAATAGCTACTCTTATATCTGCCTAGAGAGTTAGTATTAGAGTAGTTATTATCTATTAATAGATCTAATATTAATTCTATATCTATACTATACTCTATAATAGCGTTATTATTATTATACTAGTATTTAGAGTTATTAGTATCGCTTTTAGTTAATATCTCTATATCCTTATAAGCTAATAACTTATAACTCTAAGACTAGACTAAACTTACTTTAACTTACTAGCGCGCTATATAATACGCGTTTTAGAATATATTAGTTTATCTATTAGATTTAGTATAAGCTATTTAGTAACGAAAGATATTTTAAGACGATATAAAGATATATTTATAGTAGTAGATATAGATTCTCTATTAGCTAGAAAGTAATAGTCTACTAATAATAAAATATATTAAGAATATATCCTAGATAGTTAGTCTAGATATAGATATCTAAGTATAGTTCTAGATACCTAAGGTATCTACCTAAGGCTTAGTAAGAGGTATATCTTACTTCTCTTTCTTCTCTTCTTAGATAACTAACTTAATTAACTTTATATTCGGTTCCTAGTATATTACTACTATACTATATATATAAGTTAGTTTAAGATTAATTCTCTATTCTTCTTTACTACGTTATACTCTCCTTAACATTATATAGTATATAATACGCTCTCTACTTTTAATAGGTTATAAGCCTAGGTTTATATACTAAATAAGAGTAACCTATATTAGTATAGGTTACTTATATCTCTTATAGTTTATAGAAAACATTTAGGGCCTAGAAGTTTCTCTAACTATATTACTAACGAAGCTAGCTTATATCTAGTAGTATATAAGTTAGTAAAGATCTCTATAAGATAGTAGTATATTTCTACTTTATTAATACCTACCTAGTTCTCTACTATTATACCTAGTATTACTAGAGTTAGAAGAGGCTACCTAGCCTTCCTACTACCTAGTAGTAGAAACTCTACTAAGAGAGAAAGATCTAAGTCTTAGTAATTTCTTAAATACGAGGAATCTCTATCTCTTAGAGCTAGTCTCTCTACTATAAGAAATTACTCTTCTCTAGAATCCTTAGCTAGTCTAAAGTATTCTACTAATTATTTATTCTATTTATCTATTTCTATAATAGACTAAGAGGACAAGAAGAGCTAAAGGATTCTAATCCTAGATAGAACTAACTAGAAGAAATAGTTTAAGCTATAGATAGATAAGCTAGAAGGAAAGGACTAGTTCTAGGTAATTAGCTAACTAATTATTAGAGAGAACCTATATATAGTTTAGTAGGACACTAGTCTCTAGATATATATTACTTAGAATTAATACTTCTTAAAAGACAATATAGTATATAGATTTAGTATTAGATATAGTATTAGTAAAGATAATAAGATAGAGCTAGAGATATAGTATATTACTATATTAGTAGCTAAGATATAGGTAATTCTCTAGAATAAGTATAATAGAGTTCTAAAGTCCTATACTATAGATCTAATTAAGTAGTTTATTATATTTAGAATATTACCTAATAAGATAATTAGAGAAGTATAGAGATACTTTAGAGGTCTAGGTAAGAGGATTACTAAGATTAATCTTTAGAAAACTTACTACTAGAGCTAAGAGAAAAGGCTAAAGTATCTTCTATAGTTCCTACCTATATTATACTAAGTAGCTAAGGATACTATTATAACTTAACTATCTCTAGATATAGATACTATTCTCCTTCTACTTAAGTTTTAAGAAGTAAGAGATAATCTAGATAAGATAGATATAGGCTTAGCTATATTCTATTCTAGGTAGCTCTACTAGAGAAAGTCTCTACTAATATACTAGCTCTATAAGAAAAGGAAGTACTAGTTAAAAGATTGTCCTAACCTCTCTACTACTAAGAGACTATTCTAGTAAAGAAATAGTACTAAGAACTAGAAAGACTTTTAGAGATTATTCTTTAGAGAGAGAGTTAGAAGATCCTCTTTACTAAGAAATACTAGATATATTAAGAAAGCTATCTATAAGTTATTATTATATAATAAGCTAAAGAAGGCTATCTAGAAAATAGGTAAGTAGCTTTAGAGAATAGAAAAGTCTAGAAAGCTTCTAAAGAAAGAATTTTTAGCCTAGGAGTCTAGTTCTAGTTCTAATTCTAGAACTTATTCTAGTTCTAGAAGTAATAATAATTCTTTATTAGAAGATAATAATTAAGATAAGTTAGTCTATTCTATAATTAAAGCTAGAAGTAAGTTATTATCTTAAGAATAGCTCTTAGATTCTTATATCTTATCCTATATAACTAACTAACTATTTTTCTTTAGATTAGTAAAGCTACTAAGGAAGAAAGTATAGATTAAGATAGGAGAAGGTTACCTCTATATAACCTACTCTAGACTAGTATAGATAAAAGGAATCTTAGAAGATAAAGTTCTACTTAATAGAATACTATTTATTCCTAATCTTAGAGTAAATCTTATATTATAGGATTAGTTTAGTAAGTAATTTAGAGTCTAAAAGCCTAATTTTACTCTTATCTTCCTAGATAGCTAAATAGTTATAAAGACTAAGCTAGTTAGAGGTATTCTATTTATTAGTAAGATATTACCTCTCTTATAGAAAAAGTTATATTACTTACTATATAATCCTATAGAGGTTAATAATGCCTATACTACTCTATTAGAGAAGGATCTAAAATAGTAGAAGCTATAGTATAGAAGATTTATATACTTTAGAAGAAGGTTACTCTTAAACCTTTATAAAGTTACTAACCTAAAGAAAAGAATTCTAATTCCTAACTAGGAAGAGTATAAGTATAAGATCTATATAATAGGTAAGATAAAGAAATACCTAGGTAAGTCTATTAAGAGAAGACCTAAAAGGTTAGCTCTTATATTAGTAGATATCTATAGACTATTACTATTATTAGTAAAAGGTTTTATATAGTAGCTTAAGATTATTAATAACTTCTTAAGAAAGAAATAGATATTTCTACTTAAAGCTAGATTAGATATACTAACTACTCTTTAGAACTAGAGGATTAAGGTAGAAAGGTAGTTAATAGTACTCCTTAAGTCTATAAAGGCTAATAATACTAGAGAAATTACTACTTCTAAATATTAGAGGCCTCTATTAGAGTAATACTTAAAGAGAGTAAGATACCTATTAAGTTTTAGCTAGAAGCTCTTAAAGTATAGATATATATAAGGAATAAGCTCCTAAATAGATCTAATATTAAAAGATTTAAGCTCTTACCTAATAAAGCTTTTAATAAGATTAAACTAATAGTCTCTTATCTTAAGATATAAGGATATAGAGCTATAGTATATATAGATATAAGAGTATAGCCTTAGTAGGTAAGAAGTAATAAACTAATAAATAGAGGAAAGGATACTATATTTATTAGATACTATAATAATATAGTAAAGGTATAGAAGTTCTAAGAGCTAGATATAAAGGCTATTAAGTAGTATACTAATATAATCTTCTTTAAAATAAGCTAGGTAGAGAATTAGACTTAAATATTAAGATTAAGAATCTCTCTAGTTTAGCTCTAGAAAAAAGACCTATTAAAAGGCTAAGAACTATTAGCTAGCCTACTCTATAAGCTAGTAGGAGTACCTTAGGTACTTCTAGTCTAAGCTAGTAGAAGCCTCCTCTCTCTTAGCTATTAGTATAGGTTTAGAAAAGAAAAAAACTCTTTATATAACTTCTATCTCTACTAGAAGATATAGGAGAGTATAGAAAATTCCTAGACTAAGAGAAAGTTAAGAAAGAATCTAAGAATTCTATTTAAGAAACTATAAAGATAGATTAGGAGTAGATAGCTCTAAAATAAACTTTTAGAAAAAGGAAAGTATCTTAAGAACTTAATAGATTTAACTAGAAGCTAAAGCTAATTAGGCTTAAGCTAGATTAGAATAGTTAGCTAGATAAGGAAATGCTTCTAGAGTATTAGGCTTTCTTCTTAGCTATAAGCTCTATTAACCTAGATATCCTATAGAACCTAGAATTCTTAAAGGAAGTTAAAGAGATTATATTCTCTACTACTAAAGAAGTAAGAATATATAAATAGGAGGTTCTAATCTTAAAGAACTATAAGAAAGTAGTAAGTAATCCTAAGTAGGGTTATCTCTAGTAAGAAGCTATTTAGAAGGAGCTAGATATACTTATAAGTAATAATACCTAGACTATAGTAGTTCTACTAAAAAAGGCTAACTTAGTTACTTTAAGATAAGTCTTTAATATTAAGAGAAAACTTAGTAGTACTATTAAAAAGTTTAAAGTAAGACTAGTTATAAGGAGGTTCTTCTAAAAGTATAGAGTAGACTATATAGAAACTTTTACTTCTATAGTTAGGTAGGATACTCTAAGAGGATTTATAGCTATAGTCTATAAGAAGGACCTAGTTCTATACTAAGTAGATATAAATAATATATTTATAGAGAGTACTTTATATAAGGATATCTATATAATCCTACTACTAGGTATTAACCTACTAACTAGTATAGTCTTATAAGTTCTAAGGAGTCTCTATAGGCTAAAGTAAGCTATAAGAGACTAGAATTAGCTATATATATTAAAGCTAAAAGGAATAGGATTTAGATAATTAGAAGTAGACCTATATCTTCTAATCTATAAGAAAAGGAAAGACCTAATAATCCTAATCTATATTAATAATATACCTATTACTATAGAGAGACTAGAAGATATCCTCTAGTTTAAAGACTAACTTAGTAAGTTCTTTAAGATTAAAGATCTTAGAGAACTAGATAAGATTCTTAGAATAAGACTAATAAGAAACAGATAGTAAGGCTAGCTAAAACTTAACTAGAAGTACTATATCTAAGAGAACCTAGCTAAGATAGGAATAGGCTAAGAAACTATATTACTAACTCTTTTACTAATAGATAGCTATAAAAGTCTAAAGCCTACTAGACTAAATAATAAAAGATATAATAAATAGGAGTATTAATCTATTATTAGAATATAGATATAGCTTATAACTATTATAAGACTAGATATCTTATTTGCCCTTAGAAAGTTAAGCTCCTATATTAGTAATCTAATAGTAGAATATATAAAGGCTCTAAAGAAGCTAACTAGATACCTAAGATTAAACCTAGACCTTAGTTTAAGATACTTAAGGAATAGTTAAAGCTGTCTTACTAGATATATAGACTCTAACTATATAATAGATAAGACTAATAGAGTCTTAATCCTTAGATATATTTTCTTTCTTTATAGTATACTAATCTCTTAGATAAGTAAAAAGTAGAAATCTATAGCTATATCTATAATAGAAGCTAAATATATAGCTATAAAAGTATATATAAAATAGTTATAGTTCCTTAGTACTCTTTTAAGAGAGCTTAAGTACCTAGAGTTAGTAGAAGAATATTCTTACTAACTAAGGATCCTTAGTAACTAGGAAACTATTACTAGAATTAGGCTAATTTAGCTAAAAGATAATAACTAAGCTACTCTTACTCTAGTTAAGGACTTATATATTTATAATAAGTCTAAATATATTAATATCTTATATAATACTATAAGAAAGCTCTAGTAGAATAGACTTATCTCTATAGAATATATAAATATAAAAGAGATAGTAGTAGATAGTCTTACTAAGCTAAAGAATAGACTATAGTTTTAGGAGTTTATAAAGTAGCTCTACCTTATATAAGAGATATATAAAAGATAACTCTAAGCCTTAGAGTTAGACTAAGAGGAGTCTAAAAGAAAGATTTTAGTTACTTAACTCTTTCTTAGTTAGACTTTATAAAGTTCTAAATTCTCTTACTAATATTAGACCTATTACTAACTATAATATTACTATATAGTACCTAGCTAAACTAGATACCTCCTAAGGCTAAGTACTAGTTAATATTAAAGACCTCCTCTATAGTAGCTATTATCTCTACTACTAGTATATAGTTACTCTACTCTCTAGCTTAATATAAGATCTCTATAGCTAAGAATAGTATACTCTAAAAGCTATTAGGGAACTAAGAAGCTATATAGAATATAACTAAGTAGGAGACTAGGCTATAAGGAATCTAGAGAGCTATTAGAATTAGCTATAAGAAAGGATAGAGGTAACTTACTAGGTAGTCTATATCCTAAATAATCTATTCTTATATAAGAGAGAAGGAAGATCTTATAGAAGGTATTTCTTTTATCTTTTTTATAAAAGATAGTAGTATAGAAAGTTTATTAGATTAATAGTTAGTACTATCTAGTTATTAGTCTAAAAAGTAAGTACTTAATAACTAATTAAGATTAGGACTAGTATTAAAGTACTATAGATAATCTATTAAAAGATCTAACTATATAGTATAAGTAGGAGTATTAAGAATATATCCTAGATAGTTAGTCTAGATATAGATATCTAAGTATAGTTCTAGATACCTAAGATATCTACCTAAGGCTTAGTAAGAAGTATATCTTACTTCTCTTTCTTCTCTTCTTAGATAACTAACTTAATTAACTTTATATTCGGTTCCTAGTATATTACTACTATACTATATATATAAGTTAGTTTAAGATTAATCCTCTATTCTTCTTTACTACGCTATACCCTCCTTAATATTATATAGTATATAATACGCTTTCTACTTTTAATAAAATATAATAAGAAAATAAGCTTAAAGTTTTAGTACTAGAACTATATAAATATAGAGATATTTTTATATAGAAATTTAGCTAACTATCTAAGCTCTATTTTATACTACTAAGTATATCTATCTAGTATATTTTAGTAATATTATTTAAAATAGAAGAAACTATACTATAATTACGACGATAGACTACGAGGAATTTAGAGTCTTAAGTTATTAGATTTAACGTTAAGCGTATATAAGCGAGCTTAGTTAGTATAGCTAAGCTAATTAGACTACCTAATTATATAGCTTTAGCTACTTCTTTAACGATCCTTATACCTTATTTACCTTATTACGATCTCTATACTAATACTCTTACTCTTAATATACGCGTAGTAGACTAGATACTTATTACGTATAAGGTCGATAACCTACTATGTTTAGTACGATTCCTACTTATAGCCTACTATATCTATCTTATCGCTTATCTTAGATCGCGATTTATATAGAGAATAAGCTAATAGCTCGATTTAGTATAGATACGTATAGTAGAGAAGAAGGATAACGTTAGACTATAAGGCTTATAAGTTACTTACTATCTATTTACTTACTTACTTACCTTACTTACGTAATAGCTAGACTCTCTACTTACTTACTTACTTACTATAAGGCTTATAAACAAGTGAATCCTACTTGCTTAGCGACTAGTCTGACTTTCTATTAAGCACGCTAGATCTACCTCTAAACTCTAACTAAGCTTTTTACGGTCAATGCACTTTACTACAAATTTGATATCATCGATAAATGTCTGGAGATGAGGTGCTCTGCCGTAGTCGACATACAGCACAGCTTGACAGCATTGACACGTAGTGCTATGCACGAGGACTCAGGCACCCGTATATCTGAAGCAGCAGAGCTGATCATAAGTGACGCTATAAAGACATTAGTTTTGTCCATTTCTGGTTCTCGGTCCTCTGTTTCTTGGGCCGCTTGCCCAATTGTAGGTCCACACCTGAGCTGCAAGCCTTCCGCCCTTTTCGTAATGAAAGTGTAGCAGATTCCTCGCGCTGCCAAAGATGTATAATCTCAGAAGCGCGTATCACTTTGCAATGATGCTGCCTGCATCGCTTCACGTACTAATTGGACTATTGATTTGTGGCCGGCCCGCGCAATATATGCTTTCTGGTCAGTGCCAGATTCAGGCATGGTCATTTTTGGACTCGGGGCGGTCTTGCAGCATTGGCGGTCCTGCAGCATTGGCGGTCCTGCGCTCCCTCGCAGAAAGTACACTTCCACGATCGCGAATGAAATGCACCTGATATAATCCAGGCCGGTATCAAGATGGACAGCAGCGAATCACATCTATTAGCCACTTCTGTCCAGACTTCGCGGCTTACAGACCTCTGAGTACAAAACGTCGTTCACGTTCAGAGAGCTTAGTAACGATGCTGTGCTGTGGAAGTGTTGGGGCAGAATCTCTGTTCGACCGCCAAGCTTGAATGAGTGATTCCGAGATTCTGCCAAGGCTATGTGGCCACCATTAGCAGTCAAGGTAGCAGTGAGCCGCATTGGAGTAGCTTACGCCGCGATGGGCCCTTTCCAGTGATTCAAGTAAAGATATGTTCGCTGGATTTATCGCAGCTTCTGCTCAAAACCACCTGAACATTCCAATGGGTCGAAGATCCGAAGATGGCATCATTTTTTATCAGCTCAGTCGGTGCATTCGATGTTTATTAGGCATCTCATTCAGTTTTCCCTTCAGTGCTTGTTCGGATGGCATTATCCGATTGACAATATCCGGATCAAAAATGCTGCCCCAAATCGGGATGAGCGCGCCGGAGCATGAGAAGAGGTGGTATTCTACACCAATAATCCAGACTTGTCCAAATCGGCGTACGGTGGAGAATGGTGGCCGATAGAGTCGGGAGATGCTGAGGACTGTCTGTCATCGGCTTTCCAGGTCATCGATGTTATACCACGCGTGTACAAGGAGGTTCAAAGTGTGGTGCACAAGTTCTTCAATCCCATGGTTTTTGCGATCGCGCATCGAGCCGAACGCGACGTCAACCGTGACAACAGTCGCACAAATGCTCCGAAGTTCTCTTGCAAACATGCACTTTCATAAGCTGACGCTTACGTTTACTCAATGCCCTGTCTGACCATTCCAGACATTGTCACACTAACTAGCCTTTCGCAAGGATCATTTTGCGCTTCGATCGGCCACGCTCCCTTGTCGCCCATCGCAGATCCTCGGCATCGAAGTCAACCTCAGCTCATGGCGGCAGGATTGAAATAGCGGCCGACTGCATCTCTATGCATCAAAGCTAAGTCTCCTATGCTAGGATTTCATTGAAATACTCGTTGCATCTATCCTATCTCTACATCATTGCGGTTCTGTTCCTCAATCCCTTGCAAAACCTGGATATCATCATCATCGGCGCAGGCCTTGGCGGTCTGTCCGCCTCCGTGGCATTCGCTCGACAAGGACACAAGACAACTCTGCTTGAAGCTCGACCTACATTGCCCAAAGCTGGAGGCGGCATCAATATCAGGCCTGGGGCCTCAAGAATAATGCATACCTGGGGACTGAGGCCTGATCTCGAACGGATCGGTGACCATACTTCAACTTTTGTGCTTCGAGATATGACCACGGGAGAGATTGCCACTCGGAACATTGCTATCGATATATCGGACGAGGTTGACTACGGCACGACTAGGGAAGCTGTGATGCAACTACTGTATAAAAGAGCGCAAGAAGCTGGTGCCACGATCCAGTTCGGAGCGAGTGTCGACAAGGTCGAAGAGGATCAGAGAAAAGCGAGAGTCTTACTCAAGGACGGCAGGAGGCTCGAGGCTGATCTAATTCTGGCCGCAGACGGTATCCGATCAAGAGTGAGGTACCAAATCCTGGCTGACGTCCAGTCTGCAATCGATCCGATCGTCAGCAACACAACACTTTTTGGCGTACAAATCAGCGCAGAGAAGGCTCGCTCTCGATCCGATACGAAGCGCATATGTATGACAGAGTATGCCGCAGTGTGGAAAGGTCAAGGCGGCTTTGTTGTTTCTAGACTAAACGAAAAGCTTGGCATATGCACTGGCTTGTTCGGCATCCAGGCGGACAACGATATGAGGGGCCTATGGGATGGACAGGGAGACATCCAGTATGTACGGGACTTCTTTAAGGGAAGTAGCGAGGACTTGCAAGCCGTGTTGAGCTTGTCTAAAAGCTGTGATCGATGGAAGCTAGGTATGGTCAGCCGTTCGTGAGACAGAGACTAGACTGACATTCTGCTCAAGCTGAGCTGCCAGATCTTCCACGATGGACCAGTAAAGGAGGCCGCATAGCTTTACTGGGCGATTCTGCTCATGCAATGGTCAGTATGCGACGCAATGTACTGGTGATTGTTCCACTGACTCATTCGATTCCAGGAGCCACATGCAGCTCAAGGCTTCTCCATGATCATTGAGGATATTGGGGTACTGGAGTACCTGATCTCCCGCGATCCTGATGCAGCAAAGCACATCCCAAGCATAATGGCAACATGGCAGAAGATCCGCAAACCTCGTGCGGAGCGAATCAAGGCATATGCGAAACACAATGGCTTCACATTCTTGAACTCGGCCCCTCTACCACGATCCAATCATGCGATGATTAAAGAAAAGAGCATCAGGCATATCAAACCGGATATGTATGCTAATTTTGACACTGCACAATTCTTGAGATGGTCTCTCGATTATGATGCTGTGGGCGAGGTGAGTGACACTACGTTAACGCAAAGTCTTGTACTAACTGAATGTAGGCAAAGAAAGAAGTGGAAGGAGTTAAAGCGAATCTGTAGTCGAACTATAAGTTGATAAAATGCTAATAGCAACACATTATAGAAGTGGAGTTAGATTCCAGATGCAGAACGCCAGACCCCAGCATGGACAGCTTAGAAGAGGTAGAGCTCATCCAGAACAGCGAGTTTCTCGACGTTGGTCAGTACCTTGCCGTGGACAACAGCCTTCACAACCAGGTTGTAGGCATGCTTGGTGCGCACAGCATACGCCCAATTGGGAGAAGCACGCACAAGTCTTGGTGCTACGCCATTCAAGATATGCTGCAGCTGCCGGATGCGACAACCCCTATTATACATCTTGCTGACACGCCAGACTGTGAATGTGTTTGCCAAGGCATCTTGATTCCAGTACTTTAATGGCGTGAGAAGATACTCGGGAAGTGCTAGACTGGCTGCTGGGCCAAAAGGCACACGATTGAGCTGCGAAGGAGTACTCACGATCTGCAGATACCACTTGCCTAGCTGTACCTTCGTGAATCCAGCCTCTTTCAGTCCGGGCGATCCTTCCAGAGCTTGGTCCGCGTACACGAAGAAGTCGTGGATGTCTCGCACTATGGCTATCGGAAGATCGACAGATCTCGGGTAGTGGGTGTTGATGATAGTTTGCACCAGAGACTCTGCAATGAACTGGAGGTCCGACACAAGGCGCTGCTGATCATGCTCGTCTCCTGCGAGATGCAGGTCTCGAAGGCGCGGGCAGTATTTGATCCACATTGGGAGCACAAACTGTCGGACTATTTGCCGAACGTAAGTGCATCCTGGCCAGAGTCCTCGGCGCTCGAGAATGCGGAGGAGCATTTCCAGAGGGTCTTCGCATTCGAAGAGGCTGGCGGCAGTAATGTCGTGGATGTGGCGCAATCGACGTGCTCCTGGCCAGATTACGAGGCTGCGGTTCTGTCTATTGTCAATGGTCGCACGGAAGTGCTTGGACACATCGCGCATGATCTGGAGCTGCTTACCTGAAAGATGCGACAGGATCGCACACTGCAATTCTGCTGGAAGGTCGAAGATGCTGGTGGGTTCTTTCTTTTCTTTGCCCATAGCTGCATCAAAGAAGGCCTTGAGCATGTTGAAGACCATCATGGCCGTGGCGAAAAGAATGTTTGCCATTCTGACGATCGTGGTATTTGTCGTCGTTGTAGAAGTTTAGAGTGTACTGTATGGTTGTAGTGTTGGTAGTCTCTTGCTTCTTGTTCGTTGTTTGGTTTATGAAAGGACAGAAGGAGTAGAGCGTGGATGTTGGCGGTATATGTATTCAGTGGTGTATGGACAAGAGGTTTATCAAGTTACAATACTGTAGTGTCAGCCGGAAGCTGATCGAAGGTACAGCACAAGGCTATTGGAATTGATGACAAGCGTATAGTGTAGCTGTGGCTGCGAAGCTTTGCTGTGCTGGACAAGGCCATTGTGTGGCGTGCGCGGACTTTGCACGACTGGGGCCTGCCGGGTCGGATTCATCTCTTAGCTAGACTTAGCACGGCTGTTGTCCTTTATGAGAATCTCAATGCTGCTACTGGAGTCATGCTTTATCTTTGAGATTTGGCGTGACAATTTCTTTGACTCCATTGTTCGCGCCTTGTGCGCTAAGGTGGGTGGTTTGCAGTAACATATATATGCTTGATGTTCACCTGTACTATTCTGCGGTCCAGATTTCACCAATACACTGCCTCGACACATCATTTCATCAACAAGCGTTTACTACCGACCGAAAGATCAGCCAAGATGACCACCAGCAGTCTACTCAGGCTCCCAGTAGAGCTGAAGCTCAACATCCTCTCCAACCTTCCTGCAAACGAGACACAGCGTGTTCGTGAGGTCTGTTCAGATATCCGCGACGTCATTGAAGAGCCCAGAAATGCCAAACTATTGCTACAAGAAGCGAAGACCCGCGCATGGAATCGCCTACTCGGAGAGATGGAGTATGCTGGCGGTCATTATGAGAATGAAAGTTTCTTCGACTACCTGTTCAGAACGTTGCAGCTGCGAGGCGTATGGCAACTCCCTAGCAATACGGAACGCCTGTTATTCTTCTTCAACATGAGATGGAAGAGCAGTGTGCCTGCGATCGAAGCTAACGTTGCAGCCGATGAAAGAGGCATCATTTTGGACATTGACATCTCCGAAGCGCTTCGCAAAATTGGCCAAGCGCTTATTCAGGTTCATAACAACGTCCATTATCCGGGATTGAGGAGACTGGTGGAGATCGACAACGGTGTGGATTTGATCAAGATCCTCACCAGTGCCTGGATCCCAGAGTTGGGAACATGTGCTGGCCTGACCAAGATGGAAGTAGGTGGGTGGTACCAACAACTTGTGAATGCACAACCTGGGTCCACTCGTATACCTTGTGCTCCGTCGGCCTGTCTAGCGGTTGCGGACTTCATCTTAACAACTTTGTATCATTGGCCGCAGGATCGAGAGGTTGAGTTTGATCATCCCGATTTCACCATGCTCTCCCACGGTATATGCTTGGAGGGAGAACTCAGCGACTTGATGGGTGTCGAATTGCCCTTGTTTGAGCCTTTCGGATACTGTATCCGAACCAAATGGGCTTTCGAGCTCGTCAAAGCTGCTCTTGCGAACGACAGAACCCTATCAGCAACCGAGCAGGCGGCTGTTCTTGAGCATATTTACGTCTTCTGAGCAGGTCTCTTGGACGTAGAGACGCGATATGAGCCACAGTAGCTCCTCTGTACAATCATATTTAAGCTCAAGCATAGCCGTGAAGCATTATTTCCACCCATGGTTCCACGTATATTTTAACTTTCCTTGAACCAAGTGCCGTCCTGTTCAGATTCTGCGAGGCAGTAATCTAAGGGATAATCACCACTGAATTGTAGCTCAGCTCCTTCGCTCTCCGGTCGATGTGTTGCAGACCCTTCGAGCCCGCCACACGCTCTTGCATCTGACGGTAAGCGCGCAGTCCGTTGTACTCGTGCTGCCTGCGTCTTCCTAAAATCCTATCAGCTCAAGTTTCTGTGGTCTGATTCACTCATAACGCACCTTCGCTGTCCTTTCCCAGACATCTGAGCACAGTTGCAACAGACCAGACTTGTCGACATGTGGCCACTGGGCAACAGATGTGTTCCGGTTTCGTGATGTTGAATTGTGCTTCTAGTGCTTTCGCGAGACACTCTTTGCACATGATATCTCGTTCTTTGTTCACGAGGATCTCGCGGCAAAGGTGTGCGCGACAGCTGCCTGGAATGCGACGCCAGCCTGGAAAGCGTCGAAGAGGCTGCCATTTTTGGCATGTGTTGCACTGAAGTGGTTGAGGTTCTTCGTGCTTGAAGAGCTTGAACATAGTTGTAAGTGCGCTTGCTGGTTTTGAAATGCTGTCTGAGATGATACTTCGACTGTGCTTGTCTCAGCGTGCTCGCTTGTGGGTTGTCGATTAACGGGACCTGTTGCGGAGGCAAGTCGAAGACTTTTGATCAATGGTGAATGAGGCCGCCTCGACCAAGCACCAGTACCAGAATGTCGAGCGTCTTGTCCTCAAAAGTATCGTGGTCAACAGCGAATCGTCCACGACCGAGTGGTGACCAGCATGGCCATTCTGCCTGTGTGTGGAGTTTTGACTTTTTGAGGACAGGTGAAGTATCGCATATATCATAGCAGCTCTTCTCTACACGGAGACCCGCGCATCTAGCACGATCGGAATCAGCTCGCATTACAAGAACAGTCCTCAAGCCTTCAAGTAAGACTCGAGTCAAACTCAAACACAAAAATACCACACCATCCGCCAACATGTGCAAAACGCAATGCTGGTACTACACCTGCGGCCACTGGTCCAACCACCGGCTCAGCACGTGTCGCGGTCGCTTCGCAAGAGATCCAGAAGCGGCTGTCAAGGTCACAGCCTGCTCAGGAGACAGCCTGATCCCACCCATCTCTGTCGCCAAGGTATGCGCGATCTGCAACAAAGAAGAACTCGTCAGACACTGGCGCCACTGTCGCTCGCAGGCCCTGGCCGCAGCCATCAAGCAAGGCAAAAGCCGTTCACCAGTGTACGAGTACTTCGGCGCACTCAGACACGAAATCGAAGAAAGCGTGCCGCGAGACTCGCCTCTCACATCCTTGCGACCTCATCCAAGATCAACCTGGGCTCCGCCAAAACCAAGTCCTTTACGGAAAGAATTGACAATCGAAGATCTTGAAGAAGATGATGTCGTCGACGTGGATATCGAGACGACGGGTTTCGAGAGACTTGAGCTTGAAATGTCGGATGTCGAGATGCTGTCGCCGTCAGCGTCTCCGCCGACCTCGCCCAATGAGGAATATGAGAAGCATCAACGTCGGCCAGAGGACCATACGCAGATCGACCCTCTCCTTCTGGCAAGTGACGCGCAGGTAGCCATCGTGAAGGCCAAGAGCTTGTCTTGAAGGGACTGTCGACAAGTGAAGGGACGACGCATCGCGTAATCGCACATCTGGTCTCACCTCATCGACGTATCAGTCTCACGTCACGCTGGTACCTCCCTATGCGCGGTCTATTCGGTCCTAGCAAGCCGACGCGTCGAGCAATCGGCCTACTACCGACAGAGCGCAACATTCTCGCATCACGAGAAGTCAATGTAGCCACATCACTTCTGCCGTCGCGAGAGATTTCGCACAACGGAATACCGTCTCGAGGGTCTCGTCGCGCGCGAGGGTAGACGTGAGAGTCGGTCGACGAAGTCTCCGCTGGAAGTTGTCACTTCCCGGAAAGCTAAGCCAGCTGGCACAAGCAATTATGCACCCATCTATGCACGTGCACAACAACAGCAGCACAACTACAGCACCACGTCGACATCGAAGTAGATCAGGCGTTGCGAGAGGGATATCGGGAAGAAGGATAGAGAGCGATTTGGAGGGTCAATCAAGCACAGGCTACACACTATGCATTTCTCATATGTTATACTCCGTAAGACATGTATATTGCCTAGTCATTACCTCTTTCCTCTTCATTATACTCATTACAGGGTCGTTTGCTGTGAAGCGTCCACCGTTTTCCCATCCAAGAACCTTCAGTCCGCCGAGCTTAGCTCGAGGCGTCTTTTCATGTGTATGCCAAACCTACATTCCCATGGCCTTCATCGCTTGCTGTGTCGATGTCAGGAACGACAACGATGAACTCGGCGCGTTCTCTGCGTTAATCGATGACTTGATTGATTTCATCCAGGCTTGTCCAGTGAACATTGTATTGAGACCTGCTCAGTCATTTGTACTTATCGGTCGTTGCTCCCGTGGCTTTGTTGCAAATGCCAAATCAGTGGTAGAGTTATCATCCTAGACTTGAAGGGTGCCAAGGAGTTCTCTCCCCAATCAACATCTATTGCTTCCTTACCATGGTTTACGCTCAACCATTAGGGCTCAGCGGTGTACCTGGTCTTGATTGCTTGCCAACGAGTCTGGAGAAACTTCGATCTGGCAGTGGCTCGTGAGGGCCTTCAATCGGGGACGGTGGAACAGTGCGATAGCTCTTGACACTGCCCGGGCGGCTCCGGATCGGCGACAGAAGAGCCGGACTGACAGGCCGACTGCCATCTCTCGAGCCGAGCAGTCGCGGACTTTGGAGTGCGAACTCGGGAGAGAAGATCTGCCCTGCGTAAGGCGAGGCGGTGATTACTGTTCCGGGCGATGTCGCTGGCGGCGGGTTTGGACTCTCGGAACGGAAGAGAGGATGGATGAAGTGCTGTTCAGTAGTGGGACTTGTAGGGCTTGCGATGCTTGGCGTGCTACCTCGTCGAGTGTGCAGTCGAGGCAGATTCCGTAATGAGCCCTTTTCGATATCTGCATTGGTAGTGGCCTGCGGTTGTGCCACGGCGACGGACGCCTCTTCGGGTTCCGCCTCGCCTCCGAAAGGACCATCCAACGGATGCGCCGGTGAGACAGGCCGGCTGCCTGGAATCGGCTCCAAGCGAGGCACTGCAGCGTTCTTTTGATAAGACGTCTCGAAAGAGTTCTTAACACGGGACGTGTCCCAGTGCTCAAACTCGTCGGTGCTGCGTGTAGGATGTGTGGCGATCCCTGTGTCAGGTTGCGTTCCTCTGGAGCTACGGGGACCGAACGAAGTTTGAAGTATCAACCTTGTCTTCGAGGTCATTGGTCGTAGTGACTGCGATGCAGAGTTCCGAAGTGACGATCTCCCGCTAGCAGTGAATTGTGAATAAGATGGGGACATCGGGGAGGTAGGCTCGTGCTGTGCTCCAAAAATCGCTTTGCCTGGCTTCAAACCAATCGAGCCAAGATGAAGAGAGATCGTCCTTTGCTTGACCTGTTGATCAGGCAGCAGCTGCTCAACAGGCAGCACACTGTTGTGTACTTTGCGAGGCCAGATTATTGCCCAGAGGGCGCCTTGAGGTATCAGAGCAATCACAGCAGCGGCTAGGCCAGCTCCTGCCAGATCTCGAGTGTACTGTTCGGCCGGCCCAACATCATTGGAGGTGCTGGTCCGCTTGAATTGCAGAGCGGATGACAGTGTGGTGATGGCCAAGATCGATCCGATGAGACAAGCAATTGTACCTGGGATCCAGACAGCCAGGATCAGTCTACGAGACACCCTGCGAAGGAAAAGTCCGATGGCGGCCAAAAGTGTAGCCAGCGAAAATATCTCGAAGATTGAAGCAGCAATGGCCAGCGAAAAAGTAGATTTGCCGACCAATGCTGTTGTAGCGAGTGTCGTTGTGATCGATGTAGATGTGACTTTTGCAATGAGTGCCAGAACAGTAGTTGAATAGAAGGTCAACGATGATCGATCGATATGGTGTGGGCCAACCAATGCCATTGTGGATAGTGAATGTAACGATTGAAGATGAGAACAAAGGCTTCAGATGGATCCTGTCATCGATAGAGTATGTACCTTAATCGCACTGCGGTGTCGTGACGTTGATCTTGTCAATCTGACATGCCGGGTACATGCAGACGAGAACGTGTTTAAGGAAACAATGCAGATGTCGAAGTCGTTTACGAAGCCATCGTCGCCGAATAGTCTGGAGGGGTAAGCAGAGGTCCAGTGGTGGCAGCCCTCCAGGCGCGAAAACGGAGCGACGCCTTGTTTATGGCGCACGTTGAAGAGAGAACGGGCTGCAGTCGTTTATCCGGTTCGGGGCGCACGTTGAACGTAACACAGCACTGGTCCAGTAGCAGGGGCCTCGAAATCCTTCTGTGTCCACAATCGACTGGGTTGCTGGCCCTGTGTCGTGGTGGAGGAATCTCCAAAGGACGCTTTGGTGCTCCTAAAGCAGGTGAGTAGCATCAGAACGATGCGTTCTGACAAGGTCATGGTAGAGAATACAACGGAAGCGCACAAACCTAGTGAAATTGCTATGGCGGTGCTCTCATCAGAAGTCGCGTGCAAAAGGACAACAGACGGAGCTGAGCAAGCATGTCGCGTCGTGGACAGTCACGATATTTACCAGGATATGCCCGCACAGCTGCAGCCATTGGCCCCAATCCTGCGGACCGCAGCCACAGCTCCCGTGTTGCCGAGACGGTATTGAAGGGCCGACGTGGCTGCAGCTCGCGTGGACGCGACCAGATCTTGGACCTGCAGCAGCGTGTCGTGGTTAGAGGAGCGATCGTCAACAACATGACGCCAAAGTTCTCGACTTCGAAGTTCGTCTTCCGTGAATGATCCGGATGCTTGCAGCAAGACTCGAGAAAGAGCTAGAAGCCGGACGAACAGTGGGCGCCAACGTCGAGCCAAACAAAATCGCGTTCGCCCAAACTCGGCACGAGATGCTGCAGGCACGGTACTACTGCTAATGCTGCTGCTGCTGTCACAGCCGTCTGACGTGGTATTGTTTCCCGAGAATAGACTCGTGGAACATGGGAAAGGTCGCACAGTGCTCCGAAGAGCCCTGCAGAAGATCCCGATCTGGTCGGCTGCCGATGTAGAAACCATCACACCGACCGGCTGTGATTTGAGGCACCATCTGCACGCAGGCTGAAGCAGACGTTATTGGGTTGGATTTCGCATATGATTGGCAATGTGTCCTGAACACGAGCTGAGCCAAGCAATGGAATGATATCGGGCACGAATTTGTGTGGCGTTGCTGATGACAGGACCACGCGTGACTCGATGGACAGCTGCAGCTGGCGATTGTCCGTGTCGTTTTCGACGAAAACGTTGCCATCCGGTGCAGTCCAGCTGTCAGATGTAGTTGTGATTGATGGAGGCAGTGAGCGTACACGGCTATCGGAGACGTTTCTGATACCACGGTGCGTGGTGAGGGGCATCATGCTGGCCTGAGCCATCTCGTCATGGCCGTTGTGGATTTGGTCATGCGGGACATGAATTTTGCAATGTCAACACGACACACTGATGGAAATACGAAGTGAGATGAGGCCATGACAGACATGTCAGGCAGGCGCGATGTCAAAGAGGATCTGTTATCGTTTGTTGCTACAGCAAGGAAGCTGAGGTCCGTGAAGGAAGGCGGCGATCGTCAGGGCAGCGACGTCAGCATTCAAAACAACTTCATCTTGCAAACGAGTTCTCAACCCGACAACTGACTAGCGCGTACTTCATACCTCACATACCCGAAAGCATCATCGAATTGATCAAAATGGCCCGTGTCTCTGCTCGATGTGCGCTTTTGGAGCTTCCCGTTGAGTTGCGCCTCGAGATCTACGCGTTTGCCGTGCTCGACTGCAAATATGTCACCATCGGCACCGCAAAAATTGAGGGATCTCTGCCAAATGTGGTGCATCGGCTGTATGGACGGCAACGTGCCCCATACCCAGGCATTCCTGAAAGGTCGGAACCGGTCGTGGAGGCGCATTATCGCGCTGCTCTCCTTTCCGTAGTGAAGCCTGCAACTGTTCAGGCAGAGATTGAACCAGCCGAGACAGCATATGCCCACACCAACACAGCTTACCACACCCTTTCCCTCCTCAACAAGCAGATCAACGATGAGCTTCAGAGCCACTTCGCGATCCCCACGCGCCGGGATACTTCACTCTTTGTGCAGTATCCCTTTGGGCTTCACATTCTACACGACACCACTCCGCAGCTACTCCGTCAAGCGAGGACTGTGCATTTAGCAGGATCCTACACTCCGCAAAACTACTCTCCTTCTCAAGCCGCACGCTTAGGTCCGCAGCAAGCCCCCGAGCAGCTGAAGCTACAAGGCAATGTTGTACCAGACTCTGAAAGGCAGCTGGAGCGTCTGTTTAAGTCATGCTTTGGTGCACGGCCATCGCAGCGGCTGCAGGCCATAGAGCTGAGAGTCTATTATCCTGGCCACGACGCTTACAGTACTGTGTGGGGCGACGATGAGTCTCCCATAGTCATCGCACTGAGGAACATAGCCCTGGGCGAAATCAGCATCGAGGTGTGGCGAGGGCAGTACGGTACAGGTGTCGCCCTCTCGGCAGTGCCTACAACTGAGAAGAAGCGCGTGGTCAGTACCGTCTGGCGGAAGCTCGAAGAAGGTAGGGAGGATCAGCCTGAGAAGGGCAGCTGGATCGTCGATCCGCAATGGCCAGATTCGAAGGTAGCAGATGGTTCTGCTTCAAGCACACGAGCTGATACGGTCATCTCTACACATGCTTGATTGGTCTTGAGCTTGTCTCAGATCAATAGCTATCACGATAGTACGAAATCATGACTTGGACATCAGCTACGATAGCACGAAAGTTGAGCAACAGTTCTGAAGACTTTGTAGCTGCTGACACTCAGTGCTTTGGCCCATATTCAGTGACCTGCTATGGTCAACTGGTCAAGGCGAGACGTGTCGCCTTGAATTATGTCCATTGAGCACTTATGGAACTCCCGCACGTACACCAAACCATCGTGCGCCCGTCACAAGAGGCACAATGATCTGCGCCTCGATTCTAATCCATCGTCGAGTACAAAAGTAAGATAAGAACTGTATGCCGAGCGAAGAGCTGCTCGAAAGTTTGGGTTGGCGGTAGTCTCGATATCAGCAGCCGCCAAGTCATAGTCCGGCAACAGTTCATCGACTGCCATAGGCCACCAACACAGTCTTCAATCAAGGTCTGTCTCAATGCTCACAGCAAATTCTAGAACCTCCCTCCCACATCATAGCTTCGTCCTCAAAAGCCATGCCTGTAGCTCCTCACCCATACCTCAGATCCGGCCCGTGAAAGCCGCCTCGTCCCAGAAATCAAGCAAGCTTTATGTCGTTGCCTTTCCATCTGACCCTTGACCTTGCGATTTTGAGGGGCCAAGACCCGCTCCTCCCAATGATCTGGTTCAATATCGTTCGTGCTGTTGCTGCTGTTGGTTACTACATGCTTACCTTAGGCTTTATTCAGGAGAACCTCAGGCCGCCCGTGGCACCACACGAAAGTGGACAGAGTTTGTACTCGAAGCAGTGATGGGATGGTAAGAAGTCGAGGTGCAGATGAAGAGCATGTGCTAGCGAGCTGAAGAGGCTGAACGCGTGATTGTGCATGTGCAACTGTGTCTGGAAGTGTACAAGTGCGGTGCATCTCACCGGAATGGGAGAGTGCTGGGACTTCCAATGGGTTTCTAAGACTTTGGATTGACACGGAAATAGAGGAAACAGAGCACATACTCGCCAGGTCTTCAGTAGAAATTCACATTGCATGTCTGAATGGCGCGACTGGCGTGTCGAGTGGTGGAGTTGCTGCTCACTTTCTGAGATGTGCCCTTTTTCGAAATTCAGCCAATTCTGCAAATTTCGATTAGTGATCGCACTCTACGTCCATTCATACTGATATCTCGCAAACAACATAGAAGAGTCAATATATGCTGGACTTCATGCATAGATTCTAAGGATCTTCCACTGAGACCTCGTCGACGTGGTTCCAGGAATAACTTTAGTCAACCCTAAGGTTCAGTCACCATGCGAGATTGACTGACTGCCGGACACCGACGTCGTTGATTGAGACAGTCCGTCAGCCGTTAGTTGATAGGCAAGTCGCTACGATATCTGTCAGACAGCTTTTTTGCGTTCAGGCAATTATCTGGCTGCTTGTTGTCAGCCATTGGACTGCTTGCGAACGACAACTTGTCGATGTCCAGCACTACCACAAACAAAGCAACCACACGGATCGTACACAGGTCTTCCCTTTTGCTTCGCCGCAGAACTATTCCAGGGATCCCTCAACATCGATACGCTGATCACAACTTCTGGAACTGCCAAACACTCGGACGCGCGCGCAAGGATGTGGCGTAAACAGAAGTTGGACATTCTGTCATGTTGTCAATGGGACGTCCAGGCAGCAGCAATGATAGCAGGCAAGCACCGTATGCCGCAAGACAGCACGCATAGCAAGCAGTGGCGAAGAGGAATGGGCACAAGGGAAACAGGAGAAGATAAGACGAGAAGAAAATGAAATGAGACGAGAATGTTGTCAGGTGTGTTGTTCATACAATCACTCCCTCTTTGAGTGGAGTGTAAGCTAATCCTTCCCGCTACTTTGTCCATTTCTACAAGGAAATATGGTATCATCTGCAGTTTCTCGTAGTTTTGAACGCCCCCATTGTTTGGTGCTTGAAGTGCACCATGTCTTTCCAATAACTCCCTAATCCGAATCGTCTGCAGTATGCCGTGGTGTGAAATGAAACATGGACAAAGTATACGGAGCTGCCGTCATCGACTTTCTTGAGTCGAGGTGGGCAGCCTGGAAGGAGGCTGTGAACTACACGTGGGTAGTGGATGGTTACATGTCCATCCTAAAGTGTCCAACTTCGGAGTATCCGAACTCGTCATCGAAGAGACTCGGCTCTGGTCGACGACGTTGGACGTCATGTTGCACAGCCATGGGCTGCGTCTTGGTGGGTGATGGGGGGTGCTTGTGCTCTCTCCAGTTCTTGTCCTCTTGCCAGATCTTGCTGCCGTTGAACGAGGATGAACGCATCCGCTGTGGACTGCCTTGTCGCCAGGATGGAGCACGCTCACGTTGTCGCTTGGGTTCAGGCTCAAGTTGAGACTGAGATTGAGGTTGAACCTTGTTCTTCTTGGTACCGAAGGGGGTGAAGCTTGCGAATGCGTCCGAGTATTTGGTCTTCGCTGGAGTGGCGACAGCAGTGACTGGAGTGACAGCAGGTGCTGGCTCTTGACGAGCTCGACGGAAGTTACCGAGAGCGGCCCATCGGTCGAGGATGGACGAAGACTTGACCTTGGGCAGTGTCTTTGCGGGTGGTTCCTCAGTAGCAGACTCAATGACAGTGAGTGGAGTACCAGAGCGAGCATTGACGTCAAGGCTGGCAAAGGCCTGGCGAGGTGTCACACTTTCGCGGCCTTCGTCCACGGTGACCTGAAGCTGAGGTGTGCTTGGCTTGACGGTGCTCGCACGCTCAATGTCCAGGCCGGCCTCCTCAAAAGATGCACTGTCGTCAACGGCGACTTCATCCGCGGACTCTTCCTCCTCCTCTTCCTCGTCCCATAGGTCGCTCCAGCTCTTAGAGAAGCCGCCGCTAGTGTCGTAAGGCGAAGTCTTTGGACGTGAGAAGCTGATTGGCAACGATCCGACAAAGTTTGACTTTGGCTTCTTGAGCGAAGAGACAGTGGAGTGCATCGACTTCATCGACTTGGTGGACTTGTAGGACAGTCCCAGAGCCGAGTCGACATTCGACGACAGAGAAGCTTCGTCAGCGTCAACGTACTGCCACTCAGAGTTGTTGGCGGAGGCAGGGAACAGGTCCATGTCCTCGTCGTGGATAGTTGACAGTTGGCGAGTCGGCTTCTGCGGCGTCTTGAGCAAGGCAGCACTCCATGGGAACGAGTCGGCGCCAGGCAGGCCAGGGCTAGTGACAGAAGGAGTACGTAGTGGCTCACGAGCCGCAGTAGCAGTAGGAGCTGACTCGCACTGATCAGTGCAGAAGTCGTCCAATGCCTCGTCATCAGTAGTGAAACTGACGACTGCTTCGAGAGCCTCCTTTACCGCAGTGAGAGACCTGTTCGACGGGTCGAGGGTTAGGGAGTGCTGAAGCACATTGTAGGTGTCCTGCGACATATTGGGAAAGACGTCGAACAAGCTTTGTCGGTCGCGGGCGAAGTCGTCGAACAGTGGATCCTTGATGGTGGGTGTTGCGAATGGGTTGCGTTGGAACAAGACATTGAGCAGCACAATTCCAATAGCCCACACATCCGCCTGAGCTGGGCAGTATCCGTAGCCGTAGACACCAGCATCGTACTGCTCAGGTGCCATATAGCGATCAGATCCAACAGCGAATTCGGTAGACCAGGTGTCGGTGGTAGCGAGCCCAAAGTCTCCAAGCTTCATTGCAGCATCCGAGGTGAGGAAGATGTTCTCGGGCTTGATGTCCCGATGGTAAACGCCATGCTCATGGAGATGCTCAACAGCGCTGACCAACTGGAGCATAAAGTCACGCACATGCCCAGTCTCGAGTGGTCCCTTGCCCATGCGAATGGCCTCGTAGAGGTCGCCATTGCTGCAGAGCTCGAGGACCATGTACGTATGGTTCTCCGTCTGGAAGTTGGTGACGGTGTTGACGATGTTTGGGTGCTCCGGTAGGTGAGAGTGGATGTTCAACTCCTCGGAGTATTCATCAATGGCAACAGTCGCTGGACAGTTGGTGTTGGCACCCGGCTTGGTGATGCATTTGATGGCAACGTCTTGTCCAGTGAACGTATCCTTTGCAGCAAACACCATGCCGAATGAGCCATGGTTCAGAGGTTTGACAGTTATAAAGCGTCCATTATCGAGTGGTCTTCCTTGTTCAAAGCCATCTCGCATACAGGCCATGGAGTAAGAGTCCTGGGTAATCGTTGAGGTTCGTAAACAACAAATTGAAAAGGTCTAGCCACGCCAACACAAGGTCGTTAAGCCGTCCGATAGCAGCAATCCGGTGGGAACTCCTGGTTCGGTCCAAAATAGCAATACAAGGACAACGCTCAGTAGCTCGCTGACCGCAAAAAAGACAAGTCGTATCCGGTGGTTGTAGTAGTTTAAAGGAACATAAGGATTGTTGGTGCTATCATGTGTACAGGAAATGTGGTTGGTTGAGTGTTGGGATAGCTCGCCAGCTTTGGTGAGATAAGAGGTCCGCGTCCGTCAAGGAGCTGGAAGCTGGTGATCTGGTGGTGGTCGTTACGGCGTTACGATGGGAGTAGTTGGTGTGTGTGGTGGTCGTCGGTGGTCGGTAAAGCAAGTATATGGAGAATTATATGACAAGAAGGGTAGTCGGTAGAGGTGAGGTCGTTTGAGTCAGTCGAAGATGGGATGAGTCGGGAGAGAGTCGACGGTCGACGGGGAGAGTAGTCGAGACGAGATGATGATGAGAAGCTGCCTGAGGATGATGGCAACAGCTACTCCTTGTCGGTCATCAAAGGGGGCCAAGTGAGTTCGCGAGGCCTGGTCTGGTTGGTGATATAGCCAGTGGAGCGGAACCAGGCAGTAGTAGCAGTAGAGTGACTAACTAGTGCCGGCTGTTGCGTGATGTGCGCGCGAGATGACAGCTGGAGCCGTGCTGGGTGCTTTGTCTGTCTGGATGGCTGCAGCAAGACACCAAGTCGAGCTTGCGAGGTCCGATGACGAAGCACAGATCCCGGGCGAGGCGGATACTGATCAGCTGCTGCGAAGGACCCTGTTGGACTGTTTTACATCGGACGCTGGCTGGCAATGTTGGCAACTGGATGGATGGTGGATCGTAGCTCGGGTAGGTCGTAGAAGCGTATCGCTGTTGTGTGGTGTGTTGCGTGACAGGGAAGGCGGAGTCAGGGTCGTTGTGTGTCTGACGCAGCAGGTGCGCGCTGCTTTGTTGCTCGGCGACTGGCTGTTGCGTTCCTCGCGTGCGTCACAACTTCGGCTGCTGCCTGTTTTGTGCGGATAGCGATCGTGGAGCGAAAGGGAGCGGTGGTTTGTTCCTGCAGTGCGCGGAATGGGTTTTGTTTTCAATGGCGCAGGAACTCGAAGTGGTTTTGAGAAGTGTAGTAGTGGCAGTAGTAGTATGGGAGCGGTGAGGTGGCAGCGTGTGAGAGGTGCTGGAGCGCGCAGGCGGCAAGAGATGGGTGGGTTCTCGTTGCTTCTGGAGCACCGACCAGGCTAGATGCATTAGCCTGCCGAATGCAGCTACCTGCTGGCGACCCTCCCTCACGAAAGACATGGTACCATCACTTTCGCCACATATCGTGACCGTCTCTGTTTATGGCACCATCCGGGCGCAAAACAACCCCCCGACTGTCCGATGCCCTATCGTGCTCGTGACCTGCCGATTCGCTTTGTTCTGCGCAAGTCGACACGTTTCGAAGCGCTTTCTTCTACAATGCTGTGTCTGGCAGTGGTTCAGAAGCTCTGTTGCAGAACTCTTGAAACCGCTCGCCATTGGCGCTCACCGTGCTGTGCCAACAGCTACGCCTGGCGAGACGCCTGTTTCAGTGCCAGGACAGCTGTCTGCCCACGTCTTCAGGGCATTGACCCTGGAAAGCCAATCATAGTGGTCGTCCATCAGAGTTGGCCACGAGCGAAGTTAGGGAAATTGCGAATAGACCCCACTACCGTCATCCGTAAGAGAGCTCGAACAGCAATCTCGATAGTCAGCCGAGCAGCCCAGACAGCGATGTTCTATGGAACAGCCAATGGATAAGTACTGCTGTACAGTGTATCTATCGACCTCGAGCTCTCAATGCTATCAATGCTATCGCAACTCGTAGCTACAACTTCTGGCACCAAATCAAGGCTCGCTCCAGTGCACCACTGCGAGGTACAGAGTGATACGGCTTATGCAGCTCGTGCAGTAGAGACAGCCACTCTGCTCGGAGTAATGAAGGCTAGACCTGCCGGTTATCACGTCCGGCTTAATTCGCTTGTCCTCGTGAGCAGGCGCCGAACATTCAAAGAACTTGGATCGTGCGGCGCATGATCAAGAAGCGACCTGCTACGCAATTGTCCCCATGGCCTCGTCTTCTTCATTTCCACCCGAGGACAACTGTTCCCTATCGCGCGAGGATGATGCGCACAGCCAAGATCGTTGGAGGCTTCGATGACAACAGCCACAATCTCACCCAGAGCTCCTCGGATCGTCGCCGTGTACGAGTCAAGCTGTGCACGCTTGCCAAAACAAGGACTGGTTCATCTGGTTGCACATACGGCTCGGGCAGACGCGTCACCAAGTTTGGCACTGCGCACGCGCTGGACGGAGCCAATCTGCGCTGCCAACCAAAGATTGAAGATCGCTTCACAGCCCCCAGCGCCTTGCCACGCTGCTGTGGACGTCGTGTAACCAGCGGTGAAGTCTGACATCTCTCGAGACACGAAGTGTGTTGTATGCGCTCAACACTGGTACGGCAATTCTGGCCAATGCCAACGCTGCTTGATGAAGAGTTTTCTGGTAAGCATAATTGTGTGCAGTAGCTTGTCGGAGTGTTTGGCGAGAATCAGGTATAGCCCTTGATGCTTCATGCACTGCGTTCCGTGCCAGCAGCCAGCAGCCTCTCTCGCAGAAGCTCTATGCACTCGGCTAGCTAATGCCACACTCAAAAACGCCTCCTGAGTCGAGACCAGCAATATTGATCGACAGTCTCGAGGCATTGGATTCTGCAGTTGAGAAACTACAGATGGCGGTGTAGAATACAGACTGTGTGCAAACACCCAGCGGCCGAGGTTCGCAACCACGCTTATTCACGGCTCGACATGCACAGGAAGATGCGTATGTGTTGTACTTCCGCCTCAACATGTAAAGCGAGCCGCAACCCAATTGCGCTCTTGTCATACCATAGTGTACAGCGCTTCGGCGTCAACTCCATCGCCCACGAGGTTGCGCTGAGATCTGCTCAGCCGCGACCTCGAAGGATGGATGTACCTGCGGTAGCGTATTTCCACCTTCTGATTGGGTAGGCTTAATTTTATTTGACAACCAACAGCTTTTCGCTTAAAACTTGTGCACACTTCACCTACAACTTGTGACCCGCCAAAATGGATGGGATAAAGTGCATCCTGCTCGACATTGGTATGCCTTGCGTCGATTGGTGTGGTAGAAGACCTCTGTGACAACTGACACATGCCGTAGAAGGCACGGTCGCGCCCATTTCGTTTGTGAAAGCGACTCTGGTAGGTTCATCTTTGTACCCTTTTCACCGCCTACATTCAACCACAATTTTTGCAGTACATTCGCAATATCTTGCAGCGCAACAGTGCTCACGCTATCGCCTCACCTGCAGTTTCCCTATGCCATCAAAGCACTGCCCAATGTGCTGGCAGCGAGATGGGATGATCCGCAATTCAAACAGTACCGCGATGCCTTTCCGGAAGAACATCGCAAAACTCCAAAGGACCTCCAAACACATGTCGAAGACCTGACCAAACGCGATGTCAAAATTGCCTACCTCAAGAATCTCCAAGGCTACCTCTGGCAGGATGGCTACGAATCCGGAGCATATTCCACGCCACTCTTCCCAGACGTAGCTCCGCAACTACGACAGTGGAAAAAAGACGGCTTATCGCTATCAATCTACTCCTCCGGCAGCGTGTTCGCGCAAAAGCTGCTTTTCGGCCACGTGCAGCAGAATGAGACACCGGCGTCATCATCAGGCTCGAAGCGCGGCAGGCTGAGTGGTGCGACCGAAGTTCAGGCGAGCAATGACGACGAGCCAGCTGATGAGGAGCCGCCGCGCAAGAAGAAAGTCGTCGAGGCAAGCGGTGACGCTGCTGCTGCTGATGTCAATAGTACTTCTGGAGAAAGCGGTAGTCATCAAGCTGTTGCGACTACTGCTGCGGCCAGTGATGATGCTGGCAAAGCACTTGACGCTGCCGATGCTGCCGAAGAGGTCACTGCCAATCAGGAGCAGGCTGCTAGCACAGAGGACTTGACCGCTTTGTTTGATGGCTGGTTCGACACGACGAATGCTGGGTTGAAGACTGAGGCTTCGAGTTATGCCACTATTGCTAAAGAGCTCAAGGTAAGTCGGTCAGATGTGTATGTTGCGACAGAGACTAACACGTGGCAGTGGAAACCAGAAGAGATCTTGTTCCTGAGTGACAATGTAAAAGAGATTGATGCGGCGCATGAAGCCAAGTTGAACGCCATATTGGTCGACAGACCAGGCAACGCCGAGCTTGCATTCGCCGACCGCAGCAGATTGCAAATCGTGGAATCTCTTGGTGAAGTGTACATCAACAAAGGCACTGGCACAGAGGTAGGCAAGGAAGAAGAATGATGCTTCCGTAGCTTGATGTAGAACACGAATCAACCCTTCTGCCAAACCATCATCACTCTCTAGCTGGACAGGTACACTCGATCAAACAAACCCTCCCACTCCCTCGCGCTTCCCCCCTCCGATCAACCTTCCTCCTCACCCACTCCCCAACCCCCCTCCTCCCACTCCCACTCCTCCCCTCCTCCTGTCCCTTCTCCACAAAACAAAACATCCCCACCAAGTCCACATTCTCCTTATACCTCAAAATCTCCCTCGCAGCGATCCAGTTTCCTTCATCTAACAAAACCATCTCTTGCTGCTGCTCCTGCTCACACTGAACATTAATGGTAATAGCCAGGCGACAGAAGAATCGATACCCCTTCTTCGACGGGAGTGCAATTCGAGCTAGAACGCGCTGATGCAGGAGAGAGAGGATTTGAGTGTAAGTTGTTGTGGTGGGGAGGAGGATTGCGTCGGGGTGGGTGGAGAGGAGGTTGCCGGCTGTTATGCAGTTTGGGTTTGAGGGGGAGTTGGAAGGGGAGGAGGAGGAGGAGGAAGATAGATAAGGGCCGGGAGCGTGGTGCTGGAGGGAGATGATGAGGGGGATGACCTGGAATTCGTCAGGTTTTCCTTTGAGTGGATGGGTTTGGTGGGATTGATTGTGGGAGAGATGACGACTTACACGGCATTCATGTCTCGATTCTTCGTAGCTTGGTGGTGGCTCGATGTCGTGAATCGGCATGGGCATGCTTGATAGTGGTTCAATTAGAGAGAAATGGGGCTCGAGCATGATCAGATCGTGTGGGGAGATTATGAAGAAGATCTGGCTTGTGGCACATTCACGATCGCGTACGACATTCTTACGATCGTCTCTGCAGCCTCGCTGAGTTGTTTGCTGCTGGAGTCTTGGACTGACGTTGTTCACTTCGCTGACGGCATGGAATGACACAGGCCAAGTGGTTGCAGACCTTCGATAATCCAATCCATAAAAGACATAGCATTTCCTGAAACTACAAGCCAAATGCATCATGCAATGCACAAAGCACTATCATGCTACTCTCCTCCCCTTAACACAACAAAACACCAACCCCATCCACTCCCCATCCCGCAATCAACCTCAAACCCCAACCCCATCCGCCCTAACCCACCTCCCAACCCTCCTAACCCAACACGCCACCTTCCTCCTCACCCCCATCTCGCCCATCACCCCAACCCTCGACATCACAACACACAATCTCGCACCCCTCTCCCCCTCAAGCAGCAAAGCCCTCGCAGCCGGCCAATTCCCCTCCGTGACGAGAACACTCCTCCCATCTACGTTAACATACACTTCGACTAGAGCTTGCGGAGGGAGGACGTCTCCTTCGTCGTCGCTTTCGTTGTAGGATGGCCAATTGAACGTCTGAACTGCGCGGTCGATGCATGCTTGGAGGAGTGAGTCGGCTGAGGATGTAGGTGTGAGGAGGACGATGTCGGTGCAGGATGCTGTGCAGGGGCCGAGGGATGGGGTGGTTGAGGTGGGGGAGGAGTGGATGTAGGCGTAGTTTTTGAGGGTGATGAGGATGGGCTGGGAGGAGTCAGTGAGGAGGTTTGAGAGGATGGGGTGGTAGATGGGGGTCTGGCTTACTGTGCCGGATTGTGTGCTTTCTGTGTAGCTTGGAGGGTCGTGGGTGGGTAGATCGAGCTCAGTGATGTGGTGAGGCGCTGTTGGTCTACGTGCTGGAGGAGATCTTTGATGCTCGTCGCTGGGTCCAGCGCGAGATACTGCAAGGTCCATTGCAGAGTCGACTCTTGCCATACTAGATCGAACTCCTCTGTGTTGACTCTGTGGATGGAATGGGAGTAGTGAATCAGATCTTGGGGGATGGTCCGGATAGTCATCATCAGAACTCAACAACTCTATGATCTCCCTGAACTCGTGGTCGAATATGGGTACCTCGTCCATGGCGTGCACTCTTGTGGCTTGGTGCGTAATCTGATGAGAATCAGTATGTATCGCGAAGTAAGCTCCGCGCGCAATACTGGCTTGTGTGTCTGGAAATGCAGTCGTGAACAATCCTGTGCCACAGGATCCATGGTGGTTGAGGTGGCTGAACCGTGTGCATCGAGGTGAATACGAGGTCCAAGAACATGCATTCAGCCTGGTGAACAGACTAAAGCTGAGTGAGGCATGACTGAGCTTATCTTCTGCTCACTTTCAGTCACAAAGGTCCTGATGAGGTGGAAGCTACCAGTTTCGCTGACCGCGATTCTTGGTCGGCAAGATGTCAGGCACAATTGAGCGCGTGAGAGAAGCCCTGGCTGACAAGACTTTGAGATGCAATCTGCCAGAATCAACATACCCCATGATTCCCATACCATGCCATGCTGTCAGCTCTTTCCATCAATACATGCTGCCGCTCGCCTCTCGAAGTCCTCTTCCGTGCGTATTCCTGCTGCTTTAGCTAAAACAGCCACACATACGCAAACAAACACCAGATAAAAATGAAGAACAACACCCACACCTTCCAACCCACGCCCGTGCGTTCCGCCATCCTCAACATCTTATTCATCGTCCCTCGCAAACGATTCCTCGCGCCTTCGAATGAATCGTTCATCGAATCGGCTAGTTTCGTGCTGTCCCGAATTTCGTCTCCGATGGCCATTGTGAGCTGTGCACATAATTTGTTAGCCAACATTTCGTCCTCTCACTCTTCCATCTCACTCTCACGGCCCCAGAGGCATGGTCCACTCACCTCCTTCAACATCTTCACCTTCTTACTCATCTCCCCAGCCTGATCATCATTCTGGCTCTCCAAGCTCTCCAGCACCGAATCACTATACCGCCCCTTCTTATCCGGCGTCGCAGATCGAAAGCCTAAGCCAGCATCGTCATTCTTCTTATCTGTTACGCCGTACGGACTGCTTCCCGCAGTAGAGGAGGAGGCATTATAGGCGCCATATACCGCTCCGCCTGCAGGCGCGAAGTTGTCGTTCGCTGCGCCGTTCAAGGCGTATGGTGAAGGTGACGCTTGGTAAGGAGGATTCCGACTTGACGAGCGCTGAGGTGTGTTGTTCGATGCGGCTGAGCTGGGTCTGGAGCGGTTTTGTGAAGCGTCGTAGTTGGAGAAGAGCGCGTTGCGCGCGTCGTTTTGGCGCGCGAACCTAATGAGATAGGAAGACCTACCGTCAGTCTATGGCTCCTATGTCTGTGTAGTCTCTTGTCTGAACATACCGTGAAGCCATTGTCGACTTGATCTGGGTCTGAAGTTCGTTTTGGGCGCGGCACTTGGATGCTTACGTCAGGCAGGAACAAGGGGATAAATTTGGCTGTGAGGACAGTGGTGTCTTTGTTCACGCCGGTGAGGAGGTTGCCAGTGGTATCGTAGCATACAATAAGAGAGCCACACAGAAGCGCTCCTCAGTTCTTGACCATGTATATGATAGCAGTGTCTACTGACGCCAGCTGTCATGTATTGCATGCCACAGATTCTCATGATCGCCACTCGCCAATCGATGACAACGGCACGATCCAAAGCTCTTCCTCAGCATGCTGGAGGGAGCAATGTTGGAAGAAATGAGATTAAAGATGCGAGTCGATTAAGCAATACAATACAGGAGCCCGTCCATCAACACCACAGCTGCAAACGCTAATCTTCGTCGTCCTTATTCTTCCCAACGTCATTCTCAAAATGAGCGTAGAGTAGTCCACCCTGCCGTAGAAGTCACAACATCCCTGCAGTGCCTCCGGCTTCCTGTCAATGGACGCGATGAAATCAACTCGGCGGCCGTTCTGTGCAACGTAATCCTCATGGTTCAGTTCGTCGGATCGCAACATATCTTGCGAACATCGTGGTTCGAGAACACTTAGTTCTTTGGTGGGTACCTGGAGCATGTCAGTCAACTCGCTTTCCTAATTATCTCAGGCAGTCATGACTTTGGCGTCATCTGCAGGAACTCACTTCTTGAAGAAGTATTGGCTGACATAGTAGTCACCTACAGCGAACAGGCCAACCACACCTGCCCATGCGCCTACGACATTCCATGTAAGGGTGTTGGCCTTGTGTGCACGGTATGCTCCTGCACCAAGAAGCGTGGCCAGACCAGCAATGGCGACAGCATTGCCGAGCACGACTGGGTTGTTCTGGTTCTTCTCGGCCCAGTCGCCAGCCTTCTTTGCGTCCTTCTCAACCTCCTTTGCAACCTTGGCGCCCTCCTTCTTGGCCTTGCCGTAGCCTTCTTGCGCCTTGCCCTTAGCCTTCTCAAATTCGGCTTCAGCTTTCTTCTCGAGCTTCTTGCCATCCTTCTTCGCGTCGCTCTTCAGGTCGTTGGCGCTCTTCTCGGCAGCGTTCATAAAGTCGCGAGCCTCCTTGTCGATCTCACCAGCGGCCTGTTTACCCTGGCGACGAATTTCCTCGGCGCGCTCTTCCGCCTCCTGCTGGCCGGCATACGATGAGTCGGAGGGCAGGGACTGGAGGTGCTCGTTGGTAGAGTTGAGAGATTCGAGAGAGTGAACGCCCGAGTCCTCGTGCATGATTTCGGGGACAAAGTCAGGCATCCTGATGGCATGTTAGAGGAGTGCGTCGCGGAGGTTCTGGGTAGGCTAAGGTACGTACTTCTCCTCATCTGTCTGCTTCTGCGACTTGCCATGAGGCGCTGCTGCTTGTGCGTACCTGATATTCGTGTTAGCATCGCGTCGGACTTGAGCTTCATGTGCCGATGTGGCTGTATTCACATGCACGGGGTGGACCTACGACATGTCGTCTGAGTGCTGATCGTTTTGCGCGTCGCTGTTCGGTCGGGCAAGGAATTCGAGCTGCGAGTCGGAAGACACTGAGAGGCGAGATGGGTCAATATGTGGATGGTCGATGCAAGAAAGTGGCTGAGGTGATGAGGCGCTCACTTTGAGGATGCAGCAGACGATGAGAAAGCTGGCAGGAATGCTGTGCAAAGTGGTATAGCGTGAACGTTCGTTCACATGCGGAAGGAGCGATCGTATGCAGCCACTGTGACGTAGTTTTCGCCAAGCCCAAGCATCAACTGCCAGCGATCTGCCAGCGATCTGCCAGCAAGCTCAAGCTCGCCGCCACGCGACACTATCGCGTTTCACACAGTTGATCCGATCAGAGGTAAATCTAGTTAAGCATAAGATGTCTGGCGGGTGGAATACCATAGAGTCTGATGCGGTATATCTATCCAACCCTGGCTTATCACCTAAGACTGACACCACCAGGGCGTCTTCACCTACCTCATTGAATCGCTCGGTGTCAAGAAAGTGCAATTCGAAGAGCTTATATCGCTTGACGCAGAATCCCTCCAACAGCTAAACCCCATTGGAGTCATCTTCCTCTTCAAATATCCCACCGACGAGAAGCCCAAAAAGGACACTCCCCTCGACGGCGAATTCGACTACGCAGCAATCGAGAACCAAGACGAGCCCGTGTGGTTCGCAGCCCAAACCATCCAGAATGCCTGCGGAACCCAAGCTCTCCTCAGCGTCCTCCTCAACAAAGACAACCAAGAAGACGGCGGCGTCGACATCGGCCAGAACTTGAAAGAGTTCAAAGACTTCACTGCTTCCTTCCCCGCCGAATTCCGTGGCGAGGCCCTCTCCAACTCCGACCTCATTCGTGAAACACACAACTCCTTCGCACGATCCTCTCCCTTCGTCTCCGACGAGACACGCATGGCTACAGCCGACGATGACGTGTACCACTTCATCGCCTACACGAGCATCAACAGCACACTCTACGAGCTCGACGGATTACAGCCCGCTCCAATCCGACACGGCGACGCAGGAGCCTGTCCCCCAGAAATCTTCTCCGACGCAGTGATCCCTGTCCTCCAACGACGAATCGAACGCTACCCTCAAACAGAAATCCGCTTTAATCTCCTCGCCATGTGCGAAGATCTGAGGTCAAGAGCGAGAGAAGTGGGTGATGAGGAGTGGTTAGCGAGAGAAGAACAGAAGAGGCGGGATTGGAGATGGGAGAATGCCTTGCGGCGGCATAACTTTGTGGGCTTCGTTGGAGAGTTGGCAAAGGGCGTCGCGGGGAAGAAACTCAAGGACGGGACGTATGACAAGTGGATTGAAGAGTCCAAGGCTGCGACGAAGAAGAGAGTGGAAGATCGGCAGAAGAGAGGGCAGGGTGGTGAGGATATGGATTTGTCGTGAGATACATCATCGGCAGGAGGGTACACATTGTCGCCCGTTGTATGCTGCTTCACGAGAGGGTACATACACCTTGCGGAGCTACAGCACGGCATGGACATCAGTCCTCGAAAGCAAAGACAATGCTGAATGACCGTTCTCAGCGAAGCATTATCATTTCTGAAGCTTCTAGGTCACATTTAGACCAAATCTATCTAAGCCTTCCCACCCTCTCTACCCCTCCTCCTCTCCCTCCTAAAACACCCAAATTCCCCCTTGGTCCCCTCCCTCAACTTCTTCAGTATCCCCCTCATCTCCGGCAACTCCCCCTGCAACTTCGCCCGCGCATCATTATCCGTCCTCTCATCCAACGCAAGATAAATCTGACTCTGAATCTCCCCGGCTTTATCCGTAGTATAATTGTTCAGCGTTTGCGCCATGAATTCCACATCTAATGTGGCCTGCATCAGAGCGGGAAGAGTGTAATGCTGCCGCAGTTTGAATGCGTTGATGAGTGCGAGCGAGGATTGCTCGAGCATGTAGCTGAGGATTTGGTTGGTGAGGGTGTTTGTTGTGGCCGAGGTGACTTCGGCGTGGACGAGGACGAGAGAGATGAGGACGTCGTAGACGTAGGCCCGGGCGTCTGTAGGGCGGGGAGTAGCAGGTGTCCAGGAAGGGGACGTAACACCTGCAGTGATTGTGGTGGTGAGGGATTCAACGAGGGGTTTGACGTAGGATTGGAAGAGGCGGGCGTCGATTTGGGCGAGGACGTCGCGGATAGTTTTGCTTTCTTCGGTGAGTTTGACGCTGAAGGCGGATTCGAATTGGGAGATGAGTTGCGGGATGACTTCGCTGCGGAGGTGATTGAGGTTGGAGAGGCTGATGAGCATGCGCTCGTTGCGGTTGGAGGCGTCGAGCGCTTCGGAGCCGAGAGAGGCGGCGCCGTCGACTTCGATTTGGCGGTAGCGGGCGACTGTGATGCCGTCTGGGTCGGCGTCTTCGTCGAGGCCGGCGCTATCGCGTTTGGTACGTTCGGCGTTCTCGACCATCCCGTTGAGGCCCTTGTAGAGACTGGTTACGAAGGTACTTCGGACAGCTTGTAAGAGCTTCGCAGAAGGAGGCACAATCACGTCGCCACTCTTAGAAGACGCATCGGATATGTACGCAATCTTCTGCACGTTGCTGAGGACCTTGTCGAACCAAGCCTCGAAGTAGTTGGGCAGAAGGGTCAGATCTCTGCGCTCCGGGCTTCGAGTCCAGCTTTCTAGCACTTTGCATCGCTCGGCATCCGCGCTCCAGGATGCGCAGATCCCAGTGATGCAACGCTCGCGTGCTGCTACGAGGGTGTTCTTCAGCTTTTCTGGCTCGTTCGACATCTTGATTGTGCTCAGGGCTGCCAGCTCGCCGAAAGCAGTGCCCGTGATCGCGACCAGCCTAGCCAGGTAAAAAGAGCCAGATAACGAGTTCGCTCCAGGTGGCCAGAAAGCATACGTCTCCCATGTGTTGCCGACCTTCGGACTAGGGGGCGGTATGTTCTGTGGGTCAAATGAGAAGCTGCGTTTCAGGCCTGAGATGGGAGTCTTGGAGTCTGGAGAGATGGGCGTCGGTGGGATCGGGCTGTAAAGGTCACTAATGTCGTCCACTGGAGCATCTTGGAAGAGCGCGTTGACATTGTCACGCAGCAAGACCACAATCTCAAGAGCGTCTTTGCGGATTGCGTCAATGTGCTCTTGTGACAATTGTAGGTGCGTGTAGTCCTGCATGGCGAAGACGGCGGTGGGAAAAGACTTCTGCGCCTTGTTATCCACAAATGACTGTGCACTTTCATGCCAATCAAGCACCTCTCCCAAGACGCCGTTTTGTGGCGACAGGAGACCTGCCACGGAGCCTTGAACCTTATCCCAGAACGCCAGTACATTCTCTGTGTCGAGATCGCGCGAGGAGTGGCTATGAAGCCGCAGAGTATTGTTGTTGGCAGAAGCAGCACGAAGGTGTTTGGCCAGAGCGAAATTATCGGCTTTCGTGCTGGTTGCGAGCTTGCGGCGCTGGATCTCAATCTCAATTCTGCTTCGTTCGAATGACCGGGCAATGCGATCCTTGAGGTAGAGATAGCGACTATTGATCCAGACCCATATTGGATTTTCTTCCGCGCCAAGTTGTAACAGAACAGCGATCAGCTCCATGTGCAGTTCTCTGTCGCTCTCTTCCGCAACACTGCTAGGGCGGCGGCCGTGCGAGTTCTTTAATCGTCGCCAGACTTCTTGCTTGAAGCTGTCCACCTGCTCATTCACGGCATGCCACATCCTGGCAGTAACAATGATCTGCTGCACATCTGCATCACCAAGTTCCATTCCATTGTCTTTGGCAATTGCAGCGATATCTCGGGCCTTATCCGCATGCTGCTTTGCCTGTTTGTATGCAGCCACAACCGAGTCGTAGTCGTTCTTCTTGACCGCCTCGTAGACAGTACCGGGTAGCCGAAATATGTCTCGATACTGCTCTAGCGAGCTCAGAACCGACTTGAGCGTCTCCTCTTTCTCGTGGCCTCCCAGTGCTGGACCCCATACTTCCTCCGCCTTGATGGCGACCTCCTGTAGCGGAGCTTTGATTCCCTGCACTCCATATTCGGACTCCTTCGTCAAAGCAGTCTTCTTCTTGTCGACCTGTGGTATCTTAGCTTGACTGCCGAATGGGCCACTGGTGTTTCTGAAGTGACTCTGGTTCTTGCTGGTCTGTCGTGAATGTGGTCGTAAGCCAGATCCGGCCGCAGGCATCTGCGATAGTCGCGTCGGCTCCACGCCCTGTGTCCTCATCTCCGTGTAGACCGTGTCTATGGTGGCTTTGGCGCGTACAAAACGCTCGAAATTGCTCTCCACCAGGACCTTCAGGCTTGCTGACTTCTGCTCAATGCTTCGACTGAGAAAGTCCAAGCCACGCAGTAGATCCTCTGTGCTTGCCTGCTGATGGACCTGCGACAGGTACAGTGCCGGGTTGAAGGTCGTGCTGGAGGTCATGAACTTGTTGCGCAGGACGAGATTGTCTTCGACTGGCAGTCCTCTCTTGCGCAACTCTGCCGCAACTGACGGCGCCATACCCAGCGCGTCTGGCTCGTCCTTTTGCACGCCTACATCGCTGTTGGCTGTCTTGCCGGTTATGCTGCTCTTTAGGCTAGCATGTCGACTGATCTTCTGGAAGCGCGAATTGGCAGTATCTCTGGACACATTTCGGTTATGCCCCTTCGTCGGGGACTGAGCATCCTCGATCTCATCATCGTAATCATCATCGTCGTCGTCGTCCTGATGCGGCCACTCGGTGGGATACAAGGAGGTGAGCTTGTACTTGTTCAGCAGCTCGCGTTCTGTGTCTGCCGAGATGGGCATTGTGGTCTGCGCCTTTCCCTGCTGCTACTCCACGATACATGCGCGCCCAAAGGAGTGACCGACGTATAGCTAATAGGTAAGGTATGTAGCAGCTGTGCAGGGCAGTATAGCAGCAGAGCCAGGGTCAGACGCCGAATGAAGAAGGTTTATGCATTTCCATAGGATCAGCTGGTTGCACAAACATGTCAATACTACGTTTCTACCATATGCTCCGACAAGCATTTCCAGCCAGTGTTGCAATACTATGTCTGGATTGCCAGCTCCCGGGTAGGGTATACAGCATCACAAATCGTGCCATGTCGCCCAACAATTGCCGCCGTGTCGTTCCGGACATCCAAGGCGTTCAAAGCAGCTTAGCGCCTCCGTGCATGCAGCCGCAGTCGCAAACGCACGTGAAGAGTAGTCGGAAACTCTGTTGCGGGAGCTTTCCTTCACCACCACCAGCCCGTCCACCTCAACCACCTCCACAGCGCATATCGTCCCACCGGATCCAGCACAGCCGCATCGAGTGACTGATATCTCCGTGGTACCTTTCTCAGCACAATCGCAAGGATGTTGGCGAGGGGGATCCGAGCTGCGGCGCCGCGGCAATGCCTCAAGGCTGCGCGCCCAACTTTTGCCCAGGTGCGTGCGCCCATTGGTGTGAAGGGAATGAGCCAGGTCAGGATGCAATACTAACTGCTGCGATCCAGTTCGCACCACGAAGCTACGCCACCACCGCAGCCGAAGACAGAATCGCCAAGTTCCCGGGCCAGAAAGGTTCAGATGTATGTGCAGTCTTATCAGATCGGAAAAGCAAAGATGAACACCCATGCTCATGCTCTTGGACATGTATAGGGCAAATACACAGTGTCGCTCATCGAGGGTGACGGTATCGGACCAGAAATCTCGCAATCTGTCAAGGACATCTACAGCGCCGCGAATGTGCCCATCAAGTGGGAACCCGTCGACGTAACGCCCATCCTCAAGGACGGCAAGACCGCCATCCCAGACGAAGCCATCGACTCCATCACACGAAACTACGTTGCCCTCAAGGGCCCTCTGGCCACGCCCATCGGCAAGGGTCACGTCTCGCTGAACTTGACTCTCCGAAGGACATTCAACCTGTTCGCCAACGTAAGACCGTGCAAGAGCATTGCAGGCTACAAGACCCCATACGACGACGTCGATGTGCACCTCATCCGTGAGAATACCGAGGGAGAGTACTCCGGTATCGAGCACGTTGTGGTCGATGGTGTCGTCCAATCGATCAAGCTCATCACCCGCGAGGCCTCCGAACGTGTCCTCCGCTTCGCCTTTCAATACGCACAAGACATTGGCCGACCAAAGGTCCGTGTGGTGCACAAGGCCACCATCATGAAGATGTCTGATGGTCTCTTCTTGAACCTCGCAAAGGAGATTGCCAAGGAGTTCCCAAACATCGAGTTCGACGCCGAAATGCTGGACAACACGTGCTTGAAGATGGTCACCGACCCTCTTCCATACAACGACAAGGTCCTTGTCATGCCCAACTTGTACGGAGACATTCTGTCCGACATGTGCGCCGGTCTGATCGGTGGACTTGGTTTGACACCTTCCGGAAACATTGGAGACGAGTGCTCCATCTTCGAGGCTGTGCACGGTTCCGCCCCAGATATCGCCGGCAAGGGCCTCGCAAACCCAACTGCCCTCCTCCTCTCCTCGATCATGATGTTGCAGCACATGAGCTTGACAGAGCACGCCGGCCAAATCCAAAAGGCCATTTTCAAGACCCTGGCAGAGGGCAAATACTTGACTGGTGATCTTGGAGGCAAGGCCAAGACTCACGAGTATGCTGATGCGATTATCAAGAACTTGTAGATATGGGAAACGTGGAAGAGAAAGTGATAACCCACCCAGCATTTTTGGTCACCTTTGGACAGCTTATGGCATCAGGCTCTGGCGTTTGACTGTATCATACGCTTGTTTTCGACACATGATAAAGAGAGGGAGCGGAGATACACTAAATGCAAGAACGAAATGACTTATCAATGCTTCCTCATCATTCTCGCGGTGAAATTTGCTCTTCGGCATAGATGGCATCGAGCAGAGGTAGGTGTGCTTGGATCACATGGGATCAAGCTCGCATCGCCTCCCCTAGAGCTCAACCGGATGAGGTTCTCAAGAGCTGCGCTTCCAGCAGCACAGTTGTTATCGAGTGGACTGGAGGAGCCCGTGTTTCTTCCTACGATGTGGAAGCTTAAACTCACCACAAAAGCCTTTTCTGTTAAGCAGTCTAAAAACAATTCATGGCACGAGTCGCTCGGACTGGCAGTGCTCGGTTGGTGCATCTGACATATCCGTCCTTCGTGGAATCATACCTTAACCGTGCTGCTCTGCATGAAGTGTTCGTCCAGCAGAATATTGTTGTGCGTGCGAGACACTGCAGCCATCGTCCTAGAATGTGCCCTGACTCATAGCAAGTAATATAATACTGCTTCTTGTGAAGTTCATCGTCGCAGTGTACATCGCCTTTGCACGTATGCGAGTGTGTTGAACACAGGAAGTACTGAAGATGAGAGCAAGTGTGCACAAACCACTTTGGGCCTTGCATAGGCGCGAGCGGCCCGTTGGCGCCTGCTGCTCCCGGAGACAAGGATGCCCTCGACGTCTGTTCTTCACGAGCTTCTCAGGTAGATGCTTGTAAGAAGCCTCGAGGTCAATCAAGTATGAGATCTAGACCGATAGCGCGCCAGCTGTGCTTCGCTCCAGCCAACTTGCTCTCCGCCAAGCTATAAAAAGTCTTGGACTGCTCGGTCGCAGCTGAGACTGTCGATCCACCTCGGTCATGCCCGCAAGCCACATCAATGTACACTTGACGAGAGCTCTTGGCAGGGTGTCCATCTGCCATGGAGCTGAAGCGCCTCCGTGCACTCCGTTCACCATGAATCGATAACGCTTCCTCCAAGGATTCCGTTGTCCTCCTCTGTCCACAACATGGCGAGCTGGCAGTCCTACAAACTGCTGGAGAACGGTGAGGATGCAGATGGCGATGTTCCACTCAGTGACAAACAGGTCAGCGACAGGAGAAGAAAGTTCTTGGAGTCCTTGCAGTCCGTGAAGACATTAGTCGGCTATGCTCAAGAACGAACGCAAGATCTTCGAGATAGGACGCCAAAGTCACTACTTATCCTCTGGAGCTGGTGGACGTGGCTATTCGTCGTTTCTGGAATTCTTATTCTCGGCGTGATCGGAGCTCTGCTCGTGAATACGTTTGGATCGCATACACAAGAAGATGTGCTGCAGTACATCGATCCTCTGATAGGAACCGGACCCGGTGGCCATGTGTTTGCAGGGGCAACTTTGCCCTTCGGCATGGCGAAGCCTGTCGCAGATGTCGCAGGAGAGAAGATGGGAGGATACGCTTCTGATCGAAGTGCCATCACTGGATTCTCCTCTCTACACGACTCTGGAACAGGCGGCTCGCCGTCCATGGGCAATTTTCCAATCTTCGTTCAACCTTCTTGCCCAAATGTGACGGATTGTCAGATGTACAAATCTGTTCGATATACCCACTATGTGCCGGAATCTGTAAAAGCATCACCCGGTTACTTCTCAATCGATCTGGTGTCTGGTGTGCGAGCCGAGATGACTGCCGGAGAGAGAGCTTCTCTATTCAAGTTCTCGTTCACAAATGCTACAAACACGACTGACCCTGTGCTTATGCTTGACGGATCGGACTTGCCAGCTTCGAATGGGGATCGGACGATGAAAGTCAATCCCGAGACTGGACGAATCACAGCCCAAGGAACGTTCAGACCTTCGTTTGGAATCGGGAATTACAAGAATTACCAATGTGTAGACTTCAGAGGTCCACAAATTCAGGATAGTGGAGGCTTCAATATGACTGTGTTTCCTGGAGGTCAAGTCATGGCAGGCGCCAACCAGTTCTATGCTCCAAGACAGGGTGTCTACGTCCGTTTCAAGGAAATGCAGCCTGGTGACGAGATCTTAGTGCGCGTGGGGCTATCTTGGCTGAGCATTGATCGTGCTTGTGAAAATGCTGAGAAAGAGATCTCGGACTGGGACTTCAAGCGACTTGTCAAGCAAGCCCGAGACGCTTGGCGACAGAAACTGAGCCCGATCACTCTAGACACTAAAGGTGTTGACAAAGGCCATCTACGAAACTACTGGAGTGGTGTCTATCGGGCTTTCCTTAGTCCCCAAGATTACACTGGCGAAAACCAGCTTTGGACCTCCACAGAGCCATACTACGACAGTTGGTACTGTATATGGGATACTTTCAGAGGCGTACACCCGTTCTATATGCTCGTCGATACTGTCTCTCAGTCGCGCATGGTACGATCCCTGATTGACATCTACGAGCATGCAGGTTACCTGCCAGATTGCCGCATGTCTTTCTGTAAAGGCTTCACGCAAGGAGGATCGAATGCAGACGTCATCCTCGTCGATTCGTACATGAAGAAGCTCGAGGGCGTGGACTGGACCAAAGCATACCAAGCATTGATTAAAGATGCCGAAGAGCAGCCGCAGAACTGGGATGTCGAAGGTCGTGGAGGTGTCGAAAGCTGGAAGAATCTTGGCTACATCCCATTCCTCGACCATGACCATGGCGGTACTCGTACACGCTCCATCTCACGGACAGTCGAATACGCCTACAACGACTTCTGCATAGCCGAAATGGCTAATGGCACTAATCGGGGCGAAGACTACCAGAAGTACGCTCAACGGGCCAGCAACTGGAAGAACGTCTACAATCCTGACGAGGAATCTATGGGCTTCAAGGGCTTCCCACAACCACGCCACTATAACGGCACCTTTGGCTATCAGAACGCAACTCTCTGCTCCGCTCTCAACAACTTCGACGGCTGCTACCTCAATCCTTCCGGCCATGAGACCTACGAAGGCAGTCCCTGGCTCTACCTTTTCTACGTTCCTGGCGATATGCAAGGCCTCATCGAACTCCTCGGCGGCAAAGAAGCATACCTTGCTCGCCTTGACAAGCTCCATTCCTCGGGTGTCCTGTACATGGGTGACGAACAAGCTTTCCTCACCACCTTCCTCTACCACTACGCTGGCCGTCCCGGCCTTTCAGCTAAGATCACCCACCACTATATCCCCTCCATGTTTAACGACACCATCGAAGGCATCCCAGGCAACGACGACTCCGGCGCAATGGGCACGTTCGTTTTCTTTTCTATGCTCGGCATCTTCCCCTCCGCAGGGCAGTCTGTATACTTCATCATTCCGCCATTCTTCCCTTCTGTGAGCATTAAGAATCCACAAACGAGGAAAGTTGCCACAATCAGGAATGTGAACTTCGATCCAACTTACAAGAATATGTATATCCAGAGCGCGAAGCTGAATGGAAAGACGTACACGAAAAATTGGCTAGATCATACCTTTTTCTTGGAGGGTGGGACGCTGGATTTGTTGTTGGGTGAGAAGGAAAGTGAATGGGGGACGAAGCAAGAGGATGTTCCTCCAAGTCTATCGACGGGGCTGCATTTTGGTTGAGCTTTTGATATGTATGTAGTTGTTCTCTTACTGAAGGGCCATTTTCGTCGGATGTACTACTCCCAAGGTCTCCAGTACTTGCTTAGTCTGGTAAATTAACCATCTATACCTTCTCTGAAGGCACGAAAGCCTACTACAAATCGTGAAGATATGTTCACGTGAATGTGCCATCAATCTCGGAAATAGTTGCCGCCTTAAGGCAGCATTTCGTCTGTGCTCACACGCTAGTGCGCGCCACGCCATATCGTACTTGCGCGACCATCGCTCTCACTCATCACTTGCATCTTCCGAAGCTCACTTCTTTTCTTGACTTTGCACTTGCTGCATAGCGCTGGCGTTACGAGCGATAGCCATGATAGAGCCAGACCGCCCAAGTGAGCTTCGAAATACCGCTGAAACGACTTGCCGTCTGCGTAAGCGATAATCATCGACGCCACATTAGAGTCAAGTACAGAAATCACAATATAATCCACAACGATGGATCCGCGGCAGCTATTGAATCCGAAAGCATTTGCGAAGAAAGAGAAGGAAAAGCTAAAGAAGGTACCGAATTATGGTGAGTTCTTCATGTGTCTACTATTGTCTATGCTTCACTTCAGAGTCTCACATGCACGGATCGCGTTCACCTGCATTTCGATCATGCGTCTGCCAATCACGCGTAGATTTCACTTTCAGGCTGCATCAATTGTGGTGCCGCGTCGATGCAGACCTACATCAACTTTGATGTTCCACTTCCACAACAACTACCACAACTCCTCATCAACATCCATCCTCAACACCTTCCACCTCTGCACACAGTACCTTCGCATCACATCCACTTGATTAGAAGTACAAGTCGACCACCGGTGTGAAGGCCCGTTGCCGTCCACCACGACGATGGACAGCTTCGTGACTCCACCGCCAATGGCGACTGAACATGACTTCAACACGTTGCCACCTCCGACTGTTGGAGGACCACGACCTCTGATTGAGTATCCAGGCCCGCAGCAGACGCGGAAACCAAACGGCGCCTCAGTTGCGACATCGCAGCCACAAGCGCCAACCTACGACCCGCGCTCGCTACTCAACCCAAAGGCGGGTAGCTCGAAGCAAGCAGATCCTGCTGCTGCCAGTGGCGCTGTGGCCGCCAACGACGAGTCCGAGAATGGTGTCATGGGAACGGCGCGCATGATTGAAGCCCTCAATGGTGTCACTGAACGCGACGACGTGCCTCTACAGAAGCGCAAAGCTCTCACTACTAACGACGATGACGGTTCGGATCAAGAACGCAAGAAGCAAAAGACCCAAGCTGTTCGCAGTGGCAAGGGCGGCCTGATCAGCGAGCACCTTAAGAAGGAGCGCCAGAATATTGCCGCCTCTCGCCCTGGTCCAGCAGCTGACTCAATCGACTTGACCAATGACGATGATGGCGACGAAGTCGTTGAGCAAGGATTTCGCCAGGTCACCACATCCAAGGCCGAAGAAGACGAGGAGATCTGCTTGGGAACCTTTGACACGACTTGCAACGCCCATCGAGTTCCAAGTGCATCCGCAGCGACCATGTCAAAAGTTCCGAAAGACACATGGCCCATGATACGCATCAACTACAAGCGCGAAGTAGGAGCCAAGACCAAGTCGATTGAGCTGGTAGATCACACCAATGCCACTTTTGGACACATGGAGCTCAGAGCTGCGAATTGCTTGTGCCCGTTGCTGGACGGCTCGGCTGTGAACAAGATGCGCTGCCGGATGTACCTGCTCCCCCGAAAGCGGCAGAAAGAGTTTCCTGGCATGAAGATCTCTATGTCGCTCAAGATGACTGTCACAGTCTTCACGCCGCGAAAGCTAGGTCCTCGAATTGGGCAGTGGCTGTCAAAAGCTCAGTTGTTCTTGCGTGCACCACCGCAGGCTTTCGGCAAGACTGTGGTGAACCCGCATGTGCCTCAAGTCTATGGTCCCGTCGCAAAGGCTGGCCAGAAGCCGACCACTTCAGGCTATCATGTTGTCCGCAGCGTCGAAGAGATGAGGCGTGAGGCAGACTCCATGTTTGACAAGCTCGCCAAAGAAGACGACATGCCCACTATGGACAGTACTGGCGGCATCATCACCACCGAGCTGATGTTGCATCAAAAGCAGGCACTCAAGTTTCTCACGACTCACGAGAGGGACGACTACGAGGGCGACGAAATTCCCAGTCACTCGCTTTGGAAATATCGCGCCAAGGACAATGGTCGGCCTGCGTGGTACCACGTTATTACCGGTCTGGAAGTTCTTGAGAAGCCAGCGCCTATTCAGGGTGGCATCTTGGCCGATATGATGGGTCTCGGCAAAACACTCAGCATATTGGCGTTGATTGCGGAGACCAAGGAAGCTGCGAAGACCTTTCGTCGGACGCAGCCAGAGGATCCAAACCTTGATCGCAATGCTTGCAGCACATTGATCATCTGTCCTAAGTCAGTGCTTTCGAATTGGCAAGAACAAATCAAGACTCACACCGCCGAGGGGTCGTTGTCCTGCTACGCCTACCATGGATCCAACCGCATGCAGGATACTAGCAAGCTATCCAAGTACGACATTGTGCTGACATCCTACAACACGGCCGCGGCAGAGTTCAGTGACGGCAACGGAGTGCGTAAAGCGCTTTCCAGAATCAACTGGTGGCGCATTGTGTTGGACGAAGGGCACCAAATCCGCACTCAAACGACCAAAGTCTCGAAGGCCTGCTGCGCTCTCCACTCTCAGCGTCGATGGGCAGTTACAGGTACGCCAGTGCAGAACTCGTTGTACGATCTTGGTGCCTTGATCAAGTTCTTGCGCATCAGCCCACTAGATCATCCTCAAACCTGGTCGCAGTACATCATGGCTCCGTTCAAGAACGGCGACACAGATGTTATTCAACAACTGCAACTCCTTGTTGGCAGTATCACTCTTCGTCGCGGCAAGAAGACTATTGGTCTCAAGGATCGCACTGAGGAGATCACCCGGCTTGACTTCAGCGAGAGCGAGAGGTTCTTGTACAAGCAGTTCGCAACTACTTGCCGCACGCACTTCCACAACATCACTGGCGGTGGCAACCAGCTTCGAGGTAAAGCTTACGCGCACGTTCTCAAGTCTATCGGCCGTTTGCGAGCTATCTGCGCTCACGGACGTGAGATGCTCACCGCAGAAGATATGAAAGAGATCGAAGGTGACGACCAGAGCAACGCCATCATTCTTGATATTGGAGACGAGCAGGGTTACGAAGACGAGAACGACTTCATACCTGACAACCAAGCATACGGCCTTTTCAAAGCCATGCAAGACAGCGAAATGGACCGCTGCCAGCGCTGCGACCGCAAACTTGGAAAGCAAGAGTCGGCCGACGGCGTCGTGGATCTCACGAATTACAGTGATGGAGAATATGAGGATAGCCCGGAACCGACGACTGAGCTCAACAGCGCGGACGACCTGCTGGGCCATTTGACTCCCTGCTATCACCTGATCTGCACTAATTGCACGGAACACCACACCAAGGATTGCACCGTGCACCTCACTCGCGACCGCCACCATACATGCCCATACGACGACCAGTATCAGCGCTTCGCCATGAAGCCACTGACTAAACACGGCATGCGGCACCACCTCGAAGAGAAGCGTCAAGCCGAAAACCAGCCCCTAGCTGCCAAATGGGATGCAGCAAGCTATAGCGGCCCACACACCAAGGTCAAGGCTCTTCTCCACGATCTCGAAGAATCCGCCAACGAAACGGCCGCCCTCCCACCCAACGAGCCACCCATCCGCTCCGTCGTCTTCAGCGGCTGGACCGCATACCTCGATCTCATCGAATACGCCCTGAAGTCCCGCAACATCGGCTACGCCCGCCTCGACGGCTCAATGTCCATCAAACAACGCACCTCGGCCATGGACTCATTCAAATCCGACCCTCGCATCGTCGTCATGCTCGTCTCCATCAAAGCCGGCGGGCAAGGACTCAATTTCACCGCCGCAAACAAGTGCTACGTCATGGAGCCGCAGTTCAACCCCGGCGTGGAAGCTCAAGCAGTCGATCGTGTGCATCGGCTGGGGCAGACGAGGCCGGTGTTCATCAAGCATTTTATCATGAATGATTCGGTTGAGGAGGGTATTTTGAAGTTGCAGAGGAAGAAGGAGGCGTTGGCTCAAATTTCTATGGATAAGAAGAAAAACAAGGCTGAGGAGAATAAGGCGAGGATGGATGATTTGCGGGAGCTTTTCAAGTAGTGGGGAGGGGTGCGGAAATGTGGTCAAAGGAGCTACAGGGTGCGAAGGAAGGGCGGGCGGTGGCTACGAAGAGGCGAGGAGCGTGCGGCAGAGGAGCAGACAGTGCTCTAGAACGAGTGATTGGAGCGAAATGCTTCTCCTCACGATACCCAGGCTAGCCGATAAGAGTCGCTGGCTTTATCGCTTCGCAGTACGTATAGCTTGCAGATACGGATAGACAGGACGAAAGCTCTACAAGACAAAGCTTACATGTTTTCGTGCATACCGCCACCACGAGGAAGTACATCCGCCATCCCGATGAAGATCAATACTTTGAATTTGCTCAATCAAAGAGCATCATCACTAAGTTGGTACAATACACGTTTTATTCCTTGGAATCCTGCTGATTGCGTTCTTCGCACACCGCTTTCTATTCTTTTCTTTCCTCTCCTGACACCACCCATCAGTTACAAATCGTGCTTCATAAATCCCTCAGCTTCTTCTCCGACAGGCTCAAAAGTGTTCAAAACGTCAGAGTCGTTCTGTGTAACAGCGCTGACTTCGGGCATTGGCTCTGCATCATCCATGTTGAGGAAGTCATCCATGCCTTCCATACCCTCCATTCCGTCCATGACCTCGAAGTTGTTCTCAAACTCCGTGGAATCGCCTGCGCCGCCTAGATCGCCGTTGTCCTGCCCGAAGATACTGGTGGGTTCGGACTGCTGAGGAGCTTCGCTTACATTGCCTGATCCTGATGCTTCGGCAGGTTGTGTAGGTTCCCGTTGGTCGTTCTGTTGTTGAGGTTGTTCTGCGCTAGGCTGAGGCTGCTGCAACTTCATGTTGGCGAATTTGGCCTCTGTTTCCCGGACTCGCTTGCGGAACTGTAGTCTGTCGATGAAGAGCTGTTGTCGCGAACGTTCGATCTCGCGACGTTCCGCTTGCAGCAGAGCTTCCATTTCGCTGAATTGCTGAAGCTTGAGCTCGAGCTTTTGCAGCTGAAGGTTCACGGCGGCCGACACTTGATTCGTGAGTTGTCGCTCAGTGTGAGATGCAAGAGCAGCAGAGCGGGCAGCTGTCAGACTGAGAGCAGTCGTTGGTAGATCGTGCGAAGTAGGTGGCTCTCGAGTGGCTAGGGAAGTTGTGTCATCAACATCCATACTGTCTTCACCCTTCAGATCCTCAGGTTGAGCGCTGCCTTCGCTTGGCTTGTCCTTCTCAGCGCCGCCAGCAGAGGGCGCTTCAGCTTCAATGCGCTGCTTGAGCTGTCTACGCATCTCCTCCACGCTCTTTCCAGCCGCCTTTGCTGTCGTCGCGGGATCAGCGAGACCTGCCAAGAATCCCATTACAGACATGACTGGGTTGTCGAACTGGCTGAAAGGCAAACGGCCTCCGGAGAGGTATGCCAAATCCTGTGCTCCAGCGCCACTTGATGGTGTTTCTTCGAGATATTTGTCCTCGATCTCGAGTTGCAAGAACTTGAGGACACACTCTTCTCTGGTCTTTGAGCCCACATGTTCTGCAACTTGTTCCCAGCTATCGTCGAACATTTCGAGACCCTCCAGCAAGAGAAGCAGCTCAGAATCCTTCCATTGTGCTTCCTTGTCGCCAATACTTCGGTAGTTCTCGTTCTCCAGCTTTGTGTAATCGGCGGAGGTAGTCGAGCTCGGAAAGCGACCTTCCTGATAACACAGACTGCAGAGATCGTAGCGCTGATCCTTGTTAGGCTTCGGCGTGGTGGCCACAGCAGGCGGGTTCTTGGAGTTGTGGTACCGCACGCGTGTGCAGTCTCTGCCGCAAGAGTAGCAGAAGTACTGCTTACCATCCTGCTTCAAACCCTCCTCGACACTCTTCTCGCCATTCGCTTCGCCAGCCTCGGTCTTTGCCGGGGTGACGTCCTTGCCCTTTTCGTCGTAAATGTTCCGTCGCACTTCGAGGTTGAGGTCAGCCTTGCCGGCGGCTGCAAGTCTCTCGGTCCCAGCGTGTGGTTTGCCGGCTGTGATGGTGCTCGCAGCTGGTTGGAGTGGCTGCAGCCCGCGAGGAGTGTCAGCTGTTATGCGGAAGTGTCCTGTAAATGGCGGGCCAATGTTCGATGGTCGTGTGTCTGGGTCAATCTGCACGCGTTGTTAGTGATTAAGAGAGTAGATCTCGAGCGGCATACATACTTGGTAGTTGATTAGTCCCCATTGCTCCAAAAACGAGTGGACCCGCATGATGGCGCACACATCACCAGCCAAGTTCCTCCTGCATGCTGTGACAGTGAGGTACTCTGATGGATTGAGACGGTAGGTGTTGACCATGAAGTCCCTGTAGTCCTTGTAGACGGCTGGCGTCTTGCTGCGATTGCGGTTGTTGAAGAACTCTGGCAGTGCTTTGCGTTCCAGGTTATGGATCTCGTGCATGTCGAACCAGGCACTATACGAGGGCAGAATGATGGCATGGTTCTGGTCGATGAGATGTGATCGCGCAGACTGCTCAGCAACGGCTTTTGTTTGCGCTGGAGCAGGCGTGGCTCCGGCAGCAGGAGTCGCGTCCTTGGTGTCGCCCATTTCCTCGTCCTCTCCACCCTCGTCAGCATTTTCGGGCGCCGGCGCGTCGGGCGCGTCGAGCGGATTGTCTGATACTGGAGCAGCATCGCCAGCTGCGGGCTTATCGCTGGTCGCAGGCTGCTCTGTCTTCGCGTCCTCGGTGTCTTCCACCATTGACGTGTCCTGATCTTGGTCCTGGTTCTGCGACTCCTGCTTGGCGCCCGTCTCAATGGCCTCGTTCTCCGCTTGGATCCGCTCGTCCGAGGCCTCTCCCGGCGCATGGGAGTCTTCGTTGGCGAATTCGAAATCCATGGTGAATCTGTATTATTATGGCTGGCTTAAAAGCAGGAGCTGTTTGCAGGCAGGCACTACCCAGCTCTGCAGAAACACGTCCTAATCGCGGCCAAAAGGAGAGTGTCCGGGTCGCGTAGTCCTAGAGACGTAATTGCAGCAGACCAGAGTATGTTGCGCGCGACGTGAAGAGTGTTATCGGATGAATTGCATTCGCTGATTGTGCTGAAGGAGATGGAACAGCGACGCGACGAGAATCGGCGGAAGATGCCGCCGCTCCTGATACGGAAGGCTACAACGCTAGGCAGTCAAAAACACCCGCAGCTCAAGTTCCACCCATCTCGTATCAACCTTTCCCCACCCCCCTGCAGTTCGCAGCACACATGTACCAACCTGGATTGATTAGCCCTTGCACCACAGCAGCAGCTTTGTCTATACTCTGCTCAGTATAGTGACTGTTGAGTACGGCATAGACCACAGGGCGATGACAGCCTTGCTTGGCTTCATCGTAATACCATCTTCTTGACACGGTATCGCTACAAGGGTGGATAGCTGGAGGGCAGCCTTCTGGATCGCGCAAAGGTGCCGCATGGTAGTCAACAACAACAATGAGCATGCCCCCAGCTGCTGCTCCGTCTGCACGTCAGGGAGGAGATCATGGTGCAGCCAGGTAAGTCGAGTCTAGGTACACCATGTCCCACGACATTTTGCTGCACTTTCCAAAACCAGGACGTACGAACCAGCTGCCTGAACGTGGCTGGCTGTAGACACGTATATGGTTCCAACTTACATGCGTATATGCATGAACGCGTGCCGCTGCAAGAACGAAAGGGTCTGAACCGCGTTCACTAGCCCCAATCCGAGCTTCAGCTGTCACCACCAATACGTTCAGCTCAGGCCATCCAAGCCACGTCTCGCAACTCAGTGTACAAGATTGGACCAACGTTGTCTGTCCCATGTAGTGGCACAGGAATCATGCATATGCTGCACGAAGCTCGGCGTGTCCGTGGACAGCATGTCTCCGCCAGACGGCACGACTTGTTCAGCTCTCCAAGTATAAGACTAGGCTGTCTGCTTGATGACCACAGTGCTCCAGCTCTACGGATCTCAACATGGCCCAAACCAGAGCCTCTCAGGGCTGCAAGCACGTAGTCGCAACTGTCGCTACTTCGACCAAGCCAGACTGCAACCTTTGCCGGAACATCGATGGATCTGGGACATTGGCCAAGCGATTGATCGTCTGTTGTGACGGCACTTTCAACTCCTCTAACCAAGGTGTCGAGACTCATCCAACAAATATCGCCAGACTCAGTCGCTGCATTGCCAATGTGGGCTATGCTGCGGATGGTGCTAAGATGCCACAAATTACATATTACCAGGCAGGAATTGGCACAGATCCTACAGCCTCCGGCTACACTAAAGCGAGACAAGGTGACCGTACATGTGCCCATAGCCACTATACAAGCTGCTGACGTGATTCACAGGTGGCTTTGGCGCTGGACTGAATGGCAAAGTGTGCGAGGCTTACAATTACTTAACGAACAACTATGGCCCAGGCGACGAAATATTCATCTTTGGTTTTTCTGTAGGTGTTGAAAGTCTTCTACATATAATTTAGCTGACGCCATGCAGCGTGGCGCGTACACTGCTCGAGTTCTGGCGAGCTTCATCTGTCAATTCGGGCTCCTGAGTCCAGGCATGATGGGTAGGTTCTGTAATCTCTGTCGCTCACTCCAAAGCTGACTGGCCAGATTACTTCGACGAGATCTTCGAGGCGTACAAGAAACGAGGCTTCAGCGAACATACATTCGAAGAAATGGCCTGGGCGCAAGAGATTGCCAAACCTGGAGAGCTGGGTCTCGAACTTAACAGCAAGACTGACGAGGCGGTGACTCGCTATGATTGCGTCAAGAAGTGGACACACATGCACGTCAACGTCAGATGTGTCGGCGTGTTTGATACGGTCGGTAGCGTTGGCATGTCCGGGTACGTGTCCCAGCCTGGCCAGGACGTGGACTGGCACTCGACGTCCCTCCAACCAAAGATGGATTACGTATTCCATGCTCTGGCGCTGGACGAGAATCGCGGGAATTTTTCGCCAACTCTCTATTACCACTACGGTGCAACGCGGCAGGCAGGCACCGTGCTCAGGCAATGCTGGTTTCCTGGCTATCACGGCGACTGCGGAGGCCACAGCGATGCGGCAGCATGTACCAATAGCATCGACTCTCTGACCTTCGCCTGGATGATCGACCAGCTCACCTCCGCGGGCTTACTCCAATTCAGCAAGCCGCGGCTATACTTCCCCGTTCTCAAGCGCATACATGATGGACCCGTGAATAGCACCAAAGTGCCAGAGAGCGTGGAAGAAGCAAGCGAGAGACGCATTAAATGGTCCGACGGCATTCTCAATGAAAACAATAGCCTGACTTACAAGTTTAGCTCGTTCGTGGCTACGCGCAGGCTGTGGCACGTCAGAACACCAGGCCAGTGGAGAACAGCTGGTGAGAAAGACGTCGAAGTATGCGAACTCGAAGAAACGATACATCCTAGCGTATTCCATCGCATGCGCGAGACCAACTCTGCGTATCAGCCTGAAGGCCTGCCAAAGAAGGAATGGGCGTACCGAGAAAAGTCAGACAAGTCTGGACACGAATGGGTTAGGATCGTCAATGGTGCAGAAGTGGCTGTCATTCCAGAATACCAGCTGCTCGATATTGATAAGCAGAAATTCGAGCACAAGAATCTGTGGTCGGGCAGTCTGGAGGTCTGTCTCGCGCCTGAGGACGTGCTGGGAAGGGAAGAGTATGAGACGGTCAAAGCGGATGTACTGGATCAGGTCAAGACTCTGCGGTCCAGTATGTGAGTTGGTCCTTGTGCGCCTGCAATCGAACAATGAACAAAACAATCTGGTCACATTGGGGATGAAGAGCAAGTAAGACGTGCCATAGTCCTTTTCAATTCAAGCTTGAAGCATCGGCCTCGGGTATAAGTATACTGTGTACAACCGCCCAAGCAGACCTTCCCAACGCCGCTACCTTGCGATCCAAAATGCTGCAAAGCTACCTCCCATCATTCACTTGACATCACGCAGGCTTCTCCGCCCTGGTCGTCCCATTCATACCCCGACTCATCCTCTCGTCATCCGTATTCGACCGGTTCAACTTCAACTCTCTCAAACCCCCCGAAGGTTGCGAATTCCTAATCGCATACGACGCCGCAGCCACCGCGCCAGGACTCGGAGACCCAGTAGTCCCAGCAGCAGTAGCGTCTCCACCTTCACCACTAGCGCTCCGCTGCCCATACCACCCACTCTTCCTCTTCTCAGCCGCCCAACTTCCCCACGAACTAAAATACGCTCCAGCCCGCTGTCCCGCCGCCGCAACGCTCGCCTGCGCTTTCTGCATATCCGGTTTCTGAAAACCTCTACTCTGCGCAGCATCATTCTCCGCATTCTGCGCGTTCGCAGCGGCAGCTGCTCGCGCGTCTTCTGTTCGCTTCCGCTGCGCTTCACGCATGACTTCGATATCTGCCCAGACACGATTAAACGCGCTGGTGACTTGCGTGCGGCCGTCGGCGAGGCGTTTGCCGACGACTTCTTTGGTTTGGGAGAAGCGTTCGTCGAGATGGAGTTCGGAGATTTGTACTGCGAGGCGGCGTTGGACGTCTTCGATTGTGAGGCCGCCGGCCATCGGGTGGCGGGGCTCGACGATGTCGAAGAGGTGGCTGTCGGTGGTTTTGTTCCAGAGAGTGTAGTTTTCGGAGGTTTGCCAGGTGGAGATGAAGGGGAGGGAGAACTCGGCGGCGGGGTCGCCTTCGATGTCGGAGAGGAGGAGTTTGGGGTCGGAGTCTTTGTGCGTGGCGATGTATTGGTGGTATTTTGTGGCGGAGAGGAGGGCGATGAGGTATTCTTCGAATTGCAGTCTGATGAATTCTTCGCTTCCTGCGTAGCCATGTGTGGTAGGCCGAGAGGGATCGAATGCGTCCCAGGTGTCGTTCACCGATTGTGTGAGAAAGTCGATCCAACGTCGATCCGCGGTGCTCAACGTGAGGGCGTGTTTTAACGCCGGATTGAGCACCTGCGCGGTGTCGTCGTCTAGGTTGACCAGTAGATCGCAGTACTTCTCCCTCTGCTGTAGAAGCAGACTGTTGGTACTGCCGACCACATAACTCTGCGTGTTGGCGTCTGTAACCATATCTAGCTGCTGTAGAGGTGTATAAGGGCCGAAGAGCGATCCCTTACCGAACAGTTGCAACGGTAAGCCGACATATGCAAGTAGGGATGCTCGATCACTGGTTCGGACAGAATCTGGCTTATGTAGCGTTTCTGCATATCGATCCATGGCAGGATCTGCACAGTCGCGAAGACTGCGTACCAACCCTGGTATCAGTGAGATGAGCGAGAACTGTGCTTGACATACGCGTTCGCAATGCGAGCCGAAGAATAGTATCTGCCTCAATGTTAGCTCGATGCGTCTCAAATTGTACCGCCCAGTGAGCGAGTCAACCAGGCACACGATGGCCTGGTAGACCCGCAACATCCTAGGCATATGTGTGTGCTCGTGATAGGCTAAACCGACTTACCTTCTGCTGTAATAGCATGCATTTCAGCATTACGAGAGTCTGCCACTTGAACGTATGCAGAAGCTCTCGCAAGCTCAAGCCAAAATACTGGTCTCTATCGTCTTCGCTCCTCGCTATGTCGTCAACAAGATTGTCCTGAAAGCGCTGCTCACCTGTCAGCACATGGCACTCTTCCACCCTTCCTACCGTCGTGACTGACCCACCTGAAGTATCTCTACATCTCTAAAGTCTTTCTGTGCAAACCACGCTCTCGTGACAGCACTCAGCTTCTCGCGGAGAGCACTGAAGCTCTCTGGACGATCGGTGATGACAACTACAGCCTTCTGCACAGCACTCCGCGTGACCTCCTCACTCTTCCATGTCAAGGAGCTCGAATCGATCTGTTGCATACACGATATGCCAAAGACCGATCTCGATTCGATGTCCTTGCCATCCGAGGTAGTGCTGCCTTTGTGGATCAGAGTAAAGTACGAGAATTCCTCCTCGTTCTGATGCGCGCCATCTGGTAATGCCATATACGGTATCAAGCCCCAGTCGTTCACTACTGCGGGATCTGTGCCATCTTCTGCTCCGACCCAGTGCTCGATCTCGGGCCCTCGATGGTGGTTGAAATCCACTACGCATACCAGGGGTTTGAAGTCACTTTTGCGAGGCTTCGGCGTAACACTTCTCGAGATATTTGGCGGCGTCGGCGTAGCCATGTTCAGCTCACCAGTACGGTCTGCGACCTGAACTCTGAAGCATATGCAGTCTCGACTCGCTGGCGAATTATGGTTCGCTGCTCGGCCTTTTGGAGCGTGGGAAGAGATACCGTCTTCAATGTGAGCACTCTGGCCTTGACTTTGTTTTCAGAAGCATAGAAGTTCTCGCTCGTATGCAACTTCAAGAATCGTCCACACTACTCGACTGCCTAGGTAGATGGCAAAGGGGCGGCGTAATCTCGTGGCTCGGCGATGGACCTCATTCTCTCTCCTCTATTCCTCAACTCCCACTGAAGTGTTTGGACCAATATGGAACATAGCGGGAGCAATGGGTTGGTATATGCATGTCCAGCGCACACTTTTAAGGATATGCCTCTTCTGTCATGCCGCATACCTTAAAAATATGCAGGGTCTCTCCACTGGTAGGTTCAGTGTGTATGCCAAGGAAGCTCGAGGTCGAATGACCATATCTGAACTACGTACACGCGAGATCTGGCATACATAAGCCGGAGGGAAGGCATACTATTGAGGAGGAAGAGCAGAACGCTTGTAGTTTCATAGGTTGGGCTGTTCGAGGAGAAGCTCGGCTTTGACACGAAGTCGACAATGAGGCACTCATTACAGACGGCTCTTCGGAGTTTTGAGATCTGATCAATAGAACTGACTGCCCAGACATACATGCGAGCTCCGGAACGCCTCACTTTGAGATCTGTACATATCATACATCGAATACCCTACGAGCTCTTAAGCTTCTCTGTGAGCTCAGGTACCTTCTCAAACAAATCCCCAACTAGTCCAACATCTGCGACCTGGAAGATGGGCGCATCTGGGTCCTTGTTGATCGCCGCAATAACCTTCGAGTCCTTCATACCAGCCAAATGTTGAATAGCCCCAGAAATACCTGCGCACAGATACAGCTGTGGCGCCACGTTCTTCCCTGTCTGTCCTACTTGCAAACTGTTGTCTGCGAAACCAGAGTCGACAGCTGCTCGGCTTGCTCCAATAGCAGCTCCGAGTGCATCGGCAAGTGGTGGCATCAGCTTGTCGAACTCCTCCTTGCTCTTAAGTCCTCGCCCACCACTAACAACCTTCTCAGCCGTTGCCAGATCCGGTCGGTCACTCTTTTGTAGGTCCTCAGATACCCATTCTGTTGGGCATTCGGCCTTGGGGTCTGTGCCTTCCTCCACTGCAGCGCTTCCGCCCTCTGCAGCTCCAGCAGGGAATGCAGTACCTCGCACAGTGACGAGCTTGATATTGTCTGAGCTTTGAACAGTCAGGATCGCGTTTCCGGCATAGATCGGCCTGACGAAAGTATCCTCGCTTTGAATCTCCGTGATATCGCTGATCTGCTGCACATCAAGCATTGCGGCGACTCGCGGCATGAGGTTCTTGCCAAACGCCGAATGACCAGCTAGGACATGTGTATAGCCTCCCTTCTTGATGTTTTCAACCAGCAGGGGCGCGAAGTTCTCTGGAAGACCTTTGTCGTATGCGCCATTCTCCACGAAGATGACCTTTTCCAATCCTTCCACTTTCGAAGCTTCGTCTGCGACAGCCTTGATATTCGAGCCTGCTACGAAGCCGTGTATGCTGCCTCCAAGCTTCTGTGCTGCGGAAATCGAGGCCAGTGAAGACATGTTCAGCTTGCCTTCGCGTTGTTCCAGAATCGCGAGTGTTGATGCGAGGCGGCGAAGTGCTTCCTGGGACATTGGTCGCATTACAGGCGTAGCTCTCTGCTGGCGAAGGCATGTTGCTGCCTGTCGCAGGACGCCATTTCGTATTGGAGCCACCATTGTCATGTGCTGTGGTTTGCTGCCGGCCTTGCGGTGGTGTCAGTACACAGAGAGAGGCGTCATGTCGGATCGACTTGAATAACAGGCCCTCGGCTTAAGCCTCCGTCATCGGCTATTAGTTCTGGCACCATGAGCTTGTGAAACTGCCAGAGCCACCTCCACGATATTCTTGCCCATGCTGCAATTTCAATCATAAAAGCCGTCGGGTTAATCCAACAAGAGCATTGCCAGTCTCTCTCGTCACATGCGTTCAATGCTAGGAAGGCAATCAAACATGCATTGATATGGTCTATTTGGCCATTATCGAGCCACTGTCGACACGCTGAAGATTTGATACTTTTAATTCAGGTCCACGTAGTCATGACACTAGAAAATGAATTTGCGGCACTTCTTGTGCATATCTCTGGACTTCGACCCTCCACCGCTGCGTGAACTTTACGTTCACCGCGTTCGCTAGTGCTCCCCCTTGAATTCAAGTCCTGCTATCGAGTGTCCTTTCATAACATCTGCCGCACGTGTAGGCAATCTTGCCACCGGGAAACGCCGCTGATGGCAAATAGGTAAGATCATTCATTGAGGCCCAAGGACGCCTGTGCACCATCCTGTGCCTGTATCGTCATTTCGAATCTATGCAGCTCCATTCTCGGTGACACCGCCTGCTGCCGTAGGATCGTTACCCTGGTCTACGTTGTGGTAGTCGAGAATTTCCGAGTACCTACGTAGGTTGTCAGTGGACAGCGCACATACATGGTAGGTCCGATGAATACTCACATCATGATTTTCCAGGTGTCGACTGGCAGATCGGCGTCGTTGAAAGACCAGTCGAACTTCTCCTCGGCCTCGGGCTCGTCGGTGGGGTCGTGGTAAGGAGCAAGGTATGGGTCAGCAAGTGCTTCGCCCGCCTTGACACGTGTCCGTGGGTCAAAGACAAGCATGCGCTCGAGGAGTTCGATGGCTAGACAAGTTAGCTGGAATTATTGTGCATGTTCCCAACAGATTTGGCTCACCCTGAGGATCCGCGTTCTTGAACTTGTTCTTCAATGGCTGACGCTCGCGCTTTGGCAAGGACTGAACAAATCTCAAAGTCTGCGGTGGTATTAGTGAATGACTGCGTGTCATCGATTGGTGTCACTCACGTTTTCGCTGCAGATTGTGGAGATAACATCATCCGGAGGTGTACCCAGCAGTTCGGTGATGATGGAGAATTGGTTGACATGATCTTTGCCAGGGAAAAGTGGCTTGCCCTCCAGCATCTCTGCAAAGATACAGCCTGCACTCCAGATATCCACCTCCACATCGTACTTTTGCCATGTGAGCATGATCTCGGGTGCTCTATAGTATCTCGTGGATACGTAGCCAGTCATCTGTGGGTCCTGAATACGGGCAAGGCCGAAATCACAAATCTTCAAGTCGCAGTTTTCGTTGACGAGGATGTTCGATGGTTTCAGATCGCGATGCACGACGCCAGCGGAGTGGACATATTTGAGACCGCGCTACCTCTGTCAGTAATGCCCGGACCATCGTCTAAAAATTCGGACTCACCAGTATTTGGTAGAGGAAATACTGGATGAACTGCTTCTCAAGCGGTCGAGAGGTCAGGAGACGGTGAAGATCGGTTCCGAGCAGTTCGGTCACAAAATAACTGTGAGAAGAGAATAAGCAAAGTTTGTGGTCAGGGTCGACTTACCAACATACATGTCTTCAAGCGGCGAGATGAAGATGTCGCTGAGGGAAATGACCTGTATGTCTGTGAGCGCCTGTCTTATCCCATCTCTCGCGCGGATGCATGCGGCATACGTTCTCATGCTTCAGATGCTTCAGGAGTTTTAGTTCTCGGTATGTCCGCTTCGACAGGACCGGCGTGCTGAAAGGCTTCATTATCTTCTTCACAGCCACGGCTTGTCCTGTGAGCTGATCCTTGGCCGAGCTATGCGCTCGTCAGTTCCACCCCGCACCACCGCCATATCTAAAAGACGCACCATACGAGCCCAAAGGCTCCCATGCCCACCGGTTGCAGATCGGTGTATCTGCGCTGCTGTCAGTCCTCATCTCCTCTGCACCGCGCGCTCCGCGGCGCTGCCTCCGGTTTCTTGCCACGAACCTGCTGGTGATTTCGAACGTCGTGCCGAAAATCTGGGCACGCACGAATTCCGCCATGGTGGATAGAGACTCGCAGTCGGGTGGACGTTGTGGTGGTTGGTATGGTCGAGGCTCGGGTTTGGGTCGTGGTGGGAGTCTCAGGAATCAAGTCGAGGTGGAGGTTCGTAGAACGTGGTGGGGCGAGGCTAATGGCGGCAGATTTCACGTGGCCTTCGTACTTTCCAAAGCAGCGACCGTGCTCGTTGGCTGCTATGTGTCTGTCGCAACACAAAGACTGCACCAGTTTTTGTTTGCGCGTGGTTGAGTTGTTGCAGCGGTGAAGTAGGTATCTCCGGAGGTAGTGTGTACAGCGCAGAATTGCAACAACAAGCCGTGTAGGAAGATCGAAGATCGGCAGCAAGCTTGTTCTACTCGGGCCGTCACGAGTCGAGAGCTCTGTTTGTGAATGGACAACCGTTTTCACAAGGAAAAAGCTTCGAGGCACGAGTGAATGCAAAGGTGAATGAAGAGCTGATGGAGGATTGCGAATGTCACAGATGGAGTTCGCAACACTTTCACTGTTGCAAAGGCGCTACTGCGCTTCCTCACTACGATCGCGATCATGGTGACGCTTCAGACAGGCCATGAACACGCTTGTGAGAGCGATCAGAGCGTCCGAGTACGGGAACAACTCCGGCAACCCATTTCGACCAGTGGTAGGCCTGCTTTCCATCGATACCTGTGCTATCTCTCAGACATCGGTGCAAGCACTTGGGCTCTCCCGTGATGTCACTTGAAGGGACTTCCAACTAATTTGCCTGAAGTGATGTGCTCTCGCTTAAATGCACTGCTCTCGTGTGAGAAAGGAGCATGCGGAGAATATCCTGATCAAATAGAGGTGTATGCATTCTAGATCGATTGTAGGCCTCTATACTTGCTGCCCTGCCGAGAGCATTGCCTTAAAGCTGAGCTTGCCTTGTCGATCAGGCAAACTCGAAGCACGATGGTGTGGTCCTTGTGATGTTTCCAGGTACATCGGCAACCTCCGAATCGACTTGGTCAAGCTAACTTAGCCGGTTGAGCCTGTGGCAGCCACACCTATCTCAACCACGATCAAGAGGGTTCTGTCACACGTTCGCGACCGACTCAGCGACCGTACATACGATGAAAACCATGTCTTTGCAGGTTCCCGAAGACAATGATAATTCACAAATGACGATATCGTTCAGAGCACATGCCGGCTTCATTTACCGAGTTGCCATGTGCTCCTCACCTGTTCGAGAAAAGATCGTAACACCCTTTTTGGTTGCCATCGTCAAGTCAATGGCTTTTCGCACACTGGTAAGATGCTGTGTGGTCGCCCGATTCATGCCTAGCAACACAATAGCACGACTCGGAATCGAACATGGATGATTTCGTGGTGCCCGTTGATTCCCGCTGTTCGCCTGATCATTCGTTCCAGGTACGTACTTTCTGGCACGTGTAGGCATGCTTCTCCAATGATGGGCGAGGTCAAACCTATCCCGCACCTCCAGCAACAGTTCGCACCGGTTTACACCCTGTCGTCACGGGAAAAGCTGGCAATGCATGATCAGTAGTCAACTCTTACAAGCAACGAAAGCAAAGCCTATCGAATATGAGATGGTCTTGTAAGTAGCATGACTTCAATCTGATGTGGAGCGACGTTGTCTTTACCATCGGTCTTGCGGATTGGCTCACGTTAAGCGGAAAGTGGAAGCAAGACAAGAGGCGGGCAGTGGCAGTACCTGTTTCACAGGTAAATTGTCCGCAATACTCGACGAGGCGGTGACCTGCATTGTCGAAGAGACGACAAGCAAACGAGGTGCCTAGGGACAATGAACAGTATTGTCGTCGAGTCGGAATTTCTTGCATGTCGCTAAGGGAACATCCTAGCGTGGCTTGATGAAGCGGCCGAGAGGTGAAGTCTGAGAGGATCTGCATGCATAGCGTTCTAACTAGTACTTTGTGTTGTCGTCGTCACTCAAGCTCTCGGTTGTAGTCTTGTACATGCTGGTCATTTTATCGAGTTGCCGGCTGAGGTGAATCCTATCACACATACTTGACTCAAGACGGCACAGCAGATAGCGCATTGCCGACGTGAAGGGCTTGTCGCTACCTGTGTGCGTAGCTCAACGAGCTGGTTTAGTCAACCGTCTTGTTCATCGACCCTCGTCTACGCTCCTTCCTCGCGCTGGAGCTACACCACCCAGCAACGTCGCACCACCACTCACGACCGACTCCGCCGACCTCCACCTCACCCAGCTGCGACATACTCAGACATACTGCAGACATACTGCAGACATCAAACAGGCTGCTGCATCTATCCCCAGCTCATTCAGCTGCGACATACTACAGCGACCGCACTTACAAAGGAACAAAGCACCAGCCACGAGCCGCGCGCGTGGTTGTTGGCAGCATTCCAAGCTCCGCAAGCAGTCCCTCGACCAGTCCACCACTCCCGCCACAGTCAACTAGATATACCTGACCGCCTAACGCTTCACCATCCTCCCGACAAGTTGGCGCGGGCAAGGCTGGGCCCCCCAGAAGCAGCGGTTTGGGCCCTCAATTGCGACCGCCTGAGCTCGCTGGAGCTATTGGGCCAACCCTGACACAGATCGTGATGGGCGCATGCATGAGCAGTGGCGATGCCCAAGATGGAGATCAGAAGAAACGTAGCCAGGCGATCGACCGCACGCTGGAGGAGGACTCCAAGAAGCTACGGAGAGAATGCAAGATATTGCTGCTCGGTATGATTAGGGCACGAGCAGATTTACATGCAACAGACTAACGCCGACCGTAGGATCCGGCGAGAGCGGGAAGAGCACAATAGTCAAGCAGATGAAGATCATACATCAGAACGGCTACAGCGTGGACGAACTGGCACTGTATCGACACACCATCTACAAGAACCTGGTAGACTGCGCAAAGGCACTTGTTGGTGCTATGCGACAATTTGAGATCGAAGTCGAGCAGCCGGCCAATCGAGAGCTTGCTGACTATATCATGGAGTACACTGTTGATCCCGATCCGCAACAAGCTCTGGATCAGAGAATAGGAGAAGCCATTGCGAGCATATGGAAAGACCCTTGCATTGCCAAAGTCTTCGACCACCAGAATGAGTTCTACCTCATGGATTCCGCGCCATAGTATGTCCATGTACTGTCTTTCGAGGACTTTGGCTGACCCTTGCATAGTTTCTTCGAAGAGGTGACCAGAATCTCAGCTGCGGATTACATACCCACAGAAGCGGACGTGCTGAGAGCCCGCACGAAAACTACTGGCATCTACGAGACGAGGTTCCAGATGGGACAACTCAGCATACACATGTTCGACGTCGGTGGCCAACGAAGTGAGCGCAAGAAATGGATTCACTGCTTTGAGAACGTCACATCAATAATATTCTGTGTCGCACTTAGCGAATATGACCAGGTCCTGCTAGAAGAGAGCAGCCAAAATCGTATGATGGAGTCGCTGGTTTTATTCGACTCAGTGGTGAACTCCCGCTGGTTCATGCGGACATCGATCATTTTGTTTTTGAACAAAGTGGATCTGTTCCGGGCGAAACTGGCCAAGTCGCCGTTGGGGAACTACTTCCCAGACTATTCGGGAGGCAACGATGTCAACCGAGCGGCCAAGTATCTTCTATGGAGATTCAACCAGGTCAATCGCGCGCATCTGAATCTATACCCTCAGTAGGTTAATTTGAAACCCTCAAAAACGATCACGCTAACTCGGCGCAGCCTTACCCAAGCCACGGACACCTCGAACATTCGACTCGTTTTCGCCGCGGTCAAAGAGACGATACTCCAGAACGCACTCAAGGACTCAGGCATACTATAGCTCAATGTTGTCCTCCATCCTTCTCCATTTTCAAACCACCTACAATACGCCCTGCGCCGGCGTCGACATGCAGAAACTATCGTCACGAATATCTCTTCATTTCCGGCGGAACTATATTTGCAGGACATTGCAAGCGGGCGTTCAGCGGAGTTAGGCGGCGCTTGAATATCAACAGCGCAGCTCGAATGCGGCAGATTCTTATCGGGGAGGCTCCAAGTTACTGGACATTGCTTGTGTGCTATGATATACTGGTACTGGCATATTTTGCCACAGCTCACGCTCAACAGAGGGGCCAATAGCATTGTATTCTTGTCATGGAAGATCAAGGAGAAAAGCTGGTCTTTGGTGTCCCGAGCAGGTGCGCGCTCCTGCTTCATGTTTGGTTTGAGTGGGGTGAGCCACGCTACGCGATCTTGCCCAGCACTGCGATTGAAAATTCCCATGAGATGCAGCTTGTCTAGCATTAGTCCGCAGTGCTTCACACAGTCGGTTCGTCGGGGTCAGGCTTCGGAGCAGTTCTCGGTGGACGGCAGAACCCAGAGGTGATGTCTTATGCTCGTCAAAAGAAGCATAGCGAGGTCTTGTAAGATCTATTGTTCAAATGATTGGATAATTCAACCGACCCACGATCACGGACCGCGTTATGTGCGTGAACATTCATGGGAGATCATCTGTCTCGTCTCGCCTCTTGAAAGGTCAAACGCAGCATGAATGTCAACGGTGTGGTTGATGGACAGCAGGGATAGTGGCTCATTGCGCCAAGGACGGCCTGCACTCCCACCTTCACTTTCACGTCACATCCTGTGCATCCATTACATACGTCCTCGACACAATGTGCATCAACAGTCGGCCTGGACGCGAGATTCGAACGCGTTTGCAACACTCGAAACACGCGTGCATCATGGCTCAATTTGTGGCTGCAGACAACCCTGTCCGCCATCCAATATCCGCCCTTGCTGCATGGGCAGATGCATTCACTATGGCGAATGCGTACACACAGGTGAATGGGGAGAGACCCTCACAACAAAAAGCATGCGCTTCCTCGGTGCCACGCATTCTCCTGCAAGTCTGCGCGCGCTGTAACACCTTCACTTTCGGGCCTGGCTGTCTACGTCGCCTCCCGAGACCTGCATCAAGGTAACACAAAGCTAACGGCAGATACCCACGCCATTACAGCGGATCTTAAAGCCGCCAGGACAAGTGGGACATCTGATCTTTCACACGCAAGGCAAGTGGTGATCGCATCTACTTCACCGAGTCTCTCTGTTTTCCTACACAAAACCGGAGAGGTCGCGCTTCGGCGCACTTTATGTAGTCCAGATACGCTACAGTGCTGCTGCGCTCGAGTCGACAGACATGGCATCGAGGATGATTTCGATGCGCGATACCGACAGTGGGATTCCATCGATCACAGAGCCTTGGCCGGCAAAGGATATTGTCTACGTCTCGATAGTCGGCCCCGTGTTCGCAGCTGCACTTATCGAATGGATCCTCTGGTTGATCGCATTCCTTTACTGCCTCATCAAATGCTTCATCAAGGCCGATGGCACAACAAAATGGTCGATCCGGATTCTCTCGGTATTGCTCATGGTGTTCTTCACCTGCATGCGTCTAGTATTTCTGCCGATCATGGTGGTCACACTACCACTGCCGGCTCAGGTCGTGCAATACTTTCCAACAGATATGGTAAGTGTCCTTCAATGGTTCGCATTCTGGTCGTTCGCAGGTCTCCTTACAGTCCCCTGGTTGTTCTGTGTTTACCAGCTGGTAACCCACAATATCGGAAGACAGAAGCGAATCAAGACAGTGCTGGATGAGCACTCTGCGCCAAAAGTGGTTATCGTCATGCCTTGTTATAACGAGAAACCAGAAGTCCTGCTCAGAACGGTGGATTCGATCGTGGACTGCGAGTATCCGCCTTCGTGCATGCACATCTTCCTCTCTTTCGATGGCGATAAGGAGAATGAGCTTTTCCTCAAGACTATCGATTGTCTTGGCGTGCCAATCACACTGGAGCACTATCCGAAGAGTATCGATGTCAAGTATCGGATTTGCAGAATCACTGTCTCTCGATTTCCACACGGAGGCAAGCGCAGTTGTCAAAAGCGAACCTACCGGCTGATCGACAAAATATACGAGAACTACTTGCGCAGAAACGACAACTTGTTCATGCTTTTCATCGACTCTGACTGTATTCTCGACAAGTACTGTATCCAGAACTTCATGTACGAGATGGAGCTCAAGCCCGGCAGCAAGCACAACAAACTGGCCATGACGGGAGTCATTACATCCACAACACAGAAGAACTCCCTCATTACAGTGGTTCAAGATATGGAGTACATCCACGGACAACTTTTCGAGCGCTCCGTGGAGAGTGGGTGTGGTGCCGTTACCTGCCTTCCTGGGGCGCTTACGATTTTGCGGTTCTCAGCATTTCGGCAGATGGCGAAGTACTACTTTGCAGAAAAGGCAGAGCAATGTGACGACATGTTTGACTATGGCAAGATGCACCTCGGAGAAGACAGATGGCTTACACATTTGTTCATGATTGGAGCAACCGAGCGATATCAGATCCAGATGAACACCAGTGCATTCTGCAAGACAGAGGCAGTGGAGAGCTATAGGAGCTTATTGAAGCAGCGTCGACGATGGTTTCTGGGATTCATCACCAATGAGGCGTGCATGCTTACTGATATACGACTCTGGAAGCGCTACCCACTGCTGCTGCTCATTCGACTGGCACAGAACACGATCCGAACCACAGCCTTGCTCTTCTTCATCATGGTGATCTCCTTGATCAGCACCTCGCAAAAGATTGCAAACCTTCCCGTTGGCTTCATAGCCGTGTCACTTGGGTTGAACTGGATTTTGATGCTGTACTTTGGCGCCAAGCTTGGGAGGTACAAGATCATGCTGTATCCGTTGATGTTCGTCGTCAACCCTTTCTTTAATTGGCTGTATATGGTGTACGGTATCTGTACAGCATACGAGAGAACGTGGGGCGGGCCACGGGCGGACGCAGTGGCGGCGAATGAGCAAATCACTCCTGAGCAGGCCGTTGCAAAAGCCATCGCTAGCGGAGACGAGCTCAACATCAAGCCAGAGACTTTTCGGTCGAACGCAGAAAGCCGTCCACCGTTACTGCCTTCGAATTCACTCGACGGTCGTTTTGCTCCAGCTGAGGAGATCTCTGGAGGCTTCTACAGGCAGGTCAATCAGTCCTCGAATGCATGCCGCACCACGACACCAAGAGAGCAAGAGGGCATGGTGTCCTCTCTCGGTGGCCGAGATCGATCGCAAGATTCCTACTCATCTGAGTGGAGCTCCAGGGACTCCCGCAACTCATTGGCCATGCCTCGCAGGGTAGAAAGTATCGTCGGGCCGGAAATCACAGCAGCATATCATCAGAGACAGATGCAACAGCGCCCAGCCGGCGGAGCTTTTTTCGAATCAGGTTTGTATGACACAGAAGCGGAGCTGTGTGTTGAGCTGGAGAAGAGATCTGTAAGCTTGGAACAACCACGGCAAGCTGCAGCTCGATCAGTATCCGTAGAGAGCAGTCGGACAGAAGACTCAGTAGAGATGCACTTCACACCTGTGGAACGCCTTGCACTACCAACATACGGGCTGCCATCTACGCCGATCTCGCCTGTCGCCAGGAAACCAACGACTTCAAAAGACGCTTCACCAACGCGTAGCCCTTCGCCTAATGGTGGCATGGCACTTCCCGTGCCAACTCATCAGCCCGCTGGACGATCAGCTAGCGCCGTGCGGATCGGAAAGAGTCCCTTGACCCGCAAGAGCTTCACCAGACTGGCGACAGATGATGCGCCAGCGACTGCTGGGTCAGCGACCGAAGTGGAGGTGAGAGTACCGAGGCGAGCATCTATCGATGAAGAAAGCACACGAGGTCGGCGGCGCAGGACTAGTGTAGGTGTTGATGGTCGAAGGCGGTTGAGCAAGCAGCCTCGCGACAGTCGTTCGAATAGCAGAGCCTGAGCGCGTTGGGAAGACCTTCGAGGCGGTGAATGGGTGGTAGAAAAAGGTATGTACAGGCGTCAGGACTCGGGAAATTAGACGTGTGGGTGCTGCTTGTTTTGGCATTGCATTGGCGTGGGAGCTACTGTTTTCAGAGCATTATGAGCTATGAGGTATGACTTATGATTGATCAGAGGCTCAGTCCGTATGTTGCTGTGCCATCAGCTGGCCAGGTCAAAGTCCTACTGACAAAGACCTCGGAAGCGCTTGTCCCAAAAGGAACATGGAGACAAAGTAGGTGCCCCGCTGTGCTGGTTCTAGGGATACCCTAACTATATACTCGTGTTTACAGACAACTATTGCAACAACATGTTAATGCACAAGTAAATCGCACGAGATTATGCTCGCTGTCGTCCGTAGAGCATTGGACCGCCTCATGCTAACCCTGGACTTCTCACATGTCGTTTGCACACGCCCCTGTCAACCACCAACAATGCATACCACGTATGCACACAAGACCTGTTTCAATCAACCTCTCCACGGTCCTAGAGATTCTTCTCAATCGATACGGTCAGCCCGAGTTCAATATAGACATGTCCTAGCATATAAAGGCTACATAGGGTGAGCCAGGAAAGATCTCGTACATGAACGAGCGACAGTATAAACGCTACTTCCTTTACCACTTTCGCTTCACTTCATCTCATCCAACACTCCCATCAGTCTGAAAGAAATTCTTGTGCAATGCAATCCCAGCCAGTTCTATCTCTCCATCTCCACAACAACCCACCTCCACTATCTATCTATAACCCATCCACCATGCTCCCCAAACCCTCCATCATCCTCCTCCTCCTCTCCACAGCACTCAGCCTCGCAAGTGCCGACAATTGTCGACAGAAGTGGGATTCTTGCAAGTATGCTTGCGGTTGGGTATGACCTCTCCACAGTCTCGTTGCAAGAATCGACCCAGAAGGCTAAATCGCTACGCACAGGGAGATCCGCAGTGCATTCAAAAGTGCGAGGCGCAGCACGATTGCTGCGCACGGCCTTGGTCTCCGGAGTGTCATTCGTGGTAGAGAGGGAGAGGAAGTGGCGGAGCGTCAGAGGATCGTGAGTATTGCGAGTGCATGGAACTTTTGTGATGGTGCTGGGTAGAGTATATGTGGGGATGGAAAGGAAGATGGGAGCGTGCTGGCGGATGAGACATGAAGTGCATTGCTGAAGACGACAGGCGAACACAATGAAGCTGATTAAACAAGTTGTATACCCACCTGCGCCCAAACGCTCATTGTCCCTTAACATGACTTTTTGGTAGTCTTCCTTGAAACACAGATGCCGCGTTACCCATTCCTGACTCAAGCTTAGTTAATGTCGAACAACGGCTTCAAATGCTTCGCGATCAAGTTCCACTCATCCTTGCTCATCTCGTCCTTGTAGAATTCCTTTAGCGTGTCGATCGACGCTCGCGAGATGTACGAGTAGAGTGTGTCTTTCTCTTCAAGTTGTCGTCCGTAGCCAGGTTGATTGCTGCCTTCGATCTTGATGGCGACGGAAGGTTGGCCCTTTTTGCAAATGTCGAGTTGTTTGTGGTCGCGCTCGATGGAGACGACTCTGCCGAGGGAGAAAATGTCTTTGACGCCAGTAACGGGGTTTTGTTTGACCACAGCGAGGGGTGTGTGGAGGCGAAGGTTGCCTTCGGCGACATCGATACCGATGACGATGGGGTCTTTCTTGTTGAAGACTGCGACAGGCTTGAGCACACAAGGGAAGACGGCGAGCATTTTGCTTTCTTCCTTCTTTTGTGCTGCGAGCTTCTTCATGTGATCTGTGAAATTGTCGAAGAGATGGTAGATAATGTCTGCCATGAAGATCTTGACGCCCATTTGCTCGGCCATTTCGTGTGCGTCCTTGTCGACCTTAACATCGAAGCACAGTATGACGGCGTACTCCTTGGCCTTCTCCAACATGGTCGATGCGGTAATGACATCGCGCTTGTGTACAGGTCCGATCGAGATGTTGGCCACGGGAATCTTGGACACGCGCAAGAACTCGAGCAAGGCCTCAAGAGATCCAAGAGTCGATGCTTGCACAGTGACACCACGACCAGTCTTGGAGATACGGGACATGAGGTTCTCAAGATCTCCCATGACCTCTTCTTCAAGATCGTCCTGCTCATCCTCATCATTCTTGTCCTTCATGACGAGCAGACGAGAACCGGCGATAGCGGTGTCGAGACCATTGGCAGCAATCTTGACACCGATAGCTGCCTTGACTTGCTTGTTGTGTACATACTGCGACTTGATACGCAACTCCTTCATCTCAGCTGGAGTGAGGAGTGCTCGGATATCCGTGCAAATTGGTCCATCAGTACCACAGAGCACGATTCTATCTCCCTCGTTGAGGATACCGTTCGACAGGACCACATCGATTGTAGTACCAAGACCCTCGATGACTTTGACTTCGAGAATCGTGGCTTCCACTTCGGTAAGGTACATGAGTTGCTTGGTCATACGCTCCTGAGTCAATGTGATAAGGAGCTTCAGCATGTCTGGAATACCTTCACCAGTGTGGGCGGAAGTTGGCACGAGCGAAACAAACTTGGCCATCGACTTGTTCTCGTAGAAGAGCTCAGCGTTGAAACCTTGCTCGGCGAATGCAAGCTTAGTCTTCTCCAATCGATCAGCGAACTCACCCTGCACGCTGCTCTTCTGCGAAGCGAGCGAGGCTCGGAAGCCGTTGTTTGGGATCGACTTCCAGCCGTAGAGACGATCAATCTTGTTCAGTGCAACGATGAAAGGAGTCTTCCGGTCGCGTAGCAATTTCATCGACTCCAGTGTTTGAGGTTCGAGACCATGCATGATGTCGACCACGAGGATAGCAATGTTACATAGCGAAGATCCACGGGAACGGAGGTTAGTGAAAGACTCGTGCCCGGGGGTATCGATGACCAGAAGACCGGGTACCTTGAACTCGAAAGCGCCATCCTGGTTGACAATGTCGGTCTTCTTCTGCAGAGCCTCGACTGGGAAGTAAGTGGCACCAATCTGCTGCGTAATACCTCCAGCTTCGCCCTCCTGAACGTTGGTCTGTCGGACCTTGTCCAGCAGCTTAGTCTTTCCAGTATCGACGTGTCCAAGAATACAGCAAATGGGCGATCGAAGGTTGTCTTTGGATCCGGCAGCAAGGGCAGCCTCGCGTTCCTTCTCTCGCTTCTCCTGGGCCTGCTTTCGCCTTTGCTCAGCTTGTCGCTTGGCTGCAGTCATAGCTTCATCCTCAGAAGAATCCTCGTCAGAGTCCGAGTCTTCCTCTTCCGAGCTCGATTCATCTTCATTGCCGTTGGTCTTGCTGTCGACCGCCTTTCCGTTCGTAGCAGGCGTTTCCTTCTCGTCACCAGATTCAGCGTCCCAGCTATCCTTGACCCCGTCTTCCTCAGCCTCAGCCATAGCTTCCCAGTCTTCGAGCTCGTCCTCCTCCTCGCCCTTCTTGGCTTCAGCGTCGCGTTTGGCCTTCTCAGCCTCTACGGAAAGCTTCTTCTCCTGTTCTTCTCGCAATCTGACCTCTTCCAACTTCTTGCGAGTCTCCTCTGCCTCGCGGGCTTGCTCGGCCTTCTTACGCTCTTCGGCCTCTTTACGTGGGTTCTTTTTGCGCTGGTCTTTGATAGATGGCTTCTTAACCTCTGCGTCGCCCTCGAGCGCTGCAACCTTGACGCCAGATTCCAGCATCTGCTGTAGCCGCTCCTTCTGGCGGGCTTCTTCTTTCCGTTGCTTCTCCGTCTTGTATGTGCCAGCCTTCTTCGCCTCCTCAATCTTTGCCTTCTCCTTGGCCTTCTTCGCTGCCTTGGCTTCCTGTGCTGCCTTCTCCTCTTCCTCGAGCCGCTTCCGCTCATCCTCATCGCGCTTCGCAAGCTCCTCCCGCTCACGTCTCTCTTCCTCCTGCTGCTTGCGAAGTTCCTCTTGTTGCTTCTGTAGTGCTGCAAGGGCTGGGCTCAGCTTCTTCTTCTTGCCACCTATAGCTGGAGGCTCGAGTGTAGCGGCAGCTGGAGCAGCCTCTTCCTTCTTCTCTTCCTGCTTAGCTGGCGCTGGAGTAGACTTCTTCTTTGCGGCAGCCTGCTCTTTCTTACGAGCCTTCTCACGCTCCTTCTTCTCATTCTCCTTCTGCGCCTTGGTCTTCACGCCGCCGCCCTCATCATCATCGTCTGCTGGCTCAGGCTCAGCCTTCTTCTGCTGTGCACCCTTGCCACCCTTCTTGCCCTTGGCTGGCTGCGCAAAGACATCCTCATCGTCCATCGTGGCTTCCTCTGGCGCCTTGGCCGCGAGATCGACAGCTGGTGCAGAAGGAACACCATCGCCGTCCTGGTTGGGATCCTCGCCTTCAAGAAAATCGTTGTCGGCCACCTTGCCCTTTTTCTTTCGCTTTTCGCGGTTCTTCTTGAGCATCGCCATGAACCCGCCACCGCCGGACTCTTCCTCCTCTGCTGCAGCGTCGGCAGCTTTGGCTTCTTGCTCTGCCTGAGCTATTGGGTCGGCGCTCTCACCGAGACCTTCGTCCCAATCATCGCCGCCCTTCTTGCCCTTCTTTCCCTTTGGCGCCATCTTGGAGATTTTACCAGTTATCAGGAAAAGTGAAGTATGTTGTGCGTGGTAGACGGCAATCTAAAAAAGTGGCAATCCAAGGTGGGGAGGGGAATTCAGCGGGAGTGCTTTGGCTCCTGCGAACTCGGGAGGTGGGTCGCTGTCAAGCAAATATGCTTGTGCTCGCATGCTACAGTACTGTCTATATACGTCGTGACCGCAGTCAAGTGATGCAGCAATACTGGCATTTGCTTTCTGCCGCTGGTGATGTCGAAAAACGTTCAGTGGGTCAAACTTCGTGGTGGGGGTTCTGTGAGCCACAATATCACAATATAAGAGTACCCTCATAATATTTATCTTTATGCAAAGGGAAACATCTGTAGCAAAATTGGATGGAAATTTAAGCAGGACAGCAGGCTCGTGAGAGAATTCGCTCATGCAGCTCATCGGCCTCAAGATCATGTCATGCAAATAATTCGTCTAGCATACTGCTACTATCGCTTACGCTCGAAAGAACATTCGGACTACCTGCTCTGCCGCATCTCCTGCAGCAGCATCGCCGCCTTCCTTGGGCTTGTCCCCAGCGTTTGAGACTGGGCTGCCATGCGCAAAGAAAAGGATCTTGATTGCGATAGCGAAGCCAGCATGAAGCGCCAAGACCACTATAAGTAAGACCTTCGACCTCTTCGCATCGATCGCAGACACGATGGGATACAAGTTCCTCGTCAGAAATACGGCCGAGAATGCCAGTCCAACAGCAGTGAAGGCGTAGTTGAGAGCTGCATTCCACATTAGTACATGTCTCTTGTCGCATGACCAGTTTCGACTCACCTGTTAGAGGACTCCAGCTGACGAGCGCAACCACAATCCAAATGAGATTGCTGTAACCGTAGAGAGCCCAGCATTCCAATAGATTCGCACTTTCGCTCCCACTCCACTTGAGCACAGCCCACAGACCCAGCGGCACGAAGATCGTATATCCGTAAACCAACCCTGCAGCACCTGACAACAACCGGAAGTCGTACGCGAAGTGTCCTTTGCCCTGATATGCCAAATACTGACTGATTGTGCCTGTGAGGAAGAGGATCACAACCACGGTCGTTGCGATCCAGAAAGGTCCGTAAAGGTCTGGGTTACCCTCGAGGACATCGAGGAAGTTTGTACGCGGGTAGAGAGCACTACGACAACGGTGAAGGACAGACGTTGTGTCTACGTCGAAGAATTGTTGGTAAAATTGGATCGACCAGAGATAGCGTTTCGAGGAGGATGGTCCAGTGTTGGAGGAGGAAGGGAATGCGCCAGTCTGGCTGGCATCGGGCTGGATCTTGTTGCGCGAGTTCGTGTTCTGGTCAAAGGCTATGTATTTGATTAGTCCAGTATTATCATGCGCGGCGCACTATGGGAGCCATACTGGAGTTGTGGAATTCGAGATCATCGTTCAGGTCAGTGTGGCCCAGATCCCCCTATGTTCGGTCAGCGCTGTCTATGTCATCGCTAGATAATATGTCATACCTCTGCATCGACGTCAACGACCACATCATACCCTCCGCGATTTGCCATGGCGCCTGTTGCGAGGTATTCGGGAAGTTAGTGATTGCCTTGAAGAGGACAGCTGCAAGCTCGCACGCGTTGATTACTAAGCCGATCGTCCCTTCTCCTCGACTATAAAATCCACCCAGTGACTGCACCGCACGACATCGCGTAGCGATATTGTGCATCTGTCAACGCACAATATAGTCTCAAGAGCACCCCACCGAGGTGAACTACCTGCTACAGTCGAACTTACTACTATCAGGAGATGATGGCTGCTTCCGAGCCAGCAATAGACTCGCCGCAGAACCATGCTGCTTTCCGACAGATCGGTAAAGGCTTTTGCGGCAGCGTCTGGGTAGTAGGCCGCCCGGGTCGAGCATACGCCCTGAAGAGAGAGGACGGCGGTCCCGGACGCTCATTGCACAAGGACTCTGAGATGCACATGAAGATTGAGCAGAGCCTCTGCGAGATCTGGAAGCAACCAGTCTCGTTGGCCGTGAAGCTGAATATTCCGCATCACTAGCGGCTATTTCGTAGCGAAGAAAGCGAATGGTGGCAGTCCAGAGTCTCGCGGTTTCCTACCGGATATGAACACACTGCAACACGCTCGTCACTGAAAGGATATTGCCATTTGGCCAGGATGCCCGAGAGAAGGTGATCGACTTATTTTGTCTGCCTCGCTCGAGAGAAGTCATCAAGCAAAGCCGCAAAGACCATGACTGTCTTCTTCGGCCTTATCTTGGCCGGCGACGGGCTAATTTCTCCTGTCCGAGCCAGTTCTTTACCCTGCGCAACAAGCCACTGCTCGTCAATCAGTTGGAAGGTATCGGCTTGCCCGTCGAGCAGTATGCGCAGACCATGGCTGACGCGCTTTCGATAATATACTGGCTGGTCAAGACAGATGCTAACGATAACCCCTATAAGGCGATGAAACTCTCGGTGTTGTGAACTATCGCGTTAAGCAGGTTTTACTGTACTCTCGCCTACCTGCTACAGGTCTTTATTCGTGCAGCGCGCGCCACCTCTTGGCAGCCACCACAGAAGAGACGAGACCTCCAAGCTTGTCTCGGCTCAAATACGGCAAGACCGACCAGATCGATAGCGTGCCTCACTAAGCATCACATACGATTTCCTAATTCGTCTTCTCGGCAGCTCCAGCTTCTCCATCCACGAGAATTTCAGCTTCAAGTGGTGTTGAGCCGGCTCTGAGGATGCGATCTCCTGAACATCCTGACCAAGAACATCTGAAGCTGTTCATCTTTACCGAGTCGCCAGATTGCAAATTTTGCTACGTTCGGGTTCATGGATCTTCCGTGAGCGAATGGCCAATAAGGTCAGTAGGCTAAGGCGCGCTTAGTACATCATCCCTACTCGTAACCAGGCTAGCACATAACTGATACATGCAAGAGGCTGCTTCGGTGATTAGCCAAAGGGCTAGATTCCATAATGCGGCAGCATAAGTAGTCAATTCGCACCGCCGCTACCCTCACATCTTTCTAAGGCCCTTCATCCTTTGCACAAAAGCACCAATTCCTACCACGACATTAATAAGGAGCAAGAGAAATCGGAGATTATGGTCGCCATCGCTAACTTTGCTACGAGCCTCGCTCTGCTCGTGTCTACTACTTTTGCATGTAGTGTGGATATCATTAATGACGGTATGTTACGCACATTTGAGTGCTTTTTGTCACACGTAACTAACTGTATCTCCAGGTCAAGGACAAGTAGTAGGCTCAGGGTAAGATCAGAACGAATGATGACTGGCCGTCCCCTTATGTAATAAAGTATCGCCGATCTGATCACTGCTTCTGCTCTAGTTGCATTCCCGCGGGAGGCACAGGACGTGTCTTCTTTAGCGATGTTAAAGGTTTACAGACCAGCATTGACCTCACAGCTAGTACCGACTGCGGCATTAGCCCTAGAGAAGGTAAGCAGTGGATTGGCTGCGAACACTGATATACAAGGACATCGCTGACTCATGTCAACTATTTCTAGGCAGAGGGCTTCGACCTCCTTTCAGCTTGAGAAGGACTTCTCTTGGAGGGTGCTAGATATCTGCTTGACCTGATGTTGAAGGACCAAGAAGCCTACTGCCCGAGACGCGGGCGCGGACGTAGACGCGGCCTGGATCGCGGACGCAGATGGTGGAACGCGAAGATGGAGCCACAGGATGCACGACTTTATTGGCCACCACGTACTTCCGTGACGCACTTTCAAGCCTCATACATGTTGCTGACAATCGTTTATCTACAATATATTGAGGTGGCTATGAGCCCGCGATGCTCTTTCAATCCTTCAAACGTGCTTGACTTCTGCAACAACCTCGAACATGCCTCTCAAGGTTCTCCGTACAGGTGCTACTGGCTTCGTCGGAGCTCATGTCTTGAGGATTCTTGTGCAGCAAGGGTACGTACGATTGAACATCAGTTCCCTTCGTCGGAATGTTGTTGCTAATCCGTCTACAGACACACGGTCGTCGCCGCTGTGCGCTCTCAAGCCAAACACGCTCAAATCGAGAAATCATATCTCGTCAGCACTGTATCAACCGTTCTCGTCCCAGACATCACCGCAAATGGCGCCTTCAACGACGCCGTGCAAAGCGAACCACCATTCGACGCTGTCATCCACACCGCCAGCCCATCCCATTTCAAATCCACAGAATACCAAAAAGACATTCTCGATCTATGCAGCAAGGAATGTTCTGGGTGTGAGGTTTGTATCTGTGGAAGAGAGTGTTGTAGATACGGTGGAGAGGCTTATGGACGTGGACAATAGAACGTGAAGCGCACTTGATGGGTGATTTGGAGAATATACATATACATCGAAGGTAGGTCGCGTTGATGGTGGTTCTGCGACGTAGGGATTTGTTGCACGATAACCCCTCGACTCGAAGTTCTAAGCTGTCGTTAGTTCTTCGTTACATCTTCTGCATATCACTGGTATAGATCTTTGCAGCAGCTATGCACAAAGCTAGTCATATAGAGTCGCTTCGTAGGAACCAAGTCGCGTGCGAGCAACGCGACTTGACTAAGTTAGGTTTGACCGGGCCGGGCCTGGAAGAGCCACTTGACAAGTGAATTCGTGGGACACGTGCATTGAGAAGAGTAAGACAAACAAGTGACCAGCTATGCTATGAACAACGCAAAACTCGCCATTGATCCGCTCTGGCCATGTCTGTGTCCACCATGGGCAACAGTGTCGCTCCCTCGAACAACGCGCGTCCTGAGCAGAAGCCGCTTGGCCGCCGGACAACAGCAGCAATGTTTGCAACAATCGACCTGGCAGCCGCATCAACCTCGTTATGCTCGCATGACCAACCGGAACGGACGAGGATACAGTACTTCGACTCACGTTGAGCCCTCAGAGAATCGTGCACAAGCCAAACGGGCTTCCCGAGACGAGTTTGACATCGAGCATGAAGCAACACACTTGCTGTACGGACGCCTCCGGGCAATGGCTGCTCGCGGGAAAGTGATCGAGTGCCGACATATTGCAGAGTATCTGGTGCAACAGCGGCGGGAGAAGCCGAACATACAGCTATACAATGCGCTCATCGTCAGCAATGTCCGGACGGAACTGGGCGCAGCATGGCGCGTACACGATTTGCTTGACGAGATGCGAGAAGCTGGGTTGCAGCCAGACGTTGGGACATGTCATGCTGTGCTCAAAGTTCTGAGCATTCACCTGGACCATCTACTAAGGACGGAGATTCTGGACTATATGCATCAGAGGTGGTTCCAGCTCACGGAGGACGGCTGGCATGACAGGATTGCTGGAATGCTGAGGGAAGGACTGTTTGAGCAGGCGTTGGAAAGACTGGACAAGATGCGAAGAGAGAGGATGCAGATCGAGCCCTGGCTGAACGATATGGCTGTTTTCGTGCTTTGCGACGCGGGCGAGATTGAAGAGGCTTTCAGGATCATGCGGACACGATATGATGCAGGAGAGCTCACTCTACGTCAGGCCGTCTGGGCATATCTTTTGGACAAAGGTAGCGAAGCACGGCATCACAACGCTACATCTTTTGTCTGGATGAGCCAGGTCAATCAAGGCTACCTCAATGCTTCGTCCGGGACATGTCTAAATGTACTGGCGACAGCTGCGCAAGCGGGCGACGCACCTATGGCAACAGAAGTCTTCACACATCTGAGCAAACGAGGAAGCGCTTTCAAGCCCATACACTACGAGCTCCTCATGTCTGCATATCTCTCTGCGAGCCCACCGGACCTCGGACGTGCAATCAGCATCCTCACCATCATGCCACTGGAGAAACTCGAACCCACCATCGCGCAAACAAGATCCATCTTCGTCTACATCAAAGACAAACCCGCCCTCATCAAACAAGCTCTCTCCACCCTCCGAGATCTCCACACTCAAGGCCGCAAAATCTCAATCACAATCCTCAACCTCCTCATCGAATGCTACATCGAGCAAAAAAACCTCCCCGAAGCAATGAAAATCTACAAACTCATCCATACCTTTGCTCCCGTCGGCCACGGCGCGCAAAAATCCTTCGCCAACGTGGAGACTTTCAACTTACTCCTCAAAGGCTGCCGCGTCACCACCCCACCGGACGAACAACAAACTTCCTTCCTCGTCTCTGAACTTCTCGCTCTACGTGTCGTACCCACAGCTATGACCTACGACCGCCTCATACTCTGCTTCATCGAGTCTGCGCGGTATACCCTCCGCAATGCAGCATCGATCTCCGACCCTGCCGCTGCGAAAAGGGAATACGCTAAAGGCGTGGAGCTCGTGGATTGGTCGTTTCGGCATTTCGCTGATATGCAACCGCTTGGGTGGATGCCGAGATTCGGAACGTTGGAAATGCTAGCTGTGCAGCTTGCGCGTGTAGGCGACGATCGGTGCTGGGATGTGCTGCAGGCTGCGGAGGATCAAGGGGAGAAAGTGGAGGGGTTTGATCAGAAGGGACGGTTTGCGAGGAAGAATGTTGAGGAGGCGTGGATGGCGTCTCAGGAAGGGAGGGAGGGGATGGAGCGAGAGGAGAGTATAAGTGGTCATGGTGAAGGTGTCGCAGCAACTCATGCTAGCTGGTCATAATTCAAGTCCTCTGTACCAAATCTTACATTTACGTCGAAAATCGCCCTGCCAACATAACCTCATTGACCACACTTCGAGCGCTACTTCTGCAAACTCTCCAACAATCCCTCCCCATCCTTCCTCGTCTCCACAGCCTTAAACGCCTCCCCAACAACATCAATCCCCTTCTCCGCCCTCTCAAACGCCTCGGGACTCCGATCCGTCAAAATCGCCAAATCCTTATCACTCAACAACCCTTTTCCATCCGCCACATCAATCCTCTCTCCATCGTCCTTACTCAAGAGCTTTTGCAATTCGCTGAAATCAGCCCCTCCACCACTGCTACCGCCGCCGCCAGCTAAGTTGCGAAAACGACCTTTTTGGATGACGAGTTTTTCCAATCGACGTTTACTATCGGCTTTTTCGAGGAGCATTTGCTCGACGGTGCCTTTTGTGGCGAAGCGATAGACTATCACAGGGCGGGTTTGGCCGATACGGTGCGCGCGGTCTTGCGCTTGGAGGTCTTGTTGGGGGTTCCAGTCGCTGTCGAAGAGCAACACTGTATCTGCGGCTGCGAGATTGATTCCTTGGCCGCCGGCACGAGTCGATAGGAGGAAGATGTTTGTATCGCTTTTGGTATCGTTGAAGTCGAGAATTTGTTGTTGACGGTCTGTCTGCGCTACGGAGCCGTCGATGCGCGAGGTTGACCAGCCGCGGAGGTCGGTGCAGTAGGTTTCGAGGAGGTCGAGTTGGGTTTTGAATTGCGAGAAGATGAGGACTTTGTGGCCGCGCGAGAGGAGCTCGGGGAGGAGGCGGTCGAGGAGGAGCATTTTGCCGGATTCGGTGACGAGGGTTTCGTCGACGGGGGTGTTGTCGTCGAGGTCGAAGGGGTAGAAGAAGTTGTGCGGGGAGTTGCAGCATTGACGGAGTTGCATGATGGGGTTTTGGAGCTTTTTGTTGGCAAGTTCGCGTTTGGCGAGGGCCAGGGTTTTGGCACGTTCGGCTTCTTCTTCGTCGAGGGAGTCGGTGGACTCTTCGGCGGATTGAGACTCTTCTTCTTCGAGCTGCTTGAAGTACTGCGTATCAGAGACTTCCTCGTACTGTTGTGTCTTTTTGGCCTTTCGTGAGCGTGGACCGACACTGCCAGTCGTGGCTGGAGTCGATGCGCGACTCGATTTGGCGCTCTTGTTTGGTGTAGTCGTATCGTTTCCAGCCTTGCGCTTGAGGCTGCGACTTCGCGCACTGGCAGGTGTGGAAACACCGCTCAGGCTCTCCACAACTTTGTTCTCGAGGTATGCTCTGCTGTTGCCTTCCAAGATCTCGTGGTACAACTCGCGCTGCGTCTGTGTCAACGGCGCATATAGAACGTACTCTCTTTTCTTGGGCAGCGATGTTTCCACATCAGCCTTGACTCTCCGCAGCAAGAATGGCTTCAAGATTGCGTGCAGACTGGTCACCAAATTCTTCTGGCGATCTTTCGAAAGGATCTCCTCATATCCACCTTTCTCCTTGAGAGCACTAAAGTCGAACCACGACTCAAATGACTCCAGCTTGTCGAAAATGCTGGGCATCAAGAAATGTAGCAATGACCATAATTCGGTAAGATTGTTTTGCAATGGTGTGCCAGTAATCAAAAGTCTGTTGGCTGATTGATACGATTGCAGCTCGCGAATGAGACGACAGTTGAGGTTCTTGAGTCGATGTCCTTCATCGATAATGATGAACTTCCAGCCGAAGTGTGCAAGATGCTTGCGATCGTTCATACAGATTTCGTAGCTTGTGCAAACTACCGGAAAGTTCTCACTGCTGGGATTTCGAAGCTGCTTGCGTCGGATCTCCTCACGTTCTTGCTTACTGCCGTGGTACAACACTACAGGTATGCTTGGTGTCCACTTCTTGAACTCAGCTACCCAATTGCTCGTCGTGCTGAGCGGAGCAGCGATAAGGAATGGCCCGTTGACGCCCTTTTCGCGGAGGAATGCTATGAAGGAGATAGTTTGGATCGTCTTGCCTAGGCCCATCTCGTCTGCCAGGATGCCATTTAGTCCATTCTCGTACAGCGATGTAAGCCAGTCCAGTCCTTCCAGTTGATACGTCCTCATCAGCCCTCCAGTCACCAGATCGGGCTGCTTGGCAGATCGCAAGTCTTGCATGCCAATATCACCTGGCTTAATATCTGCATCTTTGGTCTCCTCAGCCAGAGCTTCGGATATCGATGTCTTTCCAGCCTTCGCTTCAATGTCCTCTTTCTTCATGTAGTCTAAGATCTTGTCGCCACCTTTCGCTTTCTTAGTCTGACGGCCTCTTCGTGGCAGTTCCTTCGTCGCTGTTTCCGCTGCCTTTTCTGTCGTGGCCGATGCTCTAGTCGCTCTGGTCTGCTGCTCCTGGGCGGCCTTTTCTGCGGTTTCTTCTCGCTTCAACGCTCGTTTCTTGCTCTTCTCGTCTTTGGCTTCAGCAGCCTCTTCTTGCTGCGACATCTGCTGCAGCATAATAGTGCTGTACAGCTTACTTTGGCTCAATAAATATTCCAATGCCTTGTACTTGGTGTCTACAGCTTCGTCGCCACCTTTGCGTTCTTTCTCGCGCTCTGCTGACAGTTTCTTCTCGCGCTTCTCATCTTCTTTGCGACGGAATTCGGCCATCCGCGCCTCTTCCTTCTGCATTGCTTCTGTCGGTCCATCATTATTGTCTGGCGAAGTCGGTGGCGTCGACTTCGCCGATACTGCAGCCTCTGAAGACATTATACAAGACCTCCAAATTGATTAAGAAAGACGATGTTCACTCGAAAGGCACCAACTAACAAATGCATTAGAAGTGCTGATCAGGAACAAAGCCACGACAGATCGCGTCTGCGTCATACATTTCGTGCGACTCGACGCGTCAAATCGATCGATCCCTGCAATATTGACACGCTAAATCTTCTTCCACTTCCCAGCTTTCCACTTCACCCTAACTTAGCCTTAACATGCACTGCACTTCCGACGCAAACGCGTTGATTCCTGTGCGGAATATGGAGCGACAGCAGCGGCTGCACAAAGCTATGCATGTCATTTGCACGCAGCGACGCTCACACAGGCTTCCTTCACTTTCACTTCCACCTTCCCAATCGCAACTCTCGATTCTCTGCAAGAACATTCATCGTAGTAGCGCCTAGTGTACTGCATTGGACATGAGCGCAGGCAAGAACAGTATATCATGGAAGTCATGCATGATGTTCGCTTTCTGGCGTGTCCTCCGTTTACAATGTGACTCGAGCAGTGTTAAGGTCAGGCTGACAGTAGTAGATGCATAATTCGGTAGCACAAAAGCCACCAGCAGAATTTCGAAAATATGGATAACACAACAAACGAGTAAGCATGCATCTGGTGCCACACGCATGGCTGCGTCTCATGCTGACCGGCATAATCGACCTTTGGGCCGAGGCCTCAGGAAAAAGAGGCCAAGTCGTGTGCAGCTCGAAATTCAAGAAGCCAAAGACTTTATTGGTCCCTCGCCTCCTTCATCGACAGGCCGAAGCTCGAGTAAGACGATGACTACCAGAGGTCCTGGTCGACCGTCCAAGCGACAGAAGATAACAAGCAGCCCCGAGCCCAGAAGTGTGCGCGCCACAAATGGAATGATCATACCGAGTTTCTCCTCTAAGACATTTCGAATCTATGATTGGGATGCTCCACAGGCCGACCTGCGATTCCCCAAGATCTCACAAGGTCGTCGCGATGAGAAAACTCGGAGGGATATTAGAGAGGCAGGATCCTATATCGACGACGGAAGTGATGACTGGTACGCTTTCGAGGGCAGGGTAGATACGTACGATGGTCGTATGGCTGAAACCATTGCCCGGATTTTCGTCAATCGCGCCAAGGTCGCACATGGACAATCATGGGCCTGGAACCGCTTCGAAGATGATGAGCTGGAAGTCAGAACACAAGCCGCGGCGCGCGCTGAGCGAGATCCCGCGAAGCGCGCGGAACTTATAGCCGATTCTCTCTGCGAGAAGTCGCGACTCGAAGTTTTCGATCGAATCAAAGAACGTCTCTGTAATGAGGTCTTCCTAGAGAATTATGATCATAATCGGGTTGCGGAGGATCGACGCAGGCAAGACAGTATGATACCTTCCATCACGACCGAGCGACGTGAAGAAATCGCCGAGGACGAGAAGACTGTGGCTCGGTTTGTGCAAGATGAAGGCTCGGTGTTGCCGGAGTACAAGATCTCTCACAACTGGGGACGATACATGACGCAGCACACATTACCCGCCTTGACGCCCGTGTACAAGGATGAGGACGAGATCGAGCCCTATCGTAAGAATGCCCACTTCTCGAAGATCTGCAGGAAATGTGGAGAAGACCTTCAGCTTGGTCGCTGTCCACGTTGTAAGTGAACATGCTTGCGTACATATTGGAATCGATGACTGACTTGTGTGCGTCTCTCTAAGGTAAGCACGTAGAAGATGCTGTTGAGCCAAACGATCCGTGATTGCCTCACCACGCGAAAACGATTCGATACATAGGCCTGGGAAGTCTAGCAGTTGAGAATTTTCATTGTTGTTGAAGACAGTCGCGACTCTGTTGGAAAGCAATTGTTCGGATGGTCCAGTATTCGTGGTACGCAGTGTGGATTAGGATAGCAATATCGCCATCGAGGCACAAATAGACCATGCCTGGAAGACGAGATTGGAAACTTACATGTCCTTCGTCAGCCTTACCGGGCTAGCCAATTCCTCTCCACTGTCCCGAAAATGACGCTCGGTCCAGCCACAACGTGGAGAAGGTCACATCGCCCGCTCGACTCCGCACCTAAGTTAGTTTCTGCCCATCCTGTATCTGACCAACATTTTTCACGACGATGCTGTTTGTCGGACGGCTACGACGAGTCTGCTGCGATCGCAGCAGACTGGAAGCAAGACCGTAGAAAGTCGAGACCCATTGGGCACGAGCAGTAAGCCAGTGAGAATAAAACCGGCACCACCGGCATGGTTCCCAGGTCTGGTCTTGCCGGCCAGTATGCTTTAAGTGACACTACTGCAGTAGCACGGTAACTCTGCAGCGTGCATGACCGTCGATCATTCGTTATGATTATAGCCGGCAGCTATAACTTCCCATAGCGCCCATCTCGTTAGCATGTTAACAGACAGTCGCCAATCTTCCTAACCACACCACTGCCGACATGGCGCTCAAATACCTGCTTCCCGCTGTACTACAGCTAGCTATGCCTGCCTACGCAGCCGAGAACCTCACCTGCCCAGACTACTCAGTCTATGCTACAGAACAGCATGGACCTTTCTCCGAAGGCAGATTCAACCTGTCCTACCAGCGACCAGTCACACGATGCCGAACCTTTAACTCTTCCGTAATCGAGACGACAGTAGAGCGCATCAAGGGAGAAATAGCAGATCCAGATCTGAAGAGACTGTTCGAAAATGCCTTCCCAAATACGGTGGACACAGCTGTGAAGTGGAAGGGAACAGCGGAAGGATCGGATGAAGAGCTTACGTTTTTGATCACTGGGGATATCAATGCTATGTGAGTGGAACCAGTAGAGACAATCATGAGCTGGGTCTGACCGCTGTAGGTGGCTTCGCGATTCCGCAAACCAGGTGCAGTCATATTTGCCTCTCTTGGAGCCCTCAAGTGAGAGCAATTCTCTTGCTTCGCTCTACCGAGGTGTGATCAATTTGCAGGCGCGATACCTGCTGATTGACCCATACTGCAATTCATTTCAGCCGCCTGTGGAGTCTGGCATCAATGCGAGCACGAATGACGCAGCAAGCGATGACAAAGTGCTGCCTGTCTATAACAATGCATCCGTGTTTGAGTGCAAGTACGAGCTGGACTCACTCGCCGCTTTTCTGGAGGTCTCGTAAGTTTGAAAAAGTGTCTCCAAAGAGAACAGCGCTAACGTAATACAGCTACGACTACTACACCGCGACACAGGATATCGACTTCTTTGGCAAGTACCGATGGATTCGAGCGGTAGAGACCGTCCTGAAAACAGCCGAAGAACAGATGGTCGGGACATATGAGCCAGCTGGTCAGGTCTACAACCTGACCTACCAATTCACGAGACAGACGGACAGATCGACCGAGACGCAAGCCAACGATGGATTTGGCAATCCCCTCAATAACGGTACCGGACTTGTAAGGAGCTTCTTTAGACCTTCTGACGATGCCACCATTTATCAAGGCTTGATTCCAAGTAACATGATGTTCTCGCGCTACCTGGAAGCGACCGCAGATATCGCGGCGAAGCTTGATGGACAAGACGCCCTGGCGAAGAGAATGACCGATATGGCAGCCAGTATCAGACAGGCGATCAACAATCACGGCATCGTCGAGATCCCAGGCCACGGCAAGATCTACGCTTTTGAAGTGGACGGCTACTTCGGTCAAAACATCATGGACGATGCAAACATTCCATCGCTGCTCTCGGCGCCTTTCCTGGGCTACCTGGATGTGGATGATGAAGTGTATCAGAACACGAGGAAGCTCATCCTGAGTGCTGCAAACCCTTACTTCATGCGCGGACCTGTCATCAATGCCATTGGCGGCCCACACAATGGACCTGGCTTTGCTTGGCCTATGGCGTCCATTGTGCGCATCCTTACAAGTGATGATGATGCTGAGATCACCGGGCAATTGCAGGAGATTGTCAGCAGCACTGCAGGGCTGGGACTCATTCATGAGAGCATCAATACGTTCAACGTTAGCGACTGGACAAGACAGTGGTAAGTTATGTTCACTTGAATCATTGTCGGCAACTAACATATCATAGGTTTTCTTGGGCAAATGGGCTGTTTGGTCAGGCAATCTTGGATCTAAGTGATCGCAAGCCAGATCTGCTGAAGCAGAGCTTCCAGTAACAAATTAAGCAACATAATATCGGTATACGTGGAATCTACTCAGAAAGCCGTGCAAGGGTCGAACATTTGATCTCAGGCACTCTCTGTCGTAGAAACGCCACAGCGGAGCCACATCCGCGTACAATCAAGCATGACGAAAGAGTACAGCTAAGCTCCCAGAGCCGCACTTGACAATGGGAACGATCAGAACTTTAATTAGTGGCTGGCCAATCCGAGGCCTAGAATTGTTCAGAGCTAGAAGAGCTCTGTGGAAGCATTTCCAAATCTGCCTCTCAGCAGCTCTACATTTCTGTAGCAAGTACGGCGAGAGCACCTGCATGGCTTGACGTCAGTTCATCCACCATAATTTACAGTCATGTTTCGATGACGGAGTGTCGATAGTATATAATTCTTGCTCCCTCTACTACATTGTCCTATTGCAATTAACTACCATAGATACCGTGAACATGGCACCACAAGTATTCTTCATCACTGGAACAAGCACCGGCTTCGGCCAAGAACTGGTCAAGAAGGCATTGGAAGAGGGCGACAAAGTCGTTGCTACTGCACGAAACAGCTCCAAGCTGAAGTTTGATGGCACAACCAAGGATAACTTCCTCGCTGTTGACCTTGATGTCACGGACACCGATTCTGTCGACAAGGCATTCGATGCTGCGCTGAAGCAATTTGGACGCATTGACTTGGTGTGCAATAATGCTGGTTATGGTCTCTCGGGAGAGTTCGAGTCTGTTTCGGACAAGCAGGCTCGGACGCAGATGGAGGTTAGTTATAGTTGACGCTCAGAAAGACACGCACGCGTGTGAAAAAGAAGAGAGAAGCTGATGTAGAAACCGCCTGATCACAGGTCAACTTCTTCGGCCTGCTCCACGTAACCCGCAAAGCCCTCAAAATCATGCGCGAAGTCAACAAGCCCGCTGGCGGCCGCATCCAGCAAATCACGTCCATTGGCGGTCAAATCGGCGTTCCCACTTTCAGCATCTACTGTGCCTCGAAATGGGCTGTCGAGGGTTTCACCGAAGCTATCTCGCGCGAGATCAAGCCAGAGTGGAACATCAAGCTCACGTGTATCGAACCTGGTGGATTCCGAACTGACTGGGCGGGACGATCGATGGTGTTTGGTGAGCAGAAGGAGGCTGCGTATGATCATATTGATGCCGAGAAGCAGATGGGTCAGGTTAATGGGCAGCAGCCGGGTGATCCGGTGAAGGGTGGACGGGCTAGTAAGTACTCCTTGGCAGATCTGAGGTTGGTTGTATTCGTGGATGTGATGTTGACTTACTTGTGCGTAACAGTGTGGGAGATTGCGAAGATGGATGATCCTCCTCTTCGTATTGTGATTGGATCGGATGCTTACCAGAAGATTAATGAGAAGATCAAGACATATGCGGAGCTATACCCCAAGTATGAGAAGTTGAGCAGTAAGTTGTGCTTGAACGACGCGCAGTAAGGCTGCCTTGCTGACTTGTTTGCAGACAGCACCGATGTTGACGAGTAGAGATACACACGATGGTAGCCTGTTATGAGATCTCAGGTTTGAGATTTCGTAGAGGCTCACGCCTTGACTGCAATCCAAAGGGGCAATTAGTACCATATCTATACCATCTAGATTTCAAATCGAAAGACTCCAAGGAATCACCTCTGGATCCAACGCCTTCCACAAAAACGGCATACCCTGACTCAGCCCATCTTGATCGAAAGTTCTATTCCTCACCACTTCGCTGCGCACCCTCATCTCCGCCATGAACTTAGCATTCGCGTCTCTCGTGGCCTGATTCATCCTCTTCAGCATTTTCTCGTCATCAAACATATGCACAAGGCTTCGATTAGTCCCGGCGAGCAGTGGACGAGCAAAGTTTGCTTCCACAACGATCAGACCGAGACATTTCTCGAGTGGTGGGAGGTATGAGGCCACGTCTGTTACACCTTTGGCAGTGGGTATGGGTTTGTACAGGGCTGTAGGGTGGAATGGCAGAGCGCCTGCGCCGGTGATGAGCTGGTTGAGATTGATGGCATGGTGTGCCGAAGTGGATAAGTGGGCGATGTGCGTTAGGATATCGACCAGGTCCGACGTGGTTTTCAGGTCTTCTCTGTTGGGAAAGTCAATGACTTGTGCGGGTCCAGAAGCTTCGGTAAGCCAGGCTTGAAGCTCTTGGTCCTTCACTAGCGCTTGGGTATCACAGTAGTAGGAGTCAACGAAGCGTGAGATGAATTTGCGCGTGACTTGATAGATGGGCAGCGCATTCTCATAGAACGGAAAGTGCTTCAGGGCTGGTCCGGTGCTGTTGATCAGACCTCTTCGTTTGAGATTATCGGCGAGGTAATTCGATCGAAAAGCTCCCGCATAGCCGCTTGCGTAAAGATCCTCAGAGTACTGAGCAGCCGCTGCGCCTGTATAGCCAAAGTATCGGTCGACCGCAGCTCCAGGAGCGAACAACGTGGACACTGCAGAAGGACGAATACCGAAGGTGCCATACATGATGCGTGACAGGATCGCCAGCACAGGATGTTCTTCGCTCAGGGTTCGAATTGCTGCTTGGTATGCAATCTCAGCCACGTAGTGTGTGTTTGATAGATGATGGAATTGTGCCATGAAGAAGTCGTTGGCGTTGAAGATCATCTTGGCCAGTAGCCAGTCTTCGGCAGAATCTTGTGGCGTGTAGATTAGGCTATTGTTGGTGTTGGTGCGTATCGCAAGTGGCAGGAACTCTCCAGACGATTGAGAGATGTAGAAGTATGCGTCGCAAGCGGCAGCATACTTGCCATCAGTCACTCGTGTGAGACTGCTCTGATTTCGGTGGTCGACGTAAAAGAGTCTTTCTGACCCTTGGAGCTCACCCAAGGACTGTTCGGCGATGTCACGAGCTAGTTGATCGTCCATGTAGAAAGGAAGCTCTTCTTCGGTACTCAGTCGACGAACAGCATATGGGTTGAACGAAAGTCGCTCCATCGAGAACAGTAAGTCTTGCGTATAGTTCGACAAGATCCCGGGGCTGACACCTGTGGGAAAGGTGCTGTTCACCCATTCATCATCGTAGAGGTTGACATAATCGTCGAGTGTCTTGAGGCCATTGTACTAAATCAGAGTCAGAAGGGAGGTTCCTTGATGAGAAGAAGTCCATTACCTTGTCGATCGATGCCACCGCCGATGCATTATCTGCTCGGGTCACGTTCAGTTGAGCACCACCTTCTTGCCGATAGATCAGTGCATCTCGCTGTATCGCTGCCAGGCCGGAAGGACCAGCAGGTGAAAAAGGTCCACCACCAATGCCGAGACCATAGGTCCATGTCATTCGTGTTTCTTCTATACCAGCTTCTCGCAGGGTTGCATTACCATGATGTGCGTCAGGTAGTGAATATGGTGCCAGGGAATTTTTGTTAACTCCACGTGCTTCTGGCCTGCTCACAGGAGTGGCAAAGGATAGCGGTGCCAGCGGAAGGAGCCGTAAAAGGATAGAGACTCGCATAGTGACAATGGTTCAGACAGATGCTAGTTATTCGATATATCCCACGTAGCCTCAACTTATATTCTTCGCAGCCATATCCTGCTTGGTGCCTATCCAGGCGGCCTTCGTAGGATTCGCGAGCCATGTTGCTGAGCACAGCCGGCGAATACGCGAACGACGGGCGAGCCACCAATTGAGAAGGCTATACACCAACAACATGTAAGAGCAACGCTACTCGTGTGGATGTGCTAAGCGGCACGATAGGTCAACTTCGCACGTGCCGTGTATGACAGATCGGATGTGCCGGGACCGGTCTGGGATCTTGGGAGGTCGACGAGCGTTGTGTAGGTCGATGAATACTTCTATACTTAGCAGATCGATCTGTCGCGTAGCGGATCCTTCACATGTAAGACAGTCATGCAGCCAATGCTGTCATGCATAGGGCTGTGACTGATATTTGCATGTCGAATCTCTACTTCATCCCTCCATACTGCATATCTGACTGTTCATGAGCTTACAGTATTCGCAGGCTCCGTATCTTGCAGCTTGCTAACATGCTTGACGCTTGTTAGTGCCACTGCTGTCGATTCTGCCACCCTCCTCTAATGCGAGAGGAGCGGACAAAAATGCTGCAGCGGCCCTTGATTCTCGACAGTACGCTAAAGAGAGCCAACAACAGATTGGAGCGAACACGACTAGTGAGTTTTAAGGCACTCCAACCACAGGGCTGAAAGGCACAATCCTGCGAACGCCTGCTTGTTGTAGGTTCATCATGTGGAGAGCCCTCCCGCCGCAGCTGGCGGCATCAAGCCTGGAGTAGACCACATGGCCTTCGTAGTCGTTCGTAGGATGCGGTTTGGAATGAGTCGTAGCGGCCTCAAGCGTGAACGCCACGAGCTGCGGTGAAGCCCTCACCACGAGAGAGGCTGTGCAATGTCAGCTTGACACGAAAGATCCTCCGAGCCGCGGTAGGAATCAACAGGCAACGGCGCAATGCTTTCTCAATCTTCTTCAGCTAGACTAGGCTGCATATGTACCAAAGGGAGTTTCAGCAGCGCACAGGATTGCTGAAGATTGGTCAACACGAATTCGGAGAGTGAGGTTGAACAAGAGTAGTAGAGACAGGTTGATAGAAGTTGTGGGAAACAAAAGTTGTAGGACAAGTTAAAGGAATGGGTATCCATCGTTACTCATTAAAGACTGTTCAATTGTTAGACCATCTCTGTATCCTTCTCTTTCGATTTCACAGAAACCTCGAAGTCTACTTTGTCAGATCCAGAGGAATGCGACATGTCTGGCAGGTACTCCACCCCATGCATAACTGGGTCCTCCAGTATCGACTTCTCCAGTATTGTTTCTCTTGCAGGAAAGCAGTACGACAGTGACCAATACACAAAAGCAGCCGAGAACAGACCCCAAATGTAGTTCATGTTATAGAGATGGCGAATGCCAGTGCCGATGGTCACGTCAGGATTGACTGCATTTGCCAGCCCTGGCACGTTAGGAACCAGAGAAATCAAGAAGGCCACTGCTGCTCTCCAGTTCATGCCCTTCCAATATCGATAGCGGGCATGCCTACGATAGAGACTAGGAACATCGACGTGGCGCTTCTTGACGAACCAGTAATCTGTTGCTGTGATGGCCGAGATAGGTGCCAGGAAGATTGCCAGGCCGGCCATAAAGGTGAGCAAGGACTGGGCTGAGTGGACGATCTTCCAAGGAACCATGATCCAGCCGGCAGTGATAGTAGCAAAGACAACGCCGCGACGAATGGAGATGTATTTTGGGAAAAGACTGACCTGTGAGGTAGTTAGTATTGGCATGCCTAGCAGTGAGCGTGGGCACATACCATGTCGTTGGCATACGAGATCACATTCGCCGACAAATTGGTTCCGATCTGGGCCACAACCCAGCAGAAGCCGACGAAAAATGCTCCGCAGCGCCCAGCTGGTCCATCCCACTTGGATGCAAGCACTAGAGGATCCCATATGTACTCATCATACAATACTTTCGAAGCAGAGCACGAGATAATGCCAAACAGACCGAGCATCAGACTGATTAGTGGCAGGAAGAAACCCTGCCAGTAGACTCCTCGTGAAGTCTTGAGGTAGCGAGTGAAGTCAGGAACATTGGTGGCCATGGTAGCCCAGCCGCTCGACTGGCTCATCATACTTGCAAGAATCATCCAGTTCCGTTCGGACCCGGAGACACGGTATTCTTGATTCCAGATATCTCCAGTGCCGCCTGCCATCGAAGTCATAGCGATGACTACAGCGACACTGACAGTCACCGTAACCACAACCTTGAACACAAAGAACCACTTCAGCTTGTGTGGCGGAATGAGTAGGAATGGGAACTGTATTGACCAAAAGATGAAATGGCTGAGCATCTGCTGCGAAGTGATTCCAGCAGATTCTGGTAAATGGTTGGGCAGATCGAGATACGATGGCCAGATGGCTCGAATGCATTGCGTGATGGCGGTAGAGCCTGTGTAAGTCTGGATAGCATGCCAGAACAAAGCGGTGATCATGCGAGTGATGACCGCAAACTTTGCAAAGGTGAAACCAAAGCTTGATCGTGCTGCGATGGGGAACGGGACATGGAGGTGTGCACCTATAACACCAGGTCAATCTAGGTCTTCTCATAATCAAGGGCAGCCATGCTTACCTATAGCACCATTGAGCACCAACGGGATGGCAGTGATTGAGAGGCCCAGAATGATGCAGTAGATGGCCTCTCTCCATGTCAGGCCCAGCGCTATGATAGCTGCAGGCGACATCCAGCCTTGGGCATTCATGGCATCGCTCATCCAGAATCCGAAGATTGTAAGGGACGTCCAAGTTCTACGCTCAACTGGGGTCACATCCTGATCGATATTGGACCAACTATCTTTGTCTGCGAACGAAGTCTTTTCCTTGGGCAGGACCCATCCCGAAGCTTTGGTCTTTGCCTTGAGATCAGCTCCGACAGACTCGAATCGTCCAGCAACTCTTGATCTCATGGCAGGCGATTGACCTTCTCCTTGCAATGAGGCCAAATGGCGGCCACTGTGACCTATATGTATCGGACAGCCATACTTAAGCATATGTCCTCACCCTGGTCTTTGCTATCATGATAGCTATCTTGAACATGTGGTAGCCACGAGTTGGAACTCCACAATGCCTTGTGCTTGGGTTGAGATAGTCGCTATCAAGGTTTGTGGGGTCATAAAGGCTTGGCGGGGCCAGGCCTTCGCCGGCGGCCATCAAACGCCACGGCCATCAACGTGCGAGACCGAAACGATAAGCTAGTAGGTATTGAGCCTGAAGTGTACCAGAGCGATTTGAAGCTGCTGTGCCGTATTGTAACTCAGTTTGAAGAGCCCAAGACTGAGCTTGTACGTGCTCTTGCTGTCCCTTACACGTGCTATAATTTTTCAGCACACCAAGATGAAAGAGGTTGGTTTATGTCTCTGCCCCAGTATAACATTTGTTCTAAGGAGATCCGATTGCAGTTTACATCATTCTCGGGTCGCAAGAGGCCACTTGCTAGCAACGATGCCCGCAAGGCGGAGTTCCATGAGATCCCCACGATCTCGTTAGCAGTTGAAGAGCAAGTGATTATCGAACAACTGCGAGACGCCTGTACTCGCGTAGGGTTCTTCTACATCAAAGTATTCATAGCTTGCGACCTTCTGCTTCGCGTCAGCTAACGTAACAAGGATCATGGTGTGTCGCAGGAAATCATTGATTGTGTGTTTGACACGGCCAAGCGCTTCTTTGATCAGCCTGGACAGACCAAAAACGAGATAAATTACAAGAAGTCAAAGGTCTTGCATGGCTACGAGCCCATTAGCGAAGTGAGGACCGATGAGACCAAGCGCGCGGACTTGAATGAGGCGTTCAATTGTGGCTATGAGCCAGACTTGGATCCCGTGGACAATGGACCTGACAGGAGTAGGCCGAGCTTATTTGATTATGCGAACTCGAAATCTGCTGACTAGAATGTAGAGGCCCAGTCCGCGAATCCGATGGAAGGGCCTAATGCATGGCCAGCGATGTCCGGCTTCAAGCAGAATGTTACTGCGTACTACGGCGAAGTGCTGATGCTAGCACGGCGTATCGTGCGGCTCTTTGCGAAAGTGCTTGATCTGGACGAGGATTACTTCGATTCCGCAATGGCAACTCCAGGCGCTATGCTGCGATTACTGAAATATCCTGCTCAAGATCCGCGTGAGCCTGACGCTCTCGGGATTGGAGCGCACACCGACATAGAGGCCTTCACGATCCTCTGTCAAGGTACACAGCCTGCCCTGCAGATTTTGAATGTTGATGGACAATGGATCCAAGCGCCGCCAGTGCCCGGTACCTTTGTTGTGAACATTGGCGATATGCTGGCCAGATGGAGTAACGACGTTTTCATCTCTACAGTTCACCGTGTGCACAACTGCACGGGAGCAGAGAGATACTCGATACCATTTTTTATGGGTCCTTCTTATGATACGATGCTGCGTCCCCTGCCGACTTGCCTGCAGCGTGATGGCAAAGCGAAATACGAGCCGATACTCGCGGGCGAGTATGTATGGAAGCGACTGTCGCAGAGCAGACTGTCCGATGCAGAGAGACAGTCTGTCGGTCAGACAGTGACTACCGCAGTAGCTTGATACGTAGAATGAATATTGGGTCTTGACTGGTGATCCTCTGATTCGTACTTAGTTGGCCATGCGTGGCTTGTCCTACGCGTGCTGGTTTGCCGTATAGCTCTAGGCGTTGTGGGTTGTAATGAGCGGCTGGGGCTTTCTTGAGCGCATCAATTTACATCTCAATGCCATAGATGATAAGATAGCGCTGTAGCAAATAACAGCACCAGACGGTGTTCGATGTACAATAATGATGTTGCATCAATGTCTTGGTACGTGTTGGTATTAACTAGTGCTAAGGCAGTATTGTTGTGGGACCGACCAACACATCGTGGCCGGCGGCAACTCAAGGTAACTCAAACACCCCTCTGCCCACGGCGCGGCGGCGACTTCTTATCAGGAGATCTTAAATAGGTCTTTTCTTGTGAGTCACCATCTTCGTATCTCAGTATGCTTTCAGGAGCAGGACGGCGAACGAGTTGGCCGCGCGCCCAAGCAGAGCTCTTTCTCCACAGCGTCTTGTGAGAACCATCAGTGCTCGTGCTGCTACATGTTCGTAGGGTAGAAGCCTCTATACTTGACCTTCGAGCAGACTACACACCTTGCAAAATCACTGCTTTGACGCAGCACAAGACCTTCGAGCAGAATGACTGCAATCATGGAGCTTTCTTCAGCAAGGCCATACGCCTACAAGTTTCGACCTGAGTCTACAGCCTTGATTATCATTGATATGCAACGAGACTTTGTCGACTACAATGGCTTTGGGCAAATCCAATGTGGCAACGACGAGGTCTTCAAGAAAGTACGAAACATCGTGCCCAAGACCAAGCAGGCGCTCGAAGCTGCAAGACAACTCGGCCTGCATGTCATCCACACACGAGAGGGCCACAAGCCAGACTTATCAGACCTTCCCCCTTCGAAGAAGTTGCGACAGATCTCGGCGCCCTCGGGGCACCACACGATGGGTATTGGTGATGAGGGGCCGATGGGCCGCCTCCTCGTGCGAGGGGAATATGGCCACGATATAATCGACGAGCTCAAGCCGATTCCAGGCGAGCCTGTCATTGACAAACCAGGCAAAGGCTCAATGTGGGACACCAATCTTCATCGCACGTTACTGGCCCGTGGCATTACTAACCTGTTGTTCGCTGGCGTGACCACAGAATGCTGTGTGAACACTACGGCACGGGAATGTGCTGATCGAGGGTTTGAGACGTGCATCTTGGCAGACTGCACGGACGGCTTCGATGCAGGCTTCTATCGCAGCACACTCGACATGTTGTGCAGCTATGACGGTCTGTTCGGCTTTGTGGGTAGTTCTGTCGAGCTGCTGAAGTATGCTCCTCCACAAGCCCAGACGCCGCCAAGCACACCGCCTGGTTTCTCTGGAGACATTTCTATCGATGGTCTTAGAAAGCAGTACATCGCTGGCCAATTGCGACCAACCGATGTGGTCAAGGAGATCAACAAGCGCATCTCGGACTACCAGATCAAGGATCCGGCTGTTTGGGTCCACCTCCAAGATCCAGCGCAGCTTGCCAAAAATGCCCAGGCGCTCGAGGATCGTTTCGCTGGCAAGCCACTCCCCGAACTGTATGGTATACCATTTGCAGTGAAATGTAACATCGATGTGGCCAACATCAATACTACAGCAGTTTGCGAAGCATATACCTACATGCCGAAGGAGAGCGCAAAGGTGGTAGACGCTCTGCTTGAAGCAGGAGCACTTTTCGTTGGCAAGACGAATCTCGATCAGCTTGCTACTGGTCTCTCTGGCTGCCGCTCTCCTTACGGCGCACCTCGTAGTGTGTTCAGCAATCGACACATCTCGGGCGGATCATCGTCTGGCTCATCAGTGGCTGTCGGCGCTGGGCTCGTCTCATTTGCTTTGGGCACAGACACTGCCGGCTCTGGCAGAGTGCCCGCAGCATACAATGGCATCATAGGCCACAAGCCCACGAAAGGCACTCTTAGCGCCAAAGGTCTTGTACCCGCATGCAAGAGCCTTGACACAATCACTGTCCTTGCTCCCACGGTGAACGAGGCACGTAGAGTCTGGCTGGTCGCAGACCAGAGCACGGACGAAAACGATCCATTCGCAAAGCCGGCCAGCTCTCTCGCACTATGGCACGCAGATTTCCGCGGCGTCAAAGCTGGCGGTTTCACTTTCGGCATACCTCCGGATGCGGCACTTCAGCACTGCATTCCAATCTACCAAAAACTCTTCACGCAATCTGTAGAAAGACTAAAACGAGCCGGCGGCACACCCCTAGAAATCGATTGGAAGCCCTTCGAAGGCGGAAGCAATCTTCTCTACGATGCCTCCCTCGTCCAAGAACGCATAGCATGCATCGGGCCGGAGTTCATCGAAGAGAACATCAAGTCCCTCCATCCTGCGACGCAAGCACTACTCGCTGCGGCAATGCGAAAAGAAGTCAAGCCGTGGGAGGTTTTTCGAGATCTACACCTCCAAGCGCAATATACACGAGAAGCAGCAGATATCTTCAAGAAGATAGACGTTCTGCTGGTGCCGACCACGACGTGTCATCCAACTGTCGCGGAAATGGAAGCAGATCCTTTGGCGCTGAATGCCAAGTTGGGGTATTTTACGCATTTTGCGAATGTGCTTGATCTGTGCGGGATCGCTGTGCCTGCGGCAGAGTATCAGGATGATACCGGCACGACGTTGCCTTTTGGGGTAACGCTGCTTGGGGCATCTGGGAGAGATGGACGAGTTTATGATATTGCAAGGGAATTTGAACGGACCAAGTGATGCGTAGGATAGTCAGGAAAGTATCAATGTGTTGCTTGATGCTGTTCTCTTCATTCTATATCTCGTGAGCGCGTGGAGCACCGGAAGGCTGTCAGATGTCAGATGTGCTGGAAGTACGTGCCAAGAGTTCACGCGTGTGTTTGGCGACGCGTCGAGCTTCCCATCTCAATGTATCAAGATACACGATGCACGCTATGAACTCGTCCAGTCCTGCTCGAGAGCCCACTTCTGATGAATTAGCTGAGATATACGCCTCCCAAGGAGAATTGCACAGCTCCGCAACGCTCCCAACAGATGTCGAAGATGCAGATGCACTAGACGCATTGAACGCCACGAAACGCGTGCAGCCGGGTGAAGTCATAAATCATCGCAATCGGAAAACCAACGAAATCTTCCACAGCGAACCCCGAGAACCACACACGTCCAGCCCGGTGCAAATGGCCAACGTGACTTCCTCTCCATCAACTACACCGTCCCCGCAGAAGAGGAAGCGCAAGCTCGACCAGCTCGACTTTGGCAAAAGCAGCCTGGGCGCGTCGCGTCCCGCCAAAGCACAGAAGTTCTTCTACGGCATTGACATACACCGCTTACTGGCAGACGCCGAAGCAGAAGACAGCATACCGAAACCTGCACGAACTACAGCCCTACCTACTCCGCCTGCCGAGCTCGCGACATCCAAGACCAAAAAGGGAACGCTGTTATGGACCGAGAAGTACCGCGCGAAGAAGTATGCAGATCTGATCGGCGACGAGCGTACACACCGCAACGTCATGCACTGGCTGAAACGATGGGATCAAATCGTCTTTCCAGGTTCATATCGTCCCAAGACGAAGAAAAAGTTTGGCGATACAGAGAATGAATTTGTGGAAAGACCGCATCGCAAGATCTTGATGCTCACGGGGCCACCAGGACTGGGCAAGACGACTTTGGCGCATGTATGTGCGAAGCAGGCGGGCTATGAGGTCCAGGAGATCAATGCGAGTGATGAGAGGAGTAGCAATGTGGTCAAGGGACGGATACGAGATATGGTGGGGACGGAGAATGTGAAGAATGTGGAGGACAAGAAGACAGCAGATGGATTGGCGCGAAAAGCGGCGAAGCCAGTCTGCGTCATTGTCGATGAGGTGGATGGAGTGGTTGGAGGGAGTGGGAGTGGTGGAGAAGGCGGATTTGTTAAGGCATTGATTGATTTGATTCTGCTCGATCAGAAAAATACCAGTGCTCTCGGGACACTGTCACAAGCTCCTACGAGGAAGAAGAAAGGCGACAAGTTTCGGTTGCTCAGACCTCTGATCCTCGTTTGCAACGACGTCTATCATCCTTCACTGAGACCACTGCGGCAGAGCAACTTGGCGGAAGTCATACATGTGAGGAAAGCACCGGTCCAGAGCGTGACCACAAGACTGCAGACAGTGTTTGAGAAGGAAGGCATTCCATGCGACGGAGACGGCGTGCGAAGATTGTGCGAAGCAGCATGGGGTGTAAGCAATCGCAAAGAAGACAAGAACGGAAATGGTGCAGGAGAAGGCGACATGCGTGGCATCATGGTTGTCGGCGAATGGGTGGCTGGCAAGCTACGAGCTACTGGCGACAGTAACACGCGGCTGACTCGCAAATGGGTGGAAGACAACATCCTGCGAGATCTTACTCATGGTGGAGGCGGAGCTCGAGGGATGGGAAGAGGTAGTCCCAAGGACATAGTGGATCGCGTGTTCAAGGAGGGCGCCGGCTTCCCCAGACAAGCCGCTCTGGCAACGCCACTACAGCATGCTGGCAGCGATGGTGTAAAAGGTGTCGCTGAAGGCCTTCGAAGGACAGCAACAGAACGCCTGCGTGAGCTGATCGACACCCATGGCGACACTGATCGAATCATGACCGACTGCTTCTCGTCTTACCCTGAACACCAGTTCCAGGATGACACATATCTGTCGAAACCCGACGCAGCGTACGAATGGCTTAATTTTCACGACCGCCTGAGCGGCGCCGTCTTCAGCAGTAACGAGTGGGAATTGGCGCCATACTTGAGCACGTCGGTCCTCGGCTTCCACCATCTCTTCGCCTCAGCCACAACACGCCAGTATTTTGAGAAGGACGCAAGGAAAGACAACGACGACGCAGACGCCGAGCCACCTCATCCTTTCTCCGGCCCACAAGCATCATGGGCAGCCCACGAAGCCACAAAACAAAACGAGTCCTACATTGACGCCCTCCAATCATCCCTCGCTCCACCCCTAAAACGACTCTTCAGCAGCCCAGCGGACATCGCAACCGACCTCCAACCCTACCTCCTCCGCATGCTCACCCCCAATATCAACCCCATCATCGTCGGCGGCAGCGGCAAAGACAAATCCACCGCCTCCGTCCGCAAAGCCTCCGAACAAACCCTCGTCCGCCGCGCCGTCAACGCCATGGGCGCATCCGGAGTCCGCTTCGACCGCGTCCGCCTCGACGATAGCGGCAGCTCCTCAAATCAGAACTTTGGTAATACTCAATGGATCTACCGCATCGAACCCCCCTCAACACCCTCTGCACCTTCTCCACCGGCGGCCCCAACTTCGGCTCCGCAGGCTCCAAGACCCGCTACGCCGTCCGCCAAGTCATCGACCAAGAATGGAAAAAAGAAGAAGCCCGTCTCAATGAAGAACAGCGTCTTGCTCGCTTCGGGTTGACGAATGCTTCTTACGTGGATAAAAGCACCGGCCAAGTCAAGCGGAAAACGATTGAGAATGTTGATAGTGAGGGAAAGAAAATCGTCAGGGATTTCTTTGGACGAGTGGTTGTTGTGCCGGTGGGGGAGACGGCTGCGCAGAAGAATAAGCGGGAGGGGAAGGCGAAGAGGAGGGATTTGGGGGCGTTTGTCAAGTTTCAGGATGGGTATTCGAATGCGGTGAGGAAGCCGATTAGTTTGGTGGAGTTTATGAGGGATTTGTAGAGGAGATGAGAGGTAGATGTGTGGAGGGTGGGGAAAAGTAGTAGCAGTGAAGGGATGTGTGCATATTTGATGATGATTATGATTGATTTGATTGGTCGTTTGTACAGCTATGCATGTGAACGCGCAGTGCCTGGTCCATTTTCGCGATTCGCTTCTGCTTGCATCTGCTACCGCTGTCTTGCGTGACATGCCCCAACAACAACAACAACAACAACAACAACAACAACAACAACAACAACAAGGTCCTTCGCCCCATTGCATGCTCTGCAGCGGCCAAGGAAGCTGTTTCCCTCCGTAGACTATGCATCCGTTCCAGATGTTGGATGCTTGCCACATCTATGGCCGACTGGCTGGCCGTTGTGCTGAGCTGGCGACTATACTCTCCATTTGTGGCTGCGCGGCACAACAGAGATGGCATTTGCAACTCATGCTCACCATTGAGAGCCTTCTGAATGCCGTGCTTTCTCCGTCCCAGAGGGGGATGCTCCAGCACAGGCAGAGAATCTTGATGTCGATATGTCGGACAGACAAAATCACCCTCACTTGGCCAGCTCCATTTGCTGCGGCGCAGGAACATACTCGTACTCGATGTTCTGTTTCGGTCCCTTGGAGCCCTTTTTCCGCTTCTCGGGTTTCGCAGGAGGCGCAGAAGGTCGTTTCCTCTTGAGCGATTCGAGTTTCTTCTTCAGTGCCGCTGTGTCATCACCGTCTTCCTCATCAGCTTCACTGTCGTCCTCATCGCTCTCAGCACCTCCCTCCTCGTCCGCACTCTGCCCACCTAACCAATCATCAAAGTCCTCCATATCATCCTCATCATCCGACTCATCAATATCGCTCACGAACTCCACATCCCTCTCTCCGCCTTCCCTCTCATACTCCAACTCCTCCTCATCTTCCTCTTCCTCCTCAATCCCATCATCCAAGTCCTCATCCACAACGCCCTCCTGCGTCCTCTCCAACCCCCTCATCACCTTCCTCCATACTGACTCCTCCACATTCAACGGCCGATCGCCATACGCCCCACTCCTCAACCTCTCGACCAACTCCCTCTCAATCGCCCTCTCAATCTTCGCCGCAGCTTCGGCTTTTCTCTCTCGCGTCTCCTCCCTCCTGCGCACTTTCGGCGCGAGCTTCGCGACCGTTGTCTCGCCTAATCTTTCCTCCTCCTTCGCCAATCGCTGCGCTCTCACTCTTACTTGCGTCAACCTCGTCAAGCGTTGTTTACATTTATGCACCAAGAACTTCGGCCAGTAAATTAATCTCTCATCGACCTGCTCCAACGCCTTGGTATAATTGCTACTCAATCTGATCTTCTCCCACCATTTCGAGGGTAAATGCGCGCGCTCGACGGTTTTCATGTACAAGTACAGTCTCCCATTCGCGGGATCTGCGCGAATCGTGGCATAGCGTGAGTTGGCAAGAGGGCAGGATTGGCGGTTACAGAGTCCTGTTACGTTGTGCTCGTCGCGGCAAAAGGTCTGTTTGGTGGATTTTTGGGTTTTGCCCGTGTTGCCTGGGAGGACGAGGCGTTTGGAGCAGAAGTCGTGGCCGATGATGGACCAGACGAGTTCGTCTGAGGCCATCTTTGAGGTGTTGTAGTGTTGTGGTGAGGAAGTGCAGTGAAGTGAGGTTATGGCTTTTGGTGTATGGTGCTGGGACTTGGAAAAAAATGTTGTTCGTGCAAGGGTCCAACAGTCAGCAAGAACGGCCCGAGCTCCGATTGGGGAAGGAGCACTTCCACGACTCTTACAACACAACACACTCTGCTCGCGTTCAAGAAAATGAAAGACACGGTCATATGGAGTATGGTCAGTATGGTGCGATCGCGCAAGTCAAAGAGCATCAGTCAAAAGAATGAAGAAATTGCATTGGCGAGTCCCTGGATATCACGCATCTGTCAAAAATCAAGTATCAAGCCTCAACGCCTACAAGCATTTTCCTCCCTTCGGGTCATAATTGGTCATTCAAGTTTCAAGACTCTGTTCGCTCGTGAGCGATTGTAGCCAACACTACCCCCGCAGCATATCATCAGTCGATGTCCAAGAGCTGTCGTTTCTTCACATCCTCTGTACGTCGCCCTCGCAAGCAGAATGGCCACGCAGTCAAGTTCCTTCTACATCTATGACACCACACGATGCTGTGCTGCCTCGTAGAGTGCGCCGATAGCTCCAATGCCCGATCCGATCAAGAGAGCGTTTGATCCACCAAGAACAGCATGCTCGATGCGATCGATCGTTTCTGGAGCAATGACGCCGAACGTGACACCCTTTTTGAACACGATATAGGTGAGCAGTGCCTTCACGATGTTGTACGTGAGAGGATCCGCCCTGTACCTTGGTACCGCGACGCGCATGTTATTACGCTTGACGTCGCGGATCGTCAAGTTGTAAAAGTATGCGAACAGCAGCGGCACGAATATTGAGACAGTAGACCATGTAAGGATGGTAGACCAGTAAACTCCAGTGAGCAGGATGAACAAATTCGGCACAGAGACGGCATGCGCGGGAGTGATTGGAGTCGCTGGGATGTCAAAGGCGTATTGCCATGGGAAGACCTCTCGTTGCACAGCGATGCCTTCCAGAATGAGTACCGTAACATGAATTCCAGCGATGCTGGACAGAGTTTCGCGCACATTCGAGATTGATTCGTCGACGCCGGACTTGTTGTAGAGGTCTTTGATGCTAGTCGTGACGTTGTGAGAAGCTTCCTCAGCCAGCTCGGCCACAGCGGATGGTGATGGCGGGCCTGGAAGCTGCGATTGTCTCCGAGAGCCACCACGTAGCGCTGGCGTGCGAGGGTTCAGCTGTCCAGATGGCGAGAGAGCGGAAGTGATGGGTGACAGTGCATTGCTGGCCGAAGCAATGACAGCTTGAACGGGTGAAGAGATGCCACCTTCGTCGTCCCTGCACGAAGTCAGCATGTATGCTCTACGCACATGGACAATGCCCGTGCACTTACTCAGATTCCTGCTTGACCTGTGTCGCGCGTCGACCTCTGCTTTTGACGACGCTCTTAACTTCTTCTACAACATCGTCGACACTATCGGGAAGCAGATCTGATGCACTGGCACGCGAAGGTCTGCCAGGAGTGGAACGAGTGCCAAAGTAGCCCGAAAATGCAGGTTCGCGCGCGAGACGCGTCGAGTTGGTCTGCAGGTAGTCATTCAAGTTCTCTACGATATCGTCCTTGCGAGTGTCTTCGTGTCTGTACGCCTATCAGTGACTGTATAGTGTTCGCGATCACGCGCACACGGTAGATCATACTGCTTCAGGCCAGCCTGTTCAGAGAGTTCGAGCAGTTGAGCTTTACGCTGCCGTTGGAGCCACGAGTGCGACATGGTGGGCGGGGAGATGAACCCTGGTCAAAGTGGTATCGATGCAGTCGCGTAAGTTATGCGATCACGATGCGCCTATTTGCAGATGCAGCAGAGGTATGTGTGGTATGTTTGTCGCGTCGTGATAGAGATGGCGTGTGCGGTGGTGTTGGTCGCGATAGTCAACACTGAATCCAAACAAAGCAGCGGCAGGAACCGAGGACATATCTTGGCAGTCGCGATGGGCTGAATGCGGCAAAAATGAGGCCATATCACATTCGGGTGTATTGTCACTTGCTGTGCTGCTCCAGATCAGAGTTTGCAGGTTCATGTAGATGATATCACGACTTAAGAAGTGTGTTCTGGCATTGGAAAGAGAGAAGAGACTAACTTAGAAGCCTCAAAGTCCGTCTCGCGACTGACGTAACCAACAAAGTCCGTGACGGAGGTCCGATAATTCTCGCCCGACTGCCGTCGAGTGTTCAGAAGTCAGAAGAGAAGTGCCATACACCACACTCTTCTTATAACACCACACTCCCATCGCATGTGCTGTCCAGACACAAAGTCAATCTGCAGATAGCCAGTGGACTTTTGACAGAACTTGCCCAGGACAGACCGAACAAGGACAAACCGGTGACTCCCCTTTCATGCTGGCATCTGGTGCGCCTCGCTCTCTTCGCTCATGGTCCTAGCCCGTGTGGCTTCCTACTTCTCCCAAACTGCAGAGACGCAGCCCGATGCGCCTCTAAACTACGTCGATCATGGCTTTGACGATACAAGACGGGCGACAGAAATGTCATCCTCGGATACCCAGACCCGCCCTCAGACAAGGGCGATAGACGTGGACCATGAGGATTATCGCCCACCTTATGCGCACGCAATGCTGGCAGGAGGTCTGGGAGGATGTCTGGGAGATATGTTGATGCACAGCTTGGACACGGTGAAGACGCGGCAACAGGGCGATCCGCACATGCCGCCCAAATATACCAGCATGGGGAACACGTATTGGACGATACTGAAGCAGGAAGGCGTGGGAAGAGGACTCTATGGTGGTGTCACTCCAGCTTTTGTAGGTTCATTCGTCGGGACCGTCATCTTCTTCGGATGCTACGAACAGAGCAAGAGAGCCATGATCGACTATGGCATCAACCCGAGTGTGGCCTACTTCGCAAGTGGCTGGTGCGCGGATCTAGCAGCCAGTCCTCTCTACGTGCCGACTGAAGTGCTGAAGACACGGCTACAGCTACAAGGAAAGCACAATAACCCCTACTTCACATCTGGATACAACTATCGAAGCACGATGCATGCTTTCAAAACGATATACCGTATGGAAGGCTGGAGAGAACTGTTCTCCGGCTACAAAGCAACACTTTTACGTGATCTGCCTTTCTCCGCCCTGCAATTCACCTTCTACGAGCAAGAGCAGAGGATTGCAAAGAACTGGGTAGGGTCTGGCAAGGAGATTGGCTTGCCGTTGGAGATTCTCACTGGTGCCACTGCTGGAGGCATGGCCGGTGTGCTCACATGTCCGATGGATGTGGTCAAGACACGGATTCAAACAGAACTCGACCCGGAGGTCGTTGCGAGAGCACGAGCAAAAGGCGCTGAAATGGCAGCGATGACAGCGACATCCGTTCCACCAACATCTCCTTCACAGACTAAGCACAGACCGACTACGACCTCATCTGCCCCAACGCAGCGCAGGTCGATCTCGACCTCTGGTCCAGGCACAGCATTGAAACACCACGGATTGGTACCTTTGAACACAGAGTCTGTGTACGAGGCACTAAAGACTATCTACAGAACTGAAGGTCTGGGTGGCTGGTTTCGTGGAGTTGGACCCAGAGGCGTCTGGACGAGTATTCAGAGCGGAACCATGCTGGTAGTGTATCAGAAGCTTCTGAGGTATTTCGATCAGAATCCTTTGGTAAAAATGGATCCCGAGGACGCGCTGTGAAGGAGTCGGCTGAACAGCGAATAATGTACGACCAGATGCATGGAAGGCGTTGAAAGATGGAATTCGAGCGGGACAGCTCCCGCCATGTGTACACATAGAGCTTACTCAGCACTACAGCATTGAATGCCACTTTTCTTGATGTTCAGTCGCTCTCCAGAGTGATCAAAGTCGAGACGCGAAAACTTTCCGTGCCCCGACGCTTGCGAGGCAGCAGATGGGGTTGCCTGCCATGCTATGAAGCACTTGCCACTCACAGGCTCGGCAAAGAGAACATCAAAAATCCTGTCTAGTCATTCCATCAGCACCTTCCTGTTCACTTTGGGCTGCACCGCCCTTTCAGACATCCAACACCGGGCCTTCGTCTCCATAAACGGGATCTCGATTGAACCACGTCAACTTCCGAATACTCTCAATCTTCGCCTCTTCGCCTTTCTTCCCGTAACACATATCCCAATTACAACCCTTCGGATACCTACAACCGGCAGATCACAAGTCAGCAAAAATCTTTCGTGCTATCAACGCTCGGAAAAGAGAAGAAAAGAAAACCAAACTCACGACCCAACCATCTCAAACCCCCCCTCCAAATCCTCCACCAACCTATGCGCCAGCCCCGCCGGCACAACAACCACATCCCCCTTCCCCACCTCAACCTCGACGTTTCCGGGGTTATCCTCATGTCCAAAACACAATCTCGCTGAACCTGAAGATATCGCCAGAACTTCATGGCTCGTGCTGTGGAAGTGCGATGTGCTGTACATTGTGTAGCGCCATTGAGGCGTTACAACGCCAGTGGAGGTGAGGTGGGATTCTATCGATGAGGCTGAGGCTGTGGTGGGGAAGGCTTGTTTGTAGATGAGGAGGGGTTTGTGTTGGAGGGAGGTGTTGGGTGTGAGGGCGTGGGCGGGGATTTGGTGGGTGAGGATGTGGAGGTCTCTCAAAGGCGTAAGCTTGAGAGGCATTCTAGGGGATAATGGGTCTGTGTTGATTCTGATTTAATGCGAGAGGGCTGGTGTGGCGATAGAAAGACAACACTGAAGAAGGGCTGTGGGCCTAATGCTATGTTTGTGACGTCAGCGGATGTCACTTACAGCTGCGACGGATGTATTGAATGATGTTCTAACAGTCAAGGATAACCTCATACATTGACTATCCTGATCGATGGCTTCCCTATAGCAAAGGGCAAGCTGCTCGTGCTGATTGACCTCAGCCTCGGCAAAGCTGCGAGCGACCTCCACAATTTCACTGCAATGCTATAACAGCTTGACAGTCAAGCTGGCTGGCCTCGAAACCATTCTTGTGTACCTACTGCTCAATCGAGACATCTAAACACAGTTCACAAGCAAGCCTCTAGTTCATGTCATCCAACCAGAAAGACCATTCGCACGACTCAAGTACTACCAACAAAAAGAACAACAACCAGCGAATCCAAGAGCAATGTCCTCCCAATCTGGCCCTACAAGCACTAACTCTTCTCACCCACCTCTCACCCTCTTCACCTTTCCCGAATCCGTCTTCGCCCTCCGCACAGCCCGCTACCTCAACCTCCGCTCCATCCCCTTCACTCAAATCCGCGTTCCCCCCAACATGCCCCGCCCCCTCCTCTCCTTCAAACTCGGCATCAACTACCGGCGCATACCCATCCTCTCCATCGGAAGGGACATATACATCGACACACGGCTCATCATCCGCAAAGTCGAAGCAACAATCGGAGATCCCGCCACACGGCTTGGAGCGAAGGACGCATTTGGAAGTGGTATTGAAGATATGCTCGAGGAGTTTATTATTGATGGAGGACCCTTCTGGCGCACCGCAGGCCTGATCCCGACGGATTCACCACTAGTGCAGGATCCCATATGGATGAAAGATCGCTTCGACGGATCTGGAGGGCAATTTACAAAGGAAGCATTAGAAGAAAACCGAGCGTGGAATTTGAGTCAGGCGAGATTATATTGGGGCATGGTAGATAAAATGTTGACTGATGGGAGGGAGTGGATGCTGGGAGGGGAGAAGCCGGGGTTAGCGGAGATTCATGCTGCGTGGGTGTTTGATTGGGGGGTGGGGATGGCGGAGGGGGATGAGAGGTATGCGGCCAAAAAAGATGTGAGGAGAGAGTTGGGGGAGGAGAGATTTCCGAGTGTGTGGGGGTGGGTGAGGAGGTTTAGGGAAGTTTGTGAGGAGGCGGAGAGGAGGAATGAAGGGGTGGGAGAGATGAAGGAGGGTGGTGAGGCGGAAGATGCTGTTGTTGAGAAGATTTTGAGCTCGCAGTCTCATGAGGGGGAGAATCTTGCGTTCGATGAGGACGATGTTCTTGGCTTGAAGTATGGGCAGATGGTCAGCATTGCGCCTACTGACTTTGGCTTTACTCACAAGGACGAGGGCACGCTTGTGGGTTTGACAAAGGACGAGGCTGTTATCGAAATCTTGGCGCCAAATGATGGCGGTCGTCTTCGTCTGCATTACCCGAGAATCAACTTCAAGATCTTGCCCGTGGAGTAAGACAATGCTCAATCGAAGAACGCCATAACCCTGCACTCGATACTTTCCCTCGCAGGTTCATCTTCTGTTCCCGGCAGCACACAAGACCCGTGGATGCAATGCTTCGCGATACCACTCCCATCAGTAGCTCCCGTGTCTGCAAATTTGATGATCAAAACTTCATCCGGCTGCTGGTCAGGGACTCAATAGTACCGCAACGCTTCCCGGCATTTCGGCGGAACATGAATCAGCATCTCCCTCATGAACTCGCCACTCTCCAGAACTGCACTCAGAGCACGATTCTGCGTTGCCACAACCTCTGACTTATCCACAGATCGCCAGTCCAAGACGGCTATCGGATCACGCCTGACAGGCTGGACAGCACGCCAGATCGAATATACTGCATATCGCGGACGCTCGCCTCGATCTTCAGCATCGAGTGCCGGCTGAGCAACATCGCAGATATCCTTGCGGTTGTATCTAGCTGCAGCTTTGAGACCGTTCTCGCTGTAGTCCACGTGCATGTTTCTGGCAGGTTCGGCGGATGTGGCTTTATCTTGGCTAAGGACTATATCAAAACAATTAGCATGCCAATTTGGACATGGACGAAATTGACATACTTCTAATCACATCCCGCGGTAACTTCGAGATCGCTACATCCAAGTCACATCCACGTAACTTTGCATGATCAGGGTCGTTCTCGCCTTCATTGACAATTCTGCGTCGCAAGGCAAAGCCATCGACAACTGCACGTTTGGCACCTGTTGTTTTACAGATCAAATCGAGCACTTCCGCAACATATACGTCCTCCACATTGCGTCCTTGGAAGAATTGGTCGCCTTTGAGTGCGGACTGGTGCTTGACGAGCGTGAAACCTTGGACATCTTATCCATCCTTGCCTTGAGCGATGTCGGTAGAAGTTCGAATGTCGTGGAGTTTGTGCTTGATATCTTTTACGATCTTGGCTGGTGGGAGATTGTAGAGACATCGGTCCTCGGCTGGGATGCTTTCGTCTGGTTCGATGTAGCGGAAGTCGCCGTATAGTGCTGTACCGGATGCACTCATACTTCCAAGTAACTAGCAATGTAATCAAGTGCTACATTTGGACGCATCTTGGACGATGTGGCAGTCTTCTTATACACATCTTTGGAAGTTCAGTTAGTGCGCGGTCTGACATTCTGTTTCGTGCCCGATCGCACCGATCTACTATATCGAGGCATGATTTGAGCTGATCAAGGAAGGGCTGAGGGGCTGAAGGGCTTTTGCGATCCTGTCAGTAGCACTGATCCTACAGGATCAAGTTCGCGGACAGTGGAGAATGTTGATGGGACGCGAGACACGGCCACCTCGGGCCAGAACGAGAACTGGGAGGTCTTCACTTTCCACGATTGCACTCATCAACTACCTGTGGCAAGCCATGAATTACCTTTGTACTCCTTCTTTCGAACTGCAAGCATGTCAGGTCATCTGTCTTTGATACTGATTATGTGACAGACACGATCTGCGAAGTAATGCTTGTAGTAGGCTATGCCTTTGGTAGGCAGATTGGCTGTTATTCAGCAAGCAAAAAGCATCAAGCACTGCAGACCATGCCGAACGCTTGAATCCATACAGTAGCTCTGTCTGCATGATTTCAGACCATAGCCCGAACTGTAGAAGCACTCGATTAATCCTGAAGAGCTTATAGATGGAGATGTGCAAATGGTGACGTCTTGCAAAGTCTTGTAGGCCTCTTGTACGCTTAATAGCCGGCCTTAAACGCAGAAGACTGCCATCTGACACAAGTCTCGACAAGCATGGCTTCGGAGACTTCACATCATGTTAGACCGGAGAGAAAGGGTCTTTACAAGGTCACCATACTAGCCTACAGAAAGGAAGGCATGTCTGAAGAAGACTTCCACGTTCACTGGACCAACAGCCACGCTCCAAAAGTCAGCGAGCATCTCAGGAAGCATGGTGTAGTAGGCTATACTCAGGTCAGGCCTACAGATTGGTGAATGTCCGCGAACGTACAATAATATTAAGCAGTACCATACGCCGTCATGGTTACGAAAAGAGGCACAAGAACACCTTCCTGCTTTGGGAAACTTCACAGTCGATAACGCAGTGGACTACGATGGCTTTGTAGAGCTACGCATGCCCGAGCTGAGCTGTTTTGAGAATGCCATGCATGGTCAGTCTGAGCAGGTAATGCTACGAGACTAATACTGACCTTTCTCGCGCAGATCCTTACTACGCAGATGTAGTCTCACCAGACGAGCAGTCATTCTGGGAATTTGCAACTTCAAAGATCACAGTTGGCTGGGAAGAGACTTACATCGATGCTACCAAGGACGGCGAAGTGGCCTTTCCCGTCAAAGGTCAAGGAGGGCACGAAGCGAAACTGAACAATCCACAAACCAAATAATTGAGTATCAGATGAACGAGAACGAAGTGCCTTTCCCGCTCATTCTCCCAGGTATTAGCGCCCCTTGGTCGAACATCCGTCTGATCACATTCGGCGTATGATCAGTACGCTTTTTCTTGGCAAGCACTCTCAGCCTGACATAACTCAACCATCGTGTGCCGTCCTCTTTTCTCTCGACACTGTCGTTCAGAACCTCGCATACCCACTTGACTATGCAGTCTCGTTGAGGTCCTGGATCTGGTTCGACAGCATCAATGAAAGGCGCTCCAAGCTGTCTGATCCAGCCTTCAAGACTGCCATCATGTATCGATACTTTGCTCGGCTCGTGGTGAAGCTTGCATTCCAGTACATCAAAGCCTGCGCCTTCTAGTGCTTCCCGAGCCCATTCTACACTCGGACAAAACCACGGATGTACATCTCTCCGTCTTTCTGAAGGTATGCCATGCATTGCCATGGCAGCCGTCAGCGCCGTAATGGCTTCCGGTACATTTCCTGCTCCACCGCATTCAAACACTAATCGACCTCCAGGTTTCAGCAGTCGATGTACATTCTCAAACAATGTTGTCCTGGCTTCCTGATGTCGTAAAGTACGATGGAATGTACTGTTTGAGAAGACCCAATCCCAAGCTCCCTCCCACTTCAACAGATCATCAGGCTTCTCGTCCAACTTCGCCGGATCATGTTCAATAAATGCCAAATTGCCAAACGACGCCGTATGCGTCGTACTAGCATACTCCACCAGAGCAGCGGAATCATCCAACCCCACAATCGTCCCCTGCGGAACTTTATTCGCCAGCGCGACCGTCAACGCCCCATCCCCACACCCAACGTCCAATATCGCATCAGCCGGTCCTGGATTGATCAACTCCAACACCGGCCCAGCAAGTCCCGAGATATGCGAGAGATCTTTGGAGTAATACTTCGAATTCCACCGACTCTTCCTCCTCTGCTTCGCTGCCGCCGCAGCAGCATCGTCTCTAACCTTCTGCGCCGCCTGCTCATCGGTCATAATCCGATTGCGGAACGAATCCCAGCGGGGCGGATGCTCGAAGTTCTTGTGGATCTTCCGTGTTATGACGGTTTGTGTGGGAGGCTGGTTGATGTCGAATGCCCATTCCGCGAAGGAGTACATTCCGTCATATTGGAATGACATCTTTTTTTCTGTTTGACTGGCGCGGGGACGCAGCGATGAGTGGTATACTTGAAGCACAAAACATGGGGTGCAGGCATGGGTTGAGTCTTCATATGAAGTGTGGTTGAGAAGGTTTGGCAAGGCTGGTGTATCCTAGCTTTATCCTTACCAGGAGGAAATTTGGTAATGACGAGCAGATGTATTTATGGTGCAGATTGTACTTGTGAGCACTCCACGCCCTGCACGACGACCTGATATCCTCCGCTATGCTCGTCCGACAGTGCCTGTTGGCATGTTGTAGCTCCGTGCGCTGAACAAGCTCTGACTAAAGGGGTAGGTAGAGCATCATCAGTGTGATGTCCGCTTCTGCCGCCATTCCAGCAATCGATCGCCAGCCTCGATAAGATAATTGGTCCCCATAGACCAGTCCGTGATCATAGCTGTGATCATCTCCAGCATGAGGATTATTATTCGCAGTAGCATGCATCAAAATCGCCTCGAAGCCTTTGGACACCGCAGTATCAGCTGGCGTCCTCAGATCAGTCACAGCGCCCAGCTCAGCAATTGGATCATCTTGCTGATAAAGCTCCGCGAACGAGATTCGACCCGCCAACGCCATATCCAAAGTATCCCGCAAAAGCTTGACACCAGCGTCACGATAATCCCTCCCACACTGCTCGACTGCTCCCCTCTTCTCAACAGCACCCTGCAACAAAATCAACCCACGCGCCGTAATCGTCGCCGCACTGGTATCTCTCGGCGTAATACCAGCTTGTGGATCTACCACGCTGAAATCCCAAAACGACACACCATCGTCAGGTAAATGCTCCAGAACCCAATCTGCAACCTTCATCGCTGTCTCTAAGTACTCAACTTTACCCGTAAGACCATACATCTCCGCAAACCCATACACCGCCCAGGCTTGTCCGCGCGCCCACGTACTCTCATCCGCAAGACCTTGCGCCGTGCGGCAGAGATAGAGTTCACCTGTAGTAGCGCTGTAGTCGCAGACGTGGTATGTTGAGCCGTCATCTCGAATGTGATGCTTCATTGTCTGATCTGCGTGACTGATGGCAATGTCGAGGAGAGTCTTGTTGCCGGAGTACGTCGCAGCTGAGCGGGCTACGAGCGGGAGATTCATCATGTTGTCGATGATGACGAGGACGGAGTCCGAGTGAGAGGCGTTTTGGCTGAAGGAGGAGTTTTTGTTGTCCCAGGATCTGAGGACACCTGCGCTTGGAACGTAGCGGGAGGCGAGGTTGGTGGACATTTGGGAGAGGATGGGGAGCCATTTTGTTTCATTATTGAAGTGGAGAGCTGATTCGAAGGGGTAGGCGAGGAAGCCGATGTCGTGGGTTGTGGTGAGGTTTTGGTTTGTGATAAGAGGATCGGTCCAGGCTTGGGCAACGCTTAGCCATTCTTCTAGGCTTGGCCCATGAGAGGAGCCAGAAGAGTGTGGCAGTAGGTTCTTCTTGCGGTGGTACAGTTGCCATAGGCTGTTTGGAAAGAAGCCGGCCGTCCATCCAGAGGCAGATGTATAGACATAAGTACCAGGCTTGTGATCAGGATCGTCCTGTAAGACGCGAGTGTTGTTATGTGCCCCGTGTGTATACATAGGCCATCCATTCCCGCCTTCTTCAGGAGCACCTCTCAAGGCTGTTCGCCAGATACGAGCTGCGATGTTCTGATCGTAAAGGTGCGGGCTAAGCTTGACCTTGGAAGGATGTGCGACCACTGTGGATGCCATAGTGGCCAACAATGAGAACAGGCGAGTAAAGAGCAGCATATCTCAGGCCGACTCATTGAATGTGAGCACTACTCATCTGAAGCTGATGTCTCAGCATGTATTTCTATCGAACGCAGCATGTTCGGTGTCGAGCTATACCGAGAAGTCTTGGTCAGTGAGGAGTCGGTCCTTGCCGGTATCGATCTTTCGGCTCCACTCTGTTCTCCAGGCATGATGCAGGAAACACAACCGACACGGACCGAGCTACGTAGTCGATGCCACTCATATGTTTAGTAGTGTGCCTCCTCTGTCTACTCCCTCTCAAGACTTACACTGTCTCAGCACTGTTGCAGTCTTGACAGCCGGGCCCTAGTAGTCGTCCGTCACCACATAATTTGCAACTGTCCATCCTCCTGACATGAGATCTGTGAACACCCTCTGAGGATCGCACTTTTCTCTGATCTGTTGCAGCTTTCTCACATTCTCCTTTGGATATCCTCCCCACACGTCTTGGCCCTTATCAGCATCGTTGAGGTAGAGGAACTTGGACACCTGATCGATGAGACCAGCTTCAGTCAAATTGCCCATGATCGCTGACTCTGCCCTTTCGAGAAATGATGTGATGATGTGCTCGTTTGCAGCGTCATCATTGTAAGAAAGTGCGAACTCGACCCTGAAGTAACTGGAGACCTCAGCGCCCATCGGATCGCCATCTGGCAAGCCGTGCCCGTTCGGGGAGTGTGAAGCATTGATGAAGCGCTCCGAGACTGGTATAGGCGATAGACCAGTGAACCACGTCTCAACATTAGCAAGTCCATCGAAAACCAGGTCGAAGTAAGTCCTGATCACGATTGTCAAAGCCTCTTTGCTAGCGTAAAGAGGTATGATGTAGAAGCGCTGGCGAAGTCCTTCTGTGGCAGAGAATTGTGGACCAGTCTCCTCGCTCCAGCCATACATTGTCTTTGGGCTGAAGCTATCGGAAACAACCGGCAGGTTCGGCGTGGTGAAGTTCTCCAGAGCTTTAGGTGTGCTAGAGACATTGCCATCATAGAAGCGGTATGTGGTATAGCTGAGTTCCGAGCTGAAGAGCTCCGTGTTGCTCGTGTTGATCAAAGGAATGATGCTGGCTTTTGCATCGTCAGCCGAGCCATGTATGGCAAAGTCGTATAGTGCGTCGATGTAGTCGCCAGCAGAGGCGGTCCCATTCTCCAAGGTACCATGTGCAGTGATGTCCAAAGTTACTACAGGCGCTTCGTAAGTCGTCATCTCAATGTCAGTGACCAGCATGAAACTGTTGCCGCCTCCGCGGAGTGCCCAGAATAGATCAGCGAAGCGGTTATCCGGCGTAGCTGTCACTACCTCTCCATTGGCAAGCACGCCGGTGAAGCTCTTGATGTTGTTGCTGGACCACCCATGTTGCCAGGAGAAGAACGATATACCGCCTCCAGTCACAAAGCCCGGAACTCCGACCACGCCCAGTCTGCCGCCGACAACAACTTTGCCGAACGGTTCCAGAAATCGGTAGACATCAACCCAGTGGTTACCCGGCCCGACATGTAGGCTTTGCCCATCTGGCTCGAGATGAAGCTGCTTGAAGCCGCTACTTGAAAGCAAGACGCCCGAGGCATTGATGTTGTTGAAGCCTTCGATGGGCATGTGCCCTCCACCACGCATTGCAAATGGCGAGTTGAAGTGTTTCAGCACCTAGAGGCGGAAGTCAGTAGATCCGGGATGAGCTTTCCAGGCAAATATATCTAACCTTCACAGTCCAACCAAGATCTTCTGCGCAGCTAGGAGCAAAGTCGCAGGCCGGACCAAGAGCTGAAGCCTGTGACCAGAAGTCGGTGTTGTCGATGTTGTAGAAGGTCGTATTTGGAAGGTGTGTGGCGTTTGGAAATTGCGAGTGCAGATAGTCGCAAGCTTGTTGGGCGGGCGTGACGCCCAATTTGCCTTGAGACTCAAAATGGTAGCAGGAGGCCAAAAATATATGCCCAGGAACGGCCAACAAGGTAGTGTAGCGCATAGTCAGGTACAGTTGCTGATGATGATCGAAGCGAGTGCGGCAGTGAGCTTTCCTTGCAGCGTTGAGCCATGCCTTTTGTATTCAATTCACGGCTTCTGTAATTCGTCTGCCTGTGGACACATCCACTCCGCTCCGCTCTCTTCGCGACGCTGTTTGCTAGCTGTCGTCACGTCGGCGCAGCAGTAAGTGTAACGTCAAAGAGTGGGCTCGCTTTCGGAACGAGGATTTGAAGCATTGGGCTAGCCAAATCAGGCAATTGATCGTGTCTGCCTTGCTGTTCGTACGACCCACGATGTCTATCATGCACAACATGTCAGATCGTAATTGTGGAGCGATGCGTGCTGCACATACTCTTTTGTCTTCGCACACGGTACGAGCTGCATGGCAATGCGGCGTTTCAAGCAGCAGAACTTGTGGCGACCGGGTGACAGCTTCGCAAAATGGGTGACGCATGTAATGCAAAGAGACAGCAAAAGGCATCAGCCCGCTATCGCCGATCGTAAGCTCATGCACCTGAATTCTCCCCTTGTATTGTGCAGTTCAGGATGTAGGTGTGCGGTAAAACCCAGGCAAACGTCCGAAAGACATCTGGCCACTGGAGCAGTAGAGCCATCGCAGGTCGAAGAGGCCAAGGTGAAGCATAGAGTCGTTCCATAGGATTGTCACTGTCGCTACTTCTCGGCACCAAGAATCGGATCGCCCATGCCTCTGGCAGCTGTGTATCTCGTGAATTGCCAGCGATCTCCTGCAACTCTGTAGCGGAACTCACGTATCCCAAAGTTCTGTGTCACAACACCCTCTGGACCACTGTGTATCTCTTGATTTAGGTACACAACACCTCTGAGCGCATCAATACGGGTAACCATATCTAAGACCCGGATGTGATAGGTTGGCATGAGGCTTGTCAGCTGTTTCCACGAGTCCAGGAACTGGGCCAGTGTGAGGAACTGCTCCGGATCTTTGAAAGCAGGTAACTGGTTTTGCGAAGTGTGGTCGATGCCTATGCGAAACATAGGTGGCATAGCTCGCCAGACAGCAGACTCCGCTTCTAGATCTCTTGCGTTTATAGCTTCGATGAAAGCGAAGCACACTGCTTCAAGACTGGTCTCGGTGCTTGAATTTGACGAACGGCTGGACTCCATGATGAACGTGGCAGTCGAGGGTTGCTGCTACAACTGACCGCAACAGCAGTCGGTTGTATTGGTACAGCTTCGCCGAACAGGTCAAACAGACCTTACCTGCCCGAATCGACGCCATTGCGCATCGCACTCCTCAAATATGGCACGATATTATACCCCTCCGGCGTACTGTTATCGAAAGCATTGCTATAATGCACCAATCGTCAATGCCTGGACAAGTGGTGAAAAAGAGTAAAGAGAGGAAAGGGCCTTCATCCAGAAAGATGTGGAGCCGGCTGCCCGATGCTTGGCTGGTGGATGGGAATCAGCAGACCACTTTGGTATTGTTCGTTCTTACAACAGCATTGAATACCACAACTGCGTATCCATCGCCTTCTGAACATCCCGCAAGCATGGCAGCTGAACCGACAATCCCCATGCCTCCTCGTGAGCTCGAGGAGATCGCAGCCACCGACAAATCGCTCTCGTTCCCCACCTTCACATCACACACAGCTTGGGTCCTAGGCTCGCTTCTGCGAACCCGCCTGCTAGCTTTCGCAAAGCCTACAGTAATTGATATCAGTCTGGCTCATGGCACTCACTGTCTGTTTCATGCTGTAACACACTCTGGCACAGCCCCAGACAATGACTCCTGGGTTGCTCGTAAGAGGAATACTGTGCTACGCTTTGGAAACTCAACTTGGTATATGCACAACAAGTTTGCCGGAGATGAGGCAGCTTTCAATGCCAAGTTTGCGCTTGGTACGACGGCTAAGGACTATGCTATCCATGGCGGAGGTTTCCCCGTGAGAGTGCAAGGCGTTGAAGGCATAGTCGCAGTCATTGTGGTCAGTGGGCTGAAGCAGGAGCAAGATCACGGAATCATTCTACAGGTAGTGAGGGAGTACCTCGAGGAGTTAGGAATTGAGATGGGTGAGAAGAAGAAGGAAGATTGATATACAACCGCACCATCAACCTAAACATGCTGCATCAAATCATGGTCTCACCAAGACAAGCTGAAGACGAATGGAACCGGCCCCGAGAACATAGCATGGTTCGGAAGTACAGCGTAGCAGGTCACTTGCAGGTGACTTTGAGACGACTCGCGAATGCACTCCGAGGTGGCATTCCTAGCCATGTCTCGCATAGTACTTCTCTCCACCGAGGGTCCATGGGCACTGGACTGAATTCCCGCGAAAGGTGCTTCATACGTGGCCCATCTTGAGGCTGAAATTGAATCTCAGCTGTTGAAAGCCTACCATCGTGTCGCGAACGTCACAGCAAGCATCGGCTCCGTTTGATGCGTAATGTCTCGACATCAATCAGCACAATAATCGACTGTTATGTACTATCCGCGCAGGAAGTCTTGTCACGTAAAACATGCGAGAAATTGAAGCATGGTATCTGTGAGCTCATCGCCAGGTGTCTATTTCTCAATAAAAGACCTAAGAGAAGCATTTATAAAAAATCCTCTTCACAGTCTCTGACACTCTTCTTTTACAGTATTACCAATTCAGTCTTCGCTCCAAGACACCGCCACTCAAGTCCACCACATTCTAGTCCACGATCAGCAATCTTAGTACGAGTGACATGTTCTCCTTCAGCAAGGCGGACCGCCAGCTGGAGCGTTGGCTGTGACATAATATCCCTGGTTTTCTAAACGACAGGCCGAACCGCGGACACAGTACGGTGAGCCCTGCTGACACTTATTTGGCGAGAAGAGAACTCTGGTGCCCAAATCTCGGCACATGGACGCCTGTCCGTTGTAGTAGTAACACTGAGTTGAGCGGACGGTGTAGGCTGTGACACCGTAGCTGTACCAGATGCACACATCACCACCAGCATTGCCATTGCACGTGTAAGTGCGACCGGTGCTATAGCTCTCGCTGACGGAGAAGCCGCCCGAGATCCATCCATAGGCAGCGTTGGCGCTCGCAGTCCTGTTCGTACGATGTGATCAGATCTCGAATCTTTACACTACACAGCGTCACGTACCAGCTTATTGAGTGACTGTGACTGATACTGACAGAACAGCCCCCACCCGGGCCACAACGCAGGCTCTGAGTGACTTGCTGCTGGTATGGGTTCTGGTGTGGATCACCGTTGCCGACACGAGCAGTGCCTGCTCGATAGACGCCGGACTGACGTGCCACAATGGAGATCAGGGAGATTGGAAGACCTGCTTCGGTGCTGGCGAAAGAGTCGTTGCTGGCCATCACAGCAAGATCCTGGACCAGATTAGTGTACCGGTCATGCCATCTATCCTGCCGGCATGTATCTGATCAAATATGTCAAAATAGATGATGTCTGCAGGAACTCACGTAAGCAGTCGGGACGTGCCATCCGACCTTACTGTCGACGGGAGCAATAGCTGTGACATCCAGAGACGTAGCTTTCGAAACCGGTGTGGCATGTCCAAGCGCTGCAAGAGCGAGAATTATGGCTTTGATGCTGAGCATACTGGTGATCTTGGTCGGAGGTGGATAGCAAGTGAGGTGCATGTATGGAGATGTGTTTGGAAGTACAGGTCTGACCTGAGAACCGAGCTACGCCGTGCTTCTTATGCTCAGAGATTTGGCCCCTCATTGTGTTGGTTTTTGGGTATCAGAACCACAGACGAACGACAGTGACATAGCTCAATCCTTCCGGCTGAAGCTGCAAGATCAGAACACTGCACATTACACTATCGAAAACGTGCATCGCTACCGTACATCTCGGCAGCGAAGCTACACGAAACCAACAGTGACTAATAGTTCGTAGCTGATGGTGCTGCTCCCATTCTTGTCTCCTTGCCATGAGTCGGCGCCCATCTCAGACCACGCACTCTTGATGTAATTCCGAGTCACATTGGCCTATCCTTTGCGGGCCTCGTGGAATGGCTGTGGGCAATCTCGCCAAGAACGTGCTGTACGGTGTCGACGAGATGTAAGTGACCGACACAGATCACTCGTCATTCGTCTTGCTGCAACACTTGATCCTTCGTCTATAAACTAGCTAGGAAAGCTTCCGTAGCATCGACGAAAATGCCCTGGCGGTTTTGCAGCTGCGGCTATGCCGCACGTCCATGAGTGATCCTTACAGCTCTGCAATGCAAGAACGTGGTCCGAAAGCGAGAAACTCACGAACATGACCGTTCCTCAGGCTGTCTCGAATTTCTTTGCTGTGAACCCCACAATCCCGACTTCTCGCAGTATGAGCCAGTCTCACAAGTTGTGCTGTACGCCAGTTTAAGTCAACGCATTATCCCGGGCTATGGAAGTCATGCAACCACCGTCCTCGCAGGCAGAGAGGATACCTCAGAGGCTTGTACTATACCGGAAGTTCACACTAGAGTCAAATTTTCCAGCTTGATGTCACTGGAATTCAACCCTCTCACTTGGTAGGATGCCACATAGTCTTTGCTGCCTCCGGATACACGCTTAGAGGACGGAACAGCATCGCGCCCGGAAGCCGGCTGTCAGGCTGAAGAGGCCTATTCCTTCATACGCTTGCAGCAGTAATCATGAGAACCGATGGCAAGTATCATTTGATCGTCAGGGAACGTCCTTCGCAAGACTTACTTTGCAGAGCGAAATATAGTCCTTTGCGCTCCAGTCTGGATTGCACATGTCTACGTCTGCATCTTCTGTTGTCTGGAACCGGGCAGGCTTAGACTTGCTCTCCCCATCCTCGAAGCGCCGCCAGCTTCGAGCTTGATGTGCGGATAACGGCGAAGCGAACTGAAGTCTTCTCCATGATTACTTCCGTGCATGGAGATGTGATGGTCTGCAGAAGCTCCAGGAGAGCATCGCTGAAAGTATCGCAGAAACTGTAATCACCAACAAGTGGTGTTCTGCCGTCCTCGAATGATGTCGAGAATGTCACTGTCTTGAAGGATTCCGCGGAGCGTCGTTGGTGAAGAAATGGAACGCCGCCAAATAGTGTTATCTGTGAGCCATTGAGACACACCAAAGCGTACACTGTCATCATGTGAATTCGTTGCGCTTTTTACTGCTGATATGTTGCTTGCGTGGTGATACTGACTGGAGCAGTCTTCTGATGCTGATGCAGAAGTGAGGTTACTGCAGAAACCATGTTGGTGGATATGCTAAGCTTCACAAGACTGGGGGCGGGCCACCTTATTATGAAACCTTATCTCCTTCTTCAGCCATCCTTCCAACAGCTTTTCCGGAAGGCTTCGTGCTGCATCTTGTTGGACATCTGCATCGACTGTAGTCGCACAGAACGCCAGGGAGAGGCATCATTGGTGGATCGTCGTAGCTACCATGTTAAGATTCTCTAGGCGAAGCCGCATGCCACGACTTCTGAGCAGATACAGACCGCGCATGAGCGAGCTTGTGCCGCATCGTTGCATCAAAGCTTCACTCTACCTGGCGCGCGTGCCAAAGGCGTGGTTTTAAGTCTTCCGCTAAGAGTCTCTCAGTGAGATCCTGTGACGTCTGGTAGCAGAGGCTGGCACAAAAGGCGATTAGTCCTCACTTGCAGCACAAACACATAAGAATTTACGCGTACCCCAGTCGACCTCATAACACGAAGCATAACATCCTCACACTCAATCGAAGGCAAGCACTAGAAAGCATCATGAAAGGGTCAGTGAGCCTCGCAATTTCAACACTTATTGCCAGCACGCATGGCTGGACATTTTCGACCGGCGCGGCCGCAGGCTTTGTCTTCTCATCACAACAGCAGAACATGGTACTGGAGACTTCGAGCAGACAGCCGAACGAGACATCTTCAGTGCCTGTCCAATTCGGCAGCAGCAATGTTACCGTTGGCGTCAACATTACCGATACAGCCCTCCCAGGTGTTGACAGCCAGGTGACAGACCCAAGGGCTATTGTGGTAACCTATGATCTGGCATGGGCAGGCGGTCGATCGCTCAACGAGACGATAGGGAGCATGAGCCGAGTCTGTTTCAGTACACCCGCTTCTCCACTCTCTCAGACAGCCGCAAACAAAGATAGTGGCAATGGCGACTGTACATCAGCACTTGGTAGCGACTGCGTGCAGGCCTTGAAAGACTCGAATCCGGATTGCAGTACTCCACCTCTCATTCCTGACCAGTGTTCATCGGCCTTTCAGGACTCTGGCACTACTGGATCTTGTAAGTTGAAATCATTCAAGCTTGGGGTCCACTTTCAGCTGACTGAACCTTAGTCACCTTGCCACAAAACATATCCGACCCAGCCACAATATATGCAGAAGCGGGTCAGATTGTGGCGGCAAGCGACAGCGAAGCTCAGCTACATAAGGCAGAGGGACTACGCTTCGTTCTTCTTCAAGCAGGTGACGCGGTAAGCCCAGTGTGTATTCGTGTGGCATCTGCAGGTGCAAGCATATCTGGGGCGATGAAGATGTGGGCAGTGGTCACCGTGGTAATTGCTGGTGTGCTCAATCTGGCATGAATGGAGGAGCACTTTGTACTGTGGGGCGGATGAATACCGTTGAGAATCACGCGCACGCAGAGGTCGCCATAGGCCCCGGGGTGCTGCTCAAAGGCGCCTACCTAGCATCCACAGACAAAGTTCGACATTGAAAACTTGAAAGGGCGATCAGGCCGTTATTGTACAGTGAGACAAGAAAGGCTGGGGTAAGCACTGCACGAAATTAAACCCAACGCCAGAACACATTCCAAAACAAGCCTGCCGCCTGAAATATGATGGCAACATGATTCCCGCAGCAGCACGCAGCAACTTCATGGGCGCATTCGCCTTTTCCGCACTCGTTAGATATTTCCGGCCCCCTTCTACACAACTACGCGTCCACGTCTGATTGTGCGGTCCTCAGGACTATTTCCTCCGTCACGCCTGGAAGTTTGTAGTGGCACACTGCCTCCTTCTCTGGACGCCGGAGCCATCCCGCAAAGCAGCCATGAAGAGCACTATAATATGTGTCAGTCTAGGCCTATAGAGACGGCCCATCCGTTGACTGGTAGGACAATCCTGAATGGAAAGGACAGGCTGTAGGCGAGCGATGCATGTCAAGTGGACAACGCACGATGTCCCGAGGTCAAGACGTTGTGAATGAGATCGGCTGCGACATATTTCGACCAATTTCTAGCCCTCGACTAGCCTTTGCCGATCCTTCCGCCACGCATCGGATGAATTATAGCCTAAGTCCTCCAACAGAACAAAGCGCACATGCTCCCAGCGATTCTTCTTGTTACCCTCGTAGTCGCTCTCCCATTGCGCGTACCGTGCGCGTCGAATGGCTTGATTGATCTCCTTTGTGCCTTCCATGTAGCGTACGCTGGCATACAGTCGTTCCCTCAATTCATTTCTCGCGACTATGCTGTCACCATTGGCCTTCAGTTTCGAAGTCTCTGTAGAGTTGGCGTTGATGCGCATCTCGAGAAAGTCGCGGACTGGCATTAGGCGGGTGGTTATGCTATGAATAAGGCGCATAGCTTCCATTAGATTGTCGGTGTGGTTGCGGTGAAGCTCAGGTATCATCTTTTGCTTGGGAAGTTCGGGCTGATGAGCGCCCAGGAGCTTTGCCCAGATAGAGCCTTGGGTAGGGCGTCGAGCATCGATCTTGCTGGCTGCCAGCGCCGATGCCATCGTATGTACAGTTGATATTAGGTGCATTTCCTCGACTAGTCTATCACGAGCCGTTGCGAAATGCCGAAGTGCGTCGTTGACTTGTTCCTGTAGGGTTCCAACATAGACCATATATACACGTTCCAGTGAAAATGCTGGGATAGACCGCCGGGAACGCAGAGCTAGAGTGCCAGCCGCTCCAACATTCGCAATCATGACTCGATCCACAAGCTTATTTGTACCACGCAGACCCTTCTGCAAGGAGTCGACACTTTCCTCTGCTAGTTTGGAGAGGTTCTTGGCGTGCGCCATGTATGTAGTCCTGGTTGACAGTTAGCTAACATTCTTTTGACTGCCGAGCTATCACTGACCATTGTGCTTCGGGTGAATCTTGCGTGGACGCTAGATCCCAAATCTGACTCTTCATGCTGTTGCGGCTGACAAGCATAACGTATGGTAAAACCTCGTGTTCAGACGCAATCTCTTGTACGCTGACAAAATCCGCATCCAGGCCGATCGCCCTCTCGAAGGACGGGTAAATCCAAGAAGTCTCGTTTGAAGAAGAGCAGACAGGGAATGTGTGGACGCCAGGCAGCCAACAGGCATGTTGCAATGGAAATCTATCCATTGCTGCATCCTGCACGTTCCAGAGTCCTGCGATCGCGACAACAAGAGCGATGATGCAAGCCACCAAAGTCTTGTTGAACAGCGGTTGGTCGTATTTTTTGAGCTGTTGCAGTTTAACAGAGCTGGGTGAGCTCGTAGTATGTGACCATAGCCGAGAACTTCGACCTGCTGGGTCCTCGTGTGTGTGGGACCGTGTAACTTTGGCTCTACTTCTAATGCGAAGTGAGGTCGACTTGCGGCGGACGTTACGGTTGGCATCGGGGAAGACAAAGTGAGGTCTGCCTGCTCTCTCCATCACTCTCAAGATGGTGACTGAATTGCGCGGGGTTCCTCGTCCAGGTTGATAGGCCCTCTGTTGACATCACAACAAGGATGTGTGTGGATCAGAGTTTGTGCAGTCTTCATAGGTAGCACGTCCGGGTTAGGAACAATGGAGTAGTGACGAACAAAGATTGATGAACCGCGAGCTGGTTTGGCGAGATATGAGGACCTGCAAATTTATCAATGGCTCGAAGCTGTGTACGCGATCGTCGTAGCGCATGCACAGCGATGGAGGGCATTGCACACTTGACAAATAGCAGGGGTTTGTGGTGTGAGTGCATCAAGTCACGATAGTGCCCGTCCTCTCTGTAGCCCTTTATCTTCCCTTTGTCTTCCCTTTGTTGTCCTCGGCATGTGATCTTGGCACTTTCGAAGCAAGTCAAGAGCCTTACATACCAAGCTGCCTCGCTCACTCTATCATTCGAGAACACAATCTCGAGCTTCCTCAAGCTAGCATTGTGTCCGAGGCTCCCTCCATGTTCCTCTGAAACCTCTCAAACCGTGACTGTTGATTGGCTTGGGATGCTTGCTTTGCATTGTCTAAGTAATTGATACTCACTCCTAGTCGGGCGACTATCATCTCGATCGATCATGTCACATCTCCAATAGTAAAGATCCGAGGAATTCATTCCAGCTCATCTTGGAGCTCAAGGATACGAGCGCGAACTCCCACAGTCTGCGCTACAATGATGTGGAGGATTTTGTTGGCGCGTAGCAATTCGCTGTTGAGTCTTGCGTAGAGGCTGGCCTGCCGTTCAAAAGTTCTCATCTTGAACCTATGGGATGGTGAAACCCACTTCCAGTGTGATGCTTCGGAGTGATGTTGGTGATCAACAGCATTGCCTCCCAGCATAACGAAGAGTCCCATCGTCTCTACGAGATTCTCCAGCTTGATTGGCGTGTCGGGTGACTCCCAGAAGTGAACCAGTACACTTCTGGGCTGGTCTCGGAGTATGTCATTGTACTGGACAAATGCCGCTTCAAAGTCCCTGACTATGGGAGTACGAGACAGGCCAATCATCTCAGCGAGCGCATAGAACGGCGATATTGCTGAGCTGAATCGTCTGCCAATCAAAGCGAGTTGCCTTCTTCCCCAAGCATTCGTGATCAACACCTCATCCACTAGTGTGTCAGTTTTGCACGCACTTGTTTGCATGACATCAATACTTTCCGCCGTCAACGTGTCCAAGTCCGTGGAAAACGACATAAGGGATTCCCTAGGCGTTATTAGCACTTGTATACTGAGCATCGTTGTTTGCCCTACCTGTTAGGGGGGTCTAACGCCGCCAGCTCAAGAATCACTTCCTTCAGACCCGATTGTACATTCAGTAGGGTGTAAAGCTGAGCTGCGTGATCAACGGCCATCCTCTCAGTCTTTGCCAGCTCTATCTCCTGGTCAACGGCTTCGCTCACGTCTAGGTGTACTTGAGGCGTGGCTACGCTGCATACTGGAAGCATCTGTACAACTGGTAACCTGCAGACCGTTTGGGCGGAGGCGCTAACCATGTCCCCTGCAGCAGTCCAAGCACATCTGTACATGTACAGGCACGTAGAGCCACATATCATGAGAACCAACGGCCACTGCAGAATGATGAGGACCTTTGCCATGATTGAACAGACGCCTTCCGTTATGAGGGAGCTGAGTGGGATTCGCATGTGTGAAGCAAGTTCGCTTGCTCGGCGTGGCTGGCCGTGGTGATCGGAACCATGATGGTCCTCGTGTGTATTGGAAATCTCTCCCTGTGTTGTGTTCATTTTGTGCTTTATGTGATAAGGCTGTGGTCCTGTCAGGTATGAGGAAGTGGTGTCTGCTAGTATTCGGTGAACGTGCTCTTATAGAGCATAAACTTTGACGAGACGAGGTTTGAGCGGTTGTCATACAGTCTCAGACACGCACAGAGACGGTTGGTACATCGCGAGACCAAGCTAAGCTCAGCTTACGAGTAGTCTTTGACATCGCTGGAGGTTTCCGCCATGGCTGCCGACGACTCTGAGAGAAGGTGAGTTGGTACCATGGGCAGAGGCCCTTCACGTGGTGTATGCAATACTGCTATATCGTAGCGCTGTCCTCTAGAGCGCGTCTCGTTTCAACTCGAAGTATGTTCAAGCCTGGAGGCGCTGTCAAAATACATGGCACGTATAGCTGTCAGTACACGCAATCACGCAAGGGAGCAGGACTGAGATATCTTGTTTGTCGAAATCAGTCCTGATCCAAATCAGTTCCTGTAGATGTGCGGCTCTGCGCCGACCTGCCGAATTCTGCGTCGCTCAGCATCATTTGCAGCGGGAGCCAAGTAGCAGTCTCGGTACCAGCGGTGAGTTGTGCCAGACACGGTTGTTCTTTTGATACTCCACACCATAGATTGTCAGACGGCACTTGCTTAGTCTGAGCCTGCCGGGCTCAGACGCCATGTTTCTCGGGGGTCTGACAGTCATTGATGGGACTGCAGTCCAATGCGGTCGTCCTCAGACTTCTCTCTGCACACAAGCCGGCATGTCTCAATGAGGTGGAGAAGATCTTGCCCGAGATGATGCTCTGTATTGTTGCTGAGTTTGCGTGTAGTCGTAGTGAGGAAACGTGTATGGGAGTGTCCGATGTCAGCCGGACGAGAATTTGCCGATACATCTTGGCGCACATATGAAATGGAGACATTCAGCGGCGAAATTGATACTGCTCCATGGCCTGTTTACACATTTGAAGCATACTCAGTGTGATCACTTAGACGTTCGTAGAGGTTTGTGGTATTGGAGGAAGGAGCAAAAAATTCTTGGCATGGAAGTGAATTTCATTTACACGCTGTTGTCTCAACATACACCTCCACCACAACGCCAAAAGAAGATGCATCAGCCGTGAATCGAACACGGGGCCCGCGCAGAAAGCAGTGAAGCTGTATGCTCGCCTGATGGCAAGCGCGGATTTTACCCTGGAGAGGATGTTAATGAATGATCGGATGGAAGAGAGGCTTGTGAGAGCAGCTTACACTAAACCACTGATGCGGTATGCTTGTTGATGGAAAGCGTGAATTGAATACTGTATATAGCTGTCAGCATCCACTACAACTAGCATCGAAGAGAATGTGCCTCAGGTCGATCACGCTCCCCCACTTCTCCTCTCTCACAGCCCACGAGCACCTCCCCAACGATAGCCTCCACAGTAAATCAGGTCTCCAACGTCATATATTGTCTTGGGGCCGCAAGCAAAGAAGAAAGCATCGAGGATACTGTTTCATACAATCGACAACGAGATCGCTACAAATTGCCCAGGTAATATTCTACGATTGCATACTCATCAGAGGATAAGACCAACGAAAACGATACGAGTCCGGTTGCCACAATGAGGATGGGTAAGCATACATTCCAGCAATGCCTCAGCTGCTATGCTTCAGGGTTGCCAGCCGTGCAGACGTGCTCAGGCTTCACTTGCTCAGGCTTTACTTCATACGGAACATTGCATGCTGCTATCGTAAACGGTCTCTTTGAACTCTACTACAGGAAGCCATGGCCTGATAGCGTCTGTATATGCAGGTCAGCTACACACATCCATCTACAGCGTAATCATTCGCCGAATCCATGAGTCGCGTACGACCTGCCAGAGAAGCAACAATCGAAGGAAACGCTTCACATCAGAGAAGGTCCAAGGGCTTCGGCACTATATTCCCCTCAGTCTGCTCTCGAAGATGTGCCCAATACTTCAGGAACTTTTCAACAGTATCGTAGACTTTGCTATTATAACTCCCATGCTGGAATCCATATCGCCACATCCAACTGCTCTGCTCGGAATGGTTATGGCAACAAAGAAGAGCGAATGCACCGTCTCCATCGCTCACAGGCCATCTCGACACGTTGATGGCAACAGCAATATCCCAGCCTGCCCTGCCCCAGGTGTATCCTACAGCATTGTTATGGTCCATAAGGTCCTCATGTCGAAAAGCGGCTACATCATGCCAGTCACCCAGCAAGGGAATGCAAACACGTCGACCTCCATGGCTGAGATCGACCTCGGGAAGGAGGTCTTTCTGCTGTTGCATTCGCCAATATGGTAGACCTGGCCCGCTTATAGCGTTCACAAGTGTCGTCAAGTACACCAGATCCGCAGGGAGGCTTCAGGGCGTTGGGCGTATGTCATGCTGGTGCTCATTGATCGCATTTTGTATGGAGTTCCACCACTGATCTCTCGCATCAAAACCCACAGCTTTGTGTTCAACACCATCCAACCAGTAAGCGGAAAGCGAACCGGCTGAATTTGGAGAATCTTCGAGTAGCAAGGTCTCGGCATCAGAGAAGCCTACTCCATACTCCTCGAAGAGTTGCTCGTAGGCTTCTGCAATTTCATCGATGGAGTTTGCTGATGTCAATGCTCGCCCCTCTTCCTGCGCTGCATCTACCAGGATACGCAGTGCGTTCAGATTCTGTTGCAGTACAGTCTGTTTGAAGTTGCGAAGAGCATCTTCTATGCTCGACCGGCGACTTTGACTTAATTCGGACGACAGGTTGAGTCGCTGAAGATCATTGTTAACAGGTCCATCTGCGTAATCGTCTTTCATTGCGCCTCCGAATGTGACATCACTTATAGCAGGAGGGCGTGGCAATAACAACAACAACAACAACAACGAATTGGGTGTCGTTCGTCAAGTGCGGCGTAATATGCTGCCCCTCCTGCTGAGGTGCCGAGACAAGCCGCCTCCACGGGCTTGGCTCGTGAATGAGTCTGCTCGTTCGCCCGATACTGTTCCCGGTCACAGGAGTCTGATTATAATTGCGACTATGTTTTATGAGTAATCCATAGCTACAAGCCAAAACCTCAATGTTGTGCCCCATGCCTCGTTCGGCAACACGTCTTGTGAGCCGAACTTTGTAGTACTTCATTGCAGGTAGCACATTTGCCAGAGATCCTCTGCTGTAGAACAGTCAGTGGACTCAAGTCTGAGACGGCAGAGGAAGTCGTCGATAAGGTGTTGGAGTGAAAGATCTAGGAGCGCTTGATTCTGAGCACGTCACCCTTGTTGCGTCTCCTGGCTCAATTTCTAGAAGCTCCCATTGAGAGTCAGTCGATTGTGCTAATGGCGTAGATCATCAATGAACTTGAGCATCGTGGCAACACCAACACAATGCGAGCACTGTCTTTTGCACTGACCGCGACCCCAAAGGTGTTGATGATCTGACCCAGGATTTATAGCCGTGACTAGGAATTGCGCTTCAGGAGAGAACTTGTGCTCCTGTCAATTGCGAGTCTTCGCACTTGAAGCTGTACACCAACGAGCAGTCATCTGTATACCGTACATCAATCATCAAGTCGTATCACATCATTCTATACCAAAATATTGCCGCCAACGAGCACTTTACACCCTCGCATCCGGCGAGCGGCTGTGCATGTCATCACTGTGTCCCTTTCTCTCCAACAGCTCCACACTATCTGTAGTCCGTGGTCGTGCAGGTGCTGTAGGAGCCGCTGGTGCGACATCCGCCGGGTTTTCGGAGTCGTCAAGGTTCGCCGTCTCGTATTCGAGAAGCTTGATCAGCTTGTACAATAGGACTGCGAGTCCAGCGCCAGCGGCGGGACCGACCCAGTAGACCCATTGTTCAGAGTCGAAGCCGGCTGTGCCGACGGCGGATGTTGCGACCGAGGGTGCGAAGCTGCGTGCTGGGTTGAGGGAGCCGCCAGTCCAGAAGACGCCTGCAAAGGTCTTGTCAGGGTGATCAATCATTAATACTTCTCCACTGACTTACCAGTGAGCTCCGCGCTAAAAAGTGCGAGACCAATTCCCACGGGTGCTATGAAGTTGCCGCTGTGCTTCTCGGCAGCTAACATGAAGATCGTGAAGACCAGCACCGAAGTCAACAGCATTTCGATGATTACGCCCTGTGCAAGTGTCGTTGTATCTGACAATGTTGTAGCAACGTTTAGATCTCCTGTAAACAGCGCTTGCACCACCTGGTTCATGTTAGTCGATAGCTAGGTCAGAGGCAGTCAAGGATCAACTCACAAATGCTGCAACAATAGCTCCGAGCATCTGCGCAATGAAGAGCAGAGCAGCACGCGTCAAGGTGATAGCTTTGATCAATGCCATTCCAAGAGTGACTGCAGGGTTGAACAGGCCACCGCTGATGCGGAAGAAGACCCAGGCATTGACAGCTAGCGAGAAGCCGAATGCAAGCGCGGTGTATAGTAATTGTTGCGGTGTCTTTTGAGGTGCTTCTGTGATGACCGTGTCGCCAGTGTTCGGATTGGAGGAGACATTGGCTGTCTGTGCGCCTGTGAAGGCGAGGAAGAGGAAGAAGAACGTCCCTACGAACTCTCCGATGATTGCGACAATGTGACCCTTCCAGTGTCGATTGATTGGTAGTCTGTGAACATATTGACTGAACTTGTGGTGCTTCTCGACAGCGGAATCGGTATTCATGGTTGCTGTGAGTCCCAATAACGATCGTTGCTGTGAAGAAAGCAGCAGGGGTGACCCGGAACGCCCATGCTGGGGCGAGGATGTAGTCCTCTCATCGCCAAGTCTGAAGCTAACATCGCTTTTACCTATTTGGGCAGCTGAACGTCAGATGAGGAATCTGGGAAAGTTGGCACTTAGCTTATTTTACACTTTCCAGCCCGTGTCGAAGGCGTAGAACAGCCACTTTGTGTGGTGCAGTAAAGCCGAATTTGTGTTAGAAGCGCCTGCGAGTCAGATAGTCAATTGGGAAGCTCACGATGACCGTTCTACTGGTGTACGATTGTGGCCGGGAAATTGATGCCGAGGTGGCCGACTGGGCGTTTTCGTGACGCACATTACATCTGCCATGCGGCTTCTACGATCCGGATATCGGGACGCTGTTCATGGGAGAGTGTCAATCAGTTGACCAGTCTTGTAAGCATGTAAGTGTTGGCGCAAGTTGCATACTTGTCTCTGCCCTTGGAATACGCCGTCTACACATGTTAGCGCGATACACACGACACCTCCCGCGGAACTCTAGATGTTGCACGGATTCGAACAACGATTAGGCATCTAGGCCGAACTACAAGCCTAAGAACTTGGTTCGATTGGTTCGACGCTTGAGTTGAGACAGTGGCTGGTGCTCCTGATCAGCCTTGGCAGGCCGACAAGTGGTCCAGCAGCAGGTTTGATACGCTGAACAACGTCTGAGATACTCTAAAAATCTGCAGAGGGATGCTGTTTGAGCGATGCCAATGTGCGCCGACGCCTCTGCTTCCGTCTATGCAGTACCTGGATTGTACGCCATAACAATCTTCTGAATCTTGAAGATGGCATCGGTCGCTGGTGGACCAACACTCCAGTTTGGATCACCGTTGCTACGAGGTAAAAGTCAGTGCGGAAAATGGCATCAATTCGCTGACGACAAGACTCACGACCAGTTGTTCCAAATCCAGTATGCCTTTGTCGTGGTTGGGACATTCGTGTCGAATGTGTACTGCGGCACATCGTCCACGAAGAAGGATGTCAAGCCGTTGTTCCACTCGATGCTGTACTTGTGCACCTTGGAAGTGGCGTCAGATGGCACGACACCAGGACCACTGGTGCCAGCCTGTCCGACAGCTTTAGTGTTCTGATTGGTATACCATAGAGCGCGTGACAGGCCCTGTCTTGTGTATGCTAGTGAGTTGGGATCACTGAGCCATTCGATGTCGGACTCGTGGACACCACCAGAGATTGAAGTATCTCCATCATATGAGAAGATGCCTGCTCAATCTATCAGAATGTGCGTGCAGGCGGAAGCTGAACATGCTGTCCTACTTACCGTTGCACACGCCAGGAGTCTCTGTCAAGATTGCCCAAGTATCGACTCTGGCTGCGCGGATCGTAAATGTGGTTTGGACTTCTGCAGACCAGACGACCTGGTCGTTCTGCTGACCACCAGGAACAAGGAGGTTAAGGAAGCCACCCTCCACATACGACATGGATGGCTCGAACTCGTGATCCTTGGGCGCCCCCACTGATGTCGTGTCGTTCACTCTTGAATAGTAGTTGGCAAGGCCTGTTGGAAGAGCAGTTCCTGGAAAGGTGAACGTCGTTGTGCTGGCATACTGGGCCTGGGAAACGCGGGCAGCCGCAAGCACGGCGAAGGCAATTGTAGGAGTAAGCATGTTGACTGTAGAGTGAGACTTTCCCTTGCCGCACTCAAGTCCAGCTACCAGCTCAGCATATATAAGTATTCGCGTGCTTACCATGCTGCCTTCCTTCGCGCCCATTAGCACACATAGCATCACCGACTTACATTATGCCAAGCGAGTAGCGAGGCGAAGTATCCAGTACGATGTTGAGTACGATCGGAATCCGCCCCATACTGGAGTCGAAGCGAACTCAACAGGCATCGCGGCCTAGAGGTGGCTACAACAACTCGGCTGCGTGGTGAGAGATTTTGGATATTGTGAGTGGCTTCGGAGGAATTGAATCCTTCGAGCAAGAGCGAAGGAATCACCAACGTGATAATGTGCAGTCTTCGCGCTTTCATGTGCTAGTGTCTGGCATGGTAGCATCCAGGATCCACATTATACTGCTCGAGCTCGCTGAGTCCGGCACGAGCGCCCACTTCGCTTCTGCTTGGCGACCTAAGCGGTGCATTAAGTACTTTGTATAAAAGGTGGATCAGTACTTTGAGCCTGCCACTTCCGGACATCCTCGCCGGTGCAAGAATGAAGGATTTTTGCAATGCCCTGCGCACAGTCTGGTTGGTTCGAAAAGCTTGAGTCTGATCTTTCGTTGTTCACTCCCGTGGACAGTCCAAACACCAACGCGGCGGTGGCTTGAGTCCTGGAAGGTTGCTGCTGCCCGCGACTGGATGTCAGCGGATCCGAGGTCAACATCTTGTAAAAGAGATATGCTAGATGCTGCGTCAGCCTAACAACGCCTCGTGCTCCGCGTTGTCGCGGTCGCGTTGGCGATTGAGTGCGCGCTTCGCATCGGAAACATTCGTGTGATCCAGCCGCCTCAGCTCGCGTCTGGAAGACCTCGAGCCTCAATACAGACATCAAACCGAAGCCATCTCCCTTTTGTCGCTCCCAAAGTGTATTAGGTACGCAACGCGAGCGTAACCTGCGAATGCATCAAAGTATCAGTAGCGCTAACAAATGATAACAAACCAATGCCCTTCGGCATGATCTCAAGACCAGCATCACGCTTTTCAGGCGCCTCTTCTGCAGCACTGATTCCAGAAAAACGTTGGGTAGGAGAACAGCAGAGCGTTTCAAACACAACTTTGAGCCCTACATGCAAATCCTCTTGGCACGATTTTTTGAATAGCCTCTTCGTCATCCACCCGGACTTCAACAGACATTGCAAAGCACCAGGCACGCAAATTGCTGTCCGTAGACCGCTATCGTTGCCTACAATGATGAGAGTAGCAGCCGTAAGATCTTTTCGTGATGACTTCACACTGAATGCACGTTGGTAGAAGGCTTCCAACTTTCCTCTTCGCGATGAGTGCAAATGCCGTCCTTCGACGGTCCAGCCGGGCTAAACAGAGCAGAACACGCGCATCGTTCGCGGATTCGGACACAGAGAGCTCATCACTATCGGCCAACAAGAGTGCTAGTAGTTTCAAACGCAAGAGAAGCAGGTCTTCCGCCACGACAGCAAAATCAGCTGACAGGAAGCCATCCAAGAAGTCGAAGGAGGAAACCACAACTCCTGGACCTGAGACCAAGCCTGACGCCGACAACGAGAGCTCCCAGCCCTCGAAGAAGTTCACGCAGTGGAGTATTCACTCCAAGTCCTCACGCTACCCAGACTTCAACCACCCGAACCGTCAAGAATGCGAACAAGCTTTCCACGCGCTCAAGACCCTCCACCGAGCGAGATGCAGGATGAGATGCATTCTTTGTTGATTGCGCATGGGGGGGCGTGTCCGGCTTGTAGAGGGTGGACGGGGAAGGGGAAGAGGTGTACGGTGCGTGAGGCTGTTGAGGATGGAACGGGTTAGCAGTAATAGCGGCAGTGTGTTTGGTGAGAGTATAGAGTCGAACGGACTCCGTGGACTGGTTGCATTAGACTTGCTTCATCTATCATAAGTGCATACTGGCTGGAACAGCTCCCAACTCTCTATCCCTCTAAAAGTCCTTCTTGGGCGCATCACCATCAACATCCCCACTCCCATACTTCCTCACCTGCTCCTTACCAGCAACCTTATCCTTGTCAAAATACGCCACCTCCTCCGAATCCATATGCTTCGCAACCTGATCCGCCTGCCACTTCTTAAAGCTAAACCCGACACCCTCATGCGAGTAGTCCTTATCATTCGCCTGATCCTTGTGATACTTGACTCTCACGAACCCAGCGTCCTCACTTCCTGGCTCGAGACTCAGCGTCACCAAAGCATTGATCGTTGCAGTCTTAGGAATGAGCTTGAATGTCCAGCTTTGCTCGTTCTTGAACTGGATCAAGTTGTCTTCGTTCTTGATGATCTCGTAGCCTTCGTTCTTGGAGGCTTTGAAGAGTTTGGGAAGGGCGAACCATTGCCCGGCCATCTTGTAGCGGTCGTTGGCGTAGACGAATTGATCGTCGTAGACGCAGTCGGGTGTGTAGCGCTCGACACGCTTGATGGTGGGTTCGCAGGAGTAGAGGGCGATGATGTCGTCGATGAGGGCTTGACGAGCGGCGGAGAGAGGGATTGATTGGGACGGGTTGGGCTTCATGTCTTCTGTTGTTGTAGTCTGGCGGACTTCGTGCTGCTCGCCCGGAGCATTAGCTGGAGCGCCGGTTGCGCCAACGCTGGTGGATGCCATTCTGGTAGGTGTGTAGGGTGGTGCTTTGTAGGCTGAGTAGAGTGGCCTAGCTGTTCTGAGAGATGCTGTTTTCGTAGTTTGCGCGAAAAGTGGAATGAGCCTCTTGGTTGATTGCATGAATAAATGTTTACTTGAACCTGTGGCTGCAGGATGTGATCATATATCATCGAAACACGTAGAGTGCATGATCCTCTCTATCGACGCGTCGTTGTGACGTGTAATGAGCTTTGCATAGCCCTCGTCCAGCAGTGGCGTGTAGGCGGACATATCGGAGCTCCGAGAGATCCTCAGCTCTGCTCATCGTCACGACTGTCTGGGTTAGCATGATTGATGGTGTGAACTCGAGCCACGCCGAGACGTCTGAGATTGCGATGTTGATGTCAAGAACGATGATGTTTCGGGATGGTTCATCCATGGAACACTTGGCACAATTGTTAGGGTTGACTAAACTTACTTCTGGGACGACGGCGACATATCAGTGGACATCTCAAGCAGGATATCAATCAGTCAGTCGACTCAGATGTGGGCTGCTGTATTGTTTGTAAATTGTCAAGATTTTTGTCCAAAACTCACGCGTGTCATCAAGAATATCTGAATTCACAATTTTGCTGAAATTGGCCTTGATCAGGAAAGTGTCTGCCCACTGCGGGTCTCCTTTGATCAAGTACCGACTGTAAACAAGGACGGGACATTCGCTGGCATAGACTGGCGAGTCAAGCGCTACACATAGCGGTCTACATCATGCATCCATCGCCTCTCTCCGTTACTCTACCTCGCCTTCCCTACCCACCACGCCCACCAACATACTCCATCCTCCCATGCGCATCAGTCGTCCACCAGCCATCAGTCCAGCCTCTCCAATTGCCCCACAGTCCCTTAGTACTCGCAGCCTTCACAGTACTCGTGCCTACTAGACGGTACGTCGAAGTGTAGGTGAGGACTTTCGTTGTTGTGCTTGGCTTGCTGCCGTATCCTGCTGGGATCATCGACGTGGAGGTGACTCGCTTTGTGGTTGTGATGGTTCTTGTTGTTGGCTTGGGGGTGTTGATCTGGTATGCTGGTGGCGTGCTGGAAGTGGAAGATGTGGTTTTCGAGGTTGTGGTGCATTCTGATGTGCTAGAAGTGGACGTTGTGCTTGACGAGCTCTTCGTGCTGTAGGAAGCTTGCGTGCTCGACGAAGCTTGTGTGCTATACGATGCGTGCGTACTCGATGAGCTCTTTGTTTCATACGAAGGCTGCAAACTAGCAGCTGATGACGAGCTAGATGTCCTACTGTTTGTCACGCTCGTGGAGGAGCTTTCCGATGAGACTGCGCTGCTGCTGCTACTTTGACTTGAAGTACTGGAGAACTTGGTGCTCGTGCTCGATGGCTTCACGCTGGAGCTGGCCTTACCAACCGCAGCATCCGGACTCTTGAGAAGCTGAATGCTCTGCCACTTGCCTGATTGATCTGTCCAGTTGTATGCATACGCAGGATTGTAGTTGTGGATCGTTACTTTGCGAACGAACCTGCAGCCCGCGTCAGGCGCTGTCTCGTAGAAAGGAGTCTCGCTTACAGTACTTACATCGTGTACGGCCCGCCATTGACATCAGTCTCGCCGCCCGCCCATGCTTTTGTACCAGCATTCTGACCTGGATCGCCACCAGCCCAGATCCCAAGCTGGAATCTCGACGGCGTCTGAGGATACTGATAGCTGCCACTATCGCCTGAAGAGTGGATATACTCATGCGTGCGGACAGTTCTACCATCGAGTCCCCACTTCAGATTTGCTTTCCGCCACTCCACGCTGTAAGTATGAAAGGTCTCCTGCGGTTCCGAGACATCAAAGTACAAGCCACGATCATAGTTCTCGGTGATGCCTTTGCCGAAGTAGTTGTTCTGTCCGATGCCTGCTGCAGCTTCAGAAAAGCCGAAATTGTTGCCCGAGAACTCGAAGTCAATCTCGTCGAAGTCGTCTGACATGAGTACTGCGCTGGAGATCATGCCGGTTCCGTTGGCGACGCGCATTTCTATTTCTACTTTGCCGAAGAAGATGAAGAAGTTCGTCCACAGCTGTGGAGCATCGTATCGTTTGTTGTAGGTAAATTCTGCTCCATCTGGGCCGAAATTGATCGTTGCGTAGTCTGATACCGTCCACTCTTTTGGGATGGCCTTGATCTTCGTGAAGTCGATCTCGTACTTGCTAGTAAGTAGACCAGGGTTGGGAGGACACGCGCCAGTATTGTTCTTGATTGGATTGCATGGCCAGAACTGTCCGTCCTCTCGTTGAGCTAGTGCAAAGCTCGAAAGACCCAGTAGTGCGCCGAGGAATGCTATGCCGTACATGCTTGAGTCAGTGGTAGCGCAGTACGAAATTCGAGATCTGCTGTTCAAAGTCAACACTACCCAAGACGACAAAGGAAGCTGTCAAGTTCTGGAGTGTACTGCGTTCGGATTGTGATGATACAAAGGCTCGCGTATGTTCTTTCAAGAAAGCTAATTAGTGGCTTCATGCATGTCTAAGTTGACAAGACGCAATTGACAGAATTGGTGCGCAAAAAGACATTCTTCACTGGATCGTAGGTGATCTCGAGCCCAGGAGCGACCAATCTGTCGTATGAGTACTGCGTGGATTTGTCTTCTAAGAAGCTCTGCACACCGATCGTACCGTATCTGCCGGTGTTCAAGGGCGTCTCTCCATTAGCCTGATAGTATGTGAAGATGGCAACGCCCGGCTCTGCTTCCTGGAAAGTCGCAATGAAGTGATAGTATCCAGTAGACTGCGAGTAGAGGCTAGTATACCACTCGAAAGAGACATTTCTGTTCGGCGAAGATCCAGAGACCTCGTAGTAGAGGCCTTGCGCCGTGCCTTGCGCAATGAAGAGGTCGTTCCAGTATGGCAGGAAGACAGTGTCTGGCAGACCCCAATCATCGTTGCTATTCATTCTTGGCAGCTGGGAGTTATCGAAGGAGTAGTGATCGATGCTGCCAGTGTCGTCACTCAATGCAATCCAGCCATTGACGGACACAACCAAGCTGCTGCTCCGAACTCCGAAGGCCTCGATCTCGAAAGGTAGTTCCACGGGGTAACGCTCGTCGTCAAAGTCCTGCGTGGCTAGACCTTCTGCATTGACGCCAGTCAAAGGTGTTGGACTAGCCAGCACTACTGTAGGCTCTCCAAACTGCTGTCCAATCAATACCGTAGTTGTTTCGACAAGCGTCGAAGTGACCAATGGGGTCTCAGTAAAGAGAGACTGCACTGTTCGCGTGGACGTTGCTATTCTTGTCACCACAGGATGAATCGTAGTGGTATTCGCATAGTACCGATATGGCTGCACTGTACCAGTGGCAGTGAATAGATTGACGAGTGTGGTGTTGGATGACTGTGTTGTGCGCACAGTAATAGTTGATGTCGATATAGGTAAGCTCATGCAACTGCAACCAGAGGAGATCGCGTCGTCCGCAGCATTCTCGAGAGCTGGAGGAAGGTCATGAGGATGTCTCCAGCCGCCATGGGGACCTGAGTGGAAGCCAGGACGCCATTGCGGCTTTCCTCCCCAGCCCCAGAATTGGCGCTTGACAGGCTGAGATATATTTTGCGCTGCACTGGAGTTACCGCAGATTGTGGCTGTAGAAGTAATCGTGGTGTAAGAGACACTCATTGGAGCTGTGGTCGTCAAACCTCCTCGAGTAATAGTTTGGGTGTTGTTCGAAAATACTGTCGTAGTGGAGCTGTTTCCAGTGACAGTGACCAGGGGCAGCTGGATGGCAGAGGCGCTGGCAGTCCAGGTGACTGTCGCTGCCGTGCTGGCGAGGCTGATCGTGGCGTATGCATATTCAGTTGATGTTTCGGTAACGGTTTGTGCCTGTGACTGGTCAGAGCGAGGCGACTAAAAGCTGGTGAGGAAAGCTTACAGTTAAGCCCAAGACAGAAGAGCAAAGCTCACTTGCAGCATCGTATGTTCGCAACGCCGAGACATATGGTGCTGCTGCTCTGCATGTGTCATTGTAACTGCCTCGGCCACCTGGCTGGCGCCATGGAGGCTGAGCAACCGCGCTTGAAGTTAGCAAGACTGCCACTGCGAGATAGATGCTCGCCATAACGAATGTGAGGCTTCAACAGAAAGCGCGAGAAGTACGAAGTCCAGCAACAGTGTCTTCTGCTCCCTTGTATAGTATGCTTCGTATTCATCCATTCTTGCACACCGGTGTGATAGCGCGACGTTGCTCAAACGCATGATGGAATGCTCGAGGTCGCTATCTTGGGCTCATGCCTTGCTCGTTTTATCTATACGGGCGTCTCGACCTGTTCCGAGGAATGCTGCGCATGGCGGAAGCGTGGTGAGCACACGGCAAGATTGGCACCATTGTTTTCGATGGACGTCGTGAGGCATGAATGCCGTCGTATCAGCCGACGCGTGAAGCATTTCTGCACGCGCGAGTACGCGGTCGCAGACTCGGCCGACCTCGCTTCATCGGCCATTGCACAATAGCATCAATTGGACTTGTCATGAGAACACCTGAGCTGGTCATGTTGATATCCCTTGGAAGACGCGCCGAGTAGTTCTACCACTTCAGCTGGCGAGGCTGTCGCACTGCTTGCGTAGTAACACAACAACATTGACCATTAAAGCAGCCATTCCATCAGAAGTCAGTAAGTGCGACAAATTCCATCACGATGCCTCTGCGCCAAAGTCGAGCCATGGGCAGCCCAAGGCCAGCTTCCTCAAAGCTCTGAACGCCACGTCCTAGCCTGACTTCTTCTCGGACGCTCTCGACGCCAATTTCAAAGACCAGAAGACGTGATTGAACATCTCAGAGCTCCCAGATGTGTCGGCCAAGGTTCTAGGTGTAGCTTCACTCTGCAGCATGACACAATCTGCGCTGCCCGGTCGTGACAACATGCGATGGTGCACGGTCCCGCAGCATGGAGAGCCCTTCCCGTCGTGCAAGCGCCAGCACCTCAGACAGCTGGGCATATAGCTGTCCTGCTTCCCACTCCCTTTTCTGCCTCTTCTTCGCCAGTACTCCTCACTCAGACCCTCGGATTGTCCGATAACGTCAATCTCGCGAGTCAGCTCCATCTTGAGGGCGACTTCGATTGGATGATGGAGGTCGACTGGAGCACCTTCGACTGGTCTAGCTTCGAAGAGCTTGACGAGGCAAGGTGACTTTAAAAAAAGACACAAGCTAAAAGAAGGGCGAAAAAGACCAACAACCATACATGCCTTTCGTCCCCGGACAGTGGAGCTGGCTCGGCTCGGAGAAGCCCAGGTTCTCACGTGTCCTACGTCGGCTCCTTCCCACATGATATCTGTAATGCAAACTGCGAGTTCCACCGAAGATCGACACGAAAGTGGTAGCTGTGTGACGCCAGAGCCGAACAAAATATTGCGCGAACGTGCCGCGTCCCGATCGCATCCTGCGTTGCACAATCCCTAGATGCCCACATCAGGGCGCTTTCAGTCGCAGATACGAGTTGCAGCGCGATGTCGCAGCGAAACATGGCTCTAGCAAGTCTTTTCGATGTCCGTTCCCTGGTTGTTATCATGGTCCTGCGACCACTGCTTTCGCTCGCGCAGACAAACTCACTTCTCACATTCGAGCGGTCCACAACCACTAGGATTTAGCTGATTGCCCGATCACCGACTGCAGCAGACGGTCAATGCACATTGACTTGCTCGCGCGCCACATCGAGCTAGCGCATCGGCCTGACAATGATCGGCGCTGCAAAGGCCATAGTAAATGGCGGCAACATGTTCTATCGCAGATGTCCCTATTGGCGCTGTACCGCCAGAGTCAATCTTAAGCAGCTAGACGAGCATATACTTAGCCACAACACAGAGGACCTCAATGCTATGGAGGCCTCACTGATGGGGGAGAACTATACGCTCTTCCGAGAATAATGCTGCCACAGTATATTGACCGGATGCTCTTGTCGGGTCTCATCGGTCTGCGTTGCTTGCCCAGTTTGCAAGAGAACGTGCAGAGATCATGAGGAATTTAGAGAGCACCTGGTCTCTGTTCACCTCCTGCACGAACACGAGTTCTTGCATTTCCGAGTCTGGCGAAGCGCGATTACTGCAAAAGTACGTAGCAGTGCAAAGCTGGGCAGTCCATGGGATTGGGATGTTCTTTTCCGCGAGGACCTGAAAAAAATGTCCATCCTGCCAGCTCGATGTGTCGAAATTGGCGCATCCGGGAGGGACATCATCTGTCCCTCCTGCGTGACACCCAAGAAGTCGTCGCCGAGCTAGCTATACCCGCACCGTCGGGAAATCCTCCGCCTGTACCCGGCATTCAAGACTCACCCAGTCTTCGACGATCTGCGCACACTGTCAACTTCTTCTTGAGACATTTCGACTATCACGGCAACGGAGAGACAGAGCGCCATCGTAACCGGCCGTCGCACCCGCGGAGGAAGACTGATCCGTTCGCGGATCTTGTCGCGCGAAGTAGCGAATTGGCCTCACCTGTGAATCTCACACGTGGTCCCCTATGAATACTAGGAAACAGGCTCGAGCACGTTCTCATATGTTGTGGCGTTGGCGTTGGCATCGATCTTGCTCAGGAGCTATTTGCACCTGTACTTACAGTCCTTACAGCTATTTCTTATCCGTGTTCTAGTGTAATCGATATATCAATGTACCGGCAGTTCTCGTACGTGTGGCTTTTCATTAGTTGTACGGTCTCAGTGTGCACCCGGAAACGGTCTAAGTAAGACTTGTTTGCCAGGTCGATCCGAAGAGGTATAGTAAATCGAAACTTGCTTGTCAGTTGGACCTCAATCCTATCGTCCATGTTCGAAAAACATCTGAAGTTCTTGCATCAAGTGCACATATAAGTTTCGAGGCGCGTACCATCATTGTCGTTGATCATCATGAGCTCTGTCTGGGGGGATATCAGGAGTCATTTCAGTTTGTTCTGCGGAGTGGAGAGTGAGAAAGAGTTCTATTACGATTACTCTTCTTTGGTACACCCAGCTAGCCTGTACTTCGTCATCTTCCGCTTCTTCTAGCCTGGTTTCTTCACTGACTCGAATTCCTCAACCCTAAAATACTCGTGCTGCTACTTGCACTCCTTTGCAGATAAAATGCTCTGATCGGTGACGCCGGCGCAGCGACTGGTGAGCCACCAGGCGTGCTGCAAGGTGACTCTATAGCATTTTCCCGACTTGTTCTCTTCGGCGGCGTGCTTAATCCAAAGTAATCACTTCCACTGTTCTCACGGCGCAGTCACTTCCCGCTTCCGCCAGGAGGAGCGAAAGGTCTCTTCGTGGGCGATTGTGACCTTGATTGAGATCTGGAGTCTAGCTTTCGAGGCAACTTCGTGGGTGATTCTGTCCGCTTGCCGCCACTCTGTCCAGAAGCGGAAGATGTTGGACGTGCTTGCAGGGCATCGTCAGCCTTGTCTGCTGCTTCTTCTGCCTTGCTCGCGGCAAGGTCAATGATGGCGCCACTCTTGCCCATAGCATCCGTGTCCTCATCATCGAGGCTCGCTATCGAAGCGTACGAGTTATTGCCGAGCTTCGGCGCCGTGTTCTCCTTCTTTGGCTTCTGCTCTCGATCGCTATCCCAGTCAGCCGGCAGGCCATCTTTCACCCCCGGGCGAGATGCTTGCGAGGCTTCGAGGACGGCATCCTGCTTAATTTCGCTTTCGGCAGCTGACGTGTCGTCGGTCGAGGACTCGGACTTCTTGCTCTGCACTTGCTCCTTGATGTAGTCTGTGCCGTCCTTGTGGATGCGCTCCGCCTCAAAGTCGTCCTTGCTCTGCGTCACGCTCGGGGAGTTGGCAGCAGTGTCTTCCTGCTCCACGGATTCGTTCGCGAGATCGTTCTCGCTCTTGAACCACTTGTCGTCTTCTGGTGTGTTTGCGCCACTTTTCTTGTTCGATGCTGTTTGGTTACCAGGATTCAATTTGTCGCTTTCCTGCTTCACCTGTTCCGCAGCTTTCTTTCCGCCTTGTTGAGCCTTGCCAGCTACGTCTTTACCAGTCTGCTGAGCTTGTTGTGCCGCTTTATTCCCAGTCTGCTGTGCTTGCTGAGCGATGTTCTTGCCGGTTTGCTGTGCTTGTTGAGCGGCGTTCTTACCGGTCTGCTTCGCTTGCTTTGCGGTATCCTCAACTTGCTGCTTCACTTTCTTGACATTGTCCTCTCCAATCGCTTCCTTGGTCTTCTCGGCGGCTGCTCTGCCAGATTGCTTGGCCTTGGAAGCTGCATTGTTAATGCGGTTCTCCAGGTCTTCGATCTGGCCGCTGACTCTTCGGCCTGTCTTGTAGGTGCCCTCCTTGAAAGACTGTACATCGCGCTGCAGCTGCTCACGGACATCCTTGCGATCCAGCTTGGCAATCTTGTCTTCGAGCTTCTTTCCCGCTTCCTCGACTCTCTGCTCGGTCTTCTTCTCGCCTTCTTTTGCCGAGTCAATCACTTGTCTGCATATAAGTTAGCCCTGCATCCCTACTTGTTACGAATCGCGTTACTTACCTAGCACCTTGAGAAGCGGTTCTTGGCTTTCCCCTCTTAAGGTAAGCCTTATAGAAGAATCTTCCGAACAAGAATGTAAGTGGGGCCAGATAGAACAGGTTGAGATAAACCGCAAATGCTTCTCCAGAGGTGTCGAGGCAATCAGTGCGAGTCCAGTCAGTCCTCCAGCGTGTCTCGTATTTCGGCACACCCGGGATCTGCTCCTTGAACTCTTCGATCTTCTGCTCCATGACTGCATTCAGAGGCTGATTCTGCTTGTCGTGTACCTTTTCAGCCAAGCCCTCCTCTCCAAGTGCTCTGAGCAGCATCTTTTTGCCCAGCGCTCCCCACGCGATCGCACTCGGCGTGGCGACGGCTTCTGAGACGACTGAAGTGGCAGACTGGACCTTTGATGTAGCGCTCGACGCAATGGCAGAGACGGTGTGCGCAATCTGGTATGGCGTCGAGATTGGGATGTCGTATTGGACGAAGAGATGCGCGGCGGCGTAAGAGGCGCCCCAGACGAATTGCGCGATTTGCAAAGAGGTCAAAGATCGCTTGATCGCGGTTGGCACTCGATAGCCCAGTGCGCTAAGGGTAAAGTAGGTGTACATCAGACCGTGGATGAAGGAGTTGATGAAGACAAACATCCAGATGGGCGGGCTCATGTAGCGAATACCGGCCCACATGCACAGCATTGCGCCTGCGTGGTGGTACGTCTGGAGAGTTGCGCTTCGCTTGCCCTTTGCCAGGATGATGAGGGTGTCGATGACCTCGTAGAACTTGCTCACATAGAAGATCCAGCCCCAGAAAGCCAGGCCCTCATTCCACAGACGACCGAAGTCTGTCGGATCTGGGTTTCCATCGTAGCCCAAGTGGATCAAAGTATTCTTAGCTTCCCAGATGTTGATTGTGGTGTTGAATGTCGCAGCGTCACCCAATCCTCGCGGACCATTGATCTTGCAGAGCGCATCTGCAACGCCTGCCAACCCATTCTCATTATTCAATCCTGGCCAAGTGTGCGCAACGGCTCGGCACATTGCCAGGAACGTTGCAGTCGAGTAGACGGTGAGGAGCGCATTGTGCAGTACGACAAAGTACTTGAACCATGCTTGTCTTGCGACTCTCCATGGCTTGTTGTTGCGCTTGCGATTGTACGCGTTGAGAAGGAAGACGGTGACGATGTAGGTGCTGGCGAAGATGATGGGCACCTGTGGCTTGAGGGCGAAATTGAAGAGATCCTTGTCGATGCCGAATGGCGCGCGGAAAGAGCGTTCCTTAACTGGCGGCAGGAGCGTGAGTGGCAGTGGCTCTGGGTTGAGTGCGCTGAGGGTGAAGGACGGCCATCGCAGGTACACCTGCGGGCCCGACATGGTGGTGGTCGTGTCGCAGTAGTGCAGGATGTGTACGTTGTTGGTGTGTGCGAGCTGCTGTTCGAAGCTCGACGCGCGTGGGACGACGCGATCTGAGCTCAAATTGGGGGTGATGATGTCTTGTCGCCGATCCTTTTAGTAATCTCTATCGCATGGCCAATGCTGTACACGATCTCTCTCTCTGTACGTCTAGCCGCCGTCGCACAATAGGGAAAGACCTCGGCGAGTTGAGGATGTGAGTAGTGCAAGTGCAAGGAAATGGGCGAGAAAGTCGCCGCGTGTGTGGCTGGTGAGGAAGCTTTTCGTCCTTCGTTCTCGCTTCACGACCCAGCCAAATTGGAATTTCAAGGAAGCGCAAAGCACAACTCTGACCTCACACTTCTCTTTCCATTCACACGTCATCCATAAACAATGACGCTATTCTGGCCCGTCTGCTGCTGCCATTTGCACCTCAAAGCCAGGCAGCGACAGCATATGTAGTACTGTCCTCCTATCATCGTAGGTCAATCAAGTCTCTCTCACCACAACAAACACCAAGCACCAATCAATTCATCCATCCTCAGCCAAGACCAAACAACCACATCCACTTCCACTACTACCAATCAGACACACGCAGAACATCATGTCCACGAACAAGGGCGGAGCTCAAGGTGAACGTGCCGCAGAGGAAGTCAAGGGCGGCGTCAAAGGCCTTCACGTATGCAGCATCTTTCAGTCTATCACCATATCGTACTCTCTAACATTCTGTACAGAACCTGACCGAAGGCATTCGCCACAACGTCAATGCCTTTGCCGACGATCTGATTGGCGGCAACAAGACTCACAAGTCCACTGGCTTCTCCAGCGACGCCAAACTTGCCGGCAAGGAAATCGAGCACAAGATCGGAGGCGAGAAGCCTGCTACTACGCCACACACGACTCCAGCTGGCACCAATCCTGCGGGAAGCCACGCTGACAACACGACGAGCTCCGCCAAGGCGCCTTTGTGAGGCACGATGCGTTGGAAGCAAGCCATCGACAGTGAGATTCAGGAGTGGCAACGAGTCGTATCGCGACCTATAAGCCCTTGAGAGACATGAGTGACGATGAGAGGAGATACATGATACCCCTATATAGATTCGAGAACGAAATGCAATGAAAGTCCTACCACTCTTAACGCTCTCGTCCCGCTCATGTTGACGCGACTTCGTAAATGCCAAGTCGACCTCGTGAATGCTAAGGTGATCCTCATGAAGGCTAAGACGACCTCGTCAGTAGTCGATTGACCTCGTTCGAGCTGACGCGACCTCGTAAAAGCTGGTGCGATCTCGTCCCAGCTGACGCGACCTCGTTAAAGCTGACCTGACCTCGTTAAAGCTGACCTGACCTCGTTAAAGCTGACCTGACCTCGTCAAAATTGACCTAACCTCGTTAAAGCTGACCTGACCTCGTCAAAGTGGAGCTGACCGCGAAGACAACCACGTGTGTACAATGAAGCATTCCAGATGCTTGCCCGAGGTCAAGTGACCACGTCAATGCTCAACCGACCATACCAATACTAACTTAAAGCGACCACTTGAGAGAGTTTATCCGACCATTGGAAAAGCCAAGCCGACCACTCGACAACCCCGGCCGACCATTCACCAATGGTCATCATACTTACCATTCGACAAAGGTCAACCGACCATTCCATTGACAGCCTGCTGACACGACCAATCAATGGAGCCAAAACGACCATTCAAGTCACTTCATCCTACCACAACCACACTTCACTGAGTAAAGCCACGGCGACCACTTGATAAGCTCAAACGACCAGTCAGGAACGCCAAGCTGACCATTTCAATGCACTCATCCGACCGTTCGACAACCTCGTCCGACCACTTTCTTCCCCACTGTCGAGAGGAAGGTCAAGGTCAACTGACCACTCCAACAAGAGCCAAGTCGACCATTCGATGCACTCATCCGACCATTTGAGAACTTCATCCTACCATTCAGTAGGAATAAACCAACCACTCTACTTGTTGATCCAACCATTCGAAAAAGATCATCCGACCATTGCAAAAACCAAGCCGACCATTCGACAAGCTTGCACGACTGGTCAGGTCAGGTCAGTAAAGCCAAGCCGGGCACTCACGCAGCTCATCCGTCGTTGCAGGCCAAAGGATAAACCTCGCAGTCATCATACTCACTGTGCCTGCTTCGATATCAATCGCAAATGCATGATCAAGTGGAAATCAAAAGCGAAAGCCAGTACATGGTCATTGATGGTCAATTGGTCTGTCATACCGTACAAGAAACCTTCCCATGCTTCTGATTCTTCTCCTCACCCTCTCTGTCTAAAGCGCCAGCCATGCCTGTGCCAGCTCGAAGGGTATACGCAAAAGTTTCCCACAAAAGCGCGCAGTGTGTAAAAGAACAAGTGGTTGATGTGTCAGTCAGTCGTGGTCGATCATGAATTGTTCCTCCTCCTTGAACATGCCTTCCCTCATCCTCCATTTTTTGTGTCAGTAGTGCTCGTGTCTCTTCTTCTGCTCCCGTTCCTCAAAAGCGAACGCCTTTCCGTTGCAAGTAGCTGCCAAGCAGTCCATCGAGTTGGCCCATCATGTCTTGCACACCCTTCCTCTCTTGGGTGAAGAGGTCAATCATAAGTGGGTGATTGGCTGCCACAGGCTTGATGCCAGATTTGTCGTTGATCATGACCAGCATGTCTCGCACTTCACTGCCATCCTCTAGCCAGGCCTTCAAGCTGTCGTCAGACCATGACTGCTGTGACACAGTGGGAGAAGGTCTCGAGCTGGGCGGTGACAGCTGCGCCGACGATGATTTCGACGTGTTGCTATCCGTAGACATACCACGCCTGGGTGGCGAAGCCGGCTTTGCCACAATAGGAGATTTTGTTCCGGCCCGGGCGGCATCTCTCGCAGCCATGGCAGCCTTTTCTTGTGGTGGTAGAGGTGATCGTGCTGTTGGTGTGGAATCATCATCCTCATCGCCAGCCGCAACCTCATCCTCGCTTGGCTCAGCAGGATGCTCAATGATACTGGGCGAGCTACTCAGACTCTCTGGTCCTTCCTCGTCATCGCCTTCCTCCGCACCTTCCTCGTGGTAAGTGTTTGGAATGTGTATTGATTCCGTTCCATGCATGAATGTGTGGCTGGAGATCTCGACTGGACTCTCCGAGAGCCTATCGCCGTCCTTCTCTTGATTCTGGTCATCGAATGGATTTGCTGGCTCGTCCACTGGCGAGTCAAAGTCGTCGAGCTCCACGCGTTGCTTGGCTTTCTTGGCCTTGGTAGGCTTGCCTTCCTTGTCACCGAGATGAAGCATGTTCGTGATGGGTGCGACCGAGTTCTGGACCATGGCGAGCGGTTTGCTGATGCTGCTCGTGTTCTCCAATGGAGGCGCTTCTTTCGTCTGCTGCTCCTCAGTTTCTGCGGGAGTTTGTCGAGCGGGATCATTCTCAGGACTGGCGGTGCCCATTTCGTGGGCAACACTCGAGCCTTCGAGCTCGGCCACGAAAGCCGCCTGACTGGAGTCTTGTGACGATGACTGCCGCAAAGATTCATCGGGCCCTGGTTCGTGGTAGTCATGTCTGAACGCAGAAGGCGTCGAGATCGAGCTCTTGTCAATAGGAGAAAGCTTGCCGCTAAGACTTGAGTTGCCTCGTAATGAGCCTTCGCGTTGCAGCTCTGCTGAGACCTTCTCCGAATCGGCATCGCTGGAGACATCTTTCGCCTTCTTGTCCTTCTTCTTGCTCTTGAACAGTCCGCTCAGCATACCGCCGCTCTTCTTCGGTTTCTCCTCTTTCTTCTTTTTCTCGTCCTTCTTCCCTGTTGTCGACTCGGTAGGAGAGCTGGTCGGCTTTAATTCTTCGAAGCTACTGCTTCGTGCAGTCTCGCTAGAAGGCGACTTGGCGTTGTTGGCCTGCTCTTCGCGGAGCATGCTGGGCGTAAGTGTTATTCGCACCGTGTCGATCTTATCGTCCTTGAGGAAGGAATCGGTGTTTCGCGTCCGCTTCGACTTGAGCGGTGCAGCTTCTGTTGCCACGGTTGGTATACTGCTTGCATCAAACCCAAATTGTGCCAACTCACCAGTCTTGGGGCCATCTCCCGTCACACCCGCATCGACAAGAGCTTGTGCCGCTGTCGCAGCCTGTTCGCGATCGAATGAGGCGCGATTAGAGCCTGTGCTTGATCGCCTTTCTGCTTCTGGGTGCTCGACCTCAGCCTTTTGAGCCTTGTCTGCTTCTGCTTCTGGCTCCTCCTTGGCAGCCTCTTCCACGTGCTGTGCGGCGCCGTAAGAAGGCTCGATCATATTCTCCTCGTCATCACTCGAGTAGTCGTAGTCGGAGGCTTCAACGTATGTAGGAGCCGCGAATTGCACCGTCTTTGCATTGCGTCTACGCATGGCCTTCTTTAGCGGATTCCTCGACTTTTCCGAATTGTCACTGAGCATGGTGGCCGATAACTGGAATTTATTAGCGAAGGCTCGAGATTAGCGAGAGTGCACGAACATCAATGTTTCTGTGCTTGTTCAACCTCGCAAGTCGCTCTGTAGGCGTTTCGATGTGCTCAGCAGGCAGATATCCTAGTATATGATTAGTCAACTGCTCGTAACAACCTATACGAGCCACCTACCAATACTACTATCCTTGACCACTCTGACGAGCCACCAATAGCTATTGCTATCGTCTAGCAATACCATGGTATCACCTTTCGTGGCATTCGCCTGGCCCTCGACGGTGGCGACGAAAGTATGCAGGGCATACACGAACTCGAAGTCGATATCTTCTGCTTCATGTAAGCACTCACAATCCCAACCATAGTCAATGAATTGCGGATCAAGATCAAGGAAAGCGTCATGGTCATCATCATCATCTTCGTTGGTGTAATCCTCATCGCCATGATCCGAAATGGCCTCTGGCATACTTTCCCAGGAAGCATTCGAGTCGGCTGGTGAGAGTGGCGTGTCCAGTAGAGGGTCGTTGACGGGAAGGAGGACCGTTTCCATATCAAGACTGTTCACGCTTGACAAGCTGGGCGATCGCTTGTGCACGTAGCGCGTCAGATCGGTAGTGCTCCGCATGAACGAGTGTCTTCTGAATGGACTTGCGATCGGGCTTCTCGTCTCCCCAGAGATGTCGCTCAAGCGGTCGTCCTGGTCCTCGAAAGTAAATGTCTGTTTCTTAGATCCGTAGGCTGTGGTATTTACGCGCTCTCCCGTCCAGGTAGAGCTCGGCGGTGGCTCAAAGTCCGGCGTCCTGGCCTTCCCGATATCCTCTTCATACCTACCCTTTCCGTGATGATGCTTCGACGCTATGAATACAATCCTGCTTCTCCGTGCAGGTCTGAAAGGCGACTCGTCTGGGGAAGAAACATTGGCCAAAGGCGAACGATCTAGTCCACCCATTCTCGACCTCAGCGGCAAGTGCTGGGGAGTACTCAAGAATGGCGACGAGTCGGGTGTCATGTCCGCAGTCTGGTTGAAAGACTCGCGAGTTGGAGTTGAAGTTGGTGTGCTTGCTGCAGAAGACAGACTGGTCGAACGTGCCGGCCAGTCTTGTACGCGCAGCTGGTAAAAAGGCGCGCGCTGAGAAATCGAACTGTACCCACCATCTTCGATGCTCGGCGAGCTCGATATCCTGTCCATCATGTCGTCGTCGCTCTCTCCCTCGGCATCCCCTGCGCCTTCCTCCCCATTCTGGCCATTGGTCACGCGATCCTGCGCATTGTTGGCGTTGGCGTTGGCGTTCGCCGTGTTGCTCGTCGTCGTCGGTCGGTCGTCCAGGTTTGCGGATGTGTCCCAGGCTTCTGCCAATGTCTTTTCTTCCGAATGCCGCTCTTCGAGTACGTGCTGGACTTGAGCTGCCAAGTGTGGTGCGTTGCCGTTTGGTGCAGGGTGTTTTGCGTGTTCGGCAGCCGTAGGACTTTGCTGGTCTTGCAGATCGAGCGTGTCTGCGCGGACAATGTTGGGGCGCGTCATGGTCACAGCCGGCGAGATAATCAGGTCAGGCCAACAGACTCTTGACCGCGTGGGCCGAGACCGCGCAGTGTCGCTATTGGGAGAAGGAGCGGAGTCGAGGCAGCATGGCAGGGAATGCTGAGCGAGTGGAGTTTCGGATTGTCGTCCTTGGAATTGATGTAATTGTGGGCAGTGCGCCTGGATGGGCAATTGTTGGTTGTTTGGTCGGTGTCAGGTGGAACCTCGTTGATCCAAGGAAATGCGGTGGCTGAGAGCGAACGTTGGCGAGCTACAGATCGGCGCGACAATCCTGCTGTGCCTCTTTCTCGTCCTCTTCCCACTTCCTCGCACACTGCCAGAGTGATTGCAAGTCGCGAAATGTCGTAGATAGAATAATGTCGTGTCGTGTCGTTCCAAGTCGACTGGTCTGCTCAGTCGGCCATTTCCCCGTGGTTTCCCAAAAAGTCGAGACGACCCCTGGTCGCTCCTTCCTAGCCTCAACTTGAGACACGGCCGCTAGCATGAGCTAATTTCTGCCAAGAGACACGTCGTTACTGGCTCCGAACATCACAACCAGGAAACATCATCCCGTCCATCTCGTGAATCAGGTCGCTCGCAATGGAAATCGACACAACTGACGATGGCGACGTTGTCAAGGTCCTGAGCAAAGCAAACCGCCTTCCAAACACCGAGACATCGTCGGACCTTCCGAACACCGGATCTAATCTGTGGCAGCCACATTTACCAGTTACACAATCCCTGTATCACGATATTAGGCGTCGGCTCGTGCGTAGCAAGGGCACTGTGACATCTTCCACGCGTCAGTCTCCATACAATAATGGCCACCATGCCCGCGATATGGTTCTTGTACTTCTTGATCACTGCGAAGAGACCTTCATACACCAGATCAAAGTTTCCGGCAGACAAGAGATGAATGTATTTTGAACTAAAGCGCGGTAGCTCGTTTTCACGACTAGTGTTATCAGGCTGAGCATGTGCGCCACAGGGCGACCAGTGGTTCTCAGATCTGCTCAGCGGAGAGACACAATGTCTTCGCCTCGACAATATCGAAGGCGCAGGCCGCGTGTGCCACAAGCACGATACACGAATCGAAGAAGTCATAGAGTGCTACACAATGCTAAGTTACATAGGTACAACTCGTGCTTTCACAGCCGTCACATACAGAGCCCCAGTACATTCCAACGTTGAAGCTTTTCAATCGAAATCACTCCCGCTTGGATGTCTGTCAACGCCAATGATGAGACCTGCGAGTCGAAGTGAACCTGCGAACATGCTATGCACCCCCCGCGCGTTGGCAGATATGGTCGCCGGCAATAAGAGCACCACAACGCGCCACTCTACGAGTACTTATGGTCCAGCAGAACTCTTGCCCCGTCCGATTGGCGATTGTTGTTGAGCGGAACACGGCCGTCAGCTGGTGACAATATTGATGTAGGAGTGACGAGTGATACTGGTGTGATCGCACCCAGTTCAACATCAGTCACTTGATGATCTCCCAGTCTCTTCTTCAACGAGCTGGTGCTACTGCCGCCATCAGTCACGGAGCCAGAACCAACGCTGACCGTATCATCATCAAGCACAAGTCTCAATCTTGGCTGCCCAAGCCCATCAGGAGGTGGGTAGGCACGAACTTTGACCACGGCCTTATGTGTTGATTTTTGCGATACACCACCTGAGCCATTGTCTAGCTTGTGGGAGGGACCATTCGGTGAGTTCTGGCATAGAACTAGAAGTTCCGTGACAGAGTCCCATGCGGTAGAAGTACCTTGCTCTCTCCTCCATATCGAATATACGATATGACTGAGCGCGACGAAGATGTACACACATACTCCCGCTAGCGTGATTTTATCGATGATGAACGATGGGCCGATATATTAATGGCCCCAGTTGAGCCATATAAGGCTTGAGAGGACAGTGATGGGTAATATGTGAGAACGAGGTTGCGCAGGACTGCACGTTTGAGCGAACCAGACACCACGGTCTTTGGCGTTTCTGGAGCCTTTCTCTGCGTACGCCAGTCTCGCCATGGATTGACCGGGTTGCTCGTCCTGATGACGCGTGACATGGTGGCGACGAGTATTCTATGGGCCGATGTACGTAGGAGTACAAGTGCAGAGAATCATCGTATGAGCTTGATCGGTTAGCGGGAGGTGATTACTCGAGAGGATCGGGCGAAAGCGGTCCGGTCGTTTGGTCGTCGCGTCAGCCTCCATCTCATTGTTCCCTCCTGGAACGGTCTTGCTACACAGGCTCGACGGTATCGAAGTCAGGCTGGGCTGGAAAGCTGTGATTAATGTGCTCTGATTAGACCTCTCCAATGCGTTGTGCAGATATAAGCCCTCTGAAACCACCGCAGGGGCAAGGCGCCTGCAGCGCACTGTTCGCAGCTCCACTGCATAGCGAGTGAGTGGGTACCGGCAAGGCTGAGAGATTCACGAGACTGTTGTGAGCCATAATGCTTGGATCAAACACCCTGAGCATAGAGTGTGACGGCTATATGCGTACAGGAGCTGAGTTTGTGCAGCGATCTCCATGGAAACCAGGTATACTGCTCGCTATAAGCCCGGAACGTCGCAGTCAGCATAGCTTCGTGGCGTTTAGAGCTACGGCTGTAGCGTCGCGTTGGATATCCGTATCCTGTCGTGCTAAGGAGCGCAGCGCAAATCGGTCGTGTAACTAGCGGTCAGGCTGAAACAGCGGGACGTGTATTCAGCTTGAACAGGAGGAGGACTGGGCAAATTGTTAGTACTATCTTGATTCAGAGCGTCTGGCAGCGAAAGTTGGTGAAGCTCACTTTCTGGCTATATCGCAACCACACTGGTCATGCTGATGCTTGGCCGGACCATGCGCCCAGCACTACGTTCATCTCTGTCGCGAAGCTGACATGTCTGCATCGCTGAGTTTGAGAGCTGCAGTTGCTCGCAGAATTGGACGCTGAACGTGTACGCGGTGATTGTGATCGGGTTCGAAACGATCGCCGTATCCGAAGCGAGTCTTGTGTTACCTGAGGTGCACCTCGAGATTGGCGAACATGGGTACTGTGCCCTTTGGCCCCACTGTCACACAGAACTGAGCTGAGCTGTCCAATTGTCAGCCGGTCGACCAGAATTAGGTCGCACAAACATGTATTCTAGGCATATGGTGCAGCCACAACGCATCAGGTCTCGGCAGCAATGATACGTGCAACGGAATTCCGCATGCTTGGTGCGCCACTTCATAGGACATCGTCACTACCACGAGGCAAGGGATGATGCTGCAAGGCATGTCTTTCTGTCGCCTTCGATGTCGCCTTCGCTGTCGACTTCATGCTCTTACAAGTCAGAGCCCGTTGACTCGCCTGTAGCATACGGAGCATCGTGATGCAAAGCTGACACGAAGACCATGAACCGGCTATCGCGTTCATACTACCATGCTTCTTCCCGTCTCGGCCTGTCGCCCACTCGCTTCACGATGTACTGGCTGAGCTTACAGAGTACAGCACCATTCGGCGACTACAGGCCGAGCGATTTGTCGATGCCGCTTCAACAACTACGCCGTACGACAAGAACAGTGAGCATGCACCTCTTTGCGTTGGAACCCCTTCCATGGCAAGAAAAGGAGCTCGCTACCTTCGCACCACAGTTGGGTCGCTGCTTGCTGGTCTGACCCAGGCGGAAAGAGACGGCATACACATGATCGTATTTATACCACACACAGATCCGACAGTCCACCCAGCATACAACGAAAGTTGGCTCCCGAATCTTGTGGATGAGGTGTTGCTGTACAATCTGTCAAGACTTGAGCTGGACCATGTCAAGGATCTAGAGAGTGACTCTGGCCTCCATCGCAAGAAGGGCTTGTTCGACTATACATACCTGCTCAAAGCGTGTTACTCCAAAGGGACCTCGTACATCGCGATGATTGAAGACGATGTCATTTCCATGGACGGCTGGTATCATCGAACAATGGCTGGGTTGAAGGAAGCAAGAGCTCGATCTGCGCAGGACTTCTTGTACCTTCGCATGTTCCCCACTGAGGAGTACCTTGGCTGGAATAGTGAGGACTGGCGAACACACATGTTCTGGTCTTTGATGGCGATCGTTGGCGCTGCCTTATTCCTCTTCACGCTCAGGACCATGCTGCCAAGTGTGCAACTCTTCCTCACGCCTTACGTATCACTGGCCATCTGCGCAATCCTGGTGCCCTGGATCGTTGTCCTGGTTTTCGCGGCTGGAAAGGTGACAGTTTTTCCACTCCCGGTAGGAATCACTGAAATGAACAAATGTGGCTGCTGCGCGCAAGGCTTGGTGTATCCTCACGCCAAGGTCCCTGACCTTGTCAAGTGGTTCGAGTCCGCCCGCATTGGCTTTGCAGACATGTTGACTGAGCAATCCGCCAATGATCATGGTGAGCAGCGATATGCTCTGGTGCCAAGCGTGCTGCAGCACATCGGCTCCAAGAGTTCAAAGATGGACGACTTTGGTCATGGTGCCAAATATTCGAAGTCCGTGGCGGAGTTTATGTGGAATTTCGGATTCGAGTTGAATGATGCCAAGGCATTGCGAGCTGAGCATGAGCTGGCGGCGGTCACTTCAGCGGGATTCATGAATTGAGTAATGGCGTATCACTGGTGGGCAACAGGGGAAATATAGACGCCTTGGATAGTGTTCAAGGAGGAAGGGAGAACTTTGAGGGCGGCGGCTCTTCCAGACCCTGATCAGGCATGCTGAATAACAATGTTGTCATAAGACATCGAGCAGATTTGCTTCTCAACCTGGGCATATATCATCTTGAGCGCATGTGCAGCCAGCATTCTGTGATGATCTCAGTCATGTTAATAGTCATGCGTGCAAGAAAGAGGCTTCCAAGTGGAAAGTCTCGTCTGCCAAGATGTGCTTAGTCATATCCCAAGAGAGACTGCACGTTTCTTTGTACAGAGCCAGCTGAGTCTGCGTACGGGGAGCTACCATTCTGCAGTGATCAGCGATCCAAGCACTGCCATGGTCAGTTTGGGCGATCGAAGTTATGGTGCATTCTGCTGTTCCGGCTGAAGTTTTTCTAATGGAATCCCAACGCCATGGAAGAAAAGCGGCCAGCTTGGTTTGCAGAGCAGGTCAATCGACACAGGTCGCTCCATTTCGCGCAGTTCAGTGTGTTGCCACCGCGTAGACACTTTTCACACAGTCACAGCCTCTGCCAGGCGAGCTCGACCGGCTGTGCACATAGTTCCAGGATGAGCGAAGGCGAGAGGTCTACGAACTCATTTCGGCCAGAATGCTTTTCGCGGACCCGAGATACAGACCATGTCGACGTTCATATACACGATCTCTACTGAGCCTCGATTTTCGGAGCACAGTATGCGCTAGCAGACATCCTCCATTGTATCCCTCACCCTATCTCCATCGAACCACGACGTTCCTGTTACTTGCACGTTGCTATGCATCCCACCTCGCCAAAACAATGGCCACTCTTCGTTCATATTTCGACTGCAGCTCTGGCTCTAGCCGCTGATGAGTGAAGCACAAGTCGCGCAATCGACGCAGTCTTGGCTATGCGCACAAGACGCATAAGTGGGACAAGCGGCTGGGCATTTTGTGCATTCTGCAGCCAGGGCCTTTGCTCGCAGCTTGAGATCCAGGCAAAGTAGTAAGCCATTGGCGGATTTACTGCACTAGACTGTGCTGCGACTCTGCAGTCAGCAATATAGTATTTGCTGACTGCATCAACTGTGACCCAAGCTCTTGGCACACGGGAGAGCAACGCCGTTCAAGCTGATCATTCCCTCAATTCAGCTATTGACTGAAGTCTCACGATAGTAGAAATGCGACTCAGTGACCATAGCGACCCGTGTCTGGGAGACCACGCCCTCCAGCTCGAGGCTGTTATTCGTGAGATGTATCGACGGCCCAAGCACGAAGATTCAGAAGTAGCCTGAAGATCGACACTATCACTTGTAAGATCTTCCATCACTCTCTTGGCCAAATGCAGTAGGAATGCAGTAGGAATGAAGAGCGGAAAGCCGAAGACGAGCATTTAAAGGCGATGCCAGAAGCCATATACCAGTTCCCAGCGCACTCATCACAGCAAACTCGATACTCAATCCATTCTTAGACACAACATGGTCCCGCATACTGCTTAGGGTTCTGGCCGCCGTGGTCGGCCTCAATTTCCTGGCACCAGTAGCAGCCCTCATCCCAGAAAATGCGCCTGTCAAGGATAGTCAAGTTTTGGCAATGATCGAAAGTCAACAACAACTCCCTTGGACCCAGCTGAACGACAACACTTATCATGTCATGCTTGACAACGATGAGTGTCTCAGCTGGGAGTCGTTGTATCGCTCCACGAACAACATGACTGACGACTTGGGTCGTGTTGTCCCTGATGAGTATGGCGCCTTGCTGTCGCCACGGGTTTCGATATTCACAGGCTGACGGATGCGGTCGACAGTATCGCCCACTTGAACTGGGCCAATGATCTTGGAAGTGAAGAGCTACAGAAGCGTCAGCGCCCCATCATCTGTTATGGTTCGGGGTCATAGTGAGTCGTCGTGTGCAGTGCTGGCTGGGTCGCCTTGATAAGCCCAGACATTGACTGAGGACCATAGTGCCCGCGCCATCGTCCTCAACGGCCTTCTCACCGGTGTCTGCGAGGGCTTCAACTACGGCGTTGGTGCTGGCGTTCGCCAAGTCATCAAGAGCTTCGATCTGGAAGACATTGGAGGACGAAGAATGGAAGCTGTGTGGACATTTGTCAAGAGAGTCGCACGTATTGGTTCGACGATCAGTTGTTCAGGAGCACTTGGCAATGTCATCTCAAACTACTGCGAGCCAAACGAGGAGGGCTCGGAGCTCGTGACTCGTGGCGGAGAGGCATTTGGACAGGATGGCGATGAGTACCATGTTGATCCGTACGAGTATGGATGTGGATGCTGAGTCAGGTCTAGAAGAAGTTTTGTGCGGCAGACGGAAGAACACATTATTTGCTTGGGGATGGATTTATGGATCATATTAGTCCTTTGCAGCAATCCATTGATGCATCTGGCATGCTTCTCTTCTAGCCTCGCTCGGCGGTGATGTCAGCGCGATGACTGTGGGACGTCATCTAGGACCATGCAGCACGTATCTCATCCATAATCTTGACCAAGAGGAAGCCAATCGATTGCTAGCCAGCTCAACCCAATACAGAATCTTCATCAACAGCCAACAACAGCCGAGGCGGTGGCCAAATCAGGCAAGCGCGACTGCGTAGTGGCGAGCACAGCCACATTATATATGTACAATAAGCAAGACCACTGGCTCGCACAGGACATACTAGTAAAGCAAAGCAATCATTCCACGATGGACCACAGTCAAAGCTCGTTGGCCATCACTACCTGGGCAGAATGCCAGCGACACGCACCATATCGCGAGAATGTTGAACATCAGCAAAGTATTGGGATAGTCGAGTCACTGTTGTTAGGTACAGAATGATTCAATCCCTTATCAAGTAATACTGACATCTCCCAGGTTCGATTTCCGCATATGAAGCAGCGACCTCAATAACAAAGACATATGACCCATTCGCAGACCAGACAGGATATGGCATCATTGGAGTTTTCTGGAGCATATTCAGCAATGCGACGAGGATGCTTGCTGGTGACACAGTCTTGGCTCAGGTACTTGCCGACTTCGTCATCGCCATGCAGGCTTTGCCAGATGCTGTCGACACTCATGGCAGGACCATTGCGCTGGTAGGAGGCGCAGTATACTGGCGAGATCTGCCAGGCTTTGGGGTGGCGTTCAGAGAGTACGGCTTGTGTAAGTCGGCTTTGACCTCCAATTATATCGATATGCTTGGGCTGAGATCGGTGCAGACGTCGATGGTCCTGACGACAACGACGACGATTTCATTGGCTACATCGCTCAAACTACGCTATTCGTCAACGCAACTACATTCGCAGCCGAGCTACTGGTCAGAGCGCCATTCGAGGTGCACATGGATTTCTACGCTCTCAACGCACTGATGACCGCACTGCGAAGAGACGAGACTGTCGATAGCACTGATGAGAGGCAAGCCGAAGTGTCTCTATATCTGCCAGCGGCTGCTCGTTGGATCGAGATTGCGGGAGGATCGCTTTACTCGTTGTGTCAAAGGAAGTCGGGTGAAGGGCAAGGCGGCAAGAGGTTGTCGCTAGGACAATGGGAATACTGGAAAGAGAGATTCGCCATCATCAGTGAATCTGGTGGCTTCTCTGACGATCAGAAGACCTTAGCCAAAGAGGCATACGAGAAGATGAGCGCACTAGAACATATCGGTCCATGAAGACTGTACTCTAGTCCTGGCATGTATAGGGGCTTGGAGGTCATCATGTATATTCGTGGTGCTCCCACGCGTAAGCTGATGTGGGCAAAAGGTAGATCGGTGGACAAGAGTCCATGCAGACTGGGGATCGATGTCTAAGACCATGTGGAGAAGGCTAGTTAGGCATGGCATTGTCTTCACTATGCACATTCGTCAACTTGAAATCACGAAATATCATCGAAGCTACAGCGTTATATACTGAAATTTCCTGAGCGATTCCTTCCTTAGCACTACCTCCTGACAGGCAGCACCAATCCAGGTCTTCTCCCACTCCTCTCCATCGAGCTCCTCGCTCTCTCGCCCGAACTTCTCGGACTCACCTTTGACGAAGCCCTCCTGCTCCTCTTCTCCGCAGAAGTGCGCGTACCCGCCTCAACGAACAGCCCATCGTCCTCCATGCCAGCGCCATTCGAGAATTGATCGAAGAAGCCAAAATCGACGTCATCAATGTTACTCATATCATTGTACAACGAGGCGAAGGTTTCTGGTGTGGGGTCTCTGGCGGTAAATGGCTGGGCAGGAGTAGATCTGTGTGATATAAGTCAGTGATGTACGTGAGAAGTGAGAGTGACGAGTCAGGAAGAATGTACTAGGAGAATGGAGATGTTGGGTATCATACAAATTCCTGCGATGTTACAAAGCTACAGTAGAGAGATGAGTGAGTGACCAGCACTCACGAAGGAAAGACAACTTACTCCCCGTAGTAAACCGGCTGCTTGGTAGCGCGAGCAGGTCGGCGAGAAGGATTCTGCCTCTCAGCAGAAGCGCGAGAGACCATTTCATCGAACTCTGCTGAAGCAGAGGCGCGCTGTTCGGCCGAGAGACGCATCTTCTTCGACATTGTCGTTGGCTCGTAGGAATTGTCTGGAGAAACGAAGAGGTCGTCTGGGTCGGAAAGCTCAGAGTCGGACTCAGCGTCGTTTTCAAGGTCGACTTGGAAGGCATTGTCCTTGTTCGAAGCCGGTCGTCTGGAGCCGAAAGTCTTAGGACGAGCCTCGCTGCCGTCGTCTTGCGAGTTGCGCTTAGCGCGTTGCCGGCGAGCGTCGAGGTTGATCTGGTAGGCACCGCAGGTACAAGTCTCGTTGCCAAAGTCACGAGCGAGGTCGTCTTTCGGCATGTACTTGTAGTTGGGGTACTTGCGGGCGTGCTCCTTCTTCAGCTTTTCGGCCTCCTTGTTGTAGCGTTGCTGTTGTCTTTCCGAGAGGATATTCCACAGACGCGATGCTTGTTGGATGGCAAGCTTATGCCCGCCGATCATGCGGACGCGCTCCTCGTTGGTCATCAGAGCACGAATGTCTTCTGGGAACTTGCCTTGGCTGCGGAAGACGATGAAGGCATTGGCGGGACGAGGAATGTGCTCAGCGGCGCTGCAGCCACACTTGGCCACGATGGAGTTCTTGTGGACAGCGTTTCTGCGAGCCGTAGGAGCAGGCTTGCTTTTGGGGAAGCGGTTCGTGCGCTTGCGTGGAGTCGCCGGCTGTCTTGGAAAAGATGGACGGTGCTTCCGAGATCCAGAAGCAGCATGGTCGGGTGTGTAGCTGTCGTCCATTGGGATGTCATCGAAGTTGCCTGAGCTGAAGCCAGTGCCAGACCCGTAAGGCGTGTTCGAGTAGGCATTGCCATTGGAAGGCTCTGAATACATATGCGCCGCTGGTGCTGTTGCTGAGCCTGAGGCAGACTGACCAAATGGAGCAGGGCTGTAGATTGCAGCTGCCTCTGGGGCGGGCACTAGGTTGTAGTAGCCAATCTCGGGGTCGAACGAGAAGGTAGGATATGGTACTGCCACAAACCAGCCAAGATCGGAGCGGAAGCTATACGTAGGATTAGCAGCTGCAGTCGAAGGCGCCCTCGAGGCGGAGGCCGACTGCTGGAACGTTGGAAGTGGCTGTTGTGGAGTAGCGAAGTTCTGCATTCCGCTGGTCATTGTCTGGTCAGTATCATAGCCTGCGTTGTGAGCAGTGAGCAGTGCAGCGAGATTGGAGTCAAAGCCGGAATTGCCTCCCTCCTGGTTGTTACCATTGTTGTTGCTGTCGTAGCCAGCATCGAAGTTCCAGGGGTATTCATCCATGATTGCGGTTGTTGGGGTGTTGGTCGTGGTAATATCTGTAGAACGAGCTCAGAGGTCAATCTGTGGGCTGTGAGCGTTGGGGACGCTTTTGTCAGTTTCTGATTGTTCTCTGCAGCCGTTCTTGGAAGTAGTATGAGCAGGAAAGAAATCATTTGGAGAGCCGTTTCCGGCATATATGCTGCGAACTCTTTGTTGCCTCGAGATGGAAGTGTTCATTGTGCTTGCGAATCTAAGGGTTTGAAGTAGTCCAATGCCTTAGAGGAGTACAAAGCCGTATGTATGGGGTTCTACAAAGGAAGCGAATAATCGCATTGTATGTAATGAGCATTGTTGCAGTCGCCATTGGCGAATCGGCGAAGGCATTGTGCACATGTACAGCGAGATTCAGCGACTCTGCCTGGCAGTCAAAGCCTGAGAAGACCAATTAGCACAGACTCTCACTCGTTCAAATGTTGCAAGGCAATGGCGTGCGGAGATCCAAATCAGAAAGACTAATCAATAAATTCCATCAACACCACATTTTGTGGCTCCGGATCTAGAGCTAAGATGATCATCATGTAGAATCCTGGGGCAGATGTAGAGAAAATTCAGACGTACCTTCGTGAATGCTTTCGTGACTAAACCGGGCCATTGAAATAGATGTGTAGGCCCTGCGCCCATCCAACGTTGTTATAGAACAAGTCGGTATGTGGGTTGGCGAGGCAATTTATCACTCTTGCACTTCTTGAAAGCGGCACAACGATAGCCATAGATTTGGGCTGCATTGCAATTTGACATCCGTGCGCATACTTCCTTCCGATGAAGAGTTTGTCGCCCTCACTAAAGGGAGATCAGGGTGAAAATGCTGTACAGAACGTATCGAATCTAGCACACCAGTAAGTCAATTGATCGCCAGCACCAAGCCTTGCCATCTCGGCAGATTGATGCGCCTCCATTGCGCCGCAAAACGCCAAACCGGACTGAGTTCTTTGTAACATCGTCATTCATCTTGACACAAAGCCGGATCAAACTTATCCGGACCGCTGGTATACACCGACAACCATGGCGTGGTCACGCTCGAAAGGCTCAAGCGTGAGCTGCTCCTTTGGCTTGATGCGCTCTTCCCTGAGCTTGACAACTTCTCTTGCGAATACAGCCTCTGGCGATGCGGTCGAGTCGATACAGCTGGCCTTGATGGAGATGAGGACACCACCGCCGACCTTCAAGAACTGGTGGGCGTTAAGACCAACGATACGTGCTTGATCAGGTTGCGCAACATCGGCGAAGATGCAGTCGACCATGCTGACGAGCATGCGGTATTTGAGAGGGTGACGGGCGTCTTCGACGATAGGGATGACGTTTGTACGGTGTGTTGCCATGTTGATCAGATCACGGCCAGATCGGTGGGAGAACTCGACGGCGAAGACGGTACCAGTGGGGCCGACAATGTCAGCAACGTGGGAAACGGAGGTACCAGAAGCAGCACCAAGATAGAGGACCTTGCTGCCAGGCTTCATGTGAATGTCCTCTAGACCTCCGAGGATACCAGCAGCCAACTTTGATCGGAAAGGATTCCATACACGGTATTCGGTCTTGGTCGTGAGAGCGTCGCCGTTGGTTGGGTCACCGGTGGTCGTGGCAGGTGTGTCGATGGAAATGCGCTTCTCGCCGTAGACGGCCTCGCCTGGAGTCAAGTTCTTCGTCACGAGCAAATCTTCCTTGCCGCGTGCGACGAAGACACCGGCGTGTCTGTGTGGCTCGATGATGACCTTCTGACCGCCCTTTGGAACATGTTAGTGCTGCTTCATTTTCTCGACTCGTCTTTCCTGCATACCTTTGCACCAGCGCCGCCTCTGCCGCCACGAGGTGCTCCTCTGCCGCGAGGAGCACCACGTCCTCTGCCACCGCCGCCTCGTCCTCGGTCGCCGCCTCCACGGCCACCTCCGCGACCACCACGGTCACCGCCAAAGCCACCTGACATATATTAGTGATGGTCGCAAATTTGTCTGCAGCTCAAAAAGCAGTACCTCTTGAGCCACCACGGCCACCTCTGTCGCCAAAGCCGCCACGGCTACCGCCACGACCACGGTCTCCGCCGCCACGACCACCTCTACCGCCAGGAGTGAATGCCATGTTGTGAGTAGAATGTGTTGGGGTGTGTGCTGATCGATGCAACCTCCAGCTATCCGGAGCTTCGAGATTTTTTGGAAGAAGAGGAAAAAGGCCGCTAGCCGAGTTCGTGCTTAGTGCCACGCCAAGACTCAATTCTTCGCACACCTGGGGAAAGCGCGACCAGACTGCAGTGCGACTTCTTTTCTCTGTCATCGGTCGTCTTCACCACTCCTTCCCGTCGCTAACCAACACAGTCAAAATGGTACACCTCAGCGCACTCCGCACCGCTGTCTCGCCCTGCTGACCGGATTCTCGCAGGTCCGCTACGCCGCCACCGAGATCGAGTCCGCAAAGAGCGCCCGCGCTCGCGGCTCCTACCTGCGTGTTTCGTTCAAGAACACGCGCGAGACGGCCCAGGCCATCAACGGATGGAAGCTGCAGCGCGCGCTCACCTACCTCGACAATGTGCAGAACAAGGCCGAGGCGGTGCCAATGAGGAGATATGCTGGGAGCACTGGCCGTACAGCCCAAGGTACGTAGCCCATCTACTGGTGATGTGGCAGCCATGTGCGAGGATGCATAGATGGACACATTGAAGTCAAACAACACATGGACAATCATACTGAGACAATCCTCCTTCAGGCAAGGCCTTCGGCGTCAGCAAGGCTCGCTGGCCAGTCAAGTCGGCTGAGTTCCTCTCTTCGCTCCTCAAGAACGCCGAGGCCAACGCCGACACCAAGGGTCTGGACACCTCCAACCTGATCGTCAAGCACATCCAGGTTAACCAGGCACCAAAGCAGCGTCGTCGCACCTACCGTGCTCACGGTCGTGTAAGTTTGATCTTGCTCCTCTACCATCACCTCTTGCGCTGACCAGTCCCGCCCAGATCAACCCATACATGAGCAACCCCTGCCACATCGAGCTCATCCTCACCGAGGGCGAGGAGGTTGTCCAGAAGTCCAATGAGGTTAACCCACGCACCCAGCACCTTAGCTCCCGCCAGCGTGGTCAGCGCGCCCGCAAGGCCATCGCTGCCGCATAGATTGTGACACACTTCCAGTCTAGACGAGCGGGCTATTGGCCTTGATCAAAACCGGAGTTGATGTCACGTCCGGATACAGGCGCATCATTGGGCAGAGTCGGTTCACGACGGAACGGGAATGAAGGTGCACATAGAAAGTCATGTGCGGGAGTTCTATACCACTTCCTCTACCAGCTGCCGCTGCTTCTGTCTTTCGCAGCATGCAGAGCGTCCATCAAGGCAAACGAGTCAAAAGCTTCGAACAAGTCGCTTCGTCTTCTCTCCATGTGCTGTTCTGTTCAATCATGCATCCATCTCATCTATCATAGTCTGGACCCAGACTTTGGTCTACCTGTATCGTTCCTGCGCAAAGACTCCGACCCATAATCTATCGCACTTCCGGCTGTAGCAGCAACCTCAACACCCACTCCAGCCTGATCGTTCGCCGTATCGTCGTTGAGAAAGCTTTCGTCGCCCGTGAAGTGCCTATCGCGAAGTCGAGCATGTAAGCAACTGCTTTGCAAGGTACACTCAACATCCCTTCTTTGTGTAGACATGCAGCAGAAACACGCAAGAGTCCCACAGCTTCCACAAATAGAACACCAGCAAAGCCAGGTGAAGCAAAGCGCAGCACTACTGCATCTTTGTAGACTTTGCAGCTTCATCGCCCTCTGCTGGCGTGGCGACTTGCTGCTCAGCAGTCGGCACAGGACCAAGAGAAGCTGCCTCTTTGCCATACTCCATCTTGTACTGCTCTTTCTCCATCTCGAAGTTCCTGCAAATGAAAACCACAAATCAGACAATCCAAAACGAACAGCATGCGAAGCAGACAGAACGCACGCAGCAGAAGTGAATCGCAAAAGGCATCAGACGAAAAAGGGAAAAAGGAAAAAGAAAAGAAAACCACTCACCATCCTCTCTCCTCCCCACCCGTCAAAAACGAGCAATCCCCATTAACCTCACAATCCCACCCTCCACCAACACCCTTCCCATTCTTCCACCCCACATCCGGCACCTCATCCGCCTTCTCAGGATCCCACCCCTCCGCAGCCCCCGTCGCCCTCATCGTAAACTTACTCATCGGCTTCCTCACAAACTTCGAAAACGAACACGTGAAACAGTTGAAATCTTCCTCTCCCTCGTCTTCAGGCATGCGTCCTGTCAGCGCACGACCGATGGCGATCATGGATGCGGCGTGCGTGCAGATGAGCAGGGTCTTTGGGCCAGAGGGATCGGAGTCTGCGCGCGCGATGATGGATGTGAGGGCGTAGGCGAGGCGGTTGTGGAGTTGGGGGATGGATTCGCCGTTTTTGGAGGGGATGATTGAGACGGGAGCTTCGATCAGGTTGGGGAAGTGGTCGTTTAGGACATCGATTGTGGCCGGGCTAGGGTGGTCGAAGCGTGCTTGGCCGTAGAATTCGCCGACGCCGCGATCGATGTGGACTTGAGAGGGTTTCTTTCCAGACGCGGCTTGGGCGTCGGTGAAGGGCTTGAGGGTTTGGATGCAGCGGTAGAAGGGGGACGAGTAGATCAGGTCGACGGGCGGTTGGACCTTGGAGAGGTGAGCGCCGAGTTGCTCTGCTTGTTGGTAGCCGTAGGAGGCGAGGGCTGGGTCCGCCACTATGCCTGTGGGTGAGGGGACTGTGCTGTTGTAGTGGCCTGTTGATGGGTCGACGGTCCAGTTGGAGCGGTACTGAGAGATATGTTAGTGTCGGACTCGAACATGAAGAACAAAGAGACGAGTAGTGTTGACTGGCGAAGCAGCGAGTCAGACGGCACTTCTGTCAGCACTTCGTTTAGGAACACATCTCTTGAAGCATATCGAGTCGCAACTGTCCAAAGAAGGTAGTCGTGCCCCAGTCACATGCTCCACTTGGCGCACTTCTTGCGGTCTATTTCGCGAACTTCTTGCAGTCCAGGCACTGCGAGAGTGTTCAACTTACCCCATGACGAACAACATAGATCACCTCGAGCATCTTCGCAGTCTTGTCTGTATCGAGTTCGAATGTGGTTGTGAGTCGAGATGTGTTTGCAAGAACGAAGTCCACAAAAAGTGGACGGGCTTTGAAGGTCGGGCCGAGGCCAATGAGCGCATCAAAGCAAACTTGGGCTCACGATTTGTCCACCGTCAAGACATCACAGTCACAGTCATCATTAGATGTCATCAAAGTGGCATTTGAGGAAAATCTGAAGAGCTTTGCTTGCTGCTGGCTGTACTCTGTAGAGCCATGGTAGCATGTGTAGCAGATCTGCTTTCTTGTCACCTCGACACGACTTCATTGAACATTTTCCAGACAATTCTCCGCTGCGATTTTCCCATCCATATCCCAGCTTCCCTATTGACCATTTCCCTTAAACAAGTCCAACCACTCAAGGCTCTGCCAGGATACCGCACTACGCAAACAGTCAGCAAGAACCACAGTCAATCAAACTTCAGTTCCAACTCACACTCATGAACGCCGTATACGAAACCTCACTCGGCGTAGCCAACTGCCCATTGTACACACAAGCATGATGCTCGCGATCATCCACACACTGATACTCATACTTGGCGCCTCCGTCTTTCGCCGCAATGCTCGCAGTCACGTTGCTGTAGTCCCACTCGTCATTCACATCTCTTTGACAGCCATGGAAATTGATGTCGACATTTGCGTAGCAGTCCCAGTCGAACGTGCCGAATTTGTTGGAGAGGGGAATGTGCATGAACTCGACGGTGCGGTTGACGCCGTTGTCTGAGCAGATGTCGCCGCCGGAGGAGATTTTGTTGGATTTGGAGCACCAGTTGTAGCCGAACACCCAGGCGTTGATTTCGGAGGTGTTGTCGGGGAGTCTTTCACGTAGGTCAGAGGTTGATTGGGAGAGGGAGAGGGTGTCTGGGGTGATGACTTACTTTACAGCAGCGATCATGACATTTGGTCCGAGAGTGTTGTTAAATGGGCAGCTAACTGAGTTCTCACTTGGTCCGCCTTGAGCAGAGGCCAGGACGCTGAAGAGGCCGGCAGTGGCAGCAGCGAGTTTCATGATGGAGAACATGTTCAACAGACACAGATTGATCAGTACAGCCGTGAGCGTCGGAATCGTGTCTGACGAGCGAGCGAGCGAGCGAGCGAGCGATACTCTCGATTCTTATCCTCGAACGAGACTCGCTAGCCTAGTCTACCTGTTTCTTGGCTTGACAGCCATAAGCCACGGACCGCAGACAATCTCGATGCCGCGCTCCTGGCTGTACTATTCGGAGAGTCTTGGAAGATAATCTAGTTATCGAAGTAAGACATGTCACCATGGCGCCACTATACACTTCCGCGCGAGATATAAGCACGGAACGAAGTGCACCCTCCCCAGCCGTGCGTGGCACTACTTGAGCACCATTGCAAAGGCCATATTCACAGCCGAAGATTGGTCAGACTCAGCGCCGAGAAGTCTAGAGTCTCTTATGCTAGTCATCTGCCTATTTCTTATGCCTGGGGCAACCTGGTCTACGGCACTCGGGAGCTTTCAAGGTTTGGGTTCGGCAAAGGAAGGAATAGCTTCCGGATGTGCCGCAACCTTTCGATCGAGTTGGACATCGTTCCTTCGACTTCACTTCTGTACTGCAGTCGTGAGCTGAACGTCTCGCAGATAGGGTCTATCTGCTATTTTCAATCTCAGAATTACACGCGGCCGAGCGTCAGAGCAGCACTATGCTGTCCCATACGCCCGTCCGCATTGCGAACATCGCCCAGGACAGCCTGTACCCGCTCCAGAGCCCGCATTCGGTTGCTGAGCAGGATCTATGAGGCTGTTCAGCAGATCATGCGTGTCCTGATCTTCCTTTGTGGGCGGAGCGCTTGCAGATGGAGCGCTAGGAGGAGCTTTCTGGACTGCGTTCACTTGGTTCTGTAGCTCTTGGATCTGCTTCGCCAGATCGGCGAGTTGTTGTTGCATGTCACTATTCGGAGTGGGTGTAGTTGCCGACTGATTTGGAGCAGAAGCTGGCTCTTGTTGGTTCGGAGCCGGAGTCGTTGTCTGCTGATCAGAAGCAGGTCGTGCTGACGTCGGGTTAACTGGAGGGGCGTTTGACCCTCCGGCTGGACTGCTTATAGCTGGCTGCGTGCCCGAGTTGCTGTTCGGCTGTGAGACTCCCGATAGTCCTGAAGCTGTGTGTGGCTGTGCGGCTCCTATGGGATCTTGAGCTGGTCGCTGTGTCACGTCTTGCGCTGGCTGCTTGCCCGTCTCATGCACTGGCCCCGACGATGGTTCCCCAGGCGATGGGTGGGCGGGACCAGCATTTGGCTTTGACCCAGCGCCGTCGACTGGTGCTTGGACTTCACTTCCCGGCTGGCCAGTCGCCGCAGTACCATCACTCACTGCACTCGGCCCAGTACTGGTGCTTGGGTTGCGTCCTTTAAGGTCCTCCAACTCCTTCTGCTGCTGGGCTATTTGATCCTGCATTGCTTGTATCTGCTTTGCGATATCTGTATCCTGAACCTGCGGCCTCGCGGCTGCATCTGGATGGCCAGGCTTGTTCTCGATACTTGAGTTGCTCGAAGGTTTACCACTTGTGCCGCTCGCAGGGTCATTGCTCGAATTTGTTGGCGATGACGAAGGTGGATCAGCAGTGCTGTCACTCGGCTCGCCTCTGCTCGGATCGCTTGAAGCATCCGGCTGAGACGAGTTTCCTTCCTCAGCTGGGGCAGCCTCTTTACCCGAGCTCGGACGCTTGGCCGCATCCTTCTCTAGTTGCTTGTGTAGGTCGCCCTTCTCCTTGTAGCAAGCATCACGCTGTCTCTCAAGATCTGAGGCATTATCTTTGGCATCCGCGAGCGACTTCTCAGCAGCCTTCCTTCTTTCCTTCGCTTTGTCAAGCTTCTCTTGCAGTACCTTTGCTGCTTCCTCGGCCTCTTCAGCTCTCTTGGTCAGCTCAGGTCGTTCGCGTTTCAGCCTATCAAGTTCTTTGCTGTTCTTGACTCCATCTCGACGACAGTCTGCGAGCTGCTTGGCCTTTTCGTCCTTTTCAGCTTGGAGACTCTCAATTTTCTGGGCATCCTTCTTCTTTCCATCAACTTGATCACGCTCCCGCTTAGCGGCATCGTCAACAGCTGCATCTCGTGCAGTCTCAGCAGTCTTTTGTGCATCACGTGCGGCTTTTTCATCGGCCTGCTTCTCCGAAAGCGTCTCATTCAACTTCTCGATCTCTTTCTTGTTGTCTTTGCTCTTCTTGCGCTCGTCTTGTAGTTGTGATTCTAGGTCGTCTCTTTCGGTCTTGGTCTTGGAAAGTCTCTCCGCTGCCGTCGCCGCAGCTGCATCGGCAGATTTCTGCTGTTCAGCTTGCTCGTCTTTGGCAGCTGTGAGATCTTTCTCTGCTTGGTCCCTAGCAGTCTGAGCTGTGTGTAAGTCATCCTCCACTTCGTTCTTCTCTTTCTTGAGTCGCTCGCGATCTTCTACGGCTTTTGACAGTTTCGTGTTCAGTCTCTCCTTCTCATTGGCACAAGCTGCCTCTTGCTCGGCCACTTTGGTTTCTGCATTCTCGGCCTTTGTCTGTGCTGCAGCAAGCTCGTCTCGTAGACTCGCAATTTTCTCTTTCCGAGTTTGTGATTCTGCCTGAGCTGATTCGAGTTCCCGTTTCAGTCCAGCATTCTCGCTATCCGATCGCTCAATCTTGGACTGAGCATCATGAAGCTCTTTTTGCATAGCAGCAATGTCCTTATCTGCCTTATCTTTCTGTGACTTTTGTAGCTGATTTGCTTCCTCGGCATCGGCTCTCGTGTCATGGAGCTCGTTTTCCAGCTTAGTAGTCTTTCTGCTGGCCTCTCTCTCCCGCTGAGCGGCTCCATCAAGTTGCTGTCTCAGAGCTGCCTTTTCTGCAGCACAGCCGTCTTCTTGTTCTTTACGTCTAGCTTCAGCTTCTTTCAGTTCTTCTGCTGTTGCTTCAGCCTTCTTCTGGCTATCAGCCAACGCATCCCTTAGTTCTGCTTCGCGCTTCAAGCTGTCAGCAAGGTCAACAAAACGAGGACATATCTTAATAGAAGCTCACCTTGGCGGCGTCCTTCTGGCTATCCTCATAATTTGCCAGCTTGGCCTCCGCGGCCACCAAAGACTCCTTAGTTTTGGCATGTTTCTTCTCTTCTGTCTGCAATTTATTCCACAGATCGGTCTTTTGTCCTCGTATTTTCCACTACATTCGTCAGCTTGAATTAATGGACTTCCGGCTTGAATATCCCAACTCACAGCCTTCTCTCCCACAGACTTGATGTTCCACTGTATTTTCTCGGCAGGCTCGGAAGCGTAGGTTTTGTCGTTGTTTCCGCTATACATACCCAGTCGAATTTGATCAGCATTGGTGTGGCAGAAGCTCGCGGCACTCGATGCAACGCCAGCAGGAGACATTCTTGACAGGTCAGTATGGCACTCATGGTCATATCGTTGTGCAGGACAATCTCACGTATAGGTGTCATAAGGTCTATAGCCAGTACCGGCTGAACCATTTCCGGAGCGTACAAGAAGAGGAATCGTGTTGTGGTAGTCACCGGCCTGAACGAAAGCAACCTTTTGCCCATCTTGGGTGGCTTCTTGCTCAGCTAACTGCAACCCGTAGCCAGTTTCGAGATGTTTCAACTTGTATCTTCCCGAATCATAGCTGATGTCCCAATGATACCGCTTCTTCATCATCTCATCTCGTGACTCAACCCTACGATTGCACCAAAAGAAATCAGCTCGATGCGCCCACAAATCTCCAGCTCTGGCCATCCTTTCCTTCGAGGGTCACTTACTTCTCAACGACCACTCTGTTACTCCCATCATCAGTCTTCAGTGTAAGCAGCCATGTGTCCCACTCTTCTAGTGGCCGTCGACCACCGTAGGCACAGATAACATAGGGCTCAACACCGGAGTGGAAATCGCTGCGAGGAAGCAGCTCCGGTGTGATGGTCGTCCCGGACATGTTGATAGGCTGGCCGCAGCAATACACAACCAGAGTAGCGAAGCAAAACTTCAAGGTGTTGTACGTAGACAGAGTGGTGCAAAGCTCAAGCTCAAAATGCCGCTTCTCCACGCAGTCCTACAGTGCGCCGTTTGTTCGTCCTCGTGGAGCTTCTGCCAATAATGCACTGTGACATAGCCAAAGACACAACCACATCATCACCTCGATCAGAGATGCTGATCTCATTCACAAGAGCTAAGTGCATCCGGACACAAGCCCGCGTAGCACATCTCTTACGCGGTCCAGTCTTGCCTAATCGGGACAATACAGTTGGCGAATTGGGTTCGGACCTGCATATCAGCCGGTAGCTTAGAGCTATGCATATGCATGTATACAGCTCTTCCATGTCTGATTAGTTGTGAGCTCAGATCTGTGGAACTCATGCCTCTGCTAAGCTGGAGCTCGATCTGCTATCATCTTTTAGCTGCTCCCAAATACCATTGCATTGCAACGTCAATGCCATCATGACACGTCATGTAATGCTTGTGGAATGGTCAGAGGCTAGACGACCTGCAGAAGTGTAGGAATTGCTACTAGGCGACGTCATGCTCTGACCCGCGAATGGAATGGTGAGCTGTAGTCTAAGCGCTTGGGCAGAGGCCTCTCTCTATTGTCAAGTCCAGCCTGAACCTTCATCATAGCAATTTCTCGCGTACGTTTCATGAACCTCTGTCTTTCAAATACACCAACATGGCAGGACTTCTTGAAAGAGGCGGTAACCCGCTCGAAGCGGCAGGCGGACTGACTGGTGCTCTGCCTGGAGGCAACCCACTAGAAGCAGCAGGAGGCTTGACAGATACTCTTGGAGGAGGAGGTCTCGGTGACACTTTAGGCGGCGTGAGCGGTCTTGCAGGTGGTCTACTTGGCGGAGGCGAAGGCCTTAATCTAGTCGGTTTGGTTGGTGTTGGTAAGTTCTCGAATTCCCTTCTCAGCACCTGTAAATCAGCGCATTCTGATCAAGCAATGTTTCATAGGCTCCGACGACCCAGCATTGGTAGATCTCAACCCAGCAGAGAAGAAAGAGGCCAAAGCTAAGAAGGCAGCAATTGCGAAGAAGAATGAGCAGAAGCGCCAAGCCGAGATGAAGAAGCTCGAAGAGCAGGTGAAAGCCCAAGGCGGGAAAGCCACACCAGAGCAAGCAGCCTATGCTCAGAAACTGAACGACTCCCAAGCGGCTGAGAACAAAGAATTGCAGAAGCTGGACCGAGACCTGGGACCGACTGACCCGGAGCTTCTTGCGCAAGAGATGGCCGCGAGCGACAACAGCATGGCCACCATGAGCTCAAGGAGAGCTGGCAACGCGATATCGGAAGGCCTCTTCTACGCTTATCTCGTTGACAGTAGGACATCCCAGCCAACGCATGTTTTGACTTTTGCGAATGCCGCGGCTGCGGAGCAGTGGTATCAATCTGCGTCGAGAACGTCTTCAGTCGAAAAGATGAGCCCGCAGATGTACATCTACGACGGAGGCGTACCTCCCAAGCCAGTTGGGCGACGCATGGCGTGTATGCCAATTCAAACTGTCCAGCCGATCATTCCACTGCAGCACAGCAACGGGTATCCGATCTGCTGTAAAGATGGAGGGTCTGGCGTAGGTACTGCTACGACATCCTCCAACACATCGGCTGCTCAGGCTGCCTCAAATGCTCAAGCTGCCCAAGCCGCAAGACCTGCGCCACCACCAAGAAAGAAGTGGACCTGGGAGGACGCTGCTGGGGAGCGCGCTGACAACGCGAAGAAGAACGGTGACCCACGACCTCGAGAGCAGATCAAGCAGGAAGCACTGAACGATCTGCAAGAGCAGTGCGCACAAAGCACCCAGTCCGGCAGCTGCAAGCCAGCAGGTCAGTTTACCAGTAATGGTTTGCCTTCCGGACCACTGAACAGCTCCTCATTCGGTCCTTCGAACGCGTCAGCATCTAACACTGCAAGTAACGGTCTGCCACCGGGACCGCTTAATGCTGCAGAGAGTGCCGCCGACGGAGGGGCTGGCGGCGACCCTCTAGCAGGTCTTCTCGGCAGCGGCCAAGGACTAAACGTAGCAAATCTCGTCGCAATCGGTAACCACCACCTCCTTCCTCTTCCATGCTGCAACCCAACTAACATCCCCATAGGCTCCGACGAAAAAGCCCTCCTCGACCTCAACCCCGCGACCAAAAAAGAAGCCAAAATGAAACGCGCCCAAGAGCTCAAGAAGCAACAGCAGATCCAAGCAGCGCAGAAGAAAGCCCTCGAAGATGCCGTGGCCAAGCAGAATGGTAAAGCAACTCCCGAGCAGCAAAAAGCGTATGCGGAGGTACAGAAGCGAGAAGCGGCGACTTCTCAGGCGTCGAAGAATCTCGATGATAGCATGAAGAAAGATGACGAGGAGGAGGCGGCCAAGGGTCTAGGTGCTGGCTTGCCTGGCGGAGATGTTCTTGGGTCGGCGACGGGTGCTGTGCCTGCCGGGTTGACGGATGGTGTGCCTGCGGCGTCATCGTTGACAGGCGCAGTGCCGGGTGGTTTGCCCACAGATACGGTAGCTGGCGCAGTGGGAGGGTTGCCTGTAGCTGGAGGCGTGACGAAAGGGTTGTTGTGAGATGTGAATGTGTCGCAGTTCAAGATACGCATCAGCTCTGAAATGAATGTCCAGTATGCCACGAAGATGGCCTCGTACCAAAACACTCAAATTTGCGCTATCTCGCTATGCCACGAGTCCCTCTGTCGTCTATACCCAATCCATGCTCTATAAGTCCTGATGCCTTTGATGCTAACCTCTCACCCATATATATCGTCACACATCATAAATCAATCACACATGCAATAGCCACCTTACAAAAGCCTCCAAAGCCACCAGCCTATGCATCGCGTCCACAGCTCGTGCACACTAGTCTGGTCCCATCCTTCGTCCTCGTTGCAGCGAGGCTTGAGCCACCACAGTTCATGCATTGCTCCTCGTCTTCTCTTGCGTCCTCGTATTGTTCTGCTTCGCTGTCTTCGTCTGTCAACTCGTCACTAAGTTTGCTGACGTAAGTTCCCGTTGTGGAGATCTTGCTCAGCGGAGGTCTTTGGACAGCCAAGTGATCAGGATGCGTACCAGGACTTGGCTGTCCTGACGAGTTATGCGAGGGTAATTCATCCTGAGATCGATGCAGGTCGTTGATCCGGTTGGCATGCTCTTGCCAGATCTGCTGATCCCAAAACACGTACGATCTCCCGCCTTGGTCGAGTGACATTGGATTCTTTTCCTCTTTTTCTTTCTCTTTCGCACTCAATTGTGACCGCGAAGTGTTGGTAGGGGAGTCATTGAGGTTCTTGTGGTTCGTGGCACTTCCGTTTGTGGGCTCCCGACTGATTGGCGAGGGTGAGCGTACCATCGCATCTGCCGCAAGAGGATGTGGCTGAGTCTGTGCTTGTCGTGCACTGGCTGATCTGTCTACCGCTGCTGGCATTGTTCGACCGCGTCTATTGCTCTCCATCGATCTCTTAGGCGATGGACTTCGATTGCGACTTGAAGCCTTTGTTGAGCTCCGCGAAGGAGGGTACGTCTTTGACGAACTCCTAGCTTCTGCGACGGTCGATGTACTCGATATGTCCTGCCGCCAGGATAGAACCCGATCACTGCCGGCCATGGTCGATGTCGAGCGTCGAGGTTCGCGAAGGCTCGTCAAGCTGGGCTTTGATGCTAAGGAGCGCGTGCCTCCAGCTTTCGTGCTCCTCTTAGAGAACATCGAAGCTCGGTCGTCGTCCCGTTGTCGTTTTGACCAGGCACAATCTTGTCGAAACACCTTGATCTTCCCGCTGAAGTCAGCAGTCACAATAATATTTCCTTCCTTGTGCCCGGATCTGGCGAGGTACTGCGGTGACTCTTTCGGCCTCTCGAAGTCGGGTGGTGTCGGAGCTATGCTGCCAGTAACACTCTGTGGTCGCGATGAGGAGTGCATACTTTCTGCGCCAGACCTTTCAGCATGGCTTAGCAAGGTGATAGGCGGCGGATTGCAGATGTCGTAGACCGGATCTTCCGACTTGCTCAAATGCTGTCGCGTCTTCGGTGGCGCAACACACACAGCAGTGGCAATGGAGTTGTGCGCATCGAACATTTCCACTGGTGTCTTGTCGCGTTTCTCGCCATGTGTTGGGTGCAAAGACCAAATGTACGCCTTCTTGTCCTCGCTGCCACATGCGATGTACCTGCCATCATCGGATAGGCTGGCTCTGATCTGACTGCAATTGTTCTCGTTGCCTCGAAACTTGAGCTCAAGGCTCTTGTCGCGAAAGTTGTACAATCGGATGCGAGAGTCATTGCTCGTGATCAGGATCTTCGTGTCGCCGGCTGGTGCATTAAAGGCCTGGATGCCAGTGATCTTACTTCCCTTTGCATTCTGGCCACGCGTCGAGCGGACGTGTATTTGAGTCTGGTATCTCAGCCCTTCAGTCTCGAAGAACATACACAGTCCACCCAGACAGCCGGCCATGGCACACTTGCCGTCGGGAGTGAAGGCCACTGCAGTGATCATGTCCGGTACCTGTGCAGCAAAAGCCACATTCTTGTCAGGTATGCTCCACAGACGTAGCTTAGAATCTAGTGATCCTGCCAGGAAGAATCGGTCGTCCTTGGGATGAAAGGCTATTGACGGCACGAAGTCGTTGTGCTTGAAGGTGCACAGGCACTCGTTCCGAGTGACGTGCCATAACCGGACAGTCTTATCCATCGATGAGGAGAGCAAGAAGTTGTTCTTACTCCAGCTCAGGTCCAACACAGTCGAAGAGTGACCCTCATACTCGCGAATGGGCGTGCTCTGGAAGACCGGAGCGCTCAAGTGCTCTGTCTGCATACCTCTACCCTTCGCCTCACTTTCGAGCGCTTCTTGTCGCTCGTGCTTCATTCGATCATCAGAGCTGCCCAACACCGCCCAGACTCGGACGATCTTGTCTGCTCCAGCAGCAGCAAGATACTTGCCATCCCGACTGAACTCCATTGCCCACACTGTATTACTGTCGTCCGGCGTGGCAGACGTCTTCCTCCTTAGCTTGTTGCTCGAGTTCTGCCTAGGCATATCAAACTTCTTCTTACATGAAAGCTCCTGGGCCAAGAAGAGTCGATCAAAGTCCTTCTGCTTCTTGTGCTTTGCTCGGACTTTGATATAGGCCGGTGGCTGAGGATGTCTCGGGTTGAAGCCCATATTATCAACTTGCTGAGTAAAGACCTCTGCATCGTTGCCCTCTGGACGATCTTCGCTCGTGTTGTCTTCGTCCTCGGGCATTTCTTCCTCTGTAGCATCCTTCTGCTTTTTGGTACCACCTAAGCGCGAAAGCCTGCTCAGAAAGGACACAGCTTTCACGCCCTTCTTGAGATCTTTGCGCGACTCTCGGTCTCGGTCTGCAACCGCGGTGTCATTCGTGTCTGTTCGGGAAGGAGGGTCAAATGTCGATCCTGGAGAAATCGCACGCTGCTCGTCCTGGCCTGATTGGGACTTGTCATCATCGCGATACTGGCTTCTCCCATCCACCGTCCTGGGTCGAGGGGAATTGTTGTTGCTCGACGTGGGTTGAGGCGCGTTCGTCCGTCTCAGGATATGCTGCGATGCCACTGCCGTCAGCATGAGGTACGTACGGCCGAGCAATAATGCAGTACGACGCCCACCACAGCTGAAGTGGAGTAGCAGTGTGGGTATCACAATACGTATACGTATACGACCCAACAGCCACGAATGCAGCAGCTGGAGTGGAGGTCGTAGTAGTGCTGCTCGCTTAGGGTAGACTTACCTGTGACAAGGGATCGATCCCGGGCGACTCTGCTGCTTGCTCGTGCAGCTGCTGTTTGCTTGCACTACTGTTACTGTCCTTGTTGACGTCGTCCCGCGAGTGTCCGTTGCTGGTTGCAGCACCAGCTGATGTATTCTGCGACAGCGTTCTGATCAGTCTCCCAGGCGAAGCCCATCCTGAAGACGAATCCGGTCTGCCTGCGCCCACACCGAATACGTTGTCAGCCTCCACACATTCCTCAGCACTCGCCTCGCTTGTTCCACCTACCATGCTTTCCAGGCGTGCTAGGCCTTCCTCCGACCCTCGCAGTCAACCCCTCCGTGAATCCCCCATTCTCCTTCACAGGACTCTGCGCCGGGCTCGGAACGCCGTTCTGGTTCTGCGGATCGGTCAACGTGATCGCAGGTACATGGTGGAAGTCGGTCATGTCCACCAGATATCGCGGGTCCCCTTTCGCGCCTCGAAACAGATGGTATCGATAATGAACTTGCGACACCACTAACTAGTAGAGCTCGAGCGACAGCAGCACACTTTGTATAATCCTTGTCGCATCATCGATGCCCACTGCTCCGACTCGCAACCTGCCACCAACAAATCTGCTGCCGTGCACACTGTTTCGTTTGTGCCCGATGGATGCGTTGCGACCTTTATCCGGAGGATTCGGAGATAGCAACGCTGGTCTCGCTCAGAACAGATTTCCTCCAAATGACGATTCAGCTCGATTCGCCAACCGTACACTTCGACCAAACTGACAAAAAGTGCCAAAATCGTACAAGGATCAAGCTGCGTAGCTATCAAGAGGCTGAGCAAAAGATAACAAGTCGTAGTAAACTAACCGTCCTAACCCCCCAAAATCCAAGAAGGAACGGAGAACTTCCAGGGCACGTCATACTTCTCGACCGGATCCACGCGCATCTGCATGGCAAATCGACGGCGTGAAAGCTCTCTTTGCGATCCGTTTGATGCAGGCTGGATGCGAGCCATCATGCGTGCATTAGTTCCGCATGTCATCACACACCTCACATGCGCAGCCTCAAAGTACACGCCAGGTCGCACAGGATAATGATCAGGAACATGTCTCAATTGCGCGACGCCACCAAATATTTGCTCACTGAGAAGAGACGCGAACATGTACCGACAACGTGGACGACAAGGGTTATTTGACGAACAGCAGTTCATGCGCGATCGATCGTGAATAGAAATTGATAATGCATAAATTCTGATGGAGAACATTTCGCGTCTTGCACGCTTTGACTGTATGTATGCAATTGTATCTTCTGTAGTTTTTGGGGTGGTCATCCTGAAGACGAGTCGAGAAAAAAGCCGCAAAGGTATCTTATCCATCCAACCAAACGCCTGCGGCCATGCCATGCCATCCATATCGTGATCCCATATCTTGTTAACGCCGTGCCCATGAAAAGCCATCACTCATCGTACACTGCAACAGGCATCTAAAAGTCCTCGTTGAAGTCAAAGTCACCATTCAGCTTGGGTGCCTCGAAGCCAGGTGTGGCTGCGTCCTTCTTCGCCTGCTGCTTCTTGATGCCCTCCATGACACCAGACTTTTGGTAGTCACCAACACGCTTCTCGAAGAAGTTGGTCTTGCCACCCAGCGAGATGTTCTCCATGAAGTCGAATGGGTTGGTGGCGTGGTAGAACTTCTGGTTGCCGAGAGCAAGGAGGAGACGGTCGGCCACGAATTCAATGTACTGGCACATGAGCTTGGCGTTCATGCCGAGGAGTGCGCAAGGCAGAGCATCGGTCAAGAATTCTTGCTCAATGGCAACAGCCTCAACAATGATGCTTTGCACGACAGCCTTGGTTGGCTTCTTCTTGAGATGAGAGAACAGCAGGCAAGCGAAGTCGGTGTGCATGCCCTCGTCACGGGAGATGAGCTCGTTGGAGAATGTGAGTCCGGGCATGAGACCACGCTTCTTCAACCAGAAGATCGATGCAAAAGAACCAGAGAAGAAAATACCCTCCACAGCTGCGAAGGCGACAAGTCGCATGGCGAAAGTGGAGTCTTTGTCTGAGATCCATCGGAGTGCCCATTCAGCTTTGCGTGCGATGCAAGGAATGTTTTCGATGGCGTTGAAGAGGTACGTCCGTTGCTTGGGCTCGCTAATGTAAGTGTCGATGAGGAGGGAGTATGTCTCGGAGTGGATGTTCTCCATCATGATCTGGAATCCGTAGAAGCATCGCGCTTCTGGGATCTGGACCTCTCCACTGAATCGCTCCAAAAGGTTCTCGTTGACGATACCATCAGATGCGGCGAAGAAAGCAAGGACGTGTGAAATGAAGAAGCGCTCGTCGTCATTCAATCGCTTGTTCCAGTCGTGTAGATCCTTTGAGAGATCGATCTCCTCGGCAGTCCAGAAAGATGCTTCGGCCTTCTTGTACATGTTCCAGATCTGTGGTACAGTCAGCGCGTGTCCCTGCTCACCACTTTACGCGTCCAAGTCGCGTCATGCTCGACTTACCTCGTGGTACTTGATGGGGAACAGCACGAATCTTTGCGAGTTCTCCTGCAGTATGGGCTCGATCTCCTCGTCATCTTCCTTGGTTGCCTCCTCTTCAATCTTCTTGACTACTGGCTCGGGCAGGTCATTGGGAATGCCCTTGACTGGGACCGCGACTTGGTCTGACGCGTACTGCGACTCGCGGTTCTCCTTATCCGCCTCGTTGAATTGGACCTTCTTGATTGGAGACTCCATCTTGAGTGCTTCGAGGGCTGATGTCGCCTGCGAGAGAATGAGTTAGAGACTGTCAGGGTCTGCCGGCGAGAACGTCATTGCGAACCTTCTTGCTAGGCGTCGTTTGTACGCTCATGGTGAAAGTGTGTAGGTATGCTGGATGGGATGACGATCGAGAACAAGGACAATGAATTGAAGTCGGGCGTGGCAATATGATGTCGCGTTGTTGTGTGGGATAAAGAAACAGAGATCGAAGAGACACACTTTAAGCTCTTGACGCGACGCGCTCATGCGCCGTCGCGCGTGCACTGACTGTTTGCCAAGAGCAGATTTGCCCACCAAACGCGTCTCCCAGCCTCCTCTCTGATCTCCGTCCTCGGCCCACTACGATGATGAAGCCTTGAAGTGCACTGACAATCGGACGATTCTGAGGTCAGAGGATGCTCAGTCTCCTGCTCCTGCTCCTGCTCATCCGTTTTAGAAGCGCGGAACCTCGCCGGGCGACAGGCAACGCGTCCAGGCAGCGGCGACCTGCAGATGGATTGCTGTGTTCATGCAGTCGCGTCTGCAACTGTCCGCTATTGAGCACTCATCCTCAGACTTGGATCCAATGTGATCATTTTACGCAGTGCAGCATCTTCTACACAATGGCGGTTGTCAGCGAAGGACAAAGAAACAATCGATGCTGAAGACCTGCAGACTACGTACGGCACAAAGTACTACAGTGACACGACCGAAGATATGCTTGATGATATGGGTGAAGACGTCAGGCTGTAGTTGAAAGGCGCTTCGTGATCTCTTCCATTGATGACGGGCTATGGTCAACGATCGTGGGAAGACAATCCAGCGTCCGACACGCAGGAGATGAAGAACGTAGTGGCTTTGGCACTCAGGGTGAGCTGCTTACTCGCTACGATTGTGCCAATCTGATCAAGCTCATGTCAATACGTGAAAAGGCACTGAGAGGGACTCGCAGGTGAAGACTGAAGTGAAGCAGCCGGGCAGCTTGCAGCAAATGAAGCGCGTTGCTCCTTCCTACTGATGCAGGAATCATCCAACCTGGACAATCGGCATAAAAGCTGCGCTTCAGCTTAAACACAACACAACAAGTCAAACAACAACACCGACCTTGCCACCCGCGACAATGGCTCACCCAACCCTTGGCGAGCAGTTTCCCTCGTCGCCAATCCTCAGTAAGGCTTTTCGTGCCAATAACACATGTCTACCAACTGACACCACCGCAGACCGCGTGCCGCCACATCTGCGCAAGAAGGTCGTGGACGCTTCATCGCCGAGCGCCTCTCCAACGCCAGCCGCCGTCATCGCCCACGACAGCAGCGACGAGTCCTCAACCGCAAAGATGACTCCAAGCACGAACAGCACATACACGCTGCTGATGTCTTCTTCGCCCGCTCCACCTGCTTTCGACGGAGAGATGGCTGGCTATGCCGCTGCTAGAGTGCCACCTCCGAATCCAATCCGAGAGGAATTACGCCAGATACGCAGAGATCAAAGCATGGAGTTCTTGCCTCCACCATCTGAGGAGATCACCGATGGCTTCAAGGGTGCCTCTCACACGCTGAGTTCCTCCATCCACGCACAACCAGGACCAGAGAAGCAGGACCTCGCCCCATCTTCGCCCAATGCATCGCGCTCTGCCGCTTGTGGACCGACTGGCACCTTGGCCACAAATACGAGCCACTCTGGCGAGATACGACGCTACCAGGTCGAGGACCTGATTGACATCGCAAAGCAATGCAGCGGTCGACTCCCTCCTGCAAGCGCGGTCCAAGCCATGTTCCTGTACGAGATGCAGCGCGAGACCGAATCTGAGCGACTCTTCGAAGGTCAGATGTTCCGCCTCGCTCAGCAAGAGGACGAGCTCGTCACACAAGCACGCCGGAATGCTGAGATGGAAGCACGTCTTGCAAAGCTAGAGAGGCAGGTCGCCAACAACGACGTTCAGGCGCGAATTGCCACAAGAGATGTTCGCATGAATGTGCAGCAGCAGAAGCTCGCTGAGCAGGCAGCACGACTTGAGGAGGCTGAAGATGCTTTCAAGACCATGTCTGAGCAACACCAAGCTCTCAAGCAGACTCATCAGAAGTTCGCCGCAGACACCGAAGCTGCGCTGAAGGACGTCGTTCGCCAGGCATCGTCGGCCGCAAAGATTGTTGTGGCTTCGAGCGCGAACAAGAGCGAAGTGGACCCATCTGATGTCAAAATCATGAAGGACGAGCTCGACGTGCTGTTCAACGACAGAGATGGCATACTGTCCAAGCTTGCTGAGGTCTTCGAGCGCATGCAGACGCTGGCTGATAACATTCACCAGCTCACCATTCGGAAAACCGCAGCGCAGGCAAGCTCTCCCGCGCCAATTCAGCGTATTCCGGCCTTTGGTCCAAACGGAGATCTTGTGGACGTTACCATTCCGAAGGGTAAGCCAGCAGTCGGGCTCAATGGCAGTCAGCACGCTCCGGTGAAGAGCTTCGTTCCAGGCACGCGTTGGGCGACTTAGGGAGCTGCTTGGAGGCCGTTCAGGGAAGGCAGCAAGACATCATAAGATCATCAGTAGTGCTAGCACAGACTCTGTGCCAATACAGACTCCGTGCCACTCGCCCGTGGTCGCGAAATTGCTTGGAGCGTATGTGCAAAGAGAGAGCGTTGGCGGGACAAGGATGCTGTGGGTGAGGTCTCTGCTCGACACTCGTCTATAGTGACTGATAGCCACACACAATGATTAGAAACTTGATTCAGATCCGTTATATTGTTCCTTGGTTATATTGATAGTGCAACTGTTGCGAGCCGAGTTGAGACATCGTTGCTGAAGTACGCTGAGATGGCTGGGCGACTGACGCCACAATCCTGCCTACTCCAACCACCTCGAGCTTCACAAACGGTCACAACAGCCATTGAGTATATCATGGCCGGCTACTGTCGCGCGATGCCGAGATGGCTCCGTTTACGCTATTCGCAGCATGCGACCAGCATAGCTCTCACCAGCAAAGATGCCACGCTACGAACCACGCGACGACACGGACGATTCGCTGAGCAGCTCGTATGAAGCCCGCCTGCCACGAAGGCCTCGTCCTGCTGCTCTCACAGCAGCGTCTTCGTACGAGAGCAAGCACTCTTCCTTGCCAACCAATCCATCTCTCAAAAACTACCACCAGGATGAGCGTGTCAGAGAAGATGCAGGCCGTTCACGTTATGCACCAAGAGCTTTGAGCTCAGCCAGACGACCACATGAACGACGAGAACCACGACCTGCACTGGAATCCGGTCGCGAGGAGCGCAGAAAGCGACGCTCAGCCAGAGATCCTGAGCGCGAGCGGCGTAGGCAGGAGCGTGCCGCAAGAGATCCGGAATATGAAGCACGCAGGCAGGAGCGGCACGCGAGCAGACGAGCGGAGCGTCGTGCTTCTCGAGCTGTTCAACCAGAGGAAGGACGTTATGCTTCCCCAGTCGAGCAATCACCTCAGCGCGCAGCTGTGAGGTTCCAGGAGGATCGCAGTCTACCGCCTGCTGTGCCAGCGTCGCCCGACAGCCCTGCAAACAGCCTCCCAGCAGACTCTGTCACTAACCAAGGGTATGCTCAAGATCGCAATTTGGACTACGAAGACTCGTATGCTGGACCGAGGCAACAAGACTATCATTCTCCACTGGACGAGCACTACAGACAAGCACCTACACGAGCGCCTCCGCGAGAGTACCAACAAGCTCCGAGAAGCGAGTGGGACGCCGATCTGGAGAACTCATCATTCGACGAGAAGAAGCGACCACACTCCCGATCAACTTCTACCTTCAGCGAGCTTGAATGGTACAAGCGAGGCACCATCTCCAATGGCCGACACCACTATCGCAAGGAGGAGCGACGAGGCTGCTGTGGCTTTAGCCGGCTCTGCTCTTGCATCACCGCTATCGTTGTCACGCTGATAGTCTTGATCATCATCATAGCTGTCGCAGTGACAGTGTCCAAGAAGAAGAAATTTAGCTACACGCCTTCGACATTGCAGGTCAACGAAACTGCTGCCTTTGCCAGTGGTGCCGCGACGCGCAACAGCGTTGGCGATACCAAAGACGGTATCGGTGCTGGCCGTGACGTCTATACCCTTTACACAGGCAACGCGACCAAGATGCTGGCAGAAGTTCCGTCTTCCAAGTGGGTATCCTTTGAGGACATGTGGAATAACAATCTCGATACCTTGCAAAATGCTTGTGGCTGGCTCAAGTATGGCGAAAACGATACCCCCGAGGAGATTGTCAACATCTACAACGCCATTCAAGATCGTGCCAATGCATCCCTGGTTGATCATCGACTCATTCTCGCTTTCATTCTGCAGGAGTCGAAGGGCTGCCTCCACACTCCTGCTACCGAGTCATCCGGTGGAGTCAAGAACACAGGACTCATGCAAGCACACAATGGACACGAGTACAGTCCAAAGAACTCCGAGAAGAGCATTCTGGAAATGGTGCAAGATGGCACGCAAGGCACGAAGAAGGGTAATGGACTCGTTCAAGAGCTGAACGCTTACTACGGCAATCCCTACGCTGCAGCGCGAGCGTATAATAGTGGCTACATCCCGCAAAGTGGTGAATTGACGGAGGCGGCCGGCGCGACCAAGTGCTATGTTAGCGATATTGCGAATCGGCTGACGGGATGGGTGAAAGCAGAGAGTAGCTGTTCGGACTCAGGACATTAATGTATAATCAATCATGTCATTGTAGTAGTATACCGCATGGACGCTTGCCGTTCACCTTGTTTCTACACCACTAAGTACTCCATTGACTTTGAGTTTTGAACACGCTCCATGACAACTCCACTCCACTCCACTCCCTGCCAGGCAGGCAGGCAGTGCCATCGATGCATCATACAGAGCGCCTAAAACGCCTGCCTATTCCCAAGATTGGACAACACACATCTTGACAAGAGATTCTGGCACATGCAAACACATCCACATGGTCAAAACATCTCAGATCTTTTCGATATCATTGCTCTATTTTCCCATTCCTATTCCATTCCATCCTCTCTAAAAAAATAAAATTTACCAAAAAAAATATATATATATATATAAAAAGAGCCGTCATTCTACAGTAGTACCCTTTGGATATCATTAGTTGAGTTTAGTTTTGCCTGTATCGAAAACATAGCAAGAGCTCATCATCATCATCATCGCTGTCCCAGGAGGAATTTTACTTTGACCCCAACTATGAGCTGAGCTGAGCTGAGCTGAGCTGACCTGACCTCGTGAATGCCAAGGTGACCTCGTTTTCAGGAATGCGACTTTCATCATCGAACGTCATGCGATCTCGTTCCAGATCGACCGGTGGGATGTACTGTGAGGCGGTGTTTAAATGGATGCCTTCTGATTGACTCGTTTGCAGATCAAGTGGCAGCAGATGGCGAGGCAGAGAGATATGTCACGCCGAAGACGTGGGACTAGTGCTTCAGGTGGGTTTGATAGGATTGTTTCGCGGAGCGTCTATGTGCGTGTTCATGTATTCATTCGGTCATTCGTCTCGTTCTATCGTGTTGCTGGAGTCGAAGCAGCAGCAGCAGCAGCAGTGGGTATCTCCTGGACGGTAGCTGAATCTGGTGCTCCTTCATCGACATCGAGATCGATGTCCTCGTCCCGTTCGCCATCTTCTTCCCCGTCAACGTCGATATCGTCCTCAGCAATACCACTAACACTCGGCCCATCTTTCCCTTTCGCAGACCTCTCGTACCACTCCTGATCAATCCACTCCAGAATCTGATCCCTCGCTCTCGGCACCATAGCGTGATAGTCCGGGTTCAAATTTGGCGTGAACAGATTTTGATGCCCAGAAATCTCATCTTGAGCTAGAGAGTTGACGCACTTGACCCAGCGGCCCTTGGACTTTGATCGATCGTCTGCAAAGGCGCGGACTTGCTCGCTTTCGGCTTCCATCTTTTCGTGCTCGGCTGTGTCCGCAGTTGGCTTTTTCCGTTTTGCGTGGGGTTCGTTGGGATAATCGTCAGCGTCGTCGGGCGAGACGCGTTTCGTTCCAACCGGACTGGAAGCGTTCCTGTTCTTCTTGGGCTTGGGCACGACGCAGAACGTCCTGTCTTCGCCGAGGAGTTGGCCAGCGTACTTGGTCTTGCTCGTGACCTTCTCGTCCAGTGCTCCGTAGAAGTTTGCGAAGCCAACATCGTGCGTAGAAGTCAAAGCGACGACTTTCTCGACTCGCTTCTGCAATTCTGCTCCTCGAGCTAAGCAGCCCACGAACTCAAGGTGACTGCCCGCCCACGCGAGTCCTTGATTGATCTGGTTCCAGCTCAAGTATGCCGCTCCTGCGACACCAGCAATACCAGCAGCTGCACCAGCATACATGGCCAGTTTCCCCCATTTGAACCCTCCTCCGGTAGTAGCATTTCCAGGCGCAGGTAGGCCTCGACTCGATGCATTCGCGATAGGTTCTGCCGCTGCAGCTTTCTTCCCTCCCCATCCAAAGAAGTTCGCCGCCTGATCGTAAGCCTGGTACGCTTTGTTTGCGTGCCCAATCTGCTCCTCCGCTCCATGTGCCAGCACTCCCGGACTGATGCCGAGGAATGGTGTATCAAACGCCAGTACAGCTTTGATCCGCGGGAAGAACAGTGCACTCGTCGCAGCTTTCGGCGGAGGCGTTGACCTGCTACTTTCGTCCTGTGCGGTAGTGCTATTCGTTGCATTTTGTCCTTCCTGGTCAAATGTATGCATACTCGGCACCACTTCATCTCGTGCAATACTCAGCAGTGCTTCCGCAGCGACGATGCCGCCCATTGAATGCCCGCATAGTATTACATGCACAGAAGGGTCGACGGTCGGACTGGGAGTGTGATTTGCGACTTCCAGGTCAATGACTCTGTTTTGCAGCCATTCTTTCAGCTTGCCAACGCAGTCGTTGAGATCGCCTCGGGTCTCGTATTGTGGGTATTGAATTGCGAGGACGTTGATTGCAGGGAGGGAGTGGGCGATCAGAGCGCCTAAGTCCGAGGGGAAGCGGTGGAAGGTATGGTCGGTGCCCTTGAAGCCGTGGATGAATACGAGAAGCAAAGTGTGCTTTCTGGGCTTGGACATGGTGTGTGCATAGGGTGCGCAGGATTGCGCAAGGAAATAATCGTGTTACATGATGACTTGGTCCATGTCAAGATTGTCAGGTCAAGTCCAGCTGGATGCATGTGAACGTGACGCATGATGTTGATTGGCGAGCCAAGATCAAGGCGCGGATGCTTCAACGTAAGACAGAATGGAAAGGATGCATCAGACTGTACATGTACACAAAAGCTATGCTTTCTACGTAGCGGCATTACACGGCACATTATCTCTCTGTATGCCCATTCCTGCCCGCCTGCCGTACACGCTCCGCTATGCATGAACTACAAGACGACAGCGACAACTCTGGCCGCTCTCTAAATAGCTAGGCCGCACGTGGCTGCTCTTGACACACACATGCAGTCCGGATGACATCCCACAAAGTACTGTCGAGTATTGTACAAGGAGAAGAGTGACCAAGTCGATCAGGGTCGAGGTTCATCATCATGATGTGCGTCTAGAACGGTGGCGAGGCTGGTGAGACCGAGTCCTGTTGCTCCATGAGCTCTTCGCCAGATGCTTCGATCGAGACTGCAAGACCGAGCTTTGCAGAGTTCTGTTGCACGTGTCAGTAGAGTCCCAAATGTATGCTGTCCCATATATCTCACCTTGACGTGGTCCAACTCGCCGGCAAATGTAAGCCTGACGGGTGGTGCAACGACCTTCTCCAACAAACAGCCCAGCTTGCCCTGGCTGTCAATCTGTGCGCGGAAGATGGATCGCGAGAACTCGTACTTGGTGCCGAATGTCGCAACACCTTCTTTCCGTGCGCCTCCCATCATGCCACCTCCAGAAAGACCAGCAAACTGCAGGTTCACATCCACACCAGTCTCGACCTTGTCCATGAGCTTCTTCCAGTAGCTCAATTGCACGCCTCCTTGGGTCAAAAGTTGTGCGCTGGCGATCCAGTCGTTGCCCTTGTATCGTCCTGCGTAGCTGACTGCTGCGTCTGGTCCCATGCCACCTCCTGGCTTTTGCCATACAGCCTCCATTCCGAGCGACAGTCGTGGTGTCACACTTTGCAGGTACGAGCCGATGAACATGCCAGTAAGCTCACCCTCGAGCACGCTGGGGTTGATGCTCTTGAGCGATGCAGTGAAGTCGTTGCCCGTGTAGTCCTGTTCCAGGGACACTTGCGCGCCTCCTGGGCTCATGCCCGATGCAGGCTGGATCTGGACAGAGGACTTGAAGATGAGGCGGTTCGTGAGACGTTGGTTGAATCGAGCGGAGAATGATGCGTCCGAGTCCAGTTGTGCCTGGCAGAGTACCTAGACGGGATATGTCAGCTATCGATGCAGGCGCAAGCTACACCCAAGCGGTAGAACGTACGTTGTTGGTGCCATAGAGAGCCAGGAATGTGTAGGGCGAGAGCATCTGAGATCCACTGGAGAAGGCATGGCTTATTTGGAACAGAGGATCGATGGAAAAGCTCTTGTTCAGTTCGGCGCGCAGTCCCGAGAAGGTCTGGTTGGTGAGGAACACATCTCGCTGCACTTCTCGCGCAATGCCATCAACTGTGCCTGGATTGCTCAGCCCCAGCGCCGCTCTTCGGTCCTGGAACGATCGGTATGTGTCGAAAATGGTATCGAGGAAGCCATTCGTGCGCAGAGGCGGCTCCAGCTGTGTGATGGGCGTGACCTCGACCTCGACTGGCACCGCAGGCTTTTCTAAAGGAGTGGCCGTCGCCATTGTGGATGTGCTGCGCGGAACAAGGAAAAGTCCAATGCGCAGTAGGAAGGAACTCTACGGCGACGGCGATGGAGAGATGGACACCGCGATTCGAGGATGGGAGATGCTGTTTCCGTGCAATGGAGCGCGTGTGATCTTGCTTCATCTCAAAAACTAAATGCCTCCGTCCCCGACCTCCGATGCATTCATAGCCGTGTTGACTTCTGGCTTGCCGTAATGAGATCCACTCCCTCTAACTTACTGGCTGGCTTTCTTACTTGCACCTCCTGCTCACAGACAATTGCTCATAAAAGGTGCCACCTGCCTCAATTGCATCTGCGAGACCAGATGAACGCGCCTGCTCTCCAACTGCGTGCGCTCGAGATGAAGCACACGCGACAATGTTCTGCTCCCTCACCAGATGTAGGTCGTCACGCACCACCACTCCATTGAACCAGGTGCATCACTTCCTTCTCCGCAAGCAGTCGTTCAGTGTGGCGAAGACATCCCATCAGCACGCTCTGGAGGAAGAAACGCTGCCAAGGTTTGCCAGTCGTCGATACTACCCTGTGAAAATTGGCGACCTGTTCAACAATCGCTACCTCATTCTCGCTAAGCTTGGATATGGTGCTTACTCGACCGTCTGGCTCGCAAAAGACGCATTGTAAGAATTCCCTCTCTTTTTCCTTGACAGATCAGCACTCGTTGTTGCCAATGGTAACAATGCCCATGGCTCTGTCGAGCCGCTGATTGGCATATCAGAGTATCCTGTCCTCGCCGATTTTGGTCAGATGCGACATGCCGATTCTCGGAATACTGATACCATCATGTCTGGCATATATCGCGCACCGGAAGTTCTTCTCGGCTTACCCTGGAGTCATCCCGTGGATATTTGGTCTCTGGGAGTCATGGTTTGTGCACTTTGGCGCAATTGTAGGAGCATGCAGGATTAATAGTTTGAATAGACACTCGAGCTTCTGGAGGGAAAGAATCTGTTCGATCCCATCGATCGTAGCAGCAATCACTATGTGCTTCCCTTGGGATTGGCGCATTACGTTGGCTATCTAGGCCCTCCTCCCGTAGCACTTCTCGAGCGCAGCGAGCTCATGGACAAGTACTTCAACGCTGAAGGTGATCGGTGACAAACAAAAGCATCCTTGACGTGCTCTGCTGACACAGCGCAGGCAATTGGATCTCGAACGTGGCCATCCCTGAGACTTCTCTTGAAGACTTCGTCGTCTCGATGCCGCCCGGTCGAGAGAAGACTACGTTCTTATGCTTCGTCCGCAAGATGCTGACGTGGGATCCGGAAGCCCGTGCTACCTCTAACGAGCTTTTCATGGACGAATGGCTCATGACCGACTTCGACGGAGTCACATGAACATGGCACTACTGGGCGCAAGGGCACGTCGCATGGCAGGGTGCTTGCAAAGCTGCTCGGACTGGCTGTTGTGGTGAATAGTGTGGTCACAGCCTTCACATGCATGGGAGCCATCAGCTGGAAATCTCACATGGACTGGCTTCATTCACCATAGGACTTACCAACGTAGCAAGCACTCTTTACTGGACCTCTAACATAAAATCCACGCACAGGCCAACCCGACAATCGGAACACTATCCTGAACAATAGCCTTTTGATCTGTACTCAGGCCCACTAAAACACCACGAGCCTCCATCATATCAAGCGCGAGATGGAAAACCGACTCCTTACTCAGCGCCGACGTGGCGAGCCTCATTCCTGAATCATATCCCGCACATCGTGCTGCGGTGAAGCGCACACTTGCAGGAGAGAATCCCCACGTAAGGCATCACCAGTGTCACAAAAGTCGCTTGCGCTGATCATTCCACAGTTACAAGGACAGTTCACGAAGTTCTCTCTGCCAAATCAAGTACCGTCACAAGCTTCAGCATATCATAGACTGCTAATAAGGTGCCAGCGGCTCGAAACCCCACTGCCCCCATATCGACCTCGAAGAAGTCCGTCACTCACTCACCGTCTCCTACAAGCGATCCGGCGAGCAGGAAACGACTGTCCACCTCTTCGCCGACGGCACCACCAAGACCCGAGAAGAGATGCACGCAGACAACAATCGCAGAAAGGCAGAGTTCGCACGTCTCGAAGTTGAAGAGAAGAAGTTTCCCGATCGCAAGCAGACTGCCGCTAGAAAGGCTGCTTACGATTCGATGATGCAGCAGCTTCGAGATCTGAGGGATGCCCACGGGATGAATGTGGCTGCGAAGGTGTCGATGAAGGAGAGAAGTATGGAGGACTACCAGCGGCTGTTGCGCGAACAGGCGCAGGCGAGGTTTGAGGCTGCGAAGGAGACCGCTGCTGCTGCTGCCAAGCGGTGAGCTGTAGCCAGCGAACGAGCGAGCTTGGCTACTATTGTTGTTGCATTCACGACTGCACCGTTCTGCGAGGTCTGTTGCCCTTTCTGGGTCACGGCCACCTCCGCGGTGCCATATGGCCGCCGAATGCCGGGAGATTGGAACTTTACAGCTTTCGTGGACGCAAGACCCCGGCTTTCTTTCGTTCTCTTATGGCTTTGCACGCCCGACTCAACAATCCTGCTTCAAACCTCGCTTCAGCCTCCGAAGAAAGACAGCCTTGACACTCAACTTCCTTCCCATCGTCGAGGTATTCTGCATCACGGGAACGAAAGTAAACGTTGCACCTCCTTTGACAGAAGTTATTGGCTGCGGAGGCGGTATCGGCGAGGACGTCCGAGAGGAAGTCGAGATCGATGATGTTGCTTCTGGTTCCTTGAGATAGGTGTATGTCTTTCCGTCGATGATGGTCGATGTTATGGAGTTGAATGATGTTGTGGGCCTTTGTGATGTTGTGATAGGCTTTGTGGAACTCGTGCTGGCTTTAGAGGAAGCTGTGGCAGGTTTTGCTGAGCTTGTGCCAGACTTGGATGAGGCTGATGTAAGCGCTGACGAGCTCGTGGTTGTTGGTGTTTGTCCGGAGGTCATGGTGACTATGATCACGGTCTCTGAGTCGTCCGAGCTTGATTCCGATGGAGATGAAGCGCTGGTGGGAGTCTGGCCTATGATGACAGGCAGGTCGATTGGCGTTTGCCAGGTGAGGGTCTCGGTCGTGCTGACGCCAGTCACAGTCTCGATCTGTCCCGAAGTCGTATTCGTTGACAGAGCACGATTTGAAGTAACAGTTTTAGTCTGACTCGTCCCTCCAACCTCCCTCGTTGTCTCCACTGTCACCGTAGTCCTTACAGTCTGCAGATAAATCTCCGTCGTAATCGGACAAAACCCCTCAGCCCGACACGCCGCTCCTCCATCGCCCTCCTTATTCCACCACCCATCAACAACCTTACACGGAGCGCCATTTTTGTTCTTGCAAGAGTTCCAACCCAGTGGCGACCATGTGAGCCAAGAATGTGCTAGGCCTTTTTGGCATTTACATTTGAACCATGCTTCGCCGCGCTGAGCTGCGAGTATGGATTCGTCGTGGCATTCGCGGCGGGTGCGGGACGCTTTGAGGCCGAGGGTGAGGCTGCCGCCGATTTGGAAGTGGCTGTTGGCGCAGGGCCAGCCTGCGTCGTTGTAGTGGTCTGTAGATGGGGTGTTAGGCTGGATGGTAGGCTTGTCTGTGATACGAGGTGGATGATCTACCTGCATCGACGATGTCTGCTGCTAATTTGTCTAGGCAGAAAATCAGATCTGTCGAATTCAGTCGATTTGGTGGACCATGCCAGGTCTTTCGTTTGACGCTGTGGACAGGAATAGCTGCTAGGACTGTAGCGATTAGGTAGAAGGCTATGTGCATCGCAGAAATACGTGTTTACGCCGTCCCACGCTTGACTTGCAGCAGCACTGCACTCAGCGACGCTTCGATGCCTTGTACATCGCAATTCGGACTTGGCATGTGGACGAACAGTGGTAGAGATCTAGGTAACATTACAACCTACCGCATACCTTATCTCGACGTCTCAACAAAATGCTGTAGCTCTGAGGGCGATACACGGTTGTGAAGCCCGTGCTGCCACTCAGGATCGTTTTGATAGACTGCTCGCAAAGACACATCTGTCAAGTCATGGCTTTTGGTCTTGGTGCTTCACATGGCAGATGGAACGACGAGCGGGGTTTCCGTGCGGTATTCAGATCTCGGAACATTGGCGGATCTAGCCGGAGGCCTTGCATAGCAAACAGATCAGCGTTGGACCGGGTTGAGTCGTGGTGGGAAGTCGATGTCAGGAGCTGAAGTCAGAACAGAGCAGAGGAGTGCTTCCGGCGACGTCAGTGGGCGGGCTTGGCACCGGCTCCCGTGAGAACGCAACTCCAGTGTCAAGGTGAGCACCTTTTGGTTCTCTTCACGATCAATTCCTTGGACCTTGACGATCTCTGCGACGTACACTATCCGGACTGAGTGTACACAAGGAGAATTGTGAAGACCCAGGTAACAAAAGTCTTTGCCGTCCGATCTCAGCCGCACGAGATGGCGCTTCCGGCTGACTGGTGTCCGTGCCACGCGATGGACCATCCCAATCATAGACTTATAACTGTTCCTGCTGATCCTACAGATCTCATCTTCTTTCGTGTACGTGTAAGCTATCTGGTGCGTTACGGACAGGACGTCGAGATCGTCCAGAGCATTGCTTATTGTACAGCGATACGCGTCTATCGTAAAAGTCCGGTACACTCGGACCTCTTGAGAATATCGCGATGCGTGAACGATATGATCACTACTATGACGAGGGCGAGATCTCGGACCGCTCAGATCCTTACTGCTCGAAGCCAGCAAAACGGACAAGAGTGCAGGGCAACAAGAAGCGCATCATCACCAGTACTGAAGACGCTCCGAAACGCCAGAAACAAAGCATTACAATAGGACCACGGGGTCGAACTGGTCAGAGACGCTACATCGAGCCAGAGCGACACCAAAGCCGAGACCGGTCGATCCATGGAACGGGATTGAGGCCGACATACCCAAATATCCATCGCAAGCATATGGACGAACGAACGCTGTTGTATTATGATCTTCCATTTGAGGTGTCACGGGTATGCATGACTGACAGCTTCAGTTTCGGGACCCACGAGACTCATGCTTGGTAGGATGACCCGGATTACTTAATCATCCGCAAGCCGATTGATGCCCGCGAGTGCGAAGTACTTTTCGAGCATACAAGGCGCATGCGTGCAGCGCATGATGTGCGTACAGAGTATCCAGCGAGTCTTGTGAGACCGTCCCTGCATCGTTTCCCACCTCCGCCACGAATCAATATTTATGACGAAAGAACGATATATCCACGACCGAGAACGCAGATTCGCGAGTATGATAGGCCTGCAAGGCGCTCGCCCTCAAGAAGTGCGTCTGAACACAGTCGTAGTCGGCATCGGGGGACTCCATCTCCAGGTGAGCTTATTGATAGGCAAGCGGAGGAGATCGATGTCATTGGGTATCGTGACTTCGAGCCGCGCAGAGATCGCAAGCAAGGTGAAGCTAGAGACCAATTCGGAAAGAGTCCGAGCACGATCCGAGGAAGCACGAACTGGAAATGGTGGTGCGCAAGATTCCGACGCCGACGAAGACGATGATGATGTTGAATCTGATCTTGGAAGCGATGATGGGTGGAACTACGAATTTGACCTTAGCTTTCTTCCGTCCATACATTCGGACGACTCTGCAGAAAAAGACACGGTCAACGGATCGACCAATGCTCTGCTGCTACCTGGACATCGTCAAGATCACGTTCGAAGACGTGGTCCACTTCTCGAGTACCACATCGCATCCACTAGGTGGACGGGAAGTACGTTCGATGACTCACCCTTCGGTGCACATGTCTTTACCTTGTCGTCTCCTCCAACGAAGTTCCAGAAGCCTATGCTCCGCTGGATGCATTTGGAGAGACCTATGCCATCCTTTGAGGAGTTCTCTTCTACAGCACAAGAAGTCTTAGAAGTGACTGCAAAATCCAGGCGCCACGTTGGCGATGTGCTCCGGAAGCTGCAGAGATCCAACGAACAGCAGCGGCAACAAGGCAGAGACATGAAGCCTTTCTGCGAAGCTGATCTCGACATCGAACAGCGCGGAGATCAAACACAGCAGACAAGCTCGATCTGCGCCCTTAGCATTCCATTCTTCTGCCATTTCAAAAAAATCGATTGTAAATCAGCTCAAATCTCTAGCCAGCGGCTCGCCGGAGCATCCTTCCAGGCCACTCGTGCAATCTCACACGCGCATGCTCAACGAGACGCGAGAGCTGGCGCAAGCTGTCACCACGCTTGGATCTACTCCAGACAACCAGTACCTGCATGTGTCGCAGTTGTGGTGCCTGCTGGTGAACGATGAGACTCTGGTCACATGCAGTAAATTACCAGTCAGCCAGCTCAGCAAGACACTCAGCTTTGCCGAGACTACAGAGAGCTCCTTGGACACGTTTCTACGGCTGCGAGCTGGTCATTCCCGGCGCTGGCACCTTCCAAGCTCTATAGCATCCTCACTTCCTTCGTTCTTCTCTATAATCACTGATCAGTTCACGAACATTCTGGGAAGCCGACCGGAAGTTGAGATGAAGTATCACGGGAAATCGATCAAGTTCAGCAATTGGAAGGCCCTGGTTGATGACATCTTCAAGACCAAGTCCGAGGTGAAGCTGACGAGCGGACTTGGATATATCCTCCGATCAGCGCAGTCCCACGCGCTGCAGCATTCGAAGGACGTCGCTGGTGTACAGCCGCACAATCAAAGGCAGGAAGAGAGCAATGAGCCTGCAACAGCGGCGGCGCAGCCACTGCCGAGAGATGTAGAATTGCCGGCGACGCCTCTTCCTGCTGTCGCGGAGAGCATCATGGTTTTTTCCCACAGTGGCGGAAGATCACCCAAAGCACTTTCGAAGCTGGCCACCAACCTTCACCAAACTCTCTGCTCGGTCCAGCACAAGATTATCAGACAAAGCTACTCAGCATGCGCAGAGCTGGATCGTTCAGCAATCGAGAGCTGGTTGGACGAGCAAGACGCCGGTGATGGAGTGAAAAGAGGCTCAAAGCGTTCACGAATTGCGCAGGCCATGAAATCGCAAAAGATCCTTACCGCTCGGCTTGCTATATACATATCCGACTTCTTCTGGCCAAAAGACTTTGACCACATCGCGACGCGGAAGTTTTGGGGAGCTTTGCATGAGGTACTAGCAGGGGATACCTTTTTCGGCAATGTACATTCGCATACGTTGTCAGGCTAGTGACGTGGATACTGACACCAAGTAGGGCGCTGTCAGCAAGAGCAAAGACCGGGAAATGTCTAGAGACCTGCTCGAAACACTGACCGATCGCATCTTTGAGTTCATGTACTCATTCACGACCGCGTTCGCGGGCCAAGAAGTCGAACTCTATGCGCTACCTGAGCAGTTCTTCAAGGCCTGGCTTCATGTGGTGAGTACCTTCACGATTGCAGCGAATATCAGACCGAAATCCACCTATGATGAAAGTTGGGTACTGCCACAGAAACAGATCTTGAGCGCGAAGAGGGCTTTGCAAGAGGGCGAATCTCTCTTGACTACGCGCCTTCGTAAGGCCAGCTTAGAGGACTTTGAGGTGTGCTCCTCCAGAGGAATTGTGGCATTGATGCTGGACTGTGTGACGCGTGATATCATGCATGGGAGACCTGACGTATTCCAAACATACAGTGACTACTGCAAACAGCTGGTAAGCTATTGTGCGCTACGAAGTAGGTGCGGTTTCACTGATGATTGAACAGGAAGCGAAGGTTGTTGCCGAGCCATTGTCTCGATCGCACCAGGAGACCCTGCGCGCTCTACAACAGGAGATTGAGGCGATCACCACAGTACTCGCCCACCAGCTGGAAGTGGTCACCTACTTCGAGAGTAGCATCAGAGATCTCGATTGTGGCGAGCGCCTACCCGAACTGCCGATACTAAGGAATTCTCGACAGGATCTTGTGCTACGACAATGCAAGGCGAACATTAACAGCAGGATCGACCAATTCGAAGCTCTACAAGGACGTGCGACCGAGCTTGGCGCATGGCACACGAGCGAGATCGACACCAACAAGGACCGACAAGAAGCCGCGATCATGGTCTTCACCATTGTCACCATCATATTCCTGCCGCTGTCGTTCGTGTCTTCTGTCTTTGGCATGAATACAGAAGACATCCGGGACATGACTCAGGGCCAATGGGCTTACTGGGCAGCAGCTGTGCCGCTCACGATCATTGTTGTCGGGGTGAGCTTATGGTTCGCTGGTGCTTTCGACAACAACGTGAAATCTTGGTTCACCAGCTCAACGACAAGATCGAAGAGCGGGGCTCATGGCTATCCAACTGCTGGAATCAGCGAGATCAAGCCTCGTCTCTACGATGAGAAGCCGATGCTGTATCCTGGTGTACGAAAGAGGACGACATACCCCACCAAGCACTCATATGTTTGAGAACATATCAAGCTGGATGCCGACATCATGAAATCGTGTCTTGTTGCCACTTGCATGGTCGGTAAGACTACTTATCTCCAGGACGAGTATCACAGACAGAACAGCGTCGGATAGGTTGACATCGGTCTGCGACGCGATGTAAGGTGGCAGAATAGCCTGCTCATACTGGCACGCTCATCCAGGACTGAAAATCCCAAGGTCAAGTTGTGCAATGCATTCGATGCGGCACTCGCTCTTGCCGTGTACAATGCAACAAATTGCGCATTGTATACGCTACTGGACTTTCTCGTATGTTCCGCTTCGTGGCCTTGGCCCTCGCTCCATGCGCTCGGCGCATCAGTCTCAGGTCGCTCTGGTAGCTCTCAATAGCGCAACACTGCAATCCGTATGGTCGACAGGACCGCAGTAACATGTCTCGCGTTTGCGAAGGTCTACTGCCACGTCTTCGTATAGCTGTGTGATCATAAAACACCCGCTGTGCTTATGGCAACGACCACACCATATTCGTGCCACGGACGCGGATTAGACCATGGCATCGCTGACGTGAAATTTCGGGTTCCAAGAATAGTTCCAAGGCTTCTGCCAATCATTACGACAGACCAAGATAATCCCAGTCCCTTGCAGGGGCCTATACTGAACATCATGGTTCAGTCAGCAGAAGCGGACAGGCAGGCCCTTGCACTATTAAAGGCAGCGATACATCTTCCATCTCTCGAGCTTCACCCCATTGCCGACTTCACACTGCTGCCAACATGCTCACGGCCGACAATCTCCTCTTCAAGGTGGCCTCGCTTGCGGCCTTGGCGCTCACCGCGTCTTGCGCCGATGTGCCCTCGGACAACAACCTCTGGAAAGTGCCGGCTCGTCTGAAGGACGGATCTCAGGAACTCGCATGGCAGCAGCTGCCTGCCAATGGTGCTGTGAAAGTCGACGTGGCTTCTGCCGATGGTCGCAAGTTCTCCCACTACCCTTTCATCTACAACGTTGGCGGGACTTTGTATTTGCTCTTCTCGGCGAGCGCGAATGATGTGGATGGTATGGGCCAAGATGTGCGGATCGCATCTTCCACCGATGCAGGGATTACATGGACGAAGCCAGAGGTCGCCTTCCCTTCGGCACTACTGCCGAACCAGACATCTGTTGAGGATTCGAAGTCCTACTGCGACCAAGGAATACCCCAGCGTGCCTTGCAGCCATTGACTATCGCTTTTCTGCCAGGTGGCGACGAAGGCTCATTCCAGGTGTTCGCCGTTGCGCAGTCGAGCGACAACATCTGTCCCGGTTACTTTCAGTCAGCCGGCCGCATCGCCCGTGAGCTTGACGTACGTGGGTCGGGCCTGTTCAAGGGTGATCCGTGCTGGATTGAGACCAACGACTACACCGGTGCTCACGAGTGGGCAGAAACCGTCTACGGAACCCAATATCAGATGAAGGTGTGCGACAACAAGGACGTTATCAATGCTGCGATAGGTCAGCCGGACAACTTGGGCCACGTGGCTACCGAGCTATTCAATGCGCCCATCATCGCTTCAGATGGCCAGCACAATGTCAGCTATCCTACAAAGGCAGAGTGGGTCGGCGCATATGACGACGGCTACTGGCAGCGATTCTGGTCGGACGTTTCTGTCAGGAACACTACCGGCTCCGCTTGGGTCGAGTACAGCACTGACAAGGATGGAAAGAACTGGTACCCTGCCACGACTTCAGGAAGCGCTATTCGCGAGACCAACATCTACCAGGTGGCAGAAAAGGCTCATTATGGAGCCTTCAGTGGCTCGGAACAGCTTCGCTATTATGTCTCGAACGCCGGCATGAACGACAAACTGGATCAGATCATTCTGACTGTAGCCACATCGCGGGGCGATGACCCAGCGTTCAATGGAATTGGTATTGTGCGTGGAGGCGACGCAGGCAGCGAGGTCAGCGCGGGTACGAGACCAGCCGTACACAGTGGTCTCCCGGGCTTCTACTGGCCATCCGCCGCTGAGGTTGGTGACAAACTTGCCATTGCCTACAGTGAGAACAGGCAAGCTATCTGGGTGAGCGTGCTGAACATGACCGATCTTCCGTAGATGGTCCTCGGCGGGCACGAAAATAAGCAGCGTGTCGTTTTGAGATGGCCGTGGAAATGTCCAGAAGCACGTCGCTATGGTATCAGTGACCACTGCCACTGCCCCTCTCAAGCTCGAGCCAAGACAAGATAGATTTGGGAGACGCGCGCTAGGCGGTGCCTGACTCCATGAAAGCAGTCAGCCTGAGAATAGCAAGACGAAATCAACAAGATCTGGGACATCCTTTTCGAGCCTGCTGACCAGAAACCAAATGGAAAACATGCTGTGCGCGGCAATGTCCAAGCCTTAAATGACACTTTGGCAGGCAAGACTTCATGTAACACACTTGGACCACATTGGATGGGATCGACGGTAGAACCATTTTCGGCAAGTTAAGCAGCGGTGGGCACTTAATCCCGTCCTGATTCAAGATTCAGTGAAGCGAAATCGAGCAGCCCATTAGCCTGTATCACCTACGACGACACACCACAGCGATCTCTGACCTCTTTTGGCAAGCTGACTTTCAGCTCTTCGTGATCGACATCACGTGGCATGCCACTACCCTGGATGTGATGGACAACAAAAGCTCAGCTGCATCAAGCTGCCTCATGTCGATGTCAGTGTGGAGCAATTTCTTATTAATGTGCACGCAGTGATGCATTCCTCAAACCATCTGCAAGTCCTTCTCGTCGCTGCACTCACTTATGGCGAGTACGTCAGTGGTGCTCTGGCTCCCCTCAAGCAACCAGTAGCCCAGGTAGCTCAGGTGCAGCAATCATGCATCAATCGCGATGTGTCTTACAGCATACCCAAAAGATCTCCAAGCCCGCCGAAAAAGACCTTCTTGACGGCCGAAACTGAGCAGCATGCTGTCAACGGCTCCTCTCTTCCCGGAGTCGAGTTCGACATCGGAGAAAGCTACGCTGGTGTACTTCCCATCTCCAACCACGCGGATGAATCGTTCTTTACGTCCACCCACGAAATTGACAGTAAAGAGATAACGATATGGCTTCAAGGTGGACCTGGTGGTGGTCTGCTGTTGGAGAATGGACCTTTTATCTGGCAGCCCGGAACAGCTCAGCCAACCCGCAACACATTTTCCTGGACGAATTTGACGAACATGGTCTGGATTGATCAGCCAGTCGGCACCAGGTTCTCGGTTAGCAGTCCCAACATTACTAATCGGTATGAGCTCACTGAACAATTTATGGGCTTCTGGAAGAACTTCATCGACACTTTTGACATGCATGGTTACAAAGTGTACCTGGCTGGGGAGTCGTACGCAGGTTACTATATCCCTTACATCGCGAATGGATTCATCGATGCCAACGACACTTCGTACTTCAATTTCCAGGGAGCAGCGATCAACGATCCAATCATTGGTAATGAGGTCATCCAGTTTGAAGGAGTAGCAATGCAGTACTTCAATCACTGGTCGGAGGTCTTTGGTCTGGACGGAGCGACGGTGGCAAATATCACTGCGCAGAACGAAAAGTGCGGGTACGCTGCGTATCTCAACAAGTACTTCCAGTTCCCGCCGCCGCCCGCGCCTGTGACCTTCAGGCACAAATACTGGCAGCAGTAACGGCCGTCAATCCATGCTTTAATTATGACCATATCTTTGATACTTGTCCAATCCTGTTTAATCCAACCGGTCCCGGCCTCTTCAACGTCGATATCAATCCACCAGGCCCAGAAGTCTACTTTGATCGTCCAGATGTTCGCAAAGCTATTCATGCGCCAGATGGCGTAAAATGGAGTCTTGGGTCCTCAGAGAAAGTCTTCGTCGGCGAGAAGAAGTCCTGGCAAGCATCGTACCAAGATGACTCTTTACCACCAGCCCAGATTGGTCTCGTGAGCAAGATGATTGAAGCCACGAACAATGTCATTGTCGGAGCCGGAGGTCTGGATTTCCAGCTTCCAGCGAACGGTACCTTATTCGTGTTCCAGAACATGACCTGAAATGGCGTACAGGGCTTCTCTATTTATCCGAACAAGACCCTGTATGTTCCAAAACATCCAGTGAGTAATAACAGTTCTTTGTCTGGATATGGTGACATGGGTATTTGGACGGAAGAGAGAGGACCAACGTTCTATGTAAGTCGGCTCGCTGGGCATGAAGTGTCCTGGTATACTCCAGGAGTGGCATATCGTGTGCTGCAGAAGCTGCTTGGGCGTATACCGGATTTGAGTGCTAGGGGCCAGTTCTGTGACAAGCCATCCGGGTAGCATGGCGCGCTGCATTTGGGACAAACGGAGTAGCCTGGGCCGACGTGGCAGACTAGTGCAGGCTTTTACCATTGTGTTAGATTCATTACCGCATCCAATCGAATCATGCATTTCGTCAAGGACAAAATCTCTTCTCGAATCGAACCTTCTTTACGAGGCTCATTTTGTTCAGCCTGATGTGCTTACAGACCAAGTTCGCTTGGCGCGGCCGCGGGGCGGTCGGCTTACACAAGCTGGATGTCGACATAGTCCTTGTGAAGTCAAATCGGTTGGACAGATATTCAGCTTCACTGACCTTCCAGCATCTACCAATCAAACACAGCTCCTGCGACAATTTTACCAGCCATGTCTCCACCAAAATACGTCTTCGGCTCTCATCAGATTGATGGACTCTCCAATGAAGATCTCAAAGCCACGCTCGACATACTCAAGAAGTACGATGTAAACCACATCGATACCGCTCGGGTCTACCCGGGCAGCGAAAAGCGTCTCGGTAGCATCAATGCTGCCGCTTCGTTCACGATCGACACCAAGTCCCCATCGTTCACCGCCAAGCCACTGAGCCGCGACTCCCTCATCTCTGGCATCGAGCAATCTCTCTCATTGCTGAAGACCGACCAGGTTGACATCCACTACCTGCACACACCGGACAAAGACACACCAATCGAGGAGACCGTCGATACCACTCAAGAACTCTACCGCCAGGGCAAGTTCAAGCGCTTTGGGCTCTCCAATTTCCTGCCAGATGATGTGCGCAAGATTCATGCCTACGCCAAATCAACTGGCGGCGTGCTACCTACGGTCTATCAAGGCCATTACCATGCATTTGCTCGAACGATTGAAAAGGATCTCTTTCCTCTCCTTCGACAGCTGGAAATTGCATTCTACGCATACTCTCCTCTGGCTGGCGGCTTCTTTGCCAAAGATCCAGAAGAAGTTGCGAGCAAACCAGGAAGTGGTCGCTTCGACTTGTCAACTCCTTCCGGTCAGATGTATGATGTCTTGTACAATAAGGCGAGTACAGTTCAAGGACTGAGGGAGTGGAAGAAGCTCGCAGAGAAGATCGGCATCTCGAGTGTTGCTCTGGCGTATCGGTGGGTGGTGTTTCACTCCCACCTAGATGGTGGCAAGGGTGATGCGGTCATCATCGGAGCGAGCAGGCCCGCGCAGTTGGAGCAGACGCTAAAAGTTTTGGAAGATGGACCGTTGGATGAGGAGACGGTCCGAAGAGTGCAAGAACTGTGGAAGTTGGTGGAGGCAGAAGCGCCGCTAGACAACTACAACGATTATGTTGTCAACCTGTAGGCTGGACCGCCGTGGTCCATCGAAGAGATGATAAAGGCTAGCATAGCGCTATCACTTGGAATCTGCACCATGCTTGTGATTCTCAATTCACTTCGGCAGGTTCATCAGCATAGTCAAAGGGTGCATAACTGACTCTGGTGCTCTTAGACCCTTGCAGGGGCGAAAGCCGTTCACTCAGTCTCTTGCATCGTAGACCACACTCCTCTAACCAGAGATCGTCGATTGTGGTCAAAGTTCCAGGTCGTGCTGCACAATTCAGTTGCTAAGCCGAGTTGCAGTGCTGCGTTTGCTCAATAGTTCTGCTACATCACGACGAAATTGTAGCTGTCGATTTGGAGAGCATGTATCTCTTGCTCTTGACTCGCGTTGTCACTCTCCTGGACCTTGGTGCTCCATGTATACTCTCTCTGAACAGTCTTATCATGCTATGCCTCAGCGCGACATGCTGCTGCTCCTCCAACTAGGGCTTCACGATAAATGCTCATTTCTGGGCGTTTGTAGCAGTCGTAGTGCTGACATCGCCGAAGTGGCGGACAGCCCAGCCTCATGCACTATTCATCTCTGACCCCTGTCAAGACGTCTGCACCCGCGGCCCGCAGCTCTTAGCGCCTTTGTATTCTGTATATGTTTTACAACTCCTTCTTCCTCTTTTCAACATCAACCACAACATCAAACCAGACGATATCGGTCGTGCTTCCACGAATCTCAATGGACAACACCGCAATGGCAGCACTCAGCTTCAACGACCTTCCAGCAGAGCTGCAGCTCAACATCCTCTCGAGTCTGCCGGCACGCGAGGTCCAGCGCAGTCGTCGAGTCTGTAAAGAATGGCGAGATGTTATCGACTTGACCTCGAACCAGCCACTACTCCCCAAAGTCACCGAGTCTCGCGAACACGTCCGTCTGAAAGACTCATTTTTCTCGATCTTCCCAGCAGACGACGACGACCCAAACACCACTTTCTTGGACACTATCATCCACTTCTTCAACGCCGTCGGCTTCAACCTCTACAGCAACCGCCCCACTGAAGACCTCGTCGCACTCTACTGGGCGCGCCACATCCTCCCCAAGCGCGCAGCAGCTACCAACACCCCACTGCACCACATCTGGGGTACTTGGCGCGAATTGAGCTCAGAGCGTCATTGGCACTCTCCAAGCCTTCATATCTATGCTCATACACACCCACACCTCAACCAACTTCCCAGAGTACCACAAGAGGCGCGGCGAAAAGGGCAACCCACCCGAGAACAACAACAACATCACTGCAATCTTCTCCGACCAAGCTTATCTCCAAACAGAAATCTGCGGCTTCGACGGCGCGGGAAGTTGATGGGCCCGCTTGTCAAGGCAGCGCTTCTCGAAGATCTTGAACTTGCCCACCATTGAGCATAGCTCTAGGTGGTAATACAAGCAGGCGTGATGTGGAGCAGTCGAAGTCGAGCGGGGAGGAAGGAACGAGGCCGGTCGGCACGGACGCGATTTGGGTCCTCTGTTGCATGGCGAGGTTTCTTGTTCTGCTTTGTCTGTTGCGTGTACTGCTTGCTTTGGGCGTCTTGTAATGATTGTTGAACAATTCAGTGCTGCTAAAGCCTCTCTCCTCCGGTGCGTTTTCTTCTGATAGCGACTCCCTATTCATCGAGCCTTCCACAAACATTTACGGGCTGCAACTCATACTGCCATCGTATGAGTGGCATATCCTTTGGATGTTATCGCTGGAGTACTGCCCAGGTCGGATGGCTTAGTGAAATTACGACTGTTCGATTCTGTTTCGTCTGCTTTCGGTCCAAGACTATCTAGGCGTGTGAGATACTCAAAGGCGTAATCATGGACGGATTGGTCTTGACTCCGCTACTCATGGCTGCCGCGCCTAAGGACTTAGTGTCTGTCTAAGCATGAAAAGAGCGTGTAGGCTGTCCTCTTTGTTGCGTAGCATGCTTCTTGTACTTTGTCCGGCTTTGTCCTCTTCGTCTGCTGTTCACCTTAGTTTGTCTTGTGTTTCGTCAGACCCTGATCATTCTCCTTCCTGTCACTCCTCTTGGAAAACCCTAAAACCTATGATGACCCTTAGCTTGCAAGTGGCATGCATCAGAAGGCAGCTTCCAGCTTGCCAAATCGCGACATCACTGACAGTTGCTCACTTTCTCGCTAGGACAATGCTGTAACTGAGGTGCGCTTTGCGATTCACCTCTTTTGTACAGTGTGATAATCCAAGGGGAGGTGAATGGTCCCCTAAAAGGAGGCCCGTGCCCTCCAAGCTCTTGTTCTTACTCGACATCTTCTTCTAATCTTTCGCCTTCATCTTTAGCCCTAGCAACGACTCGTGTCACGATAAATTGACACTAACAGTAGAGATCTACATCTAACGCTGCTGAAGCTTAGCGCAGCCATAAACACACACACCGCGATAATGCCTGAGTTCCTCGATCTCGCCGTGGAGCTGCAATTGCACATTCTGAGCTTCAACACACCACAAGAAGCGCAGCGCATACGCGCCGTTTGTCGAGATCTTCGCGATATTGTCGACACGAACAAGACTCAGCTCGCTACAAGCTTCATAAACGCCGCCAGAAAGACAATTACCGCTGACCTCCACTCCCGCTTCCCTCCATCCGGCAAGATCGACTACCTCGAGTTCATTAACAAAGTGCTTACTCGACGTGGTTTGTGGCTCTGGAGCGACATGCCATGGCTCATCATTGAAAACGCTGCAGGAGCCTGGGCATTTCAGCAGCTGGGCATTCCTTCCACGCGAGGAGAGCAAACTTTCGAGCAGAAGTGCTTCTGTGCGTGTCTTGTGCAGATAGGCTTCCAGCTTCTTCTCTTGCACATGACACTTCATCTTCCTGGCGTATCTTTCAAGGACGACTTTTGGAACAATTTTCCAATTTACGGGCTGGAAAACTAATTGTGCTTTCCGCGGAATGTCGGTCAGCAGCCGGATCCGGTGCTAGCAGAAGCTGTTACCGAGGATCAGGTTCGATCGTGGTGGTCGTTCGTTCACGATACGCCAGGTGGGTACTCCAAGGCTCAGGTCGTGTTGGACGAGCAGCCTGATCAGCCACGCTCAATCGAGAATTTTGTATATGTGTACCTAAAGGACACAGCCACATCTTCTCTCGAGGACGAGTTCTCTGGCAGATCGAAGGTCATCCGAGGTACAGGAGGCTCGAAGGTAGTGGCTTCGTTTGGTCTACCAGAAGTCAGGTCCTTTCAGAATGTTACAGGTTACTGCGTTCGTTCGGGATGGGGTGTGGAGAAGATTGTTTCTATGGTCAAAGGGCAGAGCATGGACCCACTGCTCAAGGCCGCTTTGATGGACGAGGTATACCTGTACTAGCGGGTTCAATCCTTGTTCGCATCAGGTCGGTAGCGAGTGGTAAGTGGAAAATCGAATCGGATCTGGAGGAGGGCCTCGGAGGACCAGAAGAAGTATGAAGGCTTGCAGATCTCTCACAGGGAAATCGTTGAGTGTGCTTGGAGAGCGATCGGAGGGTAGTAGCATAGAAGTTGAATGATGAATAGCCATTCAGGGATTCAATTCATTCAATCGTTGAATGAATTTGAATGCTTTAGCCCCTGAATATTATAAATATTCAAGATTCAATAGGAATAGTAGTACTAATCTACTTAGCGCCAAGCTTAGCCTATACTCTTATAGATAGCTATTAATATACTATTCGTATTACTAATAAGCGCTAAGTCCAAGCGTACGTTTAGTAGCGCTAGGCGTACTATTCTATAGTAATTTAACACTTAGTATACTATCTACCTACTACGATTAAAGCCTTAACTCGTCTTAGTATACTATCTACTATATTATCGATAATTCTATAGTCTATTACTCTCTAGGCTCTTAGTAGTACTTCCTATATAATCTCTAGCTATCTTACTTTATTATCTATTATATCTAGGTTAGGACGTAGCTTATAGACCTTCTATTTAAGATAGAACTAGATATACTCTATCGGGTTTATATTAGAGCTATACGTAGGCTACGTTATTATAATTATTAACTAATCTTTAAGGAACTAGCGTATATAATAAGCTATATAGATAGAGGCGTTATCTTACTAGAATACCTAGCTATCGTAGTATAGAAATAGGCCCTCTTTAAGTACCTAAGTATAAGATCTTACTATATATCCTCCTCTTAGTATATCTAGATCTCGTTCTATAATAATAAGCTCTATATTGTTTATAAGCTTACTAATTAAGTACTAGACTATAATAGAGGCCTACTTGCCCTTAGAGTACTCTTTAATCTATACTCTTATCTATTTCTCGTATAGATAACTAAAGGCCTAGAGGCGTTACTTACTAGTCTCCTTCTTAATAGAATTTACTAAATAGCTAATCTAACTAGTTTATAGAGCGATATAAGTAGGCCTACTATAGTCGTTAGTAAATATAAGCCTCTATAAGGTATAGACGATATTTATACTACTAGTTTTAAAGCCTATAGTTATAAAGGATCGTTCTTAAGACGTCGGTACTAAAATTAATACTAGTATCGTCTCTAATATTCTAATATATTTACTTAGAGTTCTTCCTTATAGCGTATACGATTAGGTAAGCGTCTCGAGGAGTATAACTAAGAGAACGACCTTTACGAGGCTTATTCTATACTATATCGTATTATCGCGTACTTTATACTATTAAAGAACTAATTTAATAGTCGATTTAGGAACGCGTTCCTTAGTTACGATTAAGGTTATTTAAGCGTTATATTACCTATACGACGACGTCTAACGATTATATCTTTAAACTTATCTAAAAGCTAGTAATTAGAAGTACGATTTAGATTAATTTATATAAGAGTAGGACGTTATAGTATAGTATAATAGTTAATAGAAGTTACTATAGAGAATACGTTAAGAGTCGCGTATCGCGCTAAGACGTAGACTTAAGCCCTAGTACTATAGTATCGCTACGGAAGTCTACGTCTTAGCGATACTTTATAATTAAGTAGCTAACTTCAAACGACTATTACGTAGCGAGTAGTCGCTATTTTAACGCTCTGATTATCTTATATAAAAGTACATTATAAGGGCTTGGATTCTATCTATTTAGATAATATTAATACCTAGTATACTATCTACCTACTACGATTAAAGCCTCAACTCGTCTTAGTATACTATCTACTATATTATCGATAATTCTATAGTCTATTACTCTCTAGGCTCTCGGTAGTACTTCCTATATAATCTCTAGCTATCTTACTTTGTTATTTATTACGTCTAGGTTAGGACGTAGCTCGTAGACCTTCTATTTAAGGTAGAACTAGATATACTCTATCGGGTTTATGTTAGAGCTACACGTAGACTACGTTATTATAATTATTAACTAATCCTTAAGGAACTAGCGTATATAATAAGCTATATAGATAGAGGCGTTGTCTTACTAGAATACCTAGCTATTATAGTCTAGAAATAGGCCCTCTTCGAGTACCTAAGTATAAGATCTTACTATATATCCTCCTCTTAGTATATCTAGATCTCGTTCTATAATAATAAGCTCTATATTGTTCGTACGCTTACTAATTAAGTACTAGACTATAATAGAAGCCTACTTACTCTTAGGGTACTCTTTAATCTGTGCTCTTATCTATTTCTCGTATAGATAACTAAAGGCCTAGAGGCGTTACTTACTAGTCTCTTTCTTAATAGAACACTCGTCGCTAAACAGCTAATCTAACTAGTTTATAGAGCGATATAAGTAGGCCTACTATAGTCGTTAGCGAGTATAAGCCTCTATAAGGTACGGACGACGTTTATACTACTAGTTTTAAAGCCTATAGTTATAAAGGATCGTTCTTAAGACGTCGGTACTAAAATTAATACTAGTATCGTCTCTAATATTCTAATATATCTACTTAGGGTTCTTTCTTATAGCACGTACGATTAGGCGAGCGTCTCGAGGAGTATAACTAAGAGGACGACCTTTATAAGGCTTATTCTATACTATATCGCGTACTTTATACTATTAAAGGACTAATTTAATAGTCGATTTAGGAACGCGTTCCTTAGTCGCGATTTAAGTCGCTATATCGCCTATACGACGACGTCTAACGATTATACCTTTGAACTTATCTAAAAGCTAGTAATTAGGAGCACGATTTGGATTAATTTATATAAGAGTAGGACGTTATAGTATAGTATAATAGTTAATAGAAGTTACTATAGAGAACGCGTTAAGAGTCGCGTATCGCGCTAAGACGTAGACTTAAGCCCTAGTACTATATATACTAATCTTACCTTCTATCCTTACTATAAAAATATTAAATATAACTTCCTAGTAGTATAATAAATAATTATACAAGTTAAATAATAAATAGCTATTTAAGAGATTTAATTTATTTAATCGTTAAATAAATTTAAATAATTTAGCCTCTAAATATTATAAATATTTAAGATTTAATAGGATTTCTAGTACTAATCTACTTAGCGCTAAACTTAGCCTATACTCTTATAGATAGCTATTAATATACTATTTATATTACTAATAAGCGCTAAGTCCGAGCGTACGTTTAGTAGCGCTAGGCGTACTATCCTATAGATACGCTCGTAGCTCGATAGTACTACTATAACTTAGTCTAAATATACTAAAAGTTAGTAGAAGTTAGGTATTACTAAGATTATAGTAGATAGCGCTATAGAATAAGTTATTACTACTACGTATATAGATGATCATTGAATATTTAGAGTGAATATTGCGATTCAATTCAGTAATTGAATTGAATCTGAATCTAGGTCATTGAATAACAATATTCAAGATTCAACTTCTATAGGTAGTAGCACCGCTCCGATTTCCGAGATTGGCAAATACTGTCGCAGTATCACTGCGTTCGGGTGCAGGCATGCGAGTTCTTGGCCATGGGAGCGGCATTGCAGCTTCGAGTGTTGATTCGGCATGCTTTATGGCTTCTTGTGATATTTCAGCCTTCGGACCAAATCGAAAAGGCATAGTTTCATAGCAGAAACCTCGATCTCATCGTAGATGTGCGTGATTTACGTGCCGGCATCCACGACTGTGCTGTATATCTCGTGGCCGACCATGATCATCTATGCCATGTGTCCCCGACGACGTGCAGCTTTTAAGCATGCCAGAACGAACAGCTGCTGCCAGGCATCAAGTTGTCCCTGCACATCAACTTTGACATCTGCAATCAATGCGTCCCAAAGCACAGAATTCTGAGCCCATATGACCGCTCTTGCGCTGCCGCCAAGCTTATCGCTTGCCGAAAGTTGGTCGAGTGCGTCAATTACGGGGAAGCTGAGGTCATATAGTGTGATGTGCTTCCCATCATTCCATGTCGAGAGAAAAGTATGCGATGCTAGATGTGCACCGTTCTTCGCGAATCTCTGACAGACGATTCGATAAGTACCTTCTGGCTGGTCGATGGGTCTTGAGCAGTCACAGGCCAGGTCCATAGCATTGCCCTGACGGCAGATCTTTCTGGTGGCGAGCGTTGCATGCCATGATGCCTGCAGAATACAGGGCGGAGACTTGCCAGGCTATGTACCATCATATACACCAGTGTGAACATTCCATAAATGCATAAAGTGCTCGAAATGTCCGAGGACCTCGACTGACGCTGACCTTGGGTCCTCTGAGGACAGAATCGGTGTTGAGGCTGAAGCTGAAAGATGCCACCGTGAGAGTGATGCAGCCAGGCTCGGAACGACTTCGCATTCCAGAATTGCATCCTGGATGGGCATGATGTTCTCAAACGAGACATTGAGCCAGGAGCGAGTCGCGGCTCGCCACAGTCGGAAAGATGTGCGCTGCTCCCCTGATCTGGGTTGATCAGTAGGACGGCGAGCTCTCATAGCACGCAGCAGATATAGTAACAAGTCGAAAGACCTGCAACTCTCACCGGAAGGAGCCGTGGGAGAGCCACTGCTGACACGCATAGTGGAATTCTTCTCAGCGCGGGTCGAACAGCATCTAAGATCAGTCTCGCAATTATCCAGCAGCTATTTGTCCCACGAAAAAGCGAGTCGATGCCTGTCTGAATGTAGTCAAGCTCTCCAAGCTCCATACATATCATGTAAAGCATCGTTTGTGCGTAGACGTTCTGATCAATTTCAGCAGAGAAGTAGATCAGATCTCCCAGAATAGACCTTTGCATGCCCCGAAACTCTAGCTCGTCTCGGGAAAAGTGACCGATGGTATCGGCAAGCTCGTCCAGTATGATCTGAATGTCATCTCCGATCTGGGCCCTTGCCTGAATTGCAGTCTCTACCATATCGACCACTCGTGTGGGTGCCGTAAGTATGGGCAGTTGGTTGGATGGCGCGGAGACTAAGAGCTTGATCCGGGCTCTGAGAAGCATCATGATCGTCTCGCGCATCGGTTGAAACTTGAGCTTCGTGGAAGGAGCGTTGGTAACAGGATCGAAGAACAAGTCGTGTACAGATCGGTGTAGCCAAGCTACAGTCGTGGCTTCCGTTGTCTGCAATGCGTAAACTAAGTTGTCTGCGTTGGTCAAGGATCTACTCGCTGCAAGGTCGCGGCGAGTGATATTGAGCATGCCATCTGCATCGGCGGAGCGTAGATCGTGCGAGAGTGACCAGACGGGGCTGGTGTTCTGCTTGACAAAGCTACCTTCGTCCTTGACTTCTAGTAGTCCGCCACTTTGAGCGCTTATGCGGAGCTGTCTTCTTTTGCATTCGGCCATGAAAGCTTTGTATGAGACGATCTCGCGCGGAACATTGGATGCTGCAATCAGCGCAAGTGTCGGCTCATCGCCAATTCCAATGCGGTGGCATCGGGGGATGCTGAAGTATGCACCAAGAGTGCGGGTATAGATAAAGTTGATCTTCCTTGCCATATGTTGAATCAGTGCCGTCATCTCTGCTGGACTGTCCACGAGACGTAGTCTGAGCAATGACTCGTCATCACCACTCTCTATGCCAACGAGGATCGATCGGGTGACCAGCACGGCCCACAAGAAGACACCTTGCGCCTGATCGACTATGGCTCGAGCAAAGCTGAGATATTTTGGAGGCTTTGCGAATCTCTTGAATACATAATCCTCAATGTCGGATCGATTGCAGATCTCCATTTGTGTGTGAGGCCTTTCTGACAAGGCCTTGGCAAGCTGTGCTTCTGGTCGACTGGACACGCACGCTTTGATGTTCTCCGAGACTAGGAGAGTGTTCAATAATCGTAGCAGGTCGCTGCCATCACCCATTTGCTTATCCAGGCCGTCGACGAAAATGCAACCCTGTGGGCCTCAGCCGCTTTCCCAAGTGCGAATCTTGTGAGCTCAGCCAATTTAGGCTCTGACCAAGCTGGATATCGCGCAGGAGGCAATGGATGCTGCGCGAGTATCGGTACCAAAAGGGCGGGTATACAATCAACAAGTTGATAGAGAAGAGATCGCAACATGCCGAGCGGTGTCTTTTGAAGGTCGCTACCAGATCTCCAAAAGAAGAACGTCAAAAGGTGTATCGAATGCGGTGCAGCCCACTTCCGTAAAGCCAAGCGGGTCTTGGTGTGACCAATTACATATGCCATCAGTGTAGATTTGCCCGATCCTGCTTTCCCGCTTATCCAGAATATGCCTGCTCCAGTCTCCAGCCAGGCTTCAAAATCCGCCAGGTGATTTGATGAAGTAGTCCGGAAGATCCATTCACAGGTCTGGCTGGCCGGCGCAGCAAATGTTTCTTGCCTTAATCTGAGCTCTGGAAAGAAAAGTCCACCTAAGAACTTTGCCTGTGGTACGATATTGTGTCAGCATCGATGCCAGATGTTGTTCTTGAAAGGATGCTTGCACACGCACCCGTGCGTCGTCAACTGTGATTCTATCAAAGCCGCTGTTCAGATTATCGTGCAATCCAGCGAGCTGGAGCATAGTCGACTGATGGTTGGCAGCAAGACTGACAGCAACGTGTCCAGTCTGCCGCTCCGCGGCAGCGAATCGCTCTTGAAGCACAGAGTGGTGGCTCAACCTCGTCAATTGCTGCTCTTGCAGGATTACCTGCTGCTCTTCCAATGAGAGAGCCAACTGTTGCATTTTCTTTTCTAGACTTTCGAATTGCCGGCTCTGAGTAATACCTGCGAAACCGACTCGGGCTCTGAAAAGACGAAAGTTTCAGGTGAAATGCATTGCTCGGCGCACTATTCGATCGGTGACACGTACCGCACATCGTGGTTGACAGCAGAATCAAGGCGCACTTGATGAGTCTTCAGCGCATTCTGAAGCTTTTCGATCGTTCTGCGATCTTTCATCACTCGGAAGGTCGCTTTCACATCATTGAGAAAGCTTGACTGTCCAGCTCTGCGAACGCGTTCCAGTACGACGAGCAGTTCGTCAGCTGTAATCACACATTGCTGAGCGACCTTGGCTATTTGACGTGCTGTCGGACTTTTGGTGGAGCTCGCCTTCTTGAGGTCCTCTGCTGCGATGGGGACGTCACGAGCATATTCGTCGAGTTGTGCATTGGCGGCTGTGGCGCCTGTCACATCATCGCGTATCTGGCGGCACAGATGTAGTGCTTGAAGACTGAAGTCTGGGAACTGCACAGTCGCTGCTGCAACACCAAGAGCTGATATTGCGTCCATACGGCATCCGATGCAGTTGAGTCTGTCATGGGTTCAGAGAAGAGGCGGAGAGCGCTATCAAGGGAAGTCAGTGTGGATGATCGCCACCAACCAGGAATAGGTCATGGTGCACATGAGGCTGAGAAGCAAAGCGACATTGTCCGAGCCCAGTCTGAGGACTCGGACCAATTTCTCTGCATGACTGAAGCGTTGAAGACGAACACGCCAGCATTCATCTGTATGGATTACGGGCTCCGTCGATCATGAGAAGCCAAGAGGTGAAGTCGGAAGAGCGTGACAAGAGTGACGTGAACCGGCAATTCCCGAGAACGGCAGGAACGAGAAGCTGTGCTGTTGAAGCTCAGCGTCGCTCCAGCCATTTTCTGACCTCACTTACATTTTTCTCCACAAGCCATTGAATCTTGTAAATATGCCAATGATTCGCCCGACAGCTCTTCGGAGCCTCCAATCGAGTCTGCGATACAGCGGTGCACGCGCAACAACCCGAGCGGCGCCTGCGAGGACGCAACTGGTTGCAAAGCGCTTCTCCAGCAGCGGCAGCGGTGGTCACGGCCATGGCGAGAGCTCCGATATGCCTTGGTGAGTCTAAGCGCATAGTCTGCAGGATGGATGGGGAGCTTCCACTGACATCTTCAAAGGCTCCTAGCCGCATTGGCCATCACACCACCGTCATGCTGGTACCTCTGGCCAGATACTTCTTCGCATGGACACGATGACCACGGAAGCCACGGCGATCATCACGAGGAGAAGCAGGAAGCTGCCGAGGAGCCTGCGGAGGAGGAAGAGCAGGCTTCAGGCGGTGAGGAGGAGGCTGTAGAGAACGCCGACGAGAAGAAGGAGGACAAGCCGGAGATCAAGGAGGAAGGCTCTGACGAAAAGGGAGAGGAGAAGAAGGAGACGAATGAGGAGAAGGAGGAGCAGGAGGAGAAGTCCGATGATAAGAAGGAAGACAAGAAGGAGGAGAAGTCCGACGACAAGAGCGACGAGAAGAAGTCTGAGGGCAAGGGCCGCAACACGGAAGAGCGCACTTTCACTGTCGGTGCAGACGACAAGGAGGAGAAGCCAGAGAACGTAGGATCCTGTGAGTCGCGTCTACACATCTCAACAATTCCACGATGAAGCTAACAGAATGACAGCCACCAGCTCATCAGCCAAGGGCCAGAAGCTTGGTGAGACTGATTCTCAGGTAAGCTAGCCATCATCTGATTCACTACGTATGCACAGGTCTAACACTGTTCTAGGCACCAGCGGCCAAGCCACGCGCTCAGAGCGACGGTGCCATGTCCAAGAAGCAAGAAGGCATGTCCAACACTGACACCAAGTACTCTGTGCCAATCGACCAAGGCAACGAGAAGTCGAAGAAGGGCGATGGTCAGCCCGAAACTGCCAAGTCAAAGGGCACTGTTGACCCTAATGCCGAGGGCGTAAAGCCTCCCGTTGCGCGAGACTAGACGATTGTACCTTTGTCGGGTTGACGAGTTGATGCATTGGCACGAGGACAGGCGGGTAGTGCAGATGGCAGTATGCATCTGCGATGCTCTGTGTAAATATGTATAGCTAGAGAAAAGCGAGGTCTGAAAATGCCAGTTCTTTTTGTCAAGCAAGTGCTCCACAGCAATGTTGAGTCTTATTACTCCTCCTATGTAGCAGTCGTACCAGCGACACATCTCAGAACGTGGCTTAGGTAAGAAGTGGGTCCTGGTCGCGTGCAAGCAAGGTTCACGAACGGCTTGAGAACAACACAACTGGCAAACAGGACAACGTCCAACGTCAAACTATCAACAGTCGAAGTGAGTGTTCCATCGCTGGAAAACTGGTGTCACTTCTTTGACAGCTGACTCAATCAGCAAGAACGACTCACAATCCTGCTCAACACAGGAAGGAACCCCACCTTCACCAACAACCACAGCCTCGCCATGTCGGACGAGGAAAGTCCTCTGATCAAGGCGCTGCCACCAGCTTCAGACTACTTGACTTATCTGACCATCATCGAATACAACCTCAAGCCAGAAAACTTGCCTACACTTCATAAAGTTCTGCAAGACGAAACTTTGGCCACAAATATTGGCTGGGATCTGGTGCATCTGCTGGCGCCACTCTTGCCCGAATCGGAAGAGTGTTTGCAAGATGTTGCCAGACTAGGCAATCCACGCGAAGTCATTCTCAAAGTGATAGAAAGCTTACGGTTAATCGAGTACGATGATGTCGACGAGGAAGATGAACTCGATGTCGTCGCTGGAGCTGGAGACACACGAAAGGCGGCCGACTCGAACACTTTTCCGCTGAAGACTGCAGCACCGCAAGATGGCTCGACGCAAAATCAAGCCAGGGAACTGCCGCCTCCACTGCCACTACCTGTCCAGCAGTTTGTGGCTCTACTCTCAATGCTGGGCATTCTGCAGACGCGAATCAAGACCAAGTCACCGAGTCGCTTCCTCAGCACAACGTTGCAAGCCATTCTTTCCAGCTTCTCGAGCTCACAAGCGCATCGCGAGGAAATGATTGAAGCTATCGTCAAGCTCATCAAAGCTGTCAGCGGCACATCACGACCCGCATTGCCTTCGCGAAAGAGCAGCGGAATGCTCGGCTCAAATGCTATAGCTAAAGCACAAAACGCTGCTGATCCTGAAGGACCGAATGTCGTAGAGTACACTGATGACGAGAAAGCACTGCAACTTAAGTTGTTGCAGGCTTTCGTCACACATGTGTTGGAAGAATACATGCTCAACTTCCCAGCCTATGATAATGTCCCAGGTCTGGCCTGGTGCAGCCGGATCATGGAAAAAGTGCATCCAGAACGCACAATACCGGAAAGCTTGACCATGGCAGATCGCTTCGCATCGGAGCAGAAGCTGAACAGGAGGATTGATGCGATTGGTCAGCTCGTCACTCTCGCGAAAGATCTCAATCTATCGAATGAGGAATTATTGACTGCGGCTACCACTGCCGAGAAGATGCCGGAGTCTGTTGGTGATGAAGACGATCCTCCATCTTCCGCTGCAGAAATCCCTCTATCACGACACGGCTCTCTGCTCCTCTACACGGCAAGGCAAGTCTCGACTGTGCTGTACCCTAAGACAGACACTCAAGTGGGCGCCGAGCCGGCATTCGAACTCTTCCCGAAACATCAGGATCTGCTGAAGAACTGCTTGGCTTCACCAGAAATGGGCCAGGGCAATCTAGGCACAGAGCCAGAAGCGCTTCTCGACACAGTCCTTGCACTCGGTCTCCTGTGTCTGGAGCGAGATGCAATTGGCGAGCCAAAGAATGATGAGCAATTCAATGAGTACCTGCAAGTCGTGGCACTTCTGTCTTCGAACTGCCCAAATGCCAACCTCAGAGGCCATGCACATTATCTCACAAGCACTGTCCTTCGTTCGCAGCCGGACGATGAGGTACGATTGTCATTCATCCGCGATACACTAGAGCACTGTCCATTCGAGAATTTGAAGGTGTCCGCAGTAGGCTGGGTGAAGGGCGAGACCATCGAAGCGAATCCACAACAAATGCCCGGACACGAAGCGCATACTCACGAGTCGAGCGAGAAGTCCATCTTCGCACGTCCACTAGCTCTCGACAGTCTCGCACCTCATCTCTTCCCGTCACTACAAGCAGATCTCATCACAGCGCCAATATCAGATGCTTGGATGACTTTGCAGACAAACGTCTCGTTCTATCTTGCGAGTCTGAACCTGATCTATCTCCTGCTGAGCGCGAAGCACATTCATCAGCCGCTCGAGATCTCCGAGCTTTGGAACAACAACGATGTCGCAGGCAGTTTCTTGACTCCATTGAGAGATGTGAAGAAGAGGTTCTTCGACGCAATGGAGGCTGGTGGAGAACTCGCAGATGAGAAGAGCGATACTGCTGTGGCTGAGCTTGTTCTGCTGCAAGAGACGATCGAGCGTGTTGAGGATGCTGTCAAGAATCTGAACTGAAAATGCCCTCGGCCCAGCACAAGATGAACGCCACTGAGCCATGCCAAATCATGATTGAATCTGGAAGATGCAGCACTGCCGTAGCATGCAGCCGCCGCGACGGTCGGGCACGGGCCTTGCACATGACTGCCAAGCCCTAATCCGACCGTGAAACACCCATAGTCGTCCCATGTACGTGCCGAGACCGGCACAAGTGGGCGCTCGCTCTAGCGTCAGGCTATCAAACATAGCAAATTGCCTAGAGCAGAGCCTACTCAGCCTAGCAGGGCGGAAAGCAGTGGCCGTACGGCGCTAGTGCCTATCCACGAAGACTCGCGATCAGTCATCAGCACAGGTAGAGCCTAGATCGGTCTCAACAAATCTACAATATGTATACCGTCTTCCTTCTTCTGTACTGTGTCTTTCTACATTGTACTGTTTCAGAGAAAATAGCAGGTCACATTCGGCGATCATGAACTTCATCACCATCACCACGCTCCTCACTCTCGCAATCGGCACCATGGCTCAACAGCCGCAGCCGCAGCCGCAGCCCGAAGTCAAGATATACTGGGTACGCCATGGAAACCCACCATTCATTCGTTCCCTTTCCATGTCCACAAGTCCATGCTGACTACTCATGATCGGAATTTAGAACTGCGACTCCTCCGACCAACGCTGCTACTACGGCCGTGAGAGGAGTGTGCCTTGTTCTAAGGTACGTCTCTTCCTTCTCTCTTTCCTAAATGCCCTTACCCACTGACCTGTTTGTCATCGCTGCATCCCGTGAAGGATGAAGGTGTGTATTGGCATGTGCTAGATACCGATGCTAATGCTGTACTTTCTGTATAGGAGAAACCATGTAAAAAGAACGGCAACGGCTGCACACCCTTCGACCGCAATGGAGATGGAAAGTTTGATGTTGCGGATTGTTCAGCATAGAAAAGCAGCGAAAGCAAGGAGAAAGTGACTCGCTGAGTCCCTATCCTCCCTCCATTTTCTGTTTCAAAAACATGCCCTGCGCGGGCCACAAAAACTCTTTCTAGACTCTTTCCACATTCCACGATATCCTTCGCCTCAATCAGTCACTCTCTCAGTCTCTCCCCACCACGCGACCCCCCCTCCACCAATTCCTCACACGGTGCAGCACAGATTTACATCTCCATCTATCTCTGTCTCAACGTCCCATCAATAACATCATCAACATATAAATCCACTTTCTTGGATTGTTGCGCTGTACCCGTTGCGGTCATTGTGTCACTGTAACAATAAAACCCCGCATCTTTCGCTTTGTCGCCTTGATGATACGCCAGAGTCCCAGTCTTTTTCTTAGTACTGGCTGATTTGTATTGGACGTCATATTCAAACTTCGTCGTCGGACGGTTCACACCGCCGACTTGGACGCATTCAGCACTGACGTGGAGGGTGCAGGGTGTCAGGACAGGAGGAGAGCTGGATGGAAGGCAGCCGTAGTGGTAAAAATATAAGTTTGCGAGGGGGTATTGAGTTGGATTCCCGGGTGCGGTGCCGTTGGTGTAGCCGAAGGATATGATGCCTTTTTTTCCGGAGGGGAGGCGTGCGAGGTTGGAGGGGGAAATTGGGGTAAAGTGTGCAGAGGAAGGCTTCTTCTTCTTTGATCCGTATGTGGGAGGAGTGTTTGACATAGTGGTTTGGGATTTGGTGGTGATGAAGTTTTGCCATCTGGCGGATTTGTAGATTCCGACGGGTTTATTGGCGGTGAGTTCGTCGTACTGTGATCAGTCAGTGAGTGGAAGTGGGAGAGAGCATAGAAGTTGAATCTTGAATATTGTTATTCAATGACCTAGATTCAGATTCAATTCAATTACTGAATTGAATCGCAATATTCACTCTAAATATTCAATGATCATCTATATACGTAGTAGTAACAACTTATTCTATAGCGCTATCTATAATCTTAGTAATACCTAACTTCTACTAACTTTTAGTATATTTAGACTAAGTTATAGTAGTACTATCGAGCTACGAGCGTATCTATAGAATAGTACGCCTAGCGCTACTAAACGTACGCTCGGACTTAGCGCTTATTAGTAATATAAATAGTATATTAATAGCTATCTATAAGAGTATAGGCTAAGTTTAGCGCTAAGTTTAGCGCTAAGTAGATTAGTACTAGAAATCCTATTAAATCTTAAATATTTATAATATTTAGAGGCTAAATTATTTAAATTTATTTAACGATTAAATAAATAAAATCTCTTAAATAGCTATTTATTATTTAACTTCTATAATTATTTATTATACTACTAGGAAGTTATATTTAATATTTTTATAGTAAGGATAGAAGGTAAGATTAGTATATAGTACTAGGGCTTAAGTCTACGTCTTAGCGCGATACGCGACTCTTAACGTATTCTCTATAGTAACTTCTATATAAATTAATCTAAATCGTACTTCTAATTACTAGCTTTTAGATAAGTTTAAAGATATAATCGTTAGACGTCGTCGTATAGGTAATATAACGCTTAAATAACCTTAATCGTAACTAAGGAACGCGTTCCTAAATCGACTATTAAATTAGTTCTTTAATAGTATAAAGTACGCGATAATACGATATAGTATAGAATAAGCCTCGTAAAGGTCGTTCTCTTAGTTATACTCCTCGAGACGCTTACCTAATCGTATACGCTATAAGGAAGAACTCTAAGTAAATATATTAGAATATTAGAGACGATACTAGTATTAATTTTAGTACCGACGTCTTAAGAACGATCCTTTATAACTATAGGCTTTAAAACTAGTAGTATAAATATCGTCTATACCTTATAGAGGCTTATATTTACTAACGACTATAGTAGGCCTACTTATATCGCTCTATAAACTAGTTAGATTAGCTATTTAGTAAATTCTATTAAGAAGGAGACTAGTAAGTAACGCCTCTAGGCCTTTAGTTATCTATACGAGAAATAGATAAGAGTATAGATTAAAGAGTACTCTAAGGGCAAGTAGGCCTCTATTATAGTCTAGTACTTAATTAGTAAGCTTATAAACAATATAGAGCTTATTATTATAGAACGAGATCTAGATATACTAAGAGGAGGATATATAGTAAGATCTTATACTTAGGTACTTAAAGAGGGCCTATTTCTATACTACGATAGCTAGGTATTCTAGTAAGATAACGCCTCTATCTATATAGCTTATTATATACGCTAGTTCCTTAAAGATTAGTTAATAATTATAATAACGTAGCCTACGTATAGCTCTAATATAAACCCGATAGAGTATATCTAGTTCTATCTTAAATAGAAGGTCTATAAGCTACGTCCTAACCTAGATATAATAGATAATAAAGTAAGATAGCTAGAGATTATATAGGAAGTACTACCGAGAGCCTAGAGAGTAATAGACTATTGAATTATCGATAATATAGTAGATAGTATACTAAGACGAGTTAAGGCTTTAATCGTAGTAGGTAGATAGTATACTAAGTATTAAGTTACTATAGAATAGTACGCCTAGCGCTACTAAACGTACGCTTAGACTTAGCGCTTATTAGTAATACGAATAGTATATTAATAGCTATCTATAAGAGTATAGACTAAGCTTGGCGCTAAGTAGATTAGTACTACTATTCCTATTGAATCTTGAATATTCATAATATTCAGGGGCTGAAGCATTCAAATTCATTCAACGATTGAATGAATTGAATCCCTGAATGGCTATTCATCATTCAACTTCTATGGGAGAGAGAGAGAAAGGAGGATGTAGGAGGGTACACGTACAGTCGCATTGAATGGATCACAGACGACTGGAGAGCTGCCAATGCCAGCTGCTGATGAGCCGCAGACGTCGCACTTCCATTTTGGAACGCCAAAGGTCTCACAGATGCGTTGGCCGAGAGCAATGGAAGACAAGAGGCCAGCAGAGAAGAGTGCTAGGTACTTCATCGTGGAGGTAAGCAGTTTGGAAGGGCTTGCCGCGCAGCTTGATTGGGAGGCTCAAGTCGGCGACCATATGTAGGCCCGGCTGGCTGATCAAGTTTCGGATCTAGCCATGCTGACTGGAAAGCCACGTTCCATAGCTCCAAGCAGGACATCAAGCCCTACTTACGATCATAAAGTATCAAAGTGCGGAGTTTGCTTCGAAAACATCGTACCTGCAAGCCATAGTGGTCCTTCGCGTGGAGAATAAACCACGCCGAGGCAGAGCTTGGCTGCACACAGTCAACCTAGCTTGGTCGATTCCTTGCACCACACTTGGTGATAGCCAGGCTTGTTCAACAATTTTAAGCGCATGGTGTCGAGAACGATGGCACTGCACCTGGAGGGCTACTAGATCGTGGAAAAACCTATCGTGCTCTCGCCGAACGACCAGCATGGCGCGCAGGCAACCAGTCGAAGCTCAGGTATGTTTCCAGCAGGCCAGCGCGAGATCTAGTCATGCTACACTTTGATGACCGCAATTTCTGGCTCCGAGCAGGCTTCAAATTGTGGGGTGCACTTGTCGATGTCTGATCTGCGAGCCGCCCTTCGAGCCCTGTGTACGACATGCTTCGAGAAGAGCGAGTATGATCCTCGAGCAACAGGGCGTTAAAGAAGCTTGATTTCCAATGCGAACATGCTTGCTGGCCGTGACCGTGTAGCTCCAACCATGTCTCGTGGCCTGTGCTCGCAGATTCTCTCCACGTCTCTGTGTGATTACGGCTCAGGGCTCTAGTCGAACAGAGACCTCATCTGGCAATGTCCTCAGAAGTTTCCCCATTTTTGACTTCCATAGTCGTTTATAGACGTCCTGTTCGTAGGTTCTCAACCGACTCAACTCGGCTCTCGGATATATCAGCAGTTCGGCGTCGGGATCAAGCAGCAACTGGCGCATAACAGAGAGGTGCCGTAATCTATAGCCAGTGAAGCCCATGTTCTCGATCATATTGCCTAGAAATGATATGCCAATCTGGGCTCGAGTAATTTGCAACTTGGCGCAAGCATGAAGCCTAGCGCGTGCACGAGTGGTGATGCTCTTCCGTGACCAGACCACATGCCTTCTAAGATTTCGGCGCTGTTGAGGTCTGCGCCTTGGGACAGTAGCCAGCGGACCAGTTCGCCGGACCCACTCCCTATGGCTCTGTTCAATACGCTTTTGGGTGGCCCTTGCCGAGATATCATTGTCGTAGATGATGTAGACCATTGCTCTTGGCTCCTGTTGAGATCAGCTCCGGCTCGAAATAGCTGTTGAACGATCCACGTTGTATCTTCTCCGCCCTCAGAGCCATTCACTGCATAGTCCAAAGCTTTCATGCCCGTATCGTCCTGGACGTCTACATCTGCGCCTGCCGCGATGAGCATTTGTACCAACTGACCTCGCCCGTGATGTACAGCCGACATCAACAAAGTCAGGCCATCATCTCCACGGATATGAACGTCATAAGCCGCACGGCCACGTCGTCCAGCTTGCAGCAAGCCTCGGAGCCAGGGTTTTGATGCAATGATGATAGCAACGAAAGGCAGACCTCGGTCGTGCTCATGTCTACGACCGCGTTCCAAAGGCCAGTGCCAACGAGGGCTATGGGTTGCAGCGAAGTGGAAAGAGCTCTGATATCCAATCCATGCCGATTCAGGAACAGCATCTGCGTGTCTGTACCAGTGCCCAGATGCATATTTTAGGGACGGAGAGATTCCACGACCCACACCGATCTGCTGCACGCCACTTTCATCTGACCCCTTTCGAGACATCTGAGACAGTCTTGCAGCATTGCGAGTTGATCTACTTCTATGGAGATGGCGAATTGTTTCAGCGAGCCACAGGCGGCGGGTGCGGTACTCAGAAGATAATCGCGAGCAGACTGGTGAACGAGTCTCAGACGGCGATAGGCAGGTCGCAGTTCATCGGAATCGGAAGTAGAGGATACTGAGAGGAGAGATTCAGAGGACACCGAGAAAACGTCGTTGTCCAAGAGGCGGGGCCTATGGGATTCTTCTGAGAGCTGGAGAACGTCACCACATTCCCTGATTCCATCGAGAGTCTCCACGACTTCTTCTTTGGTCGACGGGTCACCCGAAGTCGGTATTGGAATACCCGCCAAATCGACGACCGTCAGAACCTCGTGTGCCAGAATCACCCAACGTAAGATCTTGGCACATCGCAATTTCCGCGAGCTTGGTATGAGCTTCAGCATGCGCGCGTAAAACGCCGGCAGACCATGCGGCATCTGCAACATGGTCTCCAACATCAGTGACCTTGTGGGCTGTTTCTTCAGCTCTGACGCTGCGAACCCAACCCACAGTACAGTGCCCCCCTGCCCGTTCAGCCAGATCGGTGCGCAGCTTGCTTTGGGTGACAGCACCCAGATATACCACTTGGGCGAGCTCGGCCACCTTCTCGTCGATATAGCTGACAATATCTTTATTGGTCTGGCTATCGTTATCTGGATCAAGCTTGATGTGCGTGAAAGGTCCGAAAGCTGGACATGTAGCGGCTAAGAATGATGAAACGCAAGTTAGTATGAGTCGGAGACTTTGAGTACGCACCCAGTAGGCTAGAAAGTGTAGCTTGTGTCTCCGACTCGCATTCGTCTAAGCCATCGATCAGACATGTCATCACAGTAGCCTGGCAGCTTTCACTGATGGTCGTGAGAATGTTCCACAGAGCATCGGCCGAGAAAACGGTCGCAGCCGTGCTTTCAACCGCAGTAAAGTAGCTTGACACCGATCGGCACACTTCAGGATATCTGAGCAACATCTGCCAGATGAGTCCCCTCAAGATAGATATCAGGTTGTCGTGCATCGCATCTGAGCTAGAACAGAAAAAATAGGACAGGACCGCCTCATTTCTGTTCATTTCCTCTACCAAGAAGTCTGCAAGCATAGTCTTGCCTTTGCCGGGCCCGCCGGTCACGCAGAGCACGCGGAACTCGCCACGAAACCATCTCAAGTATGTTTCGTTTTCAAGAATCCAGCGGCAAGTGCCAGTTGTGCGGATGCCTTTCGAGCGGATCAGATTAGCTCTGTCAACGATCGGGTCCGTTTGATAGATAGCCTTTCGTATTCTGTCATAATTGCCTTCCTCTTCTGCTCCTAGCTCGATGGAGGCGCCATGATAGTGGTTGACAGTGCCACCATACTGATGTCCGATTCGCAGGTTATCAAGGCGCGTGATGTGGTTATCTCCCCAGGTGTTGTCGCCGATATGCTGAGCGGCCATCTGCTGTTACTGGTCAACAGCACACTCGCGGCGTCGGTAGTAGTGAATAGTGAAGTCTTGGGTCTGACATGACACGTCGCAAGTGAGGCTGAATGAGGCGCAGTCCTGAGAAGGAGGGTGTACTGCTCTGTGAGTCGACGTTCAGCTCCTGCAATGCGACCCCGCGAACGCATCGGTGGGTTCGTAGACCATAGCCGCAAATGATGAACGAGGGAGCCGCCGAAATGCGGTTGAAGTATGACACTTATGGGATTTGGTGACACTCATATGTACGCTCGTCGAAGCTGCAAAGGGGGGTATCTCTTTCGCTCAGTGCAGAACCAGCTAATAACGCCCATCATGTCTCATGCATGCCCAACAAAATCTGCGTGCGACGCTTCATAGCCACAATTTCTGCCATGTAGCGATTGCCATACACAACCTCAGCGATGCTTCTTTCCCTTATAGTAGCCCTTCTGATGCCTGATCGGCTTCTAGCCCTTGTTTTTGTTCTTCTTCTGCTTCTTCGTGGGCTTGTCTCCCTCCACAGTGCCTTCGTCGACGCTTCCCTTTCGCTTTGTGTTTGCACCAGCTTCAGCAGGCTGTTCAGGGTTATGATTCGACTTCTTCACCTTCTTCTTCTTCGGTCTCGCGGAGATGGCTGTCTGAATGGCTTCAGGAGCATCATCAGCAGCCACGAAGCTGTCACCACTCTCCCGCTTGCGCTTCTTCTCGGCTTTCTTAGCAGCTCGCGCTTCCTCTTTTGCCTTGATACGCGCCTCCACCTCAGCTGCGAGGGCTGCAGTGGCTTCATCGTTCACCTCGGCCTTGACATCTGCAGTGGCAGCTTCTTCGTTCACGCCATTCGCTTGCGGAGACGTTGCCTCACTGACACCGTTGACGCCATTGGCGTGCTTCGACTTCACGACTTGGCTGATCTTCTTCTTGTGGTCAGCACGGCCGGCCAGCTTCTGCACAGCTGCCCATTGCTTCCTCTCCGCTTTCGTGAGTGTACCCATAGGAACGCGCAATTGGCCGTCCTCCCATAGTAGCCTCAGACCAGACTGATCGTACTTTGTGGTTGGAATCGACTTCTTCGCGGCGGGAGTGGGCGTTGCCTGAGAAGGAGGAAATAGCGACGAAGATGGTGGCTCATCGACCTCCGACCGATCATCCTCGACTTCCACTTCCAGATTGGGCTTGGGCGATACTATCGGCAGGTCCGGCTTCTCGCGAGCCAACGTGAACTCCTTTGCAAGCTTCTGTGCCAACTGCGCGCTTTCGAGCATCTTCTCGAAATGTACATGAGAAGCTGCGGCGCGCCTTCCCTCCTCGGGCTTCTCGGCAGTGATGGTGGCCAAGTGCGAGAAGACCTCACAGTACGTGTCGGTGGCACATCGCCAGGCTTCCACAATGGCATCCATGTATTTCGCGTGTCGTTCGATGTCGTTGTTACCGTCTTCGATTTTGAGGCCGACGTGAATCTGCTGCACCAGATTGGCGGCCATGGTGAGGTGCATACCCTGATCAGGCAGCCTCTCTCGTGCATTCCGCAGCGTGTCAAACAAAGGTTGGCTGGCTGCAAATGCTGCCGTTGACACGCGATCAATCTTTGGGCGTTTGGCCGACATGTTGCTGGATGGCGCGTCGTCTGCTGGATTGGCAGAAGGGAAGTGGCGTTGTCGCTTCATGGTGTTCTGTTCTGCTCAGACCGGCATGTTTAGGAGGAAAGGAAATGAGAAATGGCCAGGTGCTGCTGGTCAATGGGCACAGAGCTTCTTTGCAGCTAACTTAACTAAGTTAGCTTCCATAGACCTTCCAGAACACTTCACTTCGCAGTCTTGGCATCTCGACGGGTGCCTGAACCTTAATTGTGCTGTCGCGGGGCCAGTCGTTCGTGATGATTGACGACACAGGTCGAGCTCTCTCCATCTTCGCGTGAACAACCACAAAATCCACCACCACTTTTTTTTATAATTCTCCGGCATCGCGTTTTCCTCTCTCTCAGCGTTTGTTTGATTTGAGATACACCACATCAGTACACACATCCCGCATCTGGCCATTTCTGACTGAGCAACAAGCTCTCTCTCCCTCCCACCGAACAGCCGCCACCATGGCGAGCAACACGGTCCCCCAAAACCCGACTTCTCACAATGTCGCGTCGTTACTGCCCAAGTTACAGGACGCCGACAGCGACATCCGCTACATGACTCTGAATGACCTGAATCAAATGCTCATCAATGGTCACCAAACGTTTATCCAGCACGATTACACCACATGCGCAAAGGTCGTGGAGGGGTTATTGCACACGCTCAACGACAGTCACGGCGAGGTACAGAACATGGCAATCAAGGTGCTGGGTCCCTTCGTCAACAAGGCTCCAGAGGCAATCTTGTGCCCCACGATAGAAAAGGTCAGCAACATCAAGACCGACAACACCATCGACAACTCCATCCCGGCAATCGCTGTCCGAGCCATCGTCGTTGCCCTACCTCACCCAGCTCCCGGCATGCCACGCACTCAAAAGGTCGCCGAGGCCTACAACGCCGTCAGTAAGGCTTTGATTCCGCGTCTTGTAGGTCGCGTGATCATCCCATTGTCCAAGCCTGGTCCACCGCCGCCAAAGGGCATGCTGCAGGACGATCTGGAGACGGGCAACGATTCCAATAGTCTGGACTTGTTGCACGCAGTGGCCGTCAATTTTGGACCCATGTTGCAGACTGTGGAAGTGGAGGCACTTGAGCAGATCACCATGGCCGTGCTCGAGAGCGAGCGGTGTGGAACGGTCCTCAAGAAGAAGGCAGTCGCGGCACTGTCAGCTCTTGCGCCCTACTTCGACGATCGACTCCTCGCGAACCACGTCAGCTACACGATCGAGCAGCTCCGACAGTCACACCTCACCTCTCAGCAGCGTAGATTATACATCACCGTCTACGGCAGTCTCTCTCGGAGCATTGCTCAGAAGTTTGGCCCATATTTGAAGACATTGGCACCCTTCGTGTTGGCTCCATTGAGTCAGGAAGAGCTAGAACAGCAGCGAGAAGCCGAAGCAGAGGCAGATGGCGAGCGGGATGTTGCTATGGAGGAGGTGCGCGAGGCTGCCTTGGTTGCCATTGCCAGCTTCCTAGAATCTTGCGGTGAAGACATGCGCTCATACACGCGGGAAGTGACAGAGGCTGCCACGCGATTCCTCAAATACGAGCCGAATGTGCTCGACGACGATGACGAGGACATGGAAGGAGAGGAAGAGGAGGAGGACGAATTTGCAGGAGATGAGGACTTTGAAGAAGAGACGGGCTTTGAGGACGAAGACGACGTGAGTTGGAAGGTCCGACGCGACTCGGCAAAGGCACTACACGCCCTCATCGGCATGCTCGATGCAAAGGACCCAGCCATCTATGGTCAGATTGCGCCTGCCCTCATCACCCGCTTCAAGGAGCGCGAGGAGAGTGTGCGGACGGAGGTCATCAGCACGCTGGCCTTCCTCATCACCAAGACTGGCAAACTAGTAGCGCCTGCAAAGGCTGAGCCCAACACACTCGCTCCTAGTAGGAAGCGGAGACGAGGTTTCTCAGACTCGCTGGGCTCGGATCTGCACGCACAGCAGGCTCTCATGAACGGCTACACTCCGCCTACGACGCCGCCTCCCACCAATGGGGCAACAGAGGGCTTGGCCAAGATCAACCCAGAGGTGAGTAGTCCTGCTCTCTCACGAGACTTCGCATTCATACTGACTTTAGTGCAGATCGTCAAGGGTGCTGCCAAACTGTTCAAGACGTCGACACCAGCTACGAAGCAGGCACTGATCTCGCTCCTCAAGGATATGATTCTTGCACAGCATGGTGGCCTTTTCGATAGCGCCGGTCTGGTCGTTGATCCCGTCGTCGAGGTCATCAACACTGCCGCCTCCTCGGGATCCAACGTCTCTGTCAACGCTGTGCGAATCGAGGCTCTGGCTCTCCTTCGGGCGATTGCAGAGACTCACTCCAGCAACGTGATCCAGCCTCATCTCGACAAGATCATTCCTGCTGTCATCAAGACTGCCAAAGACCGTTTTGCGAAGGTGTCCGGCGAGGCCTTCTCTACAATCGAAGTGTATATCAAGGCTTTGACGCCACCACGCTCGACAGCTGGCAGCAATGGCGCTGTGCTATCCCAGATCTTCAATGTCATCACGGAGCGCATCTCGGCCCAAGAGACTGACACTGAGGTGCGACAAAAGGCAGTGCAGGCGCTTGGTCTCTTGATTGGACGAACAAGCGGCCCTGCGTCGCCAGCCTTGCTTTCAGAGCAGGATCGCTTTACGGGTCAGCAGCTCATCGCCGACCGCATGAAGAATGAGCTCACTCGCCTGTCAAGCGTTCGTGCTGTTGACACAATTGCTGTGCTAGCGCAGACGCCCAAGGACTTCAAGCCTGGCTTCGTCAGCGCCGTCGCACTGGAGCTCGGCGCACAGCTTCGAAAGTCCAGCAGATCGCTTCGTGGCGCAAGTTTGAGTGCGCTCCGCATGCTCGCCGTCAACCAGGCTTCTAGGGGAAGCATGGACGACGCCGTCGTTGCTCAGCTGGTGGAAATGTTCGTCCCACTTCTTGAGTCGGGTGACCTTCACATGATGGGTCCAGCTCTCATCGTTCTTGCTTCCTTCGCCAAAGACAGACCACAAGCAGTCGCCACAGACGCCGTCATCAATGGCATCTGCAGTATCGTGCGCTCACCTTTGTCAGGCTCGGCGCTCGATGCCCTGATCGCTTGCGTGGAGTCAATCGGGCAGGCTGGTGCTGGTCAGCGTCTGATGGCCGCTCTGCTCGACATTGCTCCGGCTGGCGATACCGACGTCACCGGTCAGGTCATCGGCACTCTTCTGGTATCTGGCGGCACTAGTGTTGGCGTTCAGCTCGACTCCTTTGTGCAAGAGCTCCAGACACAGACTGATGAAGCAAAGCGATGCCTTGCTTTGTCAGTACTTGGCGAGGCTGGTCTGCGGCAAGGTAGCCAGTTTGCACTGTCGCCAGAATCGTTCACACCATACTTCGCCGATCAATCAGAGAAGGTCAAGCTAGCAGCAGCAGTTGCTCTCGGCCGCGCTGGAGCCGGCAACGTCAAGGTTTACCTGCCAAAGATCCTCGATGGCATGTCACAAGGCCGACAATACCTCCTACTCCACTCTGTGAAGGAGCTACTCCAACACAGCACCGCTGAAGATGAAATACGCCCATACACGAAAGTCCTGTGGGAGAACATCATCAGCTCTGGGCAGGCCGAGGACAATAAAGTGGTCGGAGCAGAGTGTGTCGGCCGCCTGGCTATCATCGATCCAGCTGCCTATCTTCCACAGCTGCACACGTTCCTGCAGAATCCAAATCCAGCAATCCGTGGTATGGTCATTGCCGCGCTCCGATACGTCTTCTCGGATACGGAGGACAGCTACAACGTCCACCTACAAGCAACCATCGTCCCATTGCTGTCAACTATGCTCAGAGATGTGGACATCGACAACCAGCGCCTCTCGCTTACGACCTTCAACTCTGCCCTTCACAACAAGCCCGGCCTTGTGCTGCCACACCTTGGCGACTTGCTTCCATATGCCATGCAGGCATCTGTCATCCGAACGGAATTGATCCGTGAAGTAGCCATGGGCCCCTTCAAGCACAAGATCGACGATGGTTTGGAGATGCGCAAGTCTGCATACGAGACACTTTATGCTCTGCTTGAGTCGCCTGCTTCCCGCGAGCGGATCGACATCTCGGCATACTACGACCGCATCGTTGCTGGCGTTGCTGACGAACACGAGATCAAGATTCTGTGCTGCCTTGTATTGATCAAATTGCTCGCCATCGCCCCACAAGAGAGCGCCCGCCGCCTTGACAGCCTGTCTCAACAGTTCCGCACTGTCCTCGCGTTCAAGCCGAAAGATAATGCCGTCAAGCAAGAACTGGAAAAGCTCGCAGAACAGCAGAAGGCGGTCGTTAAGGTCAGCGTGCACTTCAACAAAGCCTTTGGTTCAGACACAACTGGAGACGCTCCAGGTGGTGGTAGCAGGGCCTGGAAGGAGTACTTCGACTTCGTCAAGAAGGACTTCGCGACTGCTGTCAAGGTAGCTGACGAAGAGATGCGAACAGCTGGTGCCGCTGGAGGCGTTGCTTCGACCTAGACGGCAGAAGCGGTTGATCTGGCGTTCAACCCACAAATGCTTCGTGATCACATGAAAATCGTCATCAGAACGAACTGGGAACGTTTCTACCTTCTCCTCATCATGTTTGACACAGGCAAAACCGATCTCGACGAACTCCTAGGCATGACTTGGGATTACGTGAGATGGATGTATCCACAGCTCTACGATCGGTTCGAAAAGTGGTTGAAGGCGTGTTTACGATCGAAGGGGCAAGCCGTTGCGGCTGGGAAAGTACGATGGGAAGATCGATTTGTGGTTCCATGGTTCGACGGTACGGGAGATGCGCCGAGGCCATGGCTTGAGCATATGCATAGCGGAGAGTGGTGAAACAATGACTTTAAGATGCTACTTCACATCATGAGCCAAATAGAACAAGACTTTGAAATCAGAGCTGGCTATCGACTTTCTTCGCTGACCTGCGGTGTAGATACAGACACTGCTCCCACGATTTCCTAGTCCGAACTCGCTCACTCTCGAAGCACTCACATACTTTCCAGGTGTCCTCCCTCCAAGTTTCTCTCTGAGAAGTAGCTCAGTTTCCAGAACATTCACCTTCCCCCTCTTCACATGCCCTCTGCTCCTCACATGCAATCTAGTTTTCACATGTCCCTCAGCAAAAAAGAGGATGCAAGTGAGCATCAAATGACCATTCCCCTTCAATTGTGTGCATTCACCTACAATGGCTCGAAGACAAAAAGGACTTGCTGGACCTTTTTCTTTCTTGTTTTGTTTACTATACTACATCCACCTTCGACATAAGCAGTACTACTATCAGCAGCAGCACTACCATCAGCACCACCAGCGGCGCGGCTGCTTGGATGCGATACAGTACGAAGACTTGCTTGTGATAAAGGGAGGCATATCAAAGCTGGCATATGACTACTGCGCCAATTGCGCGCTATAACGAAGTAGATGGTGCGCCGAGGGACATAGAAGTGGCGACGACAGCGACGACTTCGCTTCACCCGGTCGAGGTCTGATATGCTGTGCTCGAATACGATCGAAATCTACGACGCCCTCGACTGAGCACTTGAGGCTTGAAGGACTTATACAGCTCGATTGGCAGCACTGAATCAGGCTACAGCCTGCACTTGGCAACGATGCGAATCGGATCTTCTTTTGGAAGCGCTCTGACTGGGCTACTCCTGAATTCTGCTGCTGTATCGGCAGCACCATCCCCATCATCGGTCTCTGGACCCGCCAGAACTCCAGCTCCTACGATTCCACATGTCAAAGCTATCCAACCTACATCCTGCGCTGAGTACACCACTTACTCCACAAATGCAGCATCAGTCTCTTGCTGGAAGCTAGAGAAGAAGCAGAACATCATTCCACATACATGCTCGACCTATCCTGGAATGGTAACTGAGTGTGTCAAGCACTACGTCGGTGGTCACCCCTACACTCCACCGCCAAACACCTACAAAGGTGGCCAGATTACAGTCACAGACGTCTCCTCTTCCATCGGCGAGAAATCTCCAACTACTTTTGCAGTAGTCACAACTTCAGCCGACATCAGCCTGAGCATCCCCACAAAACCCGCAGATTTCAATCCCAGCACCGACTCAGCAGCATGGTTCTTCGCCCTAACTCCAGCTCTCCTCGGCAAAATCTCCGGCGCCAGCGAAATGGTCTGCCCAAAGGGCAAACGCATCCGTCGAAATACTATCGCTCTCCCAGCAGACCGTATCGAGACTTTCCGCAAAGCAGTCCAGAACATCGTCAGTGAGTCTTCGGTCAACGTACCAGAAGAGCTGGACATCACCGATGCGCTGAGACAGAATGCTTGGGAAGTGCGAGCGGGAGATATTGTTGAGCTGGAACCAATATTGGGAGCTGATGCAGGGGGGAAAGAGCTCGCTGCGGCTGTGGCGAGTATTGGGCGAGTGGGTCAGCTGGAGGGTATGTCTGCTACTGTTGCGGATGCGATCACTGAGTCGGTGATGAAGAAAGCTGCTGCAGCGCTACTTGCTGAAGGTGTTTTCGTTGAAGCGGCGGTGCTGCTGAAGACGATGGTGCAGAAGGAAGCGGAGAAGAAAGGTCGACTGCCAAAGTCGTCGGCTACGAAGACGACGACTTCGTCGTCTTCGACAACGGACAGTTGTGCGATGTGTACGAACTCTGCTGCGTGTTATGTCGACCCCGATGATCCTCAGGGCGAGGACGGCGATCCTCCAAACGTGTCCTTGAGACCTGTGGTCATTCCCATCTGCAAGCTTCTTGACACCAAGCCTGCAAAATGCCAATGTCCGGATGGCCGTGACTACAAGACAAGCTCTGCCGCTATTGAGTTAGTGGGTATCACGACTGGCTCCAAGCATACGAGCAAATCGACGACGGCATGTCCTTACACCAAGCAACCCACCTCCGGCGACCTCATCGTTACCGCACCCATTACCAAAGGCCACAGTACTCCTACTTTCGTTCCCACCGCAACACCTACATGTCCACCCCGCGAAGGTCCAAGCTGGAGACAAAAATTCGTGCAAGACAAAGTCCGCTCCTTCTGCAATCAAGCTCAGTCCCAGAACTTCAAAGCCGACTCTTCGAATCCTCTCTGGAAGCGCGAAACATACTGGGGCTTGAAAGACTCCCTCTCTGAGAATCAAGATTTGGCAATCTATATTCACTACGAACAAGCAGCTTGTCCCGCGAGCAACAAAGACAAATCGTACACGCTGACTTCTGATAGCTGTTACGATGCTTTCAAGTGGCTGTGGGTCGAAGATGTAGGCTGCCTTTCGAAACCTCATGCTCAGTCCGGACCCGATGCAGGTTCAGAGCTGTGGCAATCTGGCGGCGGGTATTACAAAGATTGTATGTGGTGGGAACTCGGACCCGCAGGAACAACTCACAAGCCCCCTCCCCCTCCTCCCCCATCTCCAATAACTCCCGTCGGACCCTACAAATACACCCGCCCCACTTGCACCGCACCCCCCTCGGGCAAACTCCTCCCCCGCGAGATCATGACAAACAGCATGACCAAATTCTGCAACGAAATGTCCAAATCGAAAATCTCCTGGAACTCCGTCGCGGCCACCGCCACACCGACCACGACTCTCGAACTCTGGACCATCAAGCTCACTCCGACCGGCCAGAAATTCGGCTGGTTGGAAGCGACGCCCAAAGCAGTCACGTATGCGGCTCCGCAGCCTTCGTGTGACGGGCAATGTCCGAAGTGGAAGTTTTCGGTGCAGGTCGATCAGAAGTACCTGGGAGCTGGGCAGTGGGGGAAAGGAGGGGTGGTGGATTTTGGGGATAAGGAGTGGTGTTTGAAGTGGATGATTAAGGCTGTGGATGATTGTGAGTTCTTCCGCCCTCTGCTCATTGACAGGCTGTGGAATGAGGTGATGATGCTAACGTTGCTGTGATAGGTCCGTTCTACTATGGTGATTCGGGACCGTACGCGAATCATCGGTTTAAGAAGGGTGGGCATTTGTATGCTGATGGTGTGAGGTGGGGGATTGCGGCGGTGTGATTGAGCTTGCTACGGCGTTTGAAATTTGTCGCTATTGATGGTGCTACATTTGAGCTTATGACCAGGTCAGACTGCGAAGGATTAGGTTAGCAAAGACGACAGATACGGCGAGGCAGTGTGATTGTGACTTACATTGGCTTGATAGTTTCCTATTCGCAGAGGACGAAAAGTCAGCACATGGCAAATCACAAGACCAAGAATGGTACAACTTACTCCAGTATGCATCTCATGCAGCGCCTGATTGAAATCATCCGCCGGCATCAACTTCATCAACTTATCAATCGGGAACCTTCCCTCACGATACCACTGAATCATCTTCGGCACATACTCCGGCGGATACGCACCACCTTCAATCGCACCAATCCACTGCTTGCCAGCAACCATAAACTCAAACCCACTCACACTTCCCAGCGTATAATCAAAAGGCGGCGAGCCAACCTGAATATACTTGCCCCGATTCCTCGTAAACTGCATTCCAGCGTCCATCAACACCGGCGCGCCAGTGGTATCAATCGTAATCGTCGGTCCAACGCCATCGGCAATTTCCTTGACTACGTCTGGTAGTGTCTTGCCCTCATCAAGCTTCGACCCATCAATTACATGCGTCGCGCCCAGTTCCTTTGCAAGCTTGAGTCTCGAGTCCACTTTATCAATTCCGATAATCGTTCTGCAACCTTGAATCTTCGCGCCCATGATCGCTGACAAGCCAACTCCTCCCAGTCCCATAATGCAAATCGCATCCTTGGGCCCTGCACCAGAAACATTCACGACCGTTCCACTGCCCGTCTGGATTCCACAGCCAAGCGGCGAGAAAAGCTGCAAATCGCGCTTCTCGGTCACGATGCCCTTGACGTTGACAACAGAGCAGGACTTGACAATGGAGAAGTTGGCAAAAGACGACTGCCCAAAGAAGCAGCCTCCGACTTCGGGCTCGCCGCTCTTGGATGCGAGATGGAAAGCTGGTTGAGGGCCGAAGTTCAGCTCGTTGAAGAGATTGCAGTTGGAGTGGCCGCCGGTCTTGCAGATTTCGCATTTGTCGCAGAACGCGAAGGAGAGCAGGACAGGGTCGCCTTCAGCGGCGACGGAGACGTCTGGGCCGACTTTGCGCACGTAGCCGGAGCCTGGAGACAGTGTCAGTGAGCAGAGTTGGTGGAAGTGGTATGACAGGACACTTACCTTCGTGTCCGAGGACTCGTGGGTAGAAAGCAATTGGAGCTGCTCCAGCTGGGATGCCTCCGATCAGGGCATCTGTGTGGCACACACCCGTGGCTACCATCTCCACTAGGAGCTCGCCTTCTTGAAGATCGCGAAGTGTGACTTCTTCCATTTTCCATCCTTTGTTATCGAGCGTATCGTGCGACACGATCGCCTTGCTAGATTGTACTGCCGCCATCTTGATCGATTTGTGCTCTTCAAATTCTTGCTGATGCTTCGCAAACGTAGAATATTGTTACTATCAGTTCTTCGCGCGAACAGACTGAGATAAGAAAGAGGAGCGAGGAGAGGAGCAAGATAAAAGGTAAAGACGGTAAACACAGACAAGACCTGACGTTTAAATGTTCCAGCTCGACAAAGCATGCACAACTGCACACGCACAGCTGTGCTGCATGGCTTACCTAGGTTTGATAGGGCGTCCCAGATGAGCAAAGATGGCTGGCCCGATCCAATCACTGTGCTACCGAACATGGCGAGCGAAGCTGAGCGGCTGAGGGGAGGCAGCGAAGAGACCCACGGCTGTGTTCAATGGCACTTTTGGACGCCTGGTAAACAGTGGAGGGGTACGGGGTGTGTAGCGGGGTAGTCGAGGGTGATCCAGGTCGAGCTCCATGGCTGTTGGTTCGGCTCGGATATTGTTCGCAAAGTTTAGTGGTGAAGTATGACATGTTTGTGCAGAGTCGACTTGACATGGTATGAGCTGAGCTTTGCATGAATTCGAACTTCGTTGACGATGTTTTGCCCGTGTTGTAGTTGAAGACGATTGATGGAGGAATGGAGAGCCAAGATGAGATGTCGTCGCTCTTTGCCCAATCGGGAATGCCGAGGATCGTCGCAAATTATTGCCTCTTCGTTCTTCCGATGTCGTTCTCTTCTGTATACACCTCTGTGACTGATCATTCCTCGCTTGCATCATCATGGAGCAAGACGGTGGTCAGCAACAGGCGTGTCACAGATTGGCGTTTAGCTGCAGAGGAAGCGGGCTGAGATGACAGGATCAGCTGGGGCAGAGATGATACAGCCCGCCGAGCAAAATGTGCGAAGTGGCGCCGAAACCGAACAGTACAGACAAATCCGGGACCATGGACGACAGTATAAGGATGTCTCCACAGGAGATATCGACAGTGATGTCGAAAGCAAAGCATACTCGGAACGGCCAAAGTCGGTAGACCAAGCTCATGAGACACAGCATGGACAAGAACAAGTCATTGATGGCTCAGAGATCCAACGGCAGGGGCAGGAGCAGCATGATCCTGCGTATTCTGCTCGTAACACTCCAGCCGAGAAGGATGTCGATGTTGTGGCTCTTGAATCTGAAGACCAAAGCAAGGAGGCGCCTCAACACACATGGCGCAGTCGTGCCCTGACTTTTTTGGACGATCAATGGTTCCTCATCAGTATGGGCCTCTTGATCATACTAGCCTCTCAAGTTCAAGTTCCACAGTCGCGACAAACAGTCAAATCGAGGATCATATCCTATCTCTGCGTATGCATCATCTTCTTTGCCACCGGCTGCACTCTCGACAGTGGTATTCTGATTCGCAATTATGCCAGGTGGAAAGCTCATCTGTGGGTCCAAGGGCAGTGCTTTCTGCTATGCTCGGCCATCATGTTTGGAGTTGTGTCTGCAACGGCGACGAACAAGGACTTCATGGATCCTGGCTTGCTAGTTGGGTTGATCTTCATGAGCTGTATTCCGACCACGCTCGCAAGTAACGTGGTGATGACGGCTCAGGCGAAGGGTAACCAGGAGTTGACAGTTGTGCAGGTAACATTGGGAAACTTCATAGGTAAGTTAGTATCAAGATATTTATGTTTCTGAAGCTCTTGTCCATCAAGGTATGCTGATCTCCGGGTATAGGCGTCTTTATTACTCCCGCGTTGGTGGTCATGTACACATTTGTGTCGACATGGTACAATGACGTTCTATCAGCCAGCAATACCGGTCAGTTTGGCGAAGTGTATCGAAGAGTGTTCAAGCAACTCGGTCTCTCCATTTTCGTCCCCCTCGCGTTTGGCCAAGCCGCCCGATACTTTTACCCAGACCTAGGCAACAAGATCTTCAAGAAGAACCTGGTCATGAAACGGATACCGAGTCTCGCTATGCTGGTCATCATCTGGTCGACATACGATCAGGCCTTCTCGTCCGGCGCTTTCGATACCGTGCCAGCATCGAATAAGATCTTCCTAGTCTTTATCCTGCTTGCAATCTGGTTGGTCTATCTCGGCATTTCTGTCGCGGCATCGCTATTTCTCTTTCCGAAGAGAGATATTGTCGCTATCGCATACTGTGTCACGGGGAAAGGTCCAGCGACAGGCATCCCTCTGTCGATCTCGATATTTTCTGGTCTCGGCCTCGAGCTGGAAAGTAAGATACAGATTCCCGTGGTCATCTACCAGTCTTTGTCAATTGGTTTTGGCAGCATGCTTATTGTGCTATTTCGCAAGTGGATAGAAAGGGAAGCGAAACAACGCAAGAACGATAGATGAGGTGTTGTTGTAGTACGTGCCCTCGTGTTGGCCGAACGGGACGCCGGCAGAAGGCGCATCCGTCACGGATAGTTCTATCTGCAGCACTCGCAGCCGGACCCGTTTGGTTCCAACTCCTCCCAGAAGAACTTCTCCATGCGATACAAGAACGGCACGAAGCGTATCAAATGAATGCCAACATATCATGCTACGTTATCCACACCGGTACATGATTATCATAGAACGAAGAAGGGATGGGATCACCCCACGACTCGTCCAGTGTCGACATATTCCAAGCAATCCCTCGGAGCATAAGTATCCACCAAGCAGTCTCGATTTGCTCTGATGTCGACTTCAAGCCTCGTTCCTGGAGGTACCTTGCTACAGAATGATCGCCCTCACGCATGTGCTTGACATAACCTTCCACTTCTTTGATCAGCCGGCAGAGCACCCAAGGCGGCCTCACATCGTCCTTGAGAGCACGCACATCTGCGAGAATGTCGTCAAATTCAGATGGGATCCTTGTATCGGCGACAGGATAGCTAGGCATATCCGAGTCGCTGAAAGAGTCATACATGCTGCACGTAGAGTGTGTTGCCATGTTGAGGTGTGCTGCAACCAGGTTCTCGAAGTGAGTCCTACCCTGCGGATCTTTGCCCTCGAGGCCCAAGGTTCGAAAGAAGCCATCAGTCCAGCGATGTATGCTGCGACACAAGATCACGATTGCCTCGCGCTTTTGAGTCGCTTCTGCCTGGGGATCATCTTGACTTGCTGGTCCACGAATAGCCTCTCGACCCTTCAGACCGAAGAAGTCTTTGGGAAACTTGTCCTCCAGTTCCACCAGATACGACTCGGCTTTGTGAAGATGTCTCACATGATCAGGTTGTGCCTGCAAAGATTGATTGGCCCATGTCATACTCAAGTCCCGTGATGTACGTTTCAGGTAGTGTAGCAGCGCGTACCTGCCCTCCCAAAAGTGCAAGACGCTTTTGCGCTTCTCGACCCAGCAATGCGCATAGTGCCGAACGGTGTCTGAGCCTTCCAGTGGCAGGAATGTGCAGAGTAAAGGAACAATCTCGTTGTGCAGGGAGGGAAAGCTTCGGCGATCGATGTTAACTCTGTCCGACAGCAGCTGTCTGGCTTGCTGAGGGACACCTATTTGTTCCAAAATGTGATTCCGATCCAAGGCCAGACTCAAATCTAGAAGACACTTTCTGGAAGGCCCAATCAGATCGAAGTCTCTTCTGACCATGATCGAGCATCCAGGCAAGATCCCACAAATTAGTTTGTCCACAGCTTTGTTGGGTATCAGCCGCCGATAGGGCCCCTTGGGCGCGAAAGCGATCAACTTGAAGACTAGACCAAGCTTATCAGATGTCGTGCTGCTTAGGCTGTATCCACTGCCATCGGCTGACATGCCTTTCTCAAGGTTGAGAAGCCGCCATTGCATGCCGAGGCGGACCGCAAGAATGACCAGATGCCCAATAGTGATTGTCGCCAGTGGTCTGGTCATATCAGACGGCATCATGTCCCAAGACCAATAGCGAAAAGTGATAGCCGCATGAGTCCTTGCCAGATTACGTTCGCGATATATAGAGTCGCCGGTGACATACAGATTCACCATTCTCACACCTTCGTGGACACTGTACTGCGTAGCTGAATGACCGCCATAGCCAGAATACATCAGACAGACCTTGTGCAATAATGTGTCCCATGTCACCCTCATCTCGTACTCTGGCGTGAAAAAGGTTGGCCGAAAGTATGAGGGTCGCCGTTGCAACGGTCCAGGCCCAGGCAGGTCGGGAGATGTCATAACTTTACGTAGGACCCCAGCCTGACCGCGAAGTTCGCGCTCGAAGTTGAGGCCACGGACTGTCTGTGCGAGAATCCGGATCCTATGGTGATGATGCCAGGGATGGTATGTTTGACGAAGCCAACGCCACCATCGAGCGCTCTTTTCCCACTCTGCACGCTTTGATGCTTCGACATCCAACTTGTCTTGTATTATTCGTTCATGGAGGACACACACATGCTCTCCGTCATGGTCCTCGTGAGTTCGCTTGTACTCCTCATCCAGAGCATGTTTCTCTTCTTGTGAGACAATCAAAATCTGTGGGGTCATGTATCTGACCGAATGTTAATATCATGCAGCTCGGTTTCACGCCGGATCGATCGAGTTTGGCACTTGCTATACTTCCGCTGTCTGGTGGGCATAACATACTTCACCTCGAACCTGAACTCGCTCAGGTGGAACACCCTCCGGCGAAGACCTTCCCAAGCGCCAATTACAGAATAGGCGCATCTTTTATATCCTTTGGCTGTTCCAAATAATGACTGCACCAGTTGCAACGACGCGATGCAAAGAGCAACTAGCGAGATAATGAGCGCGACAAGCGCTGTGGAGTCTCCGAGAGCCATGTGCTTTGAATGAATGCTTTCTGGTCGTAGTGGAAGGGCTGGATCGCAAACCATCATGGCACACTGCGGAGGCGAGCGAACGGCTCATATCGTTCACACGAGCCGAGATGGAGGCCGCCATCAGCTTTCAGCCTTGTCTTGGAGAAGGTCCTCGGCATGCGTCGAAGCATTGGATAGGAGCCCCTACCCAGTTCGTGGTGCTTCATGCACGCGCAGTGCTATCTGCCAATCATAAGTGGCCTGCACGCTCTACCGTGAGCTGGATGTGTACGCCACACGGAGGTGCGTGCTCGTACAATCAGAAATTCCACGCCATCAAGCTAAGTGAGTCCAGAGTATCCTGCAGAAGCTGCTTTCATTTCAGAGTAACGTGAAAATTTGCCCAGTGACATTTATCATAGCCCGCAAGTCTACTTCTCCAACCGTTAGAACTGTGTGCGGCTGAGAGCTCGACGAAGCAGAAGAGGCTGGAAGAGCTTTCTAAGCGAAGGACCTGTTCATGCGAGTCGGCCCGCAGAACTCGGCATGCTCATGATACATCGATGCGAGCTGTGTGGTGTCATCTCCCGACCCCGGCATTACTGCAGTCGAGACAGTGCATGCAATGCATCAAGCACGAAGTTTGACTCTGTGCCGATGCGCAGAAGGTAAGGTTGTGACGGATGGAGGAGAATGCGGCGCCAACAGCTCGGCTTCGACACTGTCTGCTAACAATGCCAACCTGGCAACACCATCGGCGTGAGGGTGTGAAATACTAAAGATAGATTGTCTGTGCCAGAGCATGCATTCTCGCCAATGTTCAGTCGTTCAAGCACAATGTTCCTGTCCATTAACGCCATGCGCCATCGCTAAAACGCAACGTAAAATCAACACTATGCAATCTGTTAGTAGTACAGGGTATATCAATTTCAAATGCTCCCCTCCTGGTGGACGCCGTTCGTGGCCAGACGGCGCCTTCCATGTATTTTCTGTTCCTCCTTCAAGAATCCATCGTACGAAGTCATTTGTCTGATGGAGGGATCGTCACTAAACAATACAGATTTGCCGAGCAAGGTCCATTCCTCGTGGTTGGGTATGAGGTTGAGATCTCTGTCTTGTTTAGGCAAAGGTCGTGGTTGCAGAATCCAGAGACGCGCAAGATGCATATAGTCCGGGTTCATTAGAGTGGTAGGGATAGCTGGGCGAATGTGTCGATTGCCATCGGGCACAAATGTGACCACTTTACCTCCTAGCACGGTGGGAACCCATACCGGTCGCCACTTCTCGGGCTTCAGAATCTGTCTTTGAGGCAGGCCACGAATGACAAGAAAATTGACAAAGTCCATGATGAAAGCCGCAGCACGTGTGTTCCAGGCGTGCGAAGGCCAGCGACCACACGTGTTTTGCAGAGCAACCATAAGTTCGTAGGCACCTTTGAGATCGACTCGCCATCTGCTCATGCTGTACCGCTGGCACACATCGCTCATCCAGTCTGGGCCACATATGAAGACGCACGCCAAAGTCTCCCGGTAGACCTCTTCCATGGGTCCAAATAGCAGATTCGCTTTCCGATCATGGGTGAGGTAACGCTTTCTGTTTCTGCCAAATTTTCGTTCATCGCAGACTCTGATGAAGTTCTCAGCTAGCTGCAACGCATCTGGGTCAAGAGGATGATGTTCTCTTCTGCCGCTTTTCAGGAAGTTGAGGTCAAGCTGCACAAAGTGCTCAGGGCCAGAGGTATTTATGGCAATGTTTGCTCGGTCTGGCAAGCGCTGCAAAGTCTTGGTATTGTTCAGACCACTGTCCGCGACTGTGGGGGTATATAGCCAGCTGTGTACAGCGTCGGTGATTGGCAGCGGAGCACCGACCGCACACAGAGCACCAGGATCTTGGGCCGCCAGACTCACCAGCATTAAATCATGATAGCATTCATTCTGTGACAAATGTATCATGGGATCACGAAACCTCTCCGAGATAGTCAAACCGCACTCCATTGTATTGAGGATGATGGCAATCTTGTCCTTGCGAGCATCGGCTTCTCGTTGTTCGGCAGGGATGCGAGGATCTCCGCCCGCCTCCACTAGAAGTAGTGGACACAAGTCAGCGACTGTCTCCGACATGATAGATTATGTTCACTGAGATACTCACTGGCAAATACCTCGGCGACCACAGTGGAAAAGTTGCCGTGATGCAGCTGCATTCCCCTCTCGTCGGGCGCCATTTTGCTGCGGTCACGGAAGAACGCGTGCAGAGCTGGTTTCACTGATTCCACATCGGGCTCGAACGGGACCTCGGTCGACAGATCTAGCAAATGTGAGATGCACTTGCCGTTGAATCGGAGTACATCTCGTCCGGACCACGAGCCAGGTCTCTTGCATGGGATGAGGAAAATATGATGCTTCGCCAGTCGCATCTCATGTCTGCACCACGCCCGCTTGAACCAGGAAGAGCGCAAGATCTTGCGAATGACTCTGAATAGATTCTCATGGCTTTCGAGGTACGGAGGCTGTTTGCGTCTGAATCGTTGTCCGGGTAGAACATGAGTCATGGCGTTGTATTCACTCATGTGGTTGTTGAGAAGTTCTCCCTCGTGCTGGTCCAGCTCGATATCGTCCAAGGCAACCACAACCAGCCTCGCACTCCTGTAAACCATATCCATGGCGGACATTGACACTGTGGTCTCTTCGCGACTCTCCTGGTCTATACATATCTGGTCAATCCAAAGTCCTTCATGATCTGACTGTCGCTCTTCCCATACCGCTTGGAAGATCTCTGGTTCCAATGGGAGTGTGAAGTGATTATGATGTCTCGTCACATGTAGTTTGCGTCTATAGCTCAGTGCAATGAATGATTGATTGTCCTTGCTGGCAATCTGCCTGTGGCTGTAGATCAGACGAAATCTGAAGAGTTCCTTGATGTCAGGCTTGACCATGAACTTGGCTGCCACGTTTGCGTCGAGTTGCTGTAGGCGATCCAGCAATGCTTCAGGATCATTCTCGTTGTCGGGCTCCGTGCCCAGCATCCATGCTTTCTCCTCCCGCTTGAGCTCGTAAACGTTGCCTAGCGGTATCTGGTGGTGGTGAGGTGCACCTATAGACTTCGTCGCGAACTGCAGTCCTTCATACGCAATTTTCGTGACGTCCTCGCGAGTTGCAGGGGACTGCATACGGCGTTGACCGACTGGACTAGGAGATCTTGCGCGACGATCTGCATCCAAGCCAAAATACTCTGCTGGTCCAGAGGATGGCAGCCACATGTACCTGCCCGAGGGTATCGCGTTTACGCTGGGCTGTGGCGATGGCGACCTTGAGGAGCCTGAAATTGTGTCTCCACTAGAATCCTGAGCTTCCTGTGTGATGCCTAAATCCGTTGGCTGCCTTACAATGATCTTGAGTCCCGATGGCTGATTTGGCGTACCAATTAGCGGAGGTGTCGAAGTCTTGGCCCCAGGTGCTCGAAAGGTATCCAGTGACCCGGTGTCGCTGGGACGTCTGGAATGACGCCGGAATGCTGACAGCGGTGGTGTCCTCCGCCAACCATTTACTTCGCCAGAGTCATCGTGGTCGCTACTGTCCGACTGATCTCCACTAATGTCGCTACTCCAACCACGCCGATGAGTAGTTTTCTGACGGGATAGTCCGCTTTCGGGAAAGAGGAAGCCATTCTCACCAGGTCCTACCACAGGTGTCATTGTTGCGTAGCTCCCGTCAGATCGATTGCGCTCTCGTGGGACAGTGGGTGTACCGAAGGCCGTGACTGCGCCCATGAACTGTTGAAAAGAGCGAAAGCGCTCAGTGGTACCTCTAGGCGCGCGCTCGAAGTATTCTCGTTTCCACTTAGCCCGCTCATAATGCTCATGTCGCTTTTCTGCGTCCTCTTCAGCCTCGAATTTCGTGACCATGGCATCTCGATAGTCTCTGAACGCCTCTAACTCTTTCCTGCGCAGCTTCTCCAACTTCTTTCGACGCTGTGTGAAGTAGTCATCATCCTTCTTGTGGTCCGAACGCCCTCTTGATAGCTTCGACAGAACTCTGATGTGTCTTTTCGTGGGACTGGTTGGGCTATTGGAGTTGACTGCGTCCGTCTGATCGCCAAGATGCACAACGTGAACGTTACGGTTTGCAAAGGTCTGCCTGCGCTGCAGGCCAACATTCGGTAGGTCTTCATCTGCATCGCTGGATATGTGCCCATCCAAATCGGAATGCTCGTGATGCTCATCGTGCTTCTCGCGCTCAGCACTATGCTCCTCGAAATTTTCGGCGTTCAGTAAGTCTACAAAAGCTGCTTCCATCTGATCTTGCAGCTCCAGCAGATTTAACAGCTCCGCCGTCCGCCTGCGGTTGTCGGCTTTGCTGAGGAGTTTCCATGCTTGGTGTATGTTGTGAAAATAGTCACTGGACAGGCTATCCGTATTCTCCCGCCACCATGTCTGGTGCAAGTCACGGCGCAGAGCAGACGGGCTATGCGCAGCTTCGCTGGCTCTACATGGTCGATGATGTCGATTCGGGTGGTACTTTCGAGCGAGGGCGTGGTACTGTGCCTTTATGGCGCTGGCTGTGGCATCTCGAGGCAACCCTAATGCCTCGAATGGATCAAAGACCACGTTGGCCATCAGTTGTCGATGGAAAGGTGAGAGAGACTCAACTAAGAGCTCCCAAACCTCCCATTGATTTGTATGTTCAGCTGCTCCTTCGACGAAGCCGAGATATGGCCCCGGCTTTGGCCCACGCCCTTTGACGCGGGCAATGCGTGCCGAACGCCAAAATAGGGTTCACGGTTGCTGGTCACACAGCCGCCCGGCGGCCTCTTCTTCTGCCTTCCTTGATGCTTGTGAAGGTCTCAATGTCGGTCAAATCCGTTCACAAGTCGCGGTCAATCTGGTGGACCACGCGCCGAATTTGCGCAAGGCAAACTCGCGTACAACTATGGCTAGAACTATGATATTCTATCCTTGCAACGCACGACTCCCCCTGTCATGAGCCACCGAAAAGCGTGACGACGCGTGGCGGTCTCAGCATATATAGAAAACATGGTGCGTCCATCTGACGCGTCTCGTTCTGATCCATGTAGAAGCATCTCTGCAGTGTAATCAGGGCATGTCTGTGTGCACGAGCAGTTCGGGAAGAGGCATGCCGGTCATGGGTATGCCAGTGGCGAAAGGACCTCAGAATCTCAAATGGGTGGTTGAGAAGAAAGGAGAGAGTTCAACGAACAAACATCGTGGAACGCTGCGCTTTTAGAAGTTACAAAGGCAAGAAATGAACGCAGCAGGTGCGAGCAGACCACCATTTCTATTGATTCATGCCTGCTGTGCAGCGCCGACAGTTGCCTGCTTTTCTAATGTCCACGAATTCGTCTTCGCCGTCTGCATTCTCCTCGTCACTTCTTGCTCATACATGTCGAAGTTCAGATCTGGCGCGTTCTTTTTGTGCTCTTTTTCCATTCTCGCGAACCACCACAACCAGAGCGCATATACGACAAGTGTCAGTGGCACAGTGACCACAAAGAAGATATAAATATACGGCGACGCGATCTTCTCGCCGGCCTGAGGATACCAGTTGAACATGCCGTCCATGCCGAAAAAGCTCTGCAGTCCGTTGTCAGTGGCAGATAATTAGAAACGGCTTCAACAGACTTACAGCAACAGCAGTTCCAGGCAGAAAAATCAGAGTCAAGGTCGCTATGGTCTTCATGGCTGCGCTGTCCTGCCTCGTCTCCTCAGCCATCTGAGCAGTTACTCGAGCAAGCTTGACGTTGAGTAAATTGTCAATCCTCGATTCTTCAGCAATCTTTCGAGAGCTCTCTGCCACTTGTAAGTTAATTTTGTTGTCTCGCTGCGCCATGAAGTTGAAAATCTTCACAACACGTCAGCTGCTGCCACTCATCTGAGCTCCAGGAAACAGATACTTACGGCATGCGACTGGTTGTCGATTCTGCGAGGCATCATATTCAAGTCCTTTTGAACTTGCTCAGAATATCTCATTTGCTGCTCTACTTTCTCTCGCATGTCCTCCAGGTAGCTGGTACCGCCCTCCCACAAATGCGTCCACAGCTTCTGATACGCATCGAGGTACTTCAACAGATTGTTGCCGAGCTCGACCTCAAAGTTTGATCGCCGTTGAAGCCGGACATGTTCGAGGTTGAACCTATTCAGAAGCTTGTAATCGCCGTTATCGTCCAAGCTGATCCTTCCATCGGCGAGCCGCCGCTCAGTATTAGTGAGTTGTCGAGACAATTCCCTGGCATGAGACTGCGACTCATCTACGTGATGCACCAAAATCTGCAAAGGCAGAATCGCAAAGTCACGCGGCACCTTTGGATGTCTGTTCAGATATTGCTGTGATGAAAGCAGCTTGCTCAGGCTGTAGTGTTCGTCCGCAACGAAAAGGCCTCCGCAATGACTTCGTTCGCGATTCACCAATGACAGTGAGCAGAATGACTTGCCATCTCTCGGAGTCTGCAAGATGAATGCTTCGCGATCATCAGTAAAAGGCAATAGTGGACAACGAGCTTCACGTACTGAGGATACCATGACTGGTCAAGGCTGCGGAACCACCTTCATCTCGTCGCCAGAGATGCTCATACTCATCGGATATCCAGCCTTGCTTCTTCACGGTCTCGACGATCTCATGTCCAAACGGAAGCTTACTTGTGTCTACCAAGTTCGCGCTGACGGCGTTTCCGGCCCTGCAGTGGTCAACTTGAAGCACTTCGGTCGCACGTTGGCTGTTCTTACAACAATTTGAATCGTACTGTGCTATCGTCGTAACTTCTGTCGATCTGGATCGATTGTCAGTATTACTGCTTCACGCACCAAAAGGAGACCGAAAGTCTCACTTTATGATTGATGAGGAAGTCTTCTTCCTCTAGCTTTCTCAATGGCCGTGTTTTGAGCGTCGGCGGAAATTGCCAATTGTTGTGCTATACTGATCAGAACACAGTCGCAGCACCACTGCTGTATCGTCCACTGCGATCCATACCTCAAGTCTAGAGTCAGTAATCTCGAATTTCTCAAGTCGCGCAGTCTCTTCCATTTTCGGCACGCCTTCGGGATGCACAACTTCCGCACTGTGCTACGGCCCAATGCATTCCAACTCGATCTGTGAGACGGCGGCGTGTATCACAGCACGATATCGATGCAGGAGACTGACTTCTTGATGTCAACACTCTATACAAGGCCAGAGTGAGATCGGTGAGGTCAAGCTCAACAAGCCGCAGCAACGATATCATGCATGCATGATGTGCTGTAAAACACCTCTTGGCGGAGCTAGATCCTTTCCTGCATCAGTAATAATCAGCATATCATCATACCGCATGGCAGCATGTCGGTCAGAGCATTGAGAACACCTCAAAACAGACTCTGTGTTACCCAGCAACCATCGAGACTACGTCTCGCCTCAGGCAATTTGAAGGAGATCATTGCGATTAAGCTCGTCGCATGGGGAATTGCCGTCAAATCCCACTTCAAGCGGCTCGGCCGATACCACACCTTGAGTGGCTGTGCTTCTTTTTCCCACGCCAAAGGAGTGCTTCGCCGCTGTCTCGCCTGAAAGCGCTGGCAAGCGACTGCAAGAATACACAGCCCTTCCGCACATTGCATTTGATCGCTACTGTCATTTTAGATTATCTGGCCCAGACCAGTGTGCGACTTTCAAGAAGACAATGCCCAGATCCGAACTAGCTTGGCAAAGCATAAAGGAGTCTCCGCGCCTCGATGAGTGCTCGTAGCTCACGCGTACTGCTGGTGGCAGGCGCAGTCTCTTACGACTACCTCGTGTATCCGATGACCTCTACCGACGGCCTATCGCATCTCAGTCTAGATGATGATAGTGCAGACGCATCGCAGCTTGTCATCCGGACAGGCGCAGCTGATCTCGTGGCGCAGCTCCTCACCGCCGCCCAGCCGCAATGGGGATTTGAGGTCTTAGGCCCGCAGCTTCTGGGACCAACCTCTCATAGCCTTAAGCACAATGCCTCTTCGGTGGTAGATCTAGGTCACACGAAAGACTCAGGCCCTGCTCTGCGCGTGGTTCGCAAAAGAAAGATTGGAAGGTCGCCCGTTTGGCACCAGCCGTCCGTCGAGCAAACGAGTGCGTCTGCTGGCAGTACAGTCATCATCTCTGGATCTGGAGAAGCTTTGCAGGACGTCGAGCCAGCCTTGGACTTTCTACAGCGCGTCCGACCTCGGCATATCATTCATTACATGACCAGGCCACTGGCCACGGGCCCACTTTGGGATATCATCAGGAACGGACCATTAACCAGAGACGGCATTCCTGATCCAGATCATCTGGCTGTGATCATAGACGCCGAGGATCTGCGCGCAGAGGGCATATCATTGAGTCGCTCACTGTCTTGGGAGAGTACCGCTGAGGACTTTGTTCGCAATCTTGGCTCGAACGGAAGGCTGGACACGCTGGTCACCTGTCCAAACTTGATCGTGAGGTTCGGCAATCAGGGCATAATCCACCACAGAGGTCGAGACGCTACCGATCCGAAGCTCTATTTTCATCCTCGTCACGTTGAGAAGAACAATAACAACGGCGGCCATATGATCGAGCTTTCCTCCGCATTCACTGCTGGCTTTGCGCTTGGCTTCGCAGAATCATCACCACCAAACACAGAAAAAGGCATCCGCTTGGGCATCTCAGTAGCACGAGACATGGACCTTGCCGGATTTGTCACGACAGCAGATGATAGCATTCCAAATTACCCTATCAAGCAAATCATCGAGCAGCTTGCAGCAGAAAAGCGTTTCTCCTCTGTAAGCATACCTTCTGGTCGGATCAGCTCTGGTGATAGCTGGAGAATCTTCGATGCCGTGACGGGCGATCCTGCTGAGGTAGCGAGACAAGTGGTCACGCTGGGCGCTGAGAAGACGCTGGCACGATGTCCGGCTCAGAAGTTTGGAGATCTCTTGAGCGTCGAGAGGTCAGAACAGGAAAGCCTTCGAGCTGTTGTGGATGCAGTACAGGAACGCTTGACGTTCGAGACGTCTCAACCAACATCAATCGGCATTCTTGGACCTCCAGGATCTGGCAAGAAGTTCGTTGCTGCAAACTTGGCAACGCACTTCTCACGAAACGCAAAGGTGAAGCAGCTCACATTCAATGGCCGGCTACTACGACTGGAGGATCTCATCGCCCTCTGTCACACGATCAGAGACAACACTGCTAGCGGTGTCTTGACGATCGTTCGATTTGAGAACTTTGAAGCAATTCTGGAGCCCAAAAACGAGCTTCTTAACGACTTCCTCGTGATGATGCGGGATGGTCGTTTTACAGACCGGGGGCACGTCCGCTCTCTTGGACATCCGTTGCTCTTCTTCCTGGTCAACCAGGAGCCACCTAGCTTCCAGATGGATGGAACGCCGACGGCGGCAGAGTCCAGAGAGCGTCGTGTGATCGATGAATCTCAACTTCTTGATAGTGTACATGGCGTCGTGCGGATACTTGGACCAAACCAGACCGGACAGCAGGACAAGATGTTTCCGATACGTCGAGCGCTCATGCTACGGCAGATGCTCAAGCAGAAGTTTCCACACCTCGAGAACAACGACACTATCAAGATTGATGATGCGGTTTTACACGCTCTGCTACTAGTGCCTTCCTTTAAGCACGGTTTACGATCACTGGACAAGATCCTCAGCACGAGCCGACTATCACATAAGACCAAATTCGACGTCTCAGCACTGCCACCTGAGGAACAGATACAGCTCCACGTGGATGGCCGGATATTCATGTCCTTCCTCCGATCACCTAAACTCCCACCACAACTCAGAGAACGTCTTGCACAGGGGCTTTTTGTGGCGTACAAGAAGAAGCGCGTCGAGATGGCACGAACCCCAACAGAGAAAGCTGAGCTTGAGTCTGACCCAAGCATGTACGATTGGGACGAGCTTGCAGGCGAACTCAAGGAGTCGACGCGGTCACAAGCAGATGATATTCCACGCAAACTGCGCGCTGTGAACTGCTTTATGCTTGATCAAGATCGCTCCGAGCCACTAATTCACGTGCCAGAGTTCACAGTAGAGGAGCTTGATATGCTTAGTGAAATGGAGCATGAGCGATTCAATGCGGAAAGGTTACAGAGGCAGTGGAGAATGGGTCCAAGATCAAGTGGCAAGCGGATTACGCCTTTCCTGGTTCCTTGGAGAGATCTTACCCAGGACTGGAAAGATGTGGATAGAGTCATGGTGGAGTGCGTACCGAAAGTATTGGCCACTGCAGGGTGGAAGATTTATCGTATGCAGGAGGACGAATGAACAAAGTCGTGGTCAGATGTAAATATGCATAATACCCCAAATACAGTGCTTGTACTTCCAAGCCGCGGTCTTACTTGGTCGGTAAGGAGCTTGGCACCCTGAACTCCAGTCCGTCGAAGAAGTTTTGGAGCCCGTTCGGTTCGCTGGCTCTTGTAGGACACAAGACACACCGCTGTACGCTTTGTGCCCACGCTTATCGGAAGCAGTTTCCTGGCAGGAGGACTAGTTAGTTTCGGTAGACGCTTTGTCAGCCGAAGTTTCGCGTTGACAAAATCTCGCGTCCGTAGGGCTGACCGAATACGAACCACTGAGCAGCTGCATTGAGACGGACGACTACCGTCTCCCTGCTCATCTTCTCTCACGTCTGCTGGTCACACGATTCCATACACGATGCCTGAAACGCATGTTCTGTGGCGAAGCTCGTTGAGCAGGAGACGGCGTGGAAGCTCACACTTGCGAAATTTCGCCTCGTGCACGAAAGAGCGGAGCATATCTTTATGGCTGCCTATTTGTACAATGTGAGAAATCCTAGAAATGCCCCGACTCACGTGGTGAGCCGAGGTCACTCACAGCTACATTTCGCGCCTCGCACAAATGTCGCCATTCTTGATAGCCGCACTGCTCACGAGTCTGGCCAGCGGCGTTCTGGCTCAAAACTGCAAGAACACCCCTTCGGATTCAACATGGCCGAACGACAACGAATGACAGGCATTGAACGCATCCATCGATGGCACTCTCCTGTCCACCATACCCGTGGCCTCATCCTGCTGGGCTGGTAATCCCTACAACTCACAAGTATCTTGCGACACTGTAGATGCAAACTGGACATCTAGCATTTTTCACGCCGCTCTGCCGGAATCCATTGGCGCAACTGTTTTCGCCAATCACTCGTGCCTTCCACCTGATACAGACGCATATCTTCCGTCGAAGGGCCTGCCAACTTGGAGGACTTCCATCGTACATTGTGAACGCGACTTCTCCGGAGCAAGTTGCTACAGCTGCCAAGTGGGCTGCAGAACGGAACATTCGAATTGTCATCAAGGGCACTGGTCATGATCTCTCAATGGAAGGTATGTCTGGAAGATCGGTCTGAGGATGAGGGAGCCAGATTGACACTCTCCCTAGGTCAAGCGGGGCTTACGCTTTGTCTATCTGGACACGCCATTTTCGCGACCTTCGACGTGAAACCGAGTGGAAAGTACCTGGGAGTGACAACACCGAGGATGTAATTGTGTTCGGAAGCGGCCTCGGTTGGGGAGACATTCTCGACTGCGCTATGTCGCAAGGACGTCTTGTGACGACTGAACAAGACCCAAGTGTCGGACCCGGTGGCTACATCTCAGGTGGTGGTCACGGCCCTCTATCTTCGACTTACGGTCTTGGTGCTCAGCAGGTCTTACAGGCCACTGTCGTTACTACGACTGGTGAAATCCTGGTCGCCAACTCCGCCCAGAACCAGGATCTGTTTTGGGCCATCAGAGGTGGAGGCGGTGGTCAATACGGCATAGTCACTGAATTTGTCATCGTACATCATCCTTTGCCTGAGCGTGTTGCGTTTGGCACGTTGACAATCGCACCGCTCGCGCAGAGTGCGGCCAATGCTTCTTGGCACGCTGCTTCCATGTACCTCAGCAAGCTACCGGACCTGATGGAAGCGCACTTTCGCTTGCGACAGGAAACACCATGAAGACGTTCAATCCTGCAATTGTCAATATCACAGCTGGAGTTTCTACGACACATGCTGTGTGGAGTTTCAACAGAACTGCAGCACAAATGGACGCTTTGATCGATCCCGTTGTCCAAGAATTGCGAACGCTCGGAGATAACTCTACCCTCAGTATCACATACTCCGCTTCGACTGTGGCGAACTGCTCGTCCTTCTACAGCAGCATATCTGGTTCAAACACTGCTGGTGGAGGGGGTGTCTCGTCTAGCCGTCTTCTTGGGCGCAAAGAGCTTGTCGATATCCCTCAATGCGAGCTTAGCCAGTACCTGCGGCGCGCTGTGGCGGCACAGAATACTACAGCCGGCACTTACGCCACAGTTGGACTGTCCGGCGGACTCGGCGCAACCGACGCCCCCGCTGAGCGATGGGGTGCTCTCCTTCCGGCTTGGAACACCGCCCACTTGCATTTCTTCGTTGGCGGTGCGTCTGGATCTGTCGATGATGTTACCAGCCCCCAGACACTCCTCGCGGACAATGCTGCTTGGCTCGAGAAGAACAAGGAAGAGCTATGGCGAGAATGGGCTCCTGAAAGTGGCTCATACATGAACGAGGGCAATCCGTACAACTCGCATTTCAAACACGACTTCTACGGAGATCATTACGAGGGGTTGCTGGCGGTGAAGCAGAAGTATGATCCGACCGAGAGCTTGTACGTGTTGAGTGGGGTTGGAAGTGACAGCTGGCACTATGACCTGCAGGATGGCACACTCTGTCGCACAGTGTAACATCTTCTCGGTCTGCTCATGATCCGGGGCTTTAGATCGCACATCTGCTATGTGCTCTCGGCCATGAGTCCGAAGGCTTGGATGCGTAATAAGCCAAAAAGCTATGATACTCGACTCAATCTTCTTGACGTCTTCTCGTCAATCTCCAATCACCTCAGTAGTGACGGCCATGCAAGATGATGTGCCGATCGGAGTCCCGAGAGAGATAAAAAAGGACATGTATCACGGCCAGGCTGATATGTCGCGCAATACTTTGATGCCAAAGTGGCCACAGAGCTCGAAAACTTCTTGTTGCGCTCAGTCCTCAAGCCTCTCAACAAAGCCGTATAGCCTTCATGAGCCGGAAGATAGGAGCTTCTTCGGAGCCCATCGCTTTGCCAGCGTCCTTCGTAGCATTTCCAACACTAGGCAAATGGCATCGACGTTGGCCCATCGCGTTAGTCGCAGCAAATTCGCCGAAATGTGAAAGCTTACTGATCACTAACCCATGTGCTGAAGCTTCGCACTTCAGCCAGGCCTTCTGGAGGCCACCAGTCTCGTATAGCCAGTGAGAAGTGAGTGCAACACTGGCAATGCCTTGAACTTGCGATCCAGTAGCTTCGGCTCGATCACGAACTCTTGGTGATACAGGCGCATTGCGCTCATTAGTTGGTGAAAGGCTCTTTGAAGTATGTCAGCTCTTCGTCGTTATGAATACAGCGAGCGCGTAATAACCTAATGATATCTCGCTTAGACTCCAAGCATCGTGACCCACGGAGGTAGCTGAGAGAGGGGGTTTTGGCGACCCATGACTGAGCAAAAGATGAACAGCTTCTTCTTCTTCAAACACACAGTAAAGGTGGGAGTAATGGCTTCCTCATCGCCAAGCACTACCAGGCGTCTCTTGAGTACCTTCCTTTTCTGTTTCTTCTCGTAAGCTCTCTCCCTCAAGCCTCGCACTATCATCATTGGTCTCGCTTAATTCCCAGGACAATCGTCTGATTCCATGCTGATTGCTCGCTCGGGCCCGCTTACGTTGGCGTTCAATACGTCCTGAGCACTCTTCAATGTAATTTCTGACGAAATTGAAAGCGTCATCTGGTAGATGCATTACACAGTCCAAGCCGATGTAGATTTCCTCCGGCTCACGATCGAACGTAAGCCATGTGTCAGCTTTCGTGTCTTCATCGTCCGAGTCGCTGACCCATAGTTCTTGGTCCTCGTCGCGGAAACCTTTGTATGTGACTTTCGTCGCATTCATCGTGTTTCGATGCTCGAGATGCCGATCATGAGCAGACGCGACTGGGATGCATGTTGACGCGTTTGCCAAGAGCGCCAAAAGCTTCGATCTAGTTAGCCCAGACGAATGGAAGCCTCCCTCACTTCCTCCTTCTGTCTCCATCCGGTCCACTTAATCCAGATGTAGACGATCTCTTACCAGCATACGCATTGTCGCTATGCTTTCACAACCTTTGAGAGCCCCCGGCGCCTGAGAGGCAACGCGTTACCGGCCATTCACGGATCTGCTAGGCGAAATTCTCATGATGATGTAGCCTGAAACCCTCAAGATGTTGCCGGATGGTGCTGCTCAGCGAGCGACCTTACGTCAAGATTCTCTCGTTGAAGATTGTGGTAGGATGTCTTCGAGGCAAGGCGTCCTTTCTCCAGATGTCCTAGCTATACAGCCTCTCTCGGACCTGCACTACGCTGGTTCTTGACACACTGGAAGATGGCCCGCCAGAATGACCAACACGATCCGAGCTCAGCTCAAGACGGACACGACCTTCTCATTCCATTCCACTTGATCGATCCTCAGCTCAACGACGATGAAGACACTGAACAACACAAAGCACATCGAGGCCACTACCAGAAGAAACGCTCCATTCGGCACTATCGACACGCAACATCAAGATGGAGAGCAGCATTGGAGAGCTTCAACCCGCTGTGGTTCGCGCTTGCAATCTCGTCTGGAGGTTTGGGTGAGATCTTCGGGGATGCGACGTTCCCATATCGCGGACACTGGCAGATCACGATCTCTACAATTCTCTATGTTGTAGAAATAGTCCTTTTCTTCCTCTTCACTGGGATCATGCTGGCTCGCTGGATTCGTTATCCGCATGTTGCTGCGAGGCGAGCCATGAGTGATGCTGACGAGCTCGGTGCCTACGCCATTCCACCCATCGCCTTGATGGTCATTGCTGCCCTTACTGCTTCGCAGGTGAGTGCGGGGCCTTGGGGCAAACACGCGTTCACCATTGTGGCGTATGTGTTATGGTGGATCGGTGTAGTCTGGGTGTTCTTGACGGGACCTGTAGTGTTAACAGTACTCTTCTACACTGGCAACCAGAGCTCTAGAACAATGTCGCCAGTCCTATTCATGGCTCCAGTCGGTCTCGCAACTGCAGGAGCGACAGCTGGTTACATTACAACTTATAGCTTCGAAATGTCACCACGTCTTGCAGTACCGCAGATTGTAGTGGGCTATTTTGCTGCCGGAGTTGCAACTTTCATGGGGATCATTCTATACAACATCTACTTTCACCGCCTGTTGGCTGCTGGGTTCCCAGTCCATGCGAAGAGACCGGCAATGTTCATACTGGTTGGACCGGCGGGCCAGCTCGCGACATCGCTGCAGATGCTAGGTGAAGCGGCATCAGGGCACATGAACTTTGCACAGTATAAGCCAACATCTGTCGATCCGCCGACATATGGCACGGTGTGGACGCAACAGACTGCTCAAGGCCTGCAAAGTACCGGCCTTTTACTTGCGCTTCTCATCCTCGGCTTCTGCTATCTGATGCTCTGTCTGGCAATCATTGGCGTTGGGGACCTGTTCATCCAGAGACGGGCAACGTACAACTTGACCTGGTGCGCCATGGTCTTTCCAATGGTCACGCTGACTACCGCATGGCTGTCGCTTGCCAGCTCAATGGACTCACCAGCATTTCGCGGTCTGGTGTGCGCATTGACCGTCATACTGTTCATCGTATTTTTCATCAACTTGGCATTCACCGTGAAGGGCCTGTTTGATGGCAGTCTGATCTTCGGCACGACGCAGCTCGACCAAGAAGCCGATTTGATGTCGAAGGCTCAGGCTGAGGAAAAGCAAGAGCAAGTCTAGGCTTTGACATCATGATAACGCCGGACAATTGCACCCGAGGGAGTTCCGCGAGTCGATAGCGCGGACCGCAGCAACAAGATGGACCAGGTGTATTCACAGCTTCACGATCTTTTATTGGAATAGACTTTGTCAATGCATGCATCGCCGCCACACCATGAACGCCACCAACCCGTTGGCAGATCCTTCAGCCTTTCCCGAAATCACGGTGAGAGACTGAGAACTACTTCATTGTTGCAGAACATGTCTCATGTCGTGCATCACAACAGCGATGTCATCGCGGACAAGCAATACAATCGAGCACGATCTACGCACTGTCTCTGTGGGAGAGAAATGGCATAGGGCATCAGAGTGGTGGAATGACGCCGAACAGCCTCATCCGCACGCAACTGATCCTCCCGCACGCACAGCCTTGCTGCATGCTGCGTGCTCTCGCTCAATCTTGCTCTTTCCCGTCTCGTGGCTCGCGGAGCTCACGCGAGCTTCAAGCCATGGTGGAGTAACCCGTTTGCGATACTACTTTCCAGCACGATGCCAACACACTAGTCATGCGTTCTCAATGCCCTCCACGGGCGTACGATGAGGCCGCAGATCTGGCCCAGCCTCGGCTGGTCGCAGCCCCAATGATACAAGTGCGACCACACTAGAGTCTTCGTATACAAGACCTTGCGTGCACCTCAAGCTCCTGCTTCCTTGTTCCATACAGCTTTAATCATAATGTCTTCAACACCTAGTATGTCCTGTCCGGCAGGCGGGCAATTCTATGCCTGCGCAACAGGCTCTCGATTTGTGGGTTGCTGCGGCACTGATCCATGCGGTAGCAATGGTTGCGCAGCATCACTGATACTGCGCCGTCTCTGGGGCTGAGTCTAACGTGCTACAGGGAACCTGGTTGCAACATCCTTCAGTACAGCCGAGTATGGAGATTTCTCTGACCAGCAATGTGATGGAGGCCTCTTCTACACATGTAGCGCGACCAGTCCGCCATTCTGGGGCTGCTGTCAAAGCAATCCATGCACTTCAGGAGCGTGCCCTGCCAACGACCTCTCTCCAGCATTCTTGAGTGGAAATCCTTTGCTCGCAGCACCATTTCTCGCACTGAATGGTAGCGTCTCAGCAAGCACTACTTCATCCGCAGGCGCCTCGAGTGCGTCTAGCACGTCTACAAGCAGTCCCTCGACTCTGAGCACATTAACAACATCGGGCTCAGCCTCCACTTCGACTTCACCAGCAGCATCTCCCTCTACTACAGAGGCAGCCACAAGCCAGTCTTCGTCAAACACCGGCGCTATCGCAGGCGGTGCTGTGAGTGGCGGCGCTGTTCTTGTCGCTCTGATCCTAGGCTTGGTCTGGCTTCTGCGTCGACGACGAAAGGGCACTGACAGCAAGCGGGAAAGCACAGAGGCACGGCACACCACAGAAATCCAGCAGACCAATCACGGCCTCGGTCTCACCGGTGCTTCAGTCGCGAAGGAAGAATACAGTGAGTAAAGGCTGATATCAGTTCTCGAATTGTCTATTGACCTTGGGCACAGAAGATCATCCAGCTACCTCTCCGACCATACCTTCTTACCCAGGCTCTCCACAGCCGCCGTACTCGCCAGGACCACCTAGCTATGTTGATGAAAGAGCTGCAAGAAATTTCTCTTACGAGCTTCCAGGCTCTCCCGGAGGTCAAGAGATGGACAGTGGGCAGAGATATCATGCTTACAGACAGTGACAAGAGATAAACGAGTTTTGGAAGCATTCGCAATCACACAGGGCAGGCTTTACTCTTCAACCCACCACTCGTCCCACCAAGTGCGCCCGCAAAGACGGCACTGACAATTATTCCAGAGACTCTGCCCTATGGACGCGGCTCACGAGCGTGCGGGCATTCGTGTGGTGGCACATCGCTCTCGTACCTGTCACGCCGATTCGCCTTAAGTTCTCCAGCCCGTTCCTGAACAAATTTACCAAGCTCTCGCAATTCGTCTCCACCCAGTTCCTGCGCCGCACTCTTGGCGCAAGTCAACGCAGTCTCCTCTTCAAGTCCCACGACCATCTTCCATCGCTTCGTCAGTAGCAGCAGGTCATCCGGCGTCTTCAACTTGCCCATTACCGTTCCCTTCCGTTCCACGGGTTGGTCAAACGTAGTGGCCCGGCTCAGATCGATATGGGCTTTGCTGGACGGTGCGCCTGCATGCAACGTATAGCTGCCAGATATGTACTTTGGAGTCTCCGATTCCCACTCGTCATCTTGGAAAATGGTGTGTTTGAAGCTCATGTATGTTGACAAATCGTCGACTTTGCGGAGACCCCAGTCGCCTTTGGTCCCTATTGGAAGAGCAAGGTAACGATACTTGTTTGCGAAAAGAACAACGAACGGCCGCCGCTTCGATAGCATGATTGCTTTTGAGTCTTTTGGACAGACGTAGAAGACAGACATGCCTTTCGTGCTCGGTGAATCACTTACTTCGATGTGGTGGGTCATCCATACGATATCGCCAGGCCTGACGCAGGCACGAAATGGCAACCAATAGGATCTTGGTAAGTTGATTCCGGCATTGGAAGAGCGAGCACTGACCGCGTATTGGGTGCTGGCTTTGTCAGAGTCACCGCGTCTGTTTGGTCCGTAAATTGAGTCGTTTCGCTGTCTCTTGTGGTTTTGCTCTGTCATGCCGCCACGGCGACCGTACACATCGTCGTCACCCCGGCCGCGCTTCTTGGAAGGTGTCTTCATTTCAGGCTTGCTCCCTCTGGAGGAAGACCTCTGACCGCCGTGTCTGCTCATGCTCAGCACTGGTGAGCCCCAGCGTGATGGCACTTAGAGCATGTCTGATCGATGATTATATCGGCTATTGTGCAGCATCGTTTGCTGTTTGCTGCAATGAAAGGACATACAGATGCGGAAAGTGATTCAGCAACTTGACTTGTTCGCATCTTCTCTACACTGCCCTATTATTCCGCAACGTGGTAGAAGCATGGTGGCGAGGCGTCGCAACGAAGGGCCCCAATTACCACCTCGACGAGCAAGACGCCTCAATGGCCAAGGGCCAGAAGTCGTACACAATGCTCAAGGCATTGAGACAATACGGAGGAAAGGTCGGAAAGGCGCAAAACCCACTCCAACCCCAGCAAATGTGCCGCCGACTTCTACTTCAGACGATACAGACACACCGCCACCTCCGCTACCTGTGCCCAAAATTGCCGCCGATGATGACAGAAATGCACACAGCAAACACCACGATGCTGGGACTCAAACGCACCAGTCCACGCTGGGCTACTACCATTTCACCGACACAGGTCCGATCCGCTACGCAGACAGGCCACCATGCATGGTCACCGTTCCACACGACGGCATAGATGTCCCTTCCATCCTCCCAAATCACAGTTTCTCTCAGCAAATCGAATCATCTATCACAGCTCATCGAGCCCTTCAGCAAGAAAGACAAAGACATGCAGAACAATCCAGACTTCTCACAAGATTCGAAACATGGTCTTTCGAAATGCAATCCAAACTCATCGAGGCATACAACGACGACGACGAGGACCAGACCACTCACCAACGCTTGAATACTCTGCATCGCAGACAATCTAAATCTCGTAGAGATCGTCAACACTTAGAGGAGCGCGTCGAGAAAGCCGAAGTGGCTGCCCAAACTGTACAGGTCGTCGTCACGAAGGCGCTCGAAACTATCTTCGTTGATTGCGGACTCCTACCCGCTGCCAGTGAGACCTTCGAGAAGACTTCATGGGATCTGGACTTCGATGAGACGTACTCGAAGCCCACTCTATCTCCACCTCACAACACAGCTGAGGGCGAAGCAGAAGTAGACACATCTCTGCAAACCATATCGTCCCAAGTTCTCGCCCACATCGATGCCGAGCAAGAGGTCTGCTTAGCGGCACGGCATTTAGAAGCCACGCGAGCTGCTTTTCACCGAAAGCATGATCACTTTTCTGATGACCATGGCAGAGGGTACATGGAGGCATCAGCAACATCTTCACATGAACACCGCAACGAAGCCTTGAGCGAGACAACGTCGGAAACTGACCGCCGCCACCTTCTCACAAAAATGCGACTGACCTCAGACCTCATCGAAGCCGAACAAGCGCTCCAAGCCGCAGAAGCTAAGCTCGCAGAGCTCCAAGACTCCAACCACACTCCCAACAGCAAAACCCCAACCCAAACCTCCTTCTCCCGCTCCTCCTCCCCACCCTTTCTCCAACCAGCATGCCTCCACCGCTCCCCCTCCCACACCCACATAACATCCTGGCGCCGCAGCATCCCCTCCTCTATCTCATCATCGTCCCCCCAAGCTCCACTACTCCTCAACTCGGACGAGGACAAGGAAGACTTGCCAATTCGGCACAAGGACAATCAGCTGTGGGGAAGTATCAGTCGGGCAATGTATCATATCCAGCCGAATGCATATCGCGAGAAGATTGAGGAGTGGGAGAAGCATTGTGAGGGGTTGCGGAAGGCGAGGAGGGTAGATGCAGATGTTTAGCTTTCGTCTCATGTTTCTGAGTGGCGAGCGTCAAAACGTAGAAGTTTCCCTTTGCGAGCTATTTCGCAACAGCACCACCGACTTCGTGTTATCAGACCCAGTCGATAGAACATTGTAAGGGAAGATGTGTCGTGCCAAATTCGTTATCATGTCATGGTACTTAGATTGCTCTATCATACAGACCAGTCTGTGTCCGTGGCCAATCTATCTTGCTTTCGTAAGACTGTAATCGTCAACGATGTCATATTTAAAGCTCGGCCTTAGCGCTCTCAGCAGACTCCTTGATGCTCTCAGCAGTCTCGGCGGTCTTGCCCAGGAAAACGCTCAGAATGTTCTTCCTGCTAGTCAGGTCATCAAGCTTCTCTGGTGCAAGGCCACCCTTGGTGATCAAGTTGGTAAGTCTGGTGGACTCCTTCTCGGCGTACTCCTTGTTCCCTTGCACCTTCTTGGCGACCTTAGCATAGTACTCAGCGTACTTGCCCTGCAGCTTGCCGGCCTGCTTGATCAGCTCGGCGTAAGCCTTGTCGCCACCGGATTGAAGTGTGGCAACTGTAGCGTCCAGAGATGGCAAGATACCAGCAAGAGCGTTGAGAGAACCACCTGGAGCACGGAAAGTGCCAGCCTTCTCGTTGATGAATTTCACAAGGTCCGCCTCGCTGCGGCCGCCGCTGTATGGCTGCGACTCGCTCGATCCCTTGGGGAAGTAGAGGATAGTTGGGTACGACTTGATGCCATACTTCTCAGCGGTGGCCTTAGCGTTTGGTGCTTCTGCGTCGACCTTTCCGATGAGGACCCCCTCTTCGCTGACGAAGTCGGCAGCGAGCTTCTCCCAGGTTGGAGCAAGGGTCTTGCAGTCTGTGATACCATATTAGTCGCTGTTGCCCATCTCGAGAAGACTTCGAGTATACTCACGTCCACACCATGGAGCAGTGAAAGCGACAAGTGCGTCTTGGTCCTTGCCAACCTTCTCAGCGAAGGTAGAGTCGGTCAAGAATTCGACCTGGCTCGCGGCTGACTTTGCCTTCTTTGCCTTAACACCAGTCTTCTCCGCGATGAAAGCAGTCAAGCTCTCCAAATCACGACCGCCCTTGTAGTCCTCTGGCTTCGACTTGCCAGTGCCGTCGAACCACTTTAAGGTAGGGAAACCTTGAATTTCGTATTTCTTGCCCAATTCCTTGTGCTCATCGGCGTCGACTTTGGCGATCGTGACCTTGTCCTTTACAGACTCAAAGCTGCCTGCCAATTCCTCGTAGATTGGAGCCAGAGTCTTGCAGTGGCCACACCATGGAGCAAAGAACTCCACAAGTGCTGGCTTGCCAGACTTGAGGATTTCCTTGTCGAAGTTCTTTGGGGTCAAATCGAGAACGGAGCCTGCCGCAGCAGTGCTCACGGCTGCCAGCGCCGCGGTGAATAGTTGCGCGAGTCGAGGCATGGTGATGTGGTGTGTATTGTGCAGTATTGGATAGAATGCAGGCAAGAAGAGGTGTAAATAGAGGGCCAATGCTCCTTCGCCAGGGTCCGACCGCCGAGACTGCCAGCTGTTCACCACCGACCTCACCTCTTCGCCACCACAACCTTCTGCATGCCAAAATGCCTCGGTCGATCACTATACTCTGCTTCAGCGAACGATACCATACCATGTTCTCATAGTATCAAGACCTGCAGCATGCCAGCTCGAAAATGGCCATGAATCTGCTTATTTCCCCTCAGGCAAGGGCAAGGCGGTCAACAACATTGTAGCCGCTCAAAGTCACGAGCGCTGATATGGCTCCCTCTATCTGTTCCAATCCTTACTCACAGCACTTGCGACTACTGACAGACTAATTCAAAAGACAAGCACCTCCTCACACATGGCCAGGTACACTTTGCGACAGCATTATTACAATACAGCAGAAGACGAAAGTGGAAGTCAAGATCATTGTTTCATCAAATTGCAATTTTGGGTATTTTCGTTAAATGCTAGAAAAAACTACAAAGCAAGACTCAGCTGAAGCCGGTCAACAGCCAGTCAATTTGCTCAACAAAGCCCGTTTTCAGAGCATAAAACAAAAACATCAAGTCTGGCTGGCTAGCTAGCACTGCAAAGACAGAACGGTTTTCGCTGGAAAGGCTTTTCGAGACGCCATTTCTGCAGCTTCGTTCACTTGTCAGCGCTTGGCTGCTCCTCGCCCACGACTGCTTCCTCCTCTTCACCGGCCTCGGCCTCGTCTTCCTCTCCGAATTGCTCCTCGTACCAGTCCAGGTACTCGTCCTCCTCCCAGTCATTCTCCTCTGCGTCGTAGGCGTCGGATTTCTCGGCCCAAAATTCGACGGGGAACTGGTAGTATTTCGATGCGGCCCAGCGCTGCTGACGCTTGACCATGATTGGGTCATCGTCGTTGAGGCGAGCACGACCAAGAAAGTGGACCCACAATTTTCTGAGTGCTGGCATTGCGTGGGTCGTGGCGCAGGGCGTGAGGGCAAATTTGCAGGTGCTCATCGCGAGCTTGTTGTGTCACGCTCTGCATGTCACCGAACGTGATGAAGTTGTTGTTTACCCCTGGCATGCACTGGAGGTGAGCTTGGACAGTACCGCAGCACATACAGTCGACGAGGACGTCCATGACGATGACGCGCTTGCTGACTGGAGAAAGCTGCTTGAGCCGCTCACCCATTGAGTCGACAGTGAGATCAAGGTGGGCAGTGATGCAGAAGTGCGCTGTTTTGAGACATCTGGGGTCCACTGTGCCGGGAACGAACTGACCAAGGTTGCCCCAGGTGGCATAGTTGGCGCTGTATGTCTGGTCGAAAGTCGCGAACAGAAATCCCCCAATTGACAAGCCAGGGCGGATCTTGCTGTATAGGCGGAAGCGCGATGGATGGTCGTAGTGATCGTCGTCCAACCAGCTACCACCGTCCTTGACGTAGAGGGTTGGGCTGAAGTCTGCTGCGGTAGACAGCTTTGGCGAAATCAGACCGATGTGCTGCTTGAGTCGTGGAGAATAGTTCACGCAATCACGCATGGCCGTGACGGTCTGCATGGTGCGGAAGATCTCCAACGGATCGAGGTTGAGCATGATCATCTGGAAAGCAGGTTAGTGGGAGACCATTGAGGAAGAACAAAAAGTTAAGAAGACTTACCTCCATCAGCTCTGGAATGCCAAAGACGCGCATCGCGACTTGGTCAGAAACAGCTGTAATTCTGCTGGTCCAGCCCTTGCGGCTCTTCTTGTCAAGCTTGTTTACGAATCATCGCGGTCACGCTGCTGGCGAAGTCGCATGCCGACAGTGACTGCGTGGATTTGCTCGTCGCACCAACTGAGCTTCTCGCCACGGAGCGCGTGGTTTGGAGCCATGTTGGCGAGATGAACAGACAAGGAGATCTGAAGTAGGATGTATTGCTTTGCTGGTCAGAAGATGTTTGGAAATGATCAACGCAAGCTGTTTGGTATTTGGATGTTGGACAAGAAGTGATGGTTTGAAGTTGAAGAGCGCTGAAGGTCATCGTCGCTGTCGGCGCTAAGGCCACGCTCCGCTGTGTCACCAGGGTCTGTTGCCATCCATCGCTGTTCTCGACGACGCCATTGGCTGCGCGCAGTCAAGCAAACAACACCGCCACCGACTTGAGGCCCTCAGGCAGCGAGAATGACGAAAAGACGACGAAGGAGGTTGGGTGGGCGGAGGATGCCGGAGCAGCGATGGTGGGTGTCGCCAGCGGTAGCGGAATGATCGAGTATGGATCGAGTCCGAGCTTGATGAGGTGGTGGTGGTGAAGAAGCCTTCCGGTGTTGCGTGACAACACATAGCAGCGCCAGGCAACTAACATGTGGCATGTCCACACCTCCTGACACGCCCATATACCTCGCCTCAATCGCCTGCGAATGGGTCTTCGGCGCTTCTCCTTATCGTGGAGTAATTCTTCGAGACCTGCATTCCATGGCTTCAGCTGCCACTTTGATTATGGGTGTTCGTTCACCTAAGCGCTTCGGCCGGCGAGTATCGAATCTCTACTGATTTGGTTTTATACACACTTTTCCAGGAATATACGGCTGGGAGTGCCGATCGGGGGCCGCAAGAACCTCCACTCCACATTTCGCGTTGCTTATAATTCTCACGGCATCGGATCGGATATTAGCTTGGCTTTCGGACGACCTCGCCAGCTGACTATAGCAGCACGTCTCGAAGAAAAGAAGTAGATGGCCACATACGAACCCTGCCCACAAAAGCACACCACATCGAAGCTGCTGCCCTCATACAAGAAGTTTGATTTACTCTACTCAGCAAACATGTCTACAATGCGCTGAAAGGAACCCCACTTGACCCTTTGGGTCGAGAACGCTTTTTAGTGTTACTGAATCACCGCTCCTCCTCGAGGCTAAGTGTCGGTCTTAACAAGTCTCAGACAAGATGAGTCCGCAAGACAGCTCACCTAACATCCTGACGACATTGGAGGCGATACCCATGTCAAAGCCGCTGAGCCCAATCTTTACCCCTCCTACTGAGAGAAGCCCGATTGCGACTACTCCTGTCCCAGCTTCGGTCCCAGTTTCACAGGTTTTAGCTGGTACAACGCCCCGCAAGTGCCCTTCTGTGGCTGGCAGCAAGCGCAAAGCTGAGCCAGAGATGCATGACTCTCAGGCAGCTAGCGACAAACGACTATCTATATCCCGCACCGCCACACTTGACTCACCAACTCCCAGCAAGCGAAGAGCACAGAGAAGCTTTTCGCGTGTTCACACTGACCTGGTCTCGACGCATACACCTAGCAGACCGTAAGGCAAAACAATGATCGCATGCACAAAAGAGTTGTAGGGAGATTCAACTGACAATTCAAGTAGAGAAATGCACACCGCCGCGAGCCGTAGGAGCTCGCAGCTCTCACCCAGCGTCAGAACTTCAGCACAAGTCAATCGTACTCTCTGACCGTCCTCCAATCTCCGGGACCCCACTTCCTCCCAACGCAGCGACACAAGCGGACGTTCAGCTACTTCTCGATTTAGCATGATGTCAGGCATTGAGCAGACTGGTCAAACGCAGATGCCCTTGATTCATGCTGGCCTCATCGTCAAGCAGAAAGCTCTAAACATTGACGACCTGCGTCAACTCGCGAAGGACTTCGCCTTCGCAGAAGATACTGCCGCACAGAACCGTCTATTGCAAGATCTTCGACAAGCTCTGACTTGTCAAGTCGACAATACAACACGCCCGATCGGAACTCCGGCTCCAAACACCGGGTCAACAGGAGAGCCACCACACCTACTTCAGCCCCCGCCGTCAATACCTTCGACCCAAACGCCGCCTACTTTATCATAATGTGGTGCCACCGCCACACCCGCTTCTGTCTTCCCATTCACACCCTCTCTAAAACCAGCCGCTCCAAATTTCCCGACGACAGGATCGAATACGTCTTCATCATGGACTCCATCCGCAACATCGACTTCCTCAATCTCAGTAACAACGAACGAATCGTTGTAGAGATGCATCCTGGTCAAGAGCCTTTCCCGCCGAAGAGTTATGTCCATCTTGGAGAGGGCAAGTTCCTTCAGAAGGATCAGGATGGGGAGTTGGAGATTGTGGGAGAGGTGTCGAGGAGTGAGATGAGGAAGTTGTTGAATGTGTATGATGAGAGGACGGAGCTGGCGAAGATTGATTTGGGGGGTGAGAAGTGGGATGGGAGGTAGTAGGAGGTAGTCTTTGCTTTGCTTTGTGGTCGCTAGGTGTGAGTGTAAGGCTAGTGGCCACATTTTAGCTCAGAGCAAGGACGTAGAAAATCAGCGTGATCAAGGCTACGTACCAGACTCGTGTTTGGCAAGAAGAGTCCAGTACATCGCGCAGATGCGCTCTGCGGGATCGTTCGTCGCAAATGCGACGAGTAACACTATCTTCATCTCCGTCTTTCTCTCATCTCGCACAAGATCCCGCAACACAACACAACACAACACAAGATCCATCTCATCTCGTCCTCCCTCTCCTCCCTCCCTCCAATCCTCCTCAAAACTCCCCCACCTCTGTCCCCATCACCATCCCTCACTCAGTGCAGTCCACCCAATCCACCCACCAAGTCACCCACTTTTCTAATCAAAAATGTGCAGAATCCACTTCATCCGCGGCCACTCCACCTCCCCCTTCCCCACCTGCCGCCGAGCCCTCTTCAAAATCGTTCTACCATGCCCATGCACACCCTCTTCACCATGCACGACTCGCGTCATAATGCAGTCGACGCCTCCGCCCGCAGGGACGGAACTCTGGTGTCATATTTGTTGGCAGAAGTTGGTTGTTAATCGGGATGGAGATGCGGTGCTTTGGGTGGAGGGGAATGGGGAAGAGAAGATGAAGGGGGAGGGGGAGAAGAGGGGTGTTGGAGAGGGTGTTGGGCCGGGTTTGGATGGAGGGGAGAACGCTGCTGTTTAGATGGGCAATTGTCGGGGTCGTTGTGATGGGGGAGAGAATGTGAGAGTGGGTAGTTGTGTTTGATAGTATGATTCGTTCGTTCATATTCATTGGGTATCTCGTTGTACAAATGATGTCGCTTTCTAATCGCTCCCTTTCTTCCTCGCTAATATTCCTCCCATAAATTCCTCCCGTGAATTCCTTGACTCAATCTTGGTACATTTCTGCTGATCTACAGCAGAGGCATGTTGAAGCTCATGCTCATATCCACCGTCTCAGGCGTGACTTCGATGCGCTTGCCGCAAGTTCCGAACAGCTTGTCCCAGAAACGTGTCTGCTTGCCATAGTTCTGGCTCTTCCTCCAGCCCTTGCGGTGATGAAGGTCGTGGTCCTCGATTACAAGCTCAGCGCCCATTGCCTTGAGGAAAGGTGATGCGGTGCCTGGTGTGGTCGAGTAAATGCGCAGGCCAGAGTGGCCGAAAGCCTCAGCGAAGATAATGTACTCGTGGCAGATCCACCAGTCGTGGAAGCCCATTGGCAGTTGGAAGGCGTACTTGAGGACAGCCCAGCTGAGGAGTGGAATGAGTGCGATCTCCAAGAACTCCTGCTCGTGGTCGGCGTAGGACGAGAGCAGTGGGTTTGGGTGCTTGGTAAGGTGGTGGGTACGGTGATATTGCCACAGGTTGTCGAGCTCGTGGCATGATCGGTGGTAGAGGTAGAAGAATCCATCGAGCACGACTGAGTAGAGTGCGAGCTCCACTGGAAGCCACCAACTGAGCTGGAGTGCGCCCTTGCTGCGCCAGGCAAAGACAAGTGCGAGCATTGGTCGGATCGATGTGGTCAACTCGAGCGATGCGAGAGTCTTGCCCACACCAACATCTGGTACTTCGTCGCGTGCGTGCTTGTCACCATCCAGGTAGCCGTATCGGTATCCTAGCCTTCGCAGGATCTTGACTTCGTGTATCGAGTTGACTTGCATGGCGACTGTGTATAGAAGGTATGCGCCGATAGGGTGAAGATCTCTCCCTGTCGTCCAGATGAAAATTTGCTGCAACAGCATCGGCCATGCTGCGTGTGCGAGAATCCACAAATGACAACTCCATTCTGTAAGGTATGGAAGCTTGTCGGTCTTTGCGTGGATCGGTACATCCTTGCCGTCGACGGTATGGAACGCGTCGAGAAAGTTGAGGAAGTTGTGAGCAAAACCCCACTGGGTCTTGTCGCCACGCCAGGTGGACTTCATAGAATCTTGCGGTCTCCTGTCGGTCACCATCTTGACTGTTGTGTTCGTTGTTATGGTCTGTGTTGTGCCAGATCAGACATGGCGAGTGCTACCAGTTTATGTATCTCAGCCACGTGAGGCTCCAGAATTGCCACTCCGCATTGTCAGACACCGAGGACGCATGTGAAGGCGCTGGATCATGCCGTCGTTATCGGACGGTTGTGATGCCGAGAGCATCGTCATATCGACAGAGAGATCGTGCTAGCCAGAAACAGCCTTTCGACCTGAAGATCGCGGGGATCTCCGCATCTTTGATTGGATGTTTCGTTCAAGCAAATGCTTCGCCATACCTCTTTGGGCGGTAGGGCTGCTTCCAGACTGCAGATTCCATATAAGGCACGTCAGGCAACAGAATGCCGTCCAGTAGATGTGCTGAAGCTGGTGGCCCTGAGTTGGTTGCTTCTCGTTTCGTGCTACGCGATGTTGATATTTTCTGCTCGGCCACCGGCCTTTTAGCAGCACAGCACCGCACACCTATGTTCTCCAGGCTTCACTATATGCGCTGCGCTCTTTGGTCTCTTCGGCGCATGTGAATGTGCAGTGTGTGAACGAGACCGATGCGTGAAGATGCCCCTCTCCCTGTTGCTGTATGCTGCTGTTAGGGTCGTCGGACTATCACTAAACCATTGTCATGTGTGGCGTCACATTGGCATTCGATCTTGAGGATGGATGGACTACATCACAACAGTGTTCACGATCTTTGGTCGAGCTGTTGACAACTGCAGCCGCAATGCTCGCCTCACGCCTTGACTTAGATCTCTGGTCTCGGCAGAAGATGCTTCTTCGCAGGTGGACTGGACTTCATAGTTGGAATCCAAGGCATGAAGACGGAGTTACGCACGGCCCATACCTCTCTGATGGTCAGGATCCTTGGCAAATCACAATGTCAACATGTTGCCGCATCAATGATATGGTGTGCCTGAGGCGGAAGAACAGGGCACACGGAGGAAGGAGGAAGGAACTCTGTCGCACGGCAGGAACCGGAGCGGAACTCGGAAAGCACGTGTGATCGCCGTCAGGGTCGCATCTTTCTGTTTGTGACACACGTGTGCGCACCAAAGTCGCATGTGAACACGATCATCTCTCGCCATACATCACCGAATCCTCAGCCAACATGGCTGCTCCCAGGCTGCCGTTTCTGTGGCCGATGCTGGCTAAAGGATGGGAAGCCACGACTCCATCCGCGCGCGCGGCCAGAGCTGCTCAGCGCATTCAGGCCTTTCATTCGTCGTCGCGACGCAGGCGGCCAGAAGTCACGACTCCCCAGATGCAGCGTTATGGCACTGCAAATGAGCCGCCACCGCATCTAGGAGGTGCCAAGCCAACTCCATCAGAGGAAGGTGGCGATCAGCAGCAGAAGACGTTGCCTAAGATTGGCGAAAAGCTGCAGAATGCCGGCGAGGCGGAGGTCAAGGCAGAGCGCCAGGAAGCTCAAAAGGCTGCTGCCAAAAAGGCTGCAAAGACCGCGTCAGCAACAGTAGACGGCACAGTGCAATCAAAAGCACAACCTGTGCCTATATTGGACGCTGCGCACCCAACACAAAAGGCACCGGGCGCGCCAGATACGCCTCCGGAAAAGCCTTTGGAAACACTCTTAGATCAGGTACCTGACCCAAAAGAGTATTCTGAAGAGCAAGAGGCCTCAGCAAAGCAGCAACAGTCGTCATCTCGTGTCACATCAACCGAGCAGCCTGGAAAAGGCATTAGCGAGAGTGCTCCTGCTTCGAAAGCACCACATATCAGCACGCCTCGACATGTGCATCACTTTGATACATATGGGCTTGTAAATCGACTCAAAGATGGCAATTGGTCAGAGGCGCAGGCGATCACGACGATGAAGGGTGTGAGAGTGATGCTGGCAGAGAACATGGACTTGGCTCGCGAAGCGCTCGTTAGCAAGTCTCAAGTTGAGAACGAAACATATCTATTCCGCGCAGCATGTGCAGAACTGAAAACGGAAGTCACGAGTCGACGCAGAGCAGAACAAGAAAAGATGCGAACCGAACGAGCTCAGTTGCAGCACGAAGTGGAGATCTTGAACCAGAGACTTGGTCAAGAAGCCGCCGCCATGAAAGACGACATCAAAGGCACTTTCGATGACCGCAAAATGGCTGTGAGGAATGACGAACGTCTGATGGAGTCCAAGATCCAGCGCTTGAACTATCAGATCACAGTCGATCTGCAAGCTGATGCGAAGTCTGAAGTCGAAGGTCTGCGGTGGGTTATGACCCGCCGCGTGATTCTGGCCTTGGGCGCAATCGTAGTCATGGTCGTTGGCTCGCTCAGGCTATACTCGAACGCCTTGCACGAGCAAGAGCTGACCGCAAAGCGACTCGCGAATATGCGCTCAGGAAGCACGCAGACGGACTCTGGCAGCGGGCGAGGGCGGCCAGGTGCCGATGACATGGGCTCTGGAGATAGTCAAGCTCTGAACGGTGGTGAAATGCTGGTCGACTCGTTACCAACGGGATGAGCATTTTGAGAATGGACACGATGCGCGAGACACTGCTCTTTCATTCTGCAAAGCTATATAGATGCTAGACCATGATACCCAGACAGAAATGCATTCTTTGACTTCAGGCCCCCTCCTACACACCCCTTTCGGTGTAACAATCCTTCCTGGTTCATCGCACGAAATGTTACTACATCTTCACGACCACGAGCGCTGATCCTGCCGCTCTGAGCAGTTGCGGTCCAGGCTCGGGGAGGGGAGTGGCGCTCTTGGCCAACAGCTGATCGCGAGAGGCCGCCCCAGCAGCTGATCACAAGAAGGTGCATTCTCAGCCCGGCGACAGTCGCACCTCGCCTGAGCATCGACTCGCGCATCACTATTGCTTGTGAAACAAGACGTCTGGAAAACGATGGCTGACTCCAATATTGGACGCGAACGACGACGGTCAATGTCATGTCACAATGACCGCGCCGCCGAATCCGTGACACAGGACGGCCAAGCAAGCAGTGATAATTCCGCGGCTCATGACTTGCACGCGCGAGAACTAGAGTGTACATCATCGTTGTCAGTAGCACAATTGAAGCCGCCTGAGCCAGCGGTAGAGGCAACATCTCCAGCGCCGGCCACTCCGTCCACACCACATGCAAATTCATCGCATTCCGAATTTCTCAGCTCGAGCCTAGCATCTCTAGTTTTGTCGCAGCCGCCGCCTGGCCTGCCATCGCTGTCGCCTCCCTTCATGAAGAGCCAACCGCATGAACCTCGACACGATGGTTCCAAGCCGCAGCCTCGAGGATCTGCAAGCACTAGCGAGTTATCATGTGGTGCTTCAAGCTCCTCAAGCTCAGGGCGTGTATTGAGGCAGCAGTCCCCCACGCCGGACGTCACCTCGTTCGGTGAAGGGACAACCATCACCGCTACTCACATACAGCCTACTCAGTCCTCGGTATATTGCTTGGCGGATGAGGGCTCCTCCATATGTTGCACCCAGGAACTCAACGCGTAGTATCTTGTCACAGACTTTGACAGCGCTGGCCACGACCATGGACTTTCGGCAGGCAAAACATCTCTAGGTCCTACGGCAAGCAGTGTGCGACCTGCCGCATCGAGCGTGGAGACAGCAGATTCACAGTCGAGGAGAGTCACTATGGCTATTGTAGAATATCATGTGGGCAAAACAGCGATGGTCGAGATCTTCACGCGTATCAGGACCGATGTCACGATGGAGAACGACACTGCAACACTTGGTCTGGAGCTTTATGACACTTCGAGCAAGGATGAGCACCGACCATCACGGAAACTTGCCTGTGTGAATGCCGAGATTATATTGAACTGCTTCGCGATTGACGATCGTCGCTCGTACTGGAATATTTACAATGAATGGGATCTTGAGGTGTCATTCCACGCCAAACATATACCCACTATCGTTGTGGGAACCAAAAAAGATCTGCGCGATGGGCTTCCCAACCTTTCCCCCCAACTCCAAGGACGATACAAGCTTCGTTACTGAGACAAAAGGCCAGCGTCTCAGTGACGAGATTGACGCGCTACACTACATTGAATGCTCGACCTTGGACCCTTGCACCGTCGAGCACGTATTCTACGTGGCTACATCCTGGGCGTTTGTCTGTCGAGAGCATCAATTCCAGGTTCCATCGAGAAGGAGAGCTACGTTGGCCAAGATGGCTGGTGCACATGAACGGTACTGAGAGGCAAAAGGCTGTGAGTGATGGCATCCTTTGCGCTGGATGTTCAAGCTAGGAATTACAACGACTACTGGCATAGATCACGGGTCACGCGAATGCGCTGCTCAAGTTGCGTTGCGACGCGCACGATCGTGGGTCTTCATCTGTTCGATCAACCGCTAATTACTCGTGCTGCTAGAGAGCCAGAACGACAGTGCGCTCATCTGCCTTTGTTCCGTATCCGGCTTTCAGCGACAACAAAGCCCACTCTACCACATGCACTCTCGACGGCTGACAATGGGACAAAGGAAATCTTTTCCGGCGTCGACTCGCGCCTCTGAGTCTTCAGCTGGCTCGAGTCCAAGGCTTCTTCTTCTGACGATTTGCGCCATCTTGACATCGCAGCAATGGCCGACATCGACCGGACAGCATTCACGGAGCACGTCCAGCGTGCTCTCCGCCATGCTAGCAACCCTGCTAATCGTCGTGCTGCGTGGACTGCCGCCGCAAGAGACGTTTGGAATGGCGCACCAGTTGAAGACAAGAGACTTTTCGCGGAAGTGCTTCACAAGTTGAACAGGAGCGCAGAGCTCGTTAAAGAGGCTGAAGATATCTTGCTGTATACAATAAATGAAGTTGGGCGCTACCAGGACACGGTTCCTTTCTTGATCGCCGGGCCGTATGCAACTCTCGATCCATCAAGCAAGCAGAACTTGGCGTCATGGAAAGTCGCGCTCGATCTCCTGCTTGCGCGCCTGGATGAGCACGCCCTTGTGTTCCCGGCCCTTTCCAATCAATACAACCAGCACCAGTTGGGCAAATTCTGCGATGGCCAGGCGAATGCTGATTTCGCAGCATTGAACAAACGTCGCAACGAGATTCTTTCACTGAGAACCCCAATCGATGCGTATTGTGCACGATATCACGTCGGCTTGAACAAGACTACAAGATTTGTGAAAGCTAGAAATCTTGCTCCTAACAAACAATCTCGGGCACTGTTTCTATGGCTTGTCGTCGACGAGCACGGGAACGTGCTGGATGTAAGCTTTTCCATGATGGCTGTTCGGATTAGTGCTAACGAAGAGCGGCCAGAGATTCGTCGAGAAGATCCATCACGTGAACCGTCCTCAGTACGATGCTGCCAAGTACTGGAAAGGAGTCGGTGTCACGCCTCTTGAGAAGTCTTTGCAGAACAAGTGCTGGACAGCGTCTCCTGAAAATTTCGTGAAAATTCGTGACAGTCGAGTTATTACGGCTCCAGATCAGTACCGAATTCAGTATTTTATCGAGTATTGTGAGTTCACCGATGCTGTATAATGACTAGGCTGCTTTACTAATACATGTCAAGGTCCATTTGGTGATCTACTCGACCTCTTAGGGGAGAAGATCGTGGGTGGGCAAAAGCCGTTTCCCGAGCCTCTATTATGGACGCTATTCCAGAAGTTGGCAGAACAGTGTCTCATCATGCAGCGAGGCTCGATAGATGCTGCGACTGCACCCCCTGACTGGAGGGGAATTGCGCACCGAGATATCAAGCCCGACAACATCTTCCTGGATCTTCCCACGCAGAGCTTCTTCAATAAATATCCCACTCCCAAAATGGCCGATTTCGGTCTGGCCATCGAAACCTCTACGCTCACTGCCGAGAATAATGGACGATTAGCTGGCACAAAAGGGTATAGAGCTCCCGAGCAGATGAGGGAAATACAGCCACTTGGAAGTACTGAACCTCTCATGCTATCATCGTACACCAATGTGTTCGCTATTGGCATAGTGCTACTCGAACTCATGAATGTCGAGCGAGTTGAGCAGAAGCACTACCCATGGGGACCAGAACCGCACTTCACCAACTTTCGCGCGGATACGAACCACTCTCGGTCTTTGCGGGATCTTGTCATGCGCTGTCTAGAATACGAGCCACTGGCGCGAATTACAGCAGAGGATTTGTTGCGTGACATTCGCAATGCCATGTCTAGCGACACGCTGGTAAAAGCAAAGATCGCGGCATATTGTACTCAGGCTGCGGCAGGGAATCAGCCTGATGATCCGGCGGAGTGGCAGGTGCAGATGGGTCGGGAGAAGTATAAGGTGATGATGGCGAGGGGACCCGCGGACGATGTAAATGTTGCGGGCTCTTGGGCATGGATCATGAGGGAGATACGGAGATTCGGTAACACGTTTGCACGAACAGTGTTCGAATAGGCGGCATAGGCAGAGGCGAGATTGCTCTGTGAGATGGTCATATCGTGGCCATCGAGCACTTCGGCCACTTCAAGCAGAGACCTGAGACGTCCTCATCGGCATGAACCATGGCCAGGGAGATCATATATGCACACTGCATCATTCACCATTCGTGTAGCGAGTAGCCATACTCAAACTTCTCCTGCTTTGGATACTTCTCGTGTACAAGTAGTGCCTTCGAACAGTCCAACAGTCCATGTAGCCGGCATGAATTATGACATCTGACAAGCCAAGTGTGAATATCATCAGCGATCGTATCTATCGCTTCGTATGAACTAAGCAGCCGTATCTTAGATGATAATGATTACCTTGGCCGCTTTAGGATAATGAGTCCATAATGTTGGGGTCGCCGTGGCGAGGTGGGATGTAACTTGCGGGCAGCCATCAGCAAGTAGACTACACGTGCGCTGGCACCATCTTGACTAATTCCTCCATTTTGAATCGCAACGGTATCTGTACAACCGCCGCCAAAGGCGGGCTTAAGCAGTACAACAACGAAGCAAAGGAAGCAGGCAAACCTTGTGCCCCGTCTAGTTCGAAGGAGTCTCGAAGAAGGGTCCCAGCAGCACGGACGCCGCCGCCAGCGGATGCTCCCATCAAGCAAGTCCTCCCGCGTCAGCTCTCGACTTCTTGGTGACCAACATGAAACGGACTGTCAAGTCTTCCAAGTCTCGGGGAGGCTGTCAGCGCTGCAAGTCGAAACATATCAAGTGCGATGAGACGAAGCCTTCGTGCCAGATTTGCGTGGCGCAAGGCGCAGAGTGTCCGGGTTATGCCAAGCAGTTGAGATGGTCGAATAAGCATGAAGTCTTTCCTCCTCCGCTGACCGGGCCTCCTCCTCAGAAGAGACAGCGGACTACTTCGCAGGACGTGTCTGTCAGCCCTCCTGATGAGCTGAGAGGCAGTGCCGGGCCTAGTCAGGTTCCGGTCAGTAATGGCAATGGGAATGGAGATGCTGTTTACTCAGACCCCGGTGTGCCAGGAGAGTTCACCGGCCTCAGTGATGAGGGCGCGTTGGATATGTACGGCTGGCCTGATATGGAGCACTATGGGCTGGAAGATCTGACCTTCTCGACTCTATTCCCAGGACCTTCACCTGAAGGAGGACACGCAGCTCCTTTCAGCCAGCCATTCCTAGGAGGACTGTACGGCGGTCTCTCCCATCTCATCGGTGATACGTCAGACGACAGTAACGGTAGCGCTTCAGTTCCGCTCGAGCAGGAGTCGACGCAAGACACAGACCCTGCCAAACAGCAAGTCGCAACCACGAGTGATCAGGCATCGTCATCAAGACAAGCCAGCTTTCTCAAGACCTTCTATCGACTGGCTGTGCCGAACAAAGTGCCAGGCTTCTCGGATGACGATCTCGTCAGCCACTATTTCAACCACGTTTGTGCGATATATTCGTGCTTCGACTCGGACACCAATCAGTTTCGGACGCTTGTTGCTGAGCATTGCGCCACCTCCAGCACTATCCGGTACACCATAGAAAGTATGGCGATCGGACACCTGGCCAATTTTTATCCTCACATCGCAGCTCTCGGCAATGCGAAAAGAGGTCGAGCTTGGAAGTCACTTCAGCAGGATCTGCAACTGCTTCGCACGCAAAAGACTCTACTCGACACTGTACTACTGAATCTGCTGCTGCTTGGTCTTTCTTCATCGTGGCATCAGGCTTCAAATCTCGGGCTGCAGTACTTGTACATTGCCCGCGACCTAGCACAAGTGAAGCTTCAGCGCAATGAGCATTCACCGCACGATGAGTTTTTCTTCGATGCTATCATGTTCTGGGAAATGCTCGCCAGTTTCATCGATCCGGTACCCATGGCAGATCTGCAAGGTCTCAAGTCGCCAGACCTGACGCTACCAGTAAGACCGGCACCGATACGACCTCATCCTTGGACTGGAGTGAGCAGTGAGATATCATTTGTTCTTGCGGAAGTCGGCAGGATGCTGCGACGGCGAGTGCGCAATGGTTCACTTGGATCTGGAGATGAAGAATGGGCAATGCATTTAGAGCGGCTCCTTCACGACTCTTCGACACCTCCTCCGTCAGACATCGTCGATCCTGGCGACAAGAGAACGCCAGTCTCAGATCTCCTGCTCATTGCCAAGGCATACCGTCTGATAGGCCTGCTGGAGATCTATCGTGCATTTCCGAAGCTATTCTGGGAGCGCGTCAGCCAAGCAGGTCCCGAATTCGCTCCTCAACCTGAACAGAAAGAGTACAAGGATGAACTAGATGCGAGATTAACCGAGTTGGCATGCCGCATCCTCGACCTGCTCAAGGCCATTCCTATCGTCTCTGGCGCCTGCCGCCTCATGCCACTGATCATGCTCGTATCAGGAAGTCAGCTGAGAATGCCAGATGGCGAGGTGTCAAATCCCACTCGCTACGACGAGATCGTGGAAATGCGATACATGGTCGAGCAGCGAATGCTTGTGCTTTCGAGGAAGTATGCACAGCGTCCGCAGCTGTGCGCGCTTGACATTGTCAAAGAAGTGTGGGAGAGAGCAGATGCTCACGCAGCTGGAGCTCACTGGATCGATGTTGCGCATGATAAGAACTGGCAGACGTTGTTTGGATGAGCTGGCATCTGGAAATTCTTCACGAACATGTGATGGAAGATTGACGACAGTACGAAGACTTTCGAATTCTGTACATGTATGTTAAGCGTTGCAATACTGTTATTAGCGATGGTGTTCTGGGCGGGGTTTGAGATTTTTAGACTGCACAGAAGGGAGTTGATGAATTGAACAGCCTGCTTTCGTAGCATTATTTACTGTGCCACGCTGTATCAGTATGCACAGAAGTCGATATGCTTGGGACAAGGCTTCAATAGCAACAGGAAATATGCCTCGGCTTCATACTTGCTGCGCCTCAATGTGGACTGCAGACCTCAGCAAAGTCCGCTCAAGAGCAAGTGACCACATTCGACTCGCTCCAATGCATCTCGTTGGCACGGGAGCACTGACACAATATACCAGCAGAAAATGCCCTTCTCTGACCCGGAGACCAAATCTACCACGACCCAATCCTCAACCACCAAATCAACCACAACAACACTCCCTCCTCATCCCCCTCCCTCCTACCACAAACCAGAAACCAATCCTCAAAACACATCACCTTGACCTTACCCTCCTCGGCCCCCACTCCGCTGGAAAATCCTCCCTACTCATTCGCTTCGCCCAAGACAAAATTCCCGACCATCGACACGCCTCACCTTTACGAACCACAACGGACCTTTCCCCTTATCGTTTCCAAGCGCAAGGCTTCCAACTCCAGTGGCACCAACACGCTCGGATAACACAAGCAAGGAGCATAAGCTCCAACAAAGGACAAGAAGAGACCAGGTGATCGTGAATCTCCGAGTCAACGACACCATTTCCCATCGAGCATACTAGCTAGCCACGCTATGTTCAAATTCATCTCATATCCAGATGCTGATGTTGTGGTACTCTGCTTTGATATCTCCGAATCTGACTCGATGGCTTTGATTCAGGACGAGTGGAAGGTAAAGGATACGAGAGAATTATCCGGCTGGGCAGAAGGTGATTTTGGTGGGGTGCAGGAGCGAGCTGAGGAGGGAATTTGAGTTTGGGGAAGAAGGTTGAGGATGAGGGGTTGCGGGAGGGATTTGTGAGTAGGGAGGGCGGGGAGAAAGATTAGCGAGGACAGTGGGTGCTGTCGCGTACTTGGAGTGTTCGGCGAAGAGCGGGGAGGGTGTGAAGGAAGGTTTTGAGCGAGCTACGAGAGAGGCGTTGCAGGTTGAGGAGGAAAAGAGGGATGAGGGATTGAGGGAGTGGTTAGCGAGGAGGGTCGGTTGGCGAGGTAGATGATGCTAACATCTGTATGTATGATGGGCGATGGTAGTGCAGATCGATAACATCTCCACAAACGTGGCCAGATGTCTCTGACAGATGGAATCAGAAATTCCACTCACCCTCCTTGGCCAGTATCTCCCATCCGAGACACCGCCAGACTTCCGCCTTGAAGTGCTCAAGCACATCCACCTCTGTCACTTTCGGCATAGCTAGCACTCCATCACCTGCAATGGGCATCCTCAAACACTCCTTGAAAGGATCTTCAGCCTCGTCCTCTGCATGACCGAACATGCCGTTGATCAAAGTCCTCTGCAGACACTCCTTCGCTGACACTGCCAAGGTATTTTTGGACAATGTCTTGCTGCTGTATTTGGTCTTGCTGTTCTTGACGCCGTTGATGTTGCCCATATGGGCGGGCGCTGCAGCCATGACGCGGTTCAGCAGATGGAGCAGATACGGTGCTTCGAGCTTGATCTGCTTCTCCTCATCATCTTCTGGTTGTGTTATTCCAGGCGCTGAGGCGTCATGCTGTTCTTGACTGTCAATATTCTGCTTAATCTCAGCCTCCAAATCGCCTGCTCTATCATGTCCGAAGACAACGTGGGAGAGTCGTTTGCCAAGACGATCCAGAATGCAGTAAGCAAAGCCTTCGAATAGTGCTTGGTTGGCTTCGACTTTTGGATCGATCATGTCGACAAGCTTGCCTAGAAATCCTGCGTAAAGGCTCAAAGTGGCGTTCTCTTTGACCTCGGTGTCTTTCTTTTGCAGACCACGGGATTTGGCTTTGATCTTCGACTTGTTTGGTCCAGTCAAGCCAGCTGTAAAGGGACGCGCAGTTGACGGGCGTGCAGTACTGCCCTTCGACTTGATCGGGGAAGACGGTCTCGCCGTTGCTGGTCGCATGTCTGCAATACTTGCCTCGTCTGTTATCACCTTGTCCACTTCTTCAGCTGACAGCAGCGGGAGATCGGCCAACAGATTGCGAAACATGGAGACAATGGCATAGACAGCTTTACCCTGTGCTGCAGCACCTTCTGCAGTATCGTGCACATGTCCCAGGCGCGTAAATCCAGCCAAGATTGTAGCGATGGTCCGATGAGAGACTGTCAAAGCAGTTTTGAGCTGCTCGTTGTCCGAAGCTTGTTCTGTGACAATTTTTTCGACTTCTGATTGCACAATCTGCGGTACGGTAGATGAAGCCCGAACGATGTGGTGCAATAGCTCGACCGGTTTCGTCCGCTGTGTTGACTTGAAGGCCGCGAGGATATTGAACACACTTCGGAGCAAGGTGTTGCCTGCAAGTATCAGCTATGCCAGCAGTAATGGCTGACTATACACACCAATCTCTCCAGCTTGACTGAACTCTACATCAGTGACATGATCCAGTGGAGGCTGTACGATTCGCTCTGGAAAGCCAGCCCTCTTGCTCTTCTTCGGACTCCGAGGCACCAGGATGATGTCTTCGTCTGGCTTCTTGCGCTTCTTGGTGGGACTGGAGGGCCTGTTGTCGAGCGTGCTTTTGAGGACAGCCACCTCTTGTCGGAGTCCAATGGTTTCCTTTTCTGCGGCCTTCAAGCCAGCTTTGACACGATCAGCCTCAGCGCGCCAGTATGCCGATCGGTCTAGGTGAGAGTAGACAGTGCTGAGAGCATTCTCGCGACGACCTTTGGCAATGTGCTGTCTCAAAAGCTTGATGTATTCTGGCCCTTGTCAGCCACATACTCGCCAGTATTGTACAGGAAATCAGACCTTCTATGCTGAGCTCTGGTGGTTTTGATCGTACTACTGAGACAGCGAAGGCGATAGTTCGCTCATCAGGCAAGGACACCTGCTCACGCGCTGGCGCACCATCTGAGGTGTGGATTGGCGTTTGGACGCGAGACATTCTTGCAGTAGTGGATGTCGGTCGTTGCAATGTCTCGAGCTGTTCTAAGCTCGAGGTGGTAAATTGAGATGGGAGAAGCGTTAGTCGTACCAAAGGAAGGAGCCCACAGGCACCTTCCTCCCTTCCACTTTTTGGCAGGAAGGCACATCGCGTGCAAACATTGACCAACCTTCGCGCCGGATCATGAAAGCTGCTGTCTGCCTGGTTAGCTTGAAGCGGAAATGCAGAGAACTTTCGTGATTTCCATTCTTGGCCCAATCCCCACGAGTAGAGATATGCTATCCTGTCACAGCCATACTATCCTTTGCATCGAGACAAACACAACCAGCAGATACACGCTAGATGATACTTTTCGCAAAAAGTGCAGGTATCCTCTATAATCTTGGCCACGGAGGCTAAGATTAGAGGACTTTGCTGGGTATCCAAAGCAACATAAATCGCTATGATAAGTAGAACAAGTTTTGAGGTGCTCGCGAGTCATGTCGCTGCGACACGGACACTGCGAGCCGGACTGCGTGATCTTCGACGCACGCCTGCAGTGGCATCGCGCGACTAACCTTGATAGCCACCGTAGCCACGGCCGAATGGTGCCTGCGGTGCGCCTTGATGCATGCCATAGCCGCCTGGGTTCTGCGGGTTGTAGCCTCCGGCGCTTGGTGGCATCTGTGCACCTGGCCAGCCTGGTGCGCCTGGGTGCATTGCAGAGGGTGTCATGCCAGGTTGTTGCCAGCCGGCAGGGCTTGGCTGCTGGAAGCCTGCAGGTGTGGCAGCTAAGTAAGGTGTCAGTAGGACTTCTGATGATACTGTTGGGGGCGCGAGACAGACCTTGAGGAGACATGGCGCCTGGCTGGCCGTACTGCGGGAAGAATGGCTGAGGCGCTGCTGAAGGGAATGCGGACCCTGGTGTGGCGCTCGCTGGAGAAAAGCCATCGAACTGGCCCGTCGGCGGACGATCCTTGCCCCACTAAAGTTCTGTTAGTCGCGTCTTTCAAGATGCACTGTAGACAACTTACGCTACACTTGAGAGGACGGCCATTCACTTGGTATCCGCTGAGCTGGCAAATGGCGTTTGCGGCATTCTCGTGAGTGTCCATCTTGATGAAAGCAAAGCCACGATCAGACTGGAATCGCGTCTCCGTCACGTAGCCGAAGTTCTGGAAAAGTGGAACTAGATCGTTCTGAGTCGTGTACGGCGTAAGGTTGCCGACGTAGACTGTGGTCTGCCACTGAGGGGTCTGCGCAACGATCATCTCGTAGGACTGAGGGCCCTGAGTAGGGAACTGGTGGTGGCCATATGGTGTGGTTGGTGTGAGACCCATCTGAGCCATAGCCTGCTGTTGGGAGAACGATGGCTGTCCTTTCTGGTTGGCCCAGTTGCAGCGGATGGCGCGAGAGCCCAGCCACTCGCCGTCCATGGAGCTCAGTGCTTTCTCAGCCTCGCCACGGTCCCTAAACGCAGCGAAGCCATAGCCACGCGAGCGACCTGTCTTCATGTCCCACATCACACGCGCCTCAGAGACTTGGCCGAATGCAGAAAAGGCCTGCAGGAGCACCTCATCGTTGACCTCGTTGGACAGATCGCCGACGAAGATGTGGAAATGGTTTGAGGTGTCTTCCTTCGCCGACGTGTTCGACTGGTATGCCCAGTTAACGCGGATCTCCTGCTGGTGAACGCGCCGTCCGTTCAAAGTCTGCATAGCTCTTTCAGCGGCACCTGGATCGTCGTACTCGACGAATCCGTAGTTGTAACCCTTGGATTGGAACTGATACTGTCAGTAAAGTGTCTGGTATGGGTATGTCGTCTTGTGCGCAATGAGATGCGAAGAAAATGCGAGCGCGAAGTAATGCTAGCGATTGATGGCGCAATCGTCGCATTGCAGGCTTCACACGGTATAGGCAGGCAGCCGCGTGCTGCGCCTGCTCATTGTAGGCTGTCACATGTGCAGGGTGAAACTCACATTCTTGTCTGGGATGATCTTGACACTCTGCACGTGTCCAGTCGTCTCGAAGATCTGCTTCAGGACATCTTCCGTGACGCGCGGGTCGAGTCCGCCAATGTACAAAGCTCTTTTGTTGGGTTCTGGGGCGGCGCGCCTGACTTGTCCTCCTGCGCTTGTTGGCGAGAGGACATCCTTAAGCTCGGTGGGGGCGGCGCTGTGGTTTTGCGGGATGTTGACGTTGAGCGAAGGCATCGGTGGTGGAGGCATGTGGCTGCCAGAGCCATTCTGATAGCCCTGCGTACCTGGCGCAGGGGCCGCGGTCGGTGGGTTGGGAAGGGCGTACTCGCCGCCAGAGGTGTTGTCGGCCATTGTGAGAATAGCGTGAGAGGCTAGGAGATGGGAGGATAAATCTGGATGATGGTACAGCCCGACAAGCGGCAAGCGCAAATGTGTGTGTGTGTGACTGTAGGACGCTGAGCTGGAGCTGTTAGGCGCCGAGCGAGGACATGGAAGGAAAAAGTGATGGTGATGGGGATGAGGGAGAAGACGCACAAGGAGACACGAATACAGGTAGTAGAAGCTGGTCTCTAGTCAACACCTACGACACCCACGGCCTGATCCTGATAGTGTAGAGAGGACGTGATGTGGAGTGGATTGCTGATTGATCGGGGTGGGGACTGCTTCCCAGCGAGCGCCCGCTTGTCCTGGTCTGTGTGGTCGAGGAAGACGAGTGTGTCCGTGTGAGGTGATGTGTTGTGCATGTATATGCGCGTCCGTGTATGATCAGCCGTACAGCAAGGGAACAAGCGACAAAGGAGATAGAACTGAAAGAACAGCAGCAGTAGTTAGCAGCGGACGACAGATGTTGCTCTTCACGTCAAGTCAAGCCAGAAACGCACCTTTCCCTCGACGAGCTCCTGCTTTCTCGGCATGGCGCCCGGCCCGCTCAAACCCTGCATCCGGCAGCGCGCTAGCATACCATCATTCACCACAACCAGACAAGCCCTTGATTAACCACATCACGTCTTCGGACGTCGACCTTGCTTCCTTCACAACAACCACCACCGACAAAGCCATTCACATCAGCTGGTCTGATACACACTCCATCATCAAGAATCAAGACGGATATCAGCGCCATTACGCTGCACAATGGCGACCCCCGATCACAACACGCTGCTGGACCAGCTGCAATCAAACGTCAACCTTGTGGTATGTCATCGTCGATATGCGCCAAACTATACTATACTAACACTGTCTAGCTCGAGCAATCAGGTCGAGTATTCGCCGCGATGGCAGAGGACTCGAGCAAGCCTCCAACCGCACAAATCAACAAGCTCAAGCAGATTGTCCCAAAGGCCCATGGAGATTTCAACGATGCTCTGGACAGCCTCGAAGAGAAGCTGGTGGGTCACCGCTTCATTGTATGTCATGGACGTAGCTAACTGGGACCTTAGCAATTCGCGCAGTGTGTAATGCGACGCGACCTGGCGCTGTGGCGTGAACGTGCAGGCCTCCCAGAGCAGTCTACGACTGAGCAGCAACCTGTGCAGTCGCCCGTGCCGCCACCACAGCCAGTCTCAACCTCCATGCAGGACACCTCTACTCTTGCTATCACCACTCCGCACATCGAGACCGCCACCGCATCATCTGAGGATGTTGCTATGGAAGACGCTCAGCCAGAACAGCAGCCCAGCACAGGAGAGCAACCGAAAATGGATGTCGACATGGCCGATGACACCATTGCCATCAAGACCGGAACCCCTCTTGCTACCTCGGAGCCAGCGGTCGAAACTCAGGCTTCTCAGGACCTTACTACGCAAACTTCAGCGAAGTCAACCAGTCCGGATGCCAAGAAACCAGAACCCGCTCTGCAAGTCGACACAGCGCCCGACACCACGAAGTCCACTAAGCCCAGCGAAGACGACAAGGCACCCGACACAGCCAAAGAATGCGTCAAGAACGACCTCGACTCCCTCTTCGACGGCGGAGATGTCACCAACGATCCCAACAACGAGTTCAACTTTGACGAGGCCACGAACGGGGATCTCGATTTCGGAGACTTCACAAACTTCGGCACAGATAACGGCGATAATGACAATATCTCCTCACTACTGCCAGGTCTGGAAGACTACGCGAATACACAGACAAACAATTCCAGCGGCGCCGAGCTCGACCTCAACTCGTTCTTCAACACCGATGCCGGTGATGCAAACAATACCGTAAGTCACGACTTCTAATGCTGCAACATTTATTTTTCACGGCCATACTCTTTCGACTTTCAGCAACATACTCCACGTCTTCCTTGCTGTCTCTCTCGCTTTTACACGCGCTATATCATGTCCATCTTCTCTTCCTCCTCTTTTCTCTCTCCAAACATCAAGTCATACGCCACGCATTCGAGCTCCTCAAACACATCAATATCACGCATCTCATCACACCAACTAACCACCTCACTCAATCAGTCCAACGACAAAATCAACAACGACAACCAACACGACACCACCTTTGAAGACCTCATGAATCTCAATTTCGACGGTCCCGGCATGGACGACGCCGACAATACTGCAGATTTGGATTTTGATTCTTTGTTTAATTAGCGATTTGCGAGATGAAGGAGGGCTGAGGGTAAGGTTATGATTGTGAGATGCATTTTTGATAGCGGAGGTTTGGTCGATGCGATGCGATGCGCTGATGTGTGAAGTGTGAAGAAGTGCTCGGCTAGGCTAGCTAAACTTGAAGTATTTGCAGTGCCTTGCGCTGTATTTCTTGCCTCATTTCCCTCGTGCCCTTTGCATTTCATGTCTCGTGCCTCGTACTCTCATGTCATGTAGCAGTCATACTCGTAGCTGGCCTTCTCTCTCTGGCCAGACTCCTCTATTCTTACGTATCCTGCCGCTTCTCACCTCCCCATCTACTCGCCTCAATGTCCAAGTATTCTTACCATCCTACTGATTCTCTGTCTTCCTCGTCTTCTGTTCTGCCCTCCTAAATCTCGGCAATTCTCCTCTCCATTTTTCCTCTCCAATTTTCTTCTCCAGTATGTATTGGGGTCATGTCCAATGCCATGTCAGAAAGAGTGTGTAGTCGTGGCTCGTGAGCTGTGCAATAAGTGTCTAGCCAGAGACCTGCACAGCTGGTGTGGTGGGAAGGGAAGTGTCGTGAAGGAAATGCCGTGAGTTCTTCTGAGTGTCGTAGCGCTTCCTCACTCGCTCTGCGTGAGAAAGGTGCTGATGTCGTAGCAGAATTTGCTGTGCTGGGGGTGATGTGGTGTGATGTCGCTGGGTAATGATGCTGAATGCTTTTGTTGGTAGATAGCCAAGAACTGTGGAAAAGTGCAAGTATTCGTGTTTGATGGTCGTGAGAAGAAAGTCGTAGCTTAGCCTCGAATGGCGTGGATGTCTTGCTGGAAGTTTACCGCTGCCGCTGCTGCAGCTACTGCTCGTCGACTGGGACGTCGCGGTCGTCAACCTCAACGACTTCACCGCTTGGGCGAACGGCCATGAGCTTCGGTAGACCCTCGAGAGAGATGCTTGGTCGAGAAGTCATAATGCTCGTGAGCGGGCTAGTGTACGGCAGTGGAAGGTCACCCTCGAACTTGACGCTCTCCATGTCGCGGATGTTGGCCAATAGCTTGAGTCTCGAAGCGACGACACGGTCTGGATACATGGACCTCGGAGCAACCTGAAAGCTGGACTTCATGACGTCCTTCCAGTAAAACTTGATGTGCTTGAGGTTTTCGCTGGATGCGAGAATGGCGGTGAAGCGCTCGTCAATATTGAAGACCCACATCCAGCCTTGCAGGTCGAGATTGATGGTAGTGACGTGCTTCAAGGTGTTGCGTGAGATGAAGCCCATGATACTTGGGATTCTGGTCTGCTCTCTGAAGCTCTCGTCGAAAGGCAGGGTAAGGTTGAGTGGCTTCTTGTGCAGCACCTTGATTGCCTCGGCGTTGATTTGCTTGTTGAGAAGGAGGATTGTAGGCGTGGTTCTCTCCGGGAAAGGGAACTTCTTGGTCTTGTCGGTCCACTTTGCGAGAGCGCGGCGGAGCATGATTGAAGCGTCTGACCAGTCGAGGCTGTAGTCGTAGACCATATCACGAAGCTCTTGTGGTAGATTGAGAAAGCCGAGGTGAGGCTTCTCCATGCGCTTCTTGAGCTGAGCGGCTTCCTCGACGTTCAAGCCATGGAGCACAACTTCACCCATGCCACGAGCTCGCCCAAAAATTTCGAGAGCGTTGGACATTTGGTCGCGAAAGCCGCACTTGTAAGAAGACTCGTGGCACGTGGTCATGTGCTCGACCAAGTTGACGCACTTGAAGTCGACCGTCAGCTTCTTCAGGTTGTGTTTCGCTGGTGAGCTGAACAGCTCTCCAATTTCCTTCAGCAGCTCCATATATCCGCGCCACCTAGTCGGCAGTTTGCTGTCCTTGAGACATATGAAGTGGCCAGAGTCTGTGATCTCGAGCGTTGCCACTTGACGTAGGACGTTCACGGAGATGACTTCGCGCAGCTCGTGCTCCAAAAGGCCATGATGGAAGCTAACACTGCCAGGAGTCAGTCTCTTACTCAATCATGGCAACCAATCTCTCGAAAGCAGGCTGGAGGACTCACCCTTGCTTTTGCAGAAGATAGTAAACTTCTTGAAAGATCTGCTTGTTGATCAAGAAGACTGTGGGTGTCGTCTTGCGCACCACAGGTGGAGGTCGGCGAAGTAGCACGCTCGAGTCGTCGTTGCAGGGCAGTTTTGCGTAGGCCGCGTTGAAGTAGTCGTTGAGAGTGGACACATTGCCTGCAAATGTGTACACCAGGTTGCGCAGCTCAGCTGGCAGGAGCAGAAAGGGGAATGTGTTCTTGACCTTCTTGACTTGGCCGCGAGTGACCCGACGCTTGTTCGCAAAGAGGTCTGTTGAGGTTTGGCGGTCCTGGAGATGAGTTAGTGGTGGAAGGAGCAAGATTTACTGCCGTGATGACTCACCATTTTCGAATGGCAGTGTGTCGAGCTGGTAAGTGAAATGTTCTGTTGCAGTGGTGCTTGGTCGTGCGTGGAGGATATGGTGCTGATGGCTGATGGCAGATGACGGTTCGAGATGTTGTAGTTGATCTCTCGATTGCCTGGTAGTCGAATGTGCTGGTAGATGGTATGATATGAAGAAGAAGAGGCATTGGTGTGGTATATGTAAGAATCCTATGAACGCCACGAACGGCACTAAGGATATTCACATATCGGTGGTGAGAACAGTGCTAGCCACCTTCCTCAGATGTTGGTGGGCGACAATGGACGATGGAGGTGTTTGTATCGGGACTCGGAGGGAGGCTGAGAAGTGACGGGCCCAGGCCAGTCGATCAGGCTCGCGTGCATGATCGTGAATAATAGGCGATGGCAAGCCAATTGATGCACATTTGATGACATCTGCATCAAAGCCTGAGGTGCTGCAGTCGTCTATTGTATGAGGTCGTCGGGCAGAACAAAAGCTATTGTGTTTGCTTGGCAATGGCTGTCCCAGCCGTGTCGCACAGCGCTCCCGGCACTGCACTTCACTTTCTTCTCTGATGCTCTCATTGCACCTGAAACACGCCAAGCGCAGTACTTAGCTTGCATTAGCTCGTTTCATAGCTTAGTAGCTGCTGATTGAGCACGGTAAGACCGGAACGAGTACCAATCTCTCAGAGGATCGACTTCATTCACCCAGGTGTCGTAGATCTGCTTCGCTGACTCCGCATCTTGAGCTTGCAACATGCGATGATACACATGTAGCTGCTCCATGAAGCCCTGTACATGACACTCAATCAACTTCTGCTCGGAATCCACCTCGGTATTCCATGCGACCTTCATTCAGCGCGAGGAGTGTCTTGGAGTACGAGAACTTACTGGGTTTGGCTCACACACACCACGCCCTTCTCGAAGCTGCTTAAGTGCTTCCTCTGGAGAAGAGCCATATTTCCACATCAGGTAAGCAATGACGACCGTTGCGGACCTGCTCTTTCCCATAGCGCAATGCACAAATACAGCACCACCTTTGCTCAAAGCTGCATCGATGAATTCGGTGGTCTTGTGCAAGTGATGCAATATGTTCTCATTCGGATCATCGTCGAGCCGCACGTGTATGCGTTCGTATGCCTTCAAGTAGTCTCCCTCGAAGATATCGTAGTCTAGTACACTGATGACATGTGTGATCTTGGCCTGCTGGAAAAGTGGCTGCTGGGAATGGAGGGCAGCATAGCCGCCAATGAAGAGGCCTCCCCCCTCTGTTCGTGGGACCTTATCAAGCCAGCCCATTGCTCCAACTGCAACAAGAATATCAGAACCGTGGAGTTCTGCTAGGAGGTGTGGTCGAGCATGAAGACGGAAGTGACGCGAGAAAACGCGTGTAGTGAAGTCGGGAAAGTTTTGTCATCAGTTTGGAACACCTCGGCTCGCACCTTCTCACTTGTCAGGCTCACTGTACGGAAGTTTCACTCGAATAGAAGAATGCCACATGTACTAGATCAACGAGTACGCAAGGCAGTTTTGAATCGCTTTGTATTTGGTATCTTTTGATGACACTGTCCCAATCACCATGATGACTCCAGAGTCACTCGTCAAGCCAGAAAATTGCCTGACATGTCTCGGCCGTGAGGGCATTGTATCTGTACCATTCATCCTCAAGAAGAGCTGTCCACTGTTTCGTGACTCCCTGACTTCCATCTGCTGTGCTCACCACCGTAGCTGCGTAATAGCATTATAGCTAGCAGCATCTTCGCGAGACACCACTTCGGCGGTCGTGCGAAGCACAGTGCTTGACAGTTTTTCCGAAAAGGCTATTTGCCCACCTTCTATTCCCATATCTCTTTGCATTTGCAGTCCGTAGCGCTCATCTAAGCAGACCTCGTAGGAAGGTCACCGAATGGCACGCCTACGCTGAGCATCTCCGCCTTCAGTTTATCGAGATCTGGCAGGTTCTTTTTCGGTACCCAAGAAACATTGCCTTTGCCATGAGAGATGTTGCAGACTTGGTCTAGCAGTACCGCAAACTCAGCGTCCCGTTCACTCAGCCCAAGTCTGAACATTTTGTGGAGATCGATGGCTTTGATGCCATTATCCGGCACCTTGCTCAAAACCTCGATCAGCGAGGGAAAGCCCGGCAGTGACTCGTCCGGCAAACGACTTCGCAGGTTCAGACTCTCGTCCTCCAGGTCAGCAATTTTCTTGTCTCTGGCATTGAGTCGCTCGTTCGCGGTCTTGAGTAGATGCTGCTCTTTGATGTCTTCCACGACCTCCTCGTGGCTCGAAGCTGCGCTGTTCTGCTTGGGGTTATACTCCTGATACAACTTTAGGATGCTGGAGCTGTCTTGATAAGCGCCGCCGAGTGTCACTGCTGCAGCGCGTGCCTGATCTCGCTCCTTCCCAAGCCGATCGCTCTTTTCGGTGAGATGCCTGAGTTGATGACTCAGTTGCATCAGATGGACTTCAATTGTGGGAATCTCCTCGGCGGAGTACATCTCGTCATCATGCTCGTTGTAGAGCTCGATGCCTTGGAAACTTCCGGCGCGGTCGAGCGCATCCTCGACGTTCTCGGCGCGATAACCGATGTCAGACTTAGGACCAGTAGTACTGGGCTGGTCTACATGAAGCTGCGGAGCTGGGTGCAAACTACTGGGCTGACCTCCTGGTTGCTGTACGTACCGGCTGGACCACCGCTGAGTGCTTGTGAAGAGCTCGGAGTGTGTGAGCGTTGTAATCGGCCGCTCACCTGGAGCGTCGGCACGTTAGTGAATGCTCTACACGAGTACATGCATTACGCATGACTCTGGAACACGTTGATGCGCCCTTTGAAACCCTGTCAGCGCTTACCTCGATATCTGCTGCCGTTGCTGAGGAAGTTGCGCAGATGACCTGGTTCAAAGTGATGCAAATTATTGTCTTGGACCTGGCGAAAAATAAAGCCGTCGGTGTAGGTGGGATGAGACTGGTCCCAAATGTACACATCCCAATCGCGGCTACTATCGCTAGCGTATTAATCTTCCTATTCCCTCCGTTAATAGAGACGTATCATTCTGAGTGTAGATCAAGAGGGAAGGCCTTCTTACGCTCAAGCTTAGAATTATGCAAGGCGATACGTGTAGCGTCGTGCGTTAGACTCGAGCCAATAGGAGCATGCCCCGCACCTAACTACTAGATCCCTGCAAGTCATCTTGTCTATAAGGGCGTATCTCCGCACAACCTCGCCTGTTCGACAACATGGAGAATCTCGACGACTCACATTTGGACGATATCTTATGCTCGGCCGTATACGCTGGCGACATCTCAAGTATGGAGCACGGGCTTGTGGAACTTACAGGCAGATGCTCCCCTGTTATGCTACCACGGGCAATAGCTGCCAGCATCTCCACAGGCGACATCGGCATACTGCAGCTGCTGCTGAGCTATTGCGAGGTAGACGAAGACGTAGCAGAGGCAGCCGCAGTATCGGAGAGAGTCCAGCTCGTCCAGGTCATTCTGGATCACGGGTGGCCTATCGATCGCGAGCTACGGCGAGGCCTTATACCATCCGTGCTCAGGCAAGTCGTCATGTCTGTTGAGCGCGCTGGCGCTAACGTGTGGAAGTATGGCTGTCATGAATGTCAGCTTTTCAGATCAACTTCTCAAGTTAGGTGCGAATCCGAATGCTGAGTCGACAACTGGCGAGACCGCGCTATCTTTTGCGCTTCGCGAAGGTACCATCAATGTTGTTGGCAAGTTGTTGGCCGCTGGAGCCGATGTCACACGAGGTGATACCCTCCATAGTGCTTCCAAGCGGGAGCCTTCAGAGGACACATATGGATTGATTGCCACGCTGATCCACAGAGGAGCACCAGTTGATGCCTATCAGTGGGAGAATGGGCGAGCGAAGACTATACGCTATGGCTATCCACAAAGTACAGCACTACATATCGCTTGCAAGGAGGGTAATTACCCAGCTGCGGGGGCTTTGCTGGCCTTTGGAGCAGATCCGCGGCGCCTCAAAAAGCGAGGCGAGCAATTGGCCGCACCGTCACCTTTTGATCTCACTGCACCACACTCTGATATGCGGAGACTTCTAGAGCGATATATGTAGCGCCTTTTTAGCTGCGCGCAGCACAAGTATTCCTTTCGAGCAGGCAATGTGCGACGATTACTCTAGCTCCATCGCCTCTGTCGCTACGGCCAAATTCACTGACGCCGATATTGCAAACGATTGTAGACCCCGGTTTGAGCATCCTTGTATTTCATGCCTGGATTTACCGCCATCAAGCTCCGGGTCAGAGCTTCGATAGCGTCCTGCTGAGATTGACCTTGATTGAGCAATCTCTGATATGCATTCTGTGCGTTCTGCGCCTCGTTGATCATTTGCGCGCGTTGAGTATCGACTGCTCGCTGAGTGTCGATCTGTTGAGTCGATAATCCCGTGGACGAAGCTCCTGCTGTATTCGCAGATGATTGCGCCGCTCGACGTGGATGAGGCTTGTCGACAATTCGTCGGTTCTCCAGGTAGACTCTCGTCCCTTCAGTATTCACATGAACCAGCAATTGGCCAGCGGCCGGCGTCTGCCTTATAGTGGGCTCAGCGACTTCGTAGTAGTCTTTAGCTACGCCAAAACCCCTTCTGGAAAAGTGAAGGTCCACTTGGGCAACGACATGTTCCATCGCCTCGCCGTCGATCGTTCCATAGATTCCCCAAACAGTTGTAGCTGGCGGGAACATCCCAGGATGCTCATCGAGGAGTTGGTCGATCTTGCCTAGAGCTTGCACATGATGGTTCCGACTATCATTCCTTGGAGGGTCTGAGGGCGATATGTGCGATAGAATAATGGCATTGCCAAATACAACAATCGCTGTACAGCCATTGAGATTCTCAGTACCGATCGCGGCTTTTCTTGAATTTGGTAATAGTATGTCTTCTTCGTTCATGCGAACAGAGATGAGTGAAGGTGTCCCTTTCAAACGATCGAAGGGCGAGGTTGTCATGGCGGAAGCCTGACGCTATCTCCTCTTCACAGTGCGTATGCTTTTATAGACGACACAAAAACGGCCGAGAGGGGACCTTGAGCGTTAATGGTAGCGCTGGTAGGGCACTCCACGTGCCGTACTAGTAATCGTCCACCTGCAATACCGGAAACGCGCTGTCATAATGTACTCTATTCCCATCGTGTCCTGCAAGCTGCCTCTCGTGTGTGACCATGAGACAGGTAACGGCGCTCTATTGGCTTAGAGATCTCCATGGCTGTAGTCCCCATGACTTTCGTTCTGAGCTGGCCAACGATTCGACCAGCCAGCCACGTAGTGAAAGGCTGACTTGGCTGTCACTGGATCTCTGGGCGTGCTCCACAGTAATATCGATACATGATTGTGCTGATCTTGTCGAGGTGACCATGGTGGAGCAGACATTGTCGGCGCCTGGGAAGTCCATTGTCTATTAATAGATGGGTCATTTCCAGCAAAGTCATGCAGAGTTGGCGAACACCGTATGTCTACCTTGGATAATTGGTAGTGACAGAGAATGTGGAGCACGTTAGTAAGGTCCGATCAAACGGCGGCAGTCAAAACAGCATTCCAAATGCCTATCATCCTTATCAACAACGACATAAGTGCGCAGCAGAGGCCAAGAACTCTCGGAATCTGGCAGTCGTAGCAGTCGCAGGAGGGCGCTCTATAGCTCTGTAGTATCCAGAACTCGGTCCAGGCAATTCCATAGCTACTACAATACCGAGTCGAACGGATTTGTTGCCGTGTCGCGAACAATCCGCTTGTGTAGAGATGACCGCGACTCCACAACAGAGCCTGAGTACAGTACCTTATGCGCGAGCTGGACGACGCTCTCATCCCTCAGGCCGCTTGCGATCTAATATCAGTCAATGCTTCATAGACGGAAGGCTTGCTATAAGGCAGTGTATTTAGATCGCGTTGCAGCTTACAACGCGTGACGACACGTGGTCAACAGCGAAGACGCGACACTTGATGACACTAGCTCCATCGACACAGTCTCGGGCCATTATATAAGTGGTTGTGATATCCACGACGTGTTCTGCGAAGAAACATGGTGATGTACCAACAGGTGAAGCAGGAAGTCAGGACGCGTGCGCGCCAGCTGACTTCACTTCTCTGTCTCCAGTTCTTGGCATCATTGCTGTCGTTAGGGTTGACTAAATTAACTTGTGGTCAAGATGAGTTCGATAACGAGAGCATCTGTCGAGTTTATGAGTTGACCGTTCGACCATGAACGGTCAAATTGATATGTTTGTAAGTTTATGCGGCCTACTGGTGGGATTGGAAGGCACAGTCGAGATTTATCCGAACAAGGTCCCTGTCGCGTACACGCAAAGATCTGACCCTGTTGACTCGGAACTACGTAGCGCCGCGCACGTGATAGCCTCTACGTCTTAGCAAGTAACAACACCTTTATAGTAGGCTATAGGGGTAATAGGGACTGGATTAGTATCTCGTCGGCGGATGAGGTCGGTCTCTACGTACGAGTAGCTACGGCTTCCTACGAACTTGTAAGCAGGCTGTAATTTCTATTATAAAGCTAAGCACGCGTACTACGGCCCTACTTTACCTTCTTCCTCTTTAACTACTTTAACTTACGATAACGATCGCAGGTCTAACGTTAGAGATTGCGCTTGCCTTAGACGAAAACGTAAAGTAGTTTGACGGTGCCGTAATTACTACAACGCTTCGTAGTATCGGACACGGAGTCTATAGTAATACGTCGAGAGATATTTGTGTTACAAAGGCAACGATTTACGTTATAAAGGGCTGAAGAGTCTACATATGCCAAGGGTATCAGGTCACGTGCCCGCTCTTTTTTCTGGCGCACTCTCAGCCAATCATTTTTGGACCCTGTTTTTTTTCGAAGAGTAAGATAGACCTCGTAAACTCGGTCAATTAGCTGATTTCCCAAAATGGCTCTTTGCTGGAAAGATGACTACCCGCCTACTCGTCTATAAGACGTCGTTTACTCTTGTGCCACAGAAGACCCAACGACAAGGTGATATGGAGCGAAGAGAACAATTCAGCGGCATTAGAACAGTATTTCACAGACAAATGATAGCATGCACACATCTATTCGTCTTCGTTGGACGTATATACAAAGATCTCACTATCTACACACGTCTATTATCAGACGCGTTCCGGCTGCTCAGCAATAGAGCGCCTGTCAAATCATCGGGCCATGCTGCCCATCTCCTAAGAATATCCGTCCATGCCCACCGATGATGGGGTATACCGCCAGCGCCTCGCTAAAGTTCAAACAAAAAGTCACCGAAATAGAACGACGGCTTTTCTAGCCGCCGTTGGAAGGTGTATGCCGGTGGTCGTGCACAGGGCCGGCTCGAGCTGGGACCTGACCCAGAAGCACGGTTGCACCAGTCGTCACAGGCGGAGTGCTCGCCTGTGGCGTTCGTCGCGGCGGAGCTGGTACCACTATGGTACCTGCCTGTCGCCCATTTACTGGACTGATATCATCTGCTCTGGGAGGCCCGCTTCTGCTGAGTGATGTCTGCTCAGATGGCGAGCGTCGTGCAGCAGCTGTGTGGTCGTGCCATCGATCTGGATGTGCATCCAGCTGCGTATGCTGAGGTGGAAAGCGGAATGCATGACTATCCGCGGTGAGCGTTGTCGAGCCCGTGCCATTTGAGCCTGGCGGATCTTGCTCATACACAGCTTGCATTGGTGTTGTCACATGCGTTCGCTCGGCTGGACTCCATGTGCGATTGCTGCCTCGAGGCTGGGCCGGGATGACCGTGATGGGAAGATCTGGCTCCTGTCTCCGCTCTGTCTTCTCACGCACTTTCTCGCCAGCCTCTGATGCCATGTTACCTATCTTGCCTCGGACATCCCATTTCGAAGACTCCTTTCCAGGCGTAGGAACTCTCTGACCGGCCGCCTGCCGTGCCTTTTGTACTTCTGTGGGTGGTGAAGTCCGTTTCCGCTTGAACGGGTTAGGCACAGCATTCCATAGCCTGTTGCCGCGATGGATATTAGGCTGAACATCCTCCTCGTCCTCAACGGCTTCCTTTTCGGACATTTCACGATTGCCTGTCCTCCGTCGCTGGCCTGCTGGTCTTGCCGTGGCACTCCGATTGGTATTTGCTCTTCTGCGTATCGGCTGAGGCACATCTGCTATAGGGTGGTACCGCACCACGTAGACGGTACTTGCGGCACTTGTAGTGTCTGTTCTGCTCACAGGGCTTGCCACTTGAGGTGGCGGTGTCGGGCCTCCTAAGATGGCTGATTCGTGTTGATCGTGCTGGCCTGTAGCTCCGTTCCAAGCCTTGAAGTTATCTGAGCTAGTAGGCAATGAAGCGGAGTGTGCTCGACCCAGCGGAAAATGTGAGGGAGATTGCTGGTGCCTAGACCGGAAACGCTGTGTGACAGCTCCAATACCATGTCCGCGTTCTACCGTGCTGGAAGTGTTGCCCCCGCCGTTGTTCGGATCGTCGTCTCTTCGTCTGCGGAAGTTGCGCCTGAGACTTCGACTCTCTGTCCATGCCGCGTCTTCTTCGGGGATCACGTCCAACATCTCATCTCCATCAAAGATTTCTCTCCCTAGAATGCCATCCTTTTTGTCGTCTCGCTCTAACGCCTCGATACGTTCTACCCATTCCCACACGATCACACTTGCAGCAGCAGCTCCAACCCACCGGAAGTAGTCTCCCCATCCCGCAACATCCTGGTTCGACACATCTGTGATGAAAAATACCACAGGTGTCAGAATAGACACCACAGACAGGATTGCCACCAGAAGGATGTTTCGCATCTTCGGATGATAGAACGCATATCGCCGCTTCGTTAGTGAATAGTATAGTACCCATGCAGCATATAGAAGTCCCAGTGCCAGTTCGAACAAGTACGATAGCGCCGGAATTGCGTCCACAATGTTTCGTCCTTGGAGCGCGCTGTTTATTAAGAATGAGTTCAAACACGAGAATATCGTGTCAAATATAATCAGCACAAATCCGATCCATTTGATGAGGACTTTCTCTCGATGCCGCGGAAAGAGCCGTATAAGTGTTTGTACTTGCGCCAGCCATAGGAATATATCCGATATAACACGCGTAATGCGTATTTCCAGGGATCCTAGGACTTCCTTCCGTAATAGATTCGCGTCCGAGAAGCCCATGCCATACTGATTCTCCGCCACTTCCAGCGTGTCGGCCGTCGCAATTGTGAGTGAGATTGCGACGGCCAGCGCTGCAATCTTCTGTAACCACGGTCGCGATCCTGTCCCTGTAACTCCTAGGACACCTCCATTGGCGCCTCCAATTATGCCATGCCCATTACTGAATGCAGGTGCCCCAGGCGCACCGAAGAAACCAGTCCTCGGAGTAATGGTAAGCATAACCACGAGCACCCATGCTATCACGGTCGCAGCGCTGACAACATAAACCATGGGTATGGTAGATGCATAGAATGGGTCTCGCAGGTGATCTACTGTGAACACGTCGCCAGCTCTGACTCCAGTACACTCGGGCTGGAAGATGACATCGGTCGTGAGGGTAATGACCGTGTCATCCGCCAGCGACAGCACGCCGTTCGAGGGCAGCGTGAACGGCGTGCAGTGTGCCTGGCCATCAGTGGTGGTCGCAGTGGGCAGATTCCACAGCTGGCGCGGTTGTAAATGCGCTCCATCGTGAAACATCGCTCGAGTCGTGCCTTCGGTGGTGATGTAGCGCGCAGTCTTGGCTGGGCGGCCTCGGTCCTCTCAGGGAGGCCACATGAATGGCAGCGGAGGCGTGTCGGTCGTGGCGAGCGTCGGTATGCTCTCTCTCCAGTATTTTCGCAGCGTGTCCGGGGGGGGAGGTGCGATGGGCAGCGTGAGACGTCTCACAGCGGGAATTGTGTGTTGCGACGAGTGTTGGGAGACTGGGAGGATCGGAGGAACGTCTCTGGGCCCGTCGAAGCAGCGCTACTACCGTTAGCAGGGTCTCGCCTCATAAGCTTTCCGAATAAGATTCATCGGCAAGACCGGCGGCTGTCAATGCACGATGCACGCACGCTCGCAGCAACACAGCACAGCAGAAAGAGGACAGCAGACTGCCGCTCTGATCACAGCCAAGCAGCTTGGTAGGAGAACGTGTCTCCTGGTCTGCTCCGAAGCAGTAACAGCATGGTTGCCGATTGCCAGGCAGAACCCAGCAGAAGAGAAACTGTCGGCCGCCGACTTGCGTAAGCCTTGAGAAGCCACCCAACCAGCACATAACCCATGTGAGCGGCACTTTGACTTGGCCATGTCAAATCACACCCGGCCAGCGCATTTTGAAACCATCGCGACTCAACTCAGAGACTGACAAAGCAGCATCTCGCAATATGCTCGACTCTACGGAGCGTATGCCTCTGCAGAACATAGGCTAGATGCAGGGTCTGCTTTGCGGATGAGCATTGCTGGCCGATCGGCTCAAGAACCAGATTTGTTGTTCCGACGTGAGGGCCGACCTGAACACCACGCTCTCATTTCGCTGCGACAAGCATCACTGTCATGAACAACAGCAGTCCTGATTATGCCTCAGATCTTAGTACGATTACTGTCATACAGATCAGACTTTTTTTGAGCCGTATATTCGTGCAAACAATAGCCACCCGGAATACGAGGGCAAATGGCGAGATCGCTAGCACAACACCTCCACAACCAGAAACCCGCTCCCCGCCTAGGAGGTAATGCTTAACTGCACATGACCGTTCGTCATGGCTGGAGAAAGCATCCTCTAAGCTACAGCTGTGTCAGCCACGGTCGCGGACCACACCTCTTCATCGAGCTTCAATCTCCATAGCAATCAAGGCAAGTATTTTGCTTGTTCAATAGTCTGAACTCTTCCCACCAACATGGCCGACCAAACTATTCAAACACTGCATCCATTCCTGCAGGAGAACGCCACGAAAGTATCGTCCGGCGGCACTGTCAAGAGCTACTCTCACGATCATGGCTCAGGTCCGGTGTTCTGTATGGTGCATGGATGGCCACAATCATCCTACATGTGGAGGCACGTTGTCTCGGAGCTGAAAGACAAGATCTCGCTGTTCCTGCCGGAGTTGCCAGGCTACGGGTTCTCTTCGCTGCCTCCAAAACATGACAAGCGTACAGTCGGCAATCTGATCGTTGAAGCTCTGCAGCAAGTGTTCGGAAAGGAGCGACCTATCATCTGGTGTGGGCATGACCGCGGAGGAAAGTCCATTCCACGATACTCATTGGTCAAAATGCTAACTTGCTCAAAGGTAGGATCGGACATCGACTGATCGTAGACAACAATCCGTCTCACAACATTAAGTCTGCGATTCTGATTGACATCGTGCCAACTGCTGAACAATGGGCTGCTTTTGCGAATCCAGCTGCAAGTGCTGCATACTACCATTGGCCATTCCTGGCTGTTCCTACTGCACCCCAGATGATTGAGGCTATGGGCAGCGGCCATTGGACTAAGCTGAACCTCGAGCGCTCCAAAGGTGGTTCAGAGGATGGTGTTGCCAAGTTCAAAGAGGATGATGCCATAGGCCACTACTGCAATCAATTCACCAACCCAGAGGCTACAGCGGGAGCCTGTGGCGACTATTCAGCTGGCGCTTTCGAAGATGTTGACGAGCAGAAGAAAGACCAAGCAGCTGGCAAGAAGGTCACTACACCTCTAATGGTCATCTGGTCTGCGTCAAACCTCGGACGTATGCACGACGTGCAGAAGGTGTGGTCTGGCTGGGTTGAGAAGCCTGATGGAGTCAGGTTCGAGCCTATACCAGATGGCTTTGGACATTACTTGCCTGAGGAATGTCCAGACAGAGTCTTGCCCTTGCTCAAGTCCTGGATCGATCAGTATACATAGCACGTAATCAAACAGACCGAATGCCAAGAAGCATGGTGAAGACCACCAAGCTACATATCCTGGGGCGATGTACAGACAAGACACGGACTGGTCAGGCGTGGCCTGTGTATATCATATAAGTGTCAGAACTATATCAAAAGCAAACGAATACAGATGTTGGATGCTCTGCAGGTGATCACTACAGATGATCCTTGCTCTTCGTTTACAGTGGGTAAGGAATTCTTTTGAACTTTGTAAGTGCTACATATGTGTTGTGCGGACGTGCTCGTAGAAGGCGTATCCGCCCCAGGGTCAAAGCTGCCTTGATCATAGTCCTCGCAACCTAGCGAGGCGCGTGTCTTGCTGCTTTGCGGCGATGCGAGCCTGTCGACTGGCTTTCAGGTGGCAATATCGTGCCTTCTTCTGATGGAAGCCGCACCTGCCTTCTTCGATTCCATATCGCAAAACTGCTTCTAGGTCTCATGCTTCATCTTACCGAGACAGCCTCATTCGTCGTCATCATCTGCTTGCACGAATGGGTTCGCGATCTCCTCGCTGCCGTCAACAGGACTGATCAGAACCAGAAGTGTGCCTCTCGCCACTAGTAGACCGAGGTTTCTCGTGCTGGTGTTGCCGTCCTCATCTGTAGATCTAGTCAGCGAGCGATCGCCTTTCTGCTGCTCAAGCTGCTTACCTCTTGTGGTCTCCTTCACATCATCGAGCACCAGATTCATAAGCTGATCGTAACCTTTGAGTGTTCCAGTCACTGCAAACACATCGTCAGCTCAGTCTCAACATCCTCGAATATGGCACATTTACCCTCGCGGCCACCGCTGAACTTCACGGTGATTCCCTTTTCAAGATACTTGGACAGATCAAGAATGTTCTCCTTCTTCTTCTCGGCTCCGGCCTGACCGCCGCCGCGGCCTCCTCGATCACCGCCACCACCTCGACCACGACTTTCACCGCGACCTCGGCCGCCTCTGAATTGGCCACGTTCTGCCATGATGTTCTGATTGTATTGAGCTTGGCAGGCAAGACCTCAATATCTGATATGCGGCTCAAAGTTTCACGTGGGACGGGTTCGAGCTCCGCCGCAGCAGAGTGTGCGGAAAGTCGTGGTCGCCTGTTTCAATGTACAAACACACCTTCACACTCCATCCTGAAAATGGTGCACGTCATGCATTGTGTCGACACGCAACTACTCACCTCAATCGTCTCATAATTGCAAAGACACTGCACGTTGTTGCGCAAGACAAGAACGATCAACAATAATGCCACGAGATGGTCGTCGAGCCAGGGTGCCAGACCATGCATCCCACCAGTTCTACTAGTGGCTCCTGCCCACCGCGCCGACAGAACTCGCGTCGCTGTCCCTGGTGGAGGTTGCAGCCTTTCCAACTCGCGAACAGCACAACGCGCTACGCAGGCGGCACAACTCACCGGAAATGCTGCAGGCTGTGGCAATGAGCGGTAGGTTAGAGGTGTGCACGTCGATCTGACTGGCGGAGAGTCGCCAGCTTGTCACGCCGCACCACCATCGGAGTAGTTCGCGCCGCGAATGAACTGTCGGGCAGGGAATCGACTTCCCGTTCGTGGCTTCCTCGCGACGGCGGAGTCTCCTGCTTCTGCCCACCCTCGCACATCCGCTGAAGGCGGCCGGCCCTCCACCCCATTTCCTCTACCTCCCCTTTCCCTTCTTTCCTCTCGACAACAACAATCACTGCTATGCTTCAGAAATGGAGACCGGCACCACCCCCACCATCACCGCGGTGACCGATTCCACTGCTGCTGCCAAGCGCAAGCGAAGCCCTTCTGCAAGCTCGGTCTCTGCGCCTGTCGCAAAAGCCGCAAAGACGAGCAGCCAAATGAGCATCAACTACCTAGCCCGACAATCGCAAGACGACTTACCATTGATCAGCAAGGACGATACACTTCCGAACTTAATCCACTTGCTGTCGGCATATAGCAACATCCTCGACAGACACGAGTCGTTAGCCTCGAACTTGGGCGCGAGACCACTCGGACCTATACTAATCAAACGTTTTGAACGTTGCTTCGATTCTCCACCCAAGATCGTCGCTAGTCACCACAAGAACGCTTCTGGCGATCCAGCAGAGACAAGTCACACCATCACCTGGCTGGAAGTCATCGAGTTCGCCCGTGCACATCCAGCTCAATTTACGCTCAGCACGTTCTCAGAGGGCAGAAGGGTCTGTCAGTTCTACTATCCACAGAAGCAACTTCGAGTTCAGATCAGCGAGGAGGATTTCCTGTTCATCAATAGTGGACGATGTCAGGAGCTGATCCCACCTCTGCCAATATGGGAGGACGAAGAGAAGGAGGTGGGCACTTGCGATGTGCTCGAGGCAAAGCTCAAGGAGCTCACGAATGCAGCGGATATGGTAGCCGCTCGAACCCGCCAGCTCAGCCACAGACTCAAAGGTCGACGTGTTGCGATACTCGAGAGGAGAGCGGAAGGGGGCAGTGGCACTCCAGCGAAGGCAAACGCACCTCAGACGACCACTGCGCATCCGTCGACCTCGGGCTCTGGCTTCAATGCTGTCAACGCAAGTATCACAAATGGCAGACCCGTGACAGAACATGTGGAGCCCATACTCGGATCAAATGCTGCTGTCCGTACTGAGCTGCTTCGACACTTCGAAAGTCTGCCTCACAACCAGGGGCCGCCGAAGCTACACGCTAGGCATCATTCGACTACTGTCGGATTCGACGCAGCTCAACAGACACCCAAGACGACGGATTTCACAGGCCTGACCCAGAACGATGGCGCAATGTCTACGACATCATCTCTGTCTCCTGTGCCGATCAATGTGCTGAATGACAGTCTTCCTTATGCGTCAGAGAGCAACCGAGCGAGTACCAGTAACTACACACACCGGCCCTCGCTGAGCACCGGCAACCCTTACACTGGCAGTCATGCACCTTCCAAGCACAACTTTAGTCGCCCCCTGCCACCGGCGTTGGAAAGCAGCCAGCCTTTCCGTCCACTGTGTCAAGCACATATGGACAGCCTTCCTCGTGGTACTCGAGTCATCCCGCCTTGTGATCGATGTCGTCGACTACGTATGGATTGCGTCAAGAACCTGACATCTTGCGCCGGCTGTACGCGGAAGCATGCGCGCTGTCACTGGAGAGATGTCTCTCGTGAGGAACTCGGTGCTCTGGACCATATGATGGACTCGGCTTATCCTGGAACAGGAGGATCCCCGAGTCATCCAACCAATGGCTTGAATGGCGATCATCACGACGAGAGTGATGACGATGAGAGCAATCCACTCGAAGATCTCGAGGCACTGGGCGAAAAGGAGGAACAAGAGAATCAAATTCGGGAGGATGAAGAAGGCTTGCGCAATGCAAAGGAGCTGGCGAGACAAGGCTGGGAGGACAGTCTTCGCGACAGCCAGCAAACCCAGGCTGTAGGTGGTCAGCTCGTTGAAGCAGTCGGCGTTCATGCCGACACAATTGAGAGCGCCAATGCTGCCGCCAAAGCAGAGTTGGCGATCAGCTCCACGGTCCACGGCGATGCAGCCGATCGACCTGCGCACAGTCCCGACAAGGAGGCCGAAGGCACAGCCCCTGCCCCGCCACCAACAGATGCCGCACCCATGTCACCCAAGATGTTGCACAATCCAGCGGTTATCAACGGCGGTTTCCGCGCCGTCAACGAGGTCACCAGTATCGGCACCACGAACGGGACTGGTTGGCGAGCTATCTGAATGACTGATGAAGGAACAGAGATATGTCCGAGTTGATGAAGGCTACTGACAATCGGTAATATAGACGCCTAGACAGGCGACTATTTCGCAATTCACGAAGCACACAGCTAGACGGCACTTTCCGCATACCAATAGCCAGATGTAGTAACTCCTTCTCTGTAGCTGTGGTACAGACGTTGAGCCAGATCCCCACTGACGCCTGATAGTTGCCTGCAGAAGTGGAATTCTACGTGCAAAGCCAAGGCCAACAACCGCTCTCGCGGTCGTGTTGCAATGCCTGGCGATCCTACTTGGGATAGAGCACGAATCGCGTCGCCTCTCAGACTTTGCAGTATGGCAGCTGTGCTTATGTTACGACAGACTCTAATCGGGCATGCCAACTGTGTGGAAATCCAATACGCTTTCAAGCACACCTATGTCTTGCATATTGCTGTCTGGTCCAGGTTATCATTGGTCAAAGCTATGGGCGATTCGTTTGTTACGCAGATGTAACAGCGGCCCGCCCAGGAACATCACCATTCATTTCGTCGCCCACACGAACATCAGGATCGAGATGTGGGCCTCAGTCTATGCGGAAAAGACCAGCTGCTGGACGTAGCGCGCCCCACAAAGCGGCGGCAGCGCAAGATAGACGCTGGCATCTCGAGATGCACGGCATGGGTGATGCGGTTGCTGAAACATCAGTAGATGCATGGTATGGAGATCAGGAACGCGCAGCAGTAGCGTACCAGTAGCTTGATGCGGAGCGCTTGGGGAAGGTAAGCTGGGAAGCGGACGTTTATGCTTCGGATGTCATAGCCACGGGCTGTCGCAGAAACTCAATGCCATGCGATCTGTCGCCAAGTAGCTTTGAGGATTCGGCTGCATTGTGGCATCCAAGGCTGAGCACTTCAGGGCAGTCACGAGATGTGTGTTTATTCTCCGACCGATGTCACCCATCAACCTCTTCGAGCAATGAGTGAGCATGCACGCTCCTTGCCGTCGATCATACCAAGTTGGGGCACATATTTGAGTGGAGAACATCTCGCCAGAAGTTGTCTAATCGTTGCTGAAGACCCGATCGCCGACAGCGGTCAACCCTGTACGACGGACGGGTGTGCGACCTCAGCACTATCCACCCACACCAGCAATCCGGCGCAACATTGGCATCATGATCGCTCATGACCAGGACTCTGGTTTTCGAAAGGACAAGCTCTCCAAAGGACTTACTTTCGAGGTTTACACGATCGACGTCAGATCTGGATCTCGCGAGACACGGGCGCCAGCATTGACATATGCCATCGTCCTTCAGATCTCGCGTGCTGCAACGGGTGTCTGCAGCGTGGCACTGTGCAAACCCGACACTGCAGGATGTCTTGCGCCACCAATGCTCTGCGCCGCCTAAAGTGGCCTCGGAGTGCATATCTTCAGTGCCGCCGCAGTGCAGAGCAAAAAAGACCCGCACGTCTATTCGTTGACCAGTGATTGATGATCGACATTCATGTCGCGCAACACTGCATAATGCGGACCTCGGGACAGATCCGCAATGTCAACTTCATTGCTCACGAGTGTTCGGCGACCTGGCCACCTGGATACTGTCTTCCAAAGGGTCCAATCGCTGCTCGATCATCCTCTGAAACAGTCTGTGCACTGTCAAGTAGCAGCGTGAACAGGGTCGTATTGCAGACCGCCTGTCCCATCAACACCAACTCGACATCATCACAATGTCTGCCAAGTGACCATTTGCATTAACCGTTGAGCACAGAATCAAATTGTCCAGCGCGCGACGCCTGTCAACTCGGGCGACGATCGGATTCAACGCCATACTTGCAGGACTCGGCTGGGTTTGCCGGTGCTATTGCATTCCATCACTGAGGCGCTCTATTCGGCTGACGTTGCAATGAGCTGGCCACCCTCCCAACGACATTTTGCTACCTCTGCCGAGTCACCGGAACGGTTAGGCTGTACAAGAAAACTTGGCTGCAAGGCGCTGGTCCCCGATCTCTACAGAGCGCATCACAAGTACTTATTCTCCGCAAGGTCCTGAGTCTCTGCCGTTGCCAAAGTCCAGTCTCACACCATCCCGATTTTCAGGAACATCCCGAGAAGTCTTTCGTTCCTGACGCTGTACCATACTACCATTACACAGACACACATCCCTTGCGTGGGTTTCAGCAATCCAGAGCTCAACTGCTGGAAATTAGGTTCGCCGCTTTTGCCTGAGGTCAGTATAGTTGAGCGATTCTCGAGGTCGGGTATGGTTGTACCTGGCATTTAGCTCTGCATCTGGACACTGCTGACTGGGCCAGTGAGCGCGTTGGCCAGGCCACCTTTCCGTGCCACCCTGACATAGTGCCTTCGTCGTAGGTTCCACGAGCACTGGACAGACAGCGTAAAGATGCTGTTGTACAGTGGTGCGTTCGAGAGTCTCTTCTTATTCGGCCCCAGACAGATGTCCCCCATGCCCAAACGCCTCAAACTCTAAAAGCCACACACTTTCCTCATCTGCTTCAGACTACACACGCTCCTTTGTCAATCAAGGTCATCTGTGCACTTGTCTACTTGGGTTGGAGGTCTACTGTTCTGTGTGTCGACTCACACGGACAATGGCGTTATTGGATGGCATGCTAACGATGTCACGTAGTGAACGAAATGTCTAGCAATTCGACGCCAAACCGCCCTAACCGTGGCATACTGGTGCCCGGTATCGACACTCACAGCGCTGTTGACCAGAAGTATCAACAGCCGCAGCAAGGTCGCGCCTTCTCGCCATGGCCACCGACGCCCCAATCTGCCCAATCTGCTCAAGACTCTAGGCGTCCGTCGCTGGCATTTTCTGGCTACTCTGATGCATCGTACTCTGGACCATCGTCTGTGTCTAGCTTTTCGCAGCCTCCCACCCCAATGCATTCCATGGTGAACTCGGCCGAAAACTTCCACCATCAGTGGCACGATACGGCGGAGATGCACGTCGCTGTTCCGGATCCCATGGAGACCACGTGCACTCTGAGCCATGCGCTACCGATGTACAGTGCGTCGTTGCAGCCACATGGACTGCCATCGCTGGCTCAAAATATGTCACTGCACATACCAACTACTTCTACCGCGCGCAACAATGCGTGGCCATCGACGACAGTAGCGTCCTTCCATGCCAGCGTACAGTCCGGACTCGAGAAGACCTTGTACCAGAGCACACAAGACCTTGGACAGCAGCACGCGGCTACTGCGTCGATGTATGCTAACCCTTCTGCATCCATGCCAGCACCGCTGCAGCAATCCGTATTCCCAGACTATGGTGGCCACCAATTGCCTCAAGTGATCGTGCCATCCCAGCTTGGTCCCCAAAACCACACGGAGCACTTCCATGGCTACGACCAAGACGAGGACATGACCCACGAGATTGCTCAGAGCTTTGAGTCAAACAGCTCTGATGCCTGGGAGGCGGTCGAGCCTCAAAGCCCGATGGAGGACTACCTCAGTCCCACCGATGATGGCTTCGACTTGATCAAGCAGGAGTTTGCCGCCTCGCCCTTTAGATCATCATTATATCGCAGTCGCAAAAGCCTGCCGGCTTTTACACAGAGTCGATTGCAGGCCAGCAGCGCAAAGAAGCCTCGAAAGGCAAGACACGGCCAGGTCTTTGGCCACTCTTTCAATGCTGGCATAGAGATCGAGTACGCTGGACCTCACTGGACAATGGCTCCTGACGAGCATGGTCGGCTGCACATCCACACGAGCAGCACCAAGCCTATTAAACCTCACAAGTGTTTGTTCGAGAAGGACGATGGTGCCGTTTGTGGCGCTAGCTTCGACAGATCGGAGCACTTGAAGCGTCATGCAAAGTCCCACACCAACATACGCGAATACCCGTGCCCACTTCCGAAATGCACGAAGGAGGTTGGTCGATCTGATAACATGGTCCAACATTTGAGGACCCACCTGAAGCTGCCGCGAAAGGGAGCTCGTAACGACCATCACGACTTGGTGCAGATCTGCAAATGCATACACGCGCATCCTGCATACGCTGATGACAAGAAAGGGATCAAGCTTATCGCCAACTTGCAGAAGGGAGAAGGTGGCGGTGCTCATCAGCACATGCGCGATGTCAACCGAAGGAGGACTTTGGGCTGATCTCCTTCTGCGTGAATCACTACGACAATAAGTAATGTGTGATGTGTCACATCACGAGGTGTATGCTCACCGATTTATCGAGGGCAACGAGCAACGAACATGGCAAGACAAAGCAACGAACAGGATATGGCGCGGCATCTTTGAACGGTTACGATTTCGGAATACCCACACGGCATGGGGGGCTCTCTTCGGTTTTTGAGTTGGACATTTATTCTATCTGGTGTTGAACAGGACAGATAAGTAGTATCATCGTTGTTGGCATTGTACTCTGGTAACAGGCAAAGAGAAAAGACTGGGCGGCTTCATGGTCACAATGACTTTGGGTGGCGCTTCACGGCCGTGCTTTTCGGAAACATTAGTGTAACTCTAGTATGTAGTGTAGTGATGAAGAAGGGGAAGAAGGTGATGAGCAACGAGGACTGCGACGGCAGGTCTAGGATGCCACTTTGGCAAGAGCAATAAATATAACGCACGCTGCGGCGCTGTGCATGTTACCAAATGTCCCATGATCAGGCTCGAGATGTTTGCATCCTTCACGTCGTGTATCGAAAAGACTTGTCCTCCTTGTCAGTCATGTCTGCGCCATCCACGAATTCCTGCACTCCTCCTTCTTGACACTGCATCTGATCGCGCTTCTTGTTGTCGCGCCAGCACAAATACCAGTAGCTTGGAATGAAAACACACACGAGCCCCCAGTCGACCAGTGCGCAGATTACGCCTGCGCGATACCTTGGGGGCGCAGTCCATAGCTGTGGAGCCGCAATACATCCGGTGCTGTATCCCACGAAGAACACAGCGTTCACAAATGCCTTCTTGGTGTTACCGCGGACGTTGCTCGCGGAGAGTGACATGAGAAGGCTGAACTGCGAGCTGATGACCGAAGCGAGCCAGCTTGCCACGATCATGCCCCAACCCGCGTCCAGTGGCAGGACTGTGAGTAAGATGCAGCCCACAAGAGGCACGATACAGAGTAGCAGGACGACCATGTTACGTCTGTTCGGGAACCACAAACATCCAGCTATACCGACCCAGATGAATCCAATCTGAATGGCTCCCGAAGGCGAGCCATAAAGTAAAGTCTGGCTAGAAGTGTATCCGAGATTCTTGATCACAAGACTTGCGAATGTCAGCACTGGCGAGCACATTGTGACCAAGATGCCGAACATGAAGACGTGGAAAGTCTTGATATCGAAACACGCTTCTGAGAACTGCTTCCAGGAGAAAGAGGTCTTGTCTCCTCCGTCGTGCTGCGAAGCTAGTCGTCTTGCGGCGACGATGCGCTCATCCGGCGAGAGAAACCAAGCTGAGTCCGGCCCCGTGGGCATCGCAATGAAGAAGAGTACACCGGCGAATATCGTGACCGCGCCGCACAGGAGGAACATAAGTCGCCAAGGTGCGATGGATAGGTGACTGAGATTCTCGCCAATTCCATACATCATTAGCGACCCAACGATCTGGGCGATTCCATTACACGTCACCCACATGCCAACACGCAAAGGATGCTCTTCCTTCTTGTACCAGATACTCGTGATTGTGATGAAAGCTGGACTGACTGCTCCTTCTGTGAATCCGAGCAGACATCGGACCGCGGCGAAGCCGGCAAAGTTGTTTGGAACAGCGAGACACATGCAGACGCCTCCCCACAAGATGATGGTAATCCCGACGAACTTGGCAATCGGGAAGCGGCTCATGAGGTAAATGAATGGCCATTCTGATGCGAGTTGCGCCAGGTAGAAACAGCTCGTGAGCCAGCTGTACTGATGTGAGGTAAGATTGAGATCCGTGAGAAGGCCGTAGACTGATGCGTAGGATAGTGATTGCTTGTCCAGATATTGAGTGAAGAATACCAGGCACATCTGTAAGTGTCAGCTGTAGTGTCATGTGCTGGACAATTTGGCACCCACCATGGGGAGGACAATCAAGTCAATCTTCCGCAGCACTTTTCGCTCAGCTGCTTCGTCGATATCGTGAATACGAGCATGCTGGTAGTCGACATCGTTGCTGCCAATCTGCTCGATGGGCACTTTCTTCTCTTGCTCCTGTCCTGCTGTCATGGTAAGTCGACGCTCATGCGAACCCTGTTTACAAGCAAAGGAAAGTGGCTGATGTAGCAGTTTCCAACCTCAAGCTCACAAAGTGTACGAGCCCCGATAGGGCAAGCGACTAGCAGATCTTGTAGCACAGGATGGTTATTCGGCTGTCTTAACTTCGACCACCATTCTGTGATGGCTGTCAGGCTCGGATGGATCTGTCCAGACTACGACAGTAGAGCCCTTCGACCGTACTGGACCAGTTCAGCGTTTCCGATCATCTTCGCGTTGCTACGATGCCACGCTCCCAGCACTTCTTCACGCGTCGTGGGAGCTTCGGCCGTTTCTTGCCCGCGACTAGGCTTGAGATCTCGTGACGTTGGCCGCAGACCAGATCGCCATAACGAACACTCTTATCGCTCGATGAAGCAGACGCGATAACTCGCGACTGATGCTTCGATAACCTATTCATTGTTTGAAAACAATTGAAGTGCAGTCAAGACCGCGAAGAAAAAGAGTTTGAGCCACGGCCAGCACGGGCCACAAATCGCACCTTCTATCCGAACACCGCCATGACAAACACCAATCTTCACCTTGACCTCAGAGTTGAGCAGCACAGCGCAACAGCTGCAGAAGGCATGGCCAACCCATTGAAGCCCTGGACAGCAACGCCTCGAAAGCGGTATCGCTTGATCGACTGCAGACTGATTGGTGAGAGCTATGCCAATGAAAGACCATTGCAACGTGACTGATACTCTTAGACAGATCCTAAAGATGGCTCTCAGCACGAACATGTCACGATAGACATCAAAGATGGTCTGATCCATCGCATGACCAAACTGGACACTGGACCCTCGGGCCCCAACGACGAAGTGTTCAAATGGACAAACAACGAAAATATCACAATGATCAATCTCGAAGGCCGCTATGTACTACCTGGACTAATAGACTGCCATGTCCATCTTGCCACGCCTCCCGGCGAAGATGGCCTCAAGGACACGATGAATCAACATCCCGATACAGCATTACTTCGCCAACCATATCTCGCGCGAGAGATCCTCAAGCGCGGATTTACGACGATTCGTGATTGCGGTGGAGCTGGACTGGCTCTCAAGGAAGCGCTGGCTGAAGGTCTTTATCCTGGGCCGAGATTATTCATTGCCGGTCACGGAATCTCGCAGACTGGTGGCCACGGCGACATGCGGTCATCAAAGGCCGATGAGTATGCATGTTGCGGCGGCCATACTCGTGGTCTCGGCCGTATCGCGGATGGTGTCGAGCAATGTCTACACGCAGCTCGCGAAGAGCTGAGACAAGGCGCCGACTTCCTCAAAGTGATGTTGTCGGGAGGTGTGGTGTCGCCGACAGACAAGCTCACTAATCTGCAATACACGCCAGAAGAGATTCGTGCGTTCACGAAAGTGGCCAGCGATTCTGGTACTTGGGTGACAGCGCACGCCTACACTCCTGCTGCCATTCGAAACGCGGTCGAGAACGGAGTTCTGGGCATTGAGCACGGTAATCTGATCGATGAGCCGACTGCGGAGTTAATGGCGAAGCACGGCGTGTTTCTGACTCCGACCCTGGTGAGTTTACAAATCATCCTTGTCATGGTCGATCATACACTGCTCGGTCTCAAGCTGGGCAGTCCTTGCGACCGGCAAGAGAAGCCTTCGAAAGACTGAAGCTGACGATCACAGATCACGTACCAGACCATGGCTAGCAAGGAATTCGGCAGCTTCCTCCCACCATCAATAGCCGCCAAGAATCTCCAGGTTCTGGAAGCCGGTCTGCGCAGCATTCAGATCGCAGACAAGGCAGGCGTGACGATATGCTACGGGACCGATCTTCTCGGCCCACTCGAAGTGATGCAAGCCAGCGAGTTCTCGTTGCGGAAGCAGGCAGGTCTGTCGAATTTGAAGATTCTGCAAAGCGCGACAGTGAACGCTGCACGTATGCTGCGGCAGGAGGACAAGCTCGGGCGCATCAAGGAAGGATATATCGCTGATCTGGTGATCCTGAATGCGAATCCGTTGGAGGATATCGAGGTCCTGGCGCGGCCGCAGAAGCATCTTCTGGCTGTCATCAAAGATGGCAAGGTGCTTCACAGCAGGTGGTCAAAGCTGTTTCCAGACACGGAACAAAATGCTGTGCTGGAGTAGTCGCTCGCAGGTGTCCTGGAGCTTAGTGCCGGAATTAGAGTTGTGGCTGCTGATGTGACGCTCACTTCGAGAATGGTGCAATGGGATCAGCGCTGATGTCCAGCACATCCAGATGCCAGATCTCAAATTTCATGACTTCGCTCTTGTCCACCAAGGACATCTCCCGTCTGGCCTCAATCACTCCATCTTCCCGCATCAGCTCTACAGGCTGGCCGACCTTATAGCAGAAGTCGCCTAGGCAGATGAACTCCAGGCATGGAGGTGGTCTCCGGCCGAGCTCAATGCCCATATGCCACATCCTCTGCTCGTGTGTATACATTGCGAAATGCTGCCTAAGATGGTCATTCTCCAGGATCCGTAGGCACTTCAGATTCGGCAAGAATGGCATGAGCAGACGAATTGACTCGTGGTCAGCACAATCTACTGCAATGCCTAGCTGCTCAACTCCAGTGCAGTGACGGACGAGGTCGGCCAAGTCGTCTTGCGAAAGCGCCCACAAGTCGGAAAGAAGTAGATGTTTGAGAGTGGCTCCGTGATAGCGACCGATGACATGAATGTACTCTTTACCCAAACTTATCCATTCCGGGTCCTTCATCGGATCGTAAGGTGCATGTGGCGTTTCAGCATTCGGCGTGGGCGGGCTAGCTGCGCTCCCGTTCGAAGAAGGCGTGAAACCAGTGCGCTGCCGCTTCGCATTGCTGACAAGGTACATGTACTTCATGCTGACTTTGGCTTTGCGCATGATCTTGATGTGCTCTGGTGAGATCTCGTTGCATCTCACTTTCTCGAACGAAGTCGCCATCTCAGGAGGAACATCTTTCCAGGTATCGTCCACGAAGACTGTCCTTGGATCGTTCCCACCAAATGAGTCGAGGAAAGTGATGCTGTTGCAGGCCTCGGCGTCGAAGATCTGCTCCAGACCAAGCACATTTGGACCAAACCAGTTCTGCAAAGCGAAATGCTTGACTTGAAGCTTGTAGTTAGCTTTATGGCAACGCCCGAAGAAGGTATTGAGATTCATGATCGATTCTGCCTCAGCTCGCATACGCGGCGAAAAGTGCAATCGCACATCCTCAAGCTTCTTTGAATGGAGCATGAGCATGCTGATATCGTCCGGGTAGCACATCGGGTCAATGTCCATCGCCTTGAAGACGCGCAGATTGGTCATTGGCGGTATCAGCACGGAAGGCCGAGGCACTCGCGTGGATGGGAATCTCAGGGTGAAGCTCGTGAGAGTGTTGTGTGTTCCCAGACCCTGGTACAGCGTCTTCAGCGGCTTGCAGTCCAGCTCCCAGCAGAAAGACTTGAGCTTCGTCATCTTGTCAGTCGCGGCGCGAAGAATGATGTTCAGCATCATGGAATTGTCTGGCACTCTGCCTTTGGCGAAGTCATCGATGCCCAGCTCTTGCCATTTGCCCTACACTGTGTATCAGTCGCGAAGTTCCCATATCCTCCACACCTTGCCAACTCACCCAGACCCTGAACTCCTCTACCAGCGCAGCATGCCCCTTCGTGCATAGACCGTTCAGTGCCATCATGAATGGGCTACCGCTACCAAAGCCTTCAGGCCGCCCATTGACATAGCGCATCTCTCCATATGAATGTAGACTGACACGCTGGTACAATTGTGGTAGGGTCATGTAGTACAGCAACCTGCTCGTTCGCGTGACTCTCGCTATGTCACCTATGTCCTCTAGATATGACACGATATGCGCGACCAAGTTGAGCGGCAGCGTCGTCGCTGGCCGCTGTCCGCCATCATTGTTTGTGGGAATCGTGCTGGAGGCAGGCGACGTGTACGTGATGTATGGAGGGATCTCGTTGAAGGCATGTGTCCCATTCTTCAGAGCGGCGGCGCTCATTCTGACCGTTTTGGTAGGCGCATCTGGGCTCCTTCCACGCTTCATCTCGAGGGCAAAAGGGCTTTGGGGTCGAATGGGATCATGTCCGACGCCTCGACAGATCTAGAGTTATGAAATGGGTCATGTCTAGCAGCCGTGGGCAGGTTCTGACCAGGCCCAACCTTGCACCAAAGTCACAAATGTTGTTCAAGAAACTCTAAACGGTCATGAACTAGCGACAGATTAGTTAAGCCTTGCTCGGTGACTTAAGCCCGGTTGATGATCTCCTCAGCCTCCTGGGCGGTGCATGTCTGACCAAGCGGAGGTGAGTTTTGGCCGAGCACTGTAACTCCGGAGAGTTGCGCTCACCGATTGTCCGCTGCTGCATCTTTTGACGGAGGGTTTTGGTTACAAGCCTTGCCATCGTGTCATCTTGATAGGCAATCCATACGACCACCGGGACCACCCAGAGAGACGCAGAGCACACCCTTTCATCACATCCCGGCAAAGTTGAATCTTAGAAGACGCTGTGCTGCTCACCACTTCCTGGCCTGCTTCGTCCGAATTACCCGTAGTTTGCGCGGACAGACTTGACGCCGAGCAGAGCTATGCAAACTCACGGCCGAGAGCGAGCACAAGACGATGCTGTTCGAACTCTTATCGAAACGTATCACGAGCATAATTCTGCTGTGATTGAAGAGCTTACCGCTGAGCCAAGCCCGCTGCAGTTCATGCGGTACGTGGCCAGCAACAGACCGTTTGTTGTACGGAAGGCTGCTCGCTCTTGGCACGCTCTCCGGCAATGGGACAGCGAGTATCTTCGCAAGGCGATGGACGGTAAGAGCGTCAACGTAGCCATGACGCCCATCGGGTAGGTGCATGTGTCCGCCTGTCCTTGTCTCATTGACTGAATTATTCAGGAATGCAGATGGGCTCGTGGAAGATAAGCACGGCAATCTGATTTTGGTAGAACCTTATGAGACTCAAGAAACCTTTGCTGCCTTTTTAGACTACGTCCGGGCTGATGCGCAGCTCACACAGCAGGAGCGAGTGGGCAGGAACGTCAAATATGCGCAGACCCGTAAGTAACACACTCATTGTGGCTACAAGTGTACTGATCTGAACGCAGAAAACGACAATTTACGAGATGAGTACAGCCCACTGCTTGGAGATGTTCCTGGAGACATTGGCTTCGCAAGTGCTGGCCTTGACTTATTGCCAGATGCTGTGAATTTCTGGCTAGGCAACGAGAGGTCTGTCACCGCGCTACATAAGGACAACTACGAGAACATCTACGTACAGGTACGTGGTCAGAAGCATTTTGTTCTACTTCCGCCCAGCGATATGCCATGTGTGAACGAGGTACCGACGCGTTTCGGGAGCTATCAGCCCGTGTCGGAGGATGAGACTAGGCTCGAGCCCCAGCTGTACGAAGGAGGAAATCCAGTTCCCACGCCCACCTGGGACCCGGACGAGCCAGAAGAGAGGACTTCGCAATACTCGTATCTGTCTCGGCCACTGCGCGTGACACTGGACGAAGGCGATATGATGTACCTTCCTGCGATGTGGTACCATAAGGTTGCGCAGAGCTGTGGCGAGGAGCACTTTTCGTGTTCGGTGAATTACTGGTATGACATGACTTTTGATGGTCACTTCTGGGCGCAGAACTGCTTTCTGAGGGGAGTCGTGGAGAATGCAGCCAAGCGCGTGGACTATCCTGAGCTCGAAATGGGTGGTGAGGATTGAGGGATGTGACGTGAGCGCGTCACTTTGGTGGGCTCTTCACTTTGCTTCAGATTCTGGCCAAAGCTCAAATCGACCCTCTTCTGCCACTCCACGAGTTTTTCAAATTCGACCATCGACACAATAACATCTTTCATCCGGCCATGGAGCTATCAGAGCCGCACCCCAAACACATCATGGTCTCTTCTATTCCAGACGACAGAGCCAAGCTACTCGAGGCTGGCCCGGAAACACCAGGACATGCAGAAGTGGTTCAAAACGAGGAGTGCGCATTCTTGAAGAAGCTGCCGGCTGAGCTGCGCAACCAAATCTACGCCATTGTCGCAGTCGATCACGCCCGTAAAGCTTGCTTGCAGGAGGCGAACACCCTGGGCATGGCACTAGTCAACAGAAAGATCTCCTCCGAATATCTTGGGATATCGAACAGCAAGGAGACCATAAGCTCGAGGTATCTGGTTGCCATTAACCCCATGAAGTGGGAGCCACTCGATGTGCGGGATTTGATTAAGAAGCGACAAATTTCTCGAGGTCGATATGACGACCAGGGCTGTACTGCCTTCCGCAGGGCTTCCAGCATCATGACTGTACGCCAGAGCATTTATTACCAGTTTCACATTGCGCAGCGCTGTGAGGAAGGAGGGCCGAGCGACTGGCCAGGACTACAAAATTACTTCGGAATGATTGAGCTTGGGGACCGAAGTCTGAGGTGCTGGAGTTCTCGGTGGCTCGCGAAGACGTTCACGAGTGTCTTGGCTGAGGCACGCGGCGGACCACCGTCTCTCGCGTCGATCGATCATTGGAGCGTATCAAGGACGCTTTGCGCTCATTGTGGGTCGTATTGCAGACGAACAGGCAAGCTTCACAGCGTGGGCATATGCGTCTGGAAAGCTACGAACAGCTTTCAATATCAGCTTAGCCCCGGCTGGCTTGGATGTTCCAGTATGCATAAAACCGCTGGCTTAACCACAAAGTTCGCCATCTTGGTATTTTACCCACCACCTCATAGTCTACAGCCGCATGCGAAGTGTGACGAGCTATGTAATGCCAACAAGGAGCGAAGCAGAGCGTAGTGGTCTCCGCGATATCCAGATGAGCACGAGCTCGCGCAGAGCATAGCAGACATGACTCAATTGCGACGTGAGGCCGGAATGCGACAGAGCACAGCGAGATCGTGCGTCAACTGAAGCATTACAATCGCTTCATTTTCCTGCAGGTCACTGCTGTTCACATGTGGCTCAAGCTCGACATTGCACAATCAATTTTTCCGACTTTTTGGACAACCCATCACAACACAAACATCTCACAGCAATGGAAGAATCAACCACCAATCTCCAGGATGCACTGGCGCTGGTCGGCAAGCTGACCGCGCTTGAATTGCACGTCCTTCACCCCGTCCTGGACGCTCAGATGGCAGAACTTGCTGCTGCCGACACAGAGTGCAGATTCCTCAAAATCTCCGCCGAGCTCCGCAACCAGATCTACGAGATTGTTGCAGCTCATCAAACTCGTGTCGCCCTTTGTGGCGGCGGGCGAGCGTGTGGATTAGCCAGGGTCAACAAGCAGGTTTCGAAGGAGTACCTGAGCGTCTTGAATCACAAGGACGCAATTTCTGCGAAATACTTCAACCCTGGATACCACATCAACTGAGTCCAAACCGACGCCAACACGATGTTGAACTACCGTGCCAAATTTCTGCATAAGAAGGGCCGCGAGCCATTCCAGGTTCGAATCCACGAAGACAGCTACCGTTATGGATCCGATCGAGAGAACAAGATCGGAGCAGAATTCCGGCACAAGGAGCGTTCCTCCCGCTCTTATGGTGCGACTTACGAGGGATTCTTTGAGCTCGGAGAAGACAAGAAGGGCACCGTGCGCTTTACTGTGGAAAAGAATTTGGTTGATGACCTCCGTCGACAGCAGAAGCTTGCGGATGGAAAGATAAGCCATAAGAAGTAACACTCTTCGCAGTCTTGGCGGAGCTCTAGGCTCTTGAGTGAGACTGCAGTCATTGATAAATGGGGTTGGAGAGCAGGAAAGGAGTGGCGTTGCCGCATTGGTGAAGCCTCGGTCGGGGCCTGACAGACGAATACCACTTTGTCATTGCAAAACGTCAAGCTCAGGCTCTTTGTTGACCAGCTCAACCTCTTGATACGACATTACGGGCTCCGTGTAGGACAGAACAGCATCTGAGGAATAGCTCCGAGATCAAGGTACATGGTCATCAATCAGATGGTAACGTTCGGAAGTAGTACAACGGATCCTTCCAACAGTTCACTTTCCATTGGGTCTCCTTGATGCACAGAACGAGGTGATGTACCGCATGATGAGCTAATGAGCAGGCAAGCATATTCATATGAGCAGGTTAGATTCCTTCGACGTTGACTACATTTACGATGTGTCCATTGACTGATCGTGAACTGATGCAGTGGAGCGGCAAGGTAAGGCACATTCTACAATGTTAGATAAAAGTGAAACTTGACTTCCGACCGCAGCTTCACTTCCTGCATCTCGCTTGCATGTCGCCCAAGCTCGACCGAATGACGTGGAAACCACTCTTTCAGAGAACTTGCTCTCGCCTTCCCTCTCTCAACATCATCACGCTCCATGGCAACACCTTTCCAGCCCGACATGGAGAGATCGCCGACAAAGATCGAGAAAGCCATGATCTGGCTAGGTCAGATGCCCCGGACTGAACTCGACATAGTCAAAGCGCTGGCCAATTCGAGGCTCGAAGATCTTGCAGCGAAGGACACCGAGTGCAAATTCCTGAAATTCGTCCGCTGAGCTTCGCAACCAGATCTACCATTTGGTAGCTGTCAAAACTGCACGAACAATATGCACGAACAGAGTCCTTGACAATGCACAAAGACGCCCTACGCCACTGGACCTGGCACTCGCAAATAAGCAGATCTCGGGAGAGTTCTTGAGTATTCTGATCAGCGAAGAAGTAGTCGCATCTGCGAAGTATTTCAAGCTCGATACTTCACTCGAGTGGGTCAAAGTCAGTGTACGTGAATTGTTACGGGGCTGTTCGAAGAAACACAGATTACGCGACAGCGACTACTACACTCATGAAGCTCACATATGGGGTCGCTGGAGGCACGCAAAACTATTTGCTCCACTATGCGGGTCTGGTATTTTTCGATGGGGGAAGCGGAGGGGCCATACGTTTCAAGTTGCTGAAGGAAGCAAGTCAAAATTACCACTGATGAGCGGAGCTTCAAAAGTGTGCTTCGGCCGAGCAGCAGAAGGGTAGCCGGTCGATCAGTCGCTTTGCTTGATCTCGACTGACCCCCATGGGCCAGTAGAGGATTATCGAGACACCGTATGCATGGACGAATGGGCAGCGCATGAGCTTGCCACTGAGGTCGCCGAAGCCATGCAGGATCGAGAGGAACTGAGCTAGTAGCCGATGAGTCCGATAGAAAGACGATGCACGACCGCACAAATGACAGGCCAACGGAACGTCCTCGTAAACCAGCAAGAGGATAAGCTGTATACCGCAGGCACCTGAACCACACAAATTCCAACACACTCAGACCTCAACTTCTCACAACCCCATCCTCCCCTTCACAAACCCCGCCGCCCGCTCAACATCCCTCTCGTTCCCATAATTCAAATGCTCCTCCATCCTCAGAAGTCCGCCAAGCATATCCCCATGACAAAACCCATCTCCCCCATGACACACCTCCAGCACCTTCTTCCCTCCCACCCTCTCCCTCATAGCCTTCTTCTTCCCCAGCTCAGCCGAACTCCCAAACGTAACCACACTCCCAATTCTGCTCACTTCTTCATGCGTCATTTGTTGAAGAAGGGCGTGGGTGAGGATGTGTCCGCCAAGGGAGTAGCCGCTTAGTGTGATGTGTGTATTGGGACATGACTCCATCGCTTGCGCGGCAAGATTTCTCATTAATTGACTTGCAGCTGCATCACCGTCTGTGAAGAGACTATCTCCAATTTCCGCAGTATACTCCACACCTTGCACCGCCATGCTCATCGTCGCCACCGTGCCGTTCGAAGAGGAGTGGAGGAAATCAGATACAGCCTGGAAAAACATCGGTCCCACGCCTCCTGCACGGCCGACATTGCCAGAGGGTGGAGAGCCGGGGAGGTCGGTGCCTTTGGCGTAGATGATTGTGAGGTTGGGACAGGAGTGGCCATTGCCGCTGCCGTAGGTGGGGGAGAGGAGTTGATTTTGAGATCCCTGAGAGAGGTAGGAGGGCGTGGAGAGGGAGAGCGGGGCGGCGAGGGCGAAGGCTAAGACTCCCAGGAGGGATGGGAGACGCATGCTGGCAGAAGGCTGTGGTTGGATGAATCGTCGAGAGGTGGGATTACGTGATGGCTGGAGCTTTTTCGTAGTTATGCTTGGTTGCCAGGCAAGTGAGAAGTGGTCCTGTAGATTAAATATGAGATCTGACTTGGACATTCCTGGGAGAGAAGAGCTGGGCAAAGTGTGTTACTGGTCAGCACATTTCGCGTCGTGAAACTTTGGTCTCTCTGCACCATGAGGCCGCACAGAAGTGCCAAGAGCGAGCTTTTTGAAGTCTAGTCGAGGCCAGATAGTGCTTTTGGGGGTCTCTGTGACCAAGTGCTCTTATCGACCGACTTCGAGAGCAAGAGAGGCTTGCGAGGAAGGAGTGTAGCGTGTGTTACCGCCTCCGTGTGTCTTCTAAGGTGGTCTATGGCCACTGCCTTTGCAGGAAGACTGGGGATATGGCCCGAAGGCGCAGCTGTGTCTTAGCCATAGTGTGGGAGTGTAGCCGGACTCACTTGAGCACGAATCTTGTCGAAGAATAAAAGCGACCAGAGGTGCATCTACGTCTGTTAAGGGTTGTCGAATCGCATCGCTGCGAAACTGTGGCTCACAGTCAGAGTTAACAACGGAAACGGGCCAGTACAAAGAGAGCCTACGTACAGAATGACTGGACCCGCACCGAGGAAGCTTCGCTTTGTTCTGCTTTCTCACAGCTGCAAGAAGATGTTTCGTTGAATCTTGACCTTCCATGAGCATGGCGGAGTGACTAGAATCGACGGAGCCAGAGTTCAGGACTAGCGAACACTTCACTCCAGCAACGGCTTCACTTACCTGCAAGGCGTCTGAGTGTGCCCCAAGCTCGAATCAAGCACCGAGTTCTTCTCAGACAGCCTGCTCTCGAGTTCTCTCGCTCTCTTCAGAACAGTAATTCAGACCGGAGTAACAAACCATTCGATGGCGCCTCACCGCCATACCAAGATGGCTCGCTCATCAAGAAAGTTCGAAGACGCCAAGGACTGGCTCCATCGCCTATCCAAAACCGAGCTACAAGCCTTGAAAGCACAAGTCGACTCTCGACTCCACGAGCTCACCGAACGAGAAGCCGGTTGCCGACTTCTCAAATTGCCTCCAGAGCTACGCAACATCATCTACCGCATGATAGCAGTCGACTACGCCTGTACAGCATTCAACATCAACACTCCAAATGTGAACGCGAACATACCACACTATGAGCGGCGGCAAAAGTTTCGCGAGCCTTCCAGTCTCGCGCTCACGAATAAGCAGATCTCTGGCGAGTACCTCAGCGTCCTGAACAGTGAAGAGGCGGCGTCTGCGCAGATCTATGACCAGCAGGCTGCTCCAGATAAGTGGATCGACATCGACATCCGCAAATTACTTGGCACCGTCCGGTCAATACCACGACGTACATATCGGCGTAGTGGTATGGAACACAGCTCTCAACCAGACGTCTTCCTCCCCGGCCGAATCTTTCGCCTCTGCTGCGGAGGCGAAAGAGGAGCTTGCTAAAGGAAAGGTGTCGCAGGGGGAAGGGTACTATCGAGGTCTGGTAAGGTTTGGTGGTGAGGGTGGGAGAAATGGGTGTCTCAGATTCTTGCTGCGGACCAGCGCGATTGAGTATCATCTGTCGTGAAATTGGTTGTCAAGGGCGTGGTTTGGTATTCAGTCGAGCCGGGTGAATCGATCGTTCGAAACGGTGGCCGAGGGGCCTTTCGCTGCATTGGTGTTGCTACGATTGTGGGCGGACGGCAAGGGAAGAGGGGTTCGGCGTGTTCTGTGTGAGGTTTGGCTTTCGATCACTTTGAGAGAACGAAGAGCCGGAAGAACAGAGATGGTGGTCAGCAGATTCGATGTTGTCAAGGGTTGAGTCTCCGCTTGTGAGCCGCTCAGAAGTGTCTCTGGAGGGCTGCTTCAGGCAGCTTGGGACTAGGCTGGTCAGCAGAGAGTCGTCGCGATCTCAAGGGCTCGAAACATAGGTCGTGCATGTGCAAGAAGCTTTATCCTGCATACCGAGCTTTCCTCATCGTTGAGAATCGTGCTGTCGCCAGCGTAGTTGCTCCCACGGCACTCGTCGGCGCATCTTCTCATTTAGCTTTGTTGAACTTTTCCAACCATCCTGCTCACCCCGTTCATATGACCTAGTGATCCTCAGCTTCCTCAGTAAACTTCTTATACTCCTCCTCCGTCTTCAGCTTCTCGACCTCACTCGCATCGGTGATCTTGATCTTGGCCAGCCACCCATCTCCTTCGGGGCTCTTGTTGATCGTGGCAGGCTTGTCCTCTAGCACACTGTTCGCTTCCACAATCACACCGCTGACTGGAGTCATGATGTCGGAGGCAGACTTGACCGACTCGACGGCTCCGATGGAGTCGCCGGCGGAAACTTCGAGGTCGGTGGTGGGCAGCTCGACGAAGACGACGTCGCCGAGGGCGTTGGCGGCGTATTGCGAGATACCGATTGTGCCTGATGGAGGTGGGGGTTAGCATGTGAAAGTGGGGACTCAGTATGTCGAGTGAAGTGAAGTGAATGAGGATGAGATAGACCTACCTGTCGTGCCGTCTGCAGAGAGCTCAACCCACTCGTGGTCTTCTGTGTAGCGCTTCTCCCATGCTGTAGAATGTCAATGCATGTTCACTGCTGGTTGTGAATGCTGCTATGCACCTTTTGCGCCAGCAGTAAAGCTTCGCACGGTCGGTTTTGCGACTTGCTGCTGCTGAGCTCGCTGAAAGTATTGTGGTCGGACGCATCTCGAAGCTCCGATCGAGCGCGCAAAAGCTCTTCCTGCTACTGCTGAGGCCATGACGAGTGATTTCTGTCGTGAAATTATCGAAAATGTGAGAAGAGTCACGGCCACTGGATTGGTTGGTGGTGTTCTGTCCAGATAGATGGCTAAGTAATCGGTTATTGCGGGCTGAATTCCGGACTTGGTTGGCGATGGACTTCAGTTCCGTATGGAGATGTGAAATCCCCGAATCTTTGTATCGCTCACATCCACCTCACTCACCTCCACGATAATGCTGTACGAATTGATCGGCGTGGTATGTCGGGATTGTAGGGTATGATGCATGGAATGAGCACTAATGGAAATGGCAGGTCCGCCCTGGACGCAGCGTCAATGAAATCAAAGAGTTCGTCTCTCTCATCTGTCGCCGACTCTGTCGCAAACCATCTGACGATGCATTAGAATCACGCGAACGACAGGAAACATCATCCTCGGAGCTGGCGGCGTAGTACGAGGCATCACCAACTGGGGCACTTTCACACTTCCCAACCCAGCGCGAAAACAAGGCGCAACCTACCGAGAAGGCCACTACTTTATTCTGCGATTCGACTCGAGCGCAAAGACACAACATGCCGTGAGGAGAACGTTAGGACTGGATCCGAGGATGATCAGATATAGTGTGGTGAAGATGGGAAGCAAGTTGGATGAGATCAAAGATGTGGCAGGCAAGGCGGATTGGGGCACTGCACCACGGACGGGGGAGACGTGAGGGTGCGTGACAGGAAGTTGAAGTGAGGAAATGGCAGGCCGCGAGAAGGCCGTGTACAGATACAGTATTGCATGGCATGGGCTGGCGTTTGGGAGATGATACCCGTACAGATCGGGACGGGTCTGCAAAACTTGGAATGAGCCAATTTCTGCGGAGCAGCATAACAGTCAGAAGACGATGTGTATATCTATGGAAGGCAGAGGACGAGATGTAGCTGCTCGATTGCAGGAAGTAAACTACGAGAGATGTGCCACACAAATGTGCTGACCAGCCCAGTAGCACCTTCGCATTTTGGGACATAAAAATGGTAGGTAGTCACAGAACTCTTCAACCCACATATCTCACTCACGCTCAGATACAACCCAGCACGACGACTTGACCACAGCGCAGAGCATACAGTATGGCCGAGTCTAATGAGCCCATCGAGATCCCAGCACACCTCGAGTCCCTGCGCACCCTCACTTTTCTCGGCCTCCACATCGAGCGCGCAAAGACCATTTGGGATAAATGGCAATCCATTAACCGCTCGGACCTCGACATGGACTTCGGGACATGGGCTAGAAAGCATCTCGAGCAGCTTGTCAACTACGAGAAATGCGACATAGGCGAACCTGGCGTAGACTGGCGACCTGCACTCAACAAGATCGGAGCCGATGATAAGCTCGCTGATGCGATTGCTGGTCAGCCGGGAGATGAGCATGATAGCGTTCGTCTCAACAAGTCTGCGGCGGAGTGGGTTGATCAGGCTATGAAGTGGCGCTGGCAGTGTTTGCTTTATATTCACAAGGCTACTGAGAAGCAGTCTGAAGCGACATCCGATCAGTCTGGTTCCTGATGCGCCGTAGGCCAACACCGATGACCTCTCCTATGCGGCTTCCCTCCCAGCTGAGACTGTAATCTCGCTAGTGCGCGGATAGCTGCTGCTTTCTTGCAAACAGAAGCGAAGACAGCTCTCTTCAATATCAACCATCTCCACTCTCCGACTCTTCCTGCACCACGCCAACATCGCGACCGCTGCTCGAAAGCTGGAGTGAGGCACAATTAGACCGTGTCCAGCTCATTACAATATCCTTGGGTCATGCACATCCCCATGTTCATCTCGACTTGCCTATCGACTGGACTCCCGTCATCGAGCTCAGAGATCACCTCCACCGAGATGCCATCATTGACGTCCGCGCAGGTGTGGGAAGCGACGTCACAGTTGGCGACCTGAAAAGAGCTGATACCATCGAATGGCAATTATTCTTCCGACAGCCAAACAAGTACATATTATCCATGAAGGATTTCACGCCAGAAGATGTCCTCTCTGAGCGAATCAGCCTCTTTGATCGGATCATCCGCTTCGACGACGATGACTCTCGTGACGAACATCTGAAGTACAAGCTAGCACTTGCCGTATGCCCGAACATGACCGCTTTCGGTGAAATTCTGGACAGCATTCCAGATGAACTCAGTGGCTCTATCATGGAGCCTCGTGCTAGAGCCCCCGCCATAACCTGCAAGTGGTGGCCAGAGATCCTGAGCGGCAGAATGCTCAGATGGCTGTGGGCATGGCTGCACGCAGATCAGGCACCCGCGAAGCACAAACAAACGTCCTCGACAAATTATTGAGGACTATGGTTCGATCTCGCAACCAAGCATCTAGCACGATTTCCGGAACTGTACCCGGAGCAAGCAAGATCATCAAAACTACACGAAATGCATGCATGAGACTACCACACTCCAAATGATCATAGCAGCAATCTCTTCATCTGTGAGAACACAAATCCATCGACGCCATGCGTGCACCCACACAACGTTTCACTAACACACCACGAACAGAATAAATTTACCTGGGAGCCTGAAAAGCGGAAGTGGTATTTCGCACTGAAGGTCTTCAAAGACAATGGCGTCGCGGCATTTGAGGATGCATTGTGTCCAGGAATCTGTACCACGAGAGCTGGATTAGGTGGAGAGCGAGAGCGCGAGCGGAGGCGATAAGCAGGTGGTGCAGAGTGCGTCGGCAGCCGCCATTGGCACTCATGTTAACTTCGACATGTGGGCAGACTTGTGCTAGAATGAAGAATAAATAGCTCACGACCAGTGGGAGGTCTGGTTCCGTAGCACTCTCCTCTGTCACGTGTCCCGGTGAAATGATACATGGAAGAGTATGGTGGCATAAAGTGCTCCAAAAAAGTCAAGTTTCTTTCACAAACGATGCATATCCTACCGCTAGAGGAGTATCTCAGACTCAACTGTCCACCACAGTCCCGTTTCCCTTGCTTTTTATGTTCTCGCTACCCCACGCGCCTTGCTAAAATATGCTTCTGTCGCCCCAAAAACCTGAGCGGAGTCGAAACAATGCCGAAACGATACGAGAGGGTATCTCCTCACCCGCAAACCAAAACAAATGCCTCCCCTCGCCATGCTATGCCGTGCTATTCGTCCATGCATCATCATGATTGCTCGCAAACAGTAAGAAATAATCATCGAGGTTCATCTGATCGCACCATATTGATCAACCTTCGAGCGACATTTGCTCGATATCTTGATTCAGATCGGGTCCCTCGTAGTCCACAATCTCAGTATTGTGTGGGCTGTTCTGTCCAGAAGAGGCGCTCGCCTCATATCCAGGAGGAACACGACTCGAAGGCCCTGCCATGCCTCTTTGACTTTCAATCCACGCGCTGCGATCGCCTTGGTATGAGTTTGGATACTGCGGTGGACTATCCGGAACGTCCTCATACATTGGTGGTTGCTCGTCGTCCCATGCAATTCCCATGCCAGCGCGTTCGGTCACATTAAGTGCAAATTGCGTCCGTAGGACTCTAGCCGCACCTGTAGGTGTTGCTTGACCAGGTTTCTTGTTGGGCGCCCATTCCTCTGCAATCACAAGTTCCATAATCATGTTGTGCTTCACCGTCGTGCCATTCGGCGATGTTATCCCGCAGTTGGCTCTCGATGTAGGATTGATTGATGCTGCGAATTCGCCTTCGATTTCTCCTTCTGAGAAGTCCGTCTTCCAGCCTTGCTTGAGCTCTTCGTAGCCAATGTCTCGCGTGTTTTGGTGTTCGACGCCTTTGCCTTCGCCACCAATCTTGGATGCATGGGCAGAACAAGCTGGCGAGATTGCGGTCTCGTGCTCCTCAACCCGCCAGGTGAGTTTTCTGAGCCGCCAGCGAGTCTGAGTCTCTTCTCGTTTCGTTGTGATACCCGTCATACGGCACATGACATTGAATTCTCCATTTGTGTGCACCACATTAGGCAGTGTGACGTGAAGAGTCAGGTTGGTAGGTGGAAATACTCGCACGCTGTTCTTGTCGTTTCCAGGTCGAAGAGCACGCTTGATCACCAATTCCCGTCTGAACTCAATCTCTTGGCCATCAACCGAACGTGCTCGCACGTGGAGTTGGTAGTCTATGCTGGTGATCGATCCATGCGTGGTTGCAGGGATGTGCCCAGGGATCACTTGTGAGAACGGCATCTCATACATGCCATCTTTCGCCTTGAGGGTCTTTGGCTGTGCGAGGAAGTGCCACTCGAACAAGTCATTGACTTGGCTCATGCACTCGCGACATCGGTCCTGCACTGGTCGCTTCGTTGTTGTCGTGCATTCCAGAAACATGATCAAGCTCGATAGCGTAGCCTCAGGCAGATTCGGTGTGATCTGCAGCCGTCCAGAGATCAATGCGCCAGAAGATTGACTCGGCGCGTCAAGCATGAGAATGGGTGGTGATTCCATAAGCAGCCCAAGCTTGACTGGCTTGGGAGCTGCAGGCGAACGCGCTCCATCGCGGGCGTTCTTGTCCTTGGAGATTGATCGTTCTTTTGATTTTGCCTTTTCATGTGAACTTTGCTTCTTCGCGAAAAGAGTGGGGCGCTTGATGTGATCCATGCTCAGTCTGCGAACTTCTAGCGAGTTACTGCTTGCAGGCTTGTTCGATTGCTGATATGTGGGTAGATTGTTGTCGAGTTGGAGAGGAGAAGTGGGTGCCGACCAGATGCCAAATATCTTGGAAGGCATGGCGTGGACAGGCAGCGCCGCAGAAGTTTTCTAGCAGCGACGGGCTAAAGAGACACTCCGAGGCCGTCAAAGTAGATCTGGGGTGCAGCTGCGATGCGATGTTGGGGTGAGCTTCGAGAAAACGGCGTTTCGGCACACAAAGAGCCTTCTCAAAACAGACAAAACAGTTCTCTTTCAAGAGTTCGTCTTGTGCGAATTCAAGCTGCTGCGAAGTTGCCAAATCTTGAGAGGGCCGAGACTCATCTTCTACGGTGAGACATGGGTCGAGGTGAGGTGCTTTGAACGTGTTCGCACATGACAAAATTCCAGGAACACAAGGTGGATATGATCGAGTAATGAGCTCAACGTACGCAAGCACTAGTGACCACAGTGTTGTCACGGCCATGGAAGTTTCGTGCTAACTAGTCGCCCATCGAATGACATGATCACGCGTTGAAGCTTGCGACGATCGCCCGAGAAGCCTAAAACGCTGCAGAACCTGGAACCTATTTTGGCGAAGTGGTTCTTTTCACCTAACAGACTGCTCAAAATATATACACACGGACCACGCACAGGTAGTGTCTGCACCGCTTGCACACGGCATACAACAAAACACGCACTCACAGGCCTGTATTGCCTCAGAAAGGATCATCTCGCGCATTCGGCGACATCGCAGTGCCCAGCATTGACACGGCTTGTTGCATGGTTTCGAGGGTCAGCTGGTTTGTTCACACGCCTCTAGAACGTTCACCGACGGGACACGCTGAGTCGGCTATCCATACTGGGGAGCTGCACCACAATGATTCGGAGGCGGAGACCGAATGCCTCCACCACAACAACACGGCACAAGCGAGACACGTTCACTGTGGCAGATCGCCGACGCGGGGTAGACTACTGATGGTGACGGTCTTCAGAGCTACTCTTGGGCTGTCGCAGTGGTCGTACCACTGGAGCTGAACTTGCTCTCCTCTTCCTGAGCAAGACAACTCCGTGGAGGTGTAGACAGCCAAGGCGAGCTCCAGATCAATGGGTATGCTTAGCGAAACTCTGCGCTTAGTGCTGCGCCAAGTATTGATGAGCTGTAAGGCGTGAATATTGACTCATAGAGCGACATCAATGTTCAATTGACCTTGCTGGGCGACAGGCATTGGAACCATGCATATTCTCGAGGAATGCCGGTCGGAAGCCCGCTGCAAAACGATTGACCATTGCAGGCTGTCCGGCACACTCTCATGGTCGTATACCTGAATGACGCCTTGGCACGTCAGCTGGATTGTCGGGCGGCACCGACGGCGGAGTCCATGTGAACGCCGAAAGCCTTTTCTTCCGTGTGCGTGTGCTTCACGTTTTCAGCAAGGCTCAAAGTCGCCAATGCAACAGTTTCAGTACGTCGCCGAGAGACGTTGCTCCAGATAGTCGCCACTACACATTGTCAGTAAGAAAGTGCAGCGCATCGAGGAGCGCGACTGACCTGTTGATCCCTTGATATTTCTTCGGCTTGCCTTCGCCATACGTTGCAGGAATCGCATCAATGAAGCGGTCAAAATTAGGGTTGCAAAAGTATGCGATCGAATATCGAGCCGGATGCACGTCCGCGGTCGTTGGCGGCTCCACCACGCGATGCTTCGTGCTCTTGATCGTATCGTTGCTCCACCTTGCCAACAGGTCGCCCGCATTCACAACAATCGCGTCCTCAATCGGGGTTGCATCGATGTAATTGCCATTGGGGCTGAGAACTTGCAGGCCGCCACGCATATCCCTACAAAATGTCTAATTAGCAGCTGTTCGATCATCGAAAATCCCGACAGGTGAAGTCGTCGCCAAGGCATGCCAGCGAACTGTTGGTGTGCAGATGGTGTGTCGCGCGCCTCTCATCGGCATACGAAGGAGCGCTTTCCAACACCGATGTGGTTCCCAACGCAATTGTGTTCGCGACACGCGAAACACGCAATCGACCACGTATTCGTAAGACCGACAACCCTGCCGCGGCCGGGATAACTTACTGGAACAAACATGTGATGGACCCATAATCGGTGTGAGCACCCGCTCTCACGGTATTCTTGTTGTCCTTGAACACTTCGGACTTGACAGCAGGATAATGCAGCAGTCTCAGCGTGTTGTCTCCACCATCCGTGTACGAGTCGAACCAGTCCTGTTCAATGTCGAGCCCGACCGCAATTGCTCGCATGACTTCAATGTGTAGCCCTTTGACAAGCTCGAAGAATTCCAACATCTCTCCCTTGAACACTTTGCCATCCTCGTCAAGGCTATCAGGCCACTGATTCGGACAATCCGGCACGCCTTCACGTCCAATCTCAAACGACTCCTTCAAGTCCGCCCCTTCAGCTGCCCTAATCTTCTCTATCTCGGCAGGGTCGGTGGCATCTGTCGTCTTCTCTCTGCCCGGCTGACTATAGCCTCGATTTGCTCTCGGTGTCGTCCAGCCCAGATCCAATTTCTGCTTCTCAGACCTCTCAAAGAACTTTGCAGATTGCGAGAAAGCCCCTTGCACTTTGTCCCTCGCTATGCCATGGTTCTTGAGGTATATAAACCCAGCTCGCTGGAAGCCACTGAGGATAGCTTGTGCTGTGCTCCGCTTCGTCAACGCATCGCCTTGCAGGAAAGCGGAAAAGTCAATGAGTGGAATTTCGAGACTGTCGCTCGACACTGCTGAACTGACTGCTGAAGGCTGCATGATTGGCAGTACTGTGAATGTCCTCCAACGCACGTCACAAGTAAGTCGCAAAGATGTCGTGAGGTCAGAATAAGATCCGCGATAGGCGCTGGCCAACAACTCTAGATATAGAAATCTGCACTCCAGACTTTGTGTCAGGCGTGCGCCGCGATGAGGCTTTCTCCGTAGATAAGCAGGCGATTTGCGTGTGTGTTGGGATGCCTATCAGCTCGATAGGCAGAATAGATGAGCTGCTGAGCTATTTTGGTGGGGTAAGCTCCTTCTCTTTGTAGACAACTTTTGTGTTGACTGAACAGGCGAGAAGTACACAATATTGCCAGATCGCCAGATCTCGAGAACAGATAGAAGAAGTACTACTGTCGACATTGCCAGACCGCTCTGCAAGAATCGGAGAACAGGTTTGCCTAGAGATCTGTCTCGTGGAAGGACTTCACCATCAAAGCGGACACCACACAGCAAGTCGATCAAGATGCCTACAATCGACGTGCATACGCACATGTACCCGCCAGCGCTCATGTCTGTGCTACGGGAGCGCAAGGCAGTCCCCTATGTCCGTCTCTTCGAAGACGACGTCCAGTCCGGTGAACGTCTCGTCATTCTCCCAGCAGAAGAATCCGGCTCAACAGCACGAGGAAGACCCATTGGACCCGAATACTACGATGTTATTCAGAAGATCAAGTTCATGGATACTCATGGCATCGACATTTCAGTTGTCTCGATCGCGAATCCTTGGCTGGACTGGGTCAGCAAAGACGAAGCTGGTCCAATGGCGCAAACGGTCAACGATGACGTGGAGAGGATGTGTGTGGAGAATGAAGGGAGATTGTACCATTTTGGCACTTTACCTTTGAGTGCTGCTGTGGAGGATGTTGTGAAAGAAGTGGAACGTCTGAAGAGTTTGACGCACTGTCGTGGTATCGTGATGGGTACGAGCGGTCTAGGGCAAGGGCTGGACGATGCCCGGTTAGATCCGATCTGGCAGGCCATAGAACAGCAGCAGCTGCTCGTGTTCCTGCATCCTCATTACGGCCTGCCAAGGGAAGTGTTTGGCCCAAGAAACGGCGACTATGGGCACGTCTTGCCATTAGCGATGGGATTCCCCCTCGAGACGACGATCGCTGTGACGAGAATGATCTTGTCTGGGATCTTTGATCGATTTAGAGACCTCAATGTGCTATTGGCACATAGCGGAGGCACGCTGCCATTCTTGGCTGGCCGGATCGAGAGCTGCATTGCCCATGATGCGCATCTGAAGAAAGCTGGCAAGATTGGAGGGCGGAGAGCTGTCTGGGATGTGCTCAAGAAGAACATTTATCTCGATGCGGTGATCTACGCTGACGTCGGTCTCAAAGCTGCCATCAATGCATCCGGTGCTGATCGGTAAGCTGGCTGTCGCCATTGCGTATGGCGTTCGCTAACCTCGCGCAGGATAATGTTCGGTACCGATCATCCATTCTTTCCACCGCTTGACGAGGAAGACGACCAGTGGCTGAGTGTCACCTCAAACATGAGTGCCATCAAGTCCGCACTTAAGGGTGATGAGAAGGTTGAGCAGGACATCCTGGGCGGCAATGCGGCTCGTGTGCTGCGACTCACGACTTGAAAAGGGATGCACTGTTGTGGTTATGCGCTCAAGTAGGCGTGAAACCTGCCAAAACGATTAGCACTCGTGAGAACAAGCAGATCAGCTGCAAACCACTCACGCTCTTCATCCAATCGCGTCTCTTCTGCCCAGCTCTCCCGTATCCAGTCCTCGGTGACCATCCTAGGCAGCCGCTTCCTGGATGATAGCGCTTTGCGGACGTTCACAACAGCATCGCTGTCATCAGCGACAACCACATGGGTGATGTCTTGGTCCTTCAATGAGCTAGCAACTCTGCCGCCAGCAAATTGAAACAATCGACGTGACTCTGCGCTGACACCATCAAGATAAGCAGTGATCCCGGCGAACATGAAGCCTGCCATTGCGTCCAATTCGTGCCCATGGTCAATGAGCTGCTCTAGTATCTCTGCAGGTTCGAAGCCGTCCTCGACCTTCGCAGGCATTTCCTTGATTAGAGCCAGCAGATCTTTCGGCAACGTATCTCGAGCATAGCTGTCGCCGAACTCGTCTACATTGTCGTCAAATCTGCCTTCGTCTGCTGAATGAGTGAACTCAAGATGATGCGGCTCGAGAGGCAGCAGTAGAGTTGATCTGCCATGGTCAAGCTCACTTTGTTTGATGCAATCCAGAAGCCAGCATGGTCTGATAATGTTGCGGTTGTTGTTCTTCTTGATAGATGCTACTTTGACAACGTTGCGATCTGCGATGAGTATCGTCTGTGGATCCTTCTGCGAGGCCACAACGTGACCGCCATTGGCCTTGACCAGTTGTTCTAGATCAGCCTTGCTCTTCTTCAGTGGCTTGCCCGCTTCAGTCATGATGAAGAAGCTCAAGCCGTCGAAGACTTTCGTTGCAGGACCAGCATAGGGCGTCGCAACTTCACCGTCTTGTCCCTGGATCACAATCTCCGGCTTTTGTCGCTTCGACGTGCGCTGCTTTCTCGATTCGTCGATCTTGAGCTTCTTCTCCTGCTGTTGACCTTCTGCTTGCATTTTCAGTTCGATGAACTCATCGTACGATAGCGCTTGCTCCCAGCTCTTGTCTGTTCGAAGCTTCTTGAAGCGTGGGAATCTCAATGTAAATCTGGTCTTGAACTGATCAGAGCCTCCAACCGACGCAGCCTTGACTGATAACACGACTGAATCTTCCGGTTTGATCCATTGATCTGGTCTCTCGTACTGTCGATCGCCGCCGCCCAGCTCAACCCAGTCAGATGGAGGGTTCTTGCGATCCCAGTCTTTCCACTTTCCGTCAGTTTTGTGCCTGATTTGTGCATAGTCCGATGCACTGAAGCCTCCACCGACTTTGAAGAACGACCATGTTTTCTGAGGATGCGCGTTAGGCTCGCTACGTCTCGTGAGTGACGAGAGGTATAGACCACAGAGATAGCTGCTGTGATGGCCACCTCGTTTGCCAGATCCAAAATATCCACCAACAACTATACAGTCCAATGCCTCCCCGAACTCAGTCATATATTCAGGTTTCACCTTGAGCCAGTCATCGTTCCGCTCGTTGAGCCTGTATTCGGATCGAGGATTTTTCATGACGAGTCCCTCGCCGGCTTCTGCGATCACGTCTCGTAGCTGCGGCTCAAGCTCCGCGGCTGTTTTGGCTTCGCGATAGCCATGTATCTCCAGCCGCCGGTGGATGCTCGTAATGCTGGCCTCCAGTGCTTTGCGACGATCACGGAGAGTATATTGTGTCAAAGCCTTGTCGTTGAGGTATAGACAATCGAACACTCGAAAGAGAGGTCGATTGCCATCAGCGAAGGGGTTCTGCTGCTGCTCGATGGCGGCCGTCTTCAGTGTCCCGAAACTCACAATGCTGTCTTCTTTAGGGTCCCATGTGATCATTTCGCCATCTAGAATGATGTTCCGGACACCGCTGTTGAAGGCGTCTTTGATATGACGCGTTAAAGAAGCATTGTCGTCCTGAAAACCGTTACCATAGAGGTAGGTGTAGTCCTTGGCTTTGCGTGACCAGAAACCAAACCTCACACCTCCTGGGTGGTTGTCGTCTTCCATCATGTGCAACTGCATGCGCTCTCCATCGAGCTTCTCCTCAATCCAAAAGATAGGGTCTTCGTCTGTCGGATTCATTCTTGCCACCATCTGCTCCATGGATTTCATTTGAAAAGCGGCTAGTTGAGGCTGGAAACATTGCATGAGTGCAATGCCTCGATTGTCTCCTTCGAGGCGAACGCTCTTGTCATGCAGTTCCCAACATACTCGGCGCAAGCTGCTGGAGATGTTGAACAGGTTCTCGGCATCCGGATGCCACAGATCGAAGAACGTCTTTTCTGTGGCTCCCACTTTCATCTGACGCAGAATGATGCGAATGAGCCACATCATTTCTTCGGCGTTCATTCTGCTGTAGAACTCTTCCAAGATTAGTCGCTGGTTTTCCTCCTTTTGCGCTACAGACAATCTGTCTAGACGCTCGTTCACCTCAGCAATAGACATATCTCCAGGATCAGATCGCATCGGCCGCTTGCTGATGGCATCAAAACATCGTCCAGCAAAGTCACCTGCAGTCGCGCTTGACGACTTGATTCCGGGAAGTTTCCAGTGTGTCAAATTGTAGCCGTCGTCGCTATTCTTGTCGATTTTGAGGATTCTGATTAGCATCTTACCAAGAGTCATCTCTTTGAGACCGTACATTCCGCGATCCCGATCCTTTTCTGGAACGATCAGACGAAATGCTGGATAGATGTCATCACCAACTTCCTTCCGCCATCTGCCAATGAATCGGTCTATGATCTGCCGACGGATCTCGTTCGGCGCTTGACTGGGACCTCCGTGCGGACCTAATTTCTTGCGGGCGACTGCAGCGCCAGTCGGCTTCTTTTTGTTGTCGTTGAGAGGATTGAAAAGTGTGAGATAGATATCGTGAAACGGCAATGTCTTGGAGTGAATGTGAGGCCGATTTGGATACTTTCCATCAAGTTCCTGCTCTGTCATCGTGCCATGTCCATACATCATGGCCTCCTCACGATGCGCTTCAGCATCTTGCATTATGGTGTCTCTCGCCATCACGACCAGAGTGACGGCAGTGAGACTATTGAAGCTGGAAATGCATGTGCGGAAGACGGCATGCCTCTGTTGAAGTGGGCTGAAGAAAGTGAGGGAAAGATGCGGAAATACCTACCTGCTGGTGAGAAGAGGTCGATGTTCGCGTTTGTCCAGGCAACAGACGCGATGGATTGACGCCAAGACGTGTAGCCTTGCGTTTTAAGGCCCAACTTTTGCCACCTCAAGCTCTTCGAATTCAGCGCGAGAAAGATTAGATATTGAACCAAATCAAGCAGCGTGAAGCACAAGGTTCGGAAGATGGCTAAGAGAAAGAGAAACAATATTCAAGCGGCTCCGGTCTCGAAAAAGCAGGTTTCGACCACAGGCATTCGAACTCCTCCACAGGAATCTACTACTGAGCCGACAAATGTGCAATCAGTAGTGCCGCCTGAAGATGTCGAGATCACGATAGAGACACTGCAAGCTTTGAAAGAGTACCCAAATGTGCTGAAATCGAAGTCCTGCAAAGATCTGAGGACTGCTGTATTTGATTTCAGGCAAGCTTGCACTACTGGCCAGAATGCTGTTGGTAAGTACAACTCCAGAGAGTAATACAAACAGATCGGAGCTAACATGTCATCGTAGAGGGCAGCAGTCTCACAGCTCGTATATCTGCCGCACTGACTGATGCCAAGTACATGGACGCCATGATCCTGCTTGCAGAAATGCGTATTCGGAAAGAGACCCCTTCACTGGGTGCTCTCTGCCGCTGGGTGCGCGTACTTGATGTGATCAGTGGCCTAGCGATCCATGTCGAACCATCTACGCAGACGATCGATCCAAGATCTTCCCAAAACCAGGAGCTACGCCAGGTTCTGGATGCCGTGTTGCGTGTTACTGGTCCCACAGACACGACAGCTCTGGGATCTGCGGCGCAACCAGGAACGATCGCTCTGCAACCCACCTGGAGTTTGCGAGACGCAAAGGAGCCTACGAGGAGAACGCGGGCTAGTGTTGAAGATAAGAGCATATTCCGTGCGTGTCCAGCAAAGCTCAAGGAGAAGTTCCGCATCATCGAGACCACGCCTGGTGCGCAGCGGAAACCACCGAATCTACATCCTGCCGTGCTTTTCGCTTCCCAGGATGATACAGTACTGCTAGAGAATGGACCTCAGACAACTGTCCACAAGCATCCAATAGTGCCTAACCTGCGACTAATCAAGGACGTGCTGAGCCCGGAAGAGTGCTCATCCATTATCGCTGCTGGTGAGACCATGGAATTCATACCTGATGCACCCATTCGGCATGACGAGGACACGAGCGTACTGGCACACAACTTCTACTGGATCGTAGACCAGGCCTTCCACGACAAACTTTGGGACCGGGTGAAAGCATTTGTCCCTGAATCTGTGACTGGCAGACAGGTGCGAGGAATCAATCGAAGATTCCGTGTGTATCGATATGTGCCTGGCGCGGAATATCGATGTCATATTGGTAAGTGTCACAGCAGTATACGAACCAGTGAGTCTTGCTAATAGATTACAGACGGAGCTTGGCCACCTTCTGGCATCGATCCAGTGACCGACGCCTACCAATACGACTCATCTCCAGCAGATGCACGCCAGTCCTCGCTGTTCACTTTCTTAATCTACCTTAACGACGACTTCAAGGGAGGCGAGACTACATTCTTCATCCCTAGCGTGCAAGAAGGCGTGATGAACGCTTACCCTGTGAAGCCGATCATGGGTAGTGTCGCAGTCTTTCCTCATGGTGAGGCTGCTGGGGCACTATTGCACGAAGGGACTGGGGTGGTGGAGGGAGCCAAATATGTCATCAGGACGGATGTAGAATACGATGTCGGTGCGACCGCATCAGCACGACCTGATGAGCCTGCTGCACAGGGTGTGAAGCGAAGCGTTATTGAAGAATAGTACTACAGAAATGGTCCATGGACAATTCAAGAAACAACATGAGCCAGGCATCCTCGAAAGTCTGCCTTGCAACTTGGCATCATCTCTTCCATTCGAAATATTTCTGCCGATCTTCGACATCCATCTTCCATCACGGCGCCTTCCAAAATTAATGCATCCCGATAACGAGATTGGCACATGCAAAAGCCAGCTGCAAAGATCTTGCACAGCCACAAGACTGCCGGCATTGACTTTCAAAATCTAGGCCGTCGCCACAGTTTCTGTCGATCGCTTCTGACTTCTGGAGCTCGTTGTGGCTGAGCATGACGTTTCTCCAACCTGGCAAGAAAGCAGGCCGGGTGACAGCATATGTTCATCACCTCACAGTATAAAGAGTCTATCTACCGGTCGGTCGCTGTTGTAGCCTGCCTCACTACTTACATTCACGCGACTTGTGTTTCAAAAAGCAAAAGCAGCAAGCGCCCAGCCCGCGGCTCTGGGAGACAAACGTTCCAAGTTGGTGCTCTGACGCGCGCTTGAAGCCAATCAACAGCTCCTTGCCCAAAAAACACTTCTATTGTTGGCATTCACGACTGCATTTAACCTTACCGACAGCGCATCATCGAAGCAGATATATAGGCCAGGCGGCCGACTCTGCAACCTTGCGAACATAATCACAACGAAGTTCAGAACATCGACAGATCGCGACAATGGCAGCGGTGGTGGGAAAGTATGCTGCGAACAAGTTCCTCAAGAAGCACATGAGCAAGTATGAGGACAAGAAGGTCGACAGTGGGCAGGTGAGCAGCAATTCCATACTTTGATCTTCCCAACGATGAATGCTCACAGGTACCGTAGGACCCATACTTCGCCATGGTGGAAGACCCTCGCAAACCAGGCAAATTGAAGAAGGTCAAGAAGCAAATTCCCGACTATATTCCCGAGCAAGACGCCATGATCCTCGCCTCCGTTCGCAAACGAGCTTACCACCTCGACTGCGGTCTCTTCACACTCTTCGGCGTTCGATTCGGCTGGGAAAGTGTCATCGGACTGATCCCGGCCGCAGGTGACGCGATCGGCGCGGCAATGGCACTGCTCATCGTGAAGAAGTGCATGAAAGTGTCAGGAGGGCTCGGCAACGCGCTGTTAGTGCGCATGCTGATCAACATTGCCATCGACTTCCTGGTCGGCCTGATTCCATTCGTGGGTGATTTGGCAGACGCGGCATTCAAGTGCAACACCAAGAACCTGCGACTGTTGGAGGAGCATCTCGATACCAAATACAAGCCTAACAGCCTGAAGAGGGACGAACGCGACTTTGCGGGCGTGGACAGGGAGACGAGAAGGTCAAACCGAAAGAGCGGAATCTACATGCCAAACGACCCACCGCCAGCCACTGCATTCGATGACAGCGACTCAGAGGAGGATAGGAGACGCTATAATAGGGAGCCAGCGTCGACTGTGCAAGAGCCTCGTGCAACCAGAGCACCAGAGGACAGACGTGGCGGTGATCGAGGAGGTTTCTTCTCCGGCAGCAAGAGCAACCGCGATCCCAGAGACACAGAGTTGAGGCAAGACGTTAGAAGCGACCGCCGCTGAGACTGACGGTTCTGAAGAACGAGAGCGGGCTGTACGATTCTGCTATACACAAAGCGAGGTGTTTGGGGAGCACGAGATAGTGATCAAGCTTGTAATGTTAGAGCGATCCGATACCCTATTAGTTGTGAAGAGATTGGCGGCGCACAGTATCATGAGACTATTACTTGCGACAGCATACCACGTCCTGAAGATCCATTTTCCTCGGTGCCGAATTGCATAGGCAGAGCTCGCGATCCTTCGACTTCAGCTCAAGCGAGCGAGATGATGATCCGACCACCGACGAGCATCCGGATAAGGAACAGAGCTATATGAGCTGTGACTCTGATATGCAACGTCAGCTTGAAGGATCACACTCACCTTCTGTTGCAACTCGGTTCGAGTAGACAGCTAGATCAGTGCATCGTCTCCCTTTGTTCCAATTGCAATCTCGAACGATACTCACCAGAATGATGATCCCAGCTTCACTCAGTCTACACTCAAGCCTTTGGAACGAGACAACACACAAGCCCACAATCATGGTCTACCTCCATACACAAATCGAAATCGCCGCTCCGCCGGGAAAAGTCAGAGAAGTGGTAAGTAAGTATCTCTCTATACACATCAGCCCCATGGCCCCCAATTTGCATACCCCCATCAATCTGGTACTGATCACGATCTAACTAGCTTCTCGACTTTTCCCAAATGCCCTCATGGCTCAACGGCGGCCCCGGCATCCGCAACGTACAAGTCAAAGATCCTGCCAAAACCGGCACAGCCATCGAGGCAGGAGATGTGCTGATCACACATATCGACAAGACAATGTTTGAGCCTGTTGTTCTTGTACGTACGCCTTTTCTCTGATCACCCCCCCCCCCCCCCCCCCCCCCCCACCAGTGTTACTATTCTTCTCGCACAACTAACTGACCCCTCGTATGTGCCAGGTGAATGATTCTTCTGAATTGAAATGGCGCGGCAGCATCCCCTACATTTTTACAGGCGATCATTCGTTCCAATTCAAGAAAAGCGAGACGAACGAGGGAGGGACGACGTTTGTGAATGAGGAGAATTTCTTGGGGGCGTTGTCGTTTTTGATGTTGCAGTGGGTGATGGGCGCGAGTGCGAAGAAGTCGTTCGAGGCGTTGAATGGGGACTTGAAGAGGAGGGTTGAGGGGTTAGTGGAGGAGGGAAAGTAGAGAAGTATGAGATTGATCTAGTGGTGTTGAGTTATATGGATTGGAGTCAATGATGATGAAGCTTATGAAGGGAAGGCTAGTTCGCTTTCTAATTGTGCGTCCTTGCCACATGTATTGCTGCGAAGCACAGCCTTGACTTTGAGAAACTGGATGACCTCCATGTCGATCACAGTCTCGAAGCCTTTCTTCTCGACTGTGCGAATGTAGCTCACAGTCTCGATACCACTATATAGTTCCCACGCTTTCACTTCCGTAGCTCCGTTCCAGCTAATGTACGCTCTAGTACCTGCTGGAGCATCGCTAGGCCCAGTATACTCCAGGACCACAACAGGCTTTGTTTGAGGACATCCTGTCCAGCGACGCTTGAAGCCACGATAGGAAAGTGTGCCACGCTCACCGGACACAAAACCAGATCCGTTAGGGTTTGCGGTCGCGTTGCCGAATTGGTAAGTGGCAATTGTCTTGCCATCAGGCGAGAACTCCTCGAGGATTGGAATCCAGCCATTGCCGGTAAAGAAGTTTCCGCCTTTACTCACTTCAGCGAAAGATCCCTGAGCAGTAGGGTAGATAGGATCGGCGGGATTGTAGTATTTCGTTCCCAGGAGTGAAACGTGCTTGTTCTTGAGATCGACTTCGAGAAATTTGCCCGAAGCTGGTACGGTGTTGTTGTCGATCGGGCAGTTATGGTTGTCGTGAAGCCGAAGAACCACACAACTATCGTGTTCCGCGATTGTTCGAATGTGATGCTGATATCGGAAGTCTGCTCCTTTGCCGAGCGTGAAGTCATTTCCGTCGATACCTTGAACGCGCCAGAGCACTTTCCCAGATTTGTCCAACGCGATAGCGCTGGAAAGGTACCTCGAGCTCAGTATGTATCCATCTCCTAGCGGCGCAACAGAATTGATGTGGATGTAGCCCCAAGCTTTGCTTTGCTCGGATCCGTCGTAGCCCTCACTTCCAAGTGCGTAGACACTTGCTTTCAAAGGCAGCTCATCCAAATGCTCCAGGCTCTTCCAGCTGAAGAGGACTTCATTCGTCTCAACGTCAATCTCGTATACCTGAGCTTCAACGAGCCAGCCTCGCTCGGTACCGCCAACACTTCGCAGATCAGTTTGTGTGACGTTGTTGCCCAGTACCAAGATTGTTCCCTTTTCAGTCAAGTACATCTCGTGGAGATCGATATTACTGTCAAACATTTCGCCCTCTGTCAGATCTACAAAGTTACCTTGCAGCGAGACCTTGGCGATTTCTTCATAATCCTTACCCAGGACATGTATGCTTCCATGTCCTCGTCCCACGGGTTCCGGAAAACTTGTGCCATTCCAGTATACCAAGACATCTGCTCCCTTGTAAGTCTGAACATCGAATCCGAAGGCTTTGCCAATAGGTCCGTTCCAGATTAATTCGCCATCAGCAGAGGCAATGATGGGTGCTTTCTGGTATGCTGTTCCGCCATCTGGCGCGAAGAAGAGGTGGCCGTCTTGAGGGTCCAGGCTTGGTTCACCAGTGATCTTGATCACAGGTGGAGTGTAGTTCGCAGTCTTAAAGGTCTGAAATGGCCATGATATATTCTTGGATGCATCTGCTGGTACAATGGTACTGCCGTGTACGTGGTTTGCTATGCCCAGCAGAATGGGTAGGGCAAGCGCAACGAGGACCATGATCACGGCGATGATGTTCCCTGGGTCTTGTCGTTGCGGCATCGAAGTCGGAGAGAGAAATCTGGAGTAGTATATGGGGTCTGCAGCTAGTGTTGGTCTAGTGTCACTTCACGGCAAGAGCTCTGCTGTTGTGGCCGGATCGGCGCCCGAGATGTGATGTCGCACTGCAGCTGCGATGATCCATGTCCAGAAGTGGTTGGGATGTGCACGACTCAAGTCCTGCGTTCTGCTATTTTATGAGATCGAGACAGAATGATTAAAGTCTTCGTTGGCGTACGTGCGCTTGCGCCTTTGCTCCGTTGAATGTGAAGTGTCTGCGTTATGTGTAGTCGGGGAGATGTCGACGTCAGTATGCACAATACACGAAACACTCACCAATTATCCTCGTCTTATCTCTCATACTATCACTGGCAGCCGGTACTCGGTATGCATACACCAATGCTTGGGTTCCAGAGCACAAGCAGAACCATCGCGACTTTGTACAGTGGACGTCGTGTGCCACCTGCAATTCGCAGATCATCGATGCTGCTAGCACAACTGCTGATGGTTCTTCTGCATTCATCACCTATGATCCTTCGATATCTCCTATTCTTCCGGTCCTCCTTCACTTTCCAAGCGTCAAGTACAACCGATCACCAATGTCACCAAGACCCGGCTTGATCATGCCTCTCTCATCAGTCTCCGCATCAACACCGCCCACCCACAGCTCGACTCCTTCAGGCCAAGCTTCCGCAGCTCTTTGCAAACCTGTCTGACTGGCCAAGATCGAGATCGAAATAATTCTTTGCACACCCCAATCCTTCAACGTCTCAATCGCAGCGCAGACTGTCGAGCCTGTAGCAATGATTGGGTCCACGATAATGGCCAAAGGCGGCACGTTCGAAGTATCGCCAGCTTTGTGATATGGCAAATTGTTATAGTATTCTACAGGCTGCAACGTGCTCTTCTCGCGGTACATGCCCAGGTGGTGCACAGAGACAGGGTTCGGCAGAAGGCTCTGGACTGCTTCGACCATGCTCAGGCCAGAACGGAGGATGGGTACGAGGGAAATGTTCGAGGGCGAGATGTTTTCCGAATTGTACGTGTAGCCCAGGGGAGACTGATCCTATACAGACGCAAATGCACGGTTAGTCCAGGCTCACCTGCTATGCACTGGTCAGCCTGTGCTGGCTGAAAGTGGTGGTCGGTTGACTTACTGTGCCTGTGCTTTCTACATCCAGACCCTTTGCCAATGCCTCTACGCCGACGATGGTTGCCATCTCGTGCACCAACACTTTCGTGTCGCGAGCATTCGTCGAGCCGGATCGTAGCTGGCTGAGCTTCGCGCGTACGCATGGATGTGACGAGACGTGAATTGAGGAGGCCATGATGTAGAGCGTAGGATAAGGTGACTAGGTACGTGGTAAGTAGAACCTACAAAGAGCGTGGTGAGAAGCTATATGTTTGTGAGATGCTCTCTCGACAGCTGTTGCTTGCTTGCCCATATCTCACAGAGCTCCCCTCATCACAAACAAGAGAACGATAGGCGGCGGCGACGTCCGATCTGCCAACCAACTTGAATCATCTTGCCCGTTTCACCGGCTGTGGCTGGTGCTCGCCGGGCCATCGCGCTGCCCGAACCATGTGAAATAGATGAAAGATGAGCCACTACTCCAATGCATCTAGAAACGCTCCGATATGCTCGAAAAGTGATCACAGCCATCGCGAGCAACCATAGCCGCTCTGAACTCATCCACAACTGCTCAGAACATACAGAACGGCATCTAGACACCCTTTTATGGTCTCCACCATCCACGAGTAAGTTTGCATAAGGTTATCGTCCGAGATTAGTCTTTGCCCGTGCTCGATCCCTGGTGGACACGCCCACGATTTGTTCGTCACGTCTCCCTGTTCTGTTTACTCCTTGTCACCTTCTGGGCTCCCCGAGACAGTATCTTTGCTTTACCAGGTAGTTGAGTGCTGGAGCGCAGGCGTTTCCTGGCACTCTTTGCCATTGTAACTTAACGGACTTTATGGATCGGGCAAGCCGGTAGCACGGATAGAGAGGGGACCGGTCGAAACGGTCCCAATGGCCGAATCTTCCTGGCCTGGTCTGCCGGACAGCACGTTGCCACGCGAACCAGCTTTTGCAGCAGACGATGATTTTCGAATAACAGAATATCGGCCAAGGCCAGGTAATCGAGACTCTGCAAGCACGAGCAAAAGTCGAAGGGAAAGTTATTACGATGCACAACGAGGTCCTGACGCACCCGGAAGGCGATCAAGGCCTACATCTACTGCGAGCGTATTGACCACGCGCTCAAAGGGCAAACAACGTGCAAGCTATCAAGAGCCAATGGATTACGAGAACCTGGATGAGACTGCATATCCACATCCTGTACCATCGCAAGACAACAGACGAACCTTGGAAGATGTCCGTGGTGGGGAACAGCCGCAGACCCAGGCAGATGGTACAGGGATGCATGTGAGAAACTTTAGTCGGATCTCAGCGCGACGAAAAACAAACGAAACAGACCGCGAAGGACAGAATATATCAGAAGTGTCGGCTTTGCCACCCATACCCAAAAGCAATCGATTTTCTGCCGCAACTACGGCGCGACCTGCGACGCAACCGACCAAGAGGTCAGGAGATCTCGGCAATGGACCAGACCATGCCGGATCACCTCGACCTTTTTCACGAAGACAGCCTGAAGAGTTTGCAAAACCTGTAGATCCAGTTCCAAGATGGCTGACTGAAGTCTACACTATCTCCTACCTCATCTTCTTTGCCATTTTCGGGACATTAGCTCGACTCGGGATACAATGGATCACTTTCTACCCTGGAGCGCCAATTGTCACGCCTGTGATATGGGCTAACATGGCCGGCTCATGGCTCATGGGCTTCCTCTCTGAAGATCAGAGCCTCTTCCGCGACCACGCGCTCAGCACGTCGCAGAATGAGAAGGCCGACTGTGCGCAAAGTCTTGAGAAAGCAGAAATGAACAAGCACAAGAAAGTCGTTCCACTGTACATTGGTCTGGCTACTGGCTTCTGCGGTAGTCTCACGTCTTTCTCTAGCTTCGCCCGAGACTTCTTTCTCGCGCTGTCGAATAATCTCCCCGCACCGATATACCACCAGGGCGCCCTCGCGGCGGGCGACTCGCCTTCGTCGACCATTGGCAGAAATGCAGGCTATTCGTTCGAAGCATTGTTTGGAGTCATCTTCACCACTCTCGCTCTCTCCATCGGCGGATACTTTGTTGGAGCACACACCGCACTCGCGTTAGGCTCTGTGACGCCGTCGCTCCCAGTCAAGTTCATTCGCAAGACCCTGGATCCAGTGTTCTTCTTCTTAGCGTTGGGCTGCTGGATAGGCGCGGTCATCATGGCAGCACTTCCACCTGATCGAAGCGGCGGTCTGTCTGCTCAGGTACCAGAACGGTGGCGTGGCGAAGTCCTTTTTGCGATAGTTTTCGCTCCATTGGGTGCACTTCTGCGCTTCTACGTATCGCTGCAGATGAATGGATTCGTTGCATGGTTCCCACTGGGTACTTTCGTAGTGAACATGTTCGGGACAGCGATCGAAGGAATGTGCTACGATATTCAGCATGTGGGCATTACAGCTGTGGGTGGACAGATTGGTGGCGGCCTTGTAGGTTGCCAAGTCTTGCAAGGAGTCCAAGATGGATTTTGTGGATGTCTGACAACGATCTCGACCTGGGTCGCAGAGATCGTAGGTCTGAAGAGACGACACGGGTATCTTTATGCCGCGTCGAGCCTGATAGGAGGGCTTGCCTTGATGGTTGTCATCATGGGAAGTGTGCGATGGAGCGTTGGCTTTCAAGAGCCTGTGTGTAGTACGGGATATCCAAACAAAGTCAATGGTTGATGTGCGTTAGATGGTCTTTGAGATACCCTAGACATGTTGTGCATATATGAAAATCATCTATCGACCGCTCCCCGTCTTCTAAGATATGCAAGACCCTTGACGACATCAACAACATCGTCCTAACGATGAGCCTCGCCAGCCTCATCAAGGACAACCCCGACCAAGTCGAGACCCATCTCATCCGCGCAATCGCTGCCTACATGTCTGCCAGAGCCACTGGAAGGTTCGCTATGTCAGTTCCTGCAGCACGCAGGAAGGAGATCCGCCGAACGATGTTCACATGTCAGGATATCATCGACTCGATCAAGACGGGTGAAGTCACTGGCAGAGAAGGGAATCGTGCTGAGGTCGAGGAAGCGGATCCTGATGCGCCAGATCCAGACACCATCAAGCCTACAGCGACTGATGAGATGGTGAAGAATGCGATTATGGGCATGTTCGATGTCAACGGCAAGATGAAAGGATATGAGCACGACGAGAACGGACTGGTCGTCTACCTCAACGAGTGAGCAGCTTACTCAACAATCAACAGCTTGCTTGCCTCCCTCCCAACCACCTCATTCACACCTTCTCTACTCAATCCCAAAGACATACTTACTAGTCCTAAACACCGCCCCACTCCCCTCAAACGGCTCCGTGCCCGCGCCCGCACTAATCAAATACTGACTTTCCTCAAACCCCTCATTCTCGACAAGATAATCAAAGAACAGCTTCATATCCGCTGAGAAGCTCTTGACTTCAGTAGGAGCAACAAATGAATACACGGTCATTTGTCCGTTAGGGCCCTTGTAAAGATCAAAGGTCACGCCGCCGATCGTCGCGGAGCCGATGCTTGTGGCGCTGCCGTCGGCGGAGTAGGTGGAGGATATGGGGCCGGCTCCTGCGACGCGGGTCAGTATGCAGATGGAGTGATGGGAGATGCGAGGGAGAAGAAGAAGAAGATCATACCACCAATAGCAGCCAACCAAACCATAATCTCAAACTCCTCGTCGCCGTCTGGCGTTGAAGAAGTGAATAGATCGTATGCTACATCTGCCACCAGACCTGTACCCTCGTAGGACCAATCCCAGCTTGATTGCATACTCGAGATGGCAGAAAGTTGCTTAGGAGATTCTGTCGATGGGTTGTAGACTGCGTTGGGGTAGGATTTGACTTGGCCTTGGCCGCCGGTCCAGGACCATCTACAGAACATTAGTTAACGCTTTATACGAGAGTGTTTGGCGGATGGGGAAAGGGAGCTTACGTTGAACTCCAAGCTATAGTGTTGCCGGAGAGGGAGTCGACAGAGAAGCATTGCTCGCCCGAACTGGCGGCGGCTTGATTCCAGAGGTTGTTGTAGACGGTGTAGTCACCTGTGACGACTGAGCCCCATTGTTCGCAGTTGTCGGCTCGTTCGATGATCTTGGTTGGGACGGCCCATGCGAGGCCAGCGCATGCGGCTGTGAGGATGGTAGCGGGCTTCATGTTGGCGATACTGGAATGCTCAAAGTGGGAAAAGTAATGTACGCGCTCAAGGGCCAGCCTTGCGGTACTGTACTGTTCAAAGAAGTGTATGTGAAAACGGAAGGCAGAGGGAGAGTAAGCAAGCATGCCCTACATTCGATCACGAGCTGCGACAATGCATATATACCAAGTCTTGCTCCAAGCAATGGTCATTGCTTGATGTTTCTGCAAAGTTATTCGATTGGTGAAGTGCCATCTAGATTGTCGATCAAGCAATCTATATACCAATCTGTCTGATGTATATGGCAGTATGCGGTCAGTGTGGGCGTGTGGTGTGGGTCGGAAATCTGAAGCGACAAGCTGAAACGCCCAGAGTCGCGTCTTGAACAGGGTTCCCCACGGACTGGTTGACGTCTTGGGAGATGAAGCCGACCGCCGGCATAGGGCGAGATGTGATGTTGAATAGCTCATAATTGTTTCTTCATGTACATGAACTGTTCTGGTTGAGTGTTCTCACAGGTAATACCAGCGCCACGTCTGCTTGGATGTTTCTGTGTCGCCGACTCTTGGACGGCATGAGTGTATAGCGCTGCCACCTCACCAAAAGACGATGGACTTGAGTTGTGTCGACCAGGTCGCAGGCTACGGACCCTACTTGGTAGAAACGCCATGACTGTGGCCCATAGAAAGTGCTTTGCCTTCAAAGCTCACAGGCGTGCCAGCGAGCAGCTCTTCTGCCATGAAGGCCTCGAACAGGAGTCTGTATGATGCTGTGGACTGGTGTTGCGTAAGAGCCTCTTTGCTTTCGTATCTGAAGACGCATTAGTACCAAAACAACACAACATGACGCGAGCCAGCAACACACCTTTCGATGATCGACCAGCGCTGCTCGTCAGCATTGTCTGACGCGCTGTCGTCACCAATGATCTGGAACTGCAGACATCCTGGTTCTTTTGGTGCGAAGTTCTTGTATGCTTGCGTGCTGAGGTCGATGAACTGCATGAGCATCAGTTGCAGCAGCGGTGTGTTGTCGTATCAATGATCCACATACTCTCTGCCCTTTGCCGGGCTTAGTGGCGAGAATGACCACAAGTGTGATTTCTTCGTTGTGGGACATGCTGGTTTCAGAGGCGAGTGTCTAGCTTAAGCACATTGGAATGACCTGCAAAGCAACAGCCTCTTGTAGTCGCATCCATGTTGGACAGAATATTATCTATGTCCGTAGGCATTGGCGACTCTCAGCTTGCCACGGATGTAAGGCGACCTTAGGACCAGGGACTGATTATGGTTGGATCCTTCCCGCACGTGCACTGGTCGGATCCGAATCGCGGGTGTGGCTGTCGTAGCTTCTAGGTCGTGATACAATCAGTGCTTGCGCTGTGGCACAAGCTCGACTAGGCCAAAGACTTCGAAGCAAGCTGCATGACATCTGGAGAGTAAAGCTTTGCTCACTCGCTGGTCTTCTTCGATGCTTCGGCGCCACCAAGCGCTTGCACGACAGACTCGATACCGGCAAGCTCGTCGCGACCCATTCTCCTGCCTGCAGTCAACGACGCATTGGCGGAGGAGTCAAGATCAATGCCTTTGCGTTCGAGAGCGCGACGACTTTGATTCTCGAGATAGCGCCTGCGCCTTCCTTCTGCGCTATCCTCGTCGTCGTACCTGCCGTGCTTGGTGGTGGGGATGTTCTGCATTGCATCCTTGAGCTGGGCGAGAAGCTGCTGCATGGCCGGTATCTGGCTCAGCGCATTCTGCGTGTCCTGCTCGAGGTGTTTGCTCTGTCCAGCTGCTGCGTTCAGGAATGCAAATGGCGCACCGTCGGGCGCACCTTCCGTGCGAGGCTCAGCACCAATCAACGCGGTCAATTGCTGCAGGATCACGGCATTCTTGGCCTCCTCGGCTTTCAGCATAATGTTCAGCTTTGCAGTCTCATGCAACTTCTTCCTCTGCAGCTCAACTGCTTCAGGGCTGGGCACGTCTTCAGTGGTCACCACGTCGACTCCTTTGTAGTGGTCCAGTCGCACCCAACTTGCCAGATCGTCCTCCTTGTGTCCCACAGCCAGGATATTGCGAAGTGTGTAGATTTCGAACTTGTCAAAATCCTTGTCTACAGTTGCATTGAGCAGACTTTCGAGCTTCACGATGCCATTGTCAATCTCATTCTGCTTGAGCTCGGACAGCGCGTTCCGACGTGCTTCGCTGTTGGTCAAAGACGCTGCCGTCTCACGATCGAGCTCGAAACCCAATTGCTCTGCCGTCGTGCCTCCCAGTCCCTCTTCAATAGCATTCACAGCACGAAAGACGAGCTCGTTCACGGTATTGATGATATCGTCTAGCAGAGTGAGTGGCGTGTATCGGAAGTGTTCTGTGAGCAGCGCAGTGGTCGTCTGACTGGTAGCCGCCATTGTGCGAGTGCTGCCTGCGCTCGACGCGTCGTTGTGATCGCCGGCGCATTTGGTGGTAGTTCTAGAGGCAGCATCGCGGGGACGCGAAGCGTAAACACACTCTCGAGAAGTGCTTATTCAGCAGACGATGGCACGTGCATCCTCTTACATCCTCTAGTTTAATCAAGACCGCCATATCCTACTTGAGAACCATACTCACGGCGATCAGCCAATGCCAGCAGCTGTCTGTTCCTCGTGTACTATCGATAGAGGCTGATGCGTACGGAGAGAAGTAAACAGCTCTGAAGATGGGCCATGGAAGCAACGTGATTGGCACAATGCACATGCTGCATTTAGCAAGATGTCAATACTGTAGTCCACTGCCTTGATAGGACTCGAGTCAGATATGAACTCGCGAGAGCAGACGGCAATATCGCCGAGATGCTGCACAGTAGTCCTTGCCGGGCGCTTCTAGGCGGTCGCGAGCTACACAAACACTGTCCTGGCAGCCTCTCACCACCAAGCCCGTCCGCCATAAGCATGAGACCATGGCCGTCTCACCTGATGGTCGCGCCTGCGAAGGATATCGCATCTCGCTTGCTACTCTTTCGCTATGCACCACCTGACGGCTTGCCCTTTTCCTTTGCTTATGGCGTATGGCAGCTGCGAGACCTGGCCATCGCGCAAAGACGAGTGCGATCTCAACACAAACGAAACACAATCGTACAGCGTGCGTCTTCTTTCCTGACGCATCTGCGGCTCCGGGGAGTGCCTCGACCGCACCATGAAGTGAGCACGGCGGCACCTGGGGCCAACTTTTCAAACGACTTCATCTATTCCGGTTCACTCTTGCATTTGGCGCCGTATTACGATCGGTGACAAACGGCCACGGTGGAGCTGTTTCGAGAAACCGAGTCAGGCGCAATTTCGAACATGATTCGGCATGTTCGCGCATGTGACAGCAGCGTGCAACAAGGTTCTTGAGTCGAAGCACAGAAGTGTGATGCGAACAAGCATCTTCGAGGTCCAGCTGGCACGTTGAGCGTCAAGCACACATATGCAGAGGGTCCGACATGGAAAAAGGTGGACTGCACATCGCTTCGCTTGATGAGAAGACCTCGATCAGCCTTCACGTGGGCCGAAGGTCCGGCGAGAGTCCGCAGCAGATTCACGAGCAGACTACGTTGGCAACCCATCTCCAGGCAACCTCTGCTCACCGGCAGTGCTGCCTTGGAGCTGCTCTCGACAACGCCCGATGGGAACGACTTCGCTGCGTTTCAACAATCTGACTCTACATCGCTGCCTCGTCGATTGGTCCGCGAAAAACAAAACTAATCCATATTGTGGTGCCGCAGTCGAGCGGCATTTCGAATTTTTCGACCAGATCGAGACAGTGCCATTTCCCCAGCTTTCTCCGGACAATTGGCCACGTTGTGATGGTTTGAGATCTCGCTGTGCATAGTGCTGGCATGTACCTGTACTTTGACGTATTATGACTGGAAAGTTGGAGAAGTGCATTTGATGGGCATGCCGCAACATCCGAAGCACGACATTGCCCTAATGACCGCGACGCAATATAAAGCAAACAAAATTTGAGATGACAACACTGCTTCACCTACTTCGAGACGAAGCCGGAGGGCTGAACGAAGCATGACCAAGCCAAAAACAGACATGTTCCAGGCATCTTCTACTCTCTAGGCTCGCCAAATGTGCTGCAACAGCAATATCAGACTTCTTGGAATCCCTCCACAGACTAAGAGGCAAAGGCCGACTTGGCTTGATGTCCACAACGCAGCGCTCCAGCACAGTCTTGACTACGGCTGCGGACCGTTTGGGAAAGCGCAATTGCCGCCGCCGGAAGGTGCACTGCATTGACTATTTGGTTGCTTGTCAGCATAAAGGTACAGCATCGTCAGTGGCGAAAGATTCTGAGGCTCTGCTGTTCGAGACTGCAATTGCTTCGCAAATGGCGCTCGTCAGCTCGTACGGCAACGTCCTATATGGGAAGGCATTCAACTTTCAGTAATTTTGACGTAGCGACGCCAACGCCTGGCGTCATTCGAGAGGTCTCGGCGCAAGAGGCGTGGCGTTACGAGGGCGTTGTTGGGGCGTTTGTGGAGGCGCTGCGAAGGGGTTACGCTTAATTCTAACGCTACCATGAAAGTGACGGAATAAGCGCATTTCACGCAGCATGAGTGGCGACTTTGGCCAAGAACTTCATCCCGTCCGTATTTGCCGGACAAATAGAGAAATAGATCGCTGTTGGCTTGAGACGATGCGACATAGCACTGCTCCTCTACCGAAGGCTTGTCAGGCTCTGCATGAGTCTAACGCGACCCCGCGAGAGAAGTCCTTTTTTTGCATCTGTACACGACTAGTATATGCAGATCTTTGGTTGGGGTCGTGGGAGCGAGCTCATTCCCCGGACAGCAAGTGCTATGGCCATGAGAAGATGTTCAATAAAACTTCCTACTTGGGCCAAGCGCGACGGCGATTCGAAGACATGGCCACGAACCTGCCTACAGCCCTCTGCGCAATCTTGCATAGCCTAACAAATGCCTGGTCTGAGATTGCTCCTACACATGGCCAAATCCCATCTGGGGTACACGACTCCGATACTGTGTCTGGCCATATGATCGGCCTTTCAGAGTTCGTCCTAACGGTAATCCTACCACACTGTCAACAGAAGGCTCTCTTGTATAATTAGACCTCTCGACCCCAGACGATCTTCACTTTCCATCGCCAAAGTCTTCAACACCCTGAGCATCCCTCTTCTCTCAAGATCATCGTTCTACATTCAAAATGGTCAAGACCTCTGTCGCCCTCGCCGCCCTGGCTGGCTCTGCCGCCGCATGGCCACTGGCTATGGAGAATGACGCCCTCGTCAAGCGTGCTGCCTCTGGCCGACTCAACACTGGAGGCGGACACCCAAACCCAACCTTTAATGCACAAAGTCAATATGTTGATGTGACGGATGGCGGCCCAAACGCATTCAAGGCGCCAGGCGCTCGAGACCTTCGAGGCCAGTGCCCTGGTCTCAACGCAGCAGCCAACCACGGTTTCCTGCCACGCAACGGTCGCGCTACCATCACACAAACTGTCACTGGTCTTGCACAAGCATACGGTATGTCCCCGGACCTGGCTGCATTCCTGGCAATCGCCGCTATCATCATCTCTGGTGACATCCCCTCTGGACAATGGTCGATTGGCGGTGGCTTCCCGTCAACCTTGCCACTCCTCCTCAGCAACCCCAAGGGTATTGTGGGAACGCACAACAAATACGAGGGCGATGCATCTATCGTTCGTGGTGATGCGTACCTCAATAACGGCGACGTCGGTGTTTTCCAATGGCGTTCGTGGAACGACCTGTATGCCAGGACTGGCACCGAAGGCGGCCTCACGCTGGACAAGGTGGCAGAACACTCCCTTGGAGTGACAAAGTTTTCCCTAGAGAACAATCCATACGCATTCTGGGGGCCTTTCTCTGGACTGGTCGCGCCTGCTGCGCACGATTGTAAGTGAAGGCCTTCATGAACATGTCAGATTACAATCTAATATCGTCACAGTCGTCGTCAACTTCATGTCAAACCACACTGCCGAGCAGCCAGGCGGCTACTTGAATCAGGACATCCTCAAGCAATTCTTCGCCGTCACTGGTACTGGCGCCGGTGCTTCTGGTGACAACCCTGGCGACTTTGTCCATAACAGAGGCCAAGAGCGCATCCCACAAAACTGGTACCGCCGCAACACAGTCGATGGCTACAACGTTCCTGATGTTTTTATCGATCTGCTCGCCAACGAACAGGTTGCCCCAGGCATCTTGCGCCTCGGAGGAAACACTGGCACAGTCAACTCTTACAGCGGCGTCGACGTCAACGACCTCACCGGTGGCGCTTTCACCAGCGCAAGTCTGTTCGAGGGCAACAACCTTGCATGCTTCGCCTTCCAAGCCGCTCAAGCAGGTGGTGTCGACCAACTCGATGGTGTCCTCAGCGTTGTTCAGGGTGCTCTCAAGCCATTGACCGACCAGCTGACCAGCCTCTTCTCTGGCCTTTCTTGCCCACAACTGAACTCTAACAAGTTCAACAGCCAATTGTTCCAGGCCTACCCAGGTGCTGGCTACGGCACCAACTAGAAGATTCCTAGCGATCTCATTGGTACTGTTTATGATGTGACGGACAAGGTGTGATCGATTTAGCGGATGATATCCAAAAAGGACTTTGGACAGAAATTGTACATAATTTCGTATCAATTTTTCAACAACTCAGCCGTTTCATGCCTTACTGCCATACTTGTCACGCATTGACCCGCCCACCGTTAACGAGCCTCAAATACACAAGACAGCACGCTCAAGCATGCACCACCGTCGTGTGAGCATCTCATCGCATACCCAGAATCGACCGCAATCATCAATTCCGCCAATATAGATCCCAGCCAGCCAGCCAGCAATATAGTGTACAGTCCACACACACACACACTTGTCCAGCCTTGTATTCCTGGCGCCGCTATGATCCGGCATTTGCACGAAAGTTGTATCCAGCCAGCTACGGGTGAGGTGAGAAACACACTAGTTACTGAAGAGTGCCGAATCTGCACCTGAGCGCTTGAGAAGAAAGTATGGCAAAAAAAATAAAAAAAAATTGCCACATGGCATGAACGCACGAACGATGAAGATTGCAGTTTGGCGTGCATGCATGCATGCATGCATACCCGTTCTCAGCACACGTGGAAACGGAAAGGAAGGAAGGAAGGCAAAGGCTTGGTTGTGTGCGATCGCGGAGGGTATGGTAGGGAGAGGTATAGAAATAGAAGTGGATATAGATGTAGGTATGCCGCATGCGCCACAAAGATGTGAATGCGATCGCTCAGATGGATAGGCCAAGATTCGATCGACGCTGACCAAGAAGAGAGAGGGGAGGTTATTTGGACTTCATGTTGCTGTGTAAGAGGATGGGTGAGGATCTATGTGTGTGTACGTGGTGAGCTATTGAAAGGCTCTGTGTGTGCGGAGCTTGATATGGAAGTGATAAGCAGATATATGCTGTATAACCAGCTCGGCATACATGTATGCCAAGTCAATATGACATGGGAATACCGCGAGTCCTTTGTACATTCAGAGTTGTACAGACCATGTTCCTCGCTCCAAGCTTCTGGCATGCCGTCGACGTCGATATCTATCTCTCCGTCCAGAGCGCTATCCTCAGGCTGCTCTGCAACGGACTCGGACTCTTCTTCTTCTTCCATGTCCTCATCCACCGCTGACTCTTCTCCTTCATCATCCTCAAGCATTGCGTCTCCGTCTTCGTGGTCATCGGAGCCAAACCACGCACTCTCGCTCTCATAGTCGTCGGGACCTAGATCCTCGCCACTGTGTTCTTCCTCAAGAGCTGGCGAATCGAGCGGAGTGTCGTCGCCATCAGTGTCAGAGCCAGCGAATGGGTAAACTGAGGCCATGGTACTGCCTCCGCTCGACTCGCCATCATCTGATCCGAGGTCAGGTGGTCCAGCAGCGCCTTCGTCATCGTTGCTGCTAACCGAGATATGACTCTCATCGTCCGAACTACCAGGATACTTATCCATAGTGAACTCGTCCAGGATGCTATCATAAGAGCCCTCATCACCACTATCGGACGCTCCATCCGCGATGCTAGCTTCACGACGCCCGAGTCTTGCGGTCCATCGTCGGTCGTACTCGACCACCCAGTCGAGCGCCCTTCTTCGACGTCTCATGACTGTACTGTCGGCTCTGAGTATGCCTCGAAACGTTATGTAAAGATCACGAGGTAGATCTGTTCGGACGCGAGGCCCCTCATCCCAGTACTCTCTCAGCCACTGCTGAACAGCGTTGGCTACATCACCCACTCTAATTCAATGTTCGCGTTCGATCTGATTCTCCATGGCAAGCAAGTTGAGGGGCTGTCCGTCGACCGTGCTCCATTGAACAGAGGCCTCGTCTTCACGGATTGCCATTCTGGTGAGCACGGCATATCTTACCGGTCGCTGGCAAATCAGAATATCTCGGCTTCTCGTCCCAAGCTGCAAATCAATCGCGTTGATGCGGATAACAAGATTCATGCAATTCGAGAGCGTAGCGGGCACTGCCACATCGTCGTCATCATCGCTCCATGGCTCCCAATCATCGTGCTCTTCGTATCGCCAGCCAGGAAACAAGGGATCCCTCTGAATATCGAGATCGCCATCTGTCTCCTCCTGTAGAGACCATAGAAGTTGAATGATGAATAGCCATTCAGGGGATTCAATTCATTCAATCGTTGAATGAATTTGAATACTTCAGCTCCTGAATATTACGAATATTCAAGATTTAATAGGCAAAAGTATAGTTCACTTAGGGGCCTTTATATATAAAAGAGAAGTAAAGTCCTAAGTAAATAGATTAGTCTAGTTCTAACTATATTAATTAACTATTAAAGAGACGTTACTTATAGTACTACTACGCTTTAATAAGTACTAGTAATCTTTTAGTACTATTTATAAGGAGTACTATAGCGATATATCTAGAGCTATTCTAAAATAACTAGGCCTTATACGTTAGAATAGCTATCTTCTAATAGCTAAAGAGATATATACTACGAGGCTAATACTTAAGATAATATTCGAGCGCTACCTAGAGCTATAGTACTACTAGCTTACTACTATAGACTAGAGGCTTCTATACGATATTACTAGCTTCCTTAGCCTTTTTAAAGAGCTAATAAAGAAGATAGAAGGTAATAAAGCTACTTTTAACGCGTTTTAACTAGCTATAGAGTTTATTATCGACTACTTTAGTAATTAGTTAAGGCTCTACTTTTAAGCGTCTATAATACGATTAGCTATTCGATAAAGCTAACTAGTATTTAAGAAATAGTATACTACGATTAATAATATAGGCGTATATATTACTACTATACTACTTTATCTAGACTTCTACTTTATATAGATCTCTAGTCGTTAGTTAATACTAATAAAGAGAGTATAGCTAGATAAGAATATAAAGAAGGTACGTAGGCTTTAGTAGTACTATAAAGATAAGTTCTCGCTAACTAGTATAAGTAAAGATACGTATAATAGCGAGCTATTATTATTCGAATAGTAGTAATTATAATAGTAGAGTATTATAAGCGATTAAGATAAGTTTAAAATATTTATTTACGCTTATTATTAAGAATATATTCTAGATAGTTAGTCTAGACATAGACATTTAAGTATAGTTCTAGATGCCTAAGGCATCTACCTAAGGCTTAGTAAGAGGTATATCTTACTTCTCTTTCTTCTCCTCTTAGATAACTAACTTAATTAACTTTATATTTAGTTCCTAGCATATTACTACTATACTATATATATAAGTTAGTTTAAGATTAATCCTCTATTCTTCTTTACTACGCTATACTCTCCTTAATATTATATAGTATATAATACGCCTTCTACTTAAAACAGGTTATAAGCCCGGGTTTATATACTAAATAGGAGTAACCTATATTAGTATAGGTTACCTATATCCCTTATAGTTTATAGAAAATATTTAGGGCCTAGAAGTTTCTCTAACTATATTACTAACGAAGCTAGTTTGTACCTAGTAGTATATAAGTTAGTAAAGATCTCTATAAGATAGTAGTATATTTCTACTTTATTAATACCTGCCTAGTTCTCTACTATTATACCTAGTATTACTAGAGTTAGAAGAGGCTACTTAGCCTTCCTACTACCTAGTAATAGAAACTCTACTAAGAGAGAAAGATCTAAGTCTTAGTAATTTCCTAAATACGAGGAATCCTTATCTTTTAGAGCTAGTCTCCCTACTATAAGAAATTACTCTTCTCTAGAATCCTTAGCTAGTCTAAAGTATTCTACTAATTATTTATTCTATTTACCTATTTCTATAATAGACTAAGAGGACAAGAAGAGCTAAAGGATTCTAATCCTAGATAGAACTAACTAGAAGAAATAGTTTAAGCTATAGATAGATAAGCTAGAAGGAAAGGACTAGTTCTAGGCAATTAGCTAACTAATTATTAGAGAGAACCTATATATAGTTTAGTAGGACACTAGTCTCTAGATATATATTACTTAGAATTAATACTTCTTAAAAGATAATATAGTATATAGGTTTAGTATTAGATATAGTATTAGTAAAGATAATAAGATAGAGCTAGAGATATAGTATATTACTATACTAGTAGCTAAGATATAGGTAATTCTCTAGAATAAGTATAATAGAGTCCTAAAGTCCTATACTATAGGTCTAATTAAGTAGTTTATTATATTTAAGATATTACCTAATAAGATAATTAGAGAAGTATAGAGATACCTTAGAGGCCTAGGTAAGAGGATTACTAAGATTGATCCTTAGGAAGCTTACTACTAGAGCTAAGAGAAAAGGCTAAAATATCTCCTATAGTCTCTACCTATATTATACTAAGTAGCTAAGGATACTATTATAACCTAACTATCCTTAGATATAGATACTATTCTTCTTCTACTTAAGTCCTAAGAGGTAAGAGATAATCTAGATAAGATAGATATAGGTTTAGCTATATTCTATTCTAGGTAGCTCTACTAAGGAAAGTCTCTACTAATATACTAGCTCTATAAGAAAGGGAAGTACTAGTTAAAAGATTGTCCTAACCTCTCTACTACTAAGAAACTATCCTAGTAGAGAAATAGTACTAAGAACTAGAAGGACTCTTAGGGATTATTCCTTAGAAAGAAGGTTAGAAGATCCTCTTTACTAAGGAATACTAGATATATTAAGAAAGCTATCTATAAGTTATTATTATATAATAAGCTAAAGAAGGTTATCTAGAGAATAGGCAAGTAGCTTTAGAGAATAGAAAAGTCTAGAAAGCTTCTAAAGAAAGGATTTTCAGCCTAGGAGTCTAGTTCTAGTTCTAATTCTAGAACTTACTCTAGTTCTAGAAGTAATAATAATTCCCTATTAGAAGATAATAACTAAGATAAGTTAGCCTATTCTATAATTAAGGCTAAAAGCAAGTTATTATCTTAAGAATAGCTCTTAGATTCCTATACCTTATCCTATATAACTAACTAACTATCCTTCTTTAGATTAGTAAAGCTACTAAGGAAGAAAGTATAGATTAAGGTAGGAGGAGGATACCTCTATATAACCTACTCTAGACTAGTATAGATAAAGGGAATCTTAGGAGAAGAAGTTCTACTTAATAGAGTACTATTTGTTCCTAATCTTAGAGTAAATCTTATATTATAAGATTAGTTTAGTAAGTAATTTAGAGTCTAGAAGCCTGATTTTACTCTTACCTCCTTAGATAGCTAAACAGTTATAAAGACTAAGCTAGTTAGAGGTGTTCTATTTATTAGTAAGATATTACCTCTTCTATAGGAAAAGTTATATTACTTACTATATAATCCTATAGAGGTTAATAATACCTATACTACTCTATTAGAGAAGGATCTAAAATAGTAGGAGCTATAGTATAGAAGATTTATATACTTTAGAAGAGGGTTACTCTTAAACCTTTATAAAGTTACTAATCTAAAGAAAAGAATTCTAATTCCTAACTAGGAAGAGTATAAGTATAGAATCTATATAATAGGTAAGATAAAGAAACACCTAGGCAAGTCTATTAAGAGAAGACCTAAAAGATTAGCCCTTATATTAGTAGATATCTATAGACTATTACTATTATTAGTAAAAGGTTTTATATAGTAGCTTAAGATTATTAATAACTTCTTAAGAAAGAAATAGGCATTTCTACTTAAGGCTAGATTAGATATACTAACTACTCTTTAGAACTAGAGGATTAAGGTAGAAAGGTAGTTAGTAGTACTCCTTAAGTCTATAAGGGCTAATAATACTAGAGAGATTACTACTTTAATTAAATAGTAGGAGAAGGACTTTAGAATTACTTTTAAGCTAACTAAGGCCTATAATTCACTCTAGAATAGAGTAGTTAAGAGGTCTATCTAAACATTAGAGGCCTCTATTAGAGTAATACTTAAAGAAAGTAAGATACCTATTAAGTTTTAGCTAGAAGCTCTTAAAGTATAGGTATATATAAGGAATAAGCTCTTAAATAGACCTAATATTAAGGGATTTAAGCTCTTACCTAATAAAGCTTTTAATAGGATTAAACTAATAGTCTCCTACCTTAAAGTATAGGGATATAGAGCTATAGTATATATAGATATAAGAGTATAGCCTTAGTAGGTAAGGAGTAATAAACTAATAAATAGAGGAAAGGATACTATATTTATTAGATACTATAATAATATAGTAAAGGTATAGAAGTTCTAGGAGCTAGATATAAAGGCTATTAAGTAGTATACTAATATAATCTTCTTTAAAGATAAGCTAGGTAGAGAACTAGACTTAAATATTAAGATTAAGAGTCTCCCTAGTTTAGCTCTAGAAAGAAGACCTATTAGAAGGCTAAGAACTATTAGCTAGCCTACTCTATAAGCTAGTAGGAGTACTTTAAGTACTCCTAGTCTAGGCTAGTAGAAGCCTCCTCTCTCTTAGCTATTAGTATAGGTTTAGGAAGGAAAGAAACTTTTTATATAACTTCTACCTCTACTAGAAGATATAGGAGAGTATAGAAAATTCCTAGACTAAGAGAAAGTTAAGAAAGAATCTAAGAATTTAGCCTAAGAAACTATAGAGATAGATTATAAATAGATAGTTCTAAGGTAAACTCTTAGAAAGAGGAAAGTATCCTAAGAACTTAATAGATTTAACTAAAAGCTAAAGCTAATTAGGCTTAAGCTAGATTAGAATAGTTAGCTAGATAAGGAAATGCTCCTAGAGTATTAGGCTTTTTTCTTAGCTATAAGCTCTATTAATCTAGATATCTTATAGGACTTAGAATTCTTAGAAGAAGTTAAAGAGATTATATTCTCTACTACTAAAGAAGTAGGAATATATAAATAGAAGGTTCTAATCCTAAGGAACTATAAGGAAGTAGTAAGTAATCCTAAGTAGGGTTATCTCTAATAAGAAGCTATTTAGAAGGAGCTAGATATACTTATAAGTAATAATACCTAGACTATAGTAGTTCTACTAAAAGAGACTAACTTAGTTACTTTAAGATAGGTCTTTAATATTAAGAGAAAGCTTAGTAGAGCTATTAAAAAGTTTAAGGTAAGACTAGTTATAAGAGGGTTCTCTTAAAAGTATAGAGTAGACTATATAGAAACTTTTACTCCTATAGTTAGATAGGATACTCTAAGAGGATTTATAGCTATAGTCTATAAGAAGGACCTAGTTCTATACTAAGTAGATATAAATAATATATTTATAGAGAGTACCCTATATAAGGACATCTATATAATCCTACTACTAGGTATTAACCTACTAACTAGTATAGTCTTATAAGTTCTAAGAAGTCTCTATAGGCTAAAGTAAGCTATAAGAGACTAGAATTAGCTATATATATTAAAGCTAAAAGGAATAGAATTTAGACAATTAGAAGTAGACCTATATCTTCTAATCTATAAGAAAAAGAAAGACCTAATAATCCTAATCTATATTAATAATATACCTATTACTATAGAGAGACTAGAAGATATCCTCTAGTTTAAAGACTAACTTAGTAAGGTCTTTAAGATCAAAGATCTTAGAGAGCTAGACAAGATTCTTAGAATAAGACTAATAAGAAACAGATAGTAAGGCTAGCTAAAACTTAACTAGAAATATTATATCTAAGAGAACCTAGCTAAGATAGGAATAGGCTAAGAAACTATATTACTAACTCTTTTACTAATAGATAGCTATAAAAGTCTAAAGCCTACTAGACTAAATAATAAAAGATATAATAAATAGGAGTACTAATCTATTATTAGAATATAGATATAGCTTATAACTATTATAAGACTAGACATTTTATTTGCTCTTAGAAGATTAAGCTCCTATATTAGTAATCTAATAGTAGGATATATAAAGGCTCTAAAGAAGCTAACTAGATACCTAAGATCAAACCTAGACCTTAGTCTAAGATACTTAAGGAATAGTTAAGGCTATCTTACTAGATATATAGACTCTAACTATATAATAGACAAGACTAATAGAGTCTTAATCCTTAGATATATCTTCTTCCTTTATAGTATACTAATCTCCTAGATAAGTAAAAAGTAGAAATCTATAGCTATATCTATAATAGAAGCTAAATATATAGCTATAGGAGTATATATAAAATAGTTATAGTTCCTTAGTACTCTTTTAAGAGAGCTTAGATACCTAGAGTTAGTAGGAGAATATTCTTACTAACTAAGGATCCTTAGTAACTAGGAAACTATTACTAGAATTAGGCTAATTTAGCTAAAAGGTAATAACTAAGCTACTCTTACTCTAGTTAAGGACTTATATGTTTATAATAAGTCTAAATATATTAATATCTTATATAATGCTATAAGAAAGCTCTAGTAGAATAGACTTATCTCTATAGAATATATAAATATAAAAGAGATAGTAGTAGATAGTCTTACTAAGCTAAAGAATAGACTATAGTTTTAGGAGTTTATAAGGTAGCTCTACCTTATATAAGAGATATATAAAAGATAACTCTAAGCCTTAGAGTTAAACTAAGAGGAGTCTAAAAGAAAGATTTTAGTTACTTAATTCCTCTTTAGTTAGACTTTATAAAGTCCTAAATACTCTTACTAATATTAGACCTATTACTAACTATAATATTACTATATAGCACCTAGCTAAACTAGACACCCTTTAAGGCTAAGTACTAGTTAATATTAAAGACCTCCTCTATAGTAGCTATTATCTCTACTACTAGTATATAGTTACTCTACTCTCTAGCTTAATATAAGATCTCTATAGCTAAGAATAGTATACTCTAAAGGCTATTAAGGAACTAAGAAGCTATATAGAATGTAACTAAGTAGAGGACTAGGCTATAAAGAATCTAGAGAGCTATTAGAATTAGCTATAAGAAAGGATAGAGGTAACTTACTAGATAGTCTATATCCTAAACAATCTACTTCTATATAAGAGAGGAGGAAGATCTTATAGAAGGTATTTCTTTTACTTTTTTATAGGAGATAGTAGTATAGAAAGTTTATTAGATTAATAGTTAGTACTATCTAGTTATTAGTCTAAAAAGTAAGTACTTAATAACTAATTAAGATTAGGGCTAGTACTTAAGTATTATAGATAATCTATAGAAAGATCTAACTATATAGTATAAGTAGGAGTGTTAAGAATGTATTCTAGATAGTTAGTCTAGATATAGACATTTGAGTATAGTTCTAGATACCTAAGGTATCTACCTAAGGCTTAGTAAGAGGTATATCTTACTTCTCTTCCTTCTCCTCTTAGATAACTAACTTAATTAACTTTGTATTTAGTTCCTAGTATATTACTACTATACTATATATATAAGTTAGTTTAAGATTAATCCCCTATTCTTCTTTACTACGCTATACCCTCCTTAATATTATATAGTATATAATACGCTCTCTACTTGAAATACTTATCGTTTTAAACTACCTATAGTTAATAGTAAGCGCTAGATAGTACTAGAATAGTAGTACTAATCTACTTAGCGCTAAGCTTAGCCTATACTCTTATAGATAGCTATTAATATACTATCTATATTACTAATAAGCGCTAAGTCCGAGCGTACGTTTAGTAGCGCTAGGCGCACTATTCTATAGATACGCTCGTAGCTCGATAGTACTACTATAACTTAGTCTAAATATACTAAAAGTTAGTAGAAGTTAGATACTACTAAGATTATAGTAGATAGCGCTATAGAATAAGTTATTACTACTACGTATATAGATAATCATTGAGTATTCAGAGTGAATATTACGATTCAATTCAGTAATTGAATTGAATCTGAATCTAGGTCATTGAATGACAATATTCAAGATTCAACTTCTATGGTAGAGACATATCCACCGGAGAGTATAAGTTCGCAGTGAGGTTGGGCGCCAGTCCCATGTGACGCCGGATGTTGACCGAGGACTGAATAGCATTGTGGAACTGTCTGTTCACCTGCATGAGTGGGAGCAGCTCAGCAGCGTGGAACTCCAAAAGGATCATCTCATGAAGCTCAGGCATATCGAAAACTTGGAGCGCTACTGGAGAGGCCTCAGGGTTAGGCCTGTACGAAGGTGGAAGCACATTCCACAGTCGATCGATTGCTCCACCAATCGCTGTCGCTGCATCGTTGGCTTCGCCAATTGCTTACCGGATAGAATGTTTGCTGATCTTCGAATTGCCTGAGCTCTCTGTCAAATGGGCGAGACTGTCTCGCAATTGCCGATTCTGGTTGACCAGAGCTTGTATCTGGTCAAACGGAAGGCGAATTTCGGTGTCTTCTTGACTTCGTTTATCGGGATCTTCGTGGTGAAGGACGACTGCGGGCTCCATGTTGGCAGAGGTTCACTAACGTTTGCTCAGATTTGTGGTGTAGACAGAGATGGAGGTTGTCAGCCTGCGTTCTTCTCATGGCACGGGACTGCCGGATTTGGTCGTCAAATTTCTTCGTCTCGTTCGCCAGCATACTCCATAGTCCAACAAAGGTGCCGCATGAGGACGTGGTAGGGTCCAGACAAAGCCACAATTCTGCCATCTCCCAGCTCGGTGCATCATTGCGAACGCTAGAGCCAGAGCATCTGATGTGGTAGTCCTAAGCATTACCGTCAAGTCGGCGCCTCAACCCTCTGCGAACCACTATACATCTCTGCCATTGGCCGTTGCTGCACAGCTGTCGCAGACTTTCCAGCATCGAAGGAAGCGTAAGCCGATCGATCGCTGGGGGAGATGTGGGAGTATCCATCTGCGCGAGCCGGAGTGCTCTCCATTGGTGGAGATGGCACTGCTGCGTAATGGTCGGTAGTAGTTGGTGGTGCTCGAGCGTGCCTGCTCTTGGATAGCAAGAAGGTAAGTGCGGCCAAAGCGCACAGCAGCGGCACGCCCAAACCAGCTCCAATACCGATGGCCGTCGATTGCTTGACATAGCCATTTAGATTCGCAGTCGTAGTAGCTGTTACTGTGGCTATACTTTGGGACTGGCTCAGCTCGTGGCTAGTGCATTGGGAAGAAGACGTGTCATTGGTCGTGGCCGCAGTAATCGGCGTGTACTCTCCATGCTTGAAGATCGCATCAGCACTGCCACAGCAGTCGTTCCCGCTGCAAAACGTTAGTCCTGTGCATAAAGACTGCATATCTCTGGAACATGTCTACCTCCCTGCGCCCCCGGCACAGCACCAGTTGTCTCCGCAAGCGTTGATCCATGTGTTGCCATCATTGTGTACTGTCCACAATCAGCTATCAACAGATGCCTCAGCCACTATTAGCACCCACAATCTTGACATTCGCTTGGACAGCCCGAGTCGCCTGACCAATCTTGCTCGGTGCACATGCCGCGGTAAAAGGAGCCTCCAGTATCTGACCAGCACATTCCACCAGTGAAGCAAGCATCATTGGAGTCTCCAGCTGTCAAACAGCAAGTCTTGGACCCAGGACATGCTTGCCATGTTTTCTTGCTGTTTTCGAACACTCCGCCCCCAACTTGCGACCCGTTCGAGTCGTAGCAGATCTGGGCATTTGCTACAGTGATGAGAGTTGGCAAGAGGACGGCGAGAGCCCTGGCAGAGATCATCGTGCAAGTTAGAAACCTACGTGGAGGAAACGAATGCTGCAGGTACAGAATGGACTGACGAAGCTTGAGATCGTGCCATCCATATTATTATGCGGGCTTTCAGTGAAAGGATCCGCATCCTCGCTGCTTTTCAACATCGCCGCAATTTCGAATGCATCAAAGCGGAGCTGAGATGTTATGATAAGGTTGTCCAACATGTAGCTCTTGTAACTGGCCTATGAGAAAGATTGCCAAGGCAATCCGTCACACAACCAGGCTGGGATTGTGGGAGACATCCTGAGTTTGGCCGAAGCTCTTCTCGCCGTGCATGATCCTTCGTGACTGGTTGGATACAGCATATCTGGGAATGAGGCGAGGTAGTCGCGGATGCCAAATGTCATCTGTTGGTATGGCACATCATTGGGGACCTAGTCGCTGACATTGTCAATCGGGGGTGGCTGAGGTGGAGGACTGCAACGATGTTCGGGAACATAATATCGCTTGAAGTGATTGAAGACGGCGTCGAGAATACTCTGAAGAATTGAGCGGTGCTCAGTCAATGTTGTCCTATGCACATATTCTGGTGTGCGTTGAACATCATGCTGTCAAGCCGAGTGTTCGAGTGGACGATCAGATTGATAATGTCCTTCTGAACGACTGCAAGGTTCGTTGCGAGTACGATGGACGCGATCTATGCGATGTGCAGCTCCAGCAACGCGCAAGAGGCGAGACTTGTTTACCCCAAAGCTACGCTTCTGCTGTCACAGTGAGCGGTGTTTCCGGTGAGATGCTGGTGAAAGGGTTGCGTGGTATCCGTACTGCACTTGCATGTTGTAAAGCTGAGCAAGTGATCCTGATAGGTCGTGTCGGTCGAAACCACGCGAGAGAGGATTCGGAGTCCGGATGTCTTGCGGCCGAATAATGCGAGCAATAGTTCTACCGGGGTGAGGCTAAAGCACACCACGGAGGAACGATAAGCACGAGCATCCGATGACTGCACACTTTTTTCTGCAGAGTAGTCAGAATCGTATGACAGTGAACAAGCCCTTTGTAGTCCTTCTTCTCGAGACATGGTCATGGTCATCAAGATCAGAGACGGTGAAGAAGAAGAGATAGAAAAACAACCAGAAACGCGAGCAATCCACGCTTCAAAGTTACGTCAACTGGACCCCTGGAAGTTGATTCAGCAATTCGGTTTACTTGAGGGCATCTCGTTTGGGCGACTGGGGCAGATTCGTGCAGTCCAGTCGCTACCACTGTTTAGACATTGGGTGTTCTGGCAGCACAGTGAGAAAGAGGCAGAAGCCATCGACATCACACGAGCAATTGCGATTGCCCGCCATGGCTGAAGTTGCAGGTACTGGAGTGGCGCAGAACGGGAATGTGTTGCAGGAAAAGGGCTTTGTCGAGCAGAATGGTACCGCGACGCCAGCAGATCCCTCACGAGCAGCTTCCGTGCGATCCGCCGAGTCGTTCAACTCTGTAGCATCGGGAACAACGCCCGCGAGCAGTGCTGTTGTGGTGGGAGAAGAGTGGAAGGCGCCTACAGATGGCCCAGTCAAGACGCCCATTCCTCGACCCGCTGCAGGCACTACGCCTTCGCCCCAAGCAGCTCTCACGCCTGAACAAGAGACCAAATATGCCACAGTGCTGGCTCAAGTGTCTCAATGGACCACCGTGCCCGCCTCGACTGCCAAGAACGCCGCGCAGGCGCCCATCGAGGACCGAGAACGCATGTTCTTGACACGAGAGTGCATCCTCCGCTATCTTCGAGCCACAAAATGGGTCACAGCAGACGCTTTGAAGAGGTTGCAAGGCACACTTAGCTGGAGACGAGAGTATGGCGCAGACACTTTCACACACGACTACATCAGTCCGGAGAACGAAACGGGCAAGCAGGTCCAACTCGGCTTCGACAAAGACCAGCGGCCATGTCTCTACCTCAGCCCTGCCCGACAAAACACCAAAATGTCAGATCGACAAATTCATCATCTCTGCTACATGCTCGACCGCACTATCGAGATGATGCCTGCAGGCCAGGAGAGCAACTGTCTCATCGTCAACTTCAAAGGCGCAAAGAGCGGCGCAGTTCCCAGCTTAGGCCAAGCACAAGCAGTGCTGAACATCCTTCAAACCCACAACCCAGAACGTCTCGGCCGCGCACTAATCACAGACACCCCTTGGTACGTCAACGCCTTCTTCAAGCTCATCTCCTCCTTCATCGACCCCGTCACGCGAGAAAAGATGAAATTCAACGAGGACATGAAAAACTACATTCCCAAAGAACAATTATGGGACGTCTTTGGCGGAGACATCACATTCGATTACGACCACTCCGTATACTGGCCTGCTTTCGAAGCAGAATTCACAGAAAGGCGAGAAGCGTACAGAAAACGATGGGAGAGTGGCGGGAAGCAGATTGGAGAGTATGAGACGTATCTTCGAGGCGGCAATCATCCTTCGCTGCAGCAGACGTTGCAAGCGACAAAGGAGAATGAGAAGCCGGCGGCGGTCGCACATGCGGAAGCCGCGGACGCTGATGTGGCGGCGGCGGGTGTGGCGAAGCTTACTGTTTAGACCAGCAGGGAGGATAGATGAGATTGAGTCGTGGTGCACTGGCGCGGAGCAGGAGCATGTTGACCATATCACTGGAGGCAGCAGGAACATGGTTGGCGACGCATAGAAGAGGGCAGCATACGCGCGGAGTCTTGGAAATCCAGTACCAGGCCCGAGCCAACATTGCATACATCTATATATATACATACAATGAACAGATTCGCAAGAAAGAGCAGTTGCGAACAGGAACATGCAACTCTCAAACTCGGATCTTTTCATTTTTGTGTGATGATGACGACCTTCCACCGCCGCGTCGCGCATTGGCGTGCAAAAGGACCCGAGAATGCGATGATGTAGAATTACAGGTACGCGAGAAAACGCTATATGCAATATATATGCCGTACAGAAACATAAAATGTACGGCTCCCTTGGCAAAGACAAGAAACAAGAGCATCTCATGCTCTGGCTTCCTCGCAAAAAACGCCTCGCTGTACAATCTCAACAGCTCAACTCCCCTTCATCTCCATGCTCCCGTCACCCCTGCACCTCTACTACTACCACCCCTCAAGCCTTAACAGGCAACCCCACAGGCACATTCGCCGACTGCAAAATCTGCTTCAGCGGATCATCATGATACTCAATCTGCTTCCTCCTCGGTAGTCCTCCACTTCCTCTACTGCCCCTCTCGCTACTCCCTCGTCTTCTCTCCTTCTCTTGAGCTTGTGCCTGTCCACCGCCAGCAGGTCCACAATACCTTCCGTGGTGGTCTTGATGGCCACTGGCCACGGCAGTGTTGACTACTGCGTTGGCACTTCTTTCCACGGCTTTGGTAGAGCGCTCTACAGCGCGAGCGGAGCGGAGTGAGGCGTCTGCTGCGCGTTCCGCCGCGTCGGCACTGCGATGGGAGGCGTCTGCGCTGCGGTTGGAGCCTTTGGCGGAGGATTTGGATGCGTTGGCGGATTTCCAGGTGGGTACTACGGCGATGATTGTGGCGGCGGAGGCGAGGGTTGCCCAGAGTGTTTTCTTCTTGAACCAGGGTTTGTCTTCGGGGAGTGGCATGAGGACATCTTCTTGGACTCCGGAGTCTCGTCTGTAGCGGGGAGACGGCGAGCGAGAGTATGATGAATAGCGTCTTCTTCGCCTCCGCGACCGATTCCGTGATCTTCGAGGCGATGGAGAGCGTGAAGACATTGAGGATTCGGACGGGACCCTAGTGACGATCATGAGTACGTACAGCGCGTGGGAAGCGGGAAGGTAAGGACTCACCTGGACAGCTGGTCTCGGCTGGAGTAGGCACTGTCGTAGCTGCGACGGCTGTGAACCGGTGGCCGGTCTCTCACGAACGAATCTCGTGGGTCTCGTCCTCTATCGGGCATGGTCATAGATTGTCGAGCACTTGTTGATGCATCAGTCGTGACAGGTCGTCGAAGGAAGAGATGAGGTCAAACGGCAGCCACGACTCGCGGGAGCGAGCGAATACTTGTTATAAGGTTGTGGGTGCGATAAGTGGGTGGGGGCACTTTAGCAATTCGCACAACCGCCAGCCTCGAAGGCCACGACTTCATCCATAGTAAGCTGTTGGTGGACAGTCGGAACCTGACATCATGTCGTGGGGTCTGCTTGGGGAGAGTAGAGATTTGGGTGCCATTTTGGGCGGAAACGCTCGAATTCCACGTTTCTGGGCCATGGTGGCTGTGAATACACTTTTGCAGAACACGTCCGGCCAGACGCGCGCAGGGGTGCACGTGGACGTCGAGTGAAAGCTGCGTCGATGTTCCATCTATCGGTGATGGGATGGCTGGAAAGTGAGGTTGGCTTTAGCTGAAGTAGATGGGTTACCCCAGCTCATATGTATCGGAAGCCCAGACATGATGGCTGATCCCTGCATGAACAGCTTTGCGATTGCCCAATATAAGAAGGACACATATTCCTGTTCCGTTCGATGCACAGATGCGTCCCGAGGGCCATGATCTGACATGTAACGGTTTCTGAAGATCGGATCACGTCTTATCAGTTGCGCTTTGTGTCAGTTGAGGCCCGACCTTTCGTACCTCCGGCACTGCTGGAAATGAAGGTCTTGCTTCAAGATCACCGAGCGCTGCAGTAGACACTGATTGCTGAGCAGACTGCTGGGCAGAAGAGGTGACAGGCGATGCAATAGACATCCTTGGCAACATCCAGAGTTCGTCATCACTGAGATTGTGAAGACTCGCCGAAAAAGCAATGCAGGCAAGGAACAGGTATAGATCTTGCGCCGTTCGCGGCAGTCGCCCGCAGCCGGATGTCCTGCTTATGCTTTCCCCATATCAGTCAATGGTAGCTCGACACGTATGTGTGAGAGACAGACATTATGTGTTCCTCGGCAGTCATGAGGCTGCCGGCTCCCATCACGTCGTCACGACGCTGACAGATGTGCATATCGATCCTTCAGCGTCGGAGGTGCTCGACCTGATTTCCATTGCCCGCTATTGGCTGGTATATGCTCGCGACAATTGTGTACTGCTCGTGAGGGCGTGTATGCTCCGTGTACTTTTGATTGATGACCTGCTCGGCTTGGTCAATAGTTCGAAGGTTGCGCCTGTCGATGTTATCAGTAGACACTGCCTCGTGCTCCATTTGATCGAGATCTAGCAAGAAGGACTTTGCGTCCATATGTTCATTGGCCGATGATCAGCACATTTACCACTTGTTACCACTTACCTGAGAGATTACCAGAGAGAGTGATTTGCCAAACATCATACATTCTCGCCTACTTTGGGGTCGCCACGACGCGTGCATTTCATAAAGACTGCCCAGCTGCTGCCTTGGCTCCTTCCCATCTCTTCAGAGTGTCTAGATCAGTGTTCAAGTCAAAATCGCCATTCTTCCAATCTGCCAGATCATCTTGATTCCGCGAACCACCACGAAACAGAAATGTGTACCCTTCGAGTCCATCGTCCACTGCTTCGCTGCGACCATCGAGGAAGATCTTGCATCGCTTTGGGAGACTGCGTGCTCTCTTTGCGTAGCTCAACAGCCTCTCAGCATCCTCAGTGCTGCGCACGAAGAATGCATCTCCTCTCACTGTGCTCTCTGGCATGCTCCACAACATGACCGGATACATTGACCATCTCTTGAGCACAAAACCATTCACGATTGCAGGTTTGAGGACAGGCTCTTCTGCCAGCTGGAGGACTTCGCGAAGAGTATTGGCACCTCGCAGCGGACCAAAGAAGAAGTATGTGCCTACAGCAGGCCACTGACTACTATTGTCAGCCTAATCGTTGGCCGTGGTGGCTCCATACTTCGACTCTGATAGAGTCTCAAGCTTCGAGCGCGCTGTCGTGGTTGGCGGCGGAGCCTGAGTACTCGAGGAGGCCACTTGGTGGGACTGCCCACTGGACCAACTAGACATGGTCACCAGAGCTTTTACGGCCAATACTTCAGCACGAATTCATCATCGGCAAGCGTAAGATGTCTGCACGTCTTGATATCGCATGTCCGGCACGCGTGGCAGTCGTGGTTCGCACGCGAAGCGAGTTCACTCTCCGAGCTCAAGCCAACAGCCTTCTTCCCCTCACGCACGTGTGCTTGTCCTCGATCTTCCTCCAGCCTCCGTTCCCTCAACAACAACGCCGATGGCGCGCAAAACAATGACTTCCGATGCATCTCGCATGCGGCTAAAAGTGCGAGACTTGCTAAGCCGCCCAAGCTCTGTCGAAGCATGCCAAATACATTGCTTGTGATTGGTGTCGTTCCTTGCTCCCGCGTGTAGAGCTTCACTGCCATTGACCTCATCTCGGTCAGGCACGAGCGGAGCTACGATGGCCTTTGAGTCTGCTGGCCGGCGAAGCTTGCCAGAGAGGGCAGGTAGATATTTGCATAAGATGTAGTCGAAAGTCCTTCGAGGACAAAGGTAAGCGACTTCACACCATTCTGCAAGCACAAGAGAGATTCCAAGATGAAGCTTTCGGTCGCGTCTGCGCTCGCGTGCTCTCTTCTCGTAGAAGCGAGCTGGAAAAGAAACGTGAACTATCGCTCTCCCTCAGAAAATCACCCAGGTCTAGGAATATCTTTGCACAAGGTCAACAAGCGAAATACGTGAGTTCCCAGATACTCTGAGGTACAGATCCAATGCTGAGAATTTGTTGCAGTCCACAAAAGGCATTCGAGGCGTCCCAGCTGAACTTCACACACGGCGTAGCTTCTGGTGACCCGTACCCAGACTCAGTGATTCTCTGGACGCGTCTTGCACCAACAGTGGCCTCGAACGACACTGCGAGCAACTCCACTGTCAGCGGCTTTGTTCCACTTTACAACCATGGTCCCAAGCAAGTGTCCACAGCTCCAGTTTGCGCGGAGTGGAAGGTCTCCAAGACGGCAGACTTCAAGCACGTTGAAAGCAGCGGAACAGCATACACATCCAGTGACATCGATTACACGCTGAAGGTTGAAGCGGGCAACTTGACTGCCTGGACGAGGTACTACTACCAGTTCAATGTTTGTGGAAGCAACAACACCAGCCCTCTTGGCCGCACGAAGACCACACCACACCCGAACGACTACGTCGAGAATGTAGGCCTAGCAGTCTACTCATGCAGCAACTTCCCATTCGGCTTCTTCAACGCCTACGGTAATCCAGCTCGCAAGGACAGCGTAGACTTTGTGCTTCACCTGGGAGACTACATCTACGAGTACGCTGGCGACGGAGACTACGGCTATGGCCAGTCTATCGGCCGCATCCCAACCCCAGCCAAGATTATCTACACGTTAGAGGACTACCGCGAGAGACATGCTACTTACCGTACTGACCAGGACCTGCTGCTGTCCCATCAGACTTACCCTTGGATCCCGGTTTGGGATGATCATGAGGTTTCCGACAACACGTACCGTGACGGTGCGTCCGAGTTGAACAACACCGAGGCCTCGTTCGTCATGGACGGGGGCGTGTCTGTTGACCAGCGTAAGATGAACGCTGTTAGAGCCTACTTCGAATGGATGCCAATTCGTCAGGTCGAGATGGACGACAACCTCCGCATCTGGCGTAACTTCCAGATCGGCTCACTCTTCGACTTGATCATGCTTGATACTCGTCAGTACGACCGATCTATCACTGATCTGTACTGGAACACGTAAGTTGTCTCCTGTACCTCCGCTTGATCGTGAATGCAGCTGACTCTGTCATATAGCGACTACATCCACACCATCTCGAACGATGCCGGCCGCACTATGATGGGATCTCGCCAGGAGAACTGGTTCTACAACTCTCTCGGCGACTCAGCAAACCGAGGCGCCAGGTGGAGAATCATTGGCTCGCAGACCGTCTTCTCTCGTATCAACGAGTCGGTCTCGTACGGCAACGTCAACCCGCTCGACTACGATGCTTGGGATGGCTACCAGGCCAACAGGAATAGGACATTGAATTTCTTGACGAAGAACAACATTGGCAACAACATTGTCATCAGCGGTGACAGTCACGCCTCCTGGGTCTCAGACCTTGTCTGGCTTGGCCACGCCAATTACTCCGCCGACACTGGTGCTGGCGGCCTTGGTGTTGAGTTTGCTGGTTCCGCCGTCTCATCGCCTTGTCCATATGGTCAGAACATCACGCAGAAGTCGGCCAACAACTACTCGGATGCCCTCGAGGCTGCCAATGCCGAGCTGCACTGGAACGACCTGTACTACCGAGGATATTTCGAGCTGCATCTCAACTACGATGAGGTCAACGCCAGCTTCTTCGGCCTGCCGACTATCGTCACACGCAATCCTCTCGAGATCAGCTTGGCCAACTTCACTGTCAAGAGTGGTGCGAATGCGTTGCAGCGACCAATTGCTGGCGGTGTGGCTGAGAGTGGAAGCTTGAAGGGTGGTCGTATCTCGCAGACGAATATTACGAACAACACTGAGACTGGTCAATATACCATTAGCATGTTCAATCAGGAGGACATCTAGGCCACAACACCATGAATTACGCACGAGTGTAGATAGACAGAACGACAGATAACGAATATGCATACCATGCTGGCTGCCCAGTTTTGGAGCACGCGATGACATGGGCCAAGAATCCCGTGAATTGTTTCAGGACGCGACTTCCAACACTGCCTTCTCCAATGCATCGATAGCATCGCTTAGCAGGCGCCATCGGTAGACACAAAATGCCGTTGCTATCATGTTGGTCGCGTTGCAAAATCGTGCTGCTTCTATCTTCCGATAGCATACCTTGACCTTAAAAAGCATACTGGCGCTGGTCGCCAGTCTGTTAAACACTCCCTCAGAGGCAACTACGATCTAGATTTCACTATGCACTACCTCATCTGTACCCTCATTGGCGTGGCCGTCGCAACCTCACATCACAGAAACAACCATCTTGAGCCTCGCCAAGACACTGGAGGGATCAAGATCACGATCAACAATAAATGTCCCGACACCATCTGGCCAGGCATCGCCGAAAACGATGGTAGATCCAACGATGGTTTCGAGCTGGCTGGTGGAGACTCCAAGACCATAACTGTCGCATCAGACTGGAAAGGTCGGATATGGGGCAGGACAAATTGCACTTTCCCAGATGGCGAAGGCTTGCCTGGAAAGTGCACCACCGGCGAATGTGGTGCTTTGAAGTGCCGTCAAGCAGGCAATCCTCCCGCGACCCTGGCAGAATTCGAGATGTCTGGTGCCGGCGATCAAGCATACTATGACCTCAGCTTGGTAGACGGCTACAATTTACCTGTGGCGATCGTGGTAGAGCCAAATAACGTCTCAGCTCTGGCAAACGTCAAGCTCAGCCAGAAAAATCCTTCTTGTGTAGGCAGTGTCGATGGCTTCGCAGCAGCCAACTTCAATCCCTACAGCGATGGTCAGCAATTCTTAGGTACCTCCGACAGCGACAAGCTACCCTTCGAGATGAAAACCACTCTACAAAGCATGAGCACTTGGTGTCCTTTCGACCTTCTGACGTCTCCGCCTACGGTCCCAGGCAACGGCGTCTACCCATATCCAGATGGAAACGTCAAACGTCCACCGTTTAGTCCGTGCATCTCAGCTTGCAACAAGTACAACAAAGCTAAGTACTGCTGTACTGGACGCTACGATCGCGGACATTGCAATCCGAACTATTACTCTAAGGCAGCGAAAGCTGTCTGCCCAGATGCTTACTCATACCCGCATGACGACACGGACAGTATGTTTGGTGTGCCGAGAGGCGGGAATTGGGAGGTTGTGTTTTGTCCTGGCGGGAGGAGTACGAACATCATAGCGGGGACGGGTGGGAAGGATTGAAGAGATTAAAGTGAGAGGTGGTTGTTTGATGAGTTGAGATACTCTATTGAATTGCAATGCGCAGCTTGTTTCCGCAGCCACTGCTGAATATACAGCTTGTCAGCTTGTGGCTACCCGCCTGCCTTTGCGGCCATGTGCGTACAGCTATAGTCCTTGTCATCTTGAGCAAGATGAGCACAACCCAGTTTTGAGCCTATCCAAGCATCAAGTCATACGAACCACCGCCTGTTCACGACTCTTACCCCAGATCGCACTGCCTGTATCGCATTCGAAAGGAACGGACAAGCCACTAGCGCGATAATGGGAACTGTACCAAATATCGTTCAACACCCTGCCTTGTCGAATGCGCGCGGGACAGAACTGCCTGCCCAGCGGGACGGACTGTTGATAGCAGCTGTTAGCTCGCTCATTGATCTTTCCCTTGGTCTTGTGGTATCTTCGTGGTCCAAGAGCCACCTTTCAGGTGAAGTTCTGGAGCGAAGTTGATATGGCCAACTCTGCACTTCTTGCTGAGTTCGTGGAGCTCCTCTGCCTCCACCGTCAACCAATGGCGGTGAAGATGGTAAAATATCGGTGCAATCAGGTGCCCTTTGAGCGCCTTGCACACGTTCTGGGATGGATCAAACCATGTCAAGACCATAAGATCCTCGAAGAAGATTGATTGTGTCTCCTTCTTCATCTGCTGGCAGCAATATGTGAACTTGGCGGCTTTAGGCCTGAAGCTGAAAGAAATCATGTACGTCGCGCGAGTCTCTAGATCGTGGGGAGAAGTTGTCTCGACTCCCAACGACTTGTAAGATGCGATCGTCCGCTGTTTCAGGTTCTCGTACTGGTCCTTGATGTCTGCAATCAATGCGAGGTGCCAGATACGGTTGCGCAGCTCTCCTGGTAGACGGAAAAGTGGCTGCCTCGAGTTCTTGATAAGCGTCAGACCGCGAAGGAGATCCTCGAGTTGCGTGTGTGTGAGCTCATGGGCTTCTTCGAGCGTTTCGGCGACTGCGCGGGCCATTATGGCTAAGGGCAGATGAGTTCGAGGTTCAGGACAAGACTTCGTGCAAGACGTACCATTGCCGAACTTCAGCTATTGTGGAGCAGACGCGAGGCGTCGAGAACCTGACTGTGTTATCGTGGTGGGTGGGAGTGCAGTTTCAAGGACCTTGACGAAAACGAAACTCGAGAATTGACTAGCGAGGACTAGTGCAGCAGCTTTGCATTACTCGATGCTGGCACCTGGATTAGGTTTATCTGATGGGCTTCACTTTCGAACATATTAGTGCGACTCTGGACTGGCTAATTTGTTCTTAATGCTAAGGCTCTTTGAGAATCTACAGTTCGAAGTGGCTGCGTCACGGAAAGCCTCAGAATAACGGAGAATTTGGTGGGCGTTGTCGACCACCCTTCAAGACAAGCTTCTATTGCCCGATCGTGCGCCCCTTATAGAGTCTACTGTCATCGCATAGCCATGCATGAGCATATCACTCGACCTCCTCCACGCCAATGTCAGAGCCCGGCTGCCTCCAAAGCTGCACACACCATCTCATGGCCTCCAGATCCAACTCTGCATCACAGCGGACAAGACCGTACCTGGCCCCGCGCTTCACGCCTTTGAGCAGCGAGGCCTCTGGCACGTCCTTCTCTCCAAATCGCATGGGCCGGCACTTCAGTAGTGGAAGGCCGTGCTTCCGAGTGTTGAACAGACTGCCCATTTGATAGGGCTGGAGCACTGTTTTGGAACCTGAGCGACCGTGCCACTCCTCCCAGATCATGATTGAGGAGTACAATGTGGCTTGCGTTTCCACTTTGATCTGACGGCAGGTATCCACAAAAGCAGGTGGTTTGGGCATGAACGCCGACAGGTTGTACGCCATTGCAGCTACGTCCATGCGTACATCTTGAACGATGCCCGGCAAGCCCGCTGGCAGAACGATCTCGACTTTGGATTCAGGTGGCTTAGGACACTGATCTCTGATATCTGCGAGGAGAGCAAGTTCCCAGATGCGGTCGCGCAGCTCTCGCGGAATGGTCAGGAGCATATTGTTTGGTTGTCGACGCCGACGAAGCGTCTTGCAGAAGGTTCGAAAGTCGGTCTCGTTCAAGGATTCCGCAATGGCGATAGCTTCTGAGACGCGACCTCGTGTCATGATTGGAAGGAACGTCTTGAGCGGGATGTGACCGGTGCCTATTCGAGTGAGGCTCTCTACATGATTTCCAGCGAATCACTGCCTGACGCAACAAGGAAATAGTGTAGGCAACAGCAAACTTGATAGTCAGGACTGAGACACTCACACTGTGTCCTAGTAGTGACTAGAAGCGTCCAATACCTCACACGCGTATGGGAAAGCGGCCCTCTCACGTCTGGTAGACATAACCGTCGTCGAGCGAGAGATGCTGCCGGAGTCTTTGACAATTGAGCGACTGTTGACTCCAGCACATCGGACTCTCGATCAGTAGAGATGCCTACACAGCGAGAACCTCGTTGGAAATGTTGCTCAGAGTCGTGTGTTGACATGATTGTGAAGAACAGTTGAGACAGCCCGGGATTCTTGAGTCCACACATGCAGGCCTCTGATGTCTCCTGTAAGGACTGAACAACTCAACTGAATGCAAATCACGCATTGTCATCGCCATCTACCCTGGTGACAGTATGACGCTTCTGCGGCGCAAGTAGCCATGATCTATTGTCCTCTTCTGTAACCTCCGTAAGGCAACAGTGGCACTGTGGCAATCGTCTGATCCATCAAGATTCCGTTCAGCTTATGAGCGGTGATGCCGGTGCAATCTTCGAATTGGTTCGCGTTGGCTCGTATAGCATGCAACACACAGTCGGGATGACATTATTTCCTCTCCTGTTCACCTACGAGAATGTACCGGCATGAGGTGGCCGATAAGATGAAACCTTTTGGAGGGAAGTTGAGGTACATAATCCGGGGTCAGGCTGGGCTAAGGCAGCTTCTAGGCGAGGATTTGTGCATCTTTGTGCTCGCGAGATGCTTGGGTGCGTACGCATTGACTGATCCAACCGCCTTGCTCGCGGCCGTGGTGACCGCAGTACCTTTCTCTGTTCTCAATCTACGCGGGAAGGAGCGCTCGGTGCCTGGTTTCCTTCTCAACCTCGATACTTCTGTGTCGTTCGCGCCGTCTTTTTGACATCCAGCATCGATGGAGAGGAATTTCAGCTGTCCGAACGATAATCTTGTTGTCGTGCGAGAGTTCGCACCAAGGCGGCTTCCTTGAACTATGACGAACAATCCATCTCGATGACTAACCACATCTCCCTGCTAACTAGTTCACATGGATATATCTTGGCAAAGCACTGCACATGCTCCACTTTGGCTGTACAGATGTACGTCACTTTAAGGATATGCAATCTCGCAGCAGCCGCGAGCCGTGTCGGCAACCTGGTTACGTAGAGTTATCACGAATACTGTCAAAGACGCTGAACACAATGCAGTGTACTCAATATAGGGGACAAGACGCGACAACCAGTCTCAAGAGTGCTCAGATCCAACTAGTGCATCACCAGCATCTAGGAGCATAGGCTTCGATATTGCCAGTCTCGGAGAATCACAAAAGTGGAGTTCGTTGATGTTTGCTCAACATAGAGCATGGTCGAAGCTCGCAAGCCTAAGCCCTTCTATGAGGATGTTCAAGAGTACAGCAGGCATTTCCCCATTTTTCACTCGGCTCTTTCTTGTTAGCCCGATCATTGATAAGGATCTTCCCCCAGGTCTATGGTGCTCTCAGGCACGAATGCCCCAGGATCTACTGGCACTACGGGCTCATGACCGAGTTACATGCTGTGCGATGACCTCAGTGATAGTCAAAGAGCTGTCACTCTTTGCGGCGCGCCGTTGGCGATGGTCCCGTCCGTGGCGATGCTCCTCTGCTCTCGAGCATACAACTTGCTCGCGTACCTGCAGAATGAGACGAGGGTGCATTGTGGGAAACGAATCAAACGATGTTTTACCCTGTGTCCGCGATCTTCTGCACAACGGAGTCCGCGGCCACCGATCTACTGGCAGCATGAATCGTTGAGCCAAGGCGCGAGCAGAAGTAGTGCTGAGGCGTGGCGACTGCGCTGCGCGGTGGCCAGCAGGGTCAGCACTACTTTGGTGTTCCTTGCGCTACTTAAGCGGTTGAGCTTGGTCATGAGGCGAAGATGGAGACGGAGAGGAGGGGAGGAGCGAAGAATGGAAAGTGGACAGGTGAAAGTGGCTGGGAAGTGAAGGTGGTTCACGCGATACAGCTGAGATCTCGATCTCGATCTCTTTTGTAGAGGCAGATTCGTGCCAAAATGCCATCTTCATCTTCTTCGTCTTCGTTCTCGATGTGGACGTACCGCGTGATAGCAAACATGCATCCATTCCCCGGCCTCCTCAACATGTTCTGTGCAAATGCTTGTTACCTTCATCCCTCACAGCCATCTCGGCACCTTTCGGATTCTGGAACCTCAAATCCTCAACCCTTTTCTCTTCGTACTTTGCGCGAGGCTGCTGACACGCACACTGGAGACAGATGTCGACTGAGCAGCCGCGATATGTGCAGATGTACCAGCTATTACAGAGCAGGATCTGACATCTGGAACAAGTGGATGTCCAGTGTGGGCTGATCTTGACGAGGTCGTGTTGTCTGCAGGCGCAGATGGATTGGGGATACATTGCGACGTGTGATTATTTTGAGTTGAGTCGATGTGGATTATGCTGGGAGGTCATGGGACATGGGTGATTCCTATTTGTACTGGTGGGGAGGAGCGTGTCGCTGCACTATTTGTATGTGAGAAGCTGAGCACCTGAGCTGGGCGTCTCAATATCGTGAGGACTCGCGTCTGGGTCGATGTCCTATCGCGATTGAGACAGTAATGCTACAGTTCACGATGGCATCAGTGCAAGCAACACATATGTGACAGCATTTTGGCTTGAGGATGGTGGTTCACGGCAGTGTTATCAGCCGCTGGGGAGGCGCATGGGTGAGCGCAACAGGAGTACACGTCTAGATGCACCAGTGAGTCTAACAGAAAATGTGATCGTTTCCTCTGCCTGGAACATTGGTTGTTGGTCTGAGACATGAGGAAACGTCCTCGCAGTCCAGTTGGCCATTGCTCGCGCTGATATGTACGCTGATTGTCATTGGTCGAATTCGTGGGAGAGGCGACCAGCGCGTCTCCTATTCACCAGACCAGAGAGCTCTCAGGAGGAGCAAAAGCAGACACAACCTTCTTGCTCCGACTCAGAGCTTGTCAAGGCTGATTCTGTGGCGCTGGTATTTGCAGCGTCCACGAGATCTCGTCGTGAGCTCGCTGCCTACTCATGAAGGCCCATGCTCGCATCCGTCAGTGCGGCATCTATACCTGCCATGTACACGCCGTCATGCGAGGTCATCTAGGTCGTGCGTCGTTTCTGCTTTTTGGCATTTTCAAGAATGCTGGGTATCTCGTAGGTCTGTTGCGATGCCTAGAATTGGTCTGCAAGGGGGTCAGTGCCAGTTTGCCACCTCCAGCTGGTGAAAATCCTTACCCAAAGTCATGCTCATGCTCACGTCGGTGTTCTCGACCATTTTCGTAAACTCCTCGAAGCTGATCTTGCCATCTCTGTCCAGATCAGCCTCCATGATGGTCTTGTCTACTATTTGCTGCAGTTGCTGGTCCTTCAGATTACTGCCAACCATCATCTTGAGCACAATGAACAGCTCTCCGTTGCTGATGTAGCCATCGCGATCAATGTCGTAGACCTTGAAAGCGAATCGTAGCTTCTCCTCCTTGTTGCCTTTGCTGCTGAACGCGCTGAGCCCAGACACGAACTCCTGAAAGTCGACGTCGCCACCTCCGTCCTCATCGAATATGGCAATCATGCGTGTTGCGAGCGGGTTGGAAGAAACTTGTGGGAGGGAAAGGAATTCGTCGCGCTCAATGGTTCCTGAGTTGTCCTGATCACAAGTCAGAAGGTGCTTCTCCGTCGCTCTTTCCCAACATATCGTACTTTGTCCAATTTCATGAAGCGTTTCCTCAGGCGATCGACTTCGTCCCGGTCGACTGTGCAAGCTCCATGTCAGTGTGCGGTTCAGCTGAGATGGTTGTTGGAGGCGTACAGTTCGACCCTTGGACGATATTCTCCAACATAGCACTGTTCGCGTTGCCCATCTTGCCTGTTTTCCGTGCGTCGGGCGAGTATTCGGTGGAAGTGTGTTGGATGGAGTGGTGGTGGTGGTGGTGTTTGGTGAGTCCTGAGGCAAGAGCGAGAGAGCTTATCGCGTTTAGCCGAGACGCCGTCACGAGATAACGGACATGGGTGCTGCGCGCTCGGGGTTAGTTAGATGGATGACCGCAACCTACATCGACGACGACAAATCATCAGTCGCAGTTTCCTAAACTCGTCGCGAAAATGAGCGCAAACCTCGAAGACATTGCCATCCAGGCAGCAGAGACGATACAAACGGCACACATCAATCACGCTCCCTCACCATCCGACATAGCGCCAGAGACCTCCGTCGACACCAAGATTCCCGTCGAGTTCGATCGGTCGGGAGACGTCGATTCCATTGCAGACGATGTTGGAGACGACGAGATACCTTTGAGCATTCTGCGGCCTCTGCAGGACGATGATAGACGACACGCACCGAAACATCTACAACTGCCAGACCTACGATTCGAGCAGAGCTACCTCAAAAGCATCGAGAATGCCGGAAACTGGCAGATGGTCGCCTATATTACCATCAAAGACCAGGTAGCCATCTACAACAGAGACCGATCTGGTGAGATCGAGCTGCTAACAGTCATACAGGTGCTTATGCCGTTGGTGCAAGGCTTAGCATGGACCTTGATTGTAGCTGGGTAAGACGATATCCTCGAGATTGTCATGTCCTTCGTACTGACTGTTACAGCTGGCGCTACTCGAATGCAACGGCCAAATTCTCGGGTCAGTCAATTGGAGCCAAAGTCCGAAGATGGTGGTGGTAAGTGGCTTTCTTCCTCTACACGTCCTCTTGCTCCCTCGCAACACTTCCATAATTCTTGACGCTCCGTGGCATGTTTAGCAGCATCAGAGTTTTGTTCAGCAGAAGTCGTGCTTGGCCAATAACAAAGCTCTCCTGCCTCGATGCCTGAAGGAGACTCGCGACGAAATTCTCCCAATACCTCGTGTGTCATTTGTGGCCTGACCTTTGCAGCTTCCACAAGCAAAATCGAACTCTTTCCCTGCACGGCTGATGGGTCCGGCGAAGATCTGTACTAATATCCTCCAGGGGCGTGAACCATTGGAAAATTCCAGAGCACTCGAGGTGGTCACCACGGAGCGAGCAGAATTGAGCCATCATCAGCCGCAACCAAATTGGAAATTAAATTAGACACGAGTTGTCCTCGCTATGCTGCAGAGCTTGAGGTCGAAAGGGCCCATCTGAGGCATCAGTGGCATGAATGATCGCGTGCCACTTGGTCAGGTACAGCAGGATGAAATGCTTAGCATGATCCTCCGACCAGGCTGTGGAAAAACCGGCTGCAGATCACGCCCAACAGAGACTTCACTCACGGCATGTCCGCGGGCTATACCGTGGGATGGCGATTCGTCGGCAAGCTTGCACCTCACTGGACGGTGCGTGGTCTCCCGAGCGTGCCACCAGTGGAGACGCCAACGGGAATGCCATATGAAGCGAATACGCTCGTGCAGGTCTGGCCTGGATCGACCTTCCGAAGTCTAAAGATGCTGTGCAACCAGAAGCCCGAGCAATGCTAAGCAAACCCGGCCTCGGTCTTCACATTCCCAATCAGACGATCCGAAACAGAATTTACTCGTGGGATATGCAGCTCACGGTCGCATTCTCTGCGGCCGGTTGATCACAAATGGCGGTATCGGTCACTCGCCCCCGGTAGATGCTCGAATGGGTCAGTCTGCTCATTTGTGCGAAGCGCTGCAAACGCTCTTGCGTGGCAGGAGCAAATGCGAGGTTCAGCATGAAAGGCCTAAGATCTGCAAACTGAAGCAGCGGCACATCAGAGGTACAGCAGTACGATGGCCAAACAGAAAGCTCTCGTGATGAGCACGCCATAGGCTATCTGTACGACGCACATGGCTTTCGTGCAATCACAGGGCAGGAAGTCAAATTTTACCTATCACCTCTATCTCGACTACACCCAAGTAGCCATGCATAGAGCATGATGACCTTTGCTCTTGGCAATTACTTTACATTCCACCCACGCCATTCGATCACTGACTTGCTCTTGGCTTTGGCATGACATGACCTGCAGTTGTTCGGGACGACGTTCGAAGTTGGCTCGGTTCCAATTCCGCCAGCGGGGTCCTTGCCCCACCGGAGTCGCACCTTCATTGGAAGCCAGTTTCGATGGGCTTGTTTCCAAACAGCCCGCCATGAACAATAGACTTTCTCTTGATGGCCGCGATCGCATCAGAGGCACAATGCGCAGGAAACCAGACGTCAAAACTGCCGGGGAACAAGGCGGATCGACCACTGAGAAATGACGGTGGAATCTGTCGTGCAGTAGAACTAGCTACTTCCATCCCTGCCAAAAAGTCCCATCCAACCTGGGCGAGGCGACCTCAACCTGTGGGTTGAGCCACGAGGCTAGGTTCACGCTTGACGCCGTGGGCCGTTCGACTTCGTTCCGACTTCTACCAGTGCTGGTGCTCGCTTATTCTCTTTCACCTCTGCAATCCTGAATGCAATCTCTGTGAAGAACACGACTTACATTCAGACATTTATATATACACTCTACTGCTCTGCCTTCTCACAGGCTGATATCAAGCACCATTGGCCGGTATACTCGAAACAGAGGTATACAATTCAACGCCAAGAAGAACCAATATGTCAAACAAGCCAGTATTCGTAGCAACCCATCCACGGGCATGCTCTACTGCATTCGAGAGGGTAGGATATATCTGTAACGGCTTGGTAGACTCTCACTAATGCAAGCAACAGGTCTTCATGACCCGTCGCAACAGCATCCAGACGATCCATGAGCCTTTCGGTGATGCATTCTACTATGGCCCAGAAAGAATGGGCACTAGGTTCGAGAACGACGAGTCCGCTCGCCAGCAGAGTGGCTTCGCAGAGTCGACATTCAAGACGATCATGGACCGCATTGAGCGAGAATCCGCCGAGGTATGTGCAATCTTCCTCCATCGGTCGCATTCTTGTCTCCCAGACATCGACACCACTTGCTCTTGCCATGGTGTATCTGATATCCTTCACCTTCACCATCAACTCCCATCACCATCGTGATGCCTCGTGGCAGCCCTGAGGCAATTTTCTCGATAGCGGGCCCGTGCGTCATCATTATGACGACTAGTATGGCCCTAGATCATTCCGGACCTTGATTCTATCGATTATGCCAATGTTGATGGCAGTATTGGCTTTGCTGGAGGTGCTGACCGTAATGACAGGGCAAGCGTGTCTTCATCAAAGACATCACCCATTACCTTTTGCCACCCAATCACCAGGCAGCACGCCTTGCTCCTTCTCTTCACAAGATCAAGCGTGGCGTCGGCACAAACAAGTCTTCCGTTCTCGGCGGTGTTAGTGGTGACGAGAACGTCACTGCCGACCATGACTCTGGTGTTGTAGTCACTCCAGAGTCCAGCCGCCCACAGACCCCGGGTTCTCCTCCGTTCCCATACGAGCTGTCCGAACAAGAGGCCAAGAACCCAACTGTTGTCCCTCGTGAGATCTTGGAGAAGTTCCACTTCACTTTCCTCATTCGTCACCCACGCAGCGCGATTCCATCGTACTACAGGTGCTGCATTCCGCCACTCGTCGAGAGAACGAACTTCACTCCTTTCATGCCAGAGGAAGCCGGCTACGACGAGCTGCGCCGTCTGTTTGACTACCTCAAGGATGAAGGTCTCGTTGGACCAAAGGTGACCGCTCGTGAGGGCGAATTGAAGGAAGGCCAAGTCGAGATTTGCGTCATCGATGCCGATGACATGCTTGACGACCCAGAAGGCATCCTTCGACAGTATTGTGATTCGATCGGCCTCGATTTCTCGACTGCGATGTTGCAGTGGGAGTCGGAGGAGAGCCACGCCTTCGCGAAGGAGCAATTCGAAAAGTGGAACGGTTTCCACGACGATGCGATCAACTCGACTGACTTGAAGCCAAGGGCACACGTAAGTTGATCGCACTGCGATTCTTCTGTCGGCGAATATGCAATGCTAATGAATGACTTACAGAAGCACAAGCCAAAGAGCGATGAGCAACTCTACGCTGAATGGGTCGAGAAATACGGCCAAGAGGCTGCTGATCTCATCAAGAAGACCGTCGACGCGAATGTCGCGGATTACGAGTACTTGAAGCAGTTTGCCGTTCCACAGAAGAGGAGAGACTCCATCTCTTGACTCCTTGAGCCGTGGTGTCAAGAGATGAATTGATGTGCATCATCTTCTCTCTTCTTGCCGTGCTTGCGGCGGCGTTATTGGATTATCATGACTTGACGGCCTGTGCAGTTGATGGAGCAGGCGTAGGGAATTTGCAGCTTCTGAAGGTATTGCTTTTTACGCGAAGAAAACAACAAATTGTATGGACGAGCGACAACATTAGCACTGCTACTGCAGTAACGAGTAGCAACATTAGATGAGAAGAAGGCGGGCAGCACGCAATGGATTTCTAGGTTTTGGCCAGTGAGCACGCAATGAGATTAAGTTCTTCTATTATGCGACGAGCCTGGCGGGGAGGTTGTCCAGGTTTGTGGCCATGGTATGTCTGTGGATCATATACGCACACAATGTGGTGAGAGGACAAGAATATCGTGAGGCTTGTGTCTAAAGCGTGGATCGAGGAAGACACAATTGCGATGGCCTTGTTCTCCACAATGGCTTTGAGGCGACGATCCGTGAAGACGCTCAGGTCGACATTTCACTCACACGAGCATCGCCTCCAGCTCCATGCTCGATCAATCTATCTTGCACAAAACAGGGTCGCTAGTCTGGCAAAAAACCATTGCCATCAAAAGCGCTCTGCTTCGAAGCATTTCTCAGCAGAAGTTCCCAGCTTGACCAACGATCAAGGAGCAGCAGTTGTACCCGGCTTGTGTCCGACTTGAACCGCCTCTTAGCCGGCACAATGACCTCAGCTCTCTCACCATGCTGGACAGCTTACACGTCATTTGGCATGGGCGTGTTTCCAAGCAGAGGAATAGACATAGAGCTTAGAATGTGCTCTATAGACATACAAACTACAGGATATCAGGAACTTGACAGATTCTGACACTTTTCCAAACGAGCAAAGAGCAGAGAACGCATTAGACACTAACAATGGCAACTACATTGATCTTTGGCGGATCTGGCAAGGTAAGCAAGACATCTTTTTACCTGACAGCAGGCCATATGCTACGCTATGCTATGCACTTCACAGCATATGCTGATCGAATCTAGGTCGCCCGCCACATCACCCGCATCCTCTCCTCTGAAGGCGGCATCGTCCACTCCATCATCCGCAAAGAAGAACAGAAACCCGACATCATCTCCCTCGGCGGCAAACCCATCGTCCAATCCATCGAAGACTCCTCCGTCGAAGACTTGATCCAAACCATCCAATCCACCAAACCCTCCACCGTAATCTGGGCCGCCGGCGCCGGAGCCGGCAACCCCGATCGCACGCAAAAAGTCGACCACGAAGGCGCCGTCAAAGCCGCAGACGCCACTGCCAAATCGGGAGTCACGAAACGGTATATCATCATTTCAGCTGTGGATGTGAGAGATCGCGAGAGGAAGCCGGAGCCAGAATGGTACAACGACGAAGACCGCGACCGCTCGAATAAAGTCTGGGGTGCGATTGGACCGTATATGCATGCCAAGTTTGCTGCTGATAGGGATCTTGTTACGAAGAATGGAGAGAGGAAGTTGGAGTATACGATTGTGAGGCCGGGTGGGTTGTCGGAGGATGCGGGGACGGGGAAGATTGCGGCGGGAAAGGTGCATTTGAATAGGACGATTCCGAGGGAGGATGTCGCGAGGGCGGTGGTGGAGTGTATTAAGAATGATGCGACCAAGGGCTTGGCGTTTGATCTGGTGGGTGGAGACGAGTGGAGTGTGCAGGATGCGGTGGCGAATGTGGCGAGGGAGAGGGTTGATACTTTTGAGGGGAGGTATTAGGTCTGCTATTGAGCTCGGGTGCTAGCTCGAGACATGGTTGCATCAAATTGAGTCGCTAGACGAGCGTGATCGTATACAGGAAGTCTTCATCAACTTCGTGATAATGCTGGGGCTCGATATCATGGCGTAACACACTGCTCATGTATAGCCGCCCAACCGGGTGAATGAAGCGAGACCACTTACTACTCGCAATACACCCATCCTGCGAAAGTGGCCAGAAGTACTCGTTGCTTGAAGGAGAAGACATCTGTAGTCCACGTCTATCAGCACACCTTCTTTACGGCTCCGAGACGACGCTACTGTACGCCGTTCCTCGGTGCATACCAAAATGAAGACCTCGTGCCACGGCGTATCCAGCTCAGCTACATGGTCCAGCTCAGCTTCGATATATGGCGTTGCCCAGTCCGGATGCAGCTAAAAGTTACCTCGCTCAAGCGTAGGAACCGCTTCTGCTCTTCGTCACGCCTTACGTACGCTCTACACATCCGGGATTTTGACCTGAGCATAGGCTACGCTCACAGGACCGAAGGGATTCGCGACAGGTATTGTCACTGCGTGCAGAAGCTGGAGCACAGGAACTTGGTGCTCCCTGACCTCGAACAAGTCTACCGTGCCCGCGTCTTCCGCAACCACGAACATGGGAATCCATGACCATGACGGCATTGCATCGTCCTTGTCCAGACGCCGAGCATTCCAAACATACCAAGTTAGGTGAAGCGCAAAGAAAGGCCGCCACAGTCCACACATATAGTCTTGAGGGCTCAAGCCCAATAGCGTGGAGAACTTGTCCGCAAGACCAGATCATGCGATGGCCCGATCCGAAACATATGTTGTCTCGGTTCCCATGTAGTCTGCTGCAACGCTGCTCCAGAGTTGACTTGGGGAGTCAGTAGTCTCCACTGTAGCACGGTACCAAGTGCTGTAGGTCTGAATATCGTCAGTCCAGCGTTGATTACACCTCCATTTCACCATGTTCGAGATGAAGCGGACTATACGTGGCGCTAGACGCCGCTCCTGGAAGATCCAGCCTCTATTTTCCAGAGCAGATGTCTCTGTGAAAGTATCCATGTAAATTTTATCATCGTAGCAAAGTACTTCGGTAGACGTATGAGGATCTGTTAACAACAGAGGTTCCAGTGAATGTCTAGGTCGGAAAAGTCCTTGGCTTGAATCTTGAGAACATTCTGCAGCTATGTTGAGGAATGAACCTGAGTATACGCTCGCCATGGTGCCAGCCTCATGATTCCAGTCATCTTCATCGTCCTGAATAATGCACAACGAGTCTGTCCAGATATAGCGAGTTTGGAGCATATGCGTAACCTTTACGGCGTCCTGTAAAGTCTTTGGAAGGCGCCTCCATGGCATGCGCTTGCGTAAGGTGTTCACATTCCTCTTCAAGCATCGGAAATGCGACGAGTGGCCCCATCGATAGCTCAAGGTTGTGTACTCAACGGCGCCCTCCAATGTGTTCGTTTCGATCAGTCTGCAACGCGGTCTACGATGGTGGCCAGAAACCTGTATGAGTCTCGTAGGTAGAGCTCGAGTGGCTGCAAGGTCGTGCATCGAGCTAGGTCTAGCGCTTTCGCTTGTGGAAACTTCATGTGAGCCTTGATTTTGATGAGTGTACTTGCCATACTTGCACTCTGGGTGCCGACGACAAGCCGACAGCCAGACTTTGATCCTCTCCATGGTGCCAGCGCTCCCTTTAGTGCTACCTAGTTCAAAGAATTCCGTGGTACAATCCCCAAGTCCTGGAAACACGATCAAGGCGTGATGGAACCTTATATTTCCGCGCCAGAAGCCGGGGTGAGTCTCGCGCTTGCCAGTAGCAACTGGCCCCCTTCAGGGAGATCGTCACAACGCACATAGTGGTCAGATGATTCTCCTTGCAGTGTCTGTAGGCATAGCTTACATCCTAATGTTGCGCAATGTTCATATTCGACATCTGATGCATGCCACAGGAGATAATGGCCCTGCGCATCGGTATGGCCTCCACTCAGTTTTATCGTTCTCAGATCGTCCGTAGGCATATGCCAGTTTGAATGACATCTTGCCAGTACTGTGTCGAGGAGTGTGCGACATCTAGCGCAGAGGGCGTTGTCCCAAGAGAGCACGTCTTCACAAGGCTGGATTGAGAAGATGTTGTCCTTGATCCTGATCCTATCCCTGGAAATGATAGTCAGGTCACTATCCAAGCGATGACCGTGAAGCTGATCATCATCATCTTCTTCTTCTTCTTCCATAGCTGTTCGATCGGGATCTCTTTTACGTCGAAAGCCTAGGTCGCTTGAAATTCACCTTTGATGGACACAGAATCCAGTCATAGTCAGAGTCGTCAGCTGCATCATTGTTGCACACAACGAAACGAGAACTTGAGCCTACGTTGTACGACGGCCGCCACGTGTAACGCTCAGCCTCCACATCAGCCTCTCACAAGGCCACTTGGACATGTGAGAGCTGCAGCTCGATCGCGATCCGGACAGCACCGCATCAAGCCATCGCGTGCTACTGAGGCGTTCGTTGGCACATCAGTGGATCTCAGAAACCCTCCTCGCCTGCTTCAGTTGTCCCGCCACGCTCATCTCGTGCACATATTCTCCCTATCCACGCCCGTGTCAGCAAGTCCCAAACAATCACACCCTCAAACCCTATCCAATGCTGTACTTACATCCATAAACCCATACACATACGCACACCCTCTCAAAATCCAATGATCACCAATTCGCCTCAGCACAAGAGGATAGTGACTTCCGCAGACGATACATACCACATCTGCCACGCTCGCATCGCCCGAAACGATACCGATCTTGGCTTTTGTGGTAGTGAAGAATGCATGTCCTGTGCTTTCAACGATGAGCTGTGTTCGGAACCATGATGCCGCAGCTGAGAATCCGGCGGTATCATCGCCGGCTGCAAGGCTGTCGCGATCTTCCAGAAAGGCTTTATATGAGGCGTGCTGTTCCTCGCGGTTGGTAGCATCTGATGGTCTGTCGGTCTTCCCTTGCGTCAACGTGGATGCGAGCTGAGCGTCTGTATGACTCGACGCGATTGCACAATCTTTGATGCGCAGAAAGGCAGCGGCGAACTGAGCAGAGTCTTCGTGATCGCTAGAGAGCTTTGGCTCGCGATGTTGGATTTCGTCGATCACAAAGCCCCAACATCTTAGCACCGCTGGTTGATTGGCAAATTGAGCTGGCAATGCAATGGGGCAGCCCAGATCTGCGCTTTTGCCAGGTGGACGGAGCAGACCCGGAGAGCCTTTGTTGTGATCGTATGCGTGATGAAGTCTTGGTACCCATGATGGATAAGTCTCTGCTTCAGGCGTGTCGGTCGTGGTCATGAGGCGCTGAGGGAGCCTCAAGAGTGCAAGAGCATCCCTCTTTTGATTCCGAAGCCGACTTTCGACAGCCACTTTTGTAGCTGCTGTGTAAACATCTCGGATATTAGCTCCATAGTCTGGCCTGAGACTGGACAGCATGGCTTCTCTAATCGCGGTTTGTTGCAGTAGACCAATAATGGCGTAGACCCTGTCCAGCGGCTCAGAAGCCAGTCTTTGCGCTGCGGCAACCAGCAGACGTGTCAAGTCCAGCCGTTCTGCAGCCTGCGAGATCAAGGTAGCCGCAGATGTTGCCTCGATGCCTCCTCCATACTTACCGCTTGCGAAGTGACTTTGCCAGTAGTTGCCATGATCCAGAAATTGAGCTACGTGGCTGAGTTGTTCCCAAGATCTGGAGTATTGCCCACGATAACAGATCGTTTCTTTTGCGAGAAGCACTTCTTGCATCGTCCAAAGTCTTCTGAACCATGGAGCAGCATAGAACTCCATCAGTGCCGGCCAAGCGTTCAGGGACATTCGCATATCTTGTGGCTGTCTGACTCCGTCGTGTCCGTAGTCAAAATCTGAGGCTAGGGGAGCCATGCAACTGCTTTCGTTGCCGTTCCAGCGATTCTATAGCTTGAAGCGCAACGCCTGTATCCGCACTACCTTCACCGAGCCAGACGAGTACCCGAGAAGCTCTCGAGTAGACATTGTGCATGAGGGCGACTTGTGACGCTCTTTCCTCATCGTCATCTTGATTGATGCAGAGCACATCGATCCACACCACTCCATGACCATGATCGAAGCATATTCGGCGAATGACCTTTTCGGCATTTCGTGGTATCAGAACACTCATGCCGTCGATGCAGATCTCTGCCTTTCCGGATACGTCTCCCCAGCACCACAAGATAGCCTCGTACTGTCCGTCCCAGGCTAGTAGAGATACGGTCTCAAGAGAGCACCGAAGAGTGCCATGCGAAGTCTTCGCTGGCTGTCCTGCTCTTAGGACACGAATCTGCTGCCTACCAAGAGGTAGGTAGTTGAGCCTGGTTGTAGAGCGGGACGGCTGACTCTGGTACTCCATAACGATCGCGCGCTGTAGTCAGACTTGGGATGCTCAGGTCAATTTCTTCCCTGCCAGTAGTATCTGTCCATTGCCATGCTTCCAAGGCTGAATGCCAAGGTAGCTGAGTCGGCGGCTATGAGCTGGAAGCATAGTCGCAGCATGCTACCCCGCCACCTGCATCTCCAACTGTTCTGTTAGCGTCGTGAGCTCTGTAATACCTCTCAAGAGGGACCTAAATCATTAAACCATAGCATTAATCTCGACAAGAGAATTGGGTATATAATTTCTCTAGCCTCCCGTCTGTTCGTGCCCTCCCCGGGAACAAATGAATGCATGCATGCATGCTTCCTCACCCCCTTTGTTAATGTCTATGCAGATGCCAGTATGCATGCAAACCAAAGGAAGCATTACCCACGCTATGCAGCAGCAAATAATCCACCAGAACGCCATGCTAGCCCATCGCAAGATCACAAAAGCAATATTTTCCCGCTCCTTCTGACGCTTCACTAGTATCTCAGCTTGCCCACCAAGCCGAACGTGTACGCTGCGTCTCTCTCACTCTTCATCTGGATCATGTAGCAGGTGGTACGATTGGGCAGCACACCGCCTGTTATGCCCACATGCTCACTCTCCTGGTTTACACTGACAGCAATGCCGGTACGTGCTATGCGTTCGAAAGCATTCTCGCCGAGCGTGACATCCAACAGTGTCTCGTTCTGGCTCTTTCCAGTCACCAGGATTCTTTTCTCCAGGCCTGTAGTCCTTGGATTGGCAGGTATGTTGGGATCAGGTCGTGCTGGTAGCATGACTGTCAGTCTCGCTGAGCCAAGATCTCGCCATTTGGATGCAGACTCGCGAACGTAGAGTCGTACTTTTGACCCAGTGATGCCGATTGGTGTTCCCATAGACGGATCAAACTGGAGATCTGGCGTTGCCGTGCCAGAATTGAGGCTTCCGCTGTTCGTGCTTCGAGTTCCTTCTCTACTAGTGATGGTACTCTTGGCCAGGTCGAAGAACTTGCTGCTTCCACTGAATCTGCGCAATGCCGAAAAGGCAGTGTTTGTGGTGCCGACAGAAGACTCTGTAGCGGCTGTTGACTGTGCTCGGCTACCACTCGACCGATATGTGCTGCTCTTCCTCGAGCCAAGGTTCCACCACGAACGTCGCTTGTTAAGCTGGGCATCCCTGTTCTGATCCATGATCTCGCCCCAGTTGCTTTGGTTCACTGGTCCTCGAGCTTGTTGGAGGGCAACATAGGTTGGGTTGTCGATGCGAGCACGATTAAGCAGTGTGTAAAGTCTTTCGCAGTCTTCTGGGCTCCTAGATCTGAACATGATGTTCGCGCCTGGCTTGTAGAGAGAGTTCGTCGTAGGCGGAGAGCGAACAGTGATGTCAACCGCTGTACTTCTCCGCAGTGGCACGAGCGGTGTCAGCTCAAGTGCCACCAATGGTTTGACGCCCAGAGCTGATGGTGTCAATCCATCACGCACGGCTTGCTGAGCAACAGAGTTGGCTTGCGTAAGGTCAAACGCTTCGATGAGACCAGGAGTCACAAAGATCTGACACTCCTCCATGTGTAAGCTGTCCCATGCACCACGATCCGACCATGAAAAGATGCTTGCCACTGTCTTTGCAGGCTCGATACCAGTATCTGGCACACTTCGGTACGGACCCTGCGAAGCAGATTCGGAAGGACCAAGGCTGGGTCCTGGCATGCTGAAGCGTGTGCTGGGCTCAGTCACCGGCGAGGGCGTAGCAGGAGGTGGAGATCGTTTTGCTGGAGGCGGTGATCGTCTCGGGCCCATCCTCTTGTAATCGTGAAAGCCTCTCAGATCTCCCACTGTCGAGACTTCATCTTCCGGTACTGCCTCCGCACGTACATCTCGCTCATCTATGGTGGACTCCGAGGTGACAGAGTCGCCGTCGGAATAGTCGGAGTAGTCGCTATCTGAAAGCGAGTCAGAAGCCGAGGATGGCGCATACTCATGCTTCAGTGGTGAAGATGGCCGACGACTCTTCTTAAGGAAGGCAGGTGTCAATGATGGTATCTTATTGGTCAAAGCCTGTCCAAGAGACAGCGGTCTCGGCTTGTCTCGATGGGAAGGAGGAGCTGGAGGTCTGTCATTCTCGTCGCCTCTCTTCCTCACTGATAGTCGCTGCTGTAGCTTAGGCGGCGCAGAGGAAGGATCATCGGCCCTGGACGTCTCGTACGCTCTCTTCTGTGACGGCAGACCGTCCCGGTCTGATGCAGCACTGTCAGATCGAGGTGACTTTCTGACCTTCGGAATCGACGGCATATCCAAAGACGGAACCGAAGAGGTACGTCGGTGCATTCGTGGACGTATTCCTTGAGGTTCTTCTGTTCGTGTGTACTGGCTTTCGCCATCACTTGACTCGTCTGAATATCGTGAGGCGGTCTCGGTGGGCATCCATACGCTGTAGTCGGCCGTACGCTCAGAGGACACTGTTGAGCCTGTCCATTCGGAGTGAGAGCGAGTGTGAGAGGTAAGAGGTCTGCGACGGCTAGGTGCTGATGAGGTGTCGTCTCGTGTTCTGTCGTAGCAGTATTGCGGCCCAGCAGCATGATCCCGGGAGGTGTGATGAATATCATCTGGCATCGATGGAGCCGAGACAGTTTGGCTGCGATATCGGGCTGGCTTCGGGTGATGCTGTGAACGGGTGGGCGCGAGATTATCGTCGCCCAAAACACTATTCACCTCGCTGCCATCCCAGATACGACTTGAGCTTTTGGCTCTCACCCCGATCGGTACTTCGATCTCGCGAGGTGATGGATCCCTGCTCTTGTCTGATGTTTCAGCCGTCTCAGTGATGGGCTTTAACTTCGGCTCCTCTGCGCCCGGAGCAGGGAGACTCTTCTGCTTATACATGTTAAAACTTGACTTGCGTGCCAATTTGGGTGGAATCGGAGATGAACCCAGCATTTGTAGCCACTCTGTCGCAGTGCTGTCCTCCTCCGCTCGCAGGGACATAATTTCGCGCCATTGGCTTGCGTTTGACATGAAGCCACGAATCATGACGACAAGCTCGCCGGGCCTATCTCCTTTCCTCGCAGACACCAACGCATGCGGCAGCGGCGGAAATAAGAGCCATCGACCTGAAACAGAGACTTCACAGAAAAGGACGTCACCGGCCTTTCCACGATTTGGCGCATCGTCTCTGTAGATGAGCTCAATCTTGCAGCCCAGCTGTTGCCCGCTCGAATGAACGAGGTCCATATCGTAGTAGTCCCTAGCGCGCACAGATCTTGTGGAGTCAATGGTCACTCCAGTAATGGGCGCCAGGCTGCGCGGGTCTCGCGCTCTCGTTGCATCAACTTTGTATGCTGCTTCATCCTCCAATCGAGCATGTTCATCGTTCACGCGCCTCTTCGCTTCAGCGATGAGACCTTGATACTTCTGGGCCATGTCTTCTGCAAGCGCAGATGGCTGAAGCTGGCTGATATCCTTGAAAGTCTTTGCCAGATACTTGATTCGCACCAGAGGCCTCTTCAAGAGATAGGCAACGTCCACTCGCTCCCCAGTGCTGTCAACAAGATCGCCGTCTGCATTTCGCGGAAGGCCGTGGTCCCAAGAAGATGATCCCGCTCGCTGCGCAGCAGGTGCGAGGTTGACCACGACGTCTTTGAAGCCCAGTCTCCACGCCTGTAGGTAGCTTGTGTAGTCTTTGGAGGCAGACTGTGCCCACTTTACCAGCTCGCCAGGGTCATGTAGTGGAATGTGCTTGTGTGTTGTCTTCAATCTTTCCAAAGCCACGCCCATGTCCACAATTGGCCGCGTCACAGATGGATCAGTTGTGGGCCGGCTGAAGACACGTGAGCCTGTTGATGACTCCGAAGGCCCAGCTACGGCATGTTTGAGAAGAACTGGAATGACTCCTTCGACCAACGTCCGAAGCTCGCGTTGATATTTCAGCTCATCCGTAGAGACCTCATTCATGATGTCGGCCACGGTGAAGGATCCAGGTTTTCGTCTGCTGCGGCGAATGCTCTTCGCAGGAACGACACGACGACTATTATCCCGTGGCATGGACAGCACTGATATCAAGTCATCGTGTTTCGCAACTCTGCGCCTAGTGGACTGTCTTCGCGGCACATCGCCATCGCTAGTCGTGGTGATCGTTGTTGCATCGTCGGGGAATGCACGACCATGGCCTCTGTCACGCGTCTGCAACGTCTCGTCTGAAGCAATTCTGGTTAGCTTCTGTCCGCTAGGAATTCTGTAGCGCTCAATCTTCTTCGCAGACGGCACTCGACGCTCACGTTGCGCATCGGGATTGCCGCCGCTCATCACTGCATCGGCGAAGTAGGAATTGTCTGCCGGAAGGTCTTTTGACATCCGGTTCTTAAGTGGAGACTCCGGGCGATGCTTCGCCCCTCGGCGCTTCAGTGTAGGCGTGCTCGGACTGAGAGGTGAGGACGATACAAGGTCGTCTTTCAGGTCGCGCTTGCCACTCGAGTGTCGCTGTTCTGCCTCATCGCGAGGACTGCGTCGTTTCGCGCTGTTCTTGCGGCTCTCAGGTAATTCGTCGTTCTTCGTCTCTGGCGATTGTTGTTTGATAGATTTCTTCTTAGGAATGTCAAGAGGGTCTGGAGTCATTGATCTACTGTCGTTGAAAGGATCCGACATGCCGTCCAGCCATCCCTCGATGCGGTTGCCAAAGACCTTGGGAACTGGCGTGGGAGGCTTGTCCGGATGATGGATGCGCTGTGTGATGCGTTTGGCGAATGCTTCTGCTGTCGTGGAAGGATGTCGTTTCGGAGCACTCTCATCCACCGGCGTCTTGCTCCTTCTCGCAGTGCTGGGCCGCTCCGGCATTTCGTCGCCGCTTCGCGCTTTCCTCAGTCGTTCTCGTGGTGCTGACTTTGGCCTCGGAGGGGAAGTGTTCGGAGTCGTGATGTCTGTAGATGCCGTACCGGGCTTGTCTGCCGACGAAGGTGCAGTGAAGCTGCTTTCCGACTCGTCCTGTTTTGATCGCTTTCGTCGCTGGATATACACCTTTGTGCCTCGACTCTCGAATTCTGGTGTCCGCTCACGACCATTCGGTGACCTCGACCGCAATGGGCGCACTCGCACTGGTTCCAGATCTGGCTCGGACTCTGTGAAATCGTGATGGGACACTGGCACCTTGAGTCCGACATTGACAACGCTTTTTCGAATGTACACCGGTTTGGGCGTCTTCTCTTTCCCGTTCTCCTGGTCTGGCGTTGCTTGTGGCTCTACCGGAACTGCTGTTCGATCTCGCCTCCAGTGGCCATCGCTGACCACGCGCTTCTTAGGCGCGCTGGCTTCCTTGACCTCTGCTGGCACTTCGACCTGCGGCTTGCTTTTCCGCCTCACCCACGCTTTGCGGTCCAGGTCCACCTCCCGGCCGGCCTTTTTCTCCCCCGAAGGCACTATCGCAACTGCATTGGGTGCTGGCGCTGGCGCCTTGCCGGGAGTTCGCGGGGTGTTGGGTGTCGTTGGTCGTGATCGGACTGGCACTGCCATCACGTCGCCTGGAATGGTCGATTCGGTTTCTACCACAATCATGTCATGGTGCGTTGCGTCTGACGCATCATCATGAATGACCACTATCTCATTCTCGGACTGCTTCTTGGACTTCGGCTTGGCCTTGGGCTTCTCTGGCTCGGGCGCTACAATGCCACCGCCCAATTCATTCCAGCCAGCGATCTTGGAGGCAAAGTCCTGCGATCTCCGCTTGGCCAGCCGCTGTGTAGTCAGGTCGGCGACTTTCGTCTTTTCGGGCGTCTTCTTGGACGACTGTTTGCGCGCGGCATCGTTGGGATCGGGCATTGAGGATGGCACCTGTGCATCGGACAGCCAGTCAGACATGGTTTCGACTGCATATTGCGCGCCGGGCGAGATCACATTGAACATGGCGGGACATGAGGCAGAAAAGCAGAACAGACAGAATGATGAAAGTGCATATTAGCCGCAAGTGCTGGGTTGGAGCAGATACGAATCCTGGTTCAGCAAGAGAGCTTATGCGTATGCGTACCTTGGCCCGACTCTTCTTTTTGGTGTCTACTTCTTGTGCTCGTGCTCCTCCCTCAGCTGTGTTTCTTGAGATGTTCCTGCTCGTACGTGATGCTTATTCCTCTCACGCTTCTCCACATTGCATTTCGTTGTATCGTGGTAGCATGGATGGACGGTGTGCGGTGTCGCCGACTCGAGGTAGAATGGTTGCTAGGCCGTCTCAGCACTCCTTCGGCTGACCAGGGCAGCTCCACAATGTCACGCTGGTCGTCGTCGCTGTTACACCAAAAGTGCAGAATAGTAGCAGCAGGAAAGATGGCAGTGCTGGCCAAGGTATAGTTCTAAACAACAGCACAAACAATGAGGCGTCCGGGCTGGGTTGATCCCTGCGCGCGATCTGGTGGCCTTCTTTTTTCGCGCCAGCACCACTTCGTCCTGCACTTTCATCACCACCACTTCACCCTGGAAAGAGGGCGCACCCTTTGCTATTATCTACGCGATGGAAAGCACGAGGCTTGCAGCTGCGGAATCGAGGTCCGCATAGCTCCATGTTGCGCCGCCGGTTACAGCCGTTGCCATCGGTGTCTTGCATGGAGCGGCTGCAGGACCACGCTTTCTATTAGTTCTATTTGCTGGGCGTTAGCTTCTTGTCCGCAGCAACGCTGCCATCAATAGTGATGCTTCCGTCAAGCACGGCCTGTCTTGATGTAGTTGGGCATCTTCAGGCTGACAGACAGTCATAGACATTGAGCAAAAGTGAAGCTGAAACATTGAACAGGGCTGATGTGCAGCACCAGCCACGAGCACGAAATCTTCCGGTTTCACGGGCACGCCTGTTGAGCGCACGGTATCGGGAAGCCAGCAATGTCTCAGATGCGTCGGTGACAATGGACACTTCAGATGGTCAGTATGGCTGGAGCTCGACCTCCAATCATACATAATGGCTGCAAAGTCCTGCCACGACGTGCTGAATGAAGACGATCGCGTACATCAGCTGCCAGATCCAGGCTCATTGTTTGCAGAGAGGCTTGAATGTGACGCTCGAACGCTTCACCGCGTAGGCAGTGCTGATGCAGACAAGACAAGCCTGGCAGGCGGCGGGTAGGATTACAATTCTTCTCTCGTACACGTAGTATTTCTTCAAGCTTACATGGCTCGCTGAATATAGCCGTAGGAACAGATGATATCTTTGAAGTGTAGAGAGGATCGTAGCTCCCTTGCTCTCGGTGGCAACGGCGGAAGCGGGAGGCACACATGGACAAACATGAGCAAGTGAAGGTCTTTGGTGTCTGCATCGTGAGACTCGATCCAGACATCAACATGCCAAGCATTGTTTGAGCAGCCAGCAAAGGACCACAAACAACTCGCCAACATCCGCTCGCTCGCTCGCTCGTCGACTCTCTGACATCTGCACTCGGACAGACAACACAACCAAGAAGTCCAAGATGGAGGAGCCAGAAGCAGCAGCGGCTTCGGGTAGGCTACAGTACAGTGCGAGCATGAGTACACGCCAGAACTAATGTCAAGCCAGACGCCGCCCATTACGCGCTCCAGCTTCGTGCCCTCAATCAGACCTCCTCTCCACTTCTGCGCTTACCGCGCGAGCTCCGGGACGAAATCATGACCTGTGTGGTCGATAGCCTGCCACCAAAAGTCATCGTCCCGCGATACTCTCCTGCGACGCTGCAAGTCTGTCATCAACTGAGGGAGGAGACCGCCGAGATTTTCTATGCCAAAAAGACGGTCCTTTGCTTGCGAAACCAATCGACACAATTTGCCTCACGTTTCGATCCAGCGCACAAGCAGTATTTGCGCAAGATCTGCGTATGGCCGGCAAAGCCGCATCAGTCCCAACGCGCTACTTTCGAGGAGGCAGATAGACTGGACGAGGGTCACGGGCTGACCAGCGGCACTGTCTGGGTACGCTGTTCCCATTTTGGAAACGATTTCGGTTGGCTCAACGCGCAAGGCAAGCAACTGCGCTAAGACTGGCTTGAGATCAAGAGATACTGCGTTACGCATCTCTCGAGCTGAATCACCTGCTGGCTCACGTTCTCAGGCTGAATGCCACTGGACAGCGGTTTGACGCGGTCACATATCGCTCATGTACACGTTTCAAGTCAGGAACTCAGCCCACCATATCTGGCACCATGGCTACATTACATGGATGCAAGGCAAAGGCATAATCTCCGGGGAAAGTGTGTCAGCTCTAGATGTCGCTTCGACCAATGTCCAGAAAAGCTTCGCGTATGCGATGGACGCTATCAACCCTGATCACCACGCTGACCACGGCTGGCTTACGGCACTAAGTAGCAAGCACTCCCCGACATCACAAAATCGCATCTTTGCTGGATACTGGCGCGCCTTTTCACGATCCACTATCACATGCTCGCCTGCATACTTTGCCAATGATCGGCAGGCCCCACATAGTCTCCCCATGGCACAATGGAGGGGTAAGCCGCGGACTCGGGCCCCGTCTAGATCGGGCCTTCACCACATGCAGTGCAACGTCGCGTGTATGCTCAAGAACAGCTTAAGAGGTCGCGTGTCCCATGTTTCGTAGAGCCGCATTGCAGTTTCCCACCTCTCCGTCTCTTGCTGAGCGTCTTTACATCTCTGCTGACAGAATTTGAGCTATTAACACCATAAGCATGTCTATCGCTGTATGGCAGCCAAGAACGACAGACAGATTGATGTTTTGCTGATTGAAAAACAGATGCTAGCAGCAAGCACAATGGAATTTCACAAGCAGGACCTAAAGATACTAGATGATAAAGATGAATCAGCTAGCCACGTCGAAGACATGACTCTTCCACCAACCTCAAATACCAACACTCTCACCCTCCACGACCTCCGCATCCACAACCAACTATCCTCTCCCCTCCTCCGTCTCCCCCGAGAACTTCGGGACCTCATCACCTCCTTCCACGTCTCAGACTACTCCGCGCCTCATTCCTCTTCAACAACCCACACCCTCCCACCTCTCCTCCAAACCTGCGCCTCTCTCCGCCCAGAAGTCGCAGAAATCTACTACTCCCGCAAACTCCTCCTCGCCGGTGGCGCTCCCTCTCCACAATACGAAAAACGCTTCTTCAATGGCTTCGATCCCGAGCATAAGAAGTTCATTCGAAGAGTGCATTGGTTGTGGGATGCATATGGGACGAGGGAGCAGGCGATGCAGAGGGCGGGCGAGTTGGATCGGCTGACGGGGATGAGGGAGGGGGTGTGGACGGTGGGGTTTATTGATATTTTTGCTGTTGAGGGGGAGGGGAGGAGAGGGAGGGCGGTCTATGTTAATGCGAGGGGCAGTGTGAGGGAGCCGGGGAGTTGTGGGTAGGGGTAAGAGCGTGTTTCTTCAAGGATATGGAACGCGGTCGACAGCCGTGACGGGCGGGTCGACTTTTGATGGTGTGAAGAGAACGCTGGAAGTCGGAATTTAGGCCGAACCCGACGAAGCGGTGCAGCTCTATCGCGCACATCTGCGGCCACAGACAGAATGGAATGAAATTTATGCAGCGATTTAGGCTAGCGTAGACTAGCCGCGTCCACCATCATTTCTACCTTTTCGAGACTCCAGCCAGTACATCGACTTCCAGAATGCCACGCAAAGACCGAATCGAGATGTGGAGAGAGAGAGAAGCCAGGCCTCCGGGCTGACGTGGAGGTCGGTCGACTCTGAGGGCTCGCGGATTGAATGCCAACACCAGTTCTAATAAAAGTGCAGGAACACGGCGCAGCCTCGAATCGAAGCTACACCAATGTTCTTCTCACAAACAGTCATCTCCTGCTCCGAGAAAGACTACGATGAGGGCTACTTCGCAGGGCTCGACGCCAGCTACAAAATGCTCATACCACGCGTGCATCTTTCGGACGCGAAAAAACTTTTGGCGAGCTGGGCCGTCTCGTATCAATGCCATTGTTCGCGCAGCTGAGCTCGATGCTGCTACAGACATGAGGCCTGGTACGTGGATCGTGGACTCAGAGGAGGCGGAAGCTTACTACAATGGGTTGGGTCAGCGCATCGGGCTAGTGAATGGAAAATTCGACTGAGGTCCTGGTACAGACGAGAAGACTGACGATTGGGTTGAGGTACCGGCTTGTGGCTTTGCGATCGAGGGAATCGGGGCAGTAACAGGGATTACTGGATAAGTCAGAGGCGAGGAGACTCTTGTCATTCTGGAACAGCGCTGTCTCACGCGTTTGCAATCACAAACGTAGTTGAAGTGGAACATGTAGGGATTCGAGCTCGCGTGCTCTAGTGCAATACTTCTCTTTCCACGGCTTCCAATTCTTCACAAATACATCTACTCACAAGATGGCTCGCTACAAGGATCGCGACAAGGCACGCAGAGACCCACGCAAATGGGCGAAGGCCAAGCCGGAGGAGGAAAAGGTCAGTCGAACGAGCTCAAACCCAGTCACGATCGATTGCTGATCAATATGTCCGAAACGCGATGCGAAGTACTTCGATCAGCTCACTGCCGTCAATCAACAAGAATCGCCTCTTCTTCGCTTGCCGCGAGAGCCCCGAGAAGAGACCGTGAGGCTGGCGCTTCTCGGGCTCAGTAGACTCAACAGCCGTTGGGCAATGGACCCTCCAATTTCTGCTCTGATTGGTGTCTGTCGCCAACTACGCGCAGAGACCGCGCCAATCTACTTCGCCAACACGGTCATCTATCGTGAGGAAGATAAAGAAGACAAGGGCTACTTCCGCGGCTTTGATCACACGTACAAGAAGTACATCAGGCGCATGGCTCTTTCCGACAATTGCTTCGGCCCTGATCCGGACCTCACCGCCGCTATTGCACGTGCAGCGACATTAGATGCTGCGACAAGTCTGCGACCTGGAACGTGGGTAGTCATGGCATTGACACGCCCGTCTTATGGGTACTACAATGGCCTTGAAGAGCGCATCACTGATCTCAAAGCTGTATTCCGTGGCAAAGACAGAGTAAGCTGTCAAGACAAGTCACGGCATGCGTTATAGGCGACAAAGGAAAGGGAAGAAGCCAGCGAGTAGAAGGCTCTTGCTGGCCTGGTGCAGCTACCCTTCATGCTTCTGTATTCGCGAGCGAAGTGAAGTGAAGCATGAAGGAACTCTGAGCTAGCGCTTCGTAGCTGCGTCCACAAAACTCTCTTCTATTTTTTTTGGACATCCCAGAAACTCTTTTGTGACTCTCAATTGCAGAACACTGGGCGAGTGCATGACAGCCATGGTGAACAACGAGGCAGTAAGTGATAGTGCAGTGACCTTCCAACGCGTATCAGCGACAGCTACTGATGTGCACACAGAAGTACAGACAGGACCGCGCGCGAGAGAGCGTGCTCGCCAATCTCGCCGCAGCACCGCCCTCTGTTGTGCGTCGAGTCGAGTCGCTACTTGCAAAGATTTACGACAAGATCACTGCCAGAAATCAGCAAGAATGTTCCCTGCTCCGCCTGCCACGAGAGCTTCGAGACGAGATCATCAAGATGGCACTTCCCCTTTCGTACGAAGTCGGACATCCATACACCTACTTCCCAGTCAAGAAGGCACTACTACCAGCCCTGCTGAGTGTCTGCCGGTAGCTCCGCGTCGAGACAGCTCCAGTCTTTTTACCGAACATCGCCATCGCTATGCGCGACATTCATCTAGATTGGCTCTTGTTCGAAGGCTTCAACCCAAAATACATTCAGCTCGTCCGCCGCGTGCACCTCATGGATTCATACACTTGGGTCCATCTTTCTAGACACGGCGCTGTCGCTCGTGCGGCAGAGCTTGACGCCGCCACGAATGTGAGACCAGGCACGTGGATCATTCACGGGTGCTCAGAAGGCTTTGTTGCGTATCACAATGGCTTGGACCAGGCTGGCTCATAGACAGACAGACACCAATCAAGGGTAGTGTTTGTCTGATTGATATATAAAGGTCCCTGTCGCGTACACGCAAAAATCTGACCTCGTTAACTCGGAACTACGTAGCGCCGCGCACGTGATAGCCTCCGCGTCTTGGCGATAACAATACCTTCACGGTGCTAATAATAGTACAATGCCTATAATAATAGCTACTTTAATCTATTGTATTATAGTATACGGTACGCGCTTTATAACGTAATTAGCTTATATTTATCTCGTAGATCTATTTTAGAGACGTGCCCTATAGGCGAGAGCCTTTAAAGAAAGTAAAGATAAGAATCTTTATTAATCCTATTATTATTTTATTATAGAGTAAGGCTATCGTATTATAACTGAAATAAGCGCGTAACTAGATAGGTAGGTGCCTATTATAAGGTCGTTATTATTATTAGGCGTAGGTAATATAACCGTATCTTCTACTCGAGTTTATTTCTTTCTTTAAGTACTATTACTACTACTACTACTATTACTACTACTACTACTATTACTAAGTACCTATAATAACCCTTTAATTAGATATATATATTATATATAATAGTAGAGTCGCGCCTCTTATACGTAATAGCTCGTAATAGCGGCTTACCGCCGATGTTTCTAGATTATCTTATATAGACCTACCTTCTTAATAGGTATTTAGGAACAGTTTACTAATTATCTATCTATATAGAGTCGACTAGTTACTAGTACTAATAATTTGCCTTTAGGCGCTATAATTAGTAGTTAGTCGTAGTAGGGCCGTAGAGAAGATTAGATATATACTATCTCTTACCCTTTCCGTTATATAGTATAACTCGCACTTTATAATAGAATCTCGAGAGTTTACTAATATTATAATATAGCTACTACCTCGACGTCTCCTACGCGCTTCGCGCTTCGCGCCTATCTACTACTACTAAGGATCGCCGCTACTACCTCGTTCGCTCTCGTTAGTATACCTTTACCTACGCCGTCTACTACTATACTACTACTACTACTACTAATACTAATACTACTACCGCTACTACTACCTCGCTACTATTGTTCCTTAGCGACGACGACGACGACGACGACGATAACTAGGCCCTATTATAAGTTATACTAAGTCTATTCTTCGACTATATCTTAATTATACTAATACTTATACTTTAGGCTACTACTCTAAGGCGACGACGACGACGACGACGACGACGACGATAACGATAATAATAATAACGACGACGACGACGATAATAATAACGTAGAGCGTTACTAACCTAGGCCTCTACTATAGAGTATTATCCTCGCTACCGCTACTACTACTACTACTATACCGCCTCTACTACTATCTCGCTCTCGCGGCCGCTCTTTAGGCACTAGTATATTCGTATAACGCTAACCTACGTCTACTAACCGCTAGTAGTCTGTCTCCGACTTACGCTAGAGTACTACGTCGAGATTCGACTAGTACCGCTTTACTAATACTAGTAAAGCGTAAGAGATAGGTACTACGCGTATTAGCAGTCTATATCGTCGGTATATTAGGTTAGGTACTACTACTACTACTAATTGTTTTATATATACTAGGGACGGAAAGTAGTATTATAGCCGCTATATATAAGATCGTAATATTAGTAATTATATATAAATAGCTTCTATAGTAGTATCTACGTATACGTCTCGAGCCTTCGGCCCTATATATTAGTAGTAAAGATTAGTCTATTCTATATACTTTAGCTTCTTATCTCTTATCTTAATACCTATACTAAACCTACGAATTATATTATAGTAGGTAGTTATTACTTTATAAAGATATACGAAGTTCTTCGTAGGTTAAAGTAGTAGCAAACTTTAGAGGTAATCGTCTACTAGATCTAGATATACTAATACGATCCGCTAGCCCTCGCTAGTAGATAGGTTAGCTTTAATACTATTAAACTCTCGCTGTCTACTATATCGCTAGTAGACAGGTTAGCTTTAATACTATTAAACTCTAGAGGCTTTCTATTATAGAGTAGAGCCTCTACTATATAATAGAAATAATTAGGTTACGTCGCCTAATCCTCTAGATATAAATAGGTTCTTAGTAGTATTAGGAAGCTTAATAAGAGTCTAGTTAGCTAAGCGTATATCTTCTTTAAACTACTAGCGAGTACGTTAGTTAGCGAGGGTACTCTCTATTTCCCTCTTATACCTAACGCGTTCTAGAGTATCTTTAATATCGTCGTCGTCGCTATTATAATCTTCGAATAATTCTATAGATTAGCTAGTATAGTGTTATAGTAGGCCTTTCTTAAGCTTGTAGATACGGTAGTATATAGTAGATTTATCGACATAGCGACGTTTCTAACTTAATCTATCGTTATTCGCGAATCGGAGCTATATAAGAGAGGGAAGTTAGGAAGTAGTACGCTTCTATAGGCTACGGCGGAGATATAGAAGAAGCTGTTCCTATTAGCGACGTATCTAGTCCTTCTCTCTTATAATAGTAGTATTACCGCCGTCGCTAGAGATACGCTTAAAGTTAAATACGCGCTCGAATATAAGATCTTCTAACCTTTATACTCGAGACATAGTAATATACGTAAGCGTAGTATTCTAGTAGCTAGTTTCTAGATCTAAAACTACCTTCGAGACGGTTATACTCTAGGCTTTATATACGGTAATAGCGTATACTAGGCGAACGGGGAATTACGTACGATACCGTACTTCTTCTTTACGATAGAAGTTACGCTATAAATAGAAGATTAGAACGATAGCGTACTCTACTAAGCGCTAGACAAACCTCTTAATCGAAGGCCTAGTATAGTTAGAAGTAGGTATAGATACTAAGAAGTAGAAGGGATAGTAGCTAGTAGTAGGATCCTATCTAGCGTACTATACTATATTATATAATCGGTACTAAGTACCGTTAACGATACCTCTCTTAGTCTAGAGATTCTCGAGGACTATTAACTTATAGCTAATTAAGAGACTTAGCTCTACTTCGAGACTACTAGCCTCTCGAAAGCTAGCTTTAGTAGCGATAGTATTACTATAAGTAGCGTAGACCTTAAAGACTAGCTAGCTATTATCTCGCTAGTACTAGTAATTATAGGCGTCGGCCTCTACGTTCGTTCTATATATCCGGATCGCTATATTAAACTAACAGATCTTAGTTATAAAGAGATTAGCCTACCGGGTTAGTATTTCCTTTATATAGCGGCTTAGCTCTTTATAATAGAAATACCTACCTAGTAGTAGGCTATAAGAGTCTCCTAATACGTATAGGCTACTATATAGCTATAGAGCGCGCGTAATATAGTAGAGAACGCGTACTAATCTATATATTATCGCTACTAAATACTAAGAACTATAGTTTTATTAAAGGCCCGATACTTATAATATCTAAATACGTCCTAGGTAGTAACGCTATCGCGAAGTAGTCCGTCTAGCTAATACTTCTAGATATTATAGAATAGCGCCTTCTCTTTAATAGAAGGTAACTACTAGAAGTTACTAAAGAGTAGTATACCTAAGCCGCCGAAGAGCTCGCTATTACTCTTTACTTCCTATAAATAGAGATCTACGGCGTATAGAGTAGTAAGGCTAACTATACTCTTCTCGTCGATAATTATATACCGTATATACTAGAGCCGCTATTAGAGAGCGTAGAGTTAGCTAGTTAGAAGCGCCTAGAACGGTCGATTACTAAATAGTAACTTAAGAAGAGAGTATAGTATACTACTACTAATACTAAATAAGGTAGCGCCTATAGAGGCGTAACGGATAATAATCTCTTAGTATAAGAGGTCCTATAAATAGGCCGATAGTACTTAAATAACGAAAGACTTACTAGTTCTAGTAGGTCTATTAATATTTAGGAGGATCTACTAGGGTATAAACCTAGCTTCGGTGTCTTAGAAGTAATTTATAACTCTATAATATTAGCTTTTTCTATTATAAAGTATAGCTATTATACTATAATAAAAATAATTACTATTAATAGATCGTACGCTATTTCTTAGATAGGAGGTTAATAACTCTTTATAAGTACTAGCCTATATACGATATCTAGAGGTACTAGCGCTTAGCGTACTTCTACTAGTCGTGTTCGTTATAGATATTCAAGCCTTATATATACGCTTATTATATTAGCCGATATAGAATATCTAGTTATATTACTAATCCTCTATTCGCTCTCTAAGATTATTAGGATCCTTATATTATACTACTAGGTTACGATAGGCCGTCTCTACTACTAGCTAAGCTATTATATCTTCGAATACGTCCTACTCTTACTATAAAAGGAACCCGAACTTATCGAAGTCGTCTACTTAGAAGGTAGATAGGAGGTAAGTATCTATATAGTCGAAGTTATACTACTTATAACTAACTAAATACTCTATATAGGTAGAGGCCTAAGTCGTATAGGAGCCGTATAGTAAGGTCGGGTAGTACTAGAATAGATAGTAGAGTATAATCTTAGTATAGTAGAATATCTTATAGTCCTTACCTTATAGATCGGCCTTATAGTAAGAGAGATACGATACGATACGTAGTTTAGCTCGAGAGTAAGGACTATAATATATTAGCGAATTCTGTTATAAAGGTAGCTATATACTTTATAACGAAAGTACTTACTATATAACTTTCTAAGACGAATATTCGAAGAGAGTAAGAAACTAAAATAACGATATATTTACGAACTCTACTAGATAGGATATATACTTTTCTAAAATAGACTTTATCGTCTTATTACTATCTTCGTCTAGTTAAAAAATAGTCCTAATCTCTCTCTCTAGGTAGTAGTTAAAGCTAATAGTCTCCTAGCTACTATAGTATAAGAGAATACTAAATAGAATATAGGAGACCTTCTACGTAGACTAGTTCCGTTCTACGATTATATAATTTATTAGCTTAGTAGTAAAGGAGAGAGTAGGCTAGTAGAAGTTAGGTTTTTCTATTATAAAGCGTAAGAGCCTATAGGTAACGGAAATAGTATACTTATATTACCTTTAGTTAAGTATAGGGCTAGGCGATAGGCGATCTCGTAGTAGCTTCTAGTAGACAGCTTATCCTTAGTAGCGTACTTAGCGACGTAGTTTAATACTATAGATACTATAGTATAGGGAGAGATATTAGTATTAGTACGCTAGGCGAGAGCGAGTACAAGGTTATAAGAGTTTATTATACTATCGTTAGAAGTAGTATAGAAACTAAAGTAGTATAGATTACGGCTCTTATCTATACGCGTAGGTCTAGTCTTACGTAGGAAATAGAACCGATAGGACTTAGGCGCTTCTAGAGAAGCTCTCTTCTTACGAGCCTAATAGTAGGATTCCGTATAGATATATTACTAGATACGGTTTACTATATCCGAGAGATCGGCTAGAGTATTATAGAGCTCGTCCGTACGAGTATTATATATACTACGTATACGGTAGCTAGCGCGTTTATAGTTAGCTTCTAGATTAATAGCGAATACGTACTTACTCTAGAGATTCGTAAATACGTTACTATTCTATAGCTTAGCGGATTTATATTATAAAGTAGAGAGCTCTATCTATAACTCTATAATATAAATATACTAGGCGTCCTTATCTATAAGATTACTATATACCTTAGAGACGGCGTCTTGATTATACTATGTAAATCTATAGATATAGGTACTACTATAGCCTTGAAATTCGTAACGAAACTAGAAGTCTTTAATCCCGAATTTAGGTACTAATACTATATAGAAAAAGGAGGTAAATCGTTCGTTAAAGTACTATATAGCTACGTATAGATAGCTACGTAGGTTATTATAGTTAATCTAGTAGCGCTACTCGTTAGTACTATAGCGCTATTACTAGTAGTTTAGTATATATCGTTAGAGGCTGTCCTACTAGGTGTCTATAGCGCTAAATATAAAGAAGAACGTAGGCTTTCCGAGAGCGTAGACTATACTTACGAGTTTATAGTAGTAGCGATTCTAGTAGGGTCGAACTCCTTTAATATTAGACGTATACTAGATAATATAGTTAATTAACGCTTAAGCCTATAGCGAATCTTCTTATAATACTTACTAGAGCTAGTTAATACTAAGAGTAGTAGACCTACTATCGTCGTCGCTATTAAGTACCTAGCGTGCTCGACTACTACTTAAGTTACGTATCTAGAGATTAAACGTAGCGTAGTAGAAACGCTCGTGTTTAGCGAATCTCCTATTATAATATCGTATTAGATACGAGATCTATACGAGAAAGCTAATAGGTTTACGCCTTAGGAGGTTAAAGTCGGTAAGGCTACGTAGGAATAGTATAGAGAAGGTAAGGAAGAAAATCTTCTAATACTAGCCTTACTAAGAATACTAGAGAGTATCGAGACGTAGCTAGGCTATTATAGGAATAAACGCGTTAGGATCTAGATTAAGAGCTAGAAAACAAAAGGTTTAGTATTTTAGTTATAAAGTATAATCCTAGCTTTATAATAGAAAGAGGTACCTTATCGGAAGTTAGTAGCTTTAGTACGCTAAGGCTACGTATTAGGTATCGTCGTTAAATCGACGTTACTATCGTTACCCTCTACCTCCTCTTACGCGAACGCGGCGCTAGTATCCTCGTAGGGTACTATATAGATCTCGTCGAGGACAGAATCGTTCTATAGAAGCTAAGCGAGAAGTACTTCGTCGATCGTAATATCCTAAAAACCTAGGTAGTTAATTATAAGATAGTCTAGCTAAGTCTACGCCTTATTAGCTAATTTCCTTTATAGTACGAGAGTAGTACTTTATAATAGAAATACCTAGACTACGTGCCTACGTATAGTAAACTACTAGCGGAACTATATAGTTATACGACTACGGCGAGGATTAACTACTTCCTATACTAGCTAGATTAGTACTATATCGTATTACGCTAGTAACTATAGTAATCGTTTTACGATATCGAGAACTCGCTAAAAGAAGATTATAATATATCCTTTATAACGCTACTAAGATATATTAGTCCTAAATCGATTTCTATTATAGAGTATAGAGTAGTCTTTATAACGAAAATAAGGTAGAGAGACTTACCTAGGTACCTTTTATATATACTATATATATACTAATATATATAGGTATAATAAGTATCTACTCTATCTCGGTAAGTAGTAGTAGATCTAGTATATCGCCTAGGTCTATATTATTCTAATAAGATATAGTATAAGGTATATCTACTAATAGAATAACTATAGGGTTATTATATAAGAGGTAGCGCTAGTAGACTACCTCGGAGCTTAACTTAATATCGAACTAAAGCTCTTTATAGCGCTAGTAATACTATATCTACGTACGGTCTAGTTTATATATCTAATATTAGACGCGCTACTAATCCTACTCGCTTATAGTAGGTTACGATAGGTCGCTACTCTTAGAGTATAACTCCTATAATATATACGTATTATTAAGAAGATCGCGCTATAGAGCCGTAGCCTACTAATCTTAGTATTATATTTCTTCTATATCTTAGATATTAGGATTACGATTATAGTTAGATCGAGTAGCTACGGAGGTAATAGGGACTAGATTAGTATCTCGTCGGCGGATAAGGTCAGCGTATCTCTACGTACGAGTAGCTATAGCTTCCTACGAACTTATAAGTAGCTTATAGTTTCTATTATAAAGCGTAGAATACTATCTATAACGAAAAAACGTATACTTCTCGCTATTTAGTACGATAGGTCGCGTTCCTTAGAGTAGAGATCTAAAACGTTTCTTTAATATCGTCGCTACCTAGATTAATTATTACGTCCTATCTACGCGTACTACGTACCTACTTTACCTTCTTCGAACGTAGACGTTTACGTTCGCGATAGCGGTTATATATTTAAAGTATACGATTGCCTTTTATAAAATCGTAGAGAGCTTTAGTAATACTATATTTAGTATAAGGCTTTAGGCCTAGAGATAGCGCTTCTATAGGAAATAGAGCGATACTTCTATTATAAAGCGTATAAAGTTATATTATAAAGCGTATAGAGTTATATTATAAAGTAGTATATATATTATAAAAGGAGTGTTATAGGCGCTAAGATAGGGGTAGGTTACGTGCTAGCAGATTTCTAAGAAACGCTAATAACTAATTAATTTTTAGACTCTATTTTTTTTATATAGTAGTATAGACCTCGTAAACTCGGTTAATAATCTTCGTTTAATTAGATTATAGTAGACATTACGGCTGTCGTCTAATTAGTAGTACTACGTACTAAAGTACGGACGTTCTATAGCCTATAAGTAAATAATTAGCTTATTACCTTATTGTCCGCTATCGTTATATCTACTACTATATTATCTAGTACTATATTATAGCTAAACTATAACTTTAGATACTAATTTACTTCTACTAAGTTACTACGCGTATACTAATAAGCCTTATTTAATATATAACTAGCTTTAGAGAAACTACGTTTAGTAGTAGTTAAAGACGCTAGACAAGCTAGTATATTATATACTAGCCTAGAGAGTATAGAGTATACTTTATAGTAGTCGTTCTACTACTATAAAGCGTCTGTTTTTAGTAGTACTAGTAGCGCTATAAGATAGCGATTATACTCGTCCTATATAATCTCTTTACTTAGCTATAGTTCTTACTCGTATTATATAGGATCGCGGTTCGTAGTAGTATTTAATTAAGAGGGCTCGGTCGCCGTAGTCGCGTTTATAGTACTAAATCGCTCGCGGTATTCGATCTATAAGGCCTTAATAACTCTACGTATACGCTCGGTAAATAACTCGCTCTATAATAGTATTTATAAAGCCTATAAGCGCTTATTACGTACGCTAAACCTAGCGTTACTATGGCGTTATTTCTTTACCTCTAGATTAAAGTAGAGATCCTTCTATATAGTATTAAACTAGCGTAGTTTAAAGTACAGATAAAGCACTATTAAGGCTATATAAGTAGGTAAACGATTAGTAAGCGCGAAGTACTTATCTAGCTTCTTCTAACCTATTAAAATATACGCCTTAAAGTATAAGTTTAGTAGTAAATCTTACTATGTTTTAAGGTCCTCTAATACGCTTATTAGTAGGTTTAGCGTTATAAGTAACTACTATAATAAGCTATAGATATATATACTATCTATCTATAAACCTATTAACGCTTTCTTTATTAGATTAAGTAATAAATAGAGCTCTTAGAGCTTATACTAGTCGTTACTATTAAGGTAATCTTTAGTAGCTAGCGGCTTATCGTCTACCTCGCGAAAGTAAGCCTAATATAGCTCTAACGCGTCTTTAAGCTTAAGAGCTCGCTCTATTATATCGTAGTCGCTATTCTACCTTATACTACTATTTAAAATAAGCTCTAGTATTACTATATCTAGATTAGCTTCCTTCTACTTACTCTTAAAGAACTAGCGACGCGTTATTAAGCTACGCGCGTAGATAATAATATTATATAGTTTACTAAGTAGTCTACGTCTACGCTAAATAATATATTTCTCGAGGTTATTTTAAGTACGGATTAAGCGCTCGAATTAAGCTACTTCTTTATTATCTTCTACCTTATTTAAAGGCTCTATATTATCGCTATCGCTATCGAATTTATAGGCTTAATTAATCGCGTTAATATCGATACTATAAAGGATAGCTTTATAGACTAAATTAATAATATATATAGTATAGCGTAGTCTATATTTAAGTAGATTAAGGCCGAGCGAGGTAGCGAGTAATCGGTATATCTTATCGTTACTATTTACGTTATTAGATATAAAGTATTTAACCTTCTTCTTAATACCGTATTCGTAGATAACCTCTAGTATAGTATCTATAATATCTAATAAATCGTACGAGCTAAATATATTACGTAAGCCTAGTATTACTATACGATTATAACTATTAATAGATAACAACTACCCTAATACTAACCCTCTAGGTAGGTATAAGAGCGGTCGCTATAGAACAAGACCTGTTCGGAGAGTAATAGTCTTATAATACGTTAATTAACTAGTAGTAACGAGCTCAAAACAGTAGTCCTAAGACTAAGAGCCTATACTAGGACTATAGGACATTAGATTAATTAAGTAGAGTGAATATTGCTATCTTAGAAACGAGCTACTACCTTGCTTTTATACTAAAAGTGCTAAGTACGGTATATAGGTAGGCCTTTACCTTACTAATCCTCCCTTCCTTAGTGTCTAACTAGATACCTAACTACCTATAGAGCCTTCTTAGAATTACTTAAAACTAGCTAGTTTTCCTATTAAAGTCTATTAAACTTTCAATTAGAGGCCTATTAAATAGTTGCCTTTTCTAACGATAACTACTAAAAACACCTTCTTAGATCCGATTATTATTCGCTAGACGCTACTCTTCTACTATATCCTTAGAGATCTCCTTAGGAACGGCCTCTCTCTTCTTCGACACTAATACTTCTAAGTTACTATCTACGCTTATAAAGCTAGCTTCGCTAAACACCTACTCCTTAATATCTATAGCTATAGCGTAGGTAGTATCGAATTAAGCTTTAGCCGTAGTCTACTACTTAGCTATATAGACCTTGAACTCCTCCTTACTTATACTAAAGAGCTTCTTTATTTCTATACTTACTACCTAATCCGCCTATAGAACTCGGCCTACTAAGGTATTAGAAATCGGGCCTAGGCCGGTTAGAAGTACCTTAGTAGCGAAAGGTTTTATTACTCGTATAGGGTATATAGTACTAGAAGCTGTGAAGGATATCCGCTCGCGATAGAGATATACGCTATAGACCGTAGGAACGTTAATATAATTACTATTAGGTAGCTTATCTAACGTACGACTATTAGGGTAGGCTAGAAACACTATCGGAATCATATAATACTCTTCGCCTATACGAGTATACCGCTAAGGGATATAGGGGTACGAAATAACTAGCGAGCCCGTATTAGTATAAGGGTTCTTCTAACTAAGCTTGAGATTAGCTTTTATTTCGTTAGTAATTACTAGAGGTATAGTTTCGACGAAGCCTATACTGTAGCCTTACTTATTAGCGATAATACGCCTCGCTAGCTACTTTACCTCCTTAGGGTTAAAGAGTCTATTACTAATCGTGTCCGAGGTTAGTAAAAGTCGCCCTCTATCGCCGGTATCGTCTAGAGAGATCGTAAACTAAACCTAATTAAGGCCCTTCTCCTTAAGTAGTATGTTCTCGTTTAAGGCGAAGTACTAAAAGCCGTTAGGGTAGTTAGAACTAGCCTTATTATCGAAGATATAAAAGGCAGTAGATAGGTAGGCTACGTACTTAACAGTCGTATATAGAGTAGTAACTAGCTAATATAGCTATAGTAGAGGATACTAGCGAAGAAGCTATTAGGATAGCGAGTACTATATACCGCGAGACTAACTATACTAACTAATAGCCGTGTTATACTATCGATACACTATAAACTTATACCGTATAGCTTCGAGTAAAGAGTCTAGGATCTAAAATAGGCCTCTAGTAGAAGGAGAAGAAAAGAAGAAGCTATAATCGGTCTAGGTACTCTTATTACTATCGTAGTCTAAGAGCTCCTAAGCCCTCTAACGGACGTTAGAAGTAACCTTCAAGTCTACTTCGGTTACTATAAACTAAAAAGGTTCGAGATAGCTTCTACCTACCTCGCGTATTAGGGTATTAATATCGTCCTCTAGTTCCTAAGTATTAGTACCCTTCTTACCGCGACGAGAGCGTCCTACTAGCTTAGAGAAGAAAGTATTCGCTTCTAGCTTAAACTACGTCCGGTTTTAAGTATTCTAGGCGATAAGAGCTTAGAGATCGGCTATACTACCTATCTAAACAATACGCTAGTAGAGGGTATACGTTACGTTAGCCGTCTTCGGTAGCTTCAAACCTATAGTATTACCTATCTTAGCTATATATTCTTTATAAAGAGGCTAGCTAAGGTATAGAAGAATATTAATTAAAGCGTAGCTCTTAGCTACCTTCTTCTTCTTCTAGACATTATCGACTTCTTTAAGAGCTCCGCTAACGATTATATAGTAGTAGACTTCGGAGGTAATACTATCCTTTATATAAGCCTAGTAACGTAGATTAGGCTCCGAGTCGCTCTCTAGCTTATTTCTACTATTATCTTCTAGTACGATTAGCGATAGGCGTTACGGACCTAGTAGCGGCTCTATCGTAGGTAATACTTAGTCTTATATAGGATCGCTATTACCTAAAGTGCTTAGTATAGAAGAAGTTTCGATCGAGTCGATAATAGTTTCTTTAGCGTGAATTCTAGTAAGCCTCCTACTCTTATAAAGGATAGGCGTAGGCTTCTTCGTAGAGCTTAGCGTTAACTTCTCTAACTAAGCTTTTAGCCTCTATATAGTACTAGGCGATATAGTATCTCTAAGACAAGGCTCTGGAGTCGTAAGTAAACTACCTTCTTTTTCTTAATTAGAGTTTCGAGTAGGACTAGATAAGGATAGGCTCTTAGGCGTAGAGGAGGAGGGTCTTCTATTAGATCTTGGATTTCTAGAAGGAGGTAATAGTCTATAGGACATTAAGGGCTGTTTCTCTACTACTAGGAACACGTAGGTCGGTTCTTCGAAGGTCTCTTCTTTAGTAAGCTTAACTATAAATCCGTACTAATCAAGTCTATAGCCTGCCTCTAGGCGCGCTTCTCTTATCTTATAGCTAAATACGTCGACCTACGAGAGCTCTACCTTAAACTTGTTCTAGTAGCGTCTCCTATCTAAGTTCGTATTAATAAAGCCTAAGCCTTACGAGCTAGGAGTCTTCTTACTCCTCTATAGCTGAAAGTACTAGCTACGAGAGAACATATTCGCTACCTACTAATAGAAACGATCTTACTTTTACTACGCTAAGAAAACCTAGTCTTTAGGCTCGCTCTCTTCGAAGACGCCTTTATACTTATTTAACTATTAACGAAGGTTCCTAAGTATCTCTTTATTATATAAGACTTAGTTAAGGAAGAGGAAGTTCTACTCGTGCCTAAACTCTATACGTAGCTACTACTAAATCAAGTTTCTCTCCTTTACTAAGTCTCGGCCTTCTTAGCGTATCTTCTTTATATTATCGCGCTTTACGCTCTACGCGTTAAGGTACTTCGGCAAAATCTTAGTAGAGAGGCGTTTAAAGAAGTTAAATACACTAATCTTTATTCCGTCGTTCGCTTCCTCGACTTACTTAAGCACTAAGTCGACACTCTCCTCTTGTTCTTATAGAGTCTCTAGTAATAGAATAGCTTCGGTAGCGTTATTAAGGTTCGTTATACTAGTAAGAGGTCCGCTTAAAGGCTAGAAGCTAATAATAGAGCCTTCGCGATTAATACGAGCGAGCGCTATACCTTATATAGAACTTAAAGAAGCTATCTTTCGTCGTTTCTTTAGAGACTCTTATCTAAGTAGTTCTTATATAGGACTTCGAACAGGCGAGGTAGAAGGCGAAAGCGCCGGTCTTAATAAGCGTTTAGGCGTTAAAGAACGCTAGAAAGGGGAAGTCTTATTCTTTATACGCGAGGAAGAAAGAGAACGTCTTTAAATAGTCGTATTAGTAGCTTAGGGCGATATAAAGCGCGTAACTAGTAATAAGTAACTTGAATAGCGAGAAGAGTTAGGCGCGTGACCGGTTATAGAGTTTTCTATTATATTAGTTACCGCTTACGTATATAAACAGCTATATAGCGTTACTAGGTAGTAACGAAAGATAAGAATCGAACTTAATAGAAGTAAGGCTCTATAGTAACTAATTAATAGTTAATAAGGAAGAAGAGATCGTTTAGAGCGTAAAAGTAGTCTAATTATATACCTTATCGTAGTAGCGTAACTACTATTAGGATTAGGGGTCTATACGCGGAGCTTAGTTACGTAAGGTTTTAGTTATCGTTTAAAAAGACAACTAAAAGTTTACTTTACCTTAACGCTTCTATAGCCGTCGTATACTACTAACGCTACTACTAGCTACTATAGTATACACCTTACTATCGCTAACGAGGACTAAGACTTAGATATTATCGTCGTTACCTCTACTAACTTAAAAGAGCCTTATTTTTCGTATACCTAGTCGACTTACTAGATCGCGCTTTCCGTATCGTAAGAGACCGCTAGCGCTATAATTAATAGCTAGAAAGGAGCTATTAGAGCTATCGTCGCCGAAGATTCAAGCTTCTCTACCTTTATATAGGCTAAAAAACCTTAAACTTTAAGAATTCTCTACTAGAAACTAATATCTTTAGCGATTTCTTTAGTCAGGCGAAAATTAGTAGTAAAAAGACCTTTAGGACAGAAAATTATTATCTTACTTCGCTAATCGGTAATAGAAAAGGGCTCTAGGAAGATAGATCGTAGTACTAACCTTAGAAATCGCTAGTAGAAAAGAGCTTTAGGAGTATAGATCTAGCTTAGATTTTAAGACCTAGTAGTAGAAAGCAGCTCGGGATAGCTAACTTTTATAGTAATAGTAGGCTCGGGACTTAGAAAAAGGAGCGAGATAGTAGGTTAACTAGCGGATATAGAATCTATACTTAAAAGTTAAGCTTAGAAGAGTAACTAGCTATATAGATACTTATCTTAGCTATAGAAAACAGCGTTAGGACAGCTAGGATTAGCTAGATTCTTACTAATCTAGTAAAAGAGAAGCTTAGGAAGCTCTAATTAGAGCTCGATAGTAGCTCTAGGAATAAAAGAAGCGCTTAGGATAGCTAAGATTTAGCTAGATTTCTACTAGTCTAGTAAATTATAAGCTTAGGAAGCTCCGATTAGAGCTTAATAGTAGCTTTAGGACTAAGAGAAGCGCTCGGAAAGATTAGATTAGAGCTCTAGGAATAAAAGAAGCGCTTAGGATAGTACAGACTTAGGAAGATTAGCCTTTTTTATAGTAGAGGCTAGGCTTTAGTAGCTAGATCTTAGCTTATATCTCTAATCAAGTATCGCCTATCGAATTTCTAAATCTTTAGCTCTACTAGGCTAGCTTTAGCCTTTAGCTTACTAAGTCTTCTACTTCTTCTTTAAGCTCCGTTAGTAGCTAGCGTATATAACTCTCTCTTTCTTCTTAAGTTATTACTAATAGCTTACTAATAAAGATCTATAGATGCTTGTACCTAGGTAGAAGGCCTAGTTCTATAACCTTCTCTATCGGTAGCGGTACTTCTTCTAGTTTAACCTAATCCGGAACTAGCTTTAGGTTTTCTTATAGAAAGGTATATTTCTTAAGGTCTATCCTCTTATAGATATACTCTCGTTTTAAGCTATCTAGTTCCTTAAGCTTATACGATATACCTCTCTATAATACTTTAGATACTCTAAAAGGGCCTTCCTACCTAAACGTAAGCTTATAGGAGAAGCTAGTTTTTAACTTAGAGCGGTATACTAATACTAGATCTTCTTCCTTTAGTATAGTAAGATCCGTATAGCGATATTTATCGAAGTACGCCTTGTTCTGTTCTTAGAGACGCTATTAACGTAGTCGTCCTTCTTCTATAGTTGTTTCTATAGCTTCTAGAGCTTGAGCTCGAATCGTAAGAAGCTCTACTCTAGTCTTAACCTTGCCTTAATCTATAATCTAGAAGGTGTAGTATTCTAGTTCGATTAGTAGTACTACGTCACGCTTAATTATTACCTCTAATAGTATTAGGCTAGTAGTAGAGACTATTATCGTTCTCTCTATCTATAGAACCGCCGGAATATAGTTACGAATCGTATAAAGGCCGCTATTAGAGAGCTTTAAACAAGTATCTAATATTGTCTTATAGCCGACTTTAACGATAGCGTTAGACTAAGGGTAGTATAGCGAAATATTAATACGTTTGATACTATATAATAGTAGTAGCTTCTCTACGTTACTAAGGTTAGTCTTATAGTTGTCGAGGATAACTTCTATAGCGGCACCCTACTAGTAAAAGATCTCTTCCTATATAAACCTTACTATCTATACTAAGGAGATACTCTTCGCTAGGTACTAGAATATACGTGCTTCTAGCTAGCGCGATAGAGATTCGCGTATAACTATTAACGAATAGTTCTTCGAGACATATAAGCTATCGATATACTACCTCTAGCCGACTGTAACTTAGAGCGGGATCTATAGTTCTCTAGGTACCTGTCTCCTATACCGAAGACTATAAATAGTATATTACTAAATAGCGAGCGAGATTTAAGCCTAAACCCTATCCTACTACTATCGTTTCTAGATAAGATTATACGTCTATTTAGCGCTACGATAACCGTTCTTATAATAGTATACCTTAATAATACGAGCTCGTACTTTAGGTTTATCGATAACTCGCTATAGAGGTCTAGCTACTCGCTCTTAGCGCTAGAGCTAGTTATTCTTAATATAAAACAGCCGACACTTCTTCCTTAACCGCTTATACTCGTTATTAGAAACTCTCTTAGATCTTTATATTCGTATAAGTACGAAAGCGATATTTATTAACTCCTAAGAGTAGATCCTATTAATCGTAGGTAGCTCGCCCTAAATTACCTATATAGAGAAAGCGTTAACGTAAAAGGTATCGAAGAATTACTCGTTAATTATTAGATCTACGTCTTCTTCCTATTCTATAGCCTCTATATCTTTAGGCGTAATAGGCTTCCTCGATAGCGAATCTAGAGCTATATACTTCTTACTAGGAACATATATAACGTTAAAGTCGAAGAGGTAGATCTATACTAGCTAGCGCGTTATTACTATATTCGGCAAATTAGAGGTAGCTTTATTAAGCTAGTAAACAAGGGTATTTATATTAATCTCTAGTTAGAAGTATACTCCGAACAGCTATAGTTTTAGCTTCTTTAATACCTTTAGTATACTAAGGTATTCGCGCTTTCTAGTATCGTACTTAACCTCTACTAGGTTAAATAAGCCGGACTTATATCGAACTAGATAGTAGAGAAGTAGCTCGTCTCGATTATATTAGGAAAGCGTATATCCCTAACCTTTACTACTCGAATCTATACCTATAATAATAAGTCCTACTTCTTCTCTAAAGTTAAGAGTAACTAGGGCTAGGGCTGAAACTAGTACCTTTAAGACGACGTCTTTAGCTAGTTAGTATTTAGTAGTCTATTAAAACTCGGTATCCTTCCGTAAGAGTTTAAATAGTAGAGTAAGGATAATCGTAAAACCTTTAACCTAGACGCGGTAGTATATAACTACGCCGAGGAAGATTCGAACCTCCTTCTAATTCTCTAGCGTCGGCTATTTCTTAATCTTCGCTACTCTCGCGAAGTCTAGATAGCGACTATTAATACTAGTAAGGTAACTAACGATTACTAGTTGTTCGTAATAGAGCTATAGCTTATTAAAAGCTACGGTTATATTAGCTCGTTCTATATTATAGAGAACGTCGTCTATAGCTATAATATGTTTAATAACGTAATAGTAGAGGCTAGGTTTAACCTCTTTACTATCGTACTTCGTCTTAGGCCCTTTAATACCGATATTATTAAGGAACGGCCTTGCCTTATATAAGACATACTCTATAAGCACTTGATTAATAATACGAACGAACTAGGTAACAGAATTCGTAGCTCCTTATAGTAACGTAGTCTACCGTAATAGGCCTAGCGGTAAGTCAAAGCCTATAAGGTCTCTATATAACTTATCGAGTAGGATTTAGTTATATCTAGAGAAGACATTAACTAACGAGGCTAGCGCGTAACCGGCAAAGTCCTTAGAGAAACCCTTAGTATCGGGTAGTAAGTTCGAATCTCTTACGGTAACTTAATTAAACTTCTAAGCTACGTTAATTAATCGATACTTCTTAGGCTTACCTACCTCTATCTTCTTACTAATAAGGAAGTACGGATTTCGATAGGCACCGTAGTATAGCTTAAGAGTTCTAGCTTAGATTCGTTGTCTTAGTATATCTTCTACGATATACCGTAGAGATAAGTTTAGCTTGAAGCCTAGATACTACTATAGCTCGTAAGGAACTGTTCGAATCTTCTATAGTAGAGTAATATTAGGATTAATTCGGCCTAAATACGTAAAGTCCTACGTAAAGGTAGCTTCTCGATTCCTTAGTATATAGTATAACAAATCTAGCTCCTTTAGTAGTAGTTCTATACTAGGTTTGAACTTTGTAAGCTGTTCGGGCGTAAGACGTAATCTAGGCTCGATCGTCGAGAACCTCTTAGTTAGGTACTTACTATTATAAGGTCTAGTACTAGGTAGTATAGCCGCTTCCTTCTTAATATAAGTCCGTCGCTAGTCCTTTAATCCGCTAGGGTTTGAGCTATTAGTTATAGTAATGTCCGTATTTACCGGTTTAATCTTGTTAGTAACTCGCTTATAAAGAGTATAGGCGCTAATATAATTATCTAGCTTCTACTACCCTATAGCCTCTTTATTATAAGCTCTCTCTATAGCTATATTAATAGCGGCCGAGATAACGTACGTTTCTTTACTAAGCTCGTCGTCTACTTTATTAGAAATAACCTCGTCGTAGGGTCTAGGTTCTTAGATAGCTAGCTCCGCCTCTCTAATCTTCCTACAGGTAATTATTAAGTATTCGCCTCTATAATTTAAACCCTAGCTCGATTAAGACACTAGTATAGTATCTTTAAAACTGTACCTAATACCCTAGTATAAGTCTCGCTCGCTAGTATAAGCTAGCTTAGCTTCGCCGGTAGCTAGTAGAAGCTTCTTAAGTCGACTATTTTAGCTAAATTTAGCGATATTACCTTCGATAGCCGCTACTACGAGATAGTCGTACTATATTTGAGTCTAGCTATAATTAACCCGTCTTAACAGCTCGAGCTGTTACTATAGAGAGGTACTTTATCTAATTAAGTCCGCTATAAAATAGTCCCCGAAGTAGATTACCTTTATATACGACAACTACTACGTAAGGTAGTTAAAGACTTGATTCTCTAGGAGTTTAGAGCTGTTAGTAACTACGAACGAATACTAGTACTAATCGCTTATCTATCTATACTACTAGTATAGTTTGAAGTATAGTATAGGAGGTATAACGTAATTATCGTTTAAAAAGGTAACTACGGAACGTTCTACTAGCTAACCCCTCTAAGTAGAGTTTTTACCTCTAACTACTAAACCTTATATAGAAAGAGTAGTAGAAGCTTAAAAAGCTTATAATCCCTCTCTCTACTCCTCGCTATTATAAGATCTAGAGTCCTCGACGGTATACTCTATGTTCTTTAGCTAGTAATTACTAAAAGTTAGAGTTCAGACACCGACTTCTATCGAATCTCGACGCGATATACGTGTTAGAGCCTCTACTATACTCGTGCCGTCGACTAGAGCTAGTTCCTCGGTACTCTAGCTTTTCCTAGGACTTATTCTATAGTACGTATATTACTATAGCTATTAAAACCGGTAAATATAATAACACGGCTATCTAGAGTACTAATTAAGCCCTTCTAAGAGCTATTATTGTAGTTCTTAGAAGCTAGGCGTACCCGTCGCGCCTACGGCCAGCTAAGCAAAATCGGGCCGTTCGCTAGTAAGACTAGAAATAGTATAGTAACTCTTACGCTAAAGGTATCGATTAATACCTCTAGGCAGTACCTAATAAAAGTAACCTTACCTTCGACTCCTCCTATAGTAATATTACCGAGAGGGGTTATACCGACTTAAAGCTTTCGAACGTATTCGATTAGTATAATTATTAACTTAGCCCCCTCGTCGATTAAGGACTTACAAGCTATTATTCGAGGTCCGTACTTCGTAGGCACGTAGATACTTAGAATAATCTAATAGATATTATTAAAGGATAGAAGGATATTATTAGTCCGCTTATAAAGCTCGGAAGTAGGCCTAGGCTTAACTATATTAATCGCTATAGCGGTGACCTAGAAGGCCTTAATATCGGTTACTAAAATAGCTTTCATCGGCTCCTCTACTATATCGTAGAAGGCTTTAGATAGTAAGGAATATACGCTAATCTTAGCTCTACTATCTCTATTTATACGCTTCTTTATATAGAGCTTATTAAGCTTCTTACGTAGATCCGTATCGTTTAGAATACGACCCTATAAGGAATACGACGCTCGCTCGCTATAGAGAATAATCTCTACTAAGCTTAACTAGACCTTAGATTCGAGCATTTTATCTATCTAGAAGACGTTAGCGTTATTATTAGCGTATATAGCTCGAAGGTAGTTGTCTATACGCTTGGTCTTCGGAGGCTCCTTAGCCTTCTTCTACTTTTAAGTATACGTAGAAGCGACTAGAACTAGTAGACCGTTTAGGTAGTCGTATATCTACTTATCCTCGATCTTATCGTTATTACGTCTCTAAGTTTAAGAATCCTCTAACTCCTCTATATCTGTAAGGTAAGGAGCTAGCTAGTTTTTATCTTTAACCTCTTTAATATAAGAGTAACGATAAGCGTAGGTTCTTATAGCTATAGCCTAGGTCGTAATCCGCTTCTATACTCCTATTAGCTATCCTCTAACTAGACGAGAAGGGTTTAGGTTCCGCTTTGTCTTTACGCTATCTCTAGCTACGTAGGCGCCGATTAGATCGTCCTAATCCTCCTATATAATAGAAGCGACTTGACTAATATTAATAGGACCGTTAATACTAGCTACCTTATTCGCTATCCTCTACTAGCTCGCTCTTAGCGTTAATAAACGATCTATATTTTTAAGATCGATCTTCCTATAGCGCTACTCTAATACTCCTATTAATACAAATAGCTTTAGTAGTTCCTTGTCCTAGTAGTACTATATCTTTTCCGTACCTAGGCGAGGCGTTCTATAGTATATAATACCGGTCTTAGGATCTCTATATATTAAGCTCTTAGTCTCGAACTACTATAGGTACTCGTAGTTTACAGCTATATAGCCTTCGAGCCTATATATCTAATAACCTAAAATCTTTAGAGCGATCGCTATATAGGCCTTAATTATTAACCTGTTATCTATCGTAGCTAAGTTAATCGAAATCTCCTAGCTATAAGTAGGCCTTAGAATATATAGATAGTCGTGATCGTAAGACTTCGCCTACTATCCTATCGATAGGCGTAGTAGCTACGGGCCTCCTTCTTCGAGTCGACGAATCGTAGCGATTATAAGGTCTTATATACTAGCGGTAATATTATCGACGGTTGCCGGCTTATAGCCTTTACGGACTACCGTTTCTCTAGCCTTGAACTTAGAGTTCAGTCTTAGAGTAGACTTCTTTACTACTTCGTATAACTACTAGACGTCTCTACCGCCTTCGTTATATACTTCTGTTTTAAAGTCCTTATTACTATTAATCTAACGCTAGGCTGTCTTTAAGAGCTTACTATAATCCAAGTCCTTATTATTAAGATCTAACTTAAGATAGGCCTAGAGCCTCTTACTAAAACGAAATAGAAGGCCTCGTATAAATAGAAGAGCACGAGAACGCTCGTCTATATACGAAGTAGGCATAGTATTAGAGTAGAGTATAAACTACCTCAAGTACTCTAAGAGATTATTATCCTCTATACGGTTAACCTTATAAAGGTTTTCTATATAGCGGCGGTTTCCGAGTATATATATATTATCGTACTTTCGGTATTCCTTAATAATCGACTCTTTGAACTTAGCGTAGTCTCAGTCGTAGAAACTATTAAGGCGCTAGTATCTTCTACGTTAGATAACCGTAACCTAAGTAAGTAACTTCTCGTAAAGCTACTTATTATTATTAATAAGTAGAATAGCGTAGTTACTATATAGTACTTTAAAGCGCTTAATATACTTAGTTACGTTCTCCCTATTAAAGAAGGGATTCTAGTCCGAGCTAGGTAGTAGCGGAACCTAAGCGATAATCACCTTCTAGCTTTAGGTTACTTAGATAGTCTCTATAAGTAGCTAGAACTACGCTATAGATAGTCTACCTCCTAAGTTCGGTCTTTAAAAGATATTAGTATTAGGGTTAAGGTTAGTACCTCCTTAGTCCTCTATAGATATATCGTTATCTAGTAGAGAGAATAAAGTAAAAGTAGGTAGTAGCTTTACTAGTAATCTTCGAATTTGCTTATTAAGCTAGTTAGATAAGCTACTCTCTAGTGTTTTAGGCCGGCTAGTAGATACTAATTCACTTATAGAGCTCGTTCGAAGATATTCTAAGAGTGTGTTATACTCTCCTTAATTAGGTTTTTAAATAAAATATAGTTATCGTTTAAAACGATAACTAAAAAGTAAGGGTCTAAAATTTTCTTAGCTATCGAAAAGTAAACGTTAAACTTTTCTTTATAATACTAGGGCTATATTAATTATACCTAATAAGTAAGGTATGTCGTGTTATATAGTTCGACCGTTTATAGCTAGGCGCGTCCGTCTTACTTATTCGGGTAATTCGCTAAGTAACTATAATAGTATAATATTACGTTAGCTTATACTATATACCGGGTCCGGGGCCTTAGACGTAATTAGTATCCTTAGCTAAACGATTAGCGTCTAACGCCGTGCTAGGGCTTATTCTAAGCGATCTATATACTAGGGGATACGAGATTGCCTAGACGGGTCTAGCCTATCCTATAGCCTCTACGCTATCCGAACGAGAGCGTTTTCACGCTAAACTAGGGTCTAATCGAAGACTATTATAGGCATAGAGACCCTAAGTGAATCTCCGATATAGTAAGTCGCCTTACTATCTATACGACAATTACTAAATAGATCCGTACTAAGGAGTACTAGAGGTTTATAACTTTTCTAGGTTAGAGCGATATCTATATTCTAGAGGCTTCTATATTATTATAGCCCTTTAAGTCGCCTCTTACGTAGGCTTCTTTTAGGCCTCTTATTAATGTTTATAGTATATTAGTTCTCGCTTTAAGGCTACTATCTGCCCTCTACGCTTCTAGTTCCGGTATAAGAGAGAAGAGATAGCCCTACCTTCGGCTCTATTAATAGATAATAACTACCCTAATACTAACCCCCTAGGTAGGTATAAGAGCGGTCGCTATAGAACAAGACCTGTTCGGAGAGTAATAGTCTTGTAATACGTTAATTGACTAGTAGTAATAAGCTTAAAATAGTAGTCCTAAGACTAAGAGCCTATACTAGGACCGTAGGACATTAGATTAATCAAGTAGAGTAAACATTACTATCTTAGAAACGAGCTACTACCTTGCTTTTATACTAAAAGTGCTAAGCACGGTATATAGGTAGGCCTTTGCCTTACTACTATATTTATCGATAAAGTATCTAAATATACCTATTAACTCTAGCTCGTTATTAGACTTCTAACTATTAAAGGATACGATAACGTCGCTCTATATCTTACTTATAAAGCGTTAGATAGCTAGTTTTAAGCTAGTAAATAGCTTTATTAACTAACGCTAGTAGGTTATATAGTTCTAAGGTACGAGGTCTAAAATACGTTAGTTTTAGAAGCTAAGGAGCTAGCGTAATCGCTTTAAGGTAGTATTACGAAGTAATTAATCGTCGCCTATCTTCTACTCGAGATATACCTTCTACTAGCTAATTCGATTAAAGATAATATAGTCGTCTACGCGTTATTATTTAGTAGCGAAAGAGGCTCGTATATCTTCGTTAGTTTTAGCCTTTCGTTTATAGCCTATACTTACTACCGGCGCTATATACTTACTATCTCGCGTCTAGTAGTAACCTTTACTAAAAGCTAGATTATATAGATAGTCGATTAGTTATATAGTCGAGGTAATACTCTTTAATACTAAGCCTTAAGAACTAGGCTTCTTAAAATATACTCTATAGAGCTAGTAACGCGTGCTAGTCGCTACCTTAGTTAACTCTACTCTAATCTCTAGTTTCTAGTACTAGCTCGTTTTAGAGTATTTACTAGAGAGTATTAGTATAAAGCCTTTAAAGCGTAGTCTATCTACGAGAAATCTAATATAACTATAATAGCTAGAATAAGCTCTAGGAAGCCGCGATTTAGCGTATAACTTAGTAAGGTTATCGATAATAGTCTCTAAACTAAGCTCTAACTCTACGAAGTTAGTAGTCGCGTCTATCGCTATATTTTTAACGCGCTTTTATATTATTATTATTATAAAAGTAACTATCTAGCTCTTCTAAATCTCTATAAACTTATAAGTTATAACTCTAAGATATTACTAAACGCGCTTCTAACTACTATTACGCTATATATAACGCGTTTTAGAGTAAATACGTTTTCCTATTAGAATCGTTATAGTTTATTTAGTTATACGTACTATTATAAGGTTCTATAAAAGTATAAATGTAATATTAGAGTTAGATCTTAGGTTAGACTAGAAAGTAACGATTTATTAATTCGGAAATACGATAAGAAAACGAGCTTAAATTACTAGTACTAGAACTATATAAATATAGAAATGTTTTTATATAGGAATTTAGCTAACTATCTAAGCTTTATTTTATACTACTAAGCTTATCTATCTAGTATGTTTTAGTAATATTATTTAGTATAGAAGAAACTATACTATAATTACGACGATAGATTATAAGGAATTTAGAGTCTTAAGCTATTAGATTTAATATTAAGCGTATATAAGCGAGCTCGATTATTATAACCGAACTAATTAAATTGCCTAATCGTACGGCTTTAGCCGCTTCTTACTTTCAAATAACTATACTAATACCCTTACCTTTAATATACGTATAGTAAACTAGACACTTATAATAGTCTAGCTATACTATCCTATATACCTACGGACTCTACCGAATTATCTCGTATATCTCTATACCGCTAACTAGCGGAGAATAGTATAACAAACGCTCTAGCGCCGTCGTATAAAACAATTACTATAATTCTACTAGAAAGAGCTAGGATACGGACACGGACACGGACACGGACACGGACACGGTTAAGGTAGGTCTATATAACTATGCTTGGCGCTATATAGTACGTATCGATATAGGCGACCGGCTGTCGCCTGTTTGTAGTAGTGCGCTAGTCCTCTCCGTCTATCTGTACTAAGCTCAATTAGACAGTACAGTACGTACTAAAGCGCCTGTCTTTAAGCCACCCTAGCTTGGACTAGTGGACGAAGGCTCCTTTGAAGAGGTTCTGCCCTGTGGATATAGCAGAGTTTTATTAATTGACGATGGACTTTTGCATCGGCATGTAAGGAATGTTGTGGATAGAGTCTGACCACAAGAGACTTCGGTCGTAGCACACCTGTCTCAAACGGGTGATGAGCAAACACGAGGATTGTTCTGCACATGTGAGCCTTTGGACGCCATGTTGAGATGTCCTTCAAGGCTGGCACACGAAAGGAACGCTATTACTTTGCGAGCTCGCAGGAAACTTGGCGGTCTGACTGTAGAGACCGTTGTATCTGGCCGAGTCTTGAAGTCCTTGGGAGCCATGGTATCTACGAGAAGTGCCTCGAGGCCGTGCATGATGTGATCGCGGATATAGTCTGGCATACATCAAGCTTTGCAGCTGAGAGCTGCGCTCGCGAGCGTCGTGATACGGGAATTGAAGTGGAGATGTACCTGTACGATCGTGACCGGGACCAATAGCCATTGCCAAGCATGTTTCGGTAATTTCTCGGCTCAGCACAGCCTGCATCTTCATTTGCCCGAAAGAGAGCGCATTCATCATCTTCTTGAACTCCTCACTTTCATGTCATGACCGACGAAGTGCAACCGAGCTCGAAGAAGAGACGAATATCGCGAGCTTGCGATTACTGCCATCAGGTCAGCAAGCGTTGTCGCGTAGTGCCTGGCGAATCTCGCTGCCAAAACTGCGTTGCTTTCGATCAGTCCTGCACTTTCGACAGACCTCAGAAGCGACGCGGAGCACCTCGCCGCAAGGACAATGGCAACTTGGGACGCGTCATATCTGGAGCCAGCACTACCACGCCATCAGACAGGCAGTACAGCCGTGAGGACGAATCTGCCTTTCTACAGGCCAATGCGACACCTTTAAGCAAAGTGACACATCGACATTCAAGCATTGCAGGATACACGATTCCCGAGCGCACAGTTTCAGTACAATCAGATTCTCCTGTCAATCCTGCACCTGGTCATAGTCATGGCAACACACTGCTCTCCGGTACTTGGAAAGCACCGGGCCACTACAGGCATGCCAATATTATAGACCTTGTGGAATTGTTTTTCGAGATTGTGTATCCAATTTTTCCGCTGTTTCATCAGCCTTCTTTCATTCGGCGGATATCGCGAAACGAGTACACCACTGATCGCTCTCTCTTCGCCGTGACTATGGCGGTATGCTCGCTTGTGTCTGCACGCGTTCGCGATGGCGCGGTGTTCAATGTCCAGTGGGATCTGTCTAGCTTGCAACAGCCGCCACCAGATGTCTACTACCAGGAAGCTATCCGGCAACTCGGCACTGACTACACATTGGGCAGTCTGAACGCTCTGCGTACCCATGCAATTCTTGCTTTGGCAGCCATCCAAGAGGGCAAAGTGCGCGATATGCACGAACATCTTGGTCGTTACCACACCATTATGGCAGCTGGAGGACTGCATGATGAAGTCAACTGGCCAAAGACTGCCGGCATTATCGAACGAGAAGAGCGGCGAAGATTGTTTTGGTCTATCTACACGCTGGACATCTTTACATCCATCGTCTGGGGAGGTGTGATTAGAAGTCGTGAGTATCAATCGAGCGTATCTTATCCCACAGAAGCGGATGATGACATGTTTGACGACTCTGGCTTTGCAAGCATCACCGTGCCAAATGGCAACACGAATACATCGCCTGGCACTCTTCACTCGGACTCCGGTGCCATCAGCTGGATTGCAGGACGCAACATCGTTGTCGATCTTTACAGAGTTTTGGAGCATATCATGATGCGACTTTGCGCTCGCAACACTCGTGCTCAAAGGCAAACATTGATCGATGATGTCCTGCAAGCTTCAGACTCCTTGTCACAAGAAGCAGTGCTTGAAAGTGTTATGCAGATGCACGCCAATTTGCCGCACTGCTTCAAGACTACGAATCCTATCACTTCCAAACCTCGGCTGGACAGGTTCGGCTTCCAGGCGGCCGACATCATTGCCACGGTCCAGCTGCTACGAATGGTCTTGCTTTCAGCCACTGGCGCTAGCATAGCCGAGAAGTGCCAAATCGCAAACGAGGTGGTCAATGCCTTCATTGCCATACCTACTGCTTACCACCATGCCATCAGTGTTCCTCTGCTATTTCATCTTGGCGTCATTGGACAGATCCTTGCAACTACTTTGGGACAAACACTGAGCGAGAATGATTACAGCAACATCCGAGCGGTCATGATGGCTATGGTCCAGCTGCTGTCTAGCTTGGAAGGTCTACACGCAAGCAAAGGCGCAAGTCAACGGCTTCGGGATCAGATTACACGAATCGATGAGTACATGACACTACAAAGACACAGGACCAGCAGAGCGCATCACATGCGCCCTGAAGCTACAGAAACGACCCCTCGGCCAGAAACAGATACTGCCTATGCCACATTGATGTCTGCTTATGGCACCCAGGCAATTGACGAGAACTTGGATTTGTCTCCATTCCAATTGCCTTCTGAGATCCTGGGTGATCTTGACAATATCTTCGACTTCTCGCAGATACCCTGGAATGAGACTTGAAGAAACATGCCTCTTGCTTTCAACTGCGGCTGGCTTCCATGGCAATTTGCTCACTAAACATCAAATGTACTCGCTTCAATCTTTGTTGTCGAATACGTTGCCGTCCACAATGTTCACCAGCTCTGAGACTGGCTTGAGCACGTCCCGAGTTCCGCCAAATTGAATGCCTTTGCGCATGACAGCGCGGTAATTCCTACCCGGAGCAACCTTACCCAGCACGTATGGCTGGCGGTCATCCACTTGATCTGGCACAGGAATACTCCTACCAACAATTGCCTCCATTCCTTGCCACGCGAATGTGATCGCCTCCTTCGCATCTGCTGGAATCCCGGCTTCATCGAGCATTACTATCTTTGTCTGAGGGAACGCCTTTGACATGTAGTCGATGATATTCGGGTTCTTGGCTCCGCCGCCACACATGTAGATCTCCGCGAGAGGACCATACTGTGTTGGCATGTAGCGGTGGTAGTGGTCTACTATGGCCTGGGCGGTGATTCTTGTCACTGTGGCGACGAGATCGTTCTCCGAGAGACCCTTCTTTACACCGCGTTCGATCAAGTCGTGAGCGATCGTATCTCGGAACACTTCGCGTCCTGTGGTCTTTGGAGGAGCCTTCACGAAGTATGGATGTGTAGTCAAGAACTCGTCGACCATGTCTTGGTCCACCTTCCCAGCACGACCCATTGCACCATCCTTGTCGTACTCGCGCTCGCCGTTCGTGAAGTGACGTACCACTGCGTCGATGAACACGTTGCCTGGGCCAGTATCGAAGTCAAAGTACTCCTGGTTCAGCTTCCCATCGACATCAGGTGGAATGAAGCATACATTGGCAATGCCGCCAATGTTCTGGCATGCTCTCAGCTTCGTTGGGTGATGCAGTACTAGGGAGTCGAAGAAGCCAATTAATGGCGCTCCCTGTCGTCCAGCAGCTTGATCGGAGACACGAAAGTCGGTGACTGTGGTGATACCAGTCCGGCTGGCGATGAAAGTTCCCTCAGCCATGGTCAAAGCTGATTGTGTCTGACCTGGCTCAGGCATACTGAGAAGCCAGATCGTCTGGCCATGAGAACCAATAGCATCAATGCTGGATATCGGAACGTCATGCTTTTCTGTAAACTCGTGCACGGCTCTCGCGAACGTCTCGCCAAGGAGGACGTTGACTTCTGAGAGTTCTTCTGGTGTGGTGGAGTTCTTGAGAATCATGTTCATGACGCGCCTCTTGATCTTCTGCTCCAACGGAATCTCATCACATCTGAGCAGCTCGAAGTGCATTGGTGCATCTGGAGAGGATTGGCGGAATCGACATAGTGCGCAGTCGATACCATCCATGGAGGTGCCTGAGTTGAGACCTAGCACTGTCATGTCCAGACTGTGTTCATCGCTGTGGCCGTTCGTTGTGGGAGTCCCGTTCGTGGCATGATGGCCATTCTGCCCATTTGTTGCATGGCTCCCGTTCGTTAGTCCAGGCATGATGTCTGCTGAAATTTCTTGCTGTTGAGATTGGAGAACAAATTGCTTGGATTTCAATGTGTACAGCAGCCGAAACCAATTGACTTTACAGTTGCAGACTGTCTTCGAGCTTCCGGCGAGCTAGATCAACGCGGTCCACTGGCCTGGCACTCGGGACTTGCAGGAGGCACAACCAGCGGCAAAACGCTTAAAGCTGCAACAATTAGCCGCTGGGAAAGAGGACCAGTCAACACAGCCGGAACATTGATTGGACATACCTTTACTGCAAAGTGCCTGGCGCCGGCTTGTAATTCTACACCGAATGCTCCACGTGGGAGATGGTGTTCTAGCCGGGGACGTAAAGCGGAAAGACCAGGTCACGTTTCACGTGCTTTTTGGCGCAAAGCAACAAGTGCAAAAGTGCCAGATGGCAAATGCATGATGCCGAAGCCGTCGTTGCCAACCTCATTCGATCCTTGATCATATACCACTATAACAAATGGGAGCTCAGCAGGTTGTCTATAGGCGTGCTTCTCGAAGTCTGGTTCCAGGTCTACATTGCTACTGGCTCAGACCATGAGCAATGTCATACTATAATACTGCGTCAAGCTTGGAATCGTACGGGATTCTGGCCTGTCTACGTGCATCATCCATCCAAGCAAGAACACGTAGTGTCTCCTTCAAGCCAATAACCTCGCCTTTGCCTCCGGATCTGGAGGCAAAGACACTCTTGGCAATCACATCAGCCTGATACCACATACCCCAGCCATGCTCGATTGGTCTCTCGATGGTTTCTTCTTTCTCAATGCCCTCCGAGTCAAGATGTTCTGAGTCGTACCACTGGACCTCTAGTCGCTGTGGCCTGATAGGAGGGAACGGGATCGCGACCGAGGCTTTTGTAGCTTCGATGCGAATCGATGGAGCAGCTTTCTTCGCTTGGAGGCGCTGGTAGAAAGCAGGCTTGCTTGAACCCGGCAACGTCATACTTGTAGTCACAATAGCCACCGCTTCCGGCGCATTCGTTGTGGAGTCGCGCTTGCTCAGCACCACTGTGGTGATATCGTCCACCTCGCCAGCGACGCCCGGGACACTCATCGTGTTGGCATGGACCACTTGGCTTGTCGTAGTCTCCAGCGCTCCAGCACCACCATTGAGACCGATGTCGGCCCATGTCAGGGCATATACACCTTGATCGAGCAGACTACCAGCTCCAGCGCCTTTGTCCAGAAAGCGAGAAGAGTGCGACAAGTCATCGGAAACAATTGGGAAAGAGAAATCAGCATAGATTCGTCTTACTTCGCCAATGCGAGGTAGAAGCTCTTCCTGGATATATCTCGTGGCAGGGAGGTACCTCGTCCACATGGCTTCCATCAAGACCACGCCTTGCTCTAAAGCAATTTTGGCCAAGTTCTCGTACTGCTTGGCATTCATGGTCGCGGGCTTTTCGACTAGAACATTTCGCTTCTTGCTCAGCGCGTACTTGACGTGTTCGTAGTGTAATGGATGCGGTGTCGATATGTACACTGCATCGAAGTCGCCTTCATCGAGCATTTTCTTCCAGTCATTGTGTATTCGAATGTCCTCCGAGTTTGGGATCTTGTTGTCGGCGAGCCAGATCTTCGCCCTTTCGTTTGATCCAGTTGTGCTCAACTCTACGAGTGTGTGAGTTACTCCTGTCGAAGAATCTGAAACTGTCAGGATATCTGGGAAGAATACTGATGCGATGTTTGAGAGCGAGAGCGCTGCCCAGCGACATGATGTCGGGTTCGACGCCATTTTCGAAACGCCTGGAGATCTCGTGTTGTCCAGGCCACCTCAGTAAGAATACGTGGAGTAGGGCGCAGAGGCACGACTGTCAATCACGGTGTCAATGCTATGTTCCGGCCATCGGCACTATGGATCTCGCTCATACACGACACTGATGCCGAAGGTCTCGTGCCAAGTGGACGATGTCGCTTGAACGCTACAGTGCTAATTAACCGCTCAAGCACGGCTGTCACATCCACGCCACACGAGCACGCCAAGAGAGTGTATTGTTCGACACCCAGACTTGTTGCATCTGACAATCTCGATGCCGAAAGGCTTCTCCAGACTCCAGCTTCGTCTCCGGGTCTGCGGCTTCGCATTCATGCATATACCTGTCGACGATCCCCAGATTCACTCCGAGTTCATGCCCACGTGCCTCCAAACTTTTGTCTAACTCTATCCACCCAAGATCTCCACACTGTTTGTGGGGAGGATTCCTTGATCGTACTCTCTCCTTCAACACTCTAAACCTCCTCGTCACACGATCGCAAGAACAACTGCCCATCATGGGACTCCAAGTCTGGCGTCATGTGCCCGGAAAGACGCTATTCTTCCTGCTCAACCTCTTCAGTGCCATGGCATTGATCTATGAGGGTTACAATCAAGGTGTCTTTGGCACCGTATCTGGAACCCCTGGTTTCATCAGAACAATGGGTATTGGAGCGGACGGTGTCGTCACAGATCCTACCAAGCAGGGAGGATTGGCTGCATCGTACTATTTCGGTGCTATTTGGGGCTGTCTTCTAGGAGGTATGAGTTGCTTCATCAAGTTCTCTATTGCATGAAGGCTGACATATCATGCAAAGGCTGGGTAGCCGATAGAATGGGTCGCAGAAAGGGTGTCGCCATGGGCGCAGTCCTTTCCCTACTCGGAGCTGCACTTATGGCTGGAAGCGTGAACTCGGATATGGTAAGCCCCATGCTTTCAAGTTGTGGTCCATGGCCTATTGCTAAGAGAATTGTCTTCTCAGATGATCATTGCTAGAATCGTAGCCGGCCTGGGGATTGGCTTCGTCAACTCGATCATTCCTTCGTGGGTGTCGGAGCTCGCGACCGCGCACAACCGCGGCTCCACGTTCTCGCTGGTATTTGTTGCTAACTTCCTCGGAATTGTCATTGCCTATTGGCTCAATTTCGGTATCCGACACACGGAAGAAGAGTTCAGGTGGCGATTCCCGTTCGCCTTCATGTGCATCCCAATGTTGCTTGTACTGGTATCGACACCACTGCTCCCAGAGTCCCCAAGGTCAGTTCACTCTCAGATGTCATACTTATCGTACTGACTCTCTCGCCAGATGGTTGATCGCCAACGGACGCCGCACTGAGGCTATCGATATCCTCACCAAGCTTCGCGGAGACATTTCGCCAGAGGACCCAGCGCTCGTGGCTGAGATTGAGCAGCTGGACGCTATCGTGGCGGACTTTGGACACCCAAGAAATAAATACATCAACATCTTCCTTGGTGGCCGCCACTCTGGCAACTTACATCTCGGTCGACGAGCGATGATGGGAGCAGCTCTTCAAACCATTCAGCAGTGGACTGGTATCTTGGCAATTGCTACATGGGCCACCCAGCTCTTCAGCCTCGCCGGATTCGACGAGTACAAATCAGGTTGGCTCGCTGGTTTGATCAATACCTTCGGAATCTTCGGGACGGCTGCCGCATCTCTGGTCATCGACCGTCTAGGAAGAAGAAAGTCCTTGCTCATCTCCTTTGTGACACAAGGAGTCTCTCTCTTCCTCGTGGCTGCATTCATCAAGACCTCGCAAGACCGCATGATCAGTGATCCCGAGATGGCCACTGCCCTGGGAACAGCCGCCGCAGCCTTTGCATTCGTCTTCTTGTGGTTTTTCACCATGTTCAACATCGTACCCTGCTGGATCTACGGAAGTGAGATCTGGCCACAAGATGTCCGTGCTAAGGGATACAGTATGACAGTCCTTGGCTGGGCTATCGGCTGTGGCGTCACTGGATTCATCATCCCTATCATGTTGGACTCTCTTGGGTATGGTACGTTCTTGTTCTTTGGAGCTATGAACATTGTCTCGGCACCCATTATCTGGCTCTTCTTCCCTGAGGTTGCGAACAAGTCTCTTGAAGAGATCAATCTGCTCTTCACGAGCGACAGTGTTTTGGTCAGCAAGAACATGGATTGTTACCACGCAAGACTTGCTGCGGCCGGTGGAAGTGCGGCGTTGGCGGTGAAGACACTTCTCGAGGAGGCGAACGGTATTGATCACGGTCAGGCCGACTCTGAGAGGGGAAGCTCATTGCATATGAAGGATGAGCACGTTTTGGCTACTGAGAAGGTGTAAGTGGTATCAGAGCGGTATATGTGGAGCCATAACATTGGTGTTCCAAGACATGCGGCCGCATGTATGTACTACAAATTATATGACTCTTCCAACTTTTTGACATCCTGCCAAGCTCAAGTACAGTGTATCGTCAATAAGGACTGCAACGGCTTTGGACATCTTCAACACTTTCCGAACTTTCAACACATGTATCAGACTTTCCTTATCTCTCGACGATGATAGTCATGGCACAGCGACAATATTCGACGTGGAAGCCACGTGCGCATGACGCTGAACGTGATGCAGACATCATCATCGTCACCATGAATTGCTGACTATCTTCCTTATGCAGTAGGCTGTTCAGTTACCCAGAACAGCAGGGTGCTTCCATGATCCCGCGCCGCCGTCAACCAGAATATCTTGCCCAGTGATCCATCCACCAGCACGACGTGAACAGAGCATCAACAGAGGGCCTTGCAGATCCTCAGGCTGTCCAATCTTCTCACCTCCACCAAGTAACGTCTCCCGCTGGAATTGTCGAACCAGATCTGGTTGCTGCTTTTGCAGACCCCGCATCATGTCAGTCATCATATAGCCTGGACTTAAGCTGTTGACTGTGATTCCATAAGGTGCAAGCTCGATCGCAAGTGGTCTAGCGAGGCCTCGCACGGCGTCTTTGGACGCGACGTAGGCACTGATGTTTTGCGCAACTGAAGGGATATGTGTCGAGATGGAGGCGATGAAGACTATGCTTCCGCCACTGTCTGCAGAAGGATCTGACCTTCTCGCCTTTTCCACACGTGCAATCATGCTCGCAGCACAGGCCTGCGCAACAAAATATGATCCTTTCAAGTTGATGTTAAAGGTCCGGTCCAAGATCGCTTCGCTTGTGCTAAGGAAAGGCTCATCAGAAACCACGCCTGCTGCATTCACGTTGATGTCGATGCGACCGAAGGCTTTCTCGACCTGTGCAATAGTCTCGTCCACTGTGGTCTTAGAGCTGATGTCGCATGAGTAGAACGTCACTGTAACTTTGTGCTCTTTTTGAAGGCTCTCTATTGCTTCGGTCGGAGCGGATCCGATATCGAGAATGGCAACGTTGCAATGTGCTCGAGCGAGTACCTGCACGAAGGAGAGGCCAAGACCTCGTGCAGCTCCGGTGACAACAGCGGTTTGCCCTTCGAGATTGAACTGCGATGGTTGTTAGGGTGGCATTCACAGAGTTTAGTAATCGAACGAAGGTACCAGATCCATGGTCTAGGTTGTTCTCGTTTTCGATGGCAGGTACGATGATTGCACCTCGTGAGTTACTCGTCGAAGTGATCTCTAGCTTTCGTATGCTCGCTATGGACACTAGACAAGGAGCGACCACAGCTGCGGCAGTGCGGCAGTTGTGCATACTTCCAGATGTCTGTGCTTTGGTCGTGTGTGTCGCATAATTTGAGTTTGCGCGCCTGTTTGACACAATTCACCTTTTAGCCGATTTGGCGTGCATACTAGACTTGGTGAGCATTAGTTAGGATACTCCACGCTGATGCCTCGATGCCGAGCGATCTTCGAGGTTGCTGTTACGGGAACTCTTCCAGTCGATGTGCCAAATTGCTCGGTCAACGAGCCAGACGATGCACCAATCAATGATTCAGTCCATACCTATTGTATGCCACGGAAATTTGGATTGAACACGAGCTGCACTTCGCCGCGCGATCAAAACAAATCCACGATGTCTTCTTTCACGCACATCGTCGTAGGAGCAGGCTCAGCCGGCTGCGTGGTTGCCGCACGAATCGCAGAGAATCCAGGTTTCAACGTGCTTCTCCTGGAGGCTGGCCCCGACTGTCTCGAACCAGAAGTTGCGTCAGGTTCGCAGGATGCCCGGCGTGTACCCATGAAAGGACAATCCGAGATCTTCAACGATCGCATAGATTGGAATCTCCGCGTCGAACTGCCTGGTAATGATTCCATGCATGTTGCTCAAGCCAAGGTCGTTGGCGGTGGGAGCAGTATCAACGGCGGCACAGCGTTGAGGAATGCCGTGCGCGATTGTGAGGAGTGGACGGAGTTAGGTAACGACGCCTGGGACTGGCAAAGCGTGGAGCCAGTATATGCTGCACTCGAAAAGGACGAGAGGAGTAGAAAGTCAGGCCTACACCCACTGACACGAATGCAACCAAAGGAGGCGGGCAAGATCCAGCAAGCATTTGTCGCTGGTGCCATGGAGTGCGGTTTCCCTTGGGCCGAGAATCTCAATGGCACTGGTGTTGAAGGAGTGGGCTCATCACCAGTTTGTCGTGAGGGCAATGTTCGAGTCAGTGCTGCGAACACCTTCATCGACCCCATTCGCAAGAACCAGAACTTCCAGTTGTGGCCGAACACATGTGTCGATCGTATAGCTTTCACAGATGGCAACGCAATTGGCGTTGTTTTGAACGACCAGCGCCATATCTCTGCCAGCACGGAGATCATTCTTGCAGCCAGTGCAGTCTTCACGCCGGCTATACTTCAGCGCAGTGGCATTGGACCTTCTGCTCTCCTTTCGTCGTATTCCATACCTGTCCAGCAAGACCTTCCGGTAGGAGATAATCTGGTAGACCATCCATGTGTACCTGTTGTTGCACGTCCTAAGCCAGGATCCTACCAGGAAAGTGACTTCTCCCTCCAAATGCAGGCTCGTTGGTCGTCATCAGCCACGAAGGCCGTGGACTTGCAAATGGTGTGCTTCAGCTACTTGTACGCCGCACCTCCCGACCCTTCTTCACAAAGTGTGCGGAGTCTTGGCGGGTCCGCTGCGGGACATGTCGCAGGCATCGGTTGCAATGTCAATAAGCCGACCTCTCGCGGCACTGTACAGATTCAGAGTCGTGATCCGAATACTCGACCTCTTGTCTCGCCGAATTACCTCACCACTGACTTCGACCGTGCTTGCGCTCGCCAGTGCGTACGTTCAGCGTACCAGATCATCACGTCCGATGCGATGCAGCAACAGCTGTCAGACCCTCTCAGTCTCACCGAGCAGATCATTGCATCTGACAGCTTGCTTGATGACTGGATCCGTTCGCAATACTCCAGCACTTATCACTTCGCAAGCTCATGTCGCATGGCGTCTCGCCAGAAGGGTGGAGTCGTGGACCAGAGTGGACGAGTGTATGGAGTGAGGAGGCTTCGAATTGCTGATGCCAGCGTCATACCGACCGTGCCAGCAGCGAATACTATGTGGACGACCATGATGTTTGCCGATAGGATCGGGCGGAGTATACGCGACCAGAAGCCAGTAACAACAGGTCGTTGCGTAAACAAGTCTCTTCTTTAGGTAGTTTCTACACGAATGTATCTCACCGAAGTAGAACTAAGTCAAATCAAGCCTAGCATATGCTACAAGGCCCGATCGCCAGGAGATGGGCCATGCAATATCACACATAGCCCATCTTCCTAGATGCGCTGTATTTGTGGGCTCCCGGGCAGGCTCGCACGGCATTACAATCAAGAGAGCCAGACCTCTTGTCCAGCCAAGCCACGTCACCGTATTGCTTACTCTTCCGCCTCTCGCCATCTCCGGCTTCGTCAGGTGTGTATGCTGCCATAGCGTGGTTACGCGTATATAGGTCGTTCGCGTGGCGCACAGGGTGGCTCAAAGACAGGCGCTTTAGTACGTACTGTACTGTCTGATTAAGCTTAGTACAGATAGACGGAGAGGACTAGCGCACTACTACAAACAGGCGACAGCCGGTCGCCTATATCGATACGTACTATGTAGCGCCAAGCATAGTTATATAGACCTACCTTAACCGTGTCCGTGTCCGTGTCCGTGTCCTAGCTCTTTCTAGTAGAATTACGGCAATTGTTTTATACGACGGCGCTAGAGCGTTTATTATACTATTCTCTATATATACGAAATAATTCGGTAGAGTCCGTAGGTATATAGGATAGTATAGCTAGACTATTATAAGTGTCTAGTTTACTACGCGCGTATTAAAGATAAGAGGATTAGTATAGTTATTTAAAAGTAAGAAGCGGCTAAAGCTATACGATTAGGCAATCTAATTAGTTTAGTTATAATAACCGAGCTCGCTTATATACGCTTAATATTAAATCTAATAGCTTAAGACTCTAAATTCCTCGTAATCTATCGTCGTAATTATAGTATAGTTTCTTCTATACTAAATAATATTACTAAAATATACTAGATAGATAAGCTTAGTAGTATAAAATAAAGCTTAGATAGTTAGCTAAATTTCTATATAAAAATATTTCTATATTTATATAGTTCTAGTACTAGTAATTTAAGCTCGTTTTCTTATCGTATTTCTAAATTAATAAATCGTTACTTTCTAGTCTAACCTAAGATCTAACTCTAATATTATATTTATATCTTTATAGAACCTTATAATAGCGCGTATAACTAAACAAACTACGACGATTCTAATAGGAAAACGTATTTACTCTAAAACGCGTTATATATAGCGTAATAGCGATTAGAAGCGCGTTTAGTAATATCTTAAGGTTATAACTTATAAGTTTATAAGGATTTAGAGAAGCTAGATAGTTACTTTTATAATAATAATAATATAAAGGCGCGTCGAAAATATAGCGATAGACGCGACTATAGACTTTATAGAGTTAGAGCTTAGTTTAGAGACTATTATCGATAACCTTACTAAGTTATATACTAAATCGTAGCTTCCTAGAGCTTATTCTAGCTATTATAGTTATACTAGATTTCTCGTAGATAGACTACGCTTTAAAGGCTTTATACTAACTCTCTCTAGTAAATACTCTAAAACGAGCTAGTACTAGAAACTAGAGATTAGAGTAGAGTTAACTAAGGTAGCGACTAGTACGCGTTACTAGCTCTATAGAGTATACTTTAAGAAGCCTAGTTCTTAAGGCTTAGTATTAAAGAGTATTACCTCGACTATACGACTAATCGACTATCTATATAATCTAGCTTTTAGTAAAGGTTATTAAAAGTAGAGAGCGTATTATATACTATATAATATTAAGGAGGATATAGCGTAGTAAAGAAGAATAGAGGATTAATCTTAAACTAACTTATATATATAGTATAGTAGTAATATACTAGGAACTAAATATAAAGTTAATTTAGTTAGTTATCTAAGAAGAGAAGAAAGAGAAGCAAGATATACTTCTTACTAAGCCTTAGGTAGATACCTTAGGTATCTAGAACTATACTTAGATATCTATATCTAGACTAACTATCTAGAATATATTCTTAATAAAGGTTACTACTAGACGCGAGATAGTAAGTATATAGCGCTAGTAGTAGGTATAGGCTATAAACGAAAGGCTAAAACTAATAGAGATATACGAGCTTCTTTCGCTACTAAATAATAACGCGTAGACGACTATACTATCTTTAATTAAATTAGCTAGTAGAAGGTATATCTCGAGTAGAAGATAGGCGACGATTAATTACTTCGTAATACTATCTTAAAACGATTACGCTAGCTCCTTAGTTTCTAAAACTAATATATTTTAGACCTCGTACCTTAGAACTATATAACCTACTAGCGTTAGTTAATAAAGCTATTTACTAGCTTAAAACTAGCTATCTAACGCTTTATAAATAAGGTATAGAGCGACGTTATCGTATTCTTTAATAGTTAAAAGTCTAATAACAAGCTAGAGTTAATAGAGATATTTAGATACTTTATCGATAAATATAGTTATAATCGTATAGTAATACTAGGCTTACGTAATATATTTAGCTCGTACGATTTATTAGATATTATAGATACTATACTAGAGGTTATCTACGAATATAGTATTAAGAAGAAGGTTAAATACTTTATATCTAATAACGTAATAATAGATAATAACTACTCTAATACTAACCTCCTAGGCAGGTATAAGAGTAGTCGCTATAGAACAAGACCTATTCGGATAGTAATAGTCTTATAATATATTAATTAACTAGTAGTAACGAGCTTAAAATAGTAGTCCTAAGACTAAGAGCCTATACTAGGACTATAGAATATTAAATTAATTAAGTAGAGTAAATATTACTATCTTAGAAACGAGCTACTACCTTACTTTTATACTAAAACTACTAAGTACGGTATATAGGTAGGCCTTTACCTTACTAATCCTCTCTTCCTTAGTATCTAACTAGATACCTAACTACCTATAGATCTTACTTAGAATTGCTTAAAACTAGCTAGTTTTTCTATTAAAGTCTATTAAACTTTTAATTAGAGGTCTATTAAATAGTTACCTTTTCTAACGATAACTACTAAAAACACCTTCTTAGATCCGATCGTTATTCGCTAGACGCTACTCTTCTACTATATCCTTAGGAATCTTCTTAGGAATAGCCTCTCTCTTCTTTAATACTAATACTTCTAAGTTACTATCTACGCTTATAAAGCTAGCTTTACTAAATACCTACTTCTTAATATCTATAGCTATAGCGTAGGTAGTATCGAATTAAGTTTTAGCTATAGTCTACTACTTAGCTATATAGATCTTGAACTCCTCCTTACTTATACTAAAGAGCTTCTTTATTTCTATACTTACTACCTAATCTGTCTATAGAACTCGGCCTACTAAGGTATCGGAAATCGGGCCTAGGCTAGTTAATAGTACCTCTATAGCGAAAGGTTTTGTCGCTCGTATAGGGTATATAGTACTAGAAGCTATAAAGAGTATCCGCTCGTAGTAGAGATATACGTTATAGATCGTAGGAACGTTAACGTAATTACTATTAGGTAGCTTATCTAACGTATAACTATTAGAGTAGGCTAGAAATACTATTAGAATTATACGATACTCTTCGCCTATACGAGTATACCGCTAAGGGATATAGGAGTACGAAATAACTAGCGAGCCTATATTAGTATAAGGATTCTTCTAACTAAGCTTAAGATTAGCTTTTATTTTATTAGTAATTACTAGAGGTATAGTCTCGACGAAACCTATACTATAGCTTTACTTATTAGCGATAATACGTCTTACTAGCTACTTTGCCTCCTTAGAGTTAAAGAGCTCTTTACTAGCCGCGTTAGAGGTTAATAAAAGTCGTCTTCTATCGCTAGTATCGTCTAGAGAGATCGTAAATTAAACCTAATTAAGGCTCTTCTTCTTAAGTAGTATATTCTCGTTTAAGGCGATATACTAGAAGCCGTTAGAGTAGTTAGAACTAGCCTTATCGTCGAAGATATAAAAGGTAGTAGATAGGTAGGCTACGTACTTAACGGTCGTATATAGAGTAGTAACTAGCTAGTATAGCTATAGTAAAGGATATTAGTAAAGAAGCTATTAGGATAGCGAGTACTATATACTACGAGACTAACTATACTAACTAATAGCTATATTATACTATCGATATACTATAAACTTATACTATATAGCTTCGAGTAAAGAGTCTAGGATCTAAAATAGGCCTCTAGTAGAAGGAGAATAAAAGAGGAAGCCGTAATCGGTCTAGGTACCCTTATTACTATCGTAGTCTAAGAGCTCTTAAGCCCTCTAATAGATATTAGAAGTAACCTTCAAGTCTACTTTAGTTACTACGAACTAAAAGAGTCTAAGATAGCTTCTACCTACCTCGTATATTAGAGCGTTAATATCGTCCTCTAGTTCCTAAGTATTAGTACTCTTCTTACTACGACAAGAGCGTCCTACTAGCTTAGAGAAGAAAGTATTCGCTTCTAGCTTAAACTATATCCGATTTTAAGTATTCTAGGCGATAAGGGCTTAGAGATCAGCTATACTACCTATCTAAATAATACACTAGTAGAGGGTATACGTTACGTTAGCTGTCTTTAGTAGCTTTAAACCTATAGTATTACCTATCTTAGCTATATATTCTTTATAAAGAGGCTAGCTAAGGTATAGAAGAATATTAATTAAAGCGTAGCTCTTAGCTACTTTCTTCTTCTCCTAGATATTATCGATTTCTTTAAGAACTCTACTAACGATTATATAGTAGTAGACTTTAGAGGTAACACTATCCTTTATATAAGCCTAGTAACGTAGATTAGACTCTAAGTCGCTCTCTAGCTTAATTCCGCTATTATCTTCTAGTATAATTAGTAATAGGCGTTACGGACCTAGTAGTAGCTCTATCGTAGGTAAAACTTAGTCTTATATAAGATCGCTATTATCTAAAGTACTTAGTATAGGAGAAGTTTCGATCGAGTTAATAATAGTTTCTCTAGCGCGAATTCTAGTAAGCCTCTCGCTCTTACGAAGGACGAGCGTAGGCTTCTTTATAGAGCTTAGCGTTAACTTCTCTAACTAAGCTTTTAGCTTCTATATAGTACTAGGCGATACAGAATCTTTAAAGCGAGGCTCTAGAGTTATAAGTAAATTACCTTCTTCTTCTCTTTCTTAATTAGAGTTTCGAGTAGGACTAGATAAGGATAGGCTCTTAGGCGTAGAGGAAGAGAGACGTCTATTAGGTCTTAGGTTTCTAGGAGGAGGTAATAGTCTATAGGATATCGAGAGCTATCTCTCTACTACTAGGAATACGTAAGTCGGTTCTTCGAAAGCCTCTCCTTTAGTAAGCTTAACTATAAATCTATACTAATTAAGTCTATAGCCTACCTCTAGGCGTACTTCTCTTATCTTATAGCTAAACACGTCGACTTACGAGAGCTCTACCTTGAACTTATTCTAGTAGCGTCTCCTATCTAAGTTCGTATTAATAAAGCCTAAGCTTTACGAGCTAGGAGTCTTCTTACTCCTCTATAGCTAAAAATACTAGCTACGAGAGAATATATTCGCTACCTACTAATAGAAACGATCTTACTTTTACTACGCTAAGAAAACCTAGTCTTTAGGCTCGCTTTCTTTAAAGACGCCTTTATACTTATTTAACTATTAACGAAGGTTCCTAAGTATCTCTTTATTATATAAGACTTAGTTAAGGAAGAGGAAGTTCTACTCGTACCTAAACTCTATACGTAGCTACTACTAGATTAAGTTTCTCTCCTTTACTAAGTCTTAGCCTTCTTAGCGTATTTTCTTTATATTATCGCGCTTTACGCTCTACGCGTTAAGGTACTTTAGTAAAATCTTAGCTAAGAGGCGTTTAAAGAAGTTAAATATACTAATCTTTATTCTATTATTTACTTTCTCGACCTACTTAAGTACTAAGTCGATACTCTTCTCTTATTCTTATAGAGTCTCTAGCGATAGAATAGCTTTAGTAGCGTTATTAAGGTTCGTTATACTAGTAAGAGGTCTACTTAGAGGCTAGAAGCTAACGATAGAGCCTTCGTAATTAATACGAGCGAGCGCTATACCTTATATAGAACTTAAAGAAGCTATTTTTCGTCTTTTCTTTAAAGAATCTTGTCTAGGCAGTTCTTATATCGGACTTCGAATAGGCGAGGTAGAAGACGAAAGCGCTAGTCTTAATAAGCGCTTAGGCGTTAAAGAACGCTAGAAAGGGGAAGTCTTGTTCTTTATATACGAGAGAGAAAGAGAACGTCTTTAAATAGTCGTATTAGTAGCTTAGGGCGATATAAAGCGCGTAACTAGTAATAAGTAACTTAAATAGCGAGGAGGGTTAGGCGCGTAACTAGTTATAGAGTTTTCTATTATATTAGTTACCGCTTACGTATATAAACAGCTATATAGCGTTACTAGATAGTAACGAAAGATAAGAATCGAACTTAATAGAAGTAAAGCCTTATAGTAACTAATTAATAGTTAATAAGGAAGAAGAGATCGTTTAGAGCGTAAAAGTAGTCTAATTATATACCTTATCGTAGTAGCGTAACTACTATTAGGATTAGAGGTCTATACGTAAGGCTTAGTTATATAAGGTTTTAGTTATCGTTTAAAAAGACAACTAAAAGTTTACTTTACCTTAACGCTTCTATAGCTATCGTATACTACTAACGCTACTACTAACTATAGTAGTATATACCTTACTATCGCTAACGAGGACTAAGACTTAGATATCGTCGTTATTACCTTTACTAACTTAAAAGAGCTTTATTTTTCGTATATCTAGTCGACTTACTAGATCGCGCTTTCTATATCGTAAGAGACCGCTAGCGCTATAATTAATAGCTAGAAAGGAGCTATTAGAGCTATCGCTACTAAAGATTCAAGCTTCTCTACCTTTATATAGGCTAAAAAACCTTAAACTTTAAGAATTCTCTACTAGAAACTAATATCTTTAGCGATTCCTTTAGTTAGGTGAAAATTATTAGTAAAAAGATCTTTAGGATAGAAAATTATTATCTTACTTCGCTAATTAGTAATAGAAAAGGGCTCTAGAAAGATAGATCGTAGTACTAACCTTAGAAATCGCTAGTAGAAAAGAGCTTCGAGAGTATAGATCTAGCTTAGATTTTAAGATCTAGTAGTAGAAAGTAGCTTAGGATAGCTAACTTTTATAGCGATAGTAGGCTCGGGACTTAGAAAAAGAAGTAGGATAGTAGGTTAGCTAGTAGATATAAAGTCTATACTTAAAAGTTAAGCTTAGAGAAGTAACTAGCTATATAGATACTTATCTTAGCTATAGAAAACAGCGTTAGGATAGTTAAGATTAGCTAGATTTCTACTAATCTAGTAAAAGAGAAGCTTAGGAGGCTTAGATTAGAGCTCGATAGTAGCTTTAGGAATAAAAGAAGTACTTAGAATAGCTAAGATTTAGCTAGATTTCTACTAGTCTAGTAAATTATAAGCTTAAGAAGCTCCGATTAGAGCTTAATAGTAGCTTTAGGACTAAGAGAAGCGCTTAGAAAGGTTAGATTAGAGCTCTAGGAATAAAAGAAGCGCTTAGGATAGTATAGACTTAGAAAGATTAGCTCTTTTATAGTAGAGGCTAGGCTTTAGTAGCTAGATCTTAGCTTATACCTCTAATTAAATATCGTCTATCGAATTTCTACTTCTTTAACTCTACTAGGCTAGCTTTAGCCTTTAGCTTACTAAGTCTTCTACTTCTTCTTTAAGCTCTATTAGTAGCTAGCGTATATAACTCTTTCTTTCTTCTTAAGTTATTACTAATAGCTTACTAATAAAGATCTATAGATACTTATACCTAGGTAGAAGTCCTAGTTCTATAATCTTCTCTATTAGTAGTAGTACTTCTTCTAGTTTAACCTAATCTAGAACTAGCTTTAGGTTTTCTTATAGAAAGATATATTTCTTAAGGTCTATCCTCTTATAGATATACTCTCGTTTTAAGCTATCTAGTTCCTTAAGCTTATACGATATACCTCTCTATAATACTTTAGATACTCTAAAAGAGCCTTCTTACCTAAACGTAAGCTTATAGGAGAAGCTAGTTTTTAACTTAGAGTAGTATACTAATACGAGATCTTCTTCCTTTAGTATAGTAAGGTCTATATAGCGATATTTATCGAAGTACGCCTTGTTCTATTCTCGGAGACGCTATTAACGTAGTCGTCCTTCTTCTATAGTCGTTTCTATAGCTTCTAGAGCCTAAGCTCGAATCGTAAGAAGCTCTACTCTAGTCTTAACCTTACCTTAATCTATAATCTAGAAGGTATAGTGTTCTAGCTCGATTAGTAGTACTACGTCACGCTTAATTATTACCTCTAATAGTATTAGGCTAGTAGTAGAGACTATTATCGTTCTCTCTACCTATAGAACCGCTAGAATATAGTTACGAATCGTATAAAGGCCGCTATTAGAGAGCTTTAAGTAAGCGTCTAATATTATCTTATAGCTAACTTTAACGATAGCGTTAGACTAAAGGTAGTATAGCGAAATATTAATACGTTTAATACTATACGATAGTAGTAGCTTCTCTATATTACTAAGGTTAGTCTTATAGTTATCGAGGATAACTTCTATAGCGGTACTCTACTAGTAAAAGATCTCTTCCTATATAAACCTTACTATCTATACTAAGGAGATACTCTTTACTAGGTACTAGAATATACGTACTTCTAGCTAGCGCGATAGAGACTCGCGTATAACTATTAACGAATAGTTCTTTAAGATATATAAGCTATCGATATACTACTACTAGCCGACTATAACTTAGAGCGGGATCTATAGTTCTCTAGGTACCTATCTCTTATACTAAAGACTATAAATAGTATATTACCGAATAGCGAGCGAGATTTAAGCCTAGACTCTATCCTACTACTATCGTTTCTAGATAAGATTATACGTCTATTTAGCGCTATAGTAACTATTCTTATAATAGTATACTTTAATAATATGAGCTCGCGCTTTAGGTTTATTAATAACTCGCTATAGAGGTCTAGCTACTCGCTCTTAGCGCTAGAGCTAGTTATTCTTAATATAAAATAGCTGACATTTCTTCCTTAACTACTTATACTCGTTATTAGAAACTCTCTTAGGTCTTTATATTCGTATAAGTATAAAAGCGATATTTATTAACTCCTAAGAGTAGATCCTATTAATTATAGGTAGCTCGCTCTAAATTACCTATATAGAGAAAGCGTTAACGTAAAAGGTATCGAAGAATTACTTATTAATTATTAGATCTACGTCTTCTTCCTATTCTATAGCCTCTATATCTTTAGGCGTAGTAGGCTTCCTTAATAACGAATCCGGAGCTATATACTTCTTACTAGGAATATATATAACGTTAAAGTTAAAGAGGTAGATCTATACTAGCTAGCGCGTTATTACTATATTCGGTAAATTAGAGGTAGCTTTATTAAGCTAGTAAATAAGAGTATTTATATTAATCTCTAGTTAGAAGTATACTCTAAATAGCTATAGTTTTAGCTTCTTTAATACCTTTAGTATACTAAGGTATTCGCGCTTTCTAGTATTATACTTAACCTCTACTAGGTTAAATAGGCCGGACTTATATCGAACTAGATAACGAAGAAGTAGCTCGTCTCGATTATATTAGGAAAGCGTATATCCCTAACCTTTACTACTTGAATCTACGCCTACGATAATAAGTCCTACTCCTTCTCTAAAGTTAAGAGTAACTAGAGCTAGAGCTGAAACTAGTACCTTTAAGACGACGTCTTTAGCTAGTTAGTATTTAGTAGTCTATTAAAACTTAGTATCCTTCTATAAGAGCTTAAATAGTAGAGTAAGGATAATCGTAAAACCTTTAACCTAGACGTAGTAGTACGTAACTACGCCGAGAAAGATTCAGACCTCCTTCTAATTCTCTAGCGTCGGCTATTTCTTAATCTTTACTACTCTCGTAAAGTCTAGATAACGACTATCGATACTAGTAAGGTAACTAACGATTACTAACTGTTCGTAATAAAGCTATAGCTTATTAAAAGCTACGGTTATATTAGCTTGTTCTATATTATAGAGAACGTCGTCTATAGCTATAATATATTTAATAACGTAATAGCGGATACTAGGTTTAACCTCTTTACTATCGTACTTCGTCTTAGGCCCTTTAATACTAATATTATTAAGGAACGGCTATACCTTATACGAGACATACTCTATAAGCACTTGATTAATAATACGAACGAACTAGGTAATAGAATTCGTAGCTCCTTATAGTAACGTTATCTACTATAACAAACCTAGCGGTAAGTTAAAGCCTATAAGGTCTCTATATAATTTATCGAGTAGGATTTAGTTATATCTAGAGAAGATATTAACTAACGAGGCTAGCGCGTAACTAGTAAAGTCCTTAGAGAAGCCCTCCGCGTCGAGTAGTAAGTTCGAATCTCTTATAGTAACTTAATTAAACTTCTAAGCTACGTTAATTAACCGATACTTCTTTAGCTTACCTACCTCTATCTTCTTACTAATAAGGAAGTACAGGTTTCGATAAGTACTATAGTATAGCTTAAGAGTTCTAGCTTAGATTCGTTGTCTTAGTATATCTTCTACTATATACTATAGCGATAGGTTTAGCTTGAAGCCTAGATACTACTATAGCTCGTAAGGAACTGTCTAAATCTTCTATAGTAGAGTAATATTAGGATTAATTTAGCCTAAATACGTAAAGTCCTACGTAAAGGCAGCTTCTCGATTCCTTAGTATATAGTATAACAAATCTAGCTCTCTTAGTAGTAGTTCTATACTAGGTTTGAACTTTATAAGCCGTTTAGGCGTAAGGTATAATCTAGGCTCGATCGTCGAGAACCTCTTAGTTAAGTACTTACTATTATAAGGTCTAGTACTAGGTAGTATAGCCGCTTCCTTCTTAATATAAGTCCGTCGCTAGTCCTTTAACCTACTAGGGTTTAAGCTATTAGTTATAGTAATGTCTACGTTTACCGGTTTAATCTTATTAGTAACTCGCTTATAAAGAGTATAGGCGCTAATATAATTATCTAGCTTCTACTACTCCGTAGCTTCTTTATTATAAGCTTTCTCTACTACTATATTAATAGTAGCCGAGATAACGTATGTCTCCTCGCTAAGTTCGTTATCTACTTTATTAGAAATAACCTCGTCGTAGAGTCCAGGTTCTTAGATAGCTAGCTCCGCCTCTCTAAGCTTTCTACGAGTAATTATCAAGTATTCGCCTCTATAATTTGAACCCTAGCTCGACTAAGACACTAGTATAGTATCGTTAAAACTGTACCTAATACCCTAGTATAAGTCTCGCTCGTTAGTATAAGCTAGCTTAGCTTCGCTAGTAGCTAGTAAAAGCTTCTTAAATCGACTATTTTAGCTAAATTTAGCGATATTACCTTCGATAGCTACTACTACGAGATAGTTATACTATGTTTGAGTCTAGCTATAATTAACTCGTCTTAATAGTTCGAGCTACTATCGTAGAGAGGTACTTTATCTAATTAAGTCTACTATAAAATAATCCCTAAAGTAGATTACCTTCGTATACGATAACTACTACGTAAGATAGTTAAAGACTTAATTCTCTAGGAGTTTAGGGCTATTAGTAACCGTAAACGAACACTAGTACTAATCGCTTATCTATCTATACTACTAGTATAGTTTAAAGTATAGTATAGGAGGTATAACGTAATTATTATTTAAAAAGGTAACTATAGAACGTTCTACTAGCTAACCTCTCTAAGTAGAGTTTTTACCTCTAACTACTAAACCTTGTATAGAAAGGGTAGTAGAAGCTTAAAAAGCTTATAATCTCTCTTCCTACTCCTCGCTATTATAAGATCTAGAGTCCTCGACGGTATACCCTATATTCTTTAGCTAATAATTACTAAAAGTCAGAGTTCAGATACCGACTTCTATAGAATCTAGACGCGATAAAAGTATTAGAGCCTCTACTAAACTCGTACCGTCGACTAGAGCTAGTTCCTTAGTACTCTAGCTTTTCCTAGGACTTGTTCTATAGTACGTATATTACTATAGCTATTAAAACTAGTAAATATAATAATATAGCTATCTAGAGTACTAATTAAGCCCTCCTAAGAGCTATTATCGTAGTTCTTAGAAGCTAGGCGTATATACCGCGCCTATAGTTAGCTAAGTAAGATCGGGCCGTTCGCTAGTAAGACTAGAAATAGTATTATAACTCTTACGCTAAAGGTATCGATTAACACCTCTAGGTAGTACCTAACGAAAGTAACCTTGCCTCTAACTTCTCCTATAGTAATATTACTAAGAAAGATTATACTAACTTGAAGCTTTCGAACGTGTTCAATTAGTATAATTATTAACTTAGCCTCCTCGTCGATTAAAGACTTATAAGCTATTATTCGAGGTCCGTACTTCGTAGGCACATAGATACTTAGAATAATCTAATAGATATTATTAAATAATAGAAGGATATTATTAGTCCGCTCGTAAAGCTTAGAAGTAGGCCTAGGTTTTACTATATTAATCGCTATAGTAGTAGCCTAGAAGGCCTTGATATCGGTTACTAAAACAGCTTTTATTAGCTCCTCTACTATATCGTAGAAGGCTTTAGATAGTAAGGAATATACGCTAATCTTAGCTCTACTACCTCTATTCGTACGCTTCTTTATATAGAGCTTATTAAGCTTCTTACGTAGATCTATATCGTTCGGAACACGACTCTCTAAGGAATACGACGCTCGCTCGCTATAGAGAATAATCTCTACTAAGCTTAATTAGACCTTAGATTCGAGTATTTTATCTATCTAGAAGACGTTAGCGTTATTATTAGCGTACGTAGCTCGAAGGTAATTGTCCGTACGCTTAGTCTTTAGAGGCTCCTTAGCCTTCTTCTACTTTTAAGTATACGTAGGAGCGACTAGAACTAGTAGACCGTTTAGGTAGTCGTATATCTACTTATCCTCGATCTTATCGTTATTACGTCTCTAAGTTTAAGAATCCTCTAACTCCTCTATATCTATAAAGTAAGGAGCTAGCTAGTTTTTATCTTTAACCTCTTTAATACGAGAGTAACGATAAGCGCGGGTTCTTATAGCTATAGCCTAGGTCGTAATCTACTTCTATACTCCTATTAGCTATCTTCTAACTAGATAAGAAGGGTTTAGGTTCTACTTTATCTTTACGCTATCTCTAGCTACGTAGGCGCCGATTAGATCGTCCTAATCTTCCTATATAATAGAAGCGACTTAGCTAATATTAATAGGACCGTCGATACTAGCTACCTTGTTCGCTATCCTCTACTAGCTCGCTCTTAGCGTTAATAAATAATCTATATTTTTAAGATTAATCTTTCTATAGCGCTACTCTAATACTCCTATTAATACGAACAGCTTTAATAGTTCCTTATCCTAGTAGTACTATATCTTTTCCGTATCTAGGCGAGGCGTTCTATAGTATATAATACTAGTCTTTAGATCTCTATATATTAAGCTCTTAGTCTCGAACTACTATAGGTACTCGTAGTTTATAGCTATATAGCCTTCGAGCCTATATATCTAATAATCTAAAATCTTTAGAGCGATCGCTATATAGGCCTCGATTATTAACCTATTATCTATCGTAGCTAAATTAATCGAAATCTCCTAGCTATAAGTAGGACTTAGAATATATAGATAGTCGTAATCGTAAGACTTCGCCTACTATCCTATCGATAGGCGTAGTAGCTATAGACCTTCTTCTTCGAGTCGACGGATCGTAGTAATTACAAGGTCTTATATACTAGTAGTAATATTATCGACGCTTACCGGTTTACGGCCTTTATAGACTACTATTTCTCTAGCCTTAAACTTAGAGTTTAGTCTTAGAGCGGACTTCTTTACTACTTTGTATAACTACTAGATATCTCTACTACCTTCGTTATATACTTCTAATTTAAAGTCCTTATTACTATTAATCTAACGCTAGGCTATCTTTAAGAGCTTACTATAATCTAAGTTACTATTATTAAGGTCTAACCTAAGATAAGCCTAGAGTCTCTTACTAAAACGAAATAGAAGGCCTCGTACGAATAGAAGAGTACGAGAACGCTCGTCTATATACGAAGTAGGTATAGTATTAGAGTAGAGTATAAACTACCTTAAGTACTCTAAGAGATTATTATCCTCGCTATAGTTAACCTTATAAAGGTTTTCTATATAGTAGTGGTTTCCGAGTATATATATATTATCGTACTTTCGGTACTCCTTAATAATTAACTCCTTAAACTTAGTATAGTCTCGGTCGTAGAAACTATTAAGACGCTAGTATCTTCTACGTTAGATAACCGTAACCTAAGTAAGTAACTTCTCGTAAAGCTATTTATTATTATTAATAAGTAGAATAGCGTAGTTACTATATAGTACTTTAAAACGCTTAACATACTCGGTTACGTTCTCTTTATTAAAGAAGGGATTCTAGTCTAAGCTAGGTAGTAGTAGAACCTAAGCGATAATTACTTTCTAGCTTTAGGTTACTTAGATAGTCTCTATAAGTAGCTAGAACTACGCTATAGATAGTCTACCTCCTAAGTTCGGTTCTTAAAAGATATTAGTATTAGGGTTAAGGTTAGTACCTCCTTAGTCCTCTACTTCTATAGATATATCGTTGTCTAGTAGAGGGAATAAAGTAAAAGCGAGTAGTAGCTTTACTAGAGATCTTCGAATTTACTTATTAAGCTAGTTAGATAAGCTACTCTCTAGTGTTTTAGGCCGGCTAGTAGATACTAATTCACTTATAGAGCTCGTTCGAAGATATTCTAAGAGTATATTATACTCTCCTTAATTAAGTTTTTAAATAAAATATAGTTATCGTTTAAAACGATAACTAAAAAACAAGAGTCTAAAATTTTCTTAGCTATTAGAAAGTAAACGTTAAACTTTTCTTATAATACCGGAGCTATATTAATTGTACCTAATAAGCGAAGGTATGTCGTGTCGTATAGTTCGACTATTTATAGCTAGGCGCGTCTGTCTTACTTATTCGAGTAATTCGCTAAGTAACTATAGTAGTATAATATTACGTTAGCCTATACTATATACTAGGTCCGGGGCCTTAGACGTAATTAGTGCCCTTAGCTAAACGATTAGCGTCTAACGCCGTACTAGGGCTTATTCTAAGCGATCTATATACTAGAGGATACAAGATTACCTAGACGGGTCCGGCCTATCCTATAGCCTCTACGCTATCCGAACGAGAGCGTTTTTACGCTAAACTAGGGTCTAATCGAAGACTATTATAGGTATAGAGACCCTAAGTAAATCTCTAATATAGTAAGTCGCCTTACTATCTATCTAACAATTACTAAATAGATCCGTACTAAGAGGTACTAGAGGTTTATAACTTTTCCGAGTTAGAGCAATATCTATATTCTAGAGGCTTCTATGTTATTATAGCTCTTTAAGTCGCCTCTTACGTAGGCTCCTTTAGGCCTCTTATTAATGTTTATAGTACGTTAGTTCTCGCTTTAAGGCTACTATCTACTCTCTATACTTCTAGTCCTAGTATATAAGAGAAGAGATAGCCCTACCTTCGGCTCTATTAATAGATAATAACTACTCTAATACTAACCTCCTAGGTAGGTATAAGAGTAGTCGCTATTAGAACAAGACCTGTTTAGATAGTAATAGTCTTATAATACGTTGATTAAACAGTAGTAACGAGCTTAAAATAGTAGCCCTAGGACTAAGAGCCTTATACTAGGACCGTAGGATATTAAATTAATTAAGTAGAGTAAACATTACTATCTTAGAAACGAGCTACTACCTTGCTTTTATACTAAAACTACTAAGCACGGTATGTAGGTAGGCCTTTGCCTTACTACTAGTTTAATCTTATTAGTAACTCGCTTATAAAGAGTATAGGCGCTAATATAGTTATCTAGCTTCTACTACCTTATAGCTTCTTTATTACGAGCTCTCTCTACTACTATATTAATAGCGGCTGAGATAACGTACGTCTCTTCGCTAAGCTCGTCGTCTACTTTATTAGAGATAACCTCGTCGTAGAGTCCGGGTTCTTAGATAGCTAGCTCCGCTTCTCTAATCTTCCTACGAGTAATTATCAAGTATTCGCCTCTATAATTCGAACCCTAGCTCGATTAAGGCACTAGTATAGCCTCTTTAAAACTATACCTAATACCCTAGTATAAGTCTCGCTCGTTAGTATAAGCTAGTTTAGCTTCGCTAGTAGCTAGTAAAAGCTTCTTAAGTCGATTATTTTAGCTAAATTTAGCGATATTACTTTCGATAGCTACTACTATAAGATAGTTATACTATATTTAAGTCTAGCTATAATTGACCTATCTTAATAGTTCGAGCTACTATCGTAGAGAGGTACTTTATCTAATCAAGTCTACTATAAAATAGTCTCCGAAGTAGATTACCTTTATATACGATAACTACTACGTAAGGTAGTTAAAGACTTAATTCTCTAGGAGTTTAGAGCTATCGGTAACTATAAACGAATATTAGTACTAATCGCTTATCTATCTATACTACTAGTATAGTTTAAAGTATAGTATAGGAGGTATAACGTAATTATCGTTTAAAAAGGTAACTATAGAACGTTCTACTAGCTAACTCTCCTAAGTAGAGTTTTTACCTCTAACTACTAAACCTTATACAGATCGGGTAGTAGAAGCTTAAAAAGCTTATAATCCCTCTCTCTACTCCTCGCTATTATAAGATCTAGAGTCCTCGGTAGTATACTCTATATTCTTTAGCTAGTAATTACTAAAAGTTAGAGTTTAGATACTAACTTCTATTAAATCTTAGCGCGATATACGTATTAGAGCCTCTACTAAACTCGTACTATTAACTAGAGCTAGTTCCTTAGTACTCTAGCTTTTCCTAGAACTTGTTCTATAGTACGTATATTACTACAGCTATTAAATCTAGTAAATATAATAATATAGCTATCTAGAGTACTAATTAAGCCTTCCTATAAGCTATTATCGTAGTTCTTAGAAGCTAGGCGTACACGCCGCGCCTATAGTTAGCTAAGTAAGATTAGGCTATTCGCTAGTAAGACTAGAAATAGTATCGTAACTCTTACGCTAAAGATATCGATTAATATCTCTAAGTAGTACCTAATAAAAGTAACCTTACCTCTAACTCCTTCTATAGTAATATTACTAAGAAAGGTTATACTAACTTAAAGCTTTCGAACATATTCGATCGGTATAATTATTAACTTAGCCCCCTCGTCGATTAAAGACTTATAAGCTATTATTTAAGAGCCGTACTTTATAGGTATATAGATACTTAGAATAATTTAATAGATATTATTAAATAATAGAAGGATATTATTAGTCTACTCGTAAAGCTTAGAAGCGAGCCTAGGTTTCACTATATTAATCGCTATAGTAGTAGCCTAAAAGGCCTTAATATTAGTCGCTAAGATAGCTTTCGTTAGCTCCTCCTCTACCTACTCCTTACTAAAGGCTTTAGATAGTAAGAAGTATACGCTAATCTTAGCTCTACTACCTTTATTCGTACGCTTCTTTATATAGAGCTTATTAAGCTTCTTATATAGATCCGTATTGTTTAGAACACGACCCTATAAGGAATACGACGCTCGCTTACTATAGAGAATAATCTCTACTAAGCTTAACTAGATCTTAGATTCGAGTATTTTATCTATCTAGAAGACGTTAGTATTATTATTAGCGTACGTAGCTCGAAGGTAGTTATCTATACGCTTGGTCTTTAGAGGCTCCTTAGCCTTCTTCTACTTTTAAGTATACGTAAGAGCGACTAGAACTAGTAGACCGTTTAGGTAGTTATATATCTACTTATCCTCGATCTTATCGTTATTACGTCTCTAAGCTTAAGAATCCTCTAACTCCTCTATATCTATAAGGTAAGGAGCTAGCTAGTTTTTATCTTTAACCTCTTTAATACGAGAGTAATAATAAGCGTAGGTTCTTATAGCTATAGCCTAGGTTATAATCCGCTTCTATACTCCTATTAGCTATCTCTCGACTAGACGAGAAGGATTTAAGTTCCGCTTTATCTTTACGCTATCTCTAGCTACGTAGGCGCCGATTAGATCGTCTTAATCTTCCTACGTAATAGAAGCGACTTAGCTAATATTAATAAGACCGTCGATACTAGCTACCTTGTTCGCTATCTTCTACTAGCTCGCTCTTAGCGTTAATAAACGATCTATATTTTCAAGATTAATCTTTCTATAGCGCTACTCTAATACTCCTATTAATACGAACAGCTTTAGTAGTTTCTTGTTCTAGTAGTACTATATCTTTTCCGTACCTAGACAAGGCGTTCTATAGTATATAATACTAGTCTTTAGATCTCTATATATTAAGCTCTTAGTCTCGAACTACTATAGGTACTCGTAGTTCGCGGCTATATAGCCTTCGAGCCTATATATCTAATAACCTAAAATCTTTAGAGCGATCGCTATATAGGCCTTAATTATTAACCTATTATCTATCGTAGCTAAGTTAATCGAAATCTCCTAGCTATAAGTAGGTCTTAGAATATATAGATAGTCGTAAGCGTAAGACTTCGCCTACTATCTTATCGACGAGCGTAGTAGCTATAGGCCTCCTTCTTTAAGTCGACGAATCGTAGTAATTACGAGGTCTTATATACTAGTAGTAATATTATCGACGCTTACTAGCTTACAGCCCTTATAGACTACCGTTTCTCTAGCCTTGAACTTAGAGTTTAGTCTTAGAGTAGACTTCTTTACTACTTTATATAACTACTAGACGTCTCTACTACCTTCGTTATATACTTCTAATTTAAAGTCCTTATTACTATTAATCTAACGCTAGGCTATCTTTAAGAGCTTACTATAATCTAAGTTACTATTATTAAGGTCTAACCTAAGATAGGCCTAGAGTCTCTTACTAAAACGAAATAGAAGGCCTCGTATAAATAGAAGAGTACGAGAACGCTCGTCTATATACGAAGTAGGTATAGTATTAGAGTAGAGTATAAACTACCTTAAGTACTCTAAGAGATTATTATCCTCGCTATAGTTAACCTTATAAAGGTTCTCTATATAGTAGCGGTTTCTAAGTATATATATATTATCGTACTTTCGGTACTTCTTAATAACCGACTCTTTGAACTTAGCGTAGTTTCGGTCGTAGAAACTATTAAGGCGCTAGTACTGTCTACGTTAGATAACTATAACCTAAGTAAGTAACTTCTTATAAAGCTGTTTATTATTATTAATAAGTAGAATAGCGTAGTTACTATATAGTACTTTAAAACGCTTAATATACTCGGTTACGTTCTCTCTATTAAAGAAGGGATTCTAGTCTAAGCTAGGTAGTAGCGGAACCTAAGCGATAATTACCTTCTAGCTTTAGGTTACTTAGATAGTCTCTATAAGTAGCTAGAACTACGCTATAGATAGTCTACCTTCTAAGTTTAGTCCTTAAAAGATATTAGTATTAGGGTTAAGGTTAGTACCTCCTTAGTCCTCCGCTTCTATAGACATATCGTTATCTAGTAGGAGGAATAAAGTAAAAGTAGATAGTAGCTTTACTAGTAATCTTCGAATTTACTTATTAAGTTAGTTAGATAAGCTACTCTCTAGTATTTTAGGCTAGCTAGTAGATACTAATTTACTTATAGAGCTTGTTCGAAGGTGTTCTAAGAGTATGTTATACTCTCCTTAATTAAGGTTTTTAAATAAAATATAGTTATCGTTTAAAACGATAACTAAAAAACAAAAGTCTAAAAATTTTATTAGCTATTAGAAGGTAAACGTTATACTTTTCTTATAATACTAGGGCTATATTAATTATACCTAATAAGCGAAGGCATGTCGTGTCGTATAGTTCGACTATTTATAGCTAGGCGCGTCTATCTTACTTATTTAGGTAATTCGCTAAGTAACTATAGTAGTATAATATTACGTTAGCCTATACTATATACCGGGTCTAGAGCCTTAGACGTAATTAGTGTCCTTAGCTAAACGATTAGCGTCTAACGCCGTACTAGAGCTTATTCTAAGCGATCTATATACTAGAGGATACGAGATTACCTAGATAGGTCTAGCCTATCCTAGACGTCGGAATAGGTTAGTACGGGTAGGGTTAGGTCTAAACTTATATTCTTAGTAATCGATATAGGTTGGAGAGGTAACCCGCTAAAGCTTAATAGGTAGTACCTATAACTAGAAAATATAGGTTAGGGCGTATACCTACGTAGGTACCTATAGGAGTATAGGCATAGGTATACTAAAATCTACGTATTTTAAGTATCTAAGCACGTGAAAAGGACGATAGGCGCCGACCATATATGCCGACTATAGGGATAAAAGGAAATAAAGGTTTTATAGTATAAAAGTAGAAAGCAATCTTATGTCGTTCGCTATAGTTATAATATAATTTGATACCGCGCTTCTACTACGTAGCTAGGTATCTCGAAGTAGCCTAAACGCTATTCCTTACGCCGAATGTAATACGTAGTACTATACTACTTTGAATAACCCTTATTATCCGTAACGCTCTATATACGAAGTATTCTCTAAACGAGCTACATGTCCTTCTACTAGATCGTAACTCGCTTTATATAGATAGCGTAGAGGTTAGCACCTATATAAGTTAGTATAAGCTACTAAATAGTAATATAGAAGGATATATACTCTTAAAAACCTTCGTTAAATAGAGCTCTACTACCTCTTATAACGCTTCTAGTGTAGTAGCCTAAAAGCGTAGATCCTACTTAAAGCTATAGGCGACCTCTCTTACTAGTCGCTAGAAGAGAAGCTTACTAATAAGTAGATCCCTAGTCCTCTAAAATATCTGAATCTCCTATAGAGCTAAAACTATAGTAGATTAGCGTACCGACCACGTTTACCGACTACGTTTTGACTTACTACCTAGCTTGTAGCGATAAGGCTTCCTTACTCTCCTTACTACCGGAGCCTTCTTAGAAAGCCTACTAGCTCGCGCTACGTTCTAAGTATTCGACTATACTTTTAGGATATAGGATTTCTTCTTTATAGTAAGTTTTGGACCGGCTCTTCTCTTCTTCTTCGTTACTATCTTACGAGGCGCTTTTTACGTAATAGGCCGCTTTCTACTAAGGCCCTTCCTACTAGTAGTAGGCCTCTTTTTAGTAGGAGGCTTATTATTCTCCTCTTTAGGCGCGTCTTTATTATCCTCCTCTTTAGGCGCGTATTTATTATTGTCCTCTTTAGGCGCGTCTTTATTATTACTGTCTTATATATCGATAAGAATTAGATTATTAGCCTGTCCTTAAGGCTAGTCGCTAGCTCCCTCTATTTGAAGTTACGCTAATAGAGTAGGAGAACGCGATACTTGATTAGCGAGAGCGCGTTATTTAGGCGTAAGTATAGCGGCGTCTTATACGAGACGATTAAGAAAGTCGTAGTTAATTAGAAGTACTATATCGCGCGAGAACGCGATAGAATATTAATAATATTATGTTTGTTTAGAGTTATAGTCGTAAGGTTAAAATTGTAAGGTTTTAGTATAGGGCTAGAATTTAGGGTCTAAAGCCTAAGGTACTAACGACCTCTCTATTCCCTAGGAGAACTCGCTATATATCTACTAAGATAATAGGTTAGAAATGTAGTCGGTATCTATAGTCGGCGGACTTACGCTTCTACTAAACTATACTACCGTCCTAGCTAGTAAACCTTGTACGAATACGATAGTATAGCTATAGATCCTTAGCCTATAGTATAACCCGCTTTATATAGATAGCTAGGAGATTAGATATCTTAAATTTAGTAGTAAGGAACGCTTTAGCTACCTCTTAGAGGCATTCTAAGGCCGCTAATTAATAGCGTAGCCTACTACTAAAAGTAAGAACGATCTCGTAGACAAGCTACTAGAATAGGAGGCGTTAGATATATAGTTCTATTATACTCTATAATTTCTTAATCTAACGAAGCGTAATAGTGCCTAACTTAAGGATACGACGTTTCTACCTACTATTACGAGGTATACGCTTCTAACGAGTATTCGTTTTTACTATAATAACCTTCTTCTAAGGCTTAATAGGCTTCTAAGTAGTGCTCTCTAGAATAGCTACTTTTAGTAGACTATACGATCGTAAACGCTAAAAAGGGCTTAAAGGGATCGATACTTGATTATCGCTCCTATACGGAGCGTCGTAATCGAAGAACGGTATAAGAAATAAAGGAAAGGGTAGAGATAGGAGGAAGGAAGTAAAGAAAGAAGAAGTAGGTAGTTAGAAAGATACTGAAACTTACTAAGACGCTATAAGCTATAGAACCTCGGGTCTAAAGAGATACTAAGAAACTTACTAGATCCTACGTCTATACCTAAATAGGAAAGTGCTATACTAGGAAAACTACTACCGACTACGATTGCCGACTATAAATCTTATCTTGATCAATTCTAGAAGCGTAGAACTAGAGGATAGTTATAGTCGATATTAGTTTACTAGATCTATATAATTAGATATTAGTATAGAATAATACAAAATAAGCTATTAGTTCTAAGTTATACTAAACTAAGGCCTATTCTATTAATAATAAATTATCTATAATACTAGAGAAGAGAATATTTTTACTATATATACTAGATAGTATGAAATATATAAATATAAAGTAGTAATACTCTCTCTCTTTTCTAAGACTAATTGAAAAGGCTAGTTCTAAAAGATTAGTAGAATCTTCTAAATCTAAAGAAAAACTTTCTCTATAATAGACTTAATAGTAGTATCTCGTTATTAGGCTTTAAAATATCTTAAAACTAAATATTTATTCTATTAATATATACTATAGGATTCTTAGGATTTATACTATTTTAGTAATCTATTAAGCCTATTAACTTATTAAGTAGCTTAAAGAGTTTTAAACCTAGTCTATAGATCGATAGGATAGTTCTTAATATAATAGCTAAAATTATAATATCTCTAGCTAATATATAAGGTTATATATAGTAGAAAAGGTAAGTATAAATAAGTAAGTACTTCTTAAGAAGTTAAGATATCCTTTTTAGAATAAAAGCTCTTTAAGCTAGGTCTCTATAATCTACTATTAGTCTTATATAATTAGCCTATACCTCTCTTTTTAAAGTAATCTTTCTTCTATCTAGTAGATATACTATAGAGACCTAGGATAGGCGGACTTAGTAGATATATTAGCCTATACTAAGATATAATCTAATAGTAAAGTGCCGACTATATATACCGACAACTAATATTATCTAAAAAGCTATATTAAAGCATCTAGGGGCGACCTACCTTGACGTCACTCCCGCTTAGTCAGCCCTTGGACTCTAGATTTCCCTACTTCCTATAAATTCTAAACCTTGCTTTCTAACTACCTATACTTATAACTGAATTCGTCGTATATTACTATCGCTTATCTGACCTGCCTAATTCTACTACTATTTAGTAGGTGACCGTTATAGCTATCGAACGCGACACTTTTAATACTAATTGTCTTAGAAATAGCACGTTAGAAGCGTAAGGTAGAGTCTCTTCCTAAACTCGAGGCGAAACGCGTAAGACTTACTACGATAAGAAAGGATATTAAAGACTACTCGATTAATCTAAATATACTACGCGACCGCGTACGTACTTAAGCTATAGACGAAGATAGGGCTAAAGTAGACTAAAAACGTAAAGTAAAGAATTAAGCTTTTAGTCGTTTTAAGGTAAAGCAAATAGCTATACTACTAGAGTAGGACAGCCTCGACAAGGACGCGTAGAAGACGTATATTGATTAATAGAAACTAGTCTATAAGGCAAGCTTTACTAAATAACGGTAAGTCTCTATTATACTATTATATATATAGTCGGTAAACGTAGTCGGCGTATATAGTCGGCGCTAATATTATATAGGGAGAGGAAGGCTCTTAAGAAGATAGAGGAAAAGAAATCTCCTAAAGACCTCGCTTAGGAAGATAAAGAAGGTTAGTATATCGAGCTCCGCCTTCTATATAGAGAGATTAAGAGAAAAGAGGGTATATTAGAAGAATTCGAAAAGGAAGATAGTAGTATATAGGTTTAAGTGCTATTAGATCCTTCTAAGTTAAAGAGAAACTCTATAAACGTTATTATCGACAACCTACTAAGCTTGTCTTAAGAGGAGGACATTTAGGCTAAGTACGCTATTAAGCTGTCTACTAGTACGCTAGGCTCTACTAACTATAGTAGAGCGACTTATTAATACTAGTATAAGGTAATCGGCGAGTTCTAGTCTAAGATTAAGGCGCTAGATAAACTTATAGCTATATAAGTATATAGCGATAGCGTAAGTCTTCCTATCTATTAGAAACTCCTATCTACTAATATAATATAGAGCTCCCCTTTTACGATACCGCGGCTTCGAGGTCTAGCTATCTTACTTTAGACATTAGTACTAGAAGCCTAAGTTAAGGTATGTCTACTAGCTATCTTAAGCGCTAACTATATTTACCGACTATATACTAATTAACTATAGTCGTATATTACTAATAGCGTTTTGCCTATACTCTACGATATCTTTTAGACAGAACACTAGGCTATACTACGCAATGTTCTTAGCTAGAAGCCCTCCTTCGTTAATTACTTCTTAATCCTTATCGAGTATCTTAGATAGCTAATTCCTACTAACTACGATTAGAATACCTACGGATTCTCTATACCTACTATGTCTATATAGTAGAGACAAAACGCGAAGCTCACCTATAGTATATTTAATAAACAATATATACTTAATAAGAAAGAGACTTTACTCGAAGCTATAGTCGAGAGTCTAGTTTAAGCTAGATTTAAGAGCGAGCGGGCTAGTATTAGCTTTTCGTCTATTATTACGGATCTAATAGATCCTAGCGTACTTGATCTAGAGATTAGTACCGAGTTCTTAACTAGTCTATCGTTAGCGGACAAGGGGCTTCACCGCGTCTAATTAGTATAATTTAGGCTTCTCTATAAGTAAGAACTACTACGGATATCGTACTAGGGTAAAGTTATAGCGTGTTTTATAGACAGTCTAGGGCTCTCCTCTTTCTTACTTTTATAATTTAGTCTGCCTTTATCTTCTTTAACTCTTCTAGTTTCAATACTACTACCTATAAACACGCTACCTTTATAGCGAAATCTATCGCTAGCTACTAGAGAACTTAGGTCTAGTACTCGACTAAGATAACGATATTAAGATAGCGTTTTTAGAGACTCTTTATAATTCGAATCTAGTCCGATAGTACCCTCTACGCTACGACATATAGTATTAGAGCGGAGCTCTAGTAGACTACCTACTACTCCTAAAATTCTAATTAATATACCTACGTCTTCTCTAGACTAGACTCAAGTAAACAGGGTATATCTATAGTAGAAAGAGTATAAAACGGACTTTAGAGACTAGTATATACGACGATAGTAGGAGGTACAAGGTCGCTATAAGTATAAGTTTAGGATATAAAAGACTATATCTATTAAATAGGAGAGTACCCGTTCCTCCTAGGTCTAGAAGTTTTTCGACTAGAAGATTAATATCGAGGATACCTCGTTAAAAGTAGTCTACCGAGGTTACGAGACCTCTTTAGCCTATCTAGGCCTCTATATTAGTATAAGTAGTCTTAGTTCTTACCTTCGAACTAAGGAGTACGTATAGGTATTTAAGAGAAAGGGGATACTACTAGAGTATATCTAGTAGTATAAAGACTATTATATAAGTTCCTACCGACTACGTTTACCGACTACGTTATTAAGCTTATATAGTTAGGCTCGAAATCGTAAGGGTTACCTCGGCGACCTAGACCTAAGTATTAATAACTTCTCTATAGTATCTACGTAAATAATCGTAGTATATAGCCTACTACTTAATTTCTTCGAGAATCCTATAGTCTACTATATATATATATGCCTTAACCCTAGTCTCGAAATACCTTTCCGCTCTAGTAAGATGATTAAGGCTCTTCTTCGAGAGGTCTAAGAGAGGTCTAAGGAAGATCTAAAGGCTATACTAGCTAGAACCTCTAAGGTTACTATCGTAGTCGACAGCTAGTAGTCTAGTAGTATAAAAGCTTTATTCCTTACTATCCGTGCCTACTAGATCGACGCTAAATAGGTATAGTACAAGGCGATATTAGACTTTCTCTACGTTACTAGTAGATATACTAGAGAGCGACTTTCGAAATTACTCTTTAATATATTATAAAGGTTTAGCCTCGGAGACTAACTAATCGCTCTTATATACGATAACGCTAGAAACAATAGTATACTCTATAGGTCTATATACGTCTTACTAGTATCTATTCGATTAGTACTAACGTAAGCTAGTATTAAGGCTATCGGCCTTTGCTTAATAGAGTATAGCGTGAAAATCGTAAAGCCTTCTATTTCGATCGAAGAGCTCGTAGAGCTAGTAGTACTAGATATTTAACTAGACGAGGCAAATCTCTTCCCTAATATTAAGACTATTAAGCCTACTACGCTAGCTACGATTCTAGAACGGTTTCCGTGTTTTGCTTACGTAATATAGCTTACTATAAAGGCCTTTTTTATATAACTATAAATAATGCCGATTAACGATCTATAAGAGTTTTAGGACGATAAGAAAGATTAACGAGCTCTAGAAAAGTTTTAAAAGACTAATATAGTAGCTTCTCTTAAAGGACTATCTAAACTTTTATTTAAGGTATATCGTAGTTATAGTCGACGATCGTAGTTGGTAAGTATAGTCGGTGCTTATTAATCGTCCTAGGTCCGTAGGTTTATAGTATAGGTAAACTCTAGTTCTTAGCGTTTCGAGAGCTTTATAGATCTCTAAAGAGAGCGTCTAAAGAATCTATATCCCTATCCGAAGGCTTACGTACGCTAGTAAAAGTATCCTATAACGAGACTACTACGAGTAATATAAGACGTAAGGACCCGTTAGAGCTCGACTACGATAATACTATCTCGCTTTAGTCGACTACGCGACTTTATCGATGAATTTATTAAGCGTTAGTCGCTACTAATACTTATACTATCTAATACCGACTAGTAACGGTTAGAATACCTTACGTCTCTAACTATACCCTTCGCTTAGGCTACTACCTACGTCGGTACGATAAAGGGCCCTAGCCTCTATCTAGTCCTTAGCTACTATAACTCTCTTTTCGATATTCTAGATAAAGTAGACGAGAAACTCAAGTATAAGAAAGAGGCTTAGAAGGTCTTACTCTATAAGGCACTAGATAAAGCGTATACTAAGCTCTTTTAATATTACTAACGGACCTAGTAACGGTTTAGGGACTACTACGGTATAGTAGTACTACTATGCCCTACGATTAAGAGTATGTTCTAGAAGCGAGGCGCTTTCGATAACGATAGTTTAGAAGATCTCTACTAGAGCAAATTACGCGTAGAGTAGTTAAAGTATTATAAAGCTTTATCTAGTACTATATAAGCTTCGAAATAGTAGCCTCGAGGTATATAAAGCTTCTTAACCTCCTTCGCTATAGGGATCGATAGCGACGATAATAAAGCTTAACTAGTACTAGACGTAGCCTCCTTAGTCGAGCCTAATAACGAACTAGAGCGCTATTAGAAAGTAGACTTCTTATATATAGAAGGAATAGATCCTATAGATATATAGCTAGCTCTTACTAATATATTCTCTACTATATCGAAAATAGCCTAGGATATTCTATATATTCTAGTAGTAGGCACTAGATACGAACGAGATTTTAGTATTATACGTTATTAGAACTACTATAATCGGACATATAATCTAGATACCTTTACGTATATTATACTATTACGATATCGATATCGCGATTATAAGTATAATATAAGAGTAGCACTTACTATAGAAGTATCTACTCTTTGTCCTAATTTAGAACTTACTCGTAATTAGATAGAGGTAGTCGAGGAGTAGAATAAGGAGGTTAAAAACGAAATTAAGGCCCTTTTAAAGTTTAATAGTATTAGCGATAATAAAGAGGTTACAAAGATAGATAAATCATAGCGTCGAAGTACGCGAAAGCGTAATACGCTCTATAGGGAAGCTTTAAGAGCTAGAACGTAGCTACCGACTACGTCTACCGACTATATATATTATAAACTTAAGTCGACGTTAGATTAGCCTATCCGTTCCGCTTATTACTATTATCCCTCTCTCTGTCTTTACTACTCTATTATATACTTCCTTTTATAGTCGATACTAACTAGAATAATTCTTCTTCGTAGTTATACTTAAAACCTATATTATACCTATTTTTTGTTCGCCTAACCTATCTAAGTATAGAGTAGGTATTTGTACTATACCTATTACTATCTTCTATAGGTAGGCTAAGACCTAGCCTAACCTATATACTAACCCGTTTCGGCCTACCTATTCCGACGTCTAGCCTATCCTATAGCCTCTACGCTATCTAAACGAGAGTATTTTCACGCTAAACTAGGGTCTAATCGAAGACTATTATAGGTATAGGGACCCTAAGTAAATCTCCGATATAGTAAGTCGCCTTACTATCTATATAGTAATTACTAAATAGATCTGTACTAAGAGGTACTAGAGGTTTATAACTTTTCTAGGTTAGAGCGATATCTATATTCTAGAGGCTTCTATATTATTATAGCTCTTTAAGTCGCCTCTTACGTAGGCTCCTTTAGGCCTCTTATTAATGTTTATAGTACGTTAGTTCTCGCTTTAAGGCTACTATCTACCTTCTACGCTTCTAGTTCCGGTATAAGAGAGAAGAGATAGCCCTACCTTCGGCTCTATTAATAGATAATAACTACTCTAACACTAACCCTCTAGGTAGGTATAAGAGCGGTCGCTATAGAACAAGACCTATTCGGATAGTAATAGTCTTATAATACGTTAATTAACTAGTAGTAACGAGCTTAAAATAGTAGTCCTAAGACTAAGAGCCTATACTAGGACCGTAGGACATTGAATTAATCAAGTAGAGTAAATATTACTATCTTAGAAACGAGCTACTACCTTGCTTTTATACTAAAACTACTAAGTACAGTATATAGGTAGGCCTTTGCCTTACTAGTAAATAGTAACGATAAAATATACTAATTACTTACTATCTCGCTCGGCCTTAATCTACTTAAATATAGACTACGCTATACTATATATATTATTAATTTAGTCTATAAAGCTATTCTTTATAGTATCGATATTAACGCGATTAATTAAGCCTACGAATTCGATAGCGATAGCGATAATATAGAGTCTTTAGATAAGGTAGAAGATAATAAAGAAGTAGCTTAATTCGAGCGCTTAATCTATACTTAAAATAACCTTAAGAAATATGTTATTTAGCGTAGGCGTAGACTACTTAGTAAACTATATAATATTATTATCTACGCGCGTAGCTTAATAATACGTCGCTAGTTCTTTAAAAGTAAGTAGAAGGAAGCTAATCTAGATATAGTAATACTAGAGCTTATTTTAAATAGTAGTATAAGGTAGAATAGCGACTACGATATAATAGAGCGAGCTCTTAAGCTTAAAGACGCGTTAGAGCTATATTAGGCTTACTTTCGTAAGATAGACGATAAGCTACTAGCTACTAAAGATTACCTTAATAGTAACGACTAGTATAAGCTCTAAGAGCTCTATTTATTACTTAATCTAATAAAGGAAGCGTTAATAGGTTTATAGATAGATAGTATATATATCTATAGCTTATTATAGTAGTTACTTATAACGCTAAATCTACTAATAAGCGTATTAGAGGACCTTAAAACATAGTAAGATTTACTACTAAACTTATACTAATAGATAATAACTACCCTAACACTAACCCTCTAGGTAGGTATAAGAGTAGTCGCTATAGAACAAGACCTGTTCGGAGAGTAATAGTCTTGTAATACGTTGATTAACTAGTAGTAACGAGCTCAAAATAGTAGTCCTAAGACTAAGAGCCTATACTAGGACCGTAGGACATTAAATTAATTAAGTAGAGTAAATATTACTATCTTAGAAACGAGCTACTACCTTACTTTTATACTAAAACTACTAAGTACAGTATGTAGGTAGGCCTTTGCCTTACTAATCCTCTCTTCCTTAGTATCTAACTAGACACCTAACTACCCATAGATCTTACTTAGAATTACTTAAAACCAGCTAGTTTTTCTATTAAAGTCTATTAAACTTTTAATTAGAGGCCTATTAAATAGTTGCCTTTTCTAACGATAACTACTAAAAACACCTTCTTAGATCCGATTGTTATTCGCTAGCTACTACTCTTCTACTATATCCTTAGGGATCTCCTTAGAGACAGCCTCTCTCTTCTTCGATACTAATACTTCTAAGTTACTATCTACGCTTATAAAGCTAGCTTCGCTAAATACCTACTCCTTAATATCTATAGCTATAGCGTAGGTAGTATCGAATTAAGCTTCAGCCGTAGTCTACTACTTAGCTATATAGACCTTGAACTCCTCCTTACTTATACTAAAGAGCTTCTTTATTTCTATACTTACTACCTAATCCGCTTATAGAACTCGGCCTACTAAGGTATTAGAAATCGGGCCTAGGCCGGTTAGAAGCACCTTAGTAGCGAAGGGTTTTATTACTCGCGTAGGGTATATAGTACTAGAAGCTATAAAAGGTATCCGCTCGCGATAGAGATATACGCTATAGACCGTAGGAACGTTAATATAATTACTATTAGGTAGCTTATCTAACGTACGACTATTAGGGTAGGCTAGAAACACTATCGGAATTATACGATACTCTTCGCCTATACGAGTATACCGCTAAGAGATATAGGGGTACGAAATAACTAGCGAGCCCGTATTAGTATAAGGGTTCTTCTAACTAAGCTTGAGATTAGCTTTTATTTCGTTAGTAATTACTAAGAGTATAGTCTCGACGAAATCTGTACTATAGCCTTACTTATTAGCGACGATACGCCTCGCTAGCTACTTTGCCTTCTTAGGGTTAAAGAGCCCGTTACTAATCGTGTCCAAGGTTAGTAAAAGTCGCTCTCTATCGCTAGTATCGTCTAGAGAGATCGTAAACTAAACCTAATTAAGGCTCTTCTCCTTAAGTAGTATATTCTCGTTTAAAGCGATATACTAAAAGCCGTTAGGGTAGTTAGAACTAGCCTTATCGTCGAAGATATAAAAGGCTACGGATAGGTAGGCTACGTACTTAATAGTCGTACACGGAGTAGTAACTAGCTAGTATAGCTATAGTAAAGGATATTAGCGAAGAAGCTATTAGGATAGCGAGTACTATATACCGCGAGACTAACTATACTAACTAATAGCCGTATTATACTATCGATATACTATAAACTTATACTATATAGCTTCGAGTAAAGAGTCTAGGATCTGAAATAGGCCTCTAGTAGAAGGAGAAGAAAAGAGGAAGCTATAATCGGTCTAGGTACCCTTATTACTATCGTAGTCTAAGAGCTCCTAAGCCCTCTAATAGACGTTAGAAGTAACCTTCAAGTCTACTTCGGTTACTATAAACTAAAAGAGTCCGAGATAGCTTCTACCTACCTTACGTATTAGAGCGTTAATATCGTCCTCTAGTTCCTAAGTATTAGTACTCTTCTTACTACGACGAGAGCGTCCTACTAGCTTAAGGAAGAAAGTATTCGCTTCTAGCTTAAACTACGTCCGGTTTTAAGTATTCTAGGCGATAAGGGCTTAGAGATCGGCTATACTACCTATCTAAATAATACGCTAGTAGAGAGTATACGTTACGTTAGCTGTCTTCGGTAGCTTTAAACCTATAGTATTATCTATCTTAGCTATACATTCTTTATAAAGAGGCTAGCTAAGGTATAGAAGAATATTAATTAAAGCGTAGCTCTTAGCTACCTTCTTCTTCTCCTAGATATTATCGACTTCTTTAAGAGCTCTACTAACGATTATATAGTAGTAGACTTTAGAGGTAACACTATCTTTTATATAAGCCTAGTAGCGTAGATTAGGCTCCGAGTCGCTCTCTAGCTTAATTCTACTATTATCTTCTAGTACGATTAGCGATAGGCGTTATAGACTTAGTAGTAGTTCCGTCGTAGGTAAAACTTAGTCTTATATAGGATCGCTATTACTTAAAGTGCTTAGTATAGGAGAAGTTTCGATCGAGTTAATAATAGTTTCTTTAGCGCGAATTCTAGTAAGCCTCCTACTCTTACGAAGGATAGGCGTAGGCTTCTTTATAGAGTTTAGCGTTAACTTCTCTAACTAAGCTTTTAGCCTCTATATAGTACTAGGCGATATAGAATCTCTAAGACGAGGCTCTAGGGTCGTAAGTAAATTACCTTCTCCTTCTCCTTCTTAACTAGAGTTTCGAGTAGGACTAGATAAGGATAGGCCCTTAGGCGTAGAGGAGGAGGGTCTTCTATTAGATCTTAGATTTCTAGAAGAAGGTAATAGTCTATAGGATATTAAGAGCTGTTTCTCTACCGCTAGGAACACGTAAGTTAGTTCTTCGAAGGCCTCTCCTTTAGTAAGCTTGACTATAAATCCGTACTAATTAAGTCTATAGCCTACCTCTAGGTATACCTCTCTTATCTTATAGCTAAATATGTCGACCTACGAGAGCTCCGCCTTAAACTTGTTCTAGTAGCGTCTCTTGTCTAAGTTCGTATTAATAAAGCTTAAGCCTTACGAGCTAGGAGTCTTCTTACTTCTCTATAGTTGAAAATACTAGCTACGAGAGAATATATTCGCTACCTACTAATAGAAACGATCTTACTTTTACTACGCCGAGAAGACCTAGTCTTTAAGCTTACTCTCTTCGAAGACGCCTTTATACTTATTTAACTATTAACGAAGGTTCCTAAGTATCTCTTTATCGTATAAGACTTAGTTAAGAAAGAGGAAGTTTTACTCGTACTTAAACTCTATATATAGCTACTACTAAATTAAGTTTCTCTCCTTTACTAAGTCTCGGCCTTCTTAGCGTATCTTCTTTATATTATCGCGCTTTACGCTCTACGCGTTAAGGTACTTTAGTAAAATCTTAGCTAAGAGGCGTTTAAAGAAGTTAAATATACCGATCTTTATTCCGTCGTTTACTTCCTCGACCTACTTAAGTACTAAGTCGATACTCTCCTCTTATTCTTATAGAGTCTCTAGCGATAGAATAGCTTCGGTAGCGTTATTAAGGTTCGTTATACTAGTAAGAGGTCCGCTTAAAGGCTAGAAGCTAACGATAGAGCCTTCGCGATTAATACGAGCGAGCGCTATACCTTATATAGAACTTAAAGAAGCTATTTTTCGTCTTTTCTTTAGAGAATCTTGTCTAGGTAGTTCTTATATCGGACTTCGAATAAGTAAGGTAGAAGGCGAAAGCGCTAGTCTTAATAAGCGTTTAGGCGTCAAAGAACGCTAGAAAGGGAAAGTCTTATTCTTTATACGCGATAGAGAAAGAGAACGTCTTTAAATAGTCGTATTAGTAGCTTAGGGCGATATAAAGCGCGTAACTAGTAATAAGTAACTTAAATAGTAAGGAGGGTCGAGCGTATAACTAGTTATAGAGTTTTCTATTATATTAGTTACCGCTCACGTATATAAACAGCTATATAGCGTTACTAGGTAGTAACGAAAGATAAGAATCGAACTTAATAGAAGTAAGGCTCTATAGTAACTAATTAACAGTTAGTAAGGAAGAAGAGATCGTTTAGAGCGTAAAAGTAGTCTAATTATATGCCTTATCGTAGTAGCGTAACTACTATTAGGATTAGGGGTCTATACGTAGGGCTTAGTTACGTAAGAGTTTAGTTATCGTTTAAAAAGATAACTAAAAGTTTACTTTACCTTAACGCTTCCGTAGCCGTCGTATACTACTAACGCTACTACTAACTACTATAGTATATACCTTACTATCGCCGATAAGGACTAAGACTTAGATACTATCGTCGTTACCTCTACTAACTTAAAAGAGCCTTATTTTTCGTATACCTAGTCGACTTACTAGATTGCGCTTTCCGTATCGTAAGAGACCGCTAGAGCTATAATTAATAGCTAGAAAGGAGCTATTAGAGCCGTTGTTACTAAGGATTTAAGCTCCTCTACCTTTATATAGGCCGAAAACCTTAAACTTTAAGAATTCTCTATTAGAAACTAATATTTTTAGCGATTTCTTTAGTTAGGCGAAAATTAGTAGTAAAAAGATCTTTAGGATAGATAACTCTTATCTCCCTTCTTCGATTAGCGATAGAAAAGGGCTCTAGGAAGGTAGATTATAGTACTAACTTTAGAAATCGCTAGTAGAAAAGAGCTTCGAGAGTATAGGTCTAGCTTAGATTTTTTTAAGACCTAGTAGTAGAAAGTAGCTCGAGATAGCTAACTTTTATAGCGATAGTAGGCTCGAGACTTAGAAAAAGGAGTAGGATAGTAGCTTGACTAGTAGATATAGAATCTATACTTAAAGGTTAAGCTTAGGAGAGTAACTAGCTATATAGATACTTATCTTAGCTATAGAAAACAGCGTCGGGATAGTTAGGATTAGCTAGATTTCTACTAATCTAGTAGAAGAGGAGCTTAGGAAGCTTAGATTAGAGCTCGATAGTAGCTCTAGGAATAAAAGAAGTACTTAGGATAGCTAAGATTTAGCTAGATTTATACTAGTCTAGTAAATTATAAGCTTAGAAAGCTCTAATTAGAGCTTAATAGTAGCTTTAGGACTAAGAGAAGCGCTTAGGAAGGTTAGATTAGAGCTCGATAGTAGCTCTAGGAATAAAAAGAAGCGCTCGAGATAGTACGATCTTAGAAAGATTAGCCCTTTTTATAGTAGAGGCTAGGCTTTAGTAGCTAAATCTTAGCTTATACCCCTAATTAAGTATCGCCTATCGAATTTCTACTTCTTTAGCTCTACTAGGCTAGCTTTAGCCTTTAGCTTACTAAGTCTTCTACTTCTTCTTTAAGCTCTATTAGTAGCTAGCGTATATAACTCTCCTTTTCTTCTTAAGTTATTACTAATAGCTTACTAATAAAGATCTACGGATACTTGTATCTAGGTAGAAGGCCTAGTTCTATAACCTTCTCTATCGATAGCGGTACTTCTTCTAGTTTAACCTAATCTAGAACTAGCTTTAGGTTCTCTTATAGAAAGGTATATTTCTTAAGGTCTATCTTCTTATAGATATACTCTCGTTTAGAGCTATCTAGTTCCTTAAGCTTATACGATATACCTCTCTATAACACTTCGGACACTTTAAAAGAGCCTTCCTATCTAAACGTAAGCTTATAGAAGAAGCTAGTTTTTAACTTAGAGCGGTATACTAATACGAGATCTCCTTTCTTTAGTATAGTAAGATCCGTATAGCGATACTTATCGAAGTACGCCTTGTTCTATTCTTAGAGACGCTATTAACGTAGTCGTCCTTCTTCTATAGTCGTTTCTATAGCTTCTAGAGCTTGAGCTCGAATCGTAAGAAGCTCTACTCTAGTCTTAACCTTACTCTAATCTATAATCTAGAAGGTATAGTGTTCTAGCTCGATTAGTAGTACTACGTCACGCCTAATTATTACCTCTAACGGTATTAGACCGGTAGTAGAGACTATTATCGTTCTCTCTACCTATAGAACCGCTAGAATATAGTTACGAATCGTATAAAGGCCGCTATTAGAGAGCTTTAAGTAAGCGTCTAATATTGTCTTATAGCCGACTTTAACGATAGCGTTAGACTAAGAGTAGTACAGCGAAATATTAATACGTTTAATACTATACGATAGTAGTAGCTTCTCTACTTCGCTAAGGTTAGTCTTATAGTTATCGAGGATAACTTCTATAGCGGCACTCTACTAGTAAAAGATCTCTTCCTATATAAACCTTACTATCTATACTAAGAAGATACTCTTTACTAGGTACTAGAATATACGTGCTTCCGGCTAGCGCGATAGAGATTCGCGTATAACTATTAACGAACAGTTCTTTAAGATATATAAGCCGTCGATATACTACCTCTAGCTAACTATAACTTAGAGCGGGATCTATAGTTCTCTAGGTACCTATCGTCTATACTAAAGACTATAAATAGTATATTACCGAATAGCGAGCGAGATTTAAGCCTAGACTCTATCCTACTACTATCGTTTCTAGATAAGATTATACGTCTATTTAGCGCTATAGTAACCGTTCTTATAGTAGTATGCTCTAATAATACAAGCTTATACTTTAGGTTTATCGATAACTTACTATAGAGGTCTAGCTACTCGCTCTTAGCGCTAGAGCTAGTTGTTCTTAATATAAAATAGCCGACACTTCTTCCTTAACCGCTTGTACTCGTTATTAGAAACTCTCTTAGGTCTTTATATCCGTATAAGTACGAAAGCGATATTTATTAACTCCTAAGAATAGATCCTATTAATTGTAGGTAGCTCGCTCTAAATTACCTATACGGAGAAGGCGTTAACGTAAAAGGTATCGAAGAATTACTCGTTAATTATTAGATCTACGTCTTCTTCCTATTCTATAGCCTCTATATCTTTAGGCGTAATAGGCTTCCTTAATAACGAATCCGGAGCTATATACTTCTTACTAGGAACATATATAACGTTAAAGTCGAAGAGGTAGATCTATACTAGCTAGCGCGTTATTACTATATTCGGTAAATTAGAGGCAGCCTTATTAAGCTAGTAAACGAGGGTATTTATATTAATCTCTAGTTAGAAGTATACTCCGAACAGCTATAGTTTTAGCTTCTTTAATACCTTTAGTATACTAAGGTATTCGCGCTTTCTAGTATCGTACTTAACCTCTACCGGGTTAAATAGGCCGGACTTATATCGAACTAGATAGTAGAGAAGTAGCTCGTCTCGATTATATTAGGAAAGCGTATATCTCTAACCTTTACTACTCGAATCTATACCTACGATAATAAGTCCTACTCCTTCTCTAAAGTTAAGAGTAACTAGGGCTAGGGCTGAAACTAGTACCTTTAAGACGACGTCTTTAGCTAGTTAGTGTTCGGTAGTCTATTAAAACTTAGTATCCTTCTATAAGAGCTTAAATAGTAGAGTAAGGATAATCGTGAAACCTTTAACCTAGACGTAGTAGTACGTAACTACGCCGAGGAAGATTCGAACCTCCTTCTAATTCTCTAGCGTCGGCTATTTCTTAATCTTCGCTACTCTCGCGAAGTCTAGATAGCGACTATCGATACTAGTAAGGTAACTAACGATTACTAACTATTCGTAATAAAGCTATAGCTTATTAAAAGCTACGGTTATATTAGCTCGTTCTATATTATAGAGAACGTCGTCTACGGCTATAATATATTTAATAACGTAATAGTAGAGGCTAGGTTCAACCTCTTTATTATCGTACTTCGTCTTAGACTCTTTAATACCGATATTATTAAGGAACGGCCGTACCTTGTACGAGATATACTCTATAAGTACTTGGTTAATAATACGAACGAACTAGGTAACAGAATTCGTAGCTCCTTATAGTAACGTTGTCTACCGTAATAGTCCTAGTAGTAAGTCGAAGCCTATAAGGTCTCTATATAATTTATCGAGTAGGATTTAGTTATATCTAGAGAAGATATTAACTAACGAGGCTAGCGCGTAACCGGTAAAGTTCTTAGAGAAACCCTTAGCGTTAGGTAGCAAGTTCGAATCTCTTATAGTAACTTGATTAAACTTCTAAGCTACGTTAATTAACTAATACTTCTTTAGCTTACCTATCTCTATCTTCTTACTAATAAGGAAGTACAGGTTTCGATAGGCACTATAGTATAGCTTAAGAGTTCTAGCTTAGATTCGTTGTCTTAGTATATCCTCTACGATATATCGTAGAGATAAGTTTAGCTTGAAGCCTAGATACTACTATAGCTCGTAAGGAACTATCTGAATCTTCTATAGTAGAGTAATATTAGGATTAATTCGGCCTAAATACGTAAAGTCCTACGTAAAGGCAGCTTCTCGATTCCTTAGTATATAGTATAATAAATCTAGCTCCTTTAGTAGTAGTTCTATACTAGGTTTAAACTTTATAAGCCGCTTAGACGTAAGACGTGATCTAGGCTCGATCGTCGAGAACCTCTTAGTTAAGTACTTACTATTATAAGGTCTAGTACTAGGTAGTATAGCCGCTTCCTTCTTAATATAAGTCCGTCGCTAGTCCTTTAATCCGCTAGGGTTTAAGCCGTCTATTATAGTAATGTCCGTATTTACTAGTTTAATCTTATTAGTAACTCGCTTATAAAGAGTATAGGCGCTAATATAGTTATCTAGCTTCCGCTACCTCGTAGCTTCTTTATTACGAGCTCTCTCTACTACTATGTTAATAGCGGCTAAGATAACGTACGTCTCTTCGCTAAGCTCGTCGTCCGCTTTATTAGAGATAACCTCGTCGTAGGGTCCGGGTTCTTAGATAGCTAGCTCTACCTCTCTAATCTTCCTATAGACAATTATCAAGTATTCGCCTCTATAATTCGAACCCTAGCTCGATTAAGACACTAATATAGTATCGTCAAAACTATACTTAATACCCTAGTACAAGTCTCGCTCGCTAGTACAAGCTAGCTTAGCTTCGCTAGTAGCTAGTAAAAGCTTCTTAAGTCGACTATTTTAGCTGAATTTAGCAATATTACTTTCGATAGCTACTACTACGAGATAGTTATACTATATTTAAGTCTAGCTATAATTAACCCGTCTTAATAGTTCGAGCTACTATCGTAGAGAGGTGTTTTATCTAATTAAGTCTACTATAAAATAGTCTCTAAAGTAGATTACCTTTATATACGACAACTACTACGTAAGGTAGTTAAAGACTTGATTCTCTAGGAGTTTAGGGCTGTCGGTAACTATAAACGAATACTAGTACTAATCGCTTATCTATCTATACTACTAGTATAGTTTAAAGTATAGTATAGGAGGTATAACGTAATTATCGTTTAAAAAGGTAACTACGGAACGTTCTACTAGCTAACCCTCCTAAGTAGAGTTTTTACCTCTAACTACTAAACCTTATACGGAAAAAGTAGTAGAAGCTTGAAAAGCTTATAATCTCTCTCTCTACTCCTCGCTATTATAAGATCTAGAGTCCTCGATAGTATACTCTATATTCTTTAGCTAATAATTACTAAAAGTTAGAGTTCGGACACCGACTTCTATAGAATCTAGACGCGATAAAAGTATTAGAGCCTCTACTAAACTCGTGCTATCGACTAGAGCTAGTTCCTTAGCACTCTAGCTTTTCCTAGGACTTGTTCTATAGTACGTATATTACTATAGCTATTAAAGCCGGTAAATATAATAACACGGCTATCTAGAGTACTAATTAAGCCCTCCTAAGAGCTATTATCGTAGTTCTTAGAAGCTAGGCGTACCTACTACGCCTATAGTCGGCTAAGTAAGATCGGGCTGTTCGCTAGTAAGACTAGAAATAGTATCGTAACTCTTACGCTAAAGGTATCGATTAATATCTCTAGGTAGTACCTAATAAAAGTAACCTTGCCTCTAACTCCTTCTATAGTAATATTACTAAGAGGGGTTATACTAACTTAAAGGTTTCGAACGTATTCGATCGGTATAATTATTAACTTAGCCCTCTCGTTAATTAAAGACTTACAAGCTATTATTCGAGAGCTATACTTTATAGGTACGTAGATACTTAGAACAATCTAATAGATATTATTAAAGGATAGAAGGATATTATCCGTTCGCTTATAAAGCTTAGAAGCGAGCCTAGGCTTGACTATATTAATCGCTATAGTAGTAACCTAGAAGGCCTTAATATTAGTCGCTAAAACAGCTTTCGTTAGCTCCTCCTCTACCTACTCGCTAAAGGCTTTAGATAGTAAGGAATGTACGCTAATCTTAGCTCTACTACCTCTATTCGTACGCTTCTTTATATAGAGCTTATTAAGCTTCTTACGTAGATCTGTATCGTTTAGAACACGACCCTATAAGGAATACGACGCTCGCTCGCTATAGAGAATAATCTCCGCTAAGCTTAACTAGACCTTAGATTCGAGTATTTTGTCTATCTAGAAGACGTTAGCGTTATTATTAGCGTACGTAGCTCGAAGGTAGTTATCTATACGCTTAGTCTTTAGAGGCTCCTTAGCCTTCTTCCGCTTTTAAGTATACGTAGGAGCGACTAGAACTAGTAGACCGTTTAGGTAGTCGTATATCTACTTATCCTCGATCTTATCGTTATTACGTCTCTAAGTTTAAGAATCCTCTAACTCCTCTATATTTATAAGGTAAGGAGCCGGCTAGTTTTTATCTTTAACCTCTTTAATATAAGAGTAACGATAAGCGCGGGTTCTTATAGCTATAGCCTAGGTCGTAATTCGCTTCTATACTTCTATTAGCTATCTTCCGACTAGACGAGAAGGGTTCGGGTTCTACTTTGTCTTTACGCTATCTCCGACTACGTAGGCACCGATTAGATCGTCCTAATCTTCCTACGTAATAGAAGCGACTTAGCCGATATTAATAGGACCGTTAATACTAGCTACCTTGTTCGCTATCCTCTACTAGCTCGCTCTTAGCGTTAATAAACGATCTATATTTTCAAGATCGATCTTCCTATAGCGCTACTCTAATACTCCTATTAATATAAACAGCTTTAGTAGTTCCTTGTCCTAGTAGTACTATATCTTTTCCGTACCTAGGCGAGGCGTTCTATAGTATATAATACCGGTCTTTAGATCTCTATATATTAAGCCCTTAGTCTCGAACTATTATAGGTACTCGTAGTTTACGGCTATATAGCCTTCGAGCCTATATATCTAATAACCTGAAATCTTTAGAGCGATCGCTATATAGGCCTTAATTATTAACCTGTTATCTATCGTAGCTAAGTTAATCGAAATCTCCTAGCTATAAGTAGGCCTTAGAATATATAGATAGTCGTGATCGTAAGACTTCGCCTACTATCCTATCGATAAGCGTAGTAGCTACGAGCCTCCTTCTTCGAGTCGACGAATCGTAGCGATTATAAGGTCTTATATACTAGCGGTAATATTATCGACAGTTGCCGGCTTACGGCCTTTATAGACTACCGTTTCTCTAGCCTTAAACTTAGAGTTTAGTCTTAGAGCGGACTTCTTTACTACTTCGTACAACTACTAGACGTCTCTACCGCCTTCGTTATATACTTCTAATTTAAAGTCCTTATTACTATTAATCTAACGCTAGGCTGTCTTTAAGAGCTTACTATAATCTAAGTCCTTATTATTAAGATCTAACCTAAGATAGGCCTAGAGCCTCTTATTAAAACGAAATAGAAGGCCTCGTGTAAATAGAAGAGCACGAGAACGCTCGTCTATATACGAAGTAGGTATAGTATTAGAGTAGAGTATAAACTGCCTTAAGTACTCTAAGAGATTATTATCCTCGCTATGGTTAACCTTATAAAGGTTTTCTATATAGCAGCGGTTTCTAAGTATATATACATTATCGTACTTTCGGTATTCCTTAATAATCGACTCTTTGAACTTAGCGTAGTCTCGGTCGTAGAAACTATTAAGGCGCTAGTATCGTCTACGTTAGACAACCGTAACCTAAGTAAGTAACTTCTCGTAAAGCTGTTTATTATTATTAATAAGTAGAATAGAGTAGTTACTATATAGCGCTTTAAAACGCTTAATATACTCGGTTACGTTCTCTCTATTAAAGAAGGGATTCTAGTCCGAGCTAGGTAGTAGTAGAACCTAAGCGATAATTACCTTCTAGCTTTAGGTTACTTAGATAGTTTCTATAAGTAGCTAGAACTACGCTATAGATAGTCTACCTTCTAAGTTCGGTCCTTAAAAGATATTAGTATTAGGGTTAAGGTTAGTACCTCCTTAGTCCTCCGCTTCTATAGATATATCGTTATCTAGTAGAGAGAATAAAGTAAAAGTAGGTAGTAGCTTTACTAGTAATCTTCGAATTTACTTATTAAGCTAGTTAGATAAGCTACTCTCTAGTGTTTCAGGCCGGCTAGTAGATACTAATTTACTTATAGAGCTCGTTCGAAGGTATTCTAAGAGTATATTATACTCTCCTTAATTAGGGTTTTAAATAAAATATAGTTATCGTTTAAAACGATAACTAAAAAACAAGAGTCTAAAATTTTCTTAGCTATTAGAAGGTAAACGTTAAACTTTTCTTTATAATACTAGAGCTACATTAATTATACCTAATAAGCGAAGGCATATCGTGTCGTATAGTTCGACTGTTTATAGCTAGGCGCGTCCGTCTCGCTTATTTAGGTAATTCGCTATATAACTATAGTAGTATAATATTACGTTAGCTTATACTATATACTAGGTCTAGGGCCTTAGACGTAATTAGTGTCCTTAGCTAAACGATTAGCGTCTAACGCTGTACTAGAGCTTATTCTAAGCGATCTATATACTAGGAGATACGAGATTACCTAGACAGGTCTAGCCTATCTTATAGCCTCTACGCTATCCGAATAAGAGCGTTTTTATACTAAACCGGGGTCTAATCGAAGACTATTATAGGTATAGAGACCCTAAGTAAATCTCTAATATAGTAAGTCGTCTTACTATCTATCTAATAATTACTAAATAGATCCGTACTAAGAAGTACTAGAGGTTTATAACTTTTCTAGGTTAGAGCGATATCTATATTCTAGAGGCTTCTATATTATTATAGCTCTTTAAGTCGCCTCTTACGTAGGCTTCTTTTAGGCCTCTTGTCTATGTTTATAGTACGTTAGTTCTCGCTTTAAGGCTACTATCTACCCTCTACGCTTCTAGTCCTAGTATAAGAGAGAAGAGATAGCCCTACCTTCGGCTCTATTAATAGATAATAACTACCTTAATACTAACCCCCTAGGTAGGTATAAGAGTAGTCGCTATAGAACAAGACCTGTTCGGAGAGTAATAGTCTTGTAATACGTTAATTGACTAGTAGTAACGAGCTTAAAATAGTAGTCCTAAGACTAAGAGCCTATACTAGGACCGTAGGATATTGAATTAATCAAGTAGAGTGAATATTACTATCTTAGAAACGAGCTACTACCTTACTTTTATACTAAAACTGCTAAGTACAGTATATAGGTAGGCCTTTACCTTACTAATACTTTAAAACGTATGTTTTAATAGGTTAGAAGAAGCTAGATAAGTACTTCGCGCTTACTAATCGTTTACCTACTTATATAGCCTTAATAGTACTTTATCTATACTTTAAACTATACTAGTTTAATACTATATAGAAGGATCTCTACTTTAATCTAGAGGTAAAGAAATAATACTATAGTAACGCTAGGTTTAGCGTACGTAACAAGCGCTTATAGGCTTTATAAATACTATTATAGAGCGAGTTATTTACTAAGCGTATATATAGAGTTATTAAGGCCTTATAGATCGAATACTACGAGCGATTTAGTACTATAAACGCGACTATAGCGACCGAGCTCTCTTAATTAAATACTACTACGAACTACGATCCTACGTAATACGAGTAAGAACTATAGCTAAGTAAAGAGATTATATAAGACGAGTATAATTACTATCTTATAGCGCTACTAGTACTACTAAAAATAGACGCTTTATAGTAGTAGAACGACTACTATAAAGTATACTCTATACTCTCTAGGCTAGTATATAATATACTAGCTTGTCTAGCGTCTTTAACTACTACTAAACGTAGCTTCTCTAAAGCTAGTTATACGTTAAATAAAGCTTATTAGTATACGCGTAGTAACTTAGTAGAAGTAAATTAGTATCTAAAGTTATAGTTTAGCTATAATATAGTGCTAGACAATATAGTAGTAGATATAACGATAGTAGATAATAAGGTAATAAGCTAATTATTTACTTATAGGCTATAGAACGTCCGTGCTTTAGTACGTAGTGCTACTAATTAGACGATAGCCGCAATGTCCACTATAATCCAATTAAACGAAGATTATATACTAATCAGACAAACACTACTCTTGATTAGTGTCTGTCTGTCTATAAGCCAGCCTAGTGGCGCATCGTGATCAACTACAAGCAGTGCAAGTAGCGGAGATAGCGGGCAGCGGAGACTTGGCGACAACGACCAGGATGTAGTCATGCGATCCTCGATCCTGGGTTGGCGCTCCTTTAGTTGACTCCTACCCATGATGCCTCAGCAGCTCGCATGCTGAAGAGGCTCGCGTATGCACTTCAAAATGGTCAGACCATCATTCCTGCCACATGCTTGGTGACGAGCTCAACTGCGGACGATGGTTCGTCCGAGACGGTGCATCCGAGGCACATCCACATCTAAGTTAGCGTCCGGACCACAGACAACAGATATGCAAGTCATAGGCCATCCTCATCTGGACAGGATTGCGAGATCTTATAATAAGGCAAGGGCGCATCTCAGCTTCATCTCCAGCCATTCCTGTATCACCCACAGTGACTCCCACTTCTCCACGCAGCAGTCTTTGCGAGCAGTTCGCAGGCTCATCGACAATCAGCAGTCATCAGCAGAGCTCGGTTACGCTGACCAGGGCTCAGACAGCAGACATGGCTGTCCAGACCGATTTCAAAGCTGATAGAGATATCCCAGACCTGAACGGCAAAGTCATTCTGGTCACTGGAGGTAGGCATGGCGCTATATTTCGAGTTCGCAGCAGGCTGACTGTGTTTCAGGCAATGCTGGTATTGGCGCCAGTATCGTGAAAGCTTTGGCTGCTCACAGCCCATCCAAGCTGTACATCTGCGCCAGAACCCCAAGCAAAGCTCAAACGCTCATTGACACAATCCGAGGGCAACACCCGAAGGCAAATGTTGAGGCTCTTGAACTCGACCTGAACTCGTTTGAGAGCATCAAATCCTGTGCAGCTCGCTTCAATGAGCAAGCCGATCGGTTAGATCAGCTTTACCTCAATGCTGGCATCTCAGGCACATCACCTGGATTCACCAAAGAAGGCTACGAGAACACCTTTGGTGTGAATCATGTCGGCCACACGTACTTCTGCCAGCTCATCATGCCGAAGCTTCTGCAGACACAAAAGCAGCCAGGCTCTGACGTGCGAATTGTCGTCACCTCCTCTATCGGAGGACACAGGCTTGTGCCAAAGACTGGACTTGTCGACGACCTTGACACGATGAAGACTTTGGAGTCATCCGGCATGAGCAGCATCGTCCGATATGGTCACTCCAAGCTGGCAAATATGCTGTTCGCCCACAAGATGGCTCAATTGTATCCAGAGATCACATCGACATCCTTCCATCCTGGTACAGTCAAGTCTGAGATCTGGGACAAGGCCGATGGCATGAAGTGGCTCACCTGGGCTGTTGCACCAATCGTCTGGCTCACGGGCGTGGACTGCGACAAGGGCGCTGAACCTGGCCTTTGGCTAGGCACTGCGAAGAAAGAGAGCATCGAGAATGGCAGATACTATGAGCAGGGCTTGTTTGGAAAGCCGAAGGACAGAAACCCGCATGCTGTTGACCAGAGGCAGGCTGATCGGCTGTGGGAGTGGACGAACAAAGAGATCGCAGCGCATGGAGCTCCAGGCTGGCCGCAGGCATAGAGCTTAGAAAGATCGACAGAATCAAATTGGCAAGTAGTCAAGTAGCGTACAGACCATGATCTCCATACATGTTTGCCTTGTTGGGTGTCCTAGAGGTTCTGGTCGAAAATGTCAACGGTCTTGGCAAAGGTGTGCACCTGCTTCACCTTGTCTTCCGCACGTCTTGCTCAATGGTCCACTGTAGCTGGAGGCTCGCAGCCTGTCGCATCGAACGCGACTGACTACAGATCGAGCGTTCTGGTCTCGGCTCTCTCAGAACCTGAATCGACATATGAAGGCACCAGATCGTGACACTGCTTCGCATGGCCACGTAGACATGTCTAGAGCTTGGGCTGTCTCGGGCCACTATAATCTTTTAATATAAAACTCGGCAGCCTTTCGATAAGCGCCACGACGTCAATTTACAGCTAATGCTATTATAGACCCTATACTACGTAAGTTAGTCTATTAGAGGTTATAGAGATATTCTTCTTAAAGAGAGTTCTAGATTAAGTTTAATAGAAATAGTATAGGCGAGGTAGGTCGACCTATATTCTTATACGATATAGACTAATAGTAGATAGCTAAGAGCTATTAGCGAGATAGGTATAGGCTTACTTTATAAAGTTACTTAATAAAAGTAGAGAGCGTATTAGATACTATATAATATTAAGAAGAGTATAGCCTAGTAAAGAAGAATAGAGGATTAATCTTAAACTATCTTACGTATATAGTATAGTAGTAATATACTAGGAACTAAATACAAAGTTAATTAAGTTAGTTATCTAAGAAGAGAAGAAAGAGAAATAAGATATATCTCTTACTAAGCCTCTAGTAGATACCTTAGATATCTAGAACTATACCTAAATATCTATATCTAGACTTAGAGTTTAGGATATACTCTTAATACTTCTACTTATACTATATAGTTAGATCTTTCTATAGGTTATCTATAGTACTTAAGTACTAGCTCTAATCTTAATTAGTTATTAATATTAAGAATATATCCTAGATAGTTAGTCTAGATATAGATATTTAAGTATAGTTCTAGATACCTAAGGTATCTACCTAAGGCTTAGTAAGAGGTATATCTTACTTCTCTTTCTTCTCTTCTTAGATAACTAACTTAATTAACTTTATATTTAGTTCCTAGTATATTACTACTATACTATATATATAAGTTAGTTTAAGATTAATCCTCTATTCTTCTTTATTACGCTATACTCTCCTTAATATTATATAGTATATAATACGCTCTCTACTTTTAATAGGTTATAAGCCTAGGTTTATATACTAAATAGAAGTAACCTATATTAGTATAGGTTACTTATATCCCTTATAGTTTATAGAAAACATTTAGGGCCTAGAAGTTTCTCTAACTATATTACTAACGAAGCTAGTTTATACCTAGTAGTATATAAGTTAGTAAAGATCTCTATAAGATAGTAGTATATTTCTACTTTATTAATACCTACCTAGTTCTCTACTATTATACCTAGTATTACTAGAGTTAGAAGAGGCTACTTAGCCTTCCTACTACCTAGTAATAGAAACTCTACTAAGAGAGAAAGATCTAAGTCTTAGTAATTTCCTAAATATAAGAAATCTCTATTCCTTAGAGCTAGTCTCTCTACTATAAGAAATTACTCTTCTCTAGAATCCTTAGCTAGTCTAAAGTATTCTACTAATTATTTATTCTATTTATCTATTTCTATAATAGACTAAGAGGATAAGAAGAGCTAAAGGATTCTAATCCTAGATAGAACTAACTAGAAGAAATAGTTTAAGCTATAGATAGATAAGCTAGAAAGAAAGGACTAGTTCTAGGTAATTAGCTAACTAATTATTAGAGAGAACCTATATATAGTTTAGTAGAATACTAGTCTCTAGATATATATTACTTAGAATTAATACTTCTTAAAAGATAATATAGTATATAGGTTTAGTATTAGATATAGTAATAGATAACAACTACTTTAATACTAACCCCCCTAGGCAGGTATAAGAGCGGTCGCTATAGAACAAGACCTGTTCGGAGAGTAATAGTCTTGTAATACGTTAATTGACTAGTAGTAACGAGCTTAAAACAGTAGTCCTAAGACTAAGAGCCTATACTAGGACCGTAGGACATTAAATTAATTAAGTAGAGTAAACATTACTATCTTAGAAACGAGCTACTACCTTGCTTTTATACTAAAACTGCTAAGCACGGTATGTAGGTAGGCCTTTACCTTACTAATCCTCCCTTCCTTAGTATCTAACTAGACACCTAACTACCTATGGACCTTACTTAGAATTACTTAAAACCAGCCAGTTTTTCTATTAAAGTCTATTAAACTTTCAATTAGAGGCCTATTAAATAGTTACCTTTTCTAACGATAACTATTAAAAACACCTTCTTAAATCCGATTATTATTCGCTAGCCGCTATTCTTCTACTATATCCTTAGGGATCTCCTTAGGAACGGCCTCTCTCTTCTTCGACGCTAATACTTCTAAGTTACTATCTACGCTTATAAAGCTAGCTTCGCTAAATATATACTCCTTAATATCTATAGCCGTAGCGTAGGCGGTATCGAATTAAGCTTCAGCCGTAGTCTACTATTTAGCTATATAGACCTTGAACTCCTCCTTACTTATACTAAAGAGCTTCTTTATTTCTATACTTACTACCTAATCCGCCTATAGAACTCGGCTTACTAAGGTATCGGAAATCGGGCCTAGGCCGGTTAGTAGTACCTCTATAGCGAAAGATTTTGTCGCTCGTATAGGGTATATAGTACTAGAAGCTATAAAGGGTATCCGCTCGCGATAGAGATATACGTTATAGATCGTAGGAACGTTAACGTAATTACTATTAGGTAGCTTATCTAACGTACGACTATTAGGGTAGGCTAGAAACACTATCGGAATCACGCGATACTCTTCGCCTATACGAGTATACCGCTAAGGGATATAGAGGTGCGAAATAACTAGCGAGCCTATATTAGTATAAGGGTTCTTCTAGCTAAGCTTAAGATTAGCTTTTATTTCGTTAGTAATTACTAGAGGTATAGTCTCGACGAAGCCTATACTATAGCTTTACTTATTAGCGATAATACGCCTTACTAGCTACTTTACCTCCTTAGGGTTAAAGAGCCTATTACTAATCGTGTCCGAGGTTAGTAAAAGTCGTCCTCTATCGCTAGTATCGTCTAGAGAGATCGTAAATTGAACCTAATCAAGCCCCTTCTCCTTAAGTAGTATATTCTCGTTTAAGGCGATATACTAGAAGCCGTTAGGGTAGTTAGAACTAGCCTTATCGTCGAAGATATAAAAGGTAGCGGATAAGTAGGCTACGTACTTAATAGTCGTATACGGAGTAGTAACTAGCTAGTATAGCTATAGTAAAGGACATTAGCGAAGAAGCTATTAGGATAGCGAGTACTATATACCGCGAGACTAACTATACTAACTAATAGCCGTGTTATACTATCGATACACTATAAACTTATACCGTATAGCTTCGAGTAAAGAGTCTAGGATCTAAAATAGGCCTCTAGTAGAAGGAGAACAAAAAAGGAAGCCGTAATCGGTCTAGGTACCCTTATTACTATCGTAGTCTAAGAGCTCCTAAACCCTCTAATAGATATTAGAAGTAACCTTCAAGTCTACCTCGGTCGTAGAGAACTAAAAGGGTCCGAGGTAGCTTCTACCTATCTTATATATTAGAGCGTTAATGTCGTCCTCTAGCTCCTAAGCATTAGTACCTTTCTTACTACGATAAGAGCGTCCTACTAGCTTAGGGAAGAAAGTATTCGCTTCTAGCTTAAACTACGTCCGGTTTTAAGTATTCTAGGCGATAAGGGCTTAGAGATCGGCTATACTACCTATCTAAACAATACGCTAGTAGAGAGTATATATTACGTTAGCCGTCTTCGGTAGCTTCAAGCCTATAGTATTACCTATCTTAGTTATATATTCTTTATAAAGAGGCTAGCTAAGGTATAGAAGAATATTAATTAAAGCGTAGCTCTTAGCTACTTTCTTCTTCTCCTAGACATTATCGACTTCTTTAAGAGCTCCGCTAACGATTATATAGTAGTAGACTTCGGAGGTAATACTATCCTTTATATAAGCCTAGTAACGTAGATTAGGCTCTAAGTCGCTCTCTAGCTTAATTCCGCTACTATCTTCTAGTACGATTAGCGATAGGCGTTACGGACCTAGTAGCGGCTCCGTCGTAGGTAACACTTAGTCTTATATAGGATCGGTATCGCCTAAAGCGCTTAGTATAGGAGAAGTCTCGATCGAGGCAATAATAGTTTCTCTAGTACGAATTCTAGTAAGCCTTCTACTCTTATAAAGGACGAGCGTAGGCTTCTTCGTAGAGCTTAGCGTTAACTTTTCTAACTAAGCTTTCAGCCTCTATATAGTACTAGGCGATACGGAATCTCTAAGGCGAGGCTCTAGAGTCGTAAGTAAATTGCCTTCTCCTTCTCCTCCTCTTTCTTAACTAGAGTTTCGAGTAGGACTAGATAAGGATAGGCCCTTAGGCGTAGAGGAGGAGAGTCGTCTATTAGATCTTAGATTTCCGGAAGGAGGTAATAGTCTATAGGATATTAAGGGCTATTTCTCTACTACTAGGAACACGTAAGTCGGTTCTTCGAAGGCCTCTCCTTTAGTAAGCTTGACCGTGAATCCGTACTAATCAAGTCTATAGCTCGCCTCTAGGCGTGCCTCTCTTATCTTATAGCTAAACACGTCGACCTACGAGAGCTCTACCTTAAACTTATTCTAGTAGCGTCTCCTATCTAAGTTCGTATTAATAAAGCCTAAGCCTTACGAGCTAGGAGTCTTCTTACTTCTCTATAGCTGAAAATGCTAGCTACGAGAGAATATGTTCGCTACCTACTAATAGAAACGATCTTACTTTTACTACGCCGAGAAAACCTAGTCTTTAGGCTCGCTTTCTTCGAAGACGCCTTTATACTTATTTAACTATTAACGAAGGTTCCTAAGTATCTCTTTATTATATAAGACTTAGTTAAGGAAAGGGAAGTTCTACTTATACCTAAACTCTATACGTAGCTACTACTAGATCAAGTTTCTCTCCTTTACTAAGTCTCGGCCTTCTTAGCGTATCTTCTTTATATTATCGCACTTTACGCTCTACGCGTCAAGGTGCTTCGGCAAGATCTTAGCTAAGAGGCGTTTAAAGAAGTTAAATATACTAATCTTTATTCCGTCGTTCGCTTCCTCGACTTACTTAAGTACTAAGTCGATACTCTCCTCCTATTCTTATAGCGTTTCTAGCGATAGAATAGCTTCGGTAGCGTTATCAAGGTTTGTTATACTAGTAAGAGGTCCGCTTAAGGCCTAGAAACTAACGAGAGAGCCTTCGCGATTAGTACGAGCGAGCGCTATGCCTTATATAGAACTTGAAGAAGCTATTTTTCGTCTTTTCTTTAAGGAATCTTGTCTAGGTAGTTCTTATATCGGACTTCGAATAGGCGAGGTAGAAGGCGAAAGCGCCGGTCTTAATAAGCGCTTAAGCGTTAAAGAACGCCGGAAAGGGGAAGTCTTATTCTTTATATACGAGGGAGAAAGAGAATGTCTTTAAATAGTCGTATTAGTAGCTTAGGGCGATATAAAGCGCGTGACTAGTAATAAGTAACTTGAATAGCGAGGAGGGTCGAGCGCGTAACCGGTTATAGAGTTTTCTATTATATTAGTTGCCGCTCACGTGTATAAACAGCTATATAGCGTTACTAGGTAGTAACGAAAGATAAGAATCGAACTTAATAGAAGTAAGGCTCTATAGTAACTAATTAATAGTTAATAAGGAAGAAGAGATCGTTTAGAGCGTGAAAGTAGTCTAATTATATACCTTATCGTAGTAGCGTAACTACTATTAGGATTAGGGGTCTATACGCGAGGCTTAGTTACGTAAGGTTTTAGTTATCGTTTAAAAAGATAACTAAAAGTTCACTTTACCTTAACGCTTCCGTAGCCGTCGTATACTACTAACGCTACTACTAACTACTATAGTATATACCTTACTATCGCCGACAAGGACTAAGACTTAGATACTATTATTATTACTCTTACTAACGTAAAAGAGCCTTATTTTTCGTATACCTAGTCGACTTACTAGATCGCGCTTTCTATATCGTAAGAGACTACTAGCGCTATAATTAATAGCTAGAAAGGAGCTATTAGAGCCGCCGTCGCTAAAGATTCAAGCTCCTTCGCCTCTAGGTAGGCTAAAAAACCTTAAACTTCAAGCCTTCTCTACTAGAAACTAACATTTTTTAGTAATTCCTTTAGTCAGGCGAAAATTAGTAGTAGAAAGGCTCTTAGGACAGAAAATTATTATCTTATTCGCTAATTAGTAATAGAAAAGGGCTCTAGGAAGACAGATCGTAGTACTAATCTTAGAAATCGCTAGTAGAAAAGAGCTTTAGGAGTATAGATCTAGCTTAGATTTTAAGACCTAGTAGTAGAAAGTAGCTTAGGACAGCTAACTTTTATAGCGATAGTAGGCTCGAGACTTAGAAAAAGGAGTAGGATAGTAGGTTAGCTAGTAGACACAAAGTCTATATTTAAAAGTTAAGCTTAGAGGAGTAACTAGCTATATAGATACTTATCTTAGCTATAGAAAACAGCGTCGGGATAGCTAGGATTAGCTAGATTCTTACTAATCTAGTAAAAGAGGAGCTTAGGAAGCTTAGATTAGAGCTCGATAGTAGCTCTAGGAACAAAAGAAGTGCTTAGGATAGCTAAGATTTAGCTAGATTTATACTAGTCTAGTAAATTACAAGCTTAGGAAGCTCTAATTAGAGCTTAATAGTAGCTTTAGGATTAAAAGAAGCGCTCGGGAAGGTTAGATTAGAGCTCTAGGAATAAAAGAAGCGCTTAGGATAGTATAGACTTAGGAAGATTAGCTCTTTTATAGTAGAGGCTAGGCTTTAGTAGCTAGATCTTAGCTTATACCCCTAATTAAGTATCGCCTATCGAATTTCTACTTCTTTAGCTCTACTAGGCTAGCTTTAGCCTCTAGCTTACTAAGTCTTCTATTTCTTCTTTAAGCTCTGTTAGTAGCTAGCGTATATAACTCTCCTTTTCTTCCTAAGTTATTACTAATAGCTTACTAATAAAGATCTATAGATACTTGTACCTAGGTAGAAGGCTTAGTTCTATAACTTTCTCTATCGGTAGTAGTACTTCTTCTAGTTTAACCTAATCCGGAACTAGCTTTAGGTTTTCTTATAGAAAGGTATATTTCTTAAGATCTATCCTCTTATAGATATACTCTCGCTTTAAGCTATCTAGTTCCTTAAGCTTATACGATATACCTTCCTATAATACTTTAGACACTCTAAAAGGGCCTTCCTACCTAAATATAAGCTTATAAGAGAAGCTAGTTTTTAACTTAGAGCGGTATACTAATACGAGATCTCCTTCCTATAGTATAGTAAGATCCGTACAGCGATATTTATCGAAGTACGCCTTGTTCTACTCTCGGAGACGCTATTAACGTAGTCGTCCTTCTTCTATAGTCGTTTCTATAGCTTCTAGGGCTTGAGCTCGAATCGTAAGAAGCTCTACTCTAGTCTTAACCTTACCCTAATCTATAATCCGGAAGGTGTAGTATTCTAGCTCGATTAGTAGTACTACGTCACGCTTAATTATTACCTCTAACGGTGTTAGGCCGGTAGTAGAGACTATTATCGTTCTCTCTACCTATAGAACCGCTAGAATATAGTCCCGAATCGTATAAAGGCTACTATTAGAGAGCTTTAAGTAAGCGTCTAATATTGTCTTATAGCCGACTTTAACGATAGCGTTAGACTAAGAGTAGTACGACGAAATGTTAATACGTTTAATACTATACGATAGTAGTAGCTTCTCTACGTTACTAAGGTTAGTCTTATAGTTGTCGAGGATAACTTCTATAGCGGCCCTCTACTAGTAAAAGATCTCTTCCTATATAAACCTTACTATCTATACTAAGGAGATACTCTTCGCTAGGTACTAGAATATACGTACTTCTAGCTAGCGCGATAGAGATTCGCGTATAACTATTAACGAACAGTTCTTCGAGATATATAAGCTATCGATATACTACCGCTAGCCGACTATAACTTAGAGCAGGATTTACAGTTCTCTAGGTACCTATCGTCTATACCGAAGACTATAAATAGTATACTACCGAATAGCGAGCGAGATCTGAGCCTAGACTCTATCCTACTACTATCGTTTCTAGATAAGATTATACGTCTATTTAGCGCTACGATAACCGTTCTTATAATAGTATACCTTAATAATACGAGCTCGCGCTTCAGGTTTATTAATAACTCGCTATAGAGGTCTAGCTACTCGCTCTTAGCGCTAGAGCTAGTTATTCTTAATATAAAACAGCCGACACTTCTTCCTTAACCGCTTGTACTCGTTATTAGAAACTCTCTTAGATCTTTATATTCGTATAAGCACGAAAGCGATATTTATTAACTCCTAAGAGTAGATCCTATTAATTATAGGTAGCTCGCCCTAAATCACCTATATAGAGAAAGCGTTAACGTAAAAGGTATCGAAGAATTGCTCGTTAATTATTAGATCTATATCTTCTTCCTATTCTATAGCTTCTATATCTTTAGGCGTAGTAGGCTTCCTCGATAACGAATCCGGAGCTATATACTTCTTACTAGGAACATATATAACGTTGAAGTCGAAGAGGTAGATCTATACTAGCTAGCGCGTTATTACTATATTCGGCAAATTAGAGGTAGCCTTATTAAGCTAGTAAACAAGGGTATTTATATTAATCTCTAGTTAGAAGTATACTCTGAATAGCTATAGCTTTAGCTTCTTTAATACCTTTAGTATACTAAGGTATTCGCGCTTTCTAGTATCGTACTTAACCTCTACTAGGTTAAATAGGCCGGACTTATATCGAACTAGATAGCGGAGAAGTAGCTCGTCTCGATTATATTAGGAAAGCGTATATCTCTAGCCTTTGTTACTCGAATCCACTCCTACGATAATAAGTCCTACTCCTTCTCTAAAATCAAGAGTAACTAGGGCTAGGGCTGAAACTAGTGCCTTTAAGACGACGTCTTTAGCTAGTTAGTACTTAGTAGTCTATTAAAACTTAGTATCCTTCTATAAGAGTTTAAATAGTAGAGTAAGGATAATCGTGAAACCTTTAACCTAGACGTAGTAGTACGTAACTACGCTGAGGAAGATTCGAACCTCCTTCTAATTCTCTAGCGTCGGCTATTTCTTAATCTTCGCTACTCTCGCGAAGTCTAGATAGCGACTATCGATACTAGTAAGGTAACTAACGATTACTAGTTGTTCGTAATAGAGCTATAGCTTATTAAAAGCTACCGTTATATTAGCTCGTTCTATATTATAGAGGACGTCGTCTATAGCTATAATATGTTTAATAACGTAACAGCGGAGGCTAGGTTTAACCTCTTTACTATCGTACTTCGTCTTAGGCTCTTTAATACTAATATTATCAAGGAACGGCCGTGCCTTGTACGAGACATACTCTATAAGCACTTGGTTAATAATACGAACGAACTAGGTAATAGAATTTGTAGCTCCTTATAGTAACGTAGTCTACCGTAATAGGCCTAGTAGTAAATCAAAGCCTATAAGGTCTCTATAGGATTCATCGAGTAGAATTTAGTTATATCTAGAGAAGATATTAACTAACGAGGCTAGCGTATAACCGGTAAAGTCCTTAGAGAAACCCTTAGCGTTAGGTAGTAAGTTCGAATCTCTTACGGTAACTTGATTAAACTTCTAAGCTACGTTAATCAACCGATACTTCTTTAGCTTACCTACCTCTATCTTCTTACTAATAAGGAAGTACGGATTTCGATAGGCACTATAGTATAGCTCAAGAGTTCTAGCTTAGATTCGTTATCTTAGTATGTCTTCTACGACGTACTATAGAGATAAGTTTAGCTTGAAGCCTAGATACTATTATAGCTCGTAAGGAACTGTCCGAATCTTCTATAGTAGAGCGATATTAGGATTAATTCGGCCTAAATACGTAAAGTCCTACGTAAAGACAGCTTCTCGATTCCTTAGTATATAGTGTAACAAATCTAGCTCCTTTAGTAGTAGTTCTATACTAGGTTTGAACTTTATAAGCCGTTTAGGCGTTAGACGTAATCTAGGCTCGATCGTCGAGAACCTCTTAGTTAAGTACTTACTATCGTAAGGTCTAGTACTAGGTAGTATAGCTACTTCCTTCTTAATATAAGTCCGTCGCTAGTCCTTTAATCTACTAGGGTTTAAGCTATTAGTTATAGTAATATTAGCATTTACCGGTTTGATCTTATTAGTAACTCGCTTATAAAGAGTATAGGCGCTAATATAATTATCTAGCTTCCGCTACCCCGTAGCTTCTTTATTACGAGCTCTCTCTATAGCTATATTAATAGCGGCCGAGATAACGTACGTCTCTTCGCTAAGCTCGTCGTCTACTTTATCGGAAATAACCTCGTCGTAGAGTCTAGGTTCTTAGATAGCTAGCTCTACCTCTCTAAGCTTACTACGGGTAATTATCAAGTATTCGCTCTTATAATTCGAATCCTAGCTCGATCGAGGCACTAGTATAGCCTCTTTAAAACTATACCTAATACCCTAGTATAAGTCTCGCTCGCTAGTATAAGCTAGCTTAGCTTCGCCGGTAGCTAGTAAAAGCTTCTTAAGTCGGCTATTTTAGCTGAATTTAGCGACGTTACCTTTAACGGCCGCTACTACGAGATAGTTATACTATATTTACGTCTAGCTATAATTGACCCGTCTTGACAGTTCGAGCTACTGTCGTAGAGAGGTGCTTTATCTAATCAAGTCAGCTATAAAATAGTCCCTAAAGTAAATTACCTTTATATACGATAACTACTACGTAAGACAGTTAAAGACTTGATTCTCTAGAAGTTTAGGGCTATTAGTAACTATAAACGAATACTAGTACTAATCGCTTATCTATCTATACTACTAGTATAGTTTGAAGTATAGTATAGGAGGTATAACGTAATTATCGTTTAAAAAGGTAACTATAGAACGTTCCGCTAGCTAACCTCTCTAAGTAGAGTTTTTACCTCTAACTACTAAACCTTATACGGAAAGGGTAGTAGAAGCTTGAAAAGCTTATAATCTCTCTCCCTACTCCTCGCTATTATAAGATCTAGAGTCCTCGACAGTATACCCTATATTCTTTAGCTAATAATCACCGAAAGTCAGAGTTCGGACATCGACTTCTATAGAATCTAGACGCGATAAAAGTGTTAGAGCCTCTACTAAACTCGTGCCGTCGACTAGAGCTAGTTCCTCGGCACTCTAGCTTTTCCTAGGACTTGTTCTATAGTACGTATATTGCTACAGCCATTAAAACCGGTAAATATAATAATATAGCTGTCTAGAGTACTAATTAAGCCTTCCTACGAGCTATTATCGTAGTTCTTAGAAGCTAGGCGTACCTACTACGCCTACGGTCGGCTAAGTAAGATCGGGCTGTTCGCTAGTAAGACTAGAAATAGTATCGTAACTCTTACGCTAAAGGTATCGATTAATACCTCTAGGTAGTACCTAATGAAAGTAACCTTGCCTCCGACTCCTCCTATAGTAATATTACCGAGAGAGGTTATACCGACTTGAAGCTTTCGAATATGTTCGATCGGTATAATTATTAACTTAGCCTTCTCGTTAATTAAAGACTTATAAGCTATTATTCGAGGTCTATACTTTATAGGCACGTAGATACTTAGAATAATTTAATAGACATTATCGAATAATAGAAGGATATTATCTATTCGCTTATAAAGCTCGGAAGCGGGCCTAGGCTTGACTATATTAATCGCTATAGTAGTAACCTAGAAGGCCTTAATATTAGTCGCTAAAACAGCTTTCATTAGCTCCTCCTCTACCTACTCGCTAAAGGCTTTAGATAGTAAGGAATGTACGCTAATCTTAGCTCTACTACCTCTATTCGTACGCTTCTTTATATAGAGCTTATTAAGCTTCTTACGTAGATCCGTGTCGTTCGGAATACGACCTTATAAGGAATACGACGCCTACTCGCTATAGAGAATAATCTCTACTAAGCTTAACTAGACCTTAGATTCGAGTATTTTATCTATCTAGAAGACGTTAGCGTTATTATTAGCGTACGTAGCTCGGAGGTAGTTGTCTATACGCTTAGTCTTTAGAGGCTCCTTAGCCTTCTTCCGCTTTTAAGTATACGTAGGAGCGACTAGAACTAGTAGACTATTTAGGTAGTCGTATATCTACTTATCCTCGATCTTATCGTTATTACGTCTCTAAGTTTAAGAATCCTCTAACTCTCCTATATCCGTAAGGTAAGGAGCTAGCTAGTTTTTATCTTTAACCTCTTTAATACGAGAGTGACGATAAGCGCGGGTTCTTATAGCTATAGCCTAGGTCGTAATCCGCTTCTATACTCCTATTAGCTATCCTCCGACTAGACGAGAAGGGTTTAGGTTCCGCTTTGTCTTTACGCTATCTCTAGCTACGTAGGTGCCGATTAGATCGTCCTAATCCTCCTATATAATAGAAGCGACTTAACCGATATTAATAGGACCGTTAATACTAGCTGCCTTGTTCGCTATCCTCTACTAGCTCGCTCTTAGCGTTAATAAACGATCTATATTTTCAAGATCGATCTTCCTATAGCGCTACTCTAATACTCCTATTAATACGAACAGCTTTAGTAGTTCCTTGTCCTAGTAGTATTATATCTTTTCTATATCTAGGCGAGGCGTTCCGTAGTATATGATACCGGTCTTTAGATCTCTATATATTAAGCCCTTAGTCTCGAACTACTATAGGTACTCGTAGTTTGTAGCTATGTAGCCTTCGAGCCTATATATCTAATAACCTAAAATCTTTAGAGCGATCGCTATATAGGCCTTAATTATTAACCTATTATCTATCGTAGCTAAATTAATCGAAATCTCCTAGCTATAAGTAGGCCTTAGAATATACAGATAGTCGTGATCGTGAGACTTCGCTCGCTATCCTATCGACGGGCGTAGTAGCTATAGGCCTCCTTCTTCGAGTCGACGAATCGTAGTAATTACAAGGTCTTATATACTAGCGGTAATGTTATCGACGCTTACTAGTTCACGGCCTTTACGGACTACTGTTTCTCTAGCCTTGAACTTAGAGTTTAGTCTTAGGGCGGACTTCTTTACTACTTCGTATAACTACTAGACGTCTCTACTACCTTCGTTATATACTTCTATTTTAAAGTCCTTATTACTATTAATCTAACGCTAGGCTGTCTTTAAGAGCTTACTATAATCTAAGTCCTTGTTATTAAGATCTAACCTAAGATAGGCCTAGAGCCTCTTACTAAAACGAAATAGAAGGCCTCGTATAAATAGAAGAGTACGAGAACGCTCGTCTATATACGAAGTAGGCATAGTATTAGAGTAGAGTATAAACTACCTTAAGTACTCTAAGAGATTATTATCCTCGCTACGGTTGACCTTATAAAGGTTTTCTATATAGCGGCGGTTTCTAAGTATATATATATTATCGTACTTTCGGTATTCCTTAATAATCGACTCTTTGAACTTAGCGTAGTCTCGGTCGTAGAAACTATTAAGGCGCTAGTATCGTCCACGTTAGACAACTATAACCTAAGTAAGTAACTTCTCGTAAAGCTGTTTATCGTTATTAATAAGTAGAATAGAGTAGTTACTATATAGCGCTTCAAAACGCTTAATATACTCGGTTACGTTCTCTCTATTAAAGAAGGGATTCTAGTCCGAGCTAGGTAGTAGTAGAACCTAAGCGACAATCACCTTCTAGCTTTAGGTTACTTAGATAGTCTCTATAAGTAGCTAGAACTACGCTATAGACAGTCTACCTCCTAAGTTCGGTCCTTAAAAGATATTAGTATTAGAGTTAAGGTTAGTACCTCCTTGGTCCTCCGCTTCTATAGATATATCGTTGTCTAGTAGAGGGAATAAAGTAAAAGCGGGTAGTAGCTTTACTAGTAATCTTCGAATTTGCTTATTAAGTAGGTTAGATAAGCTACTCTCTAGTGTTTTAGGCCAGCTAATAGATACTAATTCACTTATAGAGCTCGTTCGAAGGTGTTCTAAGAGTATGTTATACTCTCCTTAATTAAGGTTTTTAAATGAAATATAGTTATCGTTTAAAAAGATAACTAAAAAACAAGGGTCTAAAATTTTATTAGCCGTTAGAAGGTAAACGTTATACTTTTCTTATAATACCGGGGCTATATTAATTGTGCCTAATAAGTAAGGCATGTCGTGTCGTATAGTTCGACCGTTTATAGCTAGGCGCGTCTGTCTCGCTTATTCGAGTAATTCGCTATATAACTATAGTAGTATAATATTATATTAGCCTATACTATATACCGGGTCCGGGGCCTTAGACGTGATTAGTATCCTTAGCTAAACGATTAGCGTCTAACGCCGTACTAAGACTTATTCTAAGCGATCTATATACTAGGGGATACAAGATTACCTAGACAGGTCCGGCCTATCCTATAGCCTCTACGCTATCCGAACGAGGGCGTTTTCACGCTAAACTAGGGTCTAATCGAAGACTATTATAGGCATAGAGACCCTAAGTAAATCTCCGATATAGTAAGTCGCCTTACTATCTATATAGTAATTACTAAATAGATCCGTACTAAGGGGTACTAGAGGTTTATAACTTTTCCGGGTTAGAGCGATATCTATATTCTAGGAGCTTCTATATTATTATAGCCCTTTAAGTCGCCTCTTACGTAGGCTTCTTTTAGGCCTCTTATTAATGTTCATAGTACGTTAGTTCTCGCTTTAAGGCTACTATCTGCCCTCCGCGCTTCTAGTTCCGGTATAAGAGAGAAGAGATAGCCCTACCTTCGGCTCTATTAATAGATAATAACTACTTTAATACTAACCCCCCTAGGCAGGTATAAGAGCGGTCGCTATAGAACAAGACCTGTTCGGAGAGTAATAGTCTTGTAATACGTTGATTGACTAGTAGTAACGAGCTTAAAATAGTAGTCCTAAGACTAAGAGCCTATACTAGGACCGTAGGACATTGAATTAATCAAGTAGAGTAAACATTACTATCTTAGAAACGAGCTACTACCTTGCTTTTATACTAAAACTGCTAAGCACGGTATATAGGTAGGCCTTTACCTCACTAATAGTATTAGTAAAGATAATAAGATAGAGCTAGAGATATAGTATATTACTATACTAGTAGCTAAGATATAGGTAATTCTCTAGAACAAGTATAATAGAGTCCTAAAGTCCTATACTATAGGTCTAATTAAGTAGTTTATTATATTTAGGATATTATCTAATAAGATAATTAGAGAAGTATAGAGATACCTTAGAGGCCTAGGTAAGAGGATTACTAAGATTAATCCTTAGGAAGCTTACTACTAGAGCTAAGAGAAAAGGCTAAAATATCTCCTATAGTCTCTACCTATATTATACTAAGTAGCTAAGGATACTATTATAACCTAACTATTCTTAGATATAGATACTATTCTCCTTCTACTTAAGTTCTAAGAGGTAAGAGATAATCTAGATAAGATAGATATAGGTTTAGCTATATTCTATTCTAGGTAGCTCTACTAAAGAAAGTCTCTACTAATATACTAGCTCTATAAGAAAGGGAAGTACTAGTTAAAAGATTATCCTAACCTCTCTACTATTAAGAAACTATCCTAGTAGAGAAATAGTACTAAGAACTAGAAGGACTCTTAGAGATTATTCCTTAGAGGAAGAGTTAGAAGATCCCTTTTACTAAAGAATACTAGATATATTAAGAAAGCTATCTATAAGTTATTATTATATAATAAGCTAAAGAAGGTTATCTAGAGAATAGGTAAGTAGCTTTAGAGAATAGAAAAGTCTAAAAAGCTTCTAAAGAAAGAATTCTTAGCCTAGAAGTCTAGTTCTAGTTCTAATTCTAGAACTTACTCTAGTTCTAGAAGTAATAATAATTCCCTATTAGAAGATAATAACTAAGATAAGTTAGCCTATTCTATAATTAAGGCTAAAGGCAAGTTATTACTCTAAGAATAGCTCTTAGATTCCTATACCTTATCTTATATAACTAACTAACTATCCTTCTTTAGATTAGTAAAGCTACTAAGGAAGAAAGTATAGATTAAGGTAGGAGGAGGATACCTCTATATAACCTACTCTAGACTAGTATAGATAAAGAGAATCTTAGAAGAAGAAGTTCTACTTAATAAGGTACTATTTATTCCTAATCTTAGAGTAAATCTTATATTATAGGATTAGTTTAGTAAGTAATTTAGAGTCTAGAAGCCTAATTTTACTCTTACTTCTCTAGATAGCTAAATAGTTATAAAGACTAAGCTAGTTAGAGGTATTCTATTTATTAGTAAGATATTATCTCTCTTATAGGAAAAGTTATATTACTTACTATATAATCCTATAGAGGTTAATAATACCTATACTACTCTATTAGAGAAGGATCTAAAATAGTAGGAGCTATAGTATAGAAGATTTATATACTTTAGAAGAGAGTTACTCTTAAACCTTTATAAAGTTACTAACCTAAAGGAAAGAATTCTAATTTCTAACTAGAAAGAGTATAAGTATAGGATCTATATAATAGGTAAGATAAAGAAACACCTAGGTAAGTCTATTAAGAGAAGACCTAAAAGATTAGCTCTTATATTAGTAGATATTTATAGACTATTACTATTATTAGTAAAAGGTTTTATATAGTAGCTTAAGATTATTAATAATTTCTTAAGAAAGAAATAGGTATTTCTACTTAAAGCTAGATTAGATATACTAACTACTCTTTAGAACTAGAGGATTAAGGTAGAAAGGTAGTTAGTAGTACTCCTTAAGTCTATAAGAGCTTATAATACTAGAGAGATTACTACTTTAATTAAATAGTAGGAGAAGGACGATTAATAAGCGCCGACTATACTTACTAACTACGATCGTCGACTATAACTACGATATACCTTAAATAAAAGTTTAGATAGTCTTTTAAGAGAAGCTACTATATTAGTCTTTTAAAACCTTTCTAGAGCTTATTAATCTTTCTTATCGTCCTAAAACTCTTATAGATTATTAATCGGCATTATTTATAGTTATATAAAAAAGGCCTTTATAGTAAGCTATATTACGTAAGTAAAATATAGAAACCGTTCTAGAATCGTAGCTAGCGTAGTAGGCTTAATAGCCTTAATATTAGAGAAGAGATTTACCTTATCTAGTTAAATATCTAGTACTACTAGCTCTACGAGCTCTTCGATCGAAATAGAAGGCTTTACGATTTTTACGCTATACTCTATTAAGTAAAGACCGATAGCCTTAATACTAGCTTACGTTAGTACTAATCGAATAGATACTAGTAAGACGTATATAGACCTATAGAGTATACTATTATTTCTAGCGTTATCGTATATAAGAGCGATTAGTTAGTCTCTAAGGCTAAACCTTTATAATATATTAAAGAGTAATTTCGAAAGTCGCTCTCTAGTATATCTACTAGTAACGTAGAGAAAGTCTAATATCGTCTCGTATTATACCTATTTAGTATCGATCTAGTAGGTATAGATAGTAAGGAATAAAGCTTTTATACTACTAGACTACTAGCTATCGACTACGATAGTAACCTTAGAGGTTCTAGCTAGTATAGCCTTTAGATCTTCCTTAGACCTCTCTTAGACCTCTCGAAGAAGAGCCTTAATCGTCTTACTAGAGCGGAAAGGTATTTCGAGACTAGGGTTAAGATATATATATATATAGTAGACTATAGGATTCTCGAAGAAATTAAGTAGTAGGCTATATACTACGATTATTTATATAGATACTATAGGGAAGTTATTAATACTTAGGTCTAGGTCGCTAAGGTAACTCTTATAATTTCGAGCCTAACTATATAAGCTTAATAACGTAGTTAGTAAACGTAGTCGGTAGGAACTTATATAATAGTCTTTATACTACTAGATATACTCTAGTAGTATCCTCTTTCTCTTAAATACCTATATATACTCCTTAGTTCGAAGATAAGAACTAAGACTACTTATACTAATATAGAGGCCTAGATAGGCTAAAGAGGTCTCGTAACCTTAGTAGACTACTTTTAGTGAGGTATCCTCGATATTAATCCTCTAGTCGAAAAACTTCTAGACCTAGAAGGAACGAGTACTCTTCTATTTAATAGGTATAGTCTTTTATATCTTAAACTTATACTTATAGCGACCTTATACCTTCTACTATCGTCGTATATACTAGTCTCTAAAGTCCGTTTTATACTCTTTCTACTATAGATATACCCTATTTACTTAAGTCTAGTCTAGAGAAGATATAGATATATTAATTAGAATTTTAGAGGTAGTAGGTAGTCTACTAGAGCTCTACTCTAATACTATATATCGTAGCGTAGAGGGTACTATCGAACTAGATTCGAATTATAAAGAGTCTCTAAAAACGCTATCTTAATATTATTATCTTAGTCGAGTACTAGACCTAAGTCCTCTAGTAGCTAGCGATAGATTTCGCTATAAAGGTAGCGTATTTATAGGTAGTAGTATTAAAACTAGAAGAGTTAAAGAAGATAAAGGCAGACTAAATTATAAAAGTAAGAAAGAGGAGAGCTCTAGACTATCTATAAAACACGCTATAACTTTACTCTAGTACGACGTCTATAGTAGTTCTTATCTATAGAGAAGCCTAAATTATACTAATTAGACGCGATAAAGCCTCTTGTCCGCTAACGATAGACTAGTTAAGAACTTAGTACTAATCTCTAGATTAAGTATACTAGGATCTATTAGATCTGTAATAATAGACGAAAAGCTAATACTAGCCTACTCGCTCTTAAATCTAGCTTAAACTAGACTCTCGACTATAGCTTCGAGTAAAGTCTCTTCCTTATTAAGTATATATTGTTTATTAAATATACTATAGGTAAGCTTCGCGTTTTGTCTCTACTATATAGATATAGTAGGTATAGAGAATCTATAGGTATTCTAATCGTAGTTAGTAGGAATTAGCTATCTAAGATACTCGATAAGGATTAAGAAGTAATTAACGAAGGAGAGCTTCTAGCTAAGAACATTACGTAGTATAGCCTAGTATTCTATCTAAAAGATATCGTAGAGTATAGGCAAAACGCTATTAGTAATATACGACTATAGTTAATTAGTATATAGTTAGTAAATATAGTCGGTACTTAAGATAGCTAGTAGATATACCTTAACTTAGGCTTCTAGTACTAATATCTAAAGTAAGATAGCTAGACCTCGAAGCTATAGTGTCGTAAAAGGGGAGCTCTATATTATATTAGTAGATAGGAGTTTCTAATAGATAGGAAGACTTACGCTATCGCTATATACTTATATAGCTATAAGTTTATCTAGCGCCTTAATCTTAGACTAGAACTCGCCGATTGCCTTATACTAGTATTAATAAGTCGCTCTACTATAGTTAGTAGAGCCTAGCGTACTAGTAGATAGCTTAATAGCGTACTTAGCCTAAATATCCTTCTCTTAAAACAAGCTTAGCGAGTTATTAATAATAACGTTTATAGAGTTTCTCTTTAACTTAGAAGGATCTAATAGTACCTAAACCTATATACTACTATCTTCCTTTTCGAATTCTTCTAATATACTCTTTTTTCTCTTAATCTCTCTATATAGAAAGTAGAGCTCGATATACTAACCTTCTTTATCTTCTTAAGCAAGGTCTTTAGAAGATTTCTTTTTCTCTACCTTCTTAAGAGCCTTCCTCTCTCTATATAATATTAGCGCTAACTATATACGCCGACTACGTTTACCGACTATATATATAATAGTATAATAGAGACTTACTATTATTTAGTAAAGCTTGTTTTATAAACTAGTTTCTATTAATTAATATACGTCTTCTACGCGTTCTTATCGAGGCTATCCTACTCTAGTAGTATAGCTATTTACTTTACCTTAAAACGACTAAAAGCTTAATTCTTTACTTTACGTTTTTAGTCTACTTTAGCCCTATCTTCGTCTATAGCTTAAGTACGTACGTAGTCGTATAGTATGTTTAGATTAATCGAGTAGTCTTTAATATCCTTTCTTATCGTAGTAAGCCTTACGCGTTTCGTCTCGAGTTTAGAAAGAGACTCTACCTTATACTTCTAATATACTATTTCTAGGACAATTAGTATTAAAAGTATCGCGTTCGATAGCTATAACGGTTACCTACTAAATAGTAGTAGAATTAGGTAGGTTAGACAAGCGATAGTAATATACGATAAATTTAGTTATAAGTATAGGTAGTTAGAAAGCGAGGTTTAGAATTTATAGAAAGTAGAGAAATCTAGAGTCTAAGAGCTAACTAAGTAGGAGTAACGTTAAGGTAGGTCCGCCTCTAGATACTTTAATATAGCTTTTTAGATAATATTAGTTATCGATATATATAGTCGGTACTTTACTATTAGATTATATCTTAGTATAGGCTAATATATCTACTAAGTCTACCTATCCTAGGTCTCTATAGTATATCTACTAGATAGAAGAAAGATTACTTTAAAAAGAGAGATATAGGCTAATTATATAAGACTAATAGTAGATTATAGAGACCTAGCTTTTATTCTAGAAAGGATATCTTAACTTCTTAAGAAGTACTTACTTGTTTATACTTACCTTTTCTACTATATATAACCTTATATATTAGCTAGAGATATTATAATTTTAGCTTTTATATTAAGAACTATTCTATCGATCTATAGACTAGGTTTAAAACTCTTTAAGCTACTTAATAAGTTAATAGGCTTAATAGATTACTAAAATAGTATAAATCCTAAGAATCCTATAGTATATATTAATAGAATAAATATTTAGTTTTAAGATATTTTAAGGCCTAATAACGAGATACTACTATTAAGTCTATTATAGAGAAAGTTTTTCTTTAGATTTAGAAGATTCTACTAATCTTTTAGAACTAGCCTTTTTAATTAGTCTTAGAAAAGAGAGAGAGTATTACTACTTTATATTTATATATTTTATATATCTAGTATATATAGTAAAAATATTCTCTTCTATAGTATTATAGATAATTTATTATTAATAGAATAGGCCTTAGTTTAGTATAACTTAGAACTAATAGCTTATTTTTTAATTATTCTATACTAATATCTAATTATATAGATCTAGTAAACTAATATCGACTATAACTATCCTCTAGTTCTACGCTTCTAGAATTAATTAAGATAAGATTTATAGTCGGTAATCGTAGTTAGTAGTAGTTTTCCTAGTATAGTACCTTCCTATTTAGGTATAGACGTACGATCTAGTAAGTTTCTTAGTATCTCTTTAGACCCGAGGTTCTATAGCTTATAGCGTCTTAGTAAGTTTTAGTATCTTTCTAACTACTTACTTCTTCTTTCTTTACTTCCTTCCTCTTATCTCTACCTATTTCTTTATTTCTTATACTATTCTTCGATTACGACGCTCTATATAAGAGCGATAATCAAGTATCGATCTCTTTAAGTCCTTCTTAGCGTTTACGATCGTATAGTCTACTAAAAGTAGCTATTCTAGAGAGTACTACTTAGAAGCCTATTAAGCCTTAGAAGAAGGTTATTATAGTAAAAACGAATACTCGTTAGAAGCGTATACCTCGTAATTATAGATAGAAACGTCCTATCCTTAAGTTAGATACTATTACGCTTCGTTAGATTAAGAAATTATAGAGTATAATAGAACTATATATCTAACGCCTTCTATTCTAGTAGCTTATCTACGAGATCGTTCTTACTTTTAGTAGTAGGCTACGCTATTAATTAGTAGCCTTAGAATGCCTCTAAGAGGTAGCTAAAGCGTTCCTTACTACTAAATTTAAGATATCTAATCTTCTAGCTATCTATATAAAGTAGGTTATACTATAGGCTAAGGATCTATAGCTATACTATCGTATTCGTATAAGGTTTACTAGCTAGGACGGTAGTATAGTTTAGTAGAAGCGTAAGTCTACCGACTATAGATACCGACTATATTTCTAACCTATTATCTTAGTAGATATATAGCGAGTTTCTCTAGGGAATAGAGAGGTCGTTAGTACCTTAGGCTTTAGACTCTAAATTCTAGCTCTATATTAAAACTTTATAATTTCGACCTTATAACTATAACTCTAAATAAATATAATATTATTAATATTCTATCGCGTTCTTATACGATATAGTACTTCTAGTTAACTACGACTTCTTTAATCGTCTCGTATAAGACGCTACTATACTTACGTCTAAATAACGCGCTCTTACTAATTAAGTATCGCGTTCTTCTACTCTATTAGCGTAAATTCAAATAGAGAGAGCTAGCGACTAGCCTTAAGGATAGGCTAATAATCTAATTCTTATCGATATATAAGATAGTAATAATAAAGACAATAATAAATACGCGCCTAAAGAGAAGAATAATAAAGACGCGCCTAAAGAGGAGAATAATAAGCCTCCTACTATAAATAGGCCTACTACTAGTAGGAAGGGCCTTAGTAGAAAGTAGCCTATTATATAAAAAGCGCCTTATAAAATAGTAACGAAGAAGAAGAGAAGAGCTAGTCTAAAACTTACTATAAAGAAGAAATCCTATATCTTAAAAGTATAGTTGAATACTTAGAACGTAGCGCGAGCTAGTAGGCTTTCTAAGAAGGCTCTAGTAGTAAGGAGAGTAAGGAAGCCTTATCGCTATAAGCTAGGTAGTAAGTTAAAACATAGTCGGTAAACGTAGTCGGTACGCTAATCTACTATAGTTTTAGCTCTATAGGAGATTTATATATTTTAGAGGACTAGAGATATACTTATTAGTAAGCTTCCCTTCTAGCGACTAGTAAGAGAGGTCGCCTATAGCTTTAAGTAGGATCTACAGTTTTAGGCTACTATACTAGAAGCGTTATAAGAGATAGTAGAGCTCTATTTAATAAAGGTTTTTAAGAGTATATATCCTTCTATATTACTATTTAGTAGCTTATACTAACTTATATAGGTACTAACCTCTACGCTATCTATATAAAGCGAGTTACGATCTAGTAGAAGGATATATAGCTCGTTTAAAGAATACTTCGTATATAGGATATTATAGATAATAAGAGTTATTTAAAGTAGTATAGTACTACGTATTATATTCGGCGTAAGGAATAGCGTTTAGGCTACTTCGAGATACTCGGCTATATAGTAGAAGCGTAGTATTAAATTATATTATAACTATAGCGAACGATATAAGATTACTTTCTACTTTTATACTATAAAACCTTCGTTTCCTCTTATCTCTATAGTCGGTATATATAGTTAGCGCCTATCGTCCTTTTTACGTACTTAGATACTTAAAATACGTAGATTTTAGTATACCTATACCTATACTCCTATAGGTACCTACGTAGGTATACGCTCTAACCTATATTTTCTAGTTATAAGTACTATCTATTAAGCTTTAGCGAGTTACCTCTCTAACCTATATCGATTACTAAGAATATAGGTTTAGACCTAACTCTACCTATACTAACCTATTCCGACGTCTACTAGTAATACTAACCTAAAGATTAACTAGCCTAAGACGATTACGCTAGTATACTATATTACTTCTAGTTTAATAGCTACTAACTCTATCGAGTAAGCTCGTCGATAAGCTAAAGGTCTTATAATACTAGTAGATATAGTATTTATAGAGATTAACGAAATCGCTAAGGATTTCGTATATACTAAAAGGTAGAATAATATAAGTACTACTATTATAGTATTCGATAGTATTAAGGTCGACGCTTCTATAATCGCTCTAGACCTAGATAACCTAAGCGACGATACCTAAATCTATATTATAGATATATTAAGTAAGAACGTTAAGTACTTATATAACGATATTAAGTATATAGATCGGTTTAGTTTTAAAACTATTCTCCTAATATCTTTAGTTAATAAGTAGCGACTATTCTAAGAGGTATATATAGAATACTTAGACTCTACTATACGAGTAGTCGATAGCTCTAATACTACTATCGATACCTAAATATTCGCTACTCTCTATACGACTATAAATACCTACTTAGTAATACTACTAATATATAACGAGTCTATTACTATACTTAGGCTAAAGGTTATACTCTTAGAATCTAGAAATATAGACTCTATTACTAGCGAAAACTTCTAAGTCGAACTAGATAGGCTCCTACTTAAGCTCTAGTAACCTACTAGTATCGCCTAGCTAATAAAAATACTCTAATTAGAGATACGCTATACTATCCTTAGAGATAATATTAGTCTTAGTAAGACTATCTAGGTACTATATATAGTTATCTATATAGCTAGAGAAATTAAGTAACGACGATAGTAGTAGAAAGGTAAGTCGGTTTATTAAAGAGTTATATAGAACGATCTACTAGCTAGTAGATAAGACGTCTACCTACTAGCTAGTAAATTATTCTATATCTATTACGTAATTTACTAATATTTCTAGACGTTATAGAAACGGCTATAAGAGACGCTATCGACGACGAGGCCGACTAGCTACTTACCGACTTTAAAGTTACTAACTCTAAGCCTCTCTACTACTCTTATCTCGTTATCTACTCGCTAAGTATACTCTAGGCTTAGATCGAGCCTATTACTAAGCTATTTAATAACCTCTCTTCGACGAGATATATCTACCTTATTATATTCTATAGCCTAGGTAGTAATACTAATAGAGTAGCTATAGTAGGATATACTAGTATCCTAAATACTAATCTAGATAGCCTAGAGATATACCTCTCGAATCTATTATTTAATAATCTACGTACTTCTTCTACTATTATCCTTAGTATATTCTAGTCGCTATAGAATAAGATTCTTAAGAAGAGTAAAGTATATATACGCTATAACGTATCTAAGACGCTAGTTATAGCGTAGGTTAATAACGACGACGATAGTTCTAATATCGATAAGGAACTCGAAGTAGAACCTATAGTTCTCGAATTAGAGCTTAGTAATAGCGACGATAATAACGATACTAAGACTATAGATCCTTCGCTATATACGTAGTCTATAGATAACGAGATCCTTCTTTATAATAAGTAGAGCTTTAGTATAATCTATATAGACGAGGCTTATTATCTAGGTAATCTATAGGCCCTCTAGACTAACGCCTTATATTAACTAGAACCTACTATAGAGTACGTGCTCGTTATAGTAACTATCTTCTATAATATAGTTAGTAATAGTATAGTATTATTTCGCTTTTTCTAGAAATCGCTATCTAAGGTCCTTTCTAAAGAGCTCTATAAAAGTCTAAATAGCTATAACTATCGTTCGCTAAGCGATACTTTCTATAAATAATATTAACGTAACTACTTCGCTATCCTAACTATAGTCGATCCTAGCCTCCTAGGTAGTAGTATATTAACTAACTAGCTCTACCTCTTAGCTTTATAGCCCTACTACTTCTTCGAATATAGGCGGATAGGTAATATAAATATAGTCTTCGACCTCGTACTACTTACTCTAGATCTTACCTAGTTATACTAAGTTAAAGGTTAAAAGATCGTTACTTATAAGTCGATAGTAGAATTAGATATAGAGATCCTCTCTATTACGACCGTCTATATAGAGATACGTACTAATATAGTAGGTACTACTATATACGAAGATATAGCTCGTAGCTACCTCGATACTCTAGGCTAGAAGAGCCTTCTAGTATTCGACGAAGATAATAAGATAGGTCGTACGTTAAGTCTCTATCGATAACTAGTACTAACCTATAATAACCTAGTAAACATACGCTTACTAGACCGCCGATACGATACTAGCGTAAAGTTAATTAATAGCCTATAAGTTAGTTCTATAGAGTAGTCTACTAGCTAGTAGTAGTCTAGAGGATATCTTCGGGTTTAGGCTTAGATATTCCTACGTACTTCTTATTAAGAAATATATATCTCTATACTCTACGTAAATAGAGCTCTTAAACGTACTCTTCTATTTATCTCTATAACGTAGTATTATTATATAACTACGTCGCGTAGTCGGTAGCTTTTAGCGTCGCAATTAGGTCTAAGTATAATAAAGAGTCGATTACGCTCTAGAATAATATAGTAACGTCGTATACTAGATACTTTTTATTAAGAAATATATATCTCTATACTCTACGTATATAGAGCTCTTAAACGTACTCTTCTATTTGTCTCTACGACGTAGTATTATTATATAACTACGTCGCGTAGTTAGTAGCTTTTAGCGTCGTAATTAGGTCCAAGTATAACAAAGGGTCGATTACGCTCTAGAATAATATAGTAACGTCGTATACTAGATACTTCTTATTAAGAAATATATATCTCTATACTCTACGTATATAGAGCTCTTAAACGTACTTCTCTATTTGTCTCTACGACGTAGTATTATTATATAACTACGTCGCGTAGTTAGTAGCTTTTAGCGTCGTAATTAGGTCTAAGTATAATAAAGGGTCGATTACGCTCTAGAATAATATAGTAACGTCGTATACTAGATACTTTTTATTAAGAAATATATATCTCTATACTCTACGTATATAGAGCTCTTAAACGCACTCTTCTATTTGTCTCTACGACGTAGTACTATTATATAACTACGTCGCGTAGTCGGTAGCTTTTAGCGTCGTAATTAGGTCTAAGTATAATAAAGAGTCTAGGTATAATAAAGAGCCTAGCTATAATAAATAGCTCGGCTATAATAAAGCGCTTAGCTATAATAAGGAAGCCGGCTATAATAAAGGGTCTAGCTATAATAAAGAGCTCGGCTATAATAAAGGGGCTCTAACTTATAAGAGCCTTTATTTAGAAGACAACCTCTAGTAGATTAGGAGAAGTAGAATACTTAGCTAGCTAGTAATTAAAACTCCTACTAGCTAGTAGAGTATTCTATATTCTTCTTAGTACTATAAGTAGCTACTCTATATACTTTAATTAGCCTCTAATACTACCTATACGCCTTCTATAGTAATAGTAAAATTCTCTTAAATCTAGCTATATCGCTACCTATATTTTCTTTTAAGAAGTTAAGGTTATATCCTAACTACTACCTTCGAGATATAATATTATTCTAATATGCCTCTAAAACGTAGTCGTCTATTATCTTCTAACGTCGTAGCCGAAGTAGTATATATACGTCGAGAGCGTAATCGAGAACGATAGCGATAGTTACGTTTATAGCGTACTATATAGAATAGTACTTTAGCTATAACTACCTATTAGTAACAATAAGGTAATCTTATTATCTACTATCTTAATATAATCGTAGAGTAACTAACTTCTACTCTACTGTCTCTCTAACTCTATATTCTAGATATTCTACTTCTCGACGATCCTAATAACGTATAGCTTTTAGAAGGCGCCCTTTCTATCGACGACTATAATAATCTCTACGACAGTAAAATATCTAATAAATATAGAGTAGATCTTTAGTCTAACTTACTAGAAGTACTAGACCTACCTATAGTAGACTCTTCTCTAAGAGATATCGAAGAACCCTTATATAGTCCGATTTCTATATCTAGTAGAGCTAGTAGTATACTACTAACTTAGGACTTTACTAATATATCTTCCTCTATAGACTCCTTATAGGTTCGAATAGCCGAGTTCGATAATACTATCGTAAGCTCTAGCGTCGTAAGCTCTAGCGACTAGTTACTAGAGAGTAGTAAAGCTATATATTATACCTATTCTATTAGTATACTAGATAGAGAGAATAAACTAGAAGATGAAAATATAGGAGACTATATTAACGACTAGGACCACGCTAATAAATAGAATCGTACTAACGACTATAACCGTGCCGACGACTAGAATCGTACTAACGACTAGGACCGCGCTAACGACTAGGACCGCGCTAACGACTAGAATCCCGCTAACGACTAGGACCGGCCTAATAGCCTAGGTCGCTCTAACGACTAAGATACGACCTACTAACCTAATAACGAAGCTAGAAACTACGATCGGTTAGGTAGCGATAATAGTAAGAGTAGCGAAGTTAATAACGATAGCGATAGTAGTAACGTATTATAAGATCTATATAAGTATATAGCTAAGAAGCTATATTAGTAGTTATAAGGCGGATTTTATAGATATATATCGGACGATTATAAAATAGAGCGTCTTCGATATTTAGAGAAAGTAGGCGATATAGACTATTACTCGCTATTAGAAGCCTTTAGAAGCGCTCTATTCCCTTCTCTACTTAGAATACTAACGCGAATTATAGTCGACTACCTTCTATATTATAACGCGTCTTAATAGGAGGAAATGTTTTATAGTATATCCTTATAGCTAAATAGAACAAGACCTCCTCCGAAGTATATATACCTCTATAAAGAGTAGACCCTAGCTACTAAAGCTAATATCGTTTTCGATATTAATAGTTTCTTAGAATTTATATTATATCTTAGTTTCGTACGCTAGAGTATTCGCTACTAGCCTATACCGCTTTTAAAGTAGAATATTAGTATAGACCTTTATATCCGTACTAATTATTATACTAAGGATTAAGAAGCGGAATAACTACGATCGTAGTTAAATCTACTCTAGAATATTCCCTACTTCTATCTTAGAAGGATTAAAGGAACGATAGAGATATTAGTTTTTATCCTCTTTCTATATATACCTACTACTACTAGGAAATTCATCTCGCTTACTAAGGAACAATATACCTACTAGCTAGATAGGATCTTCTACTCTACTATCTATATATTCTATAATACCTATTATACTTAATATCTTCCTACTACGTATCGATATATCTATATTAATAGTAAGATATATTAGATCGAGGATCGCTTAGTTAGAGGAGTAGGATATAAAATATAGAGAGCGATTACCTATTATCTATACCTAGAATATCTTAGTAAGGTATAGAGTAAGATTCTTGAAATTATTAAGAAGGAAGCTAGACTTTATAACTTCTAAGAGCCTTAACTATTCTTTTTAGCTAAAGAGACGAAATTATAATTTAAGACAAGTCTTATATATCCTACGTTACTCTATACGATAGAGAACTTTAGAACGTATCTAGAGTAGGTTCTCGATTTTAACGTTATCTAACGCGAACGCTTATTTATTAATATTAGTAAAGAGATTTATACCTAATCCTACTAATTACTAGCTAATAACCGAGATCCTTACGACGAGTAAGTATATGTCTATATATAGAAACGATACTATCTTAAGAAGTATCTCGAGTAGATATATAATAGAGAGCCGCCTTAGAGTAGATAGATATTCTACGAGTAGAATCTACTTTATAAGGCCTATAATCTTACGAGCCTTACTCTACGACGATCGAAACTCTTTAAAGGTAGACTTATCTACTCTTAGTTCTATAGTTCTATAAAGGAGGTTACTAATTCTTCGAAACTATATCCTTTCTCTAACGATAGATTAGAGGAACTTGTATTCGACTTAGTAATCCTTAAGGCTACTTAGAGCTAGGCTAAAGGCCGCCGCCGAGATATATATATAATTAAATAGTTATACCTATATAGTAAGCGCTAAGCCTACGTAGTACTTATAGACTCTCGTAGAAATACCTTACTAGCTAGTAATCGGAATATAGACTTACTAGATACTTAGTATATACTTCTAGAAGAACGTATCTTTAGAGAAAGGTACTATTATAGGAATATACTACTAGAGGTACGTACCTTTAGAGGAATATACTACTAGCTAGTAATTAAAGATAACTAGAGCTAGTAAATATTTTAATACCTTAGGTATTATAAGCTTATATAATAATACCTAAGGTATCCTTATATACGTACGAGAAGTAGAATTCTAGTTACTTCTAATAAGCTAAGCCTAATCTAGCTATTACGATCGACGGTTAGAGCTTAATAAAAGCTTATTTCTAATATATAAATCTAGATATAAGATATATATTCCTCTACTACTACCGAATTTAGTAGTAATAAAAGGATTTCCTATCTTACTTATAGATTCCTTTACTTTCCTTTACTTACGCGTAATGTCGCTAGCTTATTTATTACGTATATATAGGTATATATACTATAAACGTCGCTTTATTTATACTAGCTTCTAATAATATTTAATAATCTATCTTCCTCTCTCTTCTTCTTCTTCTTCTTACCTCTAATATCTACCTCTACTTCCGCTCCTCTCTCTATTACGTTACTAGCTAGTAATTTATTTCTCTATTTATTCGCTAGCTATATCCGTACCTCCTCTAAGTATATTACTATCTAGTAAGTTATTTCCTATTTACTTAGAAGCTACTTAAAGCGAGCTCTAAAGATATATATAATAGTACCTCGTAAGAGACAAGTTTCCGAGTTAGAACCTAACACTTTCTTAAATAAGAGAACTAAGATCGGCGATACTATAGAGACCCTCGTAGAAGATCTACTCGACGCTCTATTACTATTCGTAACCTCGACTATAAAGAAGGCGTAGACTCTATATAAAAAGTAAGGACTAAATACTAAGGTCTTACGTAAGAGACTAGCTACTACTTCGCTCGATAATGTCCTAAGCGTAATAGTTTCACGCGACGATTTAGCTAAGAGTAGAGTAGAGACGCGAGTAAACGACTTAACGAGTATCCTAGATTCGAGTATTCGACCTACTCCTACTATACTAATCTAGAGTATATTTACGTATAGTATTAAAGCTATATAGATTACGTAGAAAGACGATAACTTAGCTAGATATATAGAGCTTAATAGCCTAGATTAGTTCTCGTTAGTATAGCGTATAGTTTTTTCTACTCTAAGGGAATACTATAAGTATTTTATAGTAAGAGTTACTCCTATATTCTCTAATATTACTTTAGTAGAACGTATTACATAGTAGAATAAACTACTAGCTAGTAGTCTATGTTATCGTATTACTAGCTAGTAGTATATTCTACTAAAGTAACTTATACTCTAATTCTAGTACTAATTTAACTATAGAATAATTTTAGATAGGAAGGCTTAGAGAGATAAATACTAAGTATTCTCTCTTTAAATACCTATATCGATATTATTATAGAATCTAGAAAGAAGAGAGTCTTATTCGGGAAGGACCTAGAGACTACTAACTAGGACTATTTCGATAAGTTACTTCTCGATCCTCGCCTCTCTCTCTCTACTAGAGGTAGCTTCTCGTACTATATAGTTATTATCGCGCTCTATACTATATATCTTATAAAGTAGGCTATCGATACCTACTAAGTAGATAAAGAATTATAGGTAGAGTAATACCTACCTCTTATTTTCTATAGTATACCTATACTAGTAGAGGAGCTATTAGCTCTAATTATCTACTTTATAGACAAGTTCTCGTTATATAGCGAGGACATCTTTCGAGGCTTCTATATTATCTATCTATTTATACGAAAGAAGAGCTATTAGATAGGAGACTAGAGCGCTAATACTAACTCGAAGATTAACTAGCCTAAGGCGATTACGCTAGTATACTATATTACCTCTAGTTCGATAGCTACTAACTCTATCGAGTAAGCTCGTCGATAAGCTAAAAGTCTTATAATACTAGTAGATATAGTATTTATAGAGATTAACGAAATCGCTAAGGATTTCGTATATACTAAAGAGTAGAACGATATAGGTACTACTATTATAGTATTCGATAGTATTAAGGTCGACGCTTCTATAATCGCTCTAGACCTAGATAACCTAAGCGATAAAGCTCGAATCTATATTATAGATATATTAAGTAAGAACGTTAAGTACTTATATAACGATATTAAGTATATAGATTAGCTTAGCTTTAAAACTATTCTCCTAATATCTTTAGTTAATAAGTAGCGACTCTTCTAAGAGATATATATAGAATACTTAGACTCTACTATACGAGTAGTCGATAGCTCTAATACTACTATCGATACCTAAATATTCGCTACTCTATACGCGACTATAAATACCTACTTAGCGATACTACTAATATAGGACGAGTCTATTACTATACTTAGGCTAAAGGTTATACTCTTAGAATCTAGAAATATAGACCCTATTACTAGCGAAAACTTCTAGGTCGAACTAGATAGGCTCCTACTTAAGCTCTAGTAACCTACTAGTATCGCCTAGCTAATAAAAATACTCTAATCGGAGATACGCTATACTGTCCTTAGAGATAATATCGGTCTTAGTAAGACTATCTAGGTACTATATATAGTTGTCTATATAGCTAGAGAAATTAAGTAACGACGATAGTAGTAGAAAGGTAAGTTAGTTTATTAAAGAGTTATATAGAACAATCTACTAGCTAGTAGATAAGACGTCCGCCTACTAGCTAGTAAATTATTCTATATCTATTACGTAATTTACTAATATTTCTAGACGCTATAGAAACGGCTATAGGAGACGCTATCGACGACGAGGCTAAATAGCTACTTACCGACTTTAAAGTTACTAACCTCGAGCCTCTCTACTACTCTTGTCTCGTTATCTACCTACTAAGTATACTCTAGGCTTAGATCGAGCCTATTACTAAGCTATTTAACGACCTCTCTTCGACGAGATATATCTGCCTTATTATATTCTATAGCCTAGGTAGTAATACCGATAGAGTAGCTATAGTAGGATATACTAGTATTCTAAATACTAACCTAGACGGCCTAGAGATATACCTCTCGAATCTATTATTCAACGATCTACGTACTTCTTCTACTATTATCCTTAGTATATTCTAGTCGCTATAGAATAAGATTCTTAAGAAGGGCAAAGTATATATACGCCGTAACGTATCTAAGACGCTAGTCGTAGCGTAGGTTAATAACGACGATAATAGTTCTAACGTCGACGAGGAACTCGAAGTAGAACCTATAGTTCTCGAATTAGAGCTTAGCGATAGCGACGATAATAACGACGCTAAGACTATAGATCCTTCGCTATATATATAGTCTATAGATAACGAGATCCTTCTCTATAATAAATAAAGCTTTAGTATAATCTATATAGACGAGGCTTATTATCTAGGTAATCTATAAGCCTTCTAGACCGACGCCTTATATTAACTAGAACCTACTATAAGGTACGTACTCGTTATAGTAACTATCTTCTATAATATAGTTAGCGACGATATAGTATTGTTTTACTTTTTCTAGAAATTGCTATCTAAGATCCTTCCTAAAGAGCTCTACGAAGGTCTAAATAGCTATAACTATCGTTCGCTAAGCGACACTTTCTATAAATAATATTAACGTAACTACTTCGCTATCCTAACTATAGTCGATCCTAGCCTCCTAGGTAGTAGTATATCGACTAACTAGCTCTACCTCTCGGCTTTATAGCTCTACTATTTCTTCGAATATACGTAGACGGGTAATATAAATATAGTCTTCGACCTCGTACTACTTACTCTAGGTCTTACCTAGTTACGCTAAGTTAAAGATTAAAAGATCGTTACTTATAAGTCGATAGTAGAATTAGGTATAGAGATCCTCTCTATTACGACCGTCTACGTAGAGATACGTACTAATATAGTAGGTACCGCTACGTACGAAAGTGTAGCTCGTAGCTACCTCGACGCTCTAGGCTAGAAGAGCCTTCTAGTATTTAATAAAGACGATAAGATAGGTCGTACGTTAAGTCTCTATCGATAACTAGTACTAACCTATAATAACCTAGTAAATATACGCTTACTAGACTACCGATACGATACTAGCGTAAAGTTAATTAATAGCCTATAAGTTAGTTCTATAGAGTAGTCTACTAGCTAGTAGTAGTAATATCTATCTACTAGCTAGTAGTACGTTCCTTATATATATATATATATATATAGTACTAATAATTACTATAGGGAAACCGGTAAGATCGATAGCTACTCCTTCTACTATATATTAATTAAGGCTAACTCTTAGGCTCCTCTTCTAAATACTCGTACTAGCTACCTAAGTTAGTACGTCTCGCTATCGCCTAAGTACTACGCCCTCGTCGGCCTCCTTAAGAAGTATATTATCGAATAGAGCTAAGGTATAATTATTTAGAGCTAGGAACTAATTAGTAATCTCCTTACTAAGTTTACTTATCGACTTCTCTAGATCTCCTACTAAGTTATCTACGCTAGTATTAAGAATCGCGCTCGTATATTAGCTAAGCGCTCTTTTAATAATAGCGAGGTAAAGGTAATAATCCTATCTTCGCGCTCTATAGTAGAGTCTTTAAACTTATAGTAGAGTAGTAACGTCTAACTCGTAATAGACTACGTTAGCCTCTACGCTCTAATCTAAATAATAGGCTACTAAAATTATATAGGCTAGACTAAAGCTATAAGAGTCCTAGTCCTCCTTATCGATAAGATAATCGACTAGTATCTTTAAGCGAAGTATTAGAAACGCTTCGTTAAGTAAGTAATCGCTAATACGATAGTACTAAAGGATCTTCTAGATACTATCCTTAAGAATAGCTCGTTCTAGTCTAAAGACGCTAAGGGTAGATTACTCGAGGCTAGTATATAGTCCTCTAGATCTCGAGAAACTAATATAACCGATTAGGTAATAGAAGTTTTCGCTAATAGCTTAATACGATTAATATTTAGTATTCGCTCCTCTCGTATAAGTTAAGAATAGTCTAACGTACGAGACTTACGAGCTAAGAACCTATTACTATAAGAGTAACTATTCTATTTTACTTATAGTAATCTCGTCGCTCGAGAGCTTTTAGGCTAACTAGTAGTAAGGTAAAGGCCTACCTATATACCGTACTTAGTAGTTTTAGTATAAAAGCAAGGTAGTAGCTCGTTTCTAAGATAGCAATGTTTACTCTACTTGATTAATTTAATGTCCTACGGTCCTAGTATAAGGTTCTTAGTCCTAGGGCTACTATTTTAAGCTCGTTACTACTAGTCAATTAACGTATTATAAGACTATTACTCTCCGAATAGGTCTTGTTCTATAGCGACCGCTCTCGTACCTACCTAGGAGGTTAGTATTAGAGTAGTTATTATCTATTAATAGAGCCGAAGATAGGGCTATCTCTTCTCTCTTATACTAGAACTAGAAGCGTAGAGGGTAGATAGTAGCCTTAAAGCGAGAACTAACGTACTATAAATATTAATAAAAGGCCTAAAGGAGCCTACGTAAGAGGCGACTTAAAGAGCTATAATAATATAGAAGCTCCTAGAATGTAGATATTACTCTAACTCGGAAAAGTTATAAACCTCTAGTACCCCTTAGTACGGATCTATTTAGTAATTACTATATAGATAGTAAGGCGACTTACTATATCGGAGATTTACTTAGGGTCCCTATACCTATAATAGTCTTCGATTAGACCCTAGTTTAGCGTAAAAACGCTCTCGTTTAGATAGCGTAGAGGCTATAGGATAGGCTAGACCTATCTAGGCAATCTCGTATCTTTTAGTATATAGATCGCTTAGAATAAGCCCTAGTACGGCGTTAGACGCTAATCGTTTAGCTAAGGACACTAATTACGTCTAAGGCCTCGGACCCGGTATATAGTATAGGCTAACGTAATATTATACTACTATAGTTATATAGCGAATTACCTAAATAAGTAAGACGGACGCGCCTAGCTATAAACGGTCGAACTATACGACACGACATACCTTGCTTATTAGGTATAATCAATATAGCCCTAGTATTATAATAAAAAGTTTAACGTTTACCTTTAGACGGCTAATAAAATTTTAGACTCTTGTTTTTTAGTTATCGTTTTAAACGATAACTATATTTTATTTAAAAACCTAATTAAGGAGAGTATAACATACTCTTAGAACACCTTCGAACAAGCTCTATAAGTGAATTAGTATCTACTAGCCAGCCTAAAACACTAGAGAGTAGCTTATCTAACTAGCTTAATAAGTAAATTCGAAGATCCCTAGTAAAGCTACTACCTACTTTTACTTTATTCTCTCTACTAGACAACGATATATCTATAGAAGCGGAGGACTAAGGAGGTACTAACCTTAACTCTAACGCTAATATCTTTTAAGGACCGAGCTTAGGAGGTAGACTATCTATAGCGTAGTTCTAGCTACTTATAGAGACTATCTAAGTAACCTAAAGCTAGAAGGTAATTATCGCTTAGGTTCTACTACTACCTAGCTCGGACTAGAATCCCTTCTTTAATAGAGAGAACGTAACCGAGTACATTAAGCGCTTTAAAGTACTATATAGGAACTACGCTATTCTACTTATTAATAATAATAAGTAGCTTTATAAGAAGTTACTTACTTAGGTTATAGTTGTCTAACGTAGAAGATACTAGCGCCTTAATAGTTTCTACGACCGAGACTACGCTAAGTTTAAAGAGTCGATTATTAAGGAATACTAAAAGTACGATAATATATATATACTTAGAAACCGCTACTATATAGAAAACCTTTATAAGGTCAACTATAGCGAGGATAATAATCTCTTAGAGTACTTAAGGTAGTTTATACTCTACTCTAATACTATACCTACTTCGTATATAGACGAGCGTTCTCGTACTCTTCTATTTATACGAGGCCTTCTATTTCGTTTTAGTAAGAGACTCTAGGCCTATCTTAGGTTAGACCTTAATAATAGTAACTTAGATTATAGTAAGCTCTTAAAGATAGCCTAGCGCTAGATTAATAGTAATAAGGACTTTAAATCAGAAGTATATAACGAAGGCAGTAGAGATATCTAGTAGTTATACGAAGTAGTAAAGAAGTCCGCTCTAAGACTAAACTCTAAGTTCAAGGCTAGAGAAATAGTAGTCTGTAAAGGCTATAAACTAGTAAGCGTCGATAATATTACCGCTAGTATATAAGACCTCGTAATTACTACGATTCGTCGACTCGAAGAAAGAGGCCTATAGCTACTACGCTTGTCGATAGGATAGCGAGCGAAGTCTTACGATTATAACTATCTATATATTCTAAGTCCTACTTATAGCTAGGAGATTTCGATTAATTTAGCTACGATAGATAATAGGTTAATAATCGAGGCCTATATAGCGATCGCTCTAAAGATTTTAGATTATTAGATATATAGGCTCGAAGGCTATATAGCTATAAACTACGAATACCTATAGTAGTTCGAGACTAAGAGCTTAATATATAGAGATCTAAAGACTAGTATTATATACTATAGAACGCCTCGCCTAGGTATAGAAAAGATATAGTACTACTAGGACAAGGAACTACTAAAGCTATTTGTATTAATAGGAGTATTAGAGTAGCGCTATAGGAAGATCGATCTTGAAAATATAGATCGTTTATTAACGTTAAGAGCGAGCTAGTAGAGGATAGCGAACAAGGTAGCTAGTATTAACGATCCTATTAATATTAGTTAAGTCGCTTCTATTATATAGGAGGATTAGGACGATCTAATCGGCGCCTACGTAGCTAGAGATAGCGTAAAGACAAAGCGGAACCTAAACTCTTCTCGTCTAGTTAGAGGATAGCTAATAGGAGTATAGAAGCGGATTACGACCTAGGCTATAGCTATAAGAACCCGCGCTTATCGTTACTCTTATATTAAAGAGGTTAAAGATAAAAACTAGCTAGCTTCTTACCTTATAGATATAGAAGAGTTAGAGGATTCTTAAACTTAGAGATATAATAATAATAAGATCGAGGATAAGTAGATATACGACTACCTAAACGGTCTACTAGTTCTAGTCGCTCCTACGTATACTTAAAAGCGAAAGAAGGCTAAGGAGCCTTCGAAGACTAAGCGTATAGATAACTACCTCCGAGCTACGTATACTAATAATAACGCTAATATCTTCTAGATAGATAAGATACTCGAATCTAAGGTCTAGTTAAGCTTAGTAGAGATTATTCTCTATAGCGAGTAGGCGTCGTATTCCTTATAAGGTCGTATTCCGAACGACACGGATCTACGTAAGAAGCTTAATAAGCTCTATATAAAGAAGCGTACGAATAGAGGTAGTAGAGCTGAGATTAGCGTACATTCCTTACTATCTAAAGCCTTTAGCGAGTAGGTAGAGGAGGAGCTAATGAAAGCTGTTTTAGCGACTAATATTAAGGCCTTCTAGGTTACTACTATAGCGATTAATATAGTCAAGCCTAGGCCCGCTTCCGAGCTTTATAAGCGAATAGATAATATCCTTCTATTATTCGATAATATCTATTAAATTATTCTAAGTATCTACGTGCCTATAAAGTATAGACCTCGAATAATAGCTTATAAGTCTTTAATTAACGAGGAGGCTAAGTTAATAATTATACCGATCGAACATATTCGAAAGCTTCAAGTCAGTATGACCTCTCTCGGTAATATTACTATAGGAGGAGTCGGAGGCAAGGTTACTTTCATTAGGTACTACCTAGAGGTATTAATCGATACCTTTAGCGTAAGAGTTACGATACTATTTCTAGTCTTACTAGCGAACAGCCCGATCTTACTTAGCCGACCGTAGGCGTAGTAGGTACGCCTAGCTTCTAAGAACTACGATAATAGCTCGTAGGAAGGCTTAATTAGTACTCTAGACAGCTATATTATTATATTTACTAGTTTTAACGGCTGTAGTAATATACGTACTATAGAACAAGTCCTAGGAAAAGCTAGAGTGCCGAGGAACTAGCTCTAGTCGACGGCACGAGTTTAGTAGAGGCTCTAACACTTTTATCGCGTCTAGATTCTATAGAAGTCGATGTCCGAACTCTGACTTTCGGTGATTATTAGCTAAAGAACATAGGGTATACTGTCGAGGACTCTAGATCTTATAATAGCGAGGAGTAGGGAGAGAGATTATAAGCTTTTTAAGCTTCTACTACCCTTTCCGTACAAGGTTTAGTAGTTAGAGGTAAAACTCTACTTAGAGAGGTTAGCTAGCGGAACGTTCTATAGTTACCTTTTTAAACGATAATTACGTTATACCTCCTATACTATACTTCAAACTATACTAGTAGTATAGATAGATAAGCGATTAGTACTAGTATTCGTTTATAGTCACCGATAGCCCTAAACTTCTAGAGAATCAAGTCTTTAACTGCCTTACGTAGTAGTTATCGTATATAAAGGTAATTTACTTTAGGGACTATTTTATAGCCGACTTGATTAGATAAAGTACCTCTCTACGATAGTAGCTCGAACTGTCAAGACGGGTCAATTATAGCTAGACGTAAACATAGTATAACTATCTCGTAGTAGCGGCCGTTAAAGGTAACGTCGCTAAATTCAGCTAAAATAGTCGACTTAAGAAGCTTTTACTAGCTACTAGCGAAGCTAAGCTAGCTTATACTAACGAGCGAGACTTATACTAGAGTATTAGGTATAGTTTTAAAGAGGCTATACTAGTGCCTTAATCGAGCTAAAGTTCGAATTATAGAGGCGAATACTTAATAATTACCTATAGGAAGCTTAGAGAAGCGGAGCTAGCTATCTAAGAACCTAGACCCTACGACAAGGTTATTTCTAATAAAGTAGACGACGAGCTTAGTAAAGAGACGTACGTTATCTTAGCTACTATTAATATAGCTACGGAGAAAGCTCGTAATAAAGAAGCTACAAGGTAGTAGAAGCTAGATAATTATATTAGCGCCTATACTCTTTATAAGCGAGTTACTAATAAGATTAAACTAGTAAATATAGATATTACTATAACTAACGGCTTAAACCCTAGCGGATTAAAGGACTAGCGACGGACTTATATTAAAAAGGAAGTAGCTATACTACCTAGTACTAGACCTTATAATAGTAAGTACCTAACTAAGAGGTTCTCGACGATCGAGCCTAGATTACGTCTTACGCCCGAACGGCTTATAAAGTTCAAACCTAGTATAGAGCTACTATTAAAGGAGCTAGATTTGTTATACTATATACTAAGGAATCGAGAAGCTACCTTTACGTAGGACTTTACGTATTTAGGCCGAATTAATCCTAACGTTACTCTACTATAGAAGATTCGAATAGTTCCTTACGAGCTATAGTAGTACTCGAGCTTCAAGCTAAACCTATCGCTACGATATATCGTAGAAGACATACTAAGATAACGAATCTAAGCTAGAACTCTTAAGCTATACTATAGTGCCTATCGAAATCCGTACTTTCTTATTAGTAAGAAGATAGAGGTAGGTAAGCTAAAGAAGTATCGGTTAATTAACGTAGTAGTAAGGCAAAAGCCTACCTATATACCGTGCTTAGCAGTTTTAGTATAAAAGCAAGGTAGTAGCTCGTTTCTAAGATAGTAATATTTACTCTACTTAATTAATTCAATGTTCTACGGTCCTAGTATAGGCTCTTAGTCCTAGGACTACTAGTTTGAGCTCGTTACTACCGATTAACACACGTATTACAAGACTATTACTCTCCGAACAGGTCTTGTTCTATAGCGACTACTCTTATACCTACCTAGGAGATTAGTGTTAGAGTAGTTATTATCTATTAATAGAGCCGAAGGTAGAGCTATCTCTTCTCTCTTATACCGGAACTAGAAGCGTAGAGGGTAGATAGTAGCCTTAAAGCGAGAACTAACGCGCTATGAACATTAATAAGAGGCCTAAAGGAGCCTACGTAAGAGGCGACTTAAAGGGCTATAATAATATAGAAGCTCCTAGAATATAGATATCGCTCTAACTCGGAAAAGTTATAAACCTCTAGTACCTCTTAGCACGGATCTATTCGGCAATTGTCGTATAGATAGTAAGGCGACTTACTATATCGGAGATTCACTTAGGGTCTCTATGCCTATAATAGTCTTCGATTAGACTCCGGTTTAGTATAAAAACGCTCTCGTTCGGATAGCGTAGAGGCTATAGGATAGGCCGGACCCGTCTAGGCAATCTTGTATCCTCTAGTATATAGATCGCTTAGAATAAGCCCTAGTACGGCGTGAGACGCTAATCGTTTAGCTAAGGACACTAATTACGTCTAAGGCCTCGGACCTAGTATATAGTATAGGCTAACGTAATATTATACTACTATAGTTACTTAGCGAATTACTCGAATAAGTAAGACGGACGCGCCTAGCTATAAACGGTCGAACTATACGACACGACATACCTCGCTTATTAGGTATAATTAATATAGCCCCGGCATTATAATAAAAAGTTTAACGTTTACCTTTAGACAGCTAGGAAAATTTTAGACCCTTGTTTTTTAGTTATCGTTTTAAACGACAACTATATTTTATTCAAAAACCTAATTAAGGAGAGTATAATATACTCTTAGAACACCTTCGAACGAGCTCTATAAGTAAATCAGTATCTACTAGCCAGCCTAAAACACTAGAGAGTAGCTTATCTAACTAGCTTAATAAGTAAATTCGAAGATCTCTAGTAAAGCTACTACCCGCTTTTACTTTATTCTCTCTACTAGATAACGACATGTCTATAGAAGCGGAGGACTAAGGAGGTACTAACCTCAACCCTAATACTAATATCTTTTAAGGACTGAACTTAGAAGGTAGACTGTCTATAGCGTAGTTCTAGCTACTTATAGAGACTATCTAAGTAACCTAAAGCTAGAAGGTAATTGTCGCTTAGGTTCCGCTACTACCTAGCTCGGACTAGAATCTCTTCTTTAATAGAGAGAACGTAACCGAGTATATTAAGCGTTTTGAAGTACTATATAGGAACTACGCTATCCTACTTATTAATAATAATAAACAGCTTTATAAGAAGTTACTTACTTAGGTCATAGTTGTCTAACGTAGACGATACTAGCGCCTTGATAGTTTCTACGACCGAGACTACGCTAAGTTCAAAGAGTCGATTATTAAGGAATACTAAAAGTACGATAATATATATATACTTAGAAACCGCTACTATATAGAAAACCTTTATAAGGTTAACCGTAGCGAGGATAATAATCTCTTAGAGTACTTAAGGCAGTTTATACTCTACTCTAATACTATACCTACTTCGTATATAGACGAGCGTTCTCGTACTCTCCTATTTATATAAGGCCTTCTATTTCGTTTTAGTAAGAGGCTCTAGGCCTATCTTAGGTTAGACCTTAATAACAAGGACTTGGATTATAGTAAGCTCTTAAAGATAGCCTAGCGTTAGATTAATAGTAATAAGGACTTTAAAACAGAAGTATATAACGAAGGCGGTAGAGATATCTAGTAGTTATACGAAGTAGTAAAGAAGTCTGCTCTAAGACTAAACTCTAAGTTTAAGGCTAGAGAAACGGTAGTCTATAAAGGCCGTAAGCTAGTAACCGTCGATAATATTACTACTAGTATACAAGACCTTATAATCGCTACGATTCGTCGACTCGAAGAAGGAGGCCTATAGCCGCTACGCTCGTCGATAGGATAGCGGGCGAAGTCTCACGATCACGACTATCCGTATATTCTAAGGCCTACTTATAGCTAGGAGATTTCGATTAACTTAGCTACGATAGATAACGAGTTAATAATTAAGGCCTACGTAGCGATCGCTCTAAAGATTTCAGGTTATTAGATATATAGGCTCGAAGGCTATATAGCTATAAACTACGAGTACCTATAGTAGTTCGAGACTAAAGGCTTAATATATAGAGATCTAAAGACCGGTATTATATACTATAGAACGCCTCGCCTAGGTATAGAAAAGATATAGTACTACTAGGACAAGGAACTACTAAAGCTATTCGTATTAATAGGAGTATTAGAGTAGCGCTATAGGAAGATCGATCTTAAGAATATAGATCGTTTATTAACGCTAAGAGCGAGCTAGTAGAGGATAGCGAATAAGGTAGCTAGTATTAACGGTCCTATTAATATTAGCTAAGTCGCTTCTATTACGTAGGAAGATTAGGACGATCTAATCGGCGCCTACGTAGCTAGAGATAGCGTAAAGACAAAGTAGAACCTAAACCCTTCTCGTCCGGTTAGAGGATAGCTAATAAGAGTATAGAAGCGGATTACGACCTAGGCTATAGCTATAAGAACCCGCGCTTATCGTTACTCTCGTATTAAAGAGGTTAAAGATAAAAACTAGCCGGCTCCTTACCTTATAGATATAGAGGAGTTAGAGGATTCTTAAACTTAGAGATATAATAACGATAAGATCGAGGATAAGTAGATATATAACTACCTAAACGGTCTACTAGTTCTAGTCGCTCCTACGTATACTTAAAAGCGAAAGAAGGCTAAGGAGCCTCCGAAGACTAAGCGTATAGATAACTACCTTCGAGCTATATATACCGATAATAACGCTAACGTCTTCTAGATAGACAAAATACTCGAATCTAAGGTCTAGTTAAGCTTAGTAGAGATTATTCTCTATAGCGAGCGAGCGTCGTATTCCTTATAAGGTCGTGTTCTAAACGATACGGATCTACGTAAGAAGCTTAACAAGCTCTATATAAAGAAGCGTGCGAATAGAGATAGTAGAGCTAAGATTAGCGTATATTCCTTACTATCTAAAGCCTTTAGCGAGTAGGTAGAGGAGAAGCTAACGAAAGCTGTTTTAGCGACTAATATTAAGGCCTTCTAGGTTACCGCTATAGCGATTAATATAGTTAAGCCTAGGCCCGCTTCCGAGCTTTATAAGCGAATAGATAACATCCTTCTATTATTTAATAATATCTATTAAATTGTTCTAAGTATCTACGTGCCTATAAAGTACGGCCCTCGAATAATAGCTTATAAGTCTTTAATCGACGAGAGGGCTAAGTTAATAATTATACTAATCGAATATATTCGAAAGCTTTAAGTTAGTATAACCTCTCTCGGTAATATTACTATAGGAGGAGTCGGAGGTAAGGTTACTTTCATTAGGTACTACCTAGAGGTATTAATCGATATCTTTAGCGTAAGAGTTACTATACTATTTCTAGTCTTACTAGCGAACGGCCTAATCTTACTTAGCCGACTATAGGCGCGATAGATACGCCTAGCTTCTACGAACTACGATAATAGCTCGTAGAAAGGTTCAATTAGTACTCTAGATAGCTATATTATTATATTTACTAGTTTTAATAGCTGTAGTAATATACGTACTATAAAACAAGTCCTAGGAAAAGCTAGAGTACCGAGGAACTAGCTCTAGTCGACGGCACGAGTATAGTAGAGGCTCTAATACGTATATCGCGTCAAGATTCGATAGAAGTTAGTATCCGAACTCTAACTTTTAGTGATTATTAGCTAAAGAATATAGAGTATACTATTAAGGACTCTAGATCTTATAATAGCGAGGAGTAGGGGGAGGGATTATAAGCTTTTTAAGCTTCTACTATCTTTTCCGTACAAGGTTTAGTAGTTAGAGGTAAAAGCTCTACTTAGGAGAGTTAGCTAGCGGAACGTTCTATAGTTACCTTTTTAAACGATAATTACGTTATACCTCCTATACTATACTTCAAACTATACTAGTAGTATAGATAGATAAGCGATTAGTACTAGTGTTCGTTTATAGTTACTAATAGCTCTAAACTCCTAGAGAATTAAGTCTTTAACTACCTTACGTAGTAGTTATCGTATATAAAGGTAATCTACTTCGAGGACTATTTTATAGTAGACTTAATTAGACAAAGTACCTCTCTATAGTAATAGCTCGAGCTATTAAGACGGGTCAATTATAGCTAGACTTAAACATAGTATAACTATCTCGTAGTAGCGGCCGTTAAAGGTAATATCGCTAAATTTAGCTAAAATAGTCGACTTAAGAAGCTTCTACTAACTACTAGCGAAGCCGAACTAGCTTATACTAGCGAGCGATACTTATACTAGGGTATTAGGTATAGTTTTAACGATACTATACTAGTATCTTAGTCGAGCTAGGGTTTAAATTACGAGGGCGAATACTTAATAATTACCTATACGAAGCTTAGAGAGGCGGAGCTAGCTATCTAAGAACCTAGACTCTACGACGAGGTTATTTCCGATAAAGTAGACGACGAGCTTAGCGAAGAGACGTACGTTATCTTAGCTGCTATTAATATAGTAGCGGAGAGAGCTCGTAATAAAGAAGCTATAGAGTAGTAGAAGCTAGATAATTATATTAGCGCCTATACTCTTTATAAGCGAGTTACTAATAAGATCAAACTAGTAAATACAGACATTACTATAACTAACGGCTTAAACCCTAGCGGATTAAAGGACTAGCGACGGACTTATATTAAAAAGGAAGTAGCTATACTACCTAGTACTAGACCTTACGATAGTAAGTACCTAACTAAGAGGTTCTCGACGATCGAGCCTAGATTACGCCTTACGCTCGAACGGCTTACAAAGTTTAAACCTAGTATAGAGCTACTACTAAAGGAGCTAGATTTGTTATACTATATACTAAGGAATCGAGAAGCTGCCTTTATATAGGACTTTACGTATTTAGGCCGAATTAATCCTAATATTGCTCTACTATAGAAGATCTAGATAGTTCCTTACGAGCTATAGTAGTATCTAGGCTTTAAGCTAAACCTATCGCTACGATACGTCGTAGAAGATATACTAAGACAACGAATCTAAGCTAGAACTCTTAAGCTATACTATAGTGCCTATCGAAATCCGTACTTCCTTATTAGTAAGAAGATAGAGGTAGGTAAGCTAAAGAAGTATCGGTTAATTAACGTAGCTTAGAAGTTTAATTAAGTTACTATAAGAGATTCGAACTTACTACCCGACGCTAAGGGTTTCTCTAAGGACTTTACCGGTTACGCGCTAGCCTCGTTAGTTAATATCTTCTCTAGATATAACTAAATCCTACTCGATGAATTATATAGAGACCTTATAGGCTTTAACTTACCGCTAGGCTTGTTACGGTAGATAACGTTACCGTAAGGAGCTACGAATTCTGTTACCTAGTTCGTTCGTATTATTAATCAAGTGCTTATAGAGTACGTCTCGTATAAGGCACAGCCGTTCCTTAATAATATTAGTATTAAAGAGCCTAAGACGAAGTACGATAGTAAAGAGGTTAAACCTAGCCTCTACTATTACGTTATTAAATATATTATAGCTATAGACGACGTTCTCTATAATATAGAACGAGCTAATATAATAGTAGCTTTTAATAAGCTATAGCTCTATTACGAATAGTTAGTAATCGTTAGCTACCTTACTAGTATTAATAGTCGCTATCTAGACTTCGCGAGAGTAGCGAAGATTAAGAAATAGCCGACGCTAGAGAATTAGAAGGAGGTTCGAATCTTCCTCGGCGTAGTTACGTACTACTACGTCTAGGTTAAAGGTTTTACGATTATCCTTACTCCGCTATTTAAGCTCTTATAGAAGGATACTAAGTTTTAATAGACTACCGAATACTAACTAGCTAAAGACGTCGTCTTAAAGGCACTAGTTTCGGCCCTAGCTCTAGTTACTCTTGACTTTAGAGAAGGAGTAGGACTTATTATCGTAGGTGTAGATTCGAGTAGTAAAGGTTAGGGATATACGCTTTCCTAATATAATCGAGACGAGCTACTTCTCTACTATCTAGTTCGATATAAGTCCGGCCTATTTAACCTAGTAGAGGTTAAGTACGATACTAGAAAGCGCGAATACCTTAGTATACTAAAGGTATTAAAGAAGCTAAAGCTATAGCTATTCAGAGTATACTTCTAACTAGAAATTAATATAAATACCCTCGTTTACTAGCTTAATAAAGCTGCCTCTAATTTGCCGAATATAGTAATAACGCGCTAGCTAGTATAGATCTACCTCTTCGACTTTAACGTTATATATGTTCCTAGTAAGAAGTATATAGCTCTAGATTCGTTATTAAGGAAGCCTACTACGCCTAAAGATATAGAAGCTATAGAATAGGAAGAAGACGTAGATCTAATAATTAACGAGCAATTCTTCGATACTTTTTACGTTAACGCTTTCTCTATATAGGTGATTTAGGGCGAGCTACCTATAATTAATAGGATCTACTCTTAGAAGTTAATAAATATTACTTTCGTACTTATACGGATATAAAGACCTAAGAGAGTTTCTAATAACGAGTACAAGCGGTTAAGGAAGAAGTATTAGCTGTTTTATATTAAGAATAACTAGCTCTAGCGCTAAGAGCGAGTAGCTAGACCTCTATAGCGAGTTATCGATAAACCTAAAGCACGAGCTCGTATTATCAAGGTATACTATTATAAGAACGGTTATCGTAGCGCTAAATAGACGTACAATCTTATCTAGAAACGATAGTAGTAGGATAGGGTTTAGGCTTAGATTTCGCTCGCTATTCGGTAGTATACTATTTATAGTCTTCGGTATAGGAGATAGGTACCTAGAGAACTATAGATCCCGCTCTAAGTTACGGTTAGCTAGTAGTAGTATATCGATAGCTTATATGTCTCGAAGAACTATTCGTTAATAGTTATACGCGAATCTCTATCGCGCTAGCTAGAAGTACGTATATTCTAGTACCTAGCGAAGAGTATCTTCTTAGTATAGATAGTAAGGTTTATATAGGAAGAGATCTTTTACTAGTAGGGTGCCGCTATAGAAGTTATCCTCGACAACTATAAGACTAACCTTAGTAACGTAGAGAAGCTACTACTATCGTATAGTATTAAACGTATTAACATTTCGCCGTACTACTCTTAGTCTAACGCTATCGTTAAAGTCGGCTATAAGACAATATTAGACGCTTACTTAAAGCTCTCTAATAGTAGTCTTTATACGATCCGTAACTATATTCTAGCGGTTCTATAGGTAGAGAGAACGATAATAGTCTCTACTACTAGTCTAATACTATTAGAGGTAATAATTAGGCGTAACGTAGTACTACTAATCGAGCTAGAATACCGTACTTTCTAGATTATAGATTAGGGTAAGGTCAAGACTAGAGTAGAGCTTCTTACGATTCGAGCTTAAGCTCTAGAAGCTATAGAAACGATAGTAGAAGAAGGACGACTACGTTAATAGCGTCTCTAAGAACAGAACAAGGCGTACTTCGATAAATATCGCTATACGGACCTTACTATACTAAAGGAGAGAGATCTCGTATTAGTATACTACTCTAAGTTAAAAACTAGCTTCTCCTATAAGCTCGCGTTTAGGTAGGAAGGCCCTTTTAGAGTATCTAAAGTATTATAGAGAGGTATATCGTATAAGCTTAAGGAACTAGATAGCTTAAAACGAGAGTATATCTATAAGAGAATAGACCTTAAGAAATATATCTTTCTACGAGAAAACCTAAAGCTAGTTCCGGATTAGGTTAAACTAGAAGAAGTACTACTACCGATAGAGAAGGTTATAGAACTAGAACTTCTACCTAGGTACAAGTATCTATAGATCTTTATTAGTAAGCTATTAGTAATAACTTAAGAAGAAAGAGAGAGTTATATACGCTAGCTACTAATAGAGCTTAAAGAAGAAGTAGAAGACTTAGTAAGCTAAAGGCTAAAGCTAGCCCGGCGGAGCTAAAGAAGTAGAAATTCGATAAGCGATACTTAATTAGGAGTATAAGCTAAGATCTAGCTACTAAAGCCTAGTCTCTACTATAAAAGAGCTAATCTTCCTAAGTCTATACTATTCTAAGCGCTTCTTTTATTCCTAGAGCTCTAATCTAACCTTCCTAAGCGCTTCTTTTAATCCTAAAGCTATTATTAAGCTCTAATTAGAGCTTCCTAAGCTTGTAATTTACTAGACTAGTATAAATCTAGCTAAATCTTAGCTGTCCTAAGCACTTCTTTTGTTCCTAGAGCTACTATCGAGCTCTAATCTAAGCTTCCCGAGCTTCTCTTTTACTAGATTAGTAGAAATCTAGCTAATCCTAACTGTCTCGACGCTGTTTTCTATAGCTAAGATAAATATCTATATAGCTAGTTACTCCTCTAAGCTTAACTTTTAAGTATAGACTTTATATCTACTAGCTAACCTACTATCCTACTCCTTTTTCTAAGTCCTAAGCCTACTATCGCTATAAAAGTTAGCTGTCCCGAGCTACTTTCTACTACTAGGTCTTAAAATCTAAGCTAGATCTATACTCTCGAAGCTCTTTTCTACTAGCGATTTCTAAGGTTAGTACTACGATCTATCTTCCTAGAGCCCTTTTCTATTATTAATTAGCGAAGTAAGATAGTGATTTTCCGTCCTAAAGGTCCTTTTTACTACTAATTTTCGCCTAACTAAAGGAATCGCTAAAGATATTAGTTTCTAGTAGAGAATTCTTAAAGTTTAAGGTTTTTCGGCCTATACGAAGGTAGAGAAGCTTGAATATTCGGTAACGACGGCTCTAATAGCTCCTTTCTAGCTAATTGATTATAGCGCTAGCGGTCTCTTACGATATAGAAAGCGCGATCTAGTAAGTCGACTAGGTATACGAAAAATAAGGCTCTTTTAAGTTAGTAGAGGTAACGACGACGATATCTAAGCCTTAGTCCTCGTTAGCGATAGTAAGGTGTATACTATAGTAGTTAGTAGTAGCGTTAGTAGTATACGATAGCTACGGAAGCGTTAAGGTGAAATGAACTTTTAGTTATCTTTTTAAACGATAACTAAAACCTTATATAACTAAGCCTCGCGTATAGACCCCTGATCCTAATAGTAGTTACGCTACTACGGTAAGGTATATAATTAGACTACTTTTACGCTCTAAACGATCTCTTCTTCCTTATTAACTATTAATTAGTTATTATAGAGCCTTATTTCTATTAAGTTCGATTCTTATCTTTCGTTACTACCTAGTAACGCTATATAGCTATTTATGTACGTGAGCGGCAACTAATATAATAGAAAACTCTATAACCGGTTACGCGCCCGACCCTCCTCGCTATTCAAGTTACTTATTACTAGTTACGCGCTTTATGTCGCCTTAAGCTACTAATACGACTAATTAAAGACGTTCTCTTTCTCTATCGCGTATAAAGAATAAGACTTCCCCTTTCTAGCGTTCTTTAACGCCTAAACGCTTATTAAGACTGGCGCTTTCGCCTTCTATCTCGCCTGTTCGAAGTCCTATATAAGAACTACCTAGATAAGATTCTCTAAAGAAAAGACAAAAAATAGCTTCTTTAAGTTCTATATAAGGTATAGCGCTCGCTCGTATTAATCGCGAAGGCTCTATCGTTAGCTTCTAGCCTTTAAGCGGACCTCTTACTAGTATAACGAACCTTAATAACGCTACTAAAGCTATTCTATCGCTAGAGACTCTATAAGAATAAGAGGAGAGTATCGACTTAGTACTTAAGTAAGTCGAGGAAGCGAACGACGGAATAAAGATCGGTATATTTAACTTCTTTAAACGCCTCTTAGCTAAGATTTTACTAAAGTACCTTAACGCGTAGAGCGTAAAGCGCGATAATATAAAGAAGATACGCTAAGAAGGCCGAGACTTAGTAAAGGAGAGAAACTTGATCTAGTAGTAGCTACGTATAGAGTTTAGGCACGAGTAGAACTTTCTCTTCCTTAACTAAGTCTTATACGATAAAGAGATACTTAGGAACCTTCGTTAATAGTTAAATAAGTATAAAGACGTCTTCGAAGAAAGTAAACCTAAAGACTAGGTCTTCTCGGTATAGTAAAAGCAAGATCGTTTCTATTAGTAGGTAGCGAATATATTCTCTCGTAGCTAGTATTTTTAGCTATAGAGAAGTAAGAAGACTCCTAGCTCGTAGGGCCTAGGCTTTATTAATACGAACTTAGATAGGAGACGCTACTAGAACAAGTTCAAGGTAGAGCTCTTATAAGTCGACGTGTTTAGCTATAAGATAAAAGAAGTACGCCTAGAGGCGGGCTATAGACTTGATTAGTACGGGTTTATAGTCAAGCTTACTAAAGGAGAGGCCTTTAAAGAACCGACCTACGTGTTTCCGATAGTAGAGAGACAGCCTTTAATATCCTATAGACTATTACCTTCTCCTAGAAACCTAAGACCTAATAGACGGCCCTCTTCTTCTACGCCTAAGGGCCTATCCTTATCTAGTCCTACTTGAAACTCTAGTTAAGAAGGAGAAGGAGAAGGCAATTTACTTACGACTCTAGAGCCTCGCCTTAGAGATACTATATCGCCTAGTACTATATAGAGGCTAAAAGCTTAGTTAGAGAAGTTAACGCTAAGCTCTATAAAGAAGCTCGTACCTAAACCTATACCGACGTAGGCTCTTCGTAAGAGTAGGAGACTTACTAGAATTCGCGCTAAAGAAACTATTATTAACTCGATCGAAACTTCTCCTATACCGAGTACTTTAGGTAATAGCGATTCTATATAAGATTAAGTTTTACTTACGACGGAGCCGCTACTAGGTCCGTAACGCCTATCGCTAATCGTACTAGAAGATAATAGTAGAATTAAACTAGAGAACGACTTAGAGCCTAATCTACGTTACTAGGCTTATATAAAGGATAGTATTACCTCCAAAGTCTACTACTATATAATCGTTAGTAGAGCTCTTAAAGAAGTCGATAATATCTAGGAGAAGAAGAAGGTAGCTAAGAGCTACGCTTTAATTAATATTCTTCTATACCTTAGCTAGCTTCTTTATAAAGAATATATAACTAAGATAGGTAATACTATAGGTTTAAAGCTACCGAAGACGGCTAACGTAACGTATACCCTCTACTAGCGTATTGTTTAGATAGGTAGTATAGCCGATCTCTAAGCTCTTATCGCCTAGAATACTTAAAACTAGACGTAGTTTAAGCTAGAAGCAAATACTTTCTTCCCTAAGCCTATAGGACGTACTCGTCGTAGTAAGAAGAGTACTAATACTTAAGAGCTAGAGGACGATATTAACGCCCTAATACGTAAGGTAGGTAGAAGCTACCTTAGGGTTACTTCTAATATCTATTAGAAGGCTTAGGAGCTCTTAGACTACGATAGTAATAAGAGTACCTAGACCGACTACGGCTTTCTCTTTTCTTCTCTCTCTACTAGAGGCCTATTTCAGATCCTAGACTCTTTACTCGAAGCTATATAGTATAAGTTTATAGTATATCGATAGTATAATATAGCTATTAGTTAGTATAGTTAGTCTCGTAGTATATAGTACTCGCTGTCCTAATAGCTTCTTCGCTAGTATCCTCTACTATAGCTATATTAGTTAGTTACTACTCCGTATACGACCGTTAAGTATATAGCCTACCTATCCGCTACCTTTTATATCTTCGACGATAAGGCTAGTTCTAACTACCCTAACGGCTTCTAATATATCGCCTTGAACGAGAATATACTACTTAAGAAGAAGGGCCTTAATTAGGTTTAATTCGCGATCTCTCTAGACGATACTAGCGATAGAGGACGACTTTTACTAACCTCTAACGCGGCTAGTAACGGGCTCTTTGACCCTAAGGAGGCAAAGTAGCTAGTAAGGCGTATTATCGCTAATAAGTAAAGCTACAGTATAGGCTTCGTCGAGACTATAGCTCTAGTAATTACCGACGATATAAAAGCTAACCTTAATCTTAGTTAGAAGAATCCTTATACTAAAGTAGGCTCGCTAGTTATTTCGTACCCCTACCTCCCTTAGCGGTATACTCGTATAGACGAAGAGTATCGTATAATTCCGATAGTGTTTCTAGCCTACCCTAATAGTCGTATATTAGATAAGCTACCTAATAGTAACTACGTTAACGTTCCTACGATCTATAGCGTATATCTCTACTATAAGTAGATACTCTTTATAGCTTCCGGTACTATATACTCTACGCGAGCGACAAAACTCTTCGCTACTAAGATACTTCTAACCGGCCTAGGCCTGATTTCCGATACCTTAGTAGGCCGAGTTCTATAGGCGGATTAGGTAGTAAGTATAGAGATAAAGAAGCTCTTTAGTATAAGTAAGGAGGAGTTTAAGGTCTATATAGCTAAGTAGTAGACTACAGCTAAAGCTTAATTCGATACTACCTACGCTATAGCTATAGATATTAAGGAGTAGGTATTTAGTAAAGCTAGCTTTATAAGCGCGGATAGTAACTTAGAAGTATTAGTATCGAAGAAGAGAGAGGCTATCTCTAAGGAGATCTCTAAGGATATAGTAGAAGAGTAGCGTCTAGCGAATAATAATCGTATCTAAGAAGGTACTTTTAGTAGTTATCGTTAGAAAAGGTAACTATTTAATAGGCCTCTAATTGAAAGTTTAATAGACTTTAATAGGAAAACTAGCTAGTTTTAAGCAATTCTAAGTAAGATCTATAGGTAGTTAGGTGTCTAGTTAGATACTAAGGAAGAGAGGATTAGTAAGGTAAAGGCCTACCTATATACCGTGCTTAGTAGTTTTAGGTTAGGGTTAGGGTTAGGGTTAGGGTTAGGGTTAGGGTTAGGGTTAGGGTTAGGGTTAGGGTTAGGGTTAGGGTTAGGGTTAGGGTTAGGGTTAGGGTTAGGGTTAGGGTTAGGGTTAGGGTTAGGG